>OX421435.1:5020000-7520000 GCA_949126915.1 Musotima nitidalis
TATTCCGTTTCATTTAAAAAAAGGCGTTTTTTATACAAGGCGTTTCGTGCAGTCTATGAAAAAGCGGGGTAAATATAAGAGCGGCCATTTTGAATGCTGACGTATCGACACATTCATCACGATTGAAGACAGCAGCGAAAACTCGTCATGTTGAAAAATGGTGGACGTTCTTTACTATGTTGTTTGTTTTTATTTCATGCTTGGGCTACTATACATTTTACATGTATATACTTTTTGTTGGTACCTATCTATTTAATTTTCTACATATGACAGGTAAATATAAATTACGTGAATTACTTACTGTAATAATGAGCCGTCTTTATCATAATGATTGCCAACTATTATTACTCGTATATGGAAAATCCTGATCTAAACCACAAAAAAGGTGATAAATACTCATTGAACATCTAATGGGGAATTTGGTGACTGAGTTAATATTTTTAATAGATATCAACATATCCTAGCATCATCCCGGTTGAACTTGACTTAAGCATTGGGCCCAGGGTCTGCTTACTGGGGTACCCAGATTTGTCTGAATTTCAGTCATTAATTGGAGCGACTGCCGTTTGACTAGCTGTTTATAAAGTAATAATTTCCTAATAACGACTGAATTATATGTTTATGACAGCCGAGACCAACGGCGTTCCGAGGCACAGAGCAAGCGATAATTCCGCACATAACTTCGAGACCAGGATTTGAACACGAGACCCCCTGAATTTAAAGTCTCTGGGTCTCGCCACCGCTTGTGAAATGTAATTTTTATTAGGTATGCGATAACTTGTTGTTTCATCATGTGCGTAAAGGAATTTCTACAACGAACTCAAAATTATAAAGTATCATGAATTCTCTTTAATGGTTTTCTAAAAAGAAAACAAGTTTTCTCAAATTTCGACTAAAAGACTGTGAAAGATAGTTTTGGGACTTTTAGGCGGGAAATTAAAGCGTCATGTTTTGTTTTATTTTTAAAAAATTGTGATATTTCAAACATTATTGTGTAATAACGAAATTGTTCTCTCAAGAAGTCCATGTGAGATCTCTGTATAGTCCCCCATTTTTACTGAGGACTCCATGGTTTTACCATTTTTATCACCACTTATTCTCATTTTCTATGATATACTTATTGTACAAGTCTACATCTTGTACATTGGACTTGGCGTCAGTGTGGTCAGCGGCGAGTCGGCCCAGTTGCAACATATACGTGCAGCGTCGACACTTTACACAGACGTTACACTTCATTATTCCTTTATATGTGTACATAACATGTAATTTATTTATAAACCTAACAACTATCTGCAATAAATAGATTTCAACCGTCCGTGTTGGGTTTCATTCCTCTCTCATCTCCTACTGTCGGCTGGGGCTACACCCCGGTACAGTACCTTCTCTT
The DNA here is from genome assembly GCA_949126915.1 of Musotima nitidalis. Lineage (NCBI taxonomy): Eukaryota > Metazoa > Arthropoda > Insecta > Lepidoptera > Crambidae > Musotima > Musotima nitidalis. Next base: position 5,021,388 of record OX421435.1, read on the forward strand.
CCTGCTGGTGGCCGGGGTATCCCCCGGTACAGCATTCTCTTCCCTTCCTGCTGGTGGCCAGGGCGAACCCCTGGTATAGCATGCCTTTCCCCTCCGCTGGTGGCCAGGGTACCCACTGGTACAGCATCTTATCCCTCCTTCCTCTTACTGTGCGAGTGGCGAGAGGCTTACAATCACATTCGGACTACCGTACATATATTTTATTTATATTTTTCTTACTCGACACTAACTAAATGTGCTAAACGCACGAAGCCATTATTTAAACAATATATGTATATGTAAAAGACAGTTTTGGCGCCAACGTGGAAAAAGACACATTGTGGCAGTAGTAAAGTGATGTATTGCAGTAAATTGTGACTTTCTGTATTGATTCCAAAACTTTATAAAACTTTTACTAAATCTACACTATTTTACTGGGGTTTGACTCGAATGACGTACTTTGCCTACACTGAATGTCGAATACTCTGCATTTATGTAGTTAACTAGATTTATCAAATTACTTGACATTGGCTTATCAAACCACTAACTATCTCTCTTAAATCTGAAGAGATTTATTTTACAAATAAGCCCACCTTTGTAATAGTTCTATAAACATTAAATTAATTTTTTTTGTATTTTTAATGTATAGGGGTGTATAAGGATCCTACCAAAACCTGAGGAGCCCAAGCCAACCTGACCTGCAAGTGGTGCACCTGCCGATCAACGGACGAGGCTCTGGCAAAGATAACAGTGCCCGGTAAGCGGCAATAGACTTCCCACCTATTACGTGGGACCAACCATATAATTGGCGCAGTGTGGGCGTATAATATGCCTCTGCCTATCCCTTCGGGGAAACAGGCGTGAATGTATATAATAATAATAATATATTTTTTATTTTCTCTCTTCACAAAGGTTTACAAGTTTTAAATGTAGAAAAATTAATACAAAAAAAAAACCTATGTATGTATCTAATATACAATATAGGATATTTTTATGCTCTAAATGCCGTGTGCACCCCCTCTCATCTCACGGGGAGTCGTAAGAGTCGACGAAGAGAAATGCTACCAGCAGCATCACCCTGCGTACTGGCTTGAACTTCCAGCATCAACCCGGTTGCCCAGCGTGGTGATTATAGGCAGATTCCCCCAATAAATGTTATCTATTGGGGAGGCTTATGTTCAGCAGTGGACTTTATAAAGCTGATATATCTAAGCGAGTGAGTCCATATATAAGACATTTTATGTAAAAAGAGGTGGAACACGAGCCTCTGTCGGAACATTCCTTGGTTACACTTCTAATCAGATGACATGTATTTTTAGATGCCACCCCAATTACATCCAGAAATAACAGAAGCAAACATAAAGGGTATCAAAAGGTAACTTAATTAAATGTAACTTTACGCGGGTCTTGCATAAAATAGGCCGGGTATATTTGACCCAAGAAACCTCAAATTTAATGTGTAATTAAATTTACAAAAAGGTTCTTTGAACTGGCAACCAAATACCATACTTATAGCATATCCAATTAAAACATAGCTACATTTTTCAGTAATTCTCCTTTACTAATAAGGTTTTTTATGATAACTTTAATTAACTGGCGGCGGCTATTTGTCTAGGTCTGTTTACAATTACTGGGAATAATTAATGAAATGTGAGAGATTTTCTCATTTTTTGCGTAGCCGTCAGGGCGCTCGAATTTTTTTTTTGTTTTTTTCTTTATATAATTTAATTGGTATTGGTTACCAATTGGTTACAAATTAGCTTTGAAGAAACAAAGTATAAAATAAGTACCTATTAGATAATGAAAAAAATATATATCGCAAGCTTAAAGGAACATCGACCCAATAATATATAGGTCAGGTTTGAGTTACGTACTTATATAGTCTTTCTATTAATAACTGAGATCGATTCAATGTTAATCACACGTTTAAAACACAAACAGGATTACTAATTAATAAATCAGTATCAATTTAATGTGAAGTAGGACAAGTATTCTTTAAAACATCTTCTTTTGTGGTGTCCCAAAAATCGTCTTTTTTGAGTTAAGTCATAGTGACTTAATCCATTAAGCATGCGACATGTTTGTCTACTTATGATCCTTTAACGTTAAATTTATATACTTTCTTTTGGCATATTAGTAACGTTTTAAATTTGAACTGTTTGTATTAAATAAATTTTAAGTATCAGTAGTAAATGTGTATTTTAATAATTTTTATATGTAACTGTTTCGTTCCTTAAAATAAACAAGTAGTCTCAAAACAATGTGACTAGTGTATACACTAAATCGATAAGAAGCGCTCCGTGATACTACATTGTCAGTTAGGCATTTCAGTCCTTATAACATCAGCTATCTTCTAATGAGAATCTTGTCGAAATCGCTTTAGTTGTTACGGAGATAAGTCGTAACAAACAGCAAATAGCAATATAACGTATTACTTTAATAAGCATTTAATATGAAGCTCATATTGTACCATTACAAACTTCCATCTTATTATTGATTTGAATTATTTTTATATTTTAATAAAATATTACTCAGATGAATTTTTAATTAAAATAATTCTTATAAATCCTTTTCATATATTTTAGTGTTTTTTTTCCTTAGTCTAAGGTTAACGTGGTCACCCGCGACCGTAAAATCACAGCCAATATCGGACTTTTTGCGGCAGCCGAAGTAGTACGAATCTTTCATTATTTTCTTAGAAATCATGAATCTGCAAACATTATTTCTTTACTCTGGACATAATATAGCAGGTAATAACGCTTTAGCATTATTATTATTAGCAGTGATTCGCGTCTGTATATTATCACACGAAGCGATAAGGGCGTGAAGTTTCTTCAATGGCGACCGCGAATTGTAATAGAGGAAAGCTTTACAACGGATGGACCGATGATCTGTTCATGGCGGCGGGAAGCCGGTGATTGCAGGCGACTAAAAATCGCTTAATTTTTAAGCCAGTACGCAGAATGACGCAGCTGCACTTCATCTGGTAGGATTACTCTTCGTCGACTTTTACGACTCTTGGTGATTATAGCGTGACACTATTCTAGGCCGATACCAAAAAGGCACAGATGGCAAATTATTAGCAAAGTTGTATTTTTTTTACATGTCAATAGTGAAATAATGTTTCCTCAGTCTGAATACAGCATGGTAACCCGTACCCGTACAATCCCGGGCAATATGTCGGGCCGGGCAGGTGATTGCCTCTCGGGGTAATTACGACCCCGACTGCTCCTGAAACTGCTTACATTGGACCCCGCCATGCATGGAAACGTTGCCGTATCACATTATTAATTATCCCTCAATTTTTTGTGATAACGTTAGGGCAAGATGGAGGTTGGTCCCCCATTCATCTCACAGTAGTAAGAGTCGACGAAGAGAAATTCCATGAGGTGACGGGCAGCAGCGTCATTCTGCGTACTGGCTTGAACTGCGATCAGCAATCCGCCTGCCCAGCGTGGTGATTATGGGCAAATACCCCCAGAATACAATGTAATCTCTTGGGTAGGCCAATGTTCAGCAGTGGATTTTATAAAGATGTCCTGTTGATGATGATGAAAATGGTGATGTCTTTAACTATGAACTATCACAAATCCCACTTTATATTTATTTCAAGTGCGTAATTTTGTCTAATGACAATAGCATAAAAATTAACTTATAAAAAGTATCTTTCGAGATAAAATTACTTTGAATACAGCATGGAATCTTAAACCAATCTATGAACTACCTTTAACAATCTAATTTTGTAATAATTTCAAGCCACTGTTTGCATCAATAAAATACTAAAATATCAAAGTTAGCCTTCCTACAGCATGGTAACCCGTACCCGTACAATCCCGGGCAATATGTCGGGCCGGGAAGGTGATTGCCCCTCGGGGTAATTACGACCCCGACTGCTCCTGAAACTGCTTTTATTGGACCCCGCCATACATGGGAACGTTGCCGTATCTCATTATGTACACGAAAAACAATTAGAATGATTGGAAGTGCAATTATGTTGTGTTTGTTTGGGTATTTTATAGGCAAATTAATTGCCATTATTAAAATATACAATTAATTTTATGTGACTTTTCATAATAACTGATTAATATAGCAAAAGGTAGCCGTTTATCGTAACCATAGAAATCAGTGTCTTATTATTTAGATTTCTATAGTAATGCTGACCATACCTTAGTGTTTTATAAACATTTTTTTATTTATAGTGTTAAGGTTCTTTTGTTTTATGAGTCTCGCTTGTATCAATAAAATATTTTTTAATATGATTTGTGATTTGATACATACCATATCATAAGAAAGAGCGAAAAGCATTGAGAAAAGTAATGAATATGAATGCTAGGAAGAGGGAACCAGGACGAATGATATAGCGATTGGATTGGATTGAGCGTGTTAATAATACGGGGGTGGATGAGTCGATGAAAAATAACTGAGATTAATATATATACAGATATAGATGTACCATAACGCAAGTATAACGATTTGTATTTAAATCAAACGTGTCGACTTTTTATCACCTAATGTGACGTCACTGTCGATATTTAGTGACGGGAAATCTAAACTGATTCATCGACACTGATGCCGCTGATGATACATATTTTATATGTGAAATAGTTCATGCTACAGTATAAACCAAAATACAACAGACGCGCGCGGACAGTAAGTATAAAGACGATTGGTCGGGGTTCGGACACACGAAGTACATGCATTTTCTTTATAAATAAATAATAAATAAAATCGTTGATTTCAGACTTAGTCCATAATAACACATTAAAAAGAAATTACATTATATTAAATTAATTATGAAATTACATTTTAACAAATAACACAAAATAATACAAAGTAATAATAAAAAGTGAAAGAGAATAATCAGATAAATAAAATTAAAATTCAAAATTTATTTAAAACTAGCTGTTACCCGCGACTTCGTCCGCGTGGAATAGTATCTTTGGGTAGCATTTACAACCCCCTTTTCGCAATAAAAAGTAGCCTATATCCTTTCTCAGGGTCTAGACTATCTGTATACCAAATTTCATTTAAATCTGTTTATTAGTTTTGGCGTGAAAGAGTAACAGACAGACAGACAGACAGAGTTACTTTCGCATTTATAATATTATTATATTATATTATATGGACGACTCGTTGTAATATCCACATCCTGCTATCAGAATTTACCATCGATAAGCAGGCAAAGCAATATAAACAAATGAGAGCGCTGAAAACCTTCATATGAATGCCGTTTCACGCCCGCTTAAAGGACTCGGTAGCTTAAAAACACATGCGCGGTTAGATAATCTGAAGGCGGGATAGTGTTGCAAAGGAACGAATTGAACAATATCTTAATTCGAGTGTCGTGTAATTCGCCTTAAAATAACATAAAGCAATATTGTTTCGTAGTACAGGAAAGCCCTCTTCCAATGGATCGAAGATCTGGTGAGGGCAGATGGCTCAGACGGCGTGGAAAACGTCTATGTTCAGCAGTGGACTTCTGCTGAGATAATAATTATTGTTGTCTGCTTTAGAAACACGAAAAAATATTCTCTATGTCGTCAAAGCTTTAATTAAATACTCCACGGGCTTAGCAAAAAAGTGCGCACCAACCAGAATTAATGGAACATGGCGCTTATAAATGTTAATAGCTGGCTTCTGTGTAAGCGAGAAGGCTAACAAGTTGACCGTGAAAATTGGGCTAAAACCGGCGATTATTCATTCGAAATGAATTATTCACAAGCACTTTTGCGAAGATTATGAAGGTCCGCTTTGTTTTCTCTAATAGATTATATATAGATATTTTTATATTATACCATGTTAGTAAGCTTGGACATTAAACATAGATTAAATTTGTCTTTTACATCATGTAATTTCGATCAGTACTTTACAAGATATAAAACGAATAAACTTTGCGGCGGTGGTAGGTATTCGCGGCCTATATAGAGACATTCTGTAATTATGTATTATACGTCACTATTCATATTAGCATACCACCCGTGCGAAGCTGGGGCTGGTCGCTAGTTTTAAATATAAAAAACTGATTTTTTATTGATTTGTTGTGCTTCGTAGTTTCAGTGTAATTATATTTCGATAGTTTTTTTATGTTTGTATTTAATTTTGACGTTTTCAAGTACAATGTAATAGTTTATGAAAGAAAAAAAATATGTTTCATGTTTTATTGATATTTATATGGTAGCTGATTATTAGCCTACATTTAACCTATTAAGTATGATAGCTGTAAGCTATCGAATGACAAGAAATAAATATACAACTCTTTAAAACAGCCAGAGGCAGTAACAAACAGTATACGGCGAAAAAACACACGACACAACAAAAACTTACACACGGCATAGTAAAGTCGTAAACTTTGATCGTAAAGAGCAAGTAAAAAGCCATTTCCTAATTGACGTTTCTCTTCAATGTATTACATGTACACATGTCGAGTATATTGGTGTAGGTCACTTCCGGGGTCTCTGTCTCTCTTAACTAAAACTAAAAGCTTTTCATTAAATAAGTATCCTTGGTCTCTGCTCTTTGATCAAAAGCCCTCGAAAATGTTCAACGGTTAATCAGGTTTTTCAGTAGTTATATTATCAGCCTTATAAAGTCCACTGCTGGTCATTGGCCTCCCTAATAGATTTAATTCTATTAGGGGTGTTTGACCATAGGTAGCGCGGAAGAAAGCACAAAGGCAGCGCCGCAAGGAACAAGCCATCGCGGACCGGCTCCGCGCCCCGAAGTCCGCAGCTGTAGTGCTGACACTACAGCCGGACGTAGTCAAACGGGGCGTGTCGTACTGCGATGTTCTTAGTACAGCGAGGCAGACGGTGGATCTCAAAGAATTTGGTATCACCGGGGGTCTCCGGATAAGGGTGACGGCCACCGGCGCCCGGATGCTTGAGGTCCCCGGGGCGGGTAGTAGTTCCGCCGCCGACGCTTTAGCTGAGAAGCTCAAGGCGTCTCTTGCGAACGAGGCCCGAGTGTACAGGCCTGTCAGGTGTGCGGATTTGCGAATCCTTGGTCTGGACGACTCAGTCACCCAGGAGGAGGTAGTAGCCGCCGTCGTCAGGACTGGTGGGTGCTCTGCCGATCAAGTGAAAGCAGGCACCATACGCATCGACTTAACGGGCATGCGAACCACAACGGTGAGCTGCCCCGTCACGGCGGCGAAAGTAATCGTGGAGGGCCGAAGGCTTCTGGTGGGCTGGGTATCAGCGCAGGTGAAGATGCTGGACCCTAGACCTCTGAGGTGTTTTCGATGTCACGTGGGTCATCATGTAGGAGCCCAATGCACCTCGGAGGTGGACCGCAGTGACTTGTGCTTCCGCTGCGGTCAGCCCGGTCACAAGGCCAATGCCTGTAGCGCCACGCCGCATTGCGCCGCTTGTGCGGCCTCTGGAAAGACAGCTAACCACTGGGCGGGGAGCAAGGCCTGCGCTCTTTCCATCAGAGCTCAGGGCAGAGGAAGACCCTCCGTCACCGCTGTTCCCAAGGTCACTGCCGCCGCCGCCGCTGCCGTCATTACTGCTGCAGCCACAACTGCCGCAGAGGTTTCTCCACAGGGCGCCCGGGAGGATATGGATTATCAATAACGGCACCATTACGCATCCTCCAGGCGAATATCAACCACTGCGCCTGCGCTCAGGATCTGTTACTCCAGAGCATGGCGCAGTGGTCTCTTCATATTGCCGTGGTTGCCGAACCATATTTCGTCCCGCCTAGGGCTGACTGGGTCGAGGACCTTAGCGGCTCTGTAGCCATTATTTCGTCGGCCGCCGCCGGTACCCCTTCCATCGAAGGTGTCAGAAGAGGACAGGGATGCGTTGCAGCACGGTTCGGGGAGATGGTGGTAGTGGGCGTATACTTCTCTCCGAACCGAACTCTCGCCGAGTTTCACAACTCCCTGATGGAGTTAAGAGACGTCGTCGTCGGAAGCCATCCCCTCCCCGTGCTCGTACTCGGGGACTTCAATGCCAGGAACGTGGCCTGGGGTTCCCGGTACACAAATGTGCGGGGCAGAATGGTGGAGGATTGGGCCCTGGAGGCAGGTGTGGTCGTTCTAAATCGGGGTTCTGTTTCAACGTGTGTGCGGATGCAGGGCGAGTCGGTTGTGGACATCTCGTTCGCTAGCCCTGCTCTGTCTACGCGTGTGTTTGACTGGCGTGTCATGGAGGAAGTGGAGACCTATTCTGACCACCGGTACATTCGGTTTGACGTCTCCGCTCAGTCCTCGAGCGCGCCGATCCTTCAGGCCCCGAGTGGTCCGCGGTGGGCGCTTAAACAACTGAACCGGGAGCTTCTCCTGGAAGCTTCAATTTTGCAGGCCTGGGTGTCATCACCGGACAGGCCTGCCGACATCAATGTTGAGGCAGAGTGGTTCCAGGAGGCCATGTCCGAGGTTTGCGACGTGGCGATGCTCCGGGCTCGACCAAGAAGCGCCCAGCGTCAGGTGTACTGGTGGTCGCAAGAGCTAAAGCTTCTGAGAAAAGCTTGTGTCGACGCGCGACACCTGTACACTAGGCACCGCAGGCGCCGCATCCGCCCTCCGAATGCGGCAGCCATTGAGGCGGAGTTATATGAGGGATACAGAGCAGCCAAGACCGCCCTCAAAGAGGGTGTCCAGCGGTCCAAGCGTTTGGGCCGCGAAGAGATGCTGGAATCTTTGAATAGAGATCCGTGGGGGCGCCCTTATAAGGTTGTACGGGATAAGTGCCGCCCGTGGGCCCCCCCGCTGACACAGAGTCTCCGGCCCCAGCTCGTGGAGAACGTGGTAAGCGCTCTATTCCCACTGCGGGGTGATTTCTCCTCCCCGCTCATGACTCCGCCGCTTGCGATGCTGGAAGCGGACCACATTGAAGATGACGACGTCCCAGATGTTACCGGGGTAGACTTGAGGGCGGCGATAATGAGGTTGAAGAGCTGAAATACCGCCCCAGGGCCCGATGGCTTGCCTGGCAAAGCCTGGGTCCTGGCTCTAAAGGCCCTCGGGCCCCGACTGGAGGGGCTCCTAAGCGCGTGTTTGGAGAGGGGACAGTTCCCAGTACTCTGGAAGATTGGAAAGCTGGTCCTCATTCGGAAGCCCGGGCGCCCTGCGGACTGTCCATCCGCATACCGGCCCATTGTGCTGCTTGACGAGGTGGGAAAACTCTTTGAGCGAATTATTGCAGATCGCCTCGTCGGGCACCTGGTAAGAATTGGGCCGGATCTTGCGGATAACTAGTTTGGATTCCGCAGAGGCCGCTCGACGGTGGACGCCATCATGCGCGTGAGAGCCCTTACCACGGGGGATGCGGTTTCCCGGGGCAGGGTTGTCTTGGCGGTGTCTCTTGATATCGCCAACGCCTTCAACACCCTGCCCTGGAGTTGCATTAGGGAAGCACTCCGGTACCACCGGATGCCGACCTACCTTCGTCTTGTAGTCGGGGCCTATCTAACAGATAGAGCCGTCATCTACCCCGGTCGCAGCGGAGAATGGAACCGGCAAGAGATGTCGTGCGGTGTTCCACAAGGATCGGTCCTGGGGCCGCTCCTGTGGAACATCGGATACGACTGGGTGCTGCGCGCCGACCTTCCTAGCGGCATCAGCGTAGTGTGCTTTGCTGACGACACGCTTGTCCTGGCACAGGGAGGGTCGCACCATGCGGCGGCCGCATTGATGACACGCGGGGTTGCGATAGTCGTGGAGAGGATTCGGCAACTGGGTCTCGAGGTGGCTTTGCGCAAGTCTGAGGCCATGTGTTTTCATGGCCTTCGGAATGCGCCACTGTCGGGATCCCGTCTGACGGTAGGAGGGGTTCACATCGGCGTCGAGTCCACGATGAAGTATCTGGGGCTTGTCCTCGACAGCCGGTGGAGCTTCGTCGAGCACTTCCGACGTTTGGCTCCTAAGTTGGAACGGACCGGGGCTGCCCTCAAGCGGCTCCTGCCCAACTTAAGGGGTCCAAACGCCTCCTGCCGGAAGCTTTACGCGGGGGTCGTGAGGTCTATGGCCCTTTATGGGGCCCCGGTGTGGGCGCGTTCCTTGCAGCGACGAGCAGCTCAGTATCTGAACGCGCCCCAAAGGGTGGTGGCCATAAGGCTGATCCGGGGCTACCGCACGATCTCCGGCGAGGCTGCGAGTCTCCTTGCCGGATTGCCGCCATGGGATCTCGAGGCGATAGTTCTCACGCGCCTTTATGAGTGGCGCGTGGAGATACTACGTCGGGGAGAAACTCCGCTGCCACGGCAGCTCGATGCGCAGCGGATGGACTTTCGGCGCGATCTCATGGCGTCATGGAGAGAACGACTGTTGCAACCCCGTGCAGGGCTCGCCACGACAGTGGCGGTAAGTCCCCTCTTTGAGGAGTGGCTAGAGAGGCGCCACGGCGCGCTCACCTACCGCCTGACACAGGTCCTTACCGGGCATGGCTGCTTCGGTAGGTTCCTGCACAGAATCAGGCGGGAGGAAACGTCCGGGTGTCACCATTGTGAGGATCGGCCGGAGGATACAGTGGAGCACACCATCGCGGTCTGCCCTGCTTGGGCAGAGCTCAGATGTGTCCTTGTAGCGGCGATCGGCGGCGGCGATCTCTCGCGTTCGGCCTTGGTGGAGGCCATGGTCCGGAGCGAGAGAGAATGGGGGGCCGTCGCCTCCTTTTGCGAAGCAGTCATGCTAGCAAAGGAGGCGGCAGAGCGAGAGAGGGAGAATATCACTCGTCTCGGTCCCAGCCGCCGCGGTGGACGCCCGAGACGTCGGGAGCCGCGAGACGACTCTCGGCCACCGTAGGCGCTGGCTTGTGGGCGGCGAATAATGGGTAACTCGCCGCCCGTCCGTCTTCCATAGGCGACAAGCCGCGTCGATGGCGCGTTCGTGTTCCACGCGCGCCTCAAAGAGATGTCAGCACACCGAGGGGCCCCATAGGGGCCAAGCCTGCCGGGGTTGCGGGATTGTTCGAAAGGGTTACCGCGGCCCTGGTGTTAAAGGCTCAAGAAGGAACACGGATGGTTTTTAGTCAGTAGAAGTCTGACACACCCTCCCGCTCCACCCACAGCGGGAGAAGGTCATTTGATGATTTTCCATCCCAAAAAAAAAAAAAAAAAGGGGTGTTTGACCATAATCACCACACTGGGCACCTGCCCAGCTGGGTGGGTGATTTCTTGTTGGAGTTGCAAGACCCTCATCAGGCGCGTCCCTAGGTGGCGAATAGGGGAACGCCGCTCAGATATGGGTGGTACCAGGTGGTCTGGCGCAGACCAAAACTGGTGGGTTTCGGGCGCGCCTCTGGCTTAGTTTCAAGCCGGAAAGCGGCTGCGGTGGGAGAGTCACGGCTCTCGGGAAGGAGATCTCCTGAGTTGCTCCTGGCTCGCCATTCTGTATGTCAGTCGGGTGGGATGATATCACGCGGTGGGTCCGGCGGTTGCAATTTGTAATCGCCGGGTGGGCCTTGCCGACTGTTTTCGGTCCCCCGTTGGGTTGTCTACTACCCCCCGGTGTGGGGCCAGGGGACTGGGTAAGGTTGGCTGGGCCGAGGAGATCGTAAACTTCAGAAAAAAACTGCGAATAAATCCACTTCGGCACCGCGAGATCGACGCTGCAGTGGCCCTTTTTTTTGATTTACGTCGGCAACAAAATGCCTTTACACACTGCCTCCCGATCAAAGGGGGACCGAGAGGGGAGTGTGGTGATCACTGTGGCAGACGCGACTGCCAGCAGACCTACCTAATTAAAACGACGCCCACCGCTGTTGAAAATAAAAGTGCTAAGGTTTAAAGCTTGTGACACCGCGCCCCGTCGCAGCCAGCCACAACGTGCGGGGTTCATACATCGTACTTAGTACTGTAACACTGTCATCTCATCATATCATTCACTAGCATTATTCCGGTTGCCCTAGACGTAAGCTGAGGGTCCAGAGTCTGCTCACTAGTAGAACCATGTTTTATCTGAAAGTCGGTTATTGCAATACTGTCAACCCAGACCCATTATAAATTTCTGTTACCTTTATCGAAAACCTTAATTGTAAAAGGTCGACCAAAATACCAATAGGTGCTCTGCCTGACACCTACTTACGATTTACGAAATTGCGACGCGATGACTTAAAGACTATTAATCACACATATTTCGAGGCCGATGCGTGCCCTATGCCAAAGCCCCTCAGTCATAGTATAATCTTTTCAGTAGTCACTTCCAGAAAATATATTCATTATCTTTGGAAGTAACATAGGAGTACCTAGGATTTTTTATAGTTGTGTTAGAATAGTGATGTAGTAGCATGTGCCTAATGTTATCATCATCATCTTCACTATAGGGAAACGTCATTCTTTGGGAAAACAAGCTGTTCGGATATTAGATGGCACTGACTTCCTAATAAAGACCACCGCAGATGTTCATGACAGCCGGGACCAACGGATTAATGTGATTTTCGAGGCAAGCGATAGTTACGTATATAACTTCAAAAAGGGTTTACTAATGTTTGACCAAAAAACTATTGACAAATGGTCATTTGACAAACAACTTTTAACCAAATGTTCATTTGGCAAACGAGACATTTGACAAAAGTATCATCTTACAAAAACTCACTTAGCAAATGGTTCATTGGCAAACACTTTACTTGTATTTCAATTGACCTTTTTTCAAATAATATGATTTGCAAATTATTCATTTGTCCAAATATCATTTAACAAAATGTAATTTTATAAATGCACTTCTTTTTTAACATTACGATGTAGTCTGTTGGGTAATTTATTCCGCTACCCTCGTATCGCCGTGAGAATGAATTTGTTGCACTGATATTTGAGGATAATGCATTATTACTATTAATACTAATCTACAAATATTGGCCATACATAAATCAATAGTAATATTTTCTGGCGCTTCGCCGGCACGCTCACGCACGGCTCGTTTGCTTCGCTCGCTCGGCTTGCGCGTTCTGTGGTCACTGTTCTAACCTAACCTAACCAATATGTATCTAAGCCTCACTCATCATCACGTTAATTTAAAATTATAAATACATATTAAACAAACATTCTTTACACTACTGTATTAATATCTTAGTTTGTGATTATGTAAAATAATAAACGTTGTTAATATTCTAATAAAGAATGATTTTCCAAATTTGTGTATTAATTTGACCCATTCCATATCTATTATAAGATTTATAAATAAACGAAAGATTTGTCAAATAATACATTTTATAAAACGTTCTTAGACCAATAGTAGTTTTGTCAGTTGTTAAATGATCATTATGTAAAGTAATTATTTGTAAAATGTAAATTTATTTATTAAATTAAATATATATTTATTGATTACATTTTAGTTTGTCCTTAATGAATAATGACAAATATCTTCTAAAACAGACTTTCAATGACAACAACAACTACCACTAACATTGCAAACTGTCTTATAAAAAAAAGTGAAAATTTATAAAAAATACTGGTAAGAATTAATTGTGCTCTTGTATATTTCCTACTGCCAAGATAAGGAGGTTTCATATTTATCTAATCTGCACTTGGAAACTCTTTTTTCTAAGAAAAAAGCTTTAATAAAGGCCATCTTGTACAAGCAACTGCACTTTATGTTTACGGGTATCTATTATTAAAGGACATTGTTATAAAACTCCGATCCATTGGTTGAATGAAATACATACATAATGTCACGCCTCTTTCCCGTAGGGGTAAGCAGTGATCACATCATTCCACTGGCTATGATCATGGAACACATTCTTAGTTTAATTCACACACATTAACCTTATCATACACGCCTTACGCCTTGGGGTACTTTTGACTTGCCCTTTTTTCAAAATTTTGAATTATAAGATGACATTTTTACTCGATAAAAATCGCAACCGGGATAATGCTAGGATATGATGATAATCAAATAATGTAATATATTTAATCAAATATTAAAAAGCGGAAAGCATTGTGTTTGTTTGTAGGTATATATTATTTTTAGTTACGAATAAACTCAAAAAGTACTGAACGGATTTAGATAATTCTTTCACCATTAGATCGCTAAATTATTCCCAAGTGACATAGGACCACATTTCTGAAGAGAAAAAGTAAGGATTTTTAATAAAACGTCAATTAAGTTTATTCAAAACGTAGAATAGCCTACTGAAGCGATGCGAGGGTGTGCCTCTATCCTATAATATATACATATATGATAAATGTGTCTATACAAATTGTAAATATTTTTTAAGTATCTATTTGTAATAGTACAATTATTATAATCATAATTAAAAGCACTCCACGCTTTATTTTTGCTCAGACTTATTTTGTTTTATCACTTTAATTTAATTTAAAATGTTGTTGAGGTGTATTGACTAAAGAGATTTTATATGGCTGTTGAATAACTAACGTAATTTTTTTTTTATACATACATACATGTTTTGACTTTTCTTTCAATTACTTTTATATAAGAAAAATATTAAAATCATTTATTTTCAGACCAAAGATTCATAGATGGTTAGTAACAATAAAACTTATAGACTATGTTGTGTATAGTGGAAAGGAATTCCACTAAGATTTTAAGAGCCCAAGTGGTGCTGATCAATGATGAGATGAGTCTCGACTCTGGCGAACATAAATGCATAATACAAATATTTTATTTCTGTCACTTACAAATATGGAACTTTAACATCTTTTTTTAAGCAAAATGTTTGCTTGTGATAAGAGAAACCGCTCTGTTATAGCCTTTTTCAACATTAAGTAAGATCGTATCGAATTATTTATTTAAAAAAAAACTATAAAGTTAGAGAAAGCAAAATATACATATAACAAAAAAAGTTATACAGGTTAACACTATGATTTTAGTTCATAGACTGTGTGAACATTAAAGTTCCGGGAAAGCGGCAAAAGGCTCGCCACCCATTACGTGGACCCAACAATGTAATTGGCGAAATGTGAGCGTATAACATGCCCCTGCCTACCACTTCGGGGAAACAGGCGTGATTGTATGTCTGTATAATTATATCAATAATAAACATGTCTAAAAGCAGAACAAACCTACTCTAATTATAATTTAACTGTAGCAGAGTAACATTAGCCAACATATGGATTTACCCGGCTAAGGAGCGCGGGCGGCAGTTAATCATCCTTTGTCCCTACCTTACGCGACAAGACTCGGGTCAAACGCTTGTGGGACAAAGGGAAATATTTCAGCTAAATTGTCTTATGTGACTGATGTATCAACGTGTAAGTTTATTTCTTTGTAAGACTTTTTGTGTAGTGTTATTTTAATCTGTGAGGTGGCGAACGGCCGTCGGGTTAATTGCAAGAACTGAAATATATAAAAATAGTTCTTTAGTTAAAATTTTACCGCAAATTACTTACCTGTCCATATTTATACCATAAATAAATAATAAATAATTATCTTACAATAATATCAATAATTTAGTTCCTAGTAGTATACTTATAGATCAATACTAAATGAGGTGATAATTTGTGCGTTTGCGAGATAGACTTTAGTATACTTAGACTTTATGATATAAAAAATAACAAGATTTACTTCCGCAGTAACTTTATTAAAATAAGTAAGTTATATTTAACCCTGTAACGGTAATAAGAGGACGAATTTTCTCGAGATGTTTTCACCTTGTGTTTTAACGAAAAAAAACAGGAGCAAATTTTAAATATCTTAGGCAAACATACAAAATTAAAGAAAAAAATCTTTCCTCAAAGCGTGTCCACGCAAAAAAAATGTTCCCTGGCTTAAAATACTGGTACAAAAAGCTTTCAGTAACTGCTTAATTCGGTGCTGGCTATGGCGTTTCTCAGTGTGTGGTGAAGTGAAAGAAGCTCTATTTTATTCGGTGGAAGCGACAGTTTTCAGTGGTAGTCGAGTAGACCTGTTGCCTTTAAAGCGGTAGTCATATTGCGGGCGGCGACTGTACGGTACCGCGGCGTGTTAAAGTACTGGAAAAGATAAAGAAATTGTGGGCGGAGTAGAAAAAAAGAAAGAGAAAATTTTAATCACAAAAAACGCGGTTCAATTTGTCACTACATATTCAAAAACCAAGAAAGTTTTAGCTGAAATGTTAGACAAGTTATATCTCTTCTTATTATACTCGTAGTTCATAAGAAACATGTAGTAAAAATGTAAGGGTGTTATTTAACGTGTCTTCAAAATTAATAAATTGCCAACCTAACCTAACCTTTTTGTACATCAAAAATACTGATTGAGCACCTAATCACCTATTAGATGCTCACTCAGTATTTTTGATGATCAAAAAAGCTTTTTTTAGAGGTTTAGTTTATTATATTCCAAAATGTAACACATATCTCTTTTTAATCTCTGTCGTTTCACTTTTGGCAGAGCACGACAAGATTTAAGTAACTGCTTCAATAAAACAGATAAATTTAAGTAACTGCTTTATTCGGTTCTGGCTACGACGTTTCTCAGTGTGTCCTAGTGGAAGTTAGCTGGACGTTATTTGGTGGAGTTTTCAGTGGTAGTTTACGATAACTAGCGCGTCCACTCATGACAGCCTGCATAAATCTCGCTTAAAATAAAAAAGACCTACACACCGGCAGAGATTTTCAAAGCCGAATCGAATGGTCTTTTGTCTTGCTCTTCCCGTCCGCTGTGTACCCATACCCAAAGTGTTTTGGTGGGCTCATTTACATACGTAATTCTAGGATAACGATTAACGGGTGTCAACAACGTTAACGGTGTGCGGTAACAACTGACGGCCTCTATTGCTTGAAGTATTTTTTTCCAGACAACCATTTCCTTATCAAAAAATTATTAAAGTATTGCTCCTCCCGTCAGCAGTGTAACCAGACCCCAAGTATTCCGTTGTGCTCGTTTACATACGTAATTCTGCAGTGGTTCGCTTTGAGAAACAGGTTGTGAGCGGATTAGGGCTCTATATGAATTTTCTTCATGTTTATTTACTACTGTGCACCGCTTTATTGATTTGATAGTTACGGTTATATTTGTTTGCAGGTACAATGAAGCGGATACTAACCACTAATAAATGCTTTTTTATTTTTATTACAACTAGTATAACAACTCTTATTCGTTAGTATCTTTTCTTATGAAACTATTTAAATTACTGATTCCTTATTTTATCTTCACAGGGGCCACAGGCGAGCCTGCAGCGAGCTCATAAGTCCATATCTCCAAATATTTCGGTGATAATCCTTACGACAGCCTTGGCAGATTGGAGTCCATAGTCCCTTGGCTGTAGGTAAACCAACCCCAAGAGACTCATTCGGCAAGCAGCCAGCGAGGCACAGGTACACAACAGGTATTCCATGGACTCCACTTAGTCTCCACAATTACGACAAAGCGGTGATTGCGTCAGTCGCATCCTGTGGAGAATTTTCTTTGAGGCAAAGTGCCCTGTTAGAGCACCAATTATCAGTCTGGCTTGTTTTCTGCTACCTTTACATACTGTCATCCTGATGAAGGCTTTTGAGGGTTGGTGTAGTTGGTAGCGCTGGTAGCAGCTGCCATTCCAATAGATGTTTCTCTACTAAATGCTTCTTAAGAGTTATGGCTATTGTACTCATGGAGAGCCGATCATGATGATGAAGAGCTAAGAGAAGATGATCTTTGGTTCCGTAAGTACCGATTCCTACGAAAACATACATACATATATATTATAACGCCTGTTTCCCCGAAGGGGTAGGCAGAGGCATATTATATGCCCACATTTCGCCAATTTTATAGTTGGTCCCACGTAATAGGTAGCCTATTGCCGCTTACTGGACACAGTTATGTTCGCCAGAGCCTCGTCCGTTGATCGGTAGGTGCACCACTTGCAGGTGAGGTTGGCTTGGGCTCCTTAGGTCTTGCTAGATCTCTATACATCAACCTACGAAATCCTACGAAAACTCCAATATAATGTAACTCAAGGTGAAAAATATTTAATAAATAGCTGCGGACGCAAAGCCAAGTCAGAAGGTCCACTGGTAACATATGAATGGGAATAGATTTCTATTCGCAGATATATTTCAAACCTTCTCGGGTGACAATCACTTTCCCGAACGTTTCGATACGATGATACCTTTTGTGTAAGTGCCCGTTAGCCTTTTGACTGAAATGACATTTCACGCCCCTCCTCGATAAATAATTCGAGATTGAGGTGAGAATATTTCTGTACCCTCGTGTATGTAGCTATGTAGTGTGAAAAGTAAAGGGGCTTTAACGGTAATTTGGTGAAACATATTAGGATTTATTTAATTCTGGAAAAACTTAGAAAATATATATTTGCACGGCAACTTACAGGGCCTTTCTGAGCTTTGAGTCAATAGGCCATTTTCATTTTATTTACGTCGGTAACAAAGTGCGTTTACTCACTGCCTTCCGGCCAATATGGGTGTGTGGGACTCACCAACGACAGACACGACCGCCAGCAGTAATATCTAACTATATCTAACACGAAACTTCAGCAGCAGCAAATACGAGCAGATAGTGTAAATACTACGACTATGTCCGCGTTATCTATATGTATTCTATTATTTAAAACATGAAGCGACTGCCGTCTGACTTTCGCAACCCAGAGGGAAATATCATTTTATGGTTAAGCCGGCTGTCAGGATATTAGAAGGCACTGACTTCCTAATAACGACTGCCATAGATGTTCATGACAGCCGGTACCAACGGCTTAAGGTGCTTCTCGAGGCACTGAGCAAGCTATAACCACAAACAGACTTACAGTTTTATTTGTACTATTACCATATGCATTTAATAAAAAGCTCTGACACACAGACAATATAATTTAAAATTTATTTGAAAGAAAGAAAAGAAGGAAAAATTAAAATTCATTTATTCAGTACAATCAAACACAGTAAGAACACAGAAAAAAAGAAACGATTGATTTTACACATGCAAAAGCAACATTAAAACATACTATATACTGACGGTGTCCCCTCAGCACACCGACATCACAGGATGTCACGACGCTGATCTTCAGTATCGTCTTTCAAAAGGAAACTAAAGAATCACTACTTGTTGCTTTTAGAACAGAGCTAACACTTATTTAGAATGTATTTATTTGTATATATATGTTATTTGTATATGTTTACATTATAATTGTATGTATATATTTTTTTCTTAGTTTAGTTGTTATTATTATTTTTCCCCCCAATATGATTATATTAATTTATTATTTTTTATTATGATCCCACACACTAATCTCTGACACTTCTGCTAGGGTTGGCTGGAAGAGATTTCTTATAGAAATAAGCTCACCTTTGTACATGTTTTTTGTTACTGTGTTTTTTTTTAAGAATGTTTATGTGCAATAAAGGATATATATATATTTATTGCATTGATGCATATGTACGCGGGCGGGATCTTGAACTTATGTTCTGGCTCTCGCCAACAATGAATGCGTTTTTAAGTTAACGTTCATAAGAGCTTTATTGATTGGCTCAATCAATAAAGCTCTTATGAACGTTAACTTTTAATTAACTTGAAGAAAAAAAAACTTCGACTTATGTATGACCGCGTAAAAATAATAGAATAGATTTATTTATTTGCAAAGAATGTAGGTAGAAAGCAAGAATAAGAAGAAAGCAATAATAAGTTTCTCCGTACTTGCAATAATCATTTCTAAATCATAATTACACGGTATCAGCGGTTCGTCTGTCCGACGCAAAGTGAATGAAAGCTGTCCTCCCCGAGATAAGTTCGCAAATTTCATTTACTCTAAGCGAGATTTCTTGACGTCTCAGGTCGCGGATGACACACGTGTGCCTATTTCGACTTTTATTTTTATTATTTATGAACTCACTTGTTTAGCTATATTTTTCGTTTTTTTACATTTTGACGTTTTAAAGTACTTAATACTTAGTTTATATAGTAAAAAATTTCTGATTTCTTCCAGTTAATAAATCAAGTTATATATAGCAAGTTATTTACATATATGAAGCGTTTTCCTCATTTAGTCACTGTCAAAGTCAAGTAATGTTGGTGAAGAGAGGTTCTATGGAGTTTTGGAATCAACACAGAACATCACAAATCACTGAAATATTCTTTACCATACTTGTGTGCGTTGTCGAAAAAGTTATATCTAAAAATATAATAAATTTACATTACAAAACTCAGTTAGTTTTGGAAATCAAAATACTACCGCGATGTGTCAAACTTTTGGCGCCAAAATTCTTATTGCGACTATAATACTATTACTATGAAATTCCATGTTTAATTTGCTTTTAAACATTAAATTTGTTAGACACAAATTAAATGATATTGTTCACATTGTGATGCTTAATTGCGCGGCTTGAAAAATTCTAACAGCAGGACGCCACACAGCTGCATCTGCTACTCCGTACTGAGTCAGTGTGATGAAGTACGTCCCAATATCCTCTCATCTAGGTTCATGTGAAAAGGTCCGTGCTCAATAGTCCCCACTATTATTTCGTTCGTTATTGCGTTGATATAATGATCATGATAATGATCTTCACTTTCGAAGTTTGTCTGTCGTAAATAAAAAGAAGAGAAAAATAAACACATTATTTTTTTTATATTAAATAACGACTGTTTATTTCAATTCAGTTAGATGTACTTGCTCGCCATGTATAAAAATACCTACCTATATTTACAGTTAAATCTATGAAAAACATTTAGATATTACAAGCTACATATTCAGAGCATCTGTCGGGCTCATTTCTACTGTTATGCCATAGCTTTTTCGTTTTGACGACCGTTAGGGCGTGGTGGCGAGTATTCCCGAATTTTGCTCCTGAGGTCATTGGTTCTATTCCCACACAAGACAAATCTTTGTGTGCACAAACATGATCTGGTCTGGGTATTTTCCTATGCATTAACAGAAAAAAAAAATATGTATGTTAACCCTTTATTTATTCACATCATCACACAAAATCTTAATGATACTTATCTTGGCACTAAATAGTTATTTATAACTGTTCTATATTAAGAACAGATACATATATTTTATGTGTAAAAATACAGTGCATCTAAATGCTACTATTACGTAATAATAATCTATTAGCATCATACATATCTTAGTTTGGTACTGTGTATACGCCAAGGTGATCGCCCCGAATTTGTACTCGTATGTTTTCAAAAATTAAGAATTTCTTACGGTAGATAGATGTGACTAGTTCATAGCCGCGTGAAGTTAACTGTCAGAAAGTAAAAATAAAATTAATTATAACAAGCTTTTATTTAACTTGTCTTGCTGGTATGTTTAGGTAAAGGGTTAAAGTTAAAGTAGAATTACTTGGGGACAGACGACCTCTGTAGTCGCTATTTCTCTCTTCCTGGGCGAAACCTTTCTAAAACTAATATTATGACATTTAAAAATAAAAATGCTAAATTTGACAAATTAAAAATTAATTATCTAGGCGAACCCATAAAAGAGATACAATGTACAAAATTTTTAGGTATACACATAGATGACAATTTAACGTGGAAATCGCATATAGAACATATAAGTCCTAGACTAAATCAGTACGCATATGCTCTAAATATGTTACGAAAGGTGACGAGCATTAGTACGTTGCTTAGTGCTTATCATGCGCATGTAGGAGCAATATTGCGTTACGGAGTTTTGTTTTGGGGAAACTCAGTAGACAAAGATATTATATTTAAATCGCAAAAGAAATGCATTCGTTCAATGTGTAGGCTTCAACAAACAGATTCTTGTAAGCCGCTATTTATTCAGTTAAACATATTGACCTTCCCTTCGCTATATATCTATGAAGTGGCATTATATGTGACGAAACATTTAAAAACTTATGATACGCTAAACAGCGAAAGACATAAGTATACTTTAAAAATGCCGTGTTGTAAAACAACGAAACTACAGAAAAGTGTTTTTATCTTAGGAATAAAAGTTTTTAATAAATTGCCTCATAGTTTTAAAGACAGTAGTCTCTTTTGAAAGCTTTAAACACAAACTTAAGCTATTTTTAATAAATAAAGCCTACTACTCTGTAAATGAATTTCTTTATGATAAAATTAATTAATTATTATGTATAAATTTATTAGAAAATAATATTAAAATTTAGTTATTCTTCAATGTGACATAAATTGTAATTATATTATTCTTATTACTTATTTTGACTAATTTGTACTGTTTTTGCACACCTAGAAAGGTTAAATATGGCGAACAAATGTATTTTTATAACATCTTTAAATTGTAATGTACCCATGTTATGCAAATAAATGATTTGATTTGATTTGAATCTACCCCAGTCGGGGACGAAAAAGTGGACAAGCACGAAAGTCTCGTCATCACTTCCGCGGTCTACCTCTATGTCTCTTGCCGTGTTTCGGCACCCACTCCGTGGAAACTTTGGCCCGCCCAGTCCCATTTCAACAGTGCCGTTTTATTCCAACATCGTCTAGGCCAGTTTTTGACTGTAAGGTGGTGTGGCGTACTCGGTCTTACCTTCTTAGCCCCAGTATCCTACGCTCCATTGCTCATTGGCAGATTTTGAGAACTTTTTTTGTTGATAAGTCAGAATTATAAAGTCCACTGCTGAACATTAGCTTCGTCAAAAGATTATATTATAGTAGGTCTATAAATCAACACACTTGGCAGATGGGTTGACGAAATTCAAGCCAGCATGCTGCGTCAAGCAGGATGACGCTGCTGCCCATCATGCGGTAAGATTTTCAGACTGGCAGACAAGACTACGTGGAGTCGGATTTGCAGCGATTCGCTTCTGTCAATTTATTTTCTCAATAAAATTCTATGCTTCTATTCCAATACATTATTGGCACATTTAATTTTAGATATGCTAAAATTAGAGCTTTTTTATAAAATTTATATTTGCGAAATAATCGTTATGCCCAAATAAAGTTATGCCAATATACTTTAGGCTATTTTACATTAGACATTCTAAAATTAGGCCTTTCAATTCTTACAGACGCCGCTACTTATAGTCCACGCGCGTCTTTTGTTATTTTTAAATACTGTAACACGAACGATTTAACGTATGAAATATTTATCATCAGCGGCATCAGTGTCGAAGAATCAGTTTAGATTTCCCGTCACTAAATATCGACAGTCACGTCACAGTAGGTGCTACAAAGTCGGCACGATTGATTTCAATACAAATCTAGATACTTACGTTATCTATTGTATATCTATATCTGTGGTGTATAGAGTTAAATTAACTATTCTATATTGATAGTCAGTACTTTGTTAACAATACAGAGTAAAGATAAACCTTGCGGTTTGCGGCACACAATAAGACCCTTCGAGTTCGAAGAGTTGAAGGGTCATCAAACAATCCTGACCTCAACTTGGAACCGTTGAGTTAATAATTATCATTTTCTTGTTATAATTAAGGTTATGTCTAGTTTAACAATGAAATTAAAATTATTGCTTAAAGCTATTCATGTTCTGTAATAATTCTTTCATGTTTCAACTTGTTAACTTCTCACTACTGGCCTCAGACCTCCTTTTAAGCCTGAGTAAAAGGTCAGGTCATACTCAGCTACTGAATTGGTTTTTATACCACAAAATTGAATTAACCAACAATTTGATTAATCGGGTCGTATTATCTTTTATTGCATTAATCAATCTACTACAAAAACCAAAAGTAACAAACACAATTAAAATCCAATATAGAATCTGATTTAATTAGATTTTTATTACACTTCGGACAGTCACAGAAATAATTAATACATAAAACAAATGAAAGCCTAAGACGCTAAATAGCGTCAGTACATACATAATAGAACATTTATTATTTGACAGACATTCAGCGTTCAAAAGCGTAAGAAAATTGCGTTAAATTCCCACGCGAACTGTTTCCATGAGTTATGCCAAAAAGTTTTTGTTTGAACAGTGAAATAATAATGCGTAACGTTATTCTTTAAGGCTGTCCGAGCTGTTATGTCGTTTCTGTAAGTCCTGGCCGCAATGCCTTGCTCTTCAATTCGCATACTTTCCATTTCAGCTTTTAGTAGCTCGTGGAAAGCCGTACGAGATAGACGTACGCGCGTCTCCCTGCGCGGAAAAACAGTGTAATCGACCACATTCTTCTGTGAAATCTATACCAAAATATTACTTAATCGAGATCACAGTGACTTATAAAGGATATTAATACTTGGTAAGTGATTTTTTTATACAAATATCGTAACATTTAAACAATACCTGTTGCATAGTTGATATTTTCGGGTGACGCTAAACAGAGCCTAGTGTAAAGTGTTTTATGAGATAATTTTCAGTTTGAACTTCATTATAGCTGGTCTAAAGCTGATATTTTATGAAGCTTTTGTATTAAGGACGCGTGATAATATTTATCGGACGTGGAGGCGTTATCATATTGATCCATTGTATTTTGCTGTAATATTATCTCCGTGGGGTATCAATTTGTTGTTCGTTACGGGAAAAAGTCTGTTTTTATTTTTATTACTGGCCAGTAAGTAATAAAAGAAGACAATGTGTTCTGAGTTTTATCGTCCTCTATTTATTAATGAAACACATCATAAAACATTGCGATCGTTTAAAAGGACATAAAAATATATGGAAGTTGTGCTTTTACTAGGAACATGTTATGGACATGTTATGTTGTACGACAGAAAAATAAGTTAAATTTTAAATTCGTCGAGCTGTATAATTTTCCTCAAAGAGAAACTTTAACAAGCGTTGAAATCCATTTAACATTCCTGTCGCCTCTGCTCTTTAGTTCGTACTCATAATGTTGACGTTAGAACTTTTTACTGAATTATTAAAATATATATGAACTTGATATTCAACTGTTTGTTTTGTTTTTCAAAGAGTTTTTACTTTATTTTAAACTGTTTTCGATTTTTCTATTTGATCTTTATAAACGCAATTAATGAATCGTACAGAAGTAATATTTGCACATGTTCTTGCGATGTCTAATTGATTTTCAATTTTGGAATACTGCGTTTAATGAACCTTTTAGTACCTTGCAAAAAGGTGGATCGGCGATTGACGATCACCGATGTTAAGCAACGTTCACAGAAGTCTGTTTAGAATGTGGGAGCATTTATGTGGTATTTGATATCGAGCATTTTTGCAGGACTTTATAAGTGGGTGCGCTTGTTATTGTGTTTACTTCACGGTTTGAAGCGCCTTAATTTTCTAGGCTACATCGTCTGCTTCACGCAAGATTAAGTCAGACGTGTCACATTAAAAAAACGCTTACGTGCTCCGGAAGGCACTTAAGCTATTGCTCCTAATTAATAGCGGGTAAGCCATATTAGTGGCCTAGTGGCTTGAACCAATTCAATTCCAGCCAGTCTCCGCCAAAACGCACTGTATCCGCGTAGCCGACTTGAATCTCTCTCATCCTAATTTGTAAAAATAAAAAGTTATTTCACATATCGACGCTGGAAAGGCAACCTTGCTTATGCGCCAAATTTTCGATAATTAGTTATATATGTCATTAGAATCGCCAGATTTTTTTCTATCTGCAGATTTCGGTTTCATCCAATTCTAGCCATTTTTGACATTCAAATGACAGACATTCTGACAAAAAACAAATTTATTTATATTTTTTTTGGAAATTTTCATTATTTGAATAGCTCTCCTGTAAAGTAGCCAAATGGTGCATAAGCAAGGTTGCCTTTCTAGATCTACCTTGGTAGCGTCGATATGTTAATTCACTTACATGAAAAAAAAAAAAATTGTGCCAGTTTGATCCACCGCTCTGTTTAAATTTCAGCGTATTTCAAAATGTAAAAAATCCCTCTTTCTAAGCCAATATAATTTAGTAGATGTAGGTAGAAAGTTTCTAATGCTCCTAACTGCTGCAAACACTTTCCGGTTCTTAAAAGTTATTATTATTATTACATACATAATGTCACGCCTCTTTCCCGTAGGGGTAGGCAGAGATCACATCCTTCCACTTGCTACGATCTTGGCACACACTTTTAGCTTCATTTGATTTGAGGGAGATCAAAGGTGTATATGATGTACAACAATGGACCGAGCACTGAGCCCTGCGGTACACCACTGTGAATTTCTCTGTGGTCTGATAAGGTCTGACCAACTCTCACACGCAAGGTTCTATGCTGCAGAAACTCACAGGCTTTGCTCTTTTAAATTTGGTAATTTAATTTAATTGATTGATATCAATAATAAATCATAATAATATAGAACACACACAGTGTATATTTGAGATATTGGAAAGTTTCCCAGAAGCCGTAACCAATAAAGTAGCACTAAAAGAGCCTTCTATCTTCATTTTATTAAATAAAAATGACAGCACTAGTTTTAAGCCAGGTGTAACTTTAAATCTTGTTTTGTAATGTAATAAACACTTGTGTTATGGATACTAAAGTACGGATAAACATTTTTTTTGTAAATACATACTACATATACATAGGAAAACACTGAAAACAGAACAGATATAAGAAAGATAATTATAATATCTTACTTATTTACTAGTAAACAGTATTATAACTATTTATTGGATAGATTAAATCTTATCAGCGAATAGAAAAGTAGGAGCTTATTCTATAAAAATATATTTATTTAACTTACTTTTAATATTAAATAACTTTTAATAAAAGTTACAACAAAAAGACAAATTTTTCTATACAAAAATACATGCGAAAAATATCCTATTCATTAGACTTCAAAATAACAAAGTGATTGGAGAAGATAAATAAGTTAGAAGCGATCCGAGTAAATTCAAAGTATTTGGGAGTTAGAAAATAATAACAATCCCTCTGGGAGGATTAAGTTTAAGTACATAAACATTGATTTTAGGGCTGATGTTATTTATTTATTGGTTAGGCAACCAGTAAGAGATGTATTACTTTATCCATAATTAATTATTTGTCGACCGGTAATGGCGTGGAGGTCAGTGTACCGACACTTCACCCCAGAGGTCGTGGGTTCGATTCTCACACAGGACAAATCTTTGCATGAACATGAATATTTTTTCTGGGCTGGGTGTTTTCCTATATGTACATCAAGTATTTATTTACAAAAAAAAAAGTATGTATGTATATTTATCCGTTGTTTGGTATCCATAACACAAGTTCTTAATGATATTTATCTTGGAACTTAATAATTGGTGTAATTGTTAGAAAATATTTATTATTTATTTTATTATTATTTATTTATTTATTATGAATGATTTAATTACTACGAACATCTAAGGAGCCCAAGTCAACCTCACCTACAAGTGGTGCACCTGCTGATCAACAGACAGAATCTGGCGAACTTAACAGAATCCGGCAAGCGGCAATAGGCTTGCATCTATTACGTGGGACCAACAATGTAATTGGCGAAGCATGGGCATATAACAACTCTGCGAATCTCCTCTGTGAATTTATGTATGTATAAAATTGGATGTCATGCTAGTTCTTTTGGCCTGGTTATATATGGTGTAAGTGAAAGCCCGATGTAAACAGCGATAGCCCAACGAATAGACTACTCGTATACTGCAGAAGGTCTCGGGTATAAATCCTGGTCGTGCACCTGAGTCTTATCAAATATATGTGCGACATTATCGATTTCTTCAAGCTTTGGAAAGCACGTTAGGCCGTTGGTCATGCTGCTGTCATGAACATCTATGGAAGTCGATATTAAAGATTGTGTGCCTTCTAATATCCTGACAGCTAATAGAATGATGGTTCTTGATTGCGGTGGTCAGGCGGCAGTCGCTTCATGTAATAACTGAAGTTCAGCCAAATCTGGTCAGGCCAGTGAGCAGACTCTGGGTTCTAAATGAAAGTCTAGGGTACCACCAGGATGTTGATATGTTTGTTCTTATGCCATTGTGTGGATGGCTCATGTGTTGGTGCGCTTTGTTATCGTGGTTGCTTCACGGTGTGAAGCGCTCGCTTTTAATTTTTTGGACTGTGTCATCATCTTAACGTGTCGTATTAAAAAAATACGCACAAGTTTATTTTTTGCGGAACTACCACGGGTAGCTCGGGAGAGAAAAGAGAGAGCGGAATGATATCGAAAAGATTTATCTTCTAGGGGTTTCGTTTTTTCATTAGTAGGTATGTACACCAAAAATCTTTGACGTACGTCAAATGACGTAACAGCGAACGTAACGATGGTTTAAATTGGCAGTAAGTGCATTTGGCTTCATAGTCGATACACAGATTCCATTCAGCCCACTCGTGGTGAAATAAAGTTCACGGGCTCAATTCTACTACACTATTTAGATGCGATTTTAAGATTATTGGATGAGCGACTGATCGATCATAAGATAGAAGATGCTATTGCAATGCTTGAAAAACTATTAGTGAGCAAGTGATGGATTAAAAATATCACTGTAACATTTCCCGCGCTACTATAATTTCCCGAAAAATCGAGAAACAATTCAACTCGACACGTTTCGGGAACTTATAGTAGCGCGGAAATTGTTACAAAGATATTTTTAATTCATCACTTGCTTACAATGGGTTTCCGCAAAGTAACGCCTGAATCAATAAATTAAACTATTAGTGCGCATGAAGACAAATACTTGTCTTGGCCTGGATGTTTAATAACGACAGTACCACAAAACGATGTTCAAAGTTAGACAGACATGTCTTATGTTTTGGACGACCGATATAGCGTGGAGGTCAGTATACCTGCACTGAGGTCGTGGGTTCGATTTCAACACAGGACAAATCTTTATGTGTGCAAAGATTAATGTTTTTCTGGTCTAGGTGTTTCGTCTCAAAAAAACGTATAAATTCGGGTTTCCTCATTTCTCATCTGTGATTGTCAACAGGTGTCGACTAAGGTCGAAGAACGCGTCCATGGGTTACCGATTTGTGACACCTGATTCACTGGCTTGTACAATGAATACGTAATGCTTTGTGAATATATACAAAGATGTTTTTCCATCTGCCAATGAACAAGAAAATTCAAATCAGGTAAAAAATTGCTACTTATAATAATATATCAGCGATTATTTTCGTATTGTTTCATTCGAATTAGATACCATTACGATTTTCTTGAGTCCTAAATTCGAGCTGAATTGTAAAATAAGAGATATTGTTATAGGCTTTTGGAAACGTCATTGTTTATTAAGCAGCACCCTGAGTTATTTGATGTAGAAACATCGCGCTATAGTGTGCGCAATCAGTATAAACACAATATATGCATTCCTCATGTAAAAAAATCCTTATACTATAAGAGTGCTTTTTACACAAGTATTCAATAATTTGCCTCTGGGGATTAAAGAATTAAGTCTACCAAAGTTTAAATACAAATAAAAGCCTGGCTAATAAACAAACCATTTTACAATTTAAATGAATACTTTTTTACGAATAATATTAAGTAACTATTTGTAAGTCATATAAATTGCACGCCCGCAACGGGTACACTGTTGTTTCTAATGTAATGCATGAACACCAGCAAAATGTACACAGTCTTAGCAATAAAGATCTATTCTATTCTATTCTATTTTACTACCTTTTCCGGTTCGCTATTGCAGACCCTTCCATCCCATCAGTGATCGGTTATTCAACCTGTTTAAGAAAGATACATATTGTCGTTGTCAAATAAAATTCTGCTTTGTGCAAAAAGTATACTTTCAAGATATTAGAGAAAAGAGGTTTCCCGAAAATTTATCGTGTTTAGTTATAATTATGCTATGTGGCAATATGTCACAGCAGTTTTTAGTTGGAAAAGTTTTAGTTATTGCACATAGCATATTTTATTAAGAGGTTATGTTTTGACAAATATAGGATATTTATAAGCATATACATACTTAGTATCACGCCTGTTTCCCCGAAGGGGTATGCAGAGGCATATTATACGTCTACATTTCGCCAGTTATATTATTTAACCCACTTAATAGGCGGCGAGCCTATTGCCGCTTACCAGGAATCGTTCTATTCGCCAGAGCCTCGTCCGTTAGCAGCATCTTGGTAGAAGCCCTATACACAGTAGTTCTTATATACGATTAATAAGACAGTTATGTTCAAAATCTGGAAATCTCAAAAAAGTGGACACAGCAGATTTTATTTTGACAACGACGATATATAAAGCACACACAAATGGAAATACTATAATAAGAGATGAATAACAAAAATAAACTTGATAGTAAATGCTTCTTTATTTTTACCCTAACAGACACAATTGATGGCCTATCACGAATATAATTTATCAAAATTATTCTACAACTGTGCAAAACAGGACGAAGGAATTACGGAAGAATTTAAAAATAAATACATACATACATACATAATGTCACGCCTCTTTCCCGTAGGGGTAGGCAGAGATCACATCCTTCCACTTGCTACGATCTTGGCACACACTTTTAGCTTCATTCACACTCATTAACCTCCTCATACACGCCCGTCGGTTTAGGGTACTTTTGACCTGCTGACCTAAAAATAAATGTAAGGAAATTTAAAGCCACTCCTCGAACGCAGAGATGTTGTCTGTTGGTAACATCAATTAATTCTTAAACCATCAACTGACCTTATAAATTGCACGTGTTTGTCATATTTACAGCGAATATAATTCTGATTCTTAATTTCCATTGGTAATCGTATTCCACTACTGTGTAGTACAAGACGATTGATTTAAGGATGAATTTAGTATCACACGTAAGGCAAATGAAAAGGTATTTGCCTTATGTTTGGCGAGCACGCACGTTGTCTATTGCTAACAATTAGTCCATAAACCACCGATTGACCTTATGAATTGCACATTAATGTCATGTTTATAGCGAGTAAAACAAAGCATTTTGATTGTAAGGGTCACACTTATTTGCACTGTTCAGCTTTTCTCAATAGAAAACAATGATTTTGTATTAAAATATTTGCGCATTCGCTCAGCTTTCTGAGTCTATACAACTTTAATACGAATGCAAACATGATGTCTATTGCTATCAATTAATCCTTAAACCACCTACTGATCTTTGAAGTTGCACATGTTACTGTCAAAGGCAAAGCAATTGCGATAGATATTGAATTTTAGAATAACAGTCCCGCTTTTACAAACTTGTCCAAGTGACCAATCCAGTATTACAGGCGGAGAAATGGAAATAACTCTGCGTAGTGGTGGGCGATCTAATGTCCGTCTATATTTACCTTTTATTACTAATTGTTACGCTTAAAGGTCTCAGCACACATATGGGATCGGAAAGGGATCGTCACCGTATCGCCTCGAGCCGTTCAGAATGGTTTGTATTAAACTCCCTACTGCAACGCACACTAATCGGAATAATAACGTAATCGCCTCGCCTCGGAACAGGCTCCGAACTTGAATTCCCGCGCTTACGGCTCATCGTCCCCGCGCTTACGTTTCTCCGTCCCCGCGCTTACGTCTCTCCGTACCCGAGCTCACATCTCTTCGTCCACCCTTTCCCCTCCCGCGACTTGCCTGCTAAAGACGCCGCCATTCGCAAGGAGTATTATACGTTTGGATTCAAACTGATCTGGTGCCAACCAGGTCAGCCAGGGGGCGGCGAGGCGTAAGCGCGGTGTCGCCTAGCCGTAGCCGAGTTGACGTACAGGCGCTGCTAATACGCTTTCGTTACGTGCATACGGTAGGTTGACGCCTGGTTGACAGCGAGGCGAAAGGCGTTACGGTTACGATCCCTTTCCGATCCCATATGTGTGCTGAGACCCTTATTGACGCGTTACATAAGGTATTATTGGTTTTAATGGTTTCTGCCGTGTGTGTTGTGTTTAATCAATTGTAATTATTTGTTAACTGGCTCGTTATATTTTATAGACAAAACTTGATATACAACGAGATATTTTCTAGACCTTACCAGAACGGTATCCTGCTATGCTCAAACATTTGAGAGATAGGACACCTTAGAGATTTGACTTGTATACCCATATAGTATATAGGAGATAACGTATTTGGGGGACCAGAACAATTATAACAAATTTATGGGAAATAATTGTGATCTCAGCTCATTATACTTACACGGGTTCCTCTAAGAACCAAGGTTTTGCCTCTCGTAAGTTGGGTATACTCAATAAGGTGGTGCGGTTTTTCAGTTACGAGCAGCGCTGTTTGCTGTAGACTCAAGTGCGATCGAGTGTAGAGTATTGTTCCTATCTTTGGGACGGTTCTGCTAAGTACCTCCTCGACGCACTTGACAGACTGCAACGGCGAGCGGGATGCTGAGGTAACAGCCTCATTCGAGGATCTAAAGCTACGTAGATACATTGCATCTCTCAGTGTCTTCTACCGGAACTACTATGGCGAGTGTTTTGAGGAGCTTTTCGATCCCTTTCCTTTCCTCTCCCGAACAACATGTGGTGGTCTTAGAAACCATCCACATACTGTGCAGACTGTCAGCACTCAAACCACGAAATTTGGTTGTTTCTGAGCAAGACCACTAAGCTCTGGAATTCGCTGCCAGCTCATGTGTTTCCTATTTCCTATGATCCCGGGTCTTTTAAGAGGGGCGTGAAACAGCATTTTCGCAGGCCGTCATGAGTGGGAGCGCTTTGTACCGTTCACTGCAATTATTTATTCGACTGCTTGCCATCAGGCAGGATGTAGTCAGTATGACGTGTCACATTGAAAAAAAGGTGAGAGAATATCAGAATCCTCTCTGACCTCGGTAAAACATGTTTCACTTCATTAATAGTTTTCGATTGAGGGTATTTCCACATACAGTCATTAATTTATAACTAAAACTGAGACGAAGATTCTTTATAAATAAGGTCACAAATTCAATACTACCGCTGATAAAGATGATAAATGGTAAATGAGATGCCTTCCCCCTAAACCTCTTGAGTCATCAGTAAAGATGAAGTTAGAAGTTAATTATGAAGTTAATATAAGACTATACTGAGATCTCACGTGGATTTCTTGAGAGAATTTGAAAAGCAATGTTGCACTGCTTTGTTTAATTTACAAACACTTATATGTACGTTAACAAACACTTAACGATTAATAATCAATTAAAATTGCTTCCATTGTCTAATGTTACAACCTTAGCTTAGTGTATACTGGCTTTTACACACTTACAGATAAGACAAGCTCATAATAAGATTTAATAAGCGTGTTGGTAATGGCTGCAAAGACAATGAACCGTTGAAAGGTATTACCGCGTAACGAAATCAGTACCTAGTTGATCAAACCTATATTTAATAAATAGAGCTTCGTATGCATACGTATTTAGTGCGCGCACTACTGCTCGAGTAAATTAATTTGACATTACGGAAAAAAATCTCCGTCTAAAAAAACAAACAGCAAATAATACAACCTTCTTCTTTTTATATTTTGAAAACAGGTGAATGCAGATGGTGACCGGTGCGATGATGAATAATGTAGGCATAATAGTTAACAGTTCGGGCCAAAGAAAACAGTTCAAGCCATAATACACAGTTTAGGTCCTAGTAAACATTTTAGGTCATGGTAAACAGATTAGTTTATTTCAAACAGTTCAGGTCATAGGAATCAGTTTATGCCATAGTAAACTCTTCAGGTCATAGTAAAAAGTTCAAGTCATAGTACACAGTTCAGGTCATAGTAAATAGGAGACGAAATCTCTCCTTACACTAAAAGATCCTCAACCACATCATCATCATCATCATCATTTCAGCCATTCGAAGTCCACTGCTGAACATAGGCCTCCCCAATTGCTTTCCACGTAGATCGATTCTTTGCCGCCTGCATCCACCGGCTCCCCGCCGCCCTGACCAGATCGTCGGTCCATCGCGTTGGGGGCCGCCCTCTACTACGTTTGCTGATTCGTGGTCGCCATTCAAGAACCTTAACGCCCCATCGGTCGTCGGTTCTTCGAGCTATGTGCCCCGCCCATTGCCACTTCAGCCTGCAAACGCGCTTCGCTATGTCGGTCACTCTGGTTCTCCTACGGATTTCCTCATTTCTGATTCTATCACGTAGGGACACTCCGAGCATAGCTCTCTCCATTGCACGCTGAGCGACTTTGAGCTTCCTTATGAGGCCCATAGTCAGGCACCACGTCTCAGTCCCATACGTCATCGCTGGCAACACACACTGGTCGAAGACTTTCGTCTTGAGACACTGAGGTACTTTGGACGAGAAGATTTTGCGTAGTTTCCCGAACGCAGCCCAACCGAGCTGGATTCGACGATTGACCTCTTTCTCGAAGTTGGACTTACCTAATTGGACTTTTTGTCCCAGGTATACGTACTCGTCGACAACTTCGAGGGCCGAGCTTCCCACTATTACTGGGGTAGGCACAACATGGATATTTGACATGATTTTGGTCTTATCCATGTTCATTTTAAGACCTACCCTTCGGGAAGCTCTGTCGAGGTCTCCGAGCATTGTGCCCAAATCCACAAGCGACTCCGCTATGACCACTATGTCGTCGGCAAATCGAAGGTGAGTCATATACTCGCCATTAATGTTGATGCCGTAGTTTTCCCAGTCCAGTAGCTTGAAAACATCCTCCAGAGCAGCAGTGAACAGTTTCGGTGAAATGACATCACCCTGTCTCACGCCTTTCTGCAAGAGGATAGGATTCGTGCACTGGTCCAGTACTCGTACGGACATGGTGGCGTTTCTGTATAAACTCCTCAGAACTTCGATATACCGATGATCAATGCGGCATCGCTGCAGGGACTGAAACACTGCCCAGCTCTCGATCGAATCAAAGGCTTTCTCATAGTCCACAAACGCTAAGCAAAGTGGCTGGTTATACTCCTCGGTCTTCTGTATAACCTGCCGCAGCGTGTGAATGTGGTCTATGGTTGAAAAGCCTTTTCGGAAACCGGCTTGTTCGGGAGGCTGGAAGTCGTCAAACCTTTGACCGAGACGGTTCGTGATGACCCGTGAAAACAACTTATAGACGTGGCTCAGTAGCGTGATTGGCCTATAATTCTTCAAAAGGGATTTGTCACCTTTCTTGAAGAAAAGGACAACCACACCACTGGACCACGCCTGTGGCGTACGTCCCTCGAGAATGACGGTATTAAAGAGCTTCTGGAGTACCTTAAGTACTGGTGTACCACCCGCTCTCAGAAGCTCTGCTGTCATCCCGTCTTCCCCCGGTGCCTTGTTGTTTTTTAGTTGTTTCAGGGCCATCCTAATCTCGTACAGGCTGACGTCCGGGATGTCTTCGGTGGTATGTCGAGTTAGTTTGGCTCTAGGGTCTTTAGCCAAACAAGTAGCGGGATCTTGCGTACTGGTATACAACTGTCCATAAAACCTTTCGATCTCCCTCATAATCTCAGGTCTCGACGTGACTAGACTGCCTTCGTTGGTCTTCAGCTGTGTCAACTGACTCTGACCAATAGACAGATCCCGTGCGAACACTTTTGAACCCCTGTTCCTCTCTATTGCATCTTCAATACAATTTGTATTGAATTTGCGAATATCGAGTCGCAAGGATTTCGAGATCTGTCTATTGATGAGCCGGTAAGAAGACGCTTCCGCTGAAGACTGCAATCGCATGTCTCGTCGCGCTTCCATGAGATTAAGAGTTTGAGTCGACAGTTTATTGGTTTTAGTTTGTCGGGTCTTATAATGTTTGGACCCGACAACGTGGACAGTCTCAACCAGCCCGCCGCTTATATCGTCAACGGTTACGCAGTTCTCCAGACCTGCGAAGCGATTTTGAAGCTCGAGCTGAAAGTTCTCGGGGTTTTGAATATGGGCAGCTGAGGGTCGGAGCGTAGACCTCATCAAACGGGACCTTTCAAGCTTTATATTAATATTCAATGTGCCCCTTACCATTCGGTGATCGCTACCGGTTTTCACCCTGGCGATCACAGAGACATCATTGAATATTTGTCGCTTAGTGGTCATGATGAAGTCTATCTCATTCCTCGTGAAACCATCGGGGCTCAGCCAGGTCCATTTCCTGTGTGGTGGCTTCTTGAAGAAGGAGTTCATCATAAAGAGGCCCTCCTTCTCCATGAAGTCAGCCAACCGCTGTCCCCTATGGTTCCTTCGCCCTATTCCAAATTGCCCCACTTTCTGCTCGTCACCGCTTCGTTGGCCTAGCCTTGCGTTAAAGTCTCCCATAACAACCGTGTAGTGAGTCGGTGAAGTATGAATGCGGCAGAAATGTCATCATACAATATCTCCACGTCCTCGTCAGGGTGTGCCGAGGTCGGTGCGTAAACCTGAATTACCTTCAACGAATACCGTTTGGTGATTCTGAGTATTAGGTACGCTACCCTGGTCGACACACTCCGAATAGACACGACGTTGTTACGGATAGACTTCCGGACGATAAAACCGACACCACCTTGGGACAGGCGATCGCCCTCCCGGTGGTAGAGCAAGTTGCCGGACTTAAGGATTACCGTATCCTCTCCCTGTCTACAGACTTCGGATAACCCGATAATGTCCCAGTGCAACCGCTCTATTTCCTCCTCCAGCTCGTCAATCTTCTCGTCAGTCCTCAGTGTGCGCGTGTTATAACTTGCCAGGTGCAGAAGTCGTCGTTTTGGGTGGTAGCCGGATCTCTGCCGGTGATTCTTAGCACCCCCTGCCCCGCCGTTACCAAGACCGCTACCGTAATCTGGAATAGCGGGGCCGCCGGGGACTGGGGGCCGTATACGCGTGTGTGCCATTTTCCATTTGGGGGTATTTGCCCATAATCACCACGCTGGGCAGACGGGTTGGTGATCGCAGTTCCAGCCAGTACGCAGGATGACGCTGCTGCCCATCATCCGGTAGCATTTCTCTTCGTCGATTTTTACGACTCCCCATGAGATGAGAAGGGGTGACGCTATTCTAGGCCGGCGCCACACGGCCTCAACCACATGTTAGCGCAATAATATCATCAGCATCTCAAGTGGGATTCAGGTATGACGACCCGGTGCCAATTGGCAAAAGAGGATATGACCTTGAGGTTATGAAAGGGTCGACAACGCGCTAGTGATGTCCCTGGTGTTGCAAGCATCCTTAGGCTACGCTGACCACTTTCTACCAGGTGGGCTGCATGACCGTATACCTGTATGTGACCTGTATAAAAAAACCGTTTCAAAAGAAGGTGCTGGTGTGTGTCCTCCCACTACTTATGTCTAAAGGTAAAGCTAGTACTCTAAATCCGGCCTGGCATAATATAATATGAGTCTTGCGCTGGAGTTGTATGCATAAATACGCATGATTGTCTTTGACTGAGTGTCTGCTATCTGTTAAATGTTCAAAACTACTACTAAAGTAAAACTACTGTATGGTATATATTCTTTCTACAGATATACGTTCATAAGTTTGACAATAGATGACAGTTTTTTTTCTTTTAAATAATGACTTCGTGCATCTAGCACATCTAGCCAGTGTCAAGTAAGTAATTTATTAATAATATATAATTTATAGGAAATGAGAATGATTGATGATAAAGATGATAAATGTTAAATGAGATACTCTCCCCTAAGCCCCTTAAGTCCTTAGTGAAGATGTGGGACTATACTGAGATCTCCCATGGACTCCTTGAGAGATTATGAAAAGTGATGTTGCACTGTTTTGTTTGATTTACCAGCACTTATGTATATTCACAAACACTAAACGGTTCATAAACCACCGTTATTACACATTAATGTTAGAAATATCACAAATTTTAGAAAATAAAACAAAACTGCAGACATAACGCTTTACTTTCCCGCCAGGAAATCCTAGATGACAGTTGTTAGATCGCGCAAACGGTTATTGGTTTCGGACCGATGTAGGTCCGGTGAATACAGGTTAAATCCTTTAAACTTAAAAAAACTTTTTATTCCATAATATACATAGTACTTGAAAACGTCAAAATTTATTACAAATGTAAAAAAACAATCAAAATATAATTATACTGAAATCACGAAGCATAGATTAACTTACATCCAACCAAAAAATTTAAAAACCATTTTTTTTAAGTGTAAGTGATTCCTGGCATTACTATTTAATACCAAGATTTGTTCAATGTACGTGAACATGCCTATCTATATATTTACGTTGTGATAAACAATCCAATATAAACAAATCCATAGTATAAATAGGCTTTGCTTAGTTTGGGAAAAGAACCAATGTGCCCGCGAATATATTAATTAACTTATATATACTGAAACCTGAATTAGCCCTGCCTATTCCGATCTCTGATCATAACAACACATTGTCAACTAACAGGATATAAGTTGAACTCGGTGCACTGAAACCTCACGATTGTACATTTCGATACCACGGTTGAAACATAATATCTTAAATAACTTATAACACATATTTAGTAAATAAATAAATAAATAAATATTCTCTTACAATCACACCAATTATTTAGTTCCAATATAAGTATCATTAAGAACTTGTTTTATGGATACAAAATAACGGATAAGAATACATAAATACTCTTTTTTTTTTGTAAATACATACTTAAAATACATAGGAGAACACCCAGACCAGAACAAATATTCATGCACACAAAGATTTGTCCTGTGTGGGAATCGAACCCACGACCTCTCGAGTGAAGTGCAGATATACTGACCTCCACGCCATATTGGTCGTCTAAACTTGGTATATCGATTATTGTTTTTATATTTTATTCTCAAACTAGCGGCCGCCCGCTATTTCAACAACGTGATCAACAGGTACTTTCTTATTTTTTTTGGTTAAGAAGTTCCTAGGTGTGACTACATTATAATCACCTATCAGTCCATTAAGAGTCAAGTCAAAAAAATATATATTTATAAATTCTGTGTTACTTTCATTTGCATTTAGTAGAAAAATTTACGAGTATGTTTTATTTATTTTTATAGATTGTATATTATACCTCTAGTTTAGCTTATCATTCAAGCCTGTGTAGGCAGAGAAATAATATGCGCCCACACTTATTTATTTATTCAATAAATACAGATTATGACAATTTATTTATAACATAGTCCCACAAAACCGTGAGTACGGCTTAACTGCGGGGTCTGATTATTATCTTAATAATAATTATTATTATATTAATATTATTATGTACTTCTCCAATTATGTAGTTGGTGGCCAGCCTATATCTGCTTGCCGGGAACTGCTATGTATTCATTCCAGTTAAGTTTCTGGCTTTAAGATCCAGGGTGTTTTCTCTGGTCTATCTAGATTTGGTTGAATTTCAGTAATAGATGTTTAATTAAGCAATGTGGAATTTAGGTATCTTTTTGTATAATTTCTTAGAAAACATCGTCTCTACATTCATAGGCTTTAAGGTAATACTTATGATAAATATAGGCATAAAATATGAGACCTTAAATGAGCTGAGGTAATAAATAAATAAATATTCATTAACAATGACACCAATTATTTAGTTCCAAGAAAAGTATCATTAAAAACTTGTGTTATAGATACTACATAACGGATAAACATACATAACTAGATTTTTTTGTACATACATATTTAATATGCATAGAAAAACACCCAGATCAGAACAAATGACCGAAATTAACGAGTGCGGGTATACTGATACTGAATAGTAATTATGACTTTGTTTATTTGCCGAGATGAGTTTCTTGAGGCATTTTTCTCAATCTCGTTGCCTTTTGGAAGCCTCGTTAGAGTCGCTGACTGACTGACGGACAATCCCCTCCCCCCTTTAGAATCACGACAGGCTGACTGACAGATCCCCCCGATAAGAGTCACAGACAGACTGACAAATCCTAAGAAAGAACCACAATAGACAGATTAACTGACAAATTCTTACAAAGAATACATTTAGTTTTTTTAATATTGTGGTACCGCTCATATCTCTTTCATTGTTGTATAAAAACATTTTATTCCCATTTTGTATGTAAAAAATTGACGAATCTAAATGATCCTATTAATCTTAAAGACTATTAAGTTCAGACTTCTTGGCGGGAAAGTGAAGCGTCATGTCTGCAGTTTTGTTTTATTTCCTAAAATTTGTGATATTTCTAACATTAATGTGTAATAACGGTGGATTATTAACCGTTAAGTGTTTGTGAACATACATGAGTGTTGGTAAATCAAACAAAACAGTGCAACATCACTTTTCAAATTTTCTCTCAAGGAATCAATGTGAGATCTCAGTATAGTCCCACATCTTTACTGAGGACTCAAGGGGCTTAGGGGAGGGTATCTCATTTACCATTTATCATCTTTATCACTACTCATTCTCATTTACTATAAATTATATATTATTAATATATCACTTACTTGACACTGGCTAAATGTGCTAGACGCACGAAGCCATTATTTAAAATAAAGAAGTACTATTAAGTTTTCTTTTACATGTTTAGTTTAACTTTAAACTATATTACCATATCTCAAATTTCAATGTGATGACGTTTTTATATTTTTAAGATCTTCATAGTTTTTTTTATTATAGTGTCGAACCCGAACCTGTGTACCACGTTATGTCATTTTCATTCCAAAATAAATAACAATGTCCATAGGTTTCTTAAAAACACTCCCGAAATCGGCTTGATACGTTGTTTTATCCGACCGATCGATCAAAGGCCATTACTGTAAGGCCTTTATCGTTCGTTTATCACGTCATATAATGGTTACAGCCTGTCTACTGAAAATATTTCGTTATCTGTACAACGTGAGTCCTTGGGACCATTGAAAAAGTAAAATAGTTATCTATCCGTACAACATGGGACCTTGGGACCACTGAAAAAGTAAAATTTACACTGGACAGCAAATAAACCGGGCCACCCGCTACCTTGGAACTCTGATTCGATTTTCTCAAAAAGTATAAACCTCACAACTATCAAACTTACACCTACAAAAAGTGCGTTTCATGTTGTTTGAGAAATGACC
The DNA here is from genome assembly GCA_949126915.1 of Musotima nitidalis. Lineage (NCBI taxonomy): Eukaryota > Metazoa > Arthropoda > Insecta > Lepidoptera > Crambidae > Musotima > Musotima nitidalis. The sequence goes on from OX421435.1 coordinate 5,061,890, forward strand.
ACAAATTTATCCAAAGTACCCTCAATTCACATTGTAATCAAGCAACAAACACAATACCAACGATTTGCTCTGTTTTGACTAGAGTTTGCGATTAGCGTTCTTTTTTTCTAAATGAGGATATTCGGATTTTTCTTATGATTTCTTTAGTTGCCATCCATTAATTGCTTCAGACGCGTGTATTTTTGCTATTTTCTATGGTCAATAATGGATACGACGCCTCAAGAAGCAGCTCAAGCTGTAGCACTACTTCAAGCAGGCGTTTCGCAACGTGAAGTTGCTCGGAGACTTCGAATCAGCAGATCTTTGGTACAACGGGCTTACAGAAGATACTTAGAGACTAGAGCATTCGATCGCCGACCATGTACGGGCAGACCTAGGGCTACATCAGCAGCAGATGATCGTTATATCCAACTTACTGTTTTGCGAAATCGCCGCCTCAACGCAGTTGAAGTCCAACGAATTCTGCGTGACGAACGCCAAGTGGTCATAAGTTCAGATACCGCTAGAAGGAGACTTGCTGAACGAAATCTGGCTCCAAAGAGAGCTGCTACAGGCCGAAAATTAACCGTAGCCTACCGTAGAGCACGACTTGAATTTGCTCGAGAGCATAGGGATTGGACGTTAGAGCAGTGGCGCAATGTACTCTTTACTGATGAGACCAGGGTGAGACTACAAGGAAGTGATCGACGTCAGAGAGTATTATATACGCACTTTTTGTAGGTGTAAGTTGTGAGATAGTTGTGAGGTTTATACTTTTTGAGAAAATCGAATCAGAGTTTTAAGGTAGCGGGTGGCCCGGTTTATTTGCTGTCCAGTGTATATCGCTATACAACGGGTTGGGACTGCTGAAAAGGGCGTACATGGGTCGTTTACTGACGCTTCCGTTATTGGCCTCCGACCGTATATGCTAGAGTAACCATTTTCCATCAGGTGGCTGCCCATGTATGCTTATTTTTTATACCAAGTGTTTTTCGCCGATTTGGAGTACACCATGCCGTAATCTCTTGGGAGTACCTCGCTAGGGATCTTATTCCACGAAGCATGGTACGCGGCAGAAAGTATATTTAAAAACGCACCGTCCCGTCTCTCATTTAAAAGGTGTGAGGATGAACTCGTTGCCATTATTTCAAATAGTTCCTTAGAACAAAACTTAATATACAAGCGGTAGAACACGAAGCGCTCGTAGCTCTGTGGTGCTCGGTGGTCGGAAACGATCACCGAAGTACAGCAGAGTTTACAGAGATCAGTCCTCGGATGGGTGACCGTTTGTGTGGCATTTGATATCGAGCGCTTCCGTGCTTCGGAAGGCACGTTAAGCCGTTGGTCCCGTTTATCACTTAATGTGGTAGTCGTTAAGCCATGTTAGAGGCCTAATGGGCGGCTTGATAAATTCTAACAGCAGGACGCCATACACCTGCCTCCGCCAATCCGCACTGGGTCAGCGTGGTATGACCCAATATCACACCTTGGTATGTGAGAGGAGGCTCGTGCTCAGTAGTAGGACGTTAATGGGCTGAAATGATTATGATGATGGTAGAACACACCAAAGGAGGCAAAATCTCTTCACAGATTTAAGGTTTCAACGATCTTCAACAATTCTCATAGAACGACTATGGGCAAAGATGATGAATGATGTGATTTCGCAGTAATGAACGCGAGTGTATGGTGCACTAAATATATTTTACTGATTGAAAGCGCCGTATGACTTGCATCCCTGTCACCTTGTATTTGAGGTACGTACTTAGAAGGACGTTCATAGACTAAGATTATCAATTATATTGTTTAGCAGGAATGAACGCGAGTGTATGGTGCCCTAATATCGGGATAGCGCGAACTGTAAGTCTCGCTAACGATGCGTCTATGGATAACGTCCACCGCAACTAGCCCAAAATAACTCGAACCGACGATGGTTAATCGATAACAGGGAATAGCTGAGTGGAGAAAGCCGGTTCACGATGAATTTTGTTTATGTTTAATAGCATAGTGAGGAATTCGGATATTATCCAGTGATTTTCGCATTGACTTGTATTTTTGTCAAGCTTTCGCAATTTGTTCTGGCATAGGTAAGGTACTAACTTGTTACTAACTTGCTAATTAAGAGCGTTAACGCAAAATGCATCGCGTCAAGTTTAGGTAAATGAGTAACTTGCACCGACATCGACATGAACGCAATCTTGTCTTGCTATAGTCAAACAATCACGTTTGGTCCTTTTGACTCAAGTTGAAATATTGTTACACTACAACTTTGTTTATATTAGATAAATATATTTAACTAACTTTTTAGATGATGATACTGTTTACAATAATTAATTATTGATTTGCATGTTTCTAATATCACATTTTATTTATATGTTATTCAAAACTGCCTATTTTGAGTCAAAACGAAGATCGAGGCAATCAACGCTCTGAAGCAGTGAAACTTTTTTGATACCAATTAATTATAGTAAATACGCACACACAATATTATAAAAGCATTTGTTATCCAAATTGTGTTAAGATATATAATAGTTACCAAACTCAATGAGAGAGCTTAGTTTACCCATATTCAAAATAAAACTACAGTTATGGCTTAAAACTAAATGTTTTTATTCACTCGCAGAATATTTTAACACTAAAATTGAAATTATATAATTTGATATTATTCGTTATTTTGACATCAATTTTATTTTATTATGATTATTACAATGACTTTTTAAATCCACTTATTTTATATTGACATTCACACGCCCTGCGTTTGGCAAAATAGATGTTCTATTATATACGAAAACCACCACATGTTACTCTATTTTATGTGAATAAATTATTTCATTTCATTTCATAAAAAAGCATCAAGATCAAGTAAGGGAAGTGGTCACCTAGCTGCTATTTAGGTAAAGGTGTCATCAGAATATATTATATATACGTATCTACATAAAATCGCACCTGTATCCCCGTAGGCAGATCCATATTAGAAGCCCACATTTCGTCAATTTTATTTTTGGTCCCACGTAATAAGCCAATTGCCGCTTACCGAGAGCTTATATTTGCCAGAGACTCGTCCGTTGATCGGCAGGAGCACTAATTGCAAGTGAGATTGGCTTGGGCTCCTAAGATGTTGGCTTATACCCCCACACAATCTTGACCTTCCCCGAGTTCCTTGCCCGATTATTTTCCACTCAAGCTCCTGGCAGCAGTGAATTGGCGCCTTTTTAAGTAGTATTTACGTTTATAAGTGCGCTATCCATCAAATAAATCCATAGCTCATCAGCCTTATATAGTCCAATGTTGAATATTCGCCTTGCTGAATATTAGATTACGTTCTACTGGGGTTTTTTGCCGATAATCACCACGCTGGGCTGGCGGGTTGGGAATCACAGTTCCAGCCAGTTCGCAGAACGACGCTGCTGCCCATCATCCAGTAAAATTTATTTTCGTCGACCTTACGACTCCGCTTGAGATGAGAGGGGATTGCAGTATTGTAGGCCGATAACACTCAGCACGAATCCGTAATAATAAAGCTAATTTCTGTTTCATATCAATACGCTCTAGTGCCGTAGCGGTAGACAGAGATCACACCCTTAAACTCGCTCCTTAGAGACCACATTCGACGACCGATTTGGCGTGGAGGTCAGTATACCTGCATTTCACTCCAGAGGTCGTGGGTTCGATTCCCACACAGGACAAATCTTTGTGTGCATGAACATGAATATTTGTTCTGGTCTGGGTGTTTTCCTATGTATATTAAGTATGTATTTACAAATAAAAAGTATTTAAGTATGTTTATCCGTTCTTTAGTATCCATAACACAAGTTCTTAGTTATACTTATCTTGGAACCAAAGAATTGGTGTGATTGTAAGAGAATATTTATTTATTTATTTATTACATCCTGGCACACTTTAAGTTTCATTTACATAGAAAGTTATTTTAACTGCCTCTAGTAAGTTAGGTATCCTCAATAAGATGAGGCGATTTTTCATTCTCGAGCAACGCTTGTAAGACTTAAGCGCGTTCCAATGCGGAATATTGTTCCTATCTTTGGGATGGATCAGCTAAGTACCTCCACGAAGCACTTGACAGACTGCAAAGGCGAGCGGTACGCATTATCGGGGGATAAGATAGGATATGGTTACTATGACACTTATTAACCCTCTCTTGCACATCCGGACACATCATTCTCAAAACTACTGTATATTATTTTCTTCTATGCACCTGACCTTCTGTGGAACAATTTCCCTGTGTTGTATTCATACTTGTCTAGTAAACGCTTTATGAATCGATTCCACATGCCTGGATTATATCTCTCAGATGCGTGATTTCAACTAACAATGTAATGAAAGTTATCATTGTTTGAAGGCATATAATGATTCCTTACACGAAATTATTGTCATAATTTATTACACTTAATGTTATTATGTAACAACTAGCATACATGTGATAATATAATATTGTTATCATCATCAGCCCGGAGACGTCCTGCAAACGTGCTGAAGATAGGCCTCCCCCACAAGCTTCTAATAGGACCGAATGCAGGCGACCTGCATCTAATTAAATTAAATTCAATGTTTATTTAATTTAATTCAATGTTTATTTAATTCAATTCAATGTTTATTCAATTCAATTCAATCCAATTTTTATTCAATTCAATGTTTATTGCACTCCATAATGTTTTACATAAGATCTTAGATGTAAGACCTTATGTAAAGCAAGTTACAATTATGGACCCTGTTGGCACGGCAAACTTAGGAGAGAGGAAGCAGTATGTTTCTTGTGCAGCAGTGTGGTTCTTTCTTTACTTACAATTTTACATAAAGTTTCCATTAAAAAGTTCACAACAACAATGTCCTAAAACAAAATATAACCATTATTGGTAACTTAATTTTATGAGTAAGTAAGTGCAATGTGATCCTGCCATCCTTATCAGGTCGTCTTTGCAGGCCGACGCTACTTTTCCTATTAAAAGGTCTCAACTCCAGAACTTTTCCGGCCGTCAGTTTTTTGTGCTCTGTTTCCTGCCCACTGCCACTTCAGCTACCTGATTCTTTGAGCTATGTCGGTGAAACTCGTTCGTCTATGGATCTCCTTATTCCAACATTTCTCTCTCCATTGCTCGCTATGCGATTCGGAGCTGTCTCATAAGCTCCATGGTGGGGGACCGGGATTGTATCAATAATATTGAAAAGCATAGAAATTTATAATAAATAGAATATGATTAATTGTCACCATTAACGTTCCATTCCACATTACTAAGTAGTAGTAAGTCTTGTAAAGTAAGTAAGTAAATAAGAGGCAATAGGCTCGCCACCTATTTGGGACCAACTATATAATTGGCAAAGTGTGGGCGTATAATATGCCTCTGCCTACCCCTTCGGGAAAGCAGGCGTGAATGTATGTATGTATGTAGTCTTGATTAGGGCGAGCGCAACAGCGGGTTAAATATAAATGAATAATGTAGTAGTAATTTAATGTGTATTTTCTACAATTACTAGTTCCAATATGATTAGTAGTTCAGAAAACATGTTTTACAAACAATGTTACTTGGTAGGTTTTGGTTTTGGTCAGCTTAGCGGGTGAAGTCAAGGTACAAAAATTGTATATTTATAATATTTATTTATAACACATTATAACAGTTCATAAAAAAGACGCAAATATATAGACATCAATATCAGATACATAAACAGTTCGATCTATAAGTATCGAAAAATTTCAAGCGAAGACTTCGCTTAGAGTTTCTACAGGCAGAAGGAAATGAAAATTAATAATTGTCCCATTGAGTCCTGACAATCGGTACTTGCTACCATTCAACCGACGTGGGGCTGCTTTTTTCAATTAGTGATGTGCTTAAAATATCGATGGTCATATAATCTTTTTCTAACTAAAATGGCAGGAAAAGTGATTATTGGCTTAGCGAATATATTTTTTATTTATATCTTCATCATCATTTTAGCATTCTAGCTTCAGCCTGAGGCAACCGGGATAGTGCTAGGAAATGGGTTTCAGCATTATACCGGCTGTGCCCTTAAATTACGCGTAGGGCCCAGGATCTGCTTACTGGTCAAAAAATAGGTAACGTTCACTAGTATCGTTACATAAGATTATATCAAAAAATTGGTTGCCTGTAAAGTCGGTATACGGGCAAAAGTTTTACGTGACAACGACTTTGAGTGGTAAAATAATTTTAATGTGAATATTCATTCGTATAGTAGGAAGAAGGATGAAATAATAGTAACAATTTAAAACATTTATTTATACAAAGAATTATATTTATGTCTGTCTCTCTCGCTCTTAGGCGGGCTAACCATGCCCGAGTGGAAGGGACGCGTGCCTCTCACTCGCTCTCATTGTTACCGCATAACGTGAGCGGAGCGTAACGCAGTTTCTTGAAGTGTCACCCGGCAAACCAATTTATAAGACGTTGTCACGTCAACAAGATTCGGTTGAATTTCAGTCATTTCACGAAGCGACAGCCGTCTGACCTCTGCGACCCAGAGGAAAACATTATTCTATGGTAGGACCAGAGGTCAGTTTTATAGAAAGAACTGACATCCTAATAACTGCCACTGATGTTCATGACAGCGGAAACCGACATCTTAACGTGCTTTTGGAGACACGTAGCAAGCTATAATCATGCACATAACTTCAAGAAGAAATAGGTATTTGCATCCGAAATCCTCTACATTGCAGTTCATTGATCTCGCTATTGGGATCATCGATTTATTTATTAATTTTTCAATTTCCACTCACAAAAAAAAAAAGAACAATAGGAAAACTTAATGATATTAAAAATTCTCTGCCAGTCAACCTTGTGGTAAGCAGAGACATTGAAGGCGGTGCTAGGAAGATTTTAGACAGAGTAACAGTTTATTCACTGAACGAAAATATAAAATCTGTTTTGCCACCGAACAAGCTATGCGTAAATTTTCCCAGTAAATGATCCTTTCTTTGATGGAAAGCACACCTCCTCCGCCCTGTTCAACAAACGCCAAAAGCATCAATCTATCATTTTCCGGCAAAACATAAAGGGCACCTAGATTTAGATAATAATGTCACGCCTACATAGTCACCAATCCAAGTAGTGACCACTTCCTTTTGCGAAGCAGTCATGCAAAGGAGGCGGCGGAACGAGAGAGGCAGAGTGCCCCTCGTCACGGATCCAGCCGCCGCGGTGGACGCCCGAGACGTCGGGAGCCGCGAGACGACTCCTGGCCACCGTAGGCGCTAGCTTGTGGGTGGTGGGTAGTGGGTAACTCACCGCCCGTCCGCCTACTAAAGGCGACAGGCCGCGTCGACGGCGCGTTCATGTTTCAAGCGCGCCTCAAAGAGATGTCAGCACACTGAGGGGCTCTCACATGGGTGGTTTTTAGTCAGTAGAAGTCTGACACACCCTCCCGTTCCACCCATAGCGGGGGACGGTCATTTAATGATTTTATCCATCTATCTATCCGAAAAAAAAAGAAAATAGTGACCACTAAAGTTCGAACCTTAGATTCACTTACATGCAACAAAACAATTAAAAAACAAAAAAATATTTTAGTGTAAATAAATAAAATCCGAAGCTGTTTGCACGCGCTAGTCCATTCAGTATGTGTGTAATTATGGTGATAGTTTCCACCTAGTTTCGCAGAGTCATAAGCACTTCAACCTTTGGTGGGTGTGAAACCCTCAAAACAAACTATGAACTACTCAAATTCAGGCTTAGGTGCTCGATGGTGAACCAATAACAGTTTCGAGTCGAGTTTACAATTCAGTGTTTGTGTTGGCTATTAGCTTTATCGATAAATACCGGTTAAGCCGGTTTGTGCTCTGAACTGTTAACTAACTCGAATGTATTGTTTGTGTTGGGAAGTATTGTTACAGTGTGGTATTGTTAAAAGGCAATCAAAATGTTATAAATTTTTGGAATGATTTAAATTTTTAACGCTGTCCCGTTAAAAATAGGATTACTCAAATGATGGTACTGATAAAACAATATCTAAACAAAATCCAAAAAATAAAAAATATATAAAAATATTTATTTTAATGAAATAGATCAGATAACTTAAATGACAGTTCACAATTAAATAGATATCGACCAATGACGCATTAGGACTCATTCATATCAAACTTTGCGTGGGCGTCCATATTTTAACACATACTTATTGCATAAAGCACGTTTGACATTTTGCTTAATTATAATAATATAATAATGATACTGGAAAATAGGAAATAGTATATTTTACTACACACAAGGATACCCAAACCGTTCGCAACGTTGTAAAATGTGACTCGATTATCGATACAGCATCATTGTAATTAGATTGAAAACAATTTTATCGATAATAACGTTTGGCGGGCTACTTCATTAGTCACCGACGACGCGGCCCGGTATTGTTCCCAATATTCGCTGAATTGTTAAGAGGACAAAATTCAGTGTCGGAGCGCGTATTGTGAGGAGTGTTCGATTGGCAAAAGCTGTTTCACTTGAAAAGGCCTGGGAAATATATTATAGCAAGTGACTCGTCAATATCATGATCAAATTGCGAAAATATGCATTGAATAAAATGCTTTTATGAATTTTGGAATCTCGCTTTATTTCGGATAATTTCGATTTGTGGCAGTCTAAAATTCCTGTTTCCCTAATTTGGAATTATCGTTAAGCTGTTTAGTTTTGATATCCATGTACGTAGTAGTCATTGAATCAAGATAATTGAGCGGCATGGATACTATCAGTGGCTGCCTGCTACTTCGTCGACGAGGCCGGTGCTTTGGTATTTTGCTGCTATTCGTCAAAAACTCTCCAGCCTATTCGCTGATTTGTTCGGAGGGCAGAATTCAGTATCGGAGTGCGTATTGTGAGGAGCGTTCAATTGGGAAACGCTGTTCCACTTGAAGAGGCTAGAAATATTATTTCCAAAGAAAGTAGCTCATGATTTTCTTGATCTAAGTGCGAAATTATTTAGTAAAGTAAGTAATCATACTTATCATAAAAGACACGTTTTGAAGATTTGATTTTCTGACTTTTATACTTCTTACACCCGACCGCAACTTCGTTCGCGTGACAGTTCTTTTTCTGTTAAACTCGTCAAAATTGATCCGGCTAGATCTAAATTCTTCGCTAAGTATCGATACTTCGGAGTAACTAAGATAGCCCGGCAGCAGCTCTCATTATAAATCGCTTCGTAAGCTTACTTAAACAGCCGCCAGCCCTGCGATAAAGGGAGCTATAGATTTTGTAAGGAAACCTAAAATGTATTTAAGTCTCATACCGTTGGCCAATATGTGACTCGATTATCGATATAGCATCATTGTAATTAGAGTGAAAATTATTTTATCGATAATAACGTTTCGTGGGCAACTTCATTAGTCGCCGACGTCGCGGCCGGTATTGTTCCCAATATTCGCTGAATTGTTAAGAGGACAGAATTCATAGTGAGAAGCGTTCGATTGGCAAATACTGATTCACTTGAATGGGCTGAGAACATTGTCTAAGTTACAGAAAGTAGTTTCTACTGTTTTTGATCGTTCGATGCAGGCGGCACTAGATCGATCAATGTGAAAAGCTATTGGGTAGATCTATGTTTAGCAATCCTTATAGTATCCTTAGTATACCAGTATTAAGTGCAAATTTTTTGTTCGAGAATAACGTTTAGTGGACAAATTCTTTAGTCGCCGACGATGCGGCCGGTATTGGTTCCAACATTCGCTGAATTGTAAAGATGATATAAATCAGTGCCAGAGTGCGCATTGTGATTAGCAAAAGCTGTTTCACTAGAAATGGCTGGGAATGTTATCTATATAGGAAGTGGCTTATGAATTTCATGATCAAAATGGTAAATAATGTATGAAGGTAAGTTTATGCATACTTATTGAATAAAGTTCTGAGTATTCATGTATATATACAGCAGAGTTTACAGAAGTCCTTGGATAGGGTGACCGTTTGTGTGCCATTTGATACCGAGCGCTTCCGTGCTTCGGAAGGCACGTTAAGCCGTTATCACTAAATGAGGTAGTCGTTAAGCCATGTTAGAGGCCTAATGGGCGGCTTAAAAAATACTAACAGCAGGACGCCATTCCGCATTGACGCCGCCAATCCGCACTGGGTCCGCGTGGTGGAGTATGACCCAATACCCTCGCACCTAGTTAAGTGAGAGGAGGCTCGTGCTCAGTAGTAGGACGTTAATGGGCTGACATTATGCTTGCGACTGCATTGCATTGCCAGCGGCTGCTTGCGACTTGGTCCGCGGGCAAATACGATACTTTGTTATTTTATTGCTATTAAAGAATAAAAATAATACATTATCGATCCATCCTACTCATTATCACATATATTTATTTTTATTGAAAGTGGCTCATAAATTTTTCGACAAAAGCGCAAAATGATTTATTAAGGTATAGATGTATAGGTATGCTTTTTTTATTAAAACTTACTATACTATATTTCTTGATATGTATTTATGTCTAAATAAAATTTCATTTCATTATTGTACTTGATAGAATATGATTTATGCATAAAAATCTCTTATTATACGGCGTCCGCGTGTCCTAAAGGTATATCTGCCAGTGAAAATCTCGTTAAAATCGGTATAGCAGTTTCTGAGCGGTAACGAATAGACAGACCGATAAAAATAGCATTTTAGATACAATACCGTACTTATACCGTATTATTTTCACATCCACTTAATAAAAACTCTTATTTTGACATTGCGTTCAGGTCAAATTAAAAGGTCAGGTAAAATTCAAATCAAATTATTTATTGCATGTCACATTACATGTGTATAGATAATAAATAAAATAGGTCTACATGTGACGCCCTGCAGGGCCATAGCAACTAAAGAATGCTAATTAAGAACATTCTTAACTAATTAATACCCATCATAAATATTTGAAAAAATATATTGAGTTTTGAAATTACCCGCCTTTCTCTGCGCTTATTAGTTAAGTTTAGTCTGTGGTTGATAAATTTGTTTTTACTTCTTCTACTCTGTGACAGCAAAGTAAAACGTGCTTGTAATTATTTCCTATTAAAAAACAGTAATAAAACTACTTCCACTCTTTAATTATAACAAAATAAATAAATAAATATTTCTGACAATTACACCAATTATTTAGTCCCAAGATAAGTATCATTAAGAAGTTGTGTTATGGATACTAAATAACGGATAAATATACATAAATACTTTTTTTTTTGTAAATACATACTTAATATATTAGGTCGGGGAAAAAGTCTTTTCGCATAACGTAGGTATAAACTTATTATAAATTTTTTTTGACTGTACTATTTGTGTCTGGCTGGTTTTGGTAACATTAAAAAGGTTCCATTATAAAGAAAAGAAAAAAATAAAAAAAAGTTGTTTCCCGCTATTTTTCATTTGTTTTTCTCTCCGTAAAAATGAGTGAATCTAATGAAGAAATTCGATACATTTTAAAATTTTATTATAAAAAAGGCAAAAATGCAACTCAAGCAGTGAAAAAAATTTGTGATGTTTATGGACCTGATGCAGTGTCAGTAAGAGTAGCACAAATTTGGTTCAAACGTTTTCAGTCCGGAAATTTTGATGTTAAAGATGCACCTCGCTCTGGTCGCCCTGTTACGAATAAAATGGACGCCATTTTTGAAAGAGTGGAGCAAGATCGGCATATTAGTAGTTACGATGTAGCTGAAGAACTGGGAATTGACCACAAAACAGTTTTGGACCATTTGAAGAAAGCTGGTTATACAAAAAAGCTCGATATTTGGGTGCCACACGAGCTCACTCAAAGAAACTTAATGAACCGTGTACTCATTTGCGATTCATTATTGAGACGTAATGAAACCGAGCCGTTTTTGAAGAGATTGATAACTGGCGATGAAAAGTGGATCACGTACGACAAGAACGTGCGAAAAAGGTCGTGGTCGAAAGTTGGCCAGGCTTCACAGACTGTGGCCAAACCTGGTCTAACACGAAATAAGGTGATGCTGTGTGTATGGTGGGATTGGAAGGGCATTGTTTATTATGAGCTTTTAGCGCCCGGCAAAACCATCGATTCTGATCTTTACTGCCAGCAACTGATGAGATTAAAGGAAGCAGTCGAGAGAAAACGGCCGGAATTGATCAACAGGAAGGGTGTGGTCTTTCATCACGATAACGCTAGACCACACACATCTTTAGCCACTCAGCAAAAATTAAGAGAGTTCGACTGGGAGGTCCTAGTGCATCCACCATATAGCCCTGACCTTGCGCCTTCAGATTTTCACCTGTTTCGGTCTCTGCAGAATTCTTTAGGTTCTGTAAGGTTGACCTCAAGAGAGGACTGCCAAAACTATTTGTCCCGTTTTTTTGATCAGAAGTCCCAAAGTTTCTACAGTAACGGGATAATGTCTCTGCCCACAAAATGGCAGAAAGTTATTCAACAAAACGGTACATATATATTGTAAATAAATGTAAATAAACTTTGAAAAAAATGTCTTGACTTTTCATACAAAAATACGAAAAGACTTTTTCCCCAACCTATTATATAGGAAAACACCCAGACTAGAACATATATTCATTTTTATACACACAAATATTTGTTCTGTGTGGGAATCGAACCCACGACCTCAGGTGTAGAGTGCGGGTATACTCGCCTCCACGCCATATCGGTCGTCAAGATGGAAAACATAATTCTACTACTCAAAATTTTCATTAAAAAACATAAAATAAAATATAGTTTATTGTCTTTATAAGATTTGTCAATTTTTTTAAAACAAAATGGAAATAATTTTTTTCCAACAACAATGAAAGAGCGGTATCATAATCAAGAAATAACAGCAAAATGGATTCTTTGTCAGAATTTGTCAAGATTTTCAAATTAAAAAACTTTTAAAGTTTATAAAACCACTTATTAATTGGAAATTCTTCTAATTTTTAAATAAATAGTTAGACGGTAGTGGTACTCCACCAAAAGTACAGACAAGCAGTTGTTTAGATTCCAACAATTTATCAAATTGCTGAATAGAGCCTCTAACTTGGGTTACCACTAACACATACGGTGATAACTTGGACCAACAGCTTGCCTTCGTAACGAAAGCCCTCGATATTAAATGCCACATAATGAGTTACCCATCTAAGGACTGACTGAGCTCTGCGTAACTACGGTGATATTAGTTTCCGAATGCGGTTTGCCCACGGTCCGTCGTATAGTGCAGTGTTGCAGATTTAATGTACAGAAAAATCCGTTTAGTTATGTGTCGTACGAAGTGGGTTCTCTATGATCTTCTTCAGTACGTGCAAACAACGTTGAAATCTGCAGTTCTGAGCTTCGTGATGGAGCACTATGAAGTGGTCAAATTGCCTACTATCACGAATCTACAGTACGTCATTTACCTATATATATTTATCCGTTTTTATTTGCCTTTTAACTCTGTGAGCTATTCGAAGTCGCAGGATAAAGTGAAAAGCTAATGAATAATTTAGCGAATTCATGAAGGCCCTTGAAATACCAAAGAAGAATTCTGTCTACATCAAGTGCCCAAAAAATTTTTGCTTCATCAAAACGGCATTCCAAAGAGTCGAGAGATAAATACAGTGAACAAGACCCTCTGTGGACACTTCAGTGGTCTTCAATGGCCCTTTAGACTCGGAGGGGTCATTAAGGAAAAAAGGGTCAACGAAGCAAGATAGGGATAGATATTCACCTGTACCTTTCACAAATTAAGTGGGTAGGTAGAAGACAATGCTTTAATTGGGTTTACTTACGTTACATTTAAGAATATTGTGTTTGAATGACAATTGAAATACATTGGATACTTTACATTTGACGACCGATATGGCGTGGTGGCGAGTATACCCGCATTCCACTCCTTAGATCGTGGGTTCGATTCCCACACAGGGCAAATATTTGTGTGTATAAATATGTATATTTGTTCTGGTCTGGGTGTTTTCCTATGTATATTAAGTATGTATTTACAAAAGAAAAAAGTATTTATGTATGTTTATTTGTTATTTAGTATCCATAACACATGTTCTTAATGATGCTTATCTTGGAATTAAATAACACCAATTATTTGTCAGAAATATTTATTATTTATTGTTATTATTTATTTACATATCAAAATTTTGTTATGCGAATTCATGTCTACTTATATAATTCTTCGTGATACTGGGTGTATAGTATGCGTCTGCCTACCCCTTAGGGGAAACAGGCGTGATATTATATATGTATGTCGTTATTCTGGTACTAATACATCATGGCTGAAAGTGTCGATACAGTTCAAAAAATTAAGAGCGCTGTATACTGTGGGGTAAGCACGGTTAAAAGTGCTCTGGGTCGGCCGCTTGCATAAATGCATTTTCACGCTTCGCTTAAAAGACTCGGGCTTTCATAAAGTAGGAAACACATGAGCTACAGGATATTAAAGGTAATAGATAAACAGGACACACAAATATTATAAACTAATTTGACCATTGGTCTCACTATAGTCTCATTGTCCAACTACAATATTACTTAAGCAATCCCCTATCTAAGACCCGTGGATAAAATAATGAGAACAAATCCCCCTGAACCGTAACAAAGGAGATAAATGAGCATAACTGGGATAAGAATATTTTTTATTCACAAAATAACATTACATAATCAATTAGATCAAACAGTTACAAAAAAACATACCCAAAAAACTAAACAAAAATATTAAAAAAAAAAATAATAATAATATGGTAATATTACCTGTCCAAATGGCGATACATCAGCGTAATGCTGCTGCATCTGATAATACGGTGTATTGACGTTTGGCCAAAAACGTTCCCAAAGTGACACTTGCCAAAGTATATTTCCCAAATTTACACTTGGCAAAAAACATTAGGCAAAACCATCTTTTCGCAATTTTACAGTTAGCAAAACTATTTTTAGCAATTTATTGCTTAGCAAATAATCCCATGACAACTTTTCCAATATGTTTTTCAAAGCACAAATGAGTATAAACGTATTTATGATGTCATGTTTGTTTATTATTGTTTATTAGTAGAATACGGACAGCACAACATAAATATGACACCAAAATGCTGCATTTTGGATTTCGAAATTTAAAAGAGCAGTCTGTGAGTTTCTTTGCTGTTCTTCTCACAGAGCGGTGGCTCGGGACTGACACTTGAATTCACGTTATGTTGCATATAAGTGAATTTAAGCTTTGTGATTTTAGTGTAATCATATTTCGATAGCTTTTTTACATTTCATTTTGAGGTTTTTAAGTATTATGTAATAGTTTGTGACATAAAAGATTTTGAGTTTTACCTATAGTACAATGCCTAATTTGCGACTAGAAGAGAGAGGAAGTTAAAATAAGAATAAATTATTTTTTTGGTCCACTTAACTACATACATTTATTTATGTAGTTTTAAAGGCATAATAATGCCAACAAAAAAAAGTATAGCAAGACGATATAAAATAGTAAAGTTGGCGCAAAATATCGTATCCTTCTAATTTGAAATGGCGTGGAGGTAAGTATACCCGCACTCCGCTCCTGAGGGGTGGATTCCCACACAGGACAAATCTTTGTGTGCATGAACATGTATATTTGTTCTAGTCTGAGTGTTTTTCCTATATGTATTTACATAAAAAAATATTTATATATGTTTATCCGTTATTTAGTATCCATTACACAAATTCTTAATGATACTTATCATGGAACTAAATAATTGGGTGTGATTGTCTGAAAATATTTATTTATTTCACACTTTTCATCATTTGATTAATAAAAATAAACACACGATGGATCAAAACAAATTATTCTTTAAAACGGTACAAGGTTCCTTTATATAACATTCATAAACATTTATCCCATACTCCTTAAAGACGAGTCATCCAGCAGGTGGATTATGAAGCAGTATCAAGTAACAACTACAGTAATCCCCGCTCCTATGATCCGTTTGTATCGGTTTAATGTTTATCTTAGCCTCCCAAAGTCTACAGAACTATGAGGAGCGTCACCACATTTGGTATAGTTGTGTACATTATGTCGTTAAGTTTACCCTTAACTGTTGTATATCTCGGTTAGCGAACTACGAAGTATTAGGGTTTAGTTCTGAAGACAGATCTCTCTTTGACCTACACGGCTTATGTGCTATAAGCATAGAAATATTAGTGATATAAAAATAAAAGTGCTTTGTGGGCGTAAAGTCGCTGGCGCTTTGATGCATCGTATGGCACCAGTGCATAATGTGTCCGTGAAGCAGAAATTTTAAAAACATTGCTGTTTGCGTTCCTTATATCTTCGTAGGGCACTGCGATAAATCAATGTACCGTGTTTAATAATAACTGATCACCCGTTGTGAATAAGTTATTTAAATTCAGAAAATGTGTTTTGTAAACCTATTTACCTAAGTCACTTTAAATTTGAACCTGAAAATTTTGCTGATTAGCGGCCTTTGACTGTTCTGCCGGGCGGAGCCTTCGGCTAATTACTGTTAATTACATTAATTATTTGACTGCGAGGCTTTGATAACGCACCGAACCACAGAGGTGTTACCGTAATGAGGTAGATTATCGTTTTGACATTTCCTTTATAATCGCGTGACAGCCGAGGATTTGGAGCTTATAATTATAACGTTTTCGGTTTAACCGTGACTTTAATTAACTAAACTATTTATATAACATAATTTACTGATCAACATTTTTTACTAGTAGCTTTCCAGTAAACATCATTACAGCCTTCTTAAGACCACTGCTGAACATTAAACCGCCCAAAAGACTATATTATACTGGGGGTATTTGCCCATAATCACCGCGCTGGGCCGGCGGGTTGGTGATCGCAGTTCAAGCCAGTAAGCAGGATGACGTTGCTGCCCATCAGTCGGTAGGATTTTTCTTCATCGACTCTTACGGCTCCCCGTGAGATGAGAGGGGTTAGCACTATTCTCAGCCGGTTGGTACCGGCACATCGGCTATTGGCTCATAGAGTTACTATAAAATATTATGGCAATGTGAGAACGTCGTTATAGAGATAGGCCTCTTAAAATCTATACTGTGAGATTGTCGGTGTTTCTGGCGTGGGCAGAATTCAACACGGAGTAATTTCTGCAATGATTTCCTTATGATATTTTCAGTATATTCTATTATATAATTATATATTCTTAAAGTGGAAACCTGATAATCTGAGGTAAGATCCCAGGTACAAAAAACGCGGGCCGTCAACTTTCGACAACAGAATGCCAATGGCCAGCTGCTCCCATGGAAAAGAAGATTTTATTATGAAATGTTTTTACCAAGCCTCTGAACAATGAAAGTCTGGAGACATGAGTCCAAATACAGTGATACACAATATTGATTTCTCAAACGAAGGGAAGGAGGAGCTTTTCCCAAGACATTATGGCATGGGATCTTTACAAAAAGGGTGTGAAATTGTAATAAAAAGGCTGGCAACGGTCTAGTCTACCCTTGAATCGCTAGTGTCTATAAGCAGCGGTGAACCTCAGATGAGCCATACACTGAAGAATAATTTTACGGAAAAGTACCCATATCATACTCTGAATTTAATTTTATCATCAGCTACGACACACAAACAAATTCTTCAAAATGTTTCTGTTTCCCCTTTGACCCAAAACGACCAATTTATTTATATATTATACGTACGAAACCTCCACCGACAAAACACTTTCGATACAAACTGTATTACAGCCTATATTTAGGAGGAATTAGACCCTTTTTCTCTCGGCAGTTACGAGATGACAGTAATTTTACGGAGCGTGCGAGGTATTTGCTACGGATTGTGGGTCAGACTGTGACCACTTAGGGACATAGGTGTAGGATAATCGAATTTTATTTTTTTGTAAACCAATATTACGTTGTTCCTAAAATTACTTATATTGTCTCAATAAAGACAACAATAGGTAGTCTTGAACGGATTATTTCAAGCCTATACGAATGATGCATAATATACTTTTTTTTTCTTTTAAATAATGGCTTCGTGCGTCTAGCACATCTAGCCAGTGTCAAGTAAGTGATATATTAATAATATATAATTCATAGTAAATGAGAATAAGACATGATAAAGATGATAAATGGTAAATGAGATACCCTCCCCTAAGCCCCTTGAGTCCTCAGTGAAGATGTGGGACTATACTGAGATCTCACATGGACTCCTTGAGAGAATATGAAAAGTGATGTTGCACTGCTTTGTTTGATTTACCAACACTTATGTATATTCACAAACACTTAACGGTTAATAATCCACCGTTATTACACATTAATGTTAGAAATATCACAAATTTTAGAAAATAAAACAAAACTGCAGACATGACGCTTCACTTTCCCGCCAAGAAGTCCCATATACTTACAATTACGCCTATATCCCCAAAGGGGTAGACAGATGCATATTATTGGCGAGCTTATTCCACGGTATGAAGCGCCTTTTCTTTTTTGGACTGCACCTTCCATCAGACAGGATGCAATCAATAAGACATGTCACATAAAAAAATACATATCATCATTATCATCTCAGCCCATTAACGTCCCACTATTGAGCACGAGCCTCTTCTCACATACCAAGGTGCGACGGAATTGGGTCATACTCCATTAGGCAAACCCAGTGCGGATTGGCGGAGGCAGGTGTATGGCGTCCTGCTGTTAGAGTTTTGCAAGCCGCCCAATCAGGCCTCTAACATGGCTTAACGACCACCACATTTTAGTGATAACCGGGATCAACGGCTTTACGTGCCTTCCAGAGCACGGAAGCGCTCGTTATCAAATGCCACACAAATGGTCACCTATGCAAGGACTGACCTCTGTAAACTCTGCTTTACTTCGATTATCGTTTCCGGCCACCGAGCATCGCGGAGCTTCGAACGCTGATGAGCTAATGAGTTAGTATCACGTAATAAGTGGCAAGCCTATTGGAGTGAAGCGGTTAGTGTGGAAGGGTGTG
Organism: Musotima nitidalis; assembly: GCA_949126915.1. Classification (NCBI taxonomy): domain Eukaryota; kingdom Metazoa; phylum Arthropoda; class Insecta; order Lepidoptera; family Crambidae; genus Musotima; species Musotima nitidalis. The sequence continues at coordinate 5,080,720 of OX421435.1, forward strand.
TCATACATTTACTGAAAAACCGTCCAGTTTCCTTCTTAAGCTCGTTTAGTGCCGAGGTAACCCCGCAGGTTATGCCGCAGTAACACTTTCAGAAAATCCCGTAACCCAGACAAGCTCTTATACGACAGTACGCATAAAAAAATTACCTTGCTTTGATACTTATGTAGGTAGCGAAGATACCCCCCCCCCCGACTGGTGTCTTGTCGTGGTAAAGGTGTCGGGAAAAGGTAACACCCAGAGACCGACGACTCTGGGTGCCCTTACTGGGTGCCACACACGCTATGGTCGCACAAGGAGGTAGGAGGGGCGCGTCCACTGCGCCTCTCTGAGGAGGTCCTCCCGGTTTTGGTCCGGGGGACGTTGGCCGCAGGCGGGGTGTCAGACGCTGCAACTCAGGTACTGGCCCTCGCCTTTTTCTCAACAAGCGGCGGGCGTCGTCGGAAGATTTTTAGTGGGTATTACTGCTGGCAGTTGCGTCTGCCGGTGGTGAGTCCCACACTCCCTTTCGGTCCCCCTTTGGCCGGAAGGCAGTGCGTAAATGCATTTTGTTACAGACGTAAAACAAAAAAAAAAAAAGGTAGCGAAGATACTGTCCGCAATATTTTTGAAGAGTCTCAGAATATTTTAATATTAAGGTCACCCTAAAACAAAGTGGTCACGTCCTTAGGATCCCTTGTCCTTAATAAGAGGCGTTGAATTAATTATTCAATTGGATGTAGTCAGGGTTTTAAGCTTTCAGCACATGACAGCAAAAAATATTGTTAAGAATTAAAATATGAATCTTATTACTTATGGGGTCATGTAACTACCTAATATTTAATTTAGTATTTTTTTACACACCCTATTTTAAAATACCCTATTTTAAAGTACCCCATTTTAATATACCCTATTTTAAAGTACCCCATTTTAATATACCCCATTTTATTATACCCCATTTTTATATACCCCATTTTAAAATACTCAATTTTAATATACCCTATTTTTAAATACCCGATCTAATTTTACCCCATTTTAAAGAATGAAAAGTTATTAAAATTATTTTTAGTATTTATGTATTTATCACATCGTACAGTCTTAACAAAACCTTATTATTCAAACAGAATGCCCAAAAACCTCATATCCCTAGCATTATCCCGGTTGCCCTAGACTTAAACTAAGCTTAAGTCTAGGGCAACCGCTTAAGCCCAGTGTCTGCTTACTGGTTTAACCAGATTTGGCTGTTTTTCAGTTATTGCATGAAGCGACTGCCGTCTGACCTCCGCAACCCAGAGGGAAACATCATTCTATGGTTAAACCAGCTTACAGTATTTTAAAAGGCACTGACTTCCTAATAACGACTGCAGTAGTTGTTAATGACAGCCGGGAGCAACGGCTTGATTTCTTGCTTTCCGAGACAGGGAGCAAGCGATAATTACGCTCATAACTTCGAAAAGTCATAGGTGCGTCACAAGGGTTTGAACCCGAGACCCTCTGAATTTAAAGGCCAGAATGGGTCTCGCCACTGGGACATCGCCGCTCAGAATGCCTAAAACCATATAAAAACAATATTTTACAACTTCTACTTAAGAAAATAAACAAACAGACCGTACCTAAACTTAATATAGCTAGACAGGGACAGAATATTGCTTATAATAAATGAACCCAAAATGTATAGGGGTAACCCTTGACCGATCGCTGACCTTCTAGAAAAACTGCGATCACCTTCAGGCTCGCCTACGTCCGATAATCGGTGACTGATTTTTTGTAGGAGACAAATATAACGTAGGTTATTATTATGTAAATAATTAAATATAAATATTTTCTGACAATTACACCAATTATTTCAAGTATTATTCCAAGTATTCCAAGTTCCAAGATAAGTATTATAAAGAACTTGTGTCATGGATACTAAACAACGGATAAACATACTTGAATACTTTTTTTTTGTAAATACATACTTAATATACATAGGAAAACACCCAGACCAGAACAAATATTCATGTTCATGCACACAAAGATTTGTCCTGTGTGGGAGTCGAACCTACGACCTCTGGAGTGAAGTGTAGGTATACTGACCTCCACGCCATATCGGTCGGTGTATATAGTTCTTTTTTTTACTGAGTCAACAAAATGCACTTACGCACTGCCTCTCGGTCAAAGTGGGACCGGGAGGGGAGCGTGGGGCTCACTTTGGCAGATGCGACCGCCGGCAGTCGCACCCACTAAAAATCTTCCCGTGACGCCCACCGTTGATGAAAATGGGCGAGGGGGCCTGTGCCCTACCAAGATGTAAGGAACCCAAGCCAATCTCACCTGCAGGTGGTGCACCTGCCTATATACGGACGAGGCTCTGGTTTGCTCTGGTGTGCTCTGGTAAATATCATAGTTCCCAGTAAGCGGCAATAGGCTCGCTCGCACGTGAAGTCCAATATTCTATCTAGCGAAATGTAGGCGTATAATATGTCTTTGCCTACCATTTCGAAGAAACAGGCGCTATTGTATGTATGTAAGTACGTACTTATCGCTACGCACACGTTTTACAATTAGTCCGTCAAACATAAACTGGTGCATGCGGTACCATTATTGGGCCTTCAAAATGTCTGATATAATTATGTAGATCCAAGCCAAAATTCCATTAAATAAATATACGATTATTATTTTTTACTGGTTGACTTTTTATTTAAATAAATAATAAATAGACGCTATACATTTCTTATTTCAGAGACTATTGCGATTCTTTACTTATTCATAGTCATCAAAACTTTATACAACAAACTTTATAACCGGGATTACGCTACAAATGAAAACGATGATTCAGAATTTTTATACTTATTCCAGATAGTATAAAATTAATCTGATTATACCTAATCATGTACAAGACACATAATTATAATTTTAAATTTACTGTCAAAAAAGGATATTATAATAAGAATATTTATTTATATGTGTGTGCACACAAAATACAATGTACAAAAAGCGAACTGAATGACATAAGGCATTCTCTACAAGTCAACCTTGGGCTAAGCAAAGACATTAAAGGCGGTGCGAGTAAGAGATATTTTCTCATATCTCATAGAATATTATTTTACCGGAGCATCTAAATGATGCCTTGACTCTGGAGTACGTAGTCAGTGGTGAGTTTCTTGTCAGGCCTTTTCAGAGAGCGTTGGGTCGGAACTGGCACCTATATTCACTTATTCTTAATTATTTTTACATGTAATTTGCAAGTTTTATTATGTTTTTTATGTCATTTTAACGTTTTCAAATACTAAGTAATAGTTTATTAAATAAAGAACTTCTGATTTCCGATTTCTTCCGATTAAATGAGTCCACGGACGCCTTTAATGTACCTACTAAAAAAACAAATTCAAATTCGCAAGGCAGCAATTTCCGAACGAGAGAAGACATTTTTTAGCGTCTCATTCTTAGCAAGTTTGTTTGGAGTTAAGTCGTAAATTTAACAATTAACGGCTTTTAGACTTTACGACACAGTAAAATGCACGTACCGATCACGAAATAGAAATGATCTATCAACATAGCAAATAAATTCGTGCTTCTAGTTTTATTTTGAAGTTTTTATTCATCTAGATTTAGATTCATCTAGAACCTGAACTAACGCACGCATACTTCAGTATGACCTGAATTATTCCCACTTCGTCTTACTTAATTTTAATTGAATTAGAATTCAATATTTGACCACCGATATGAGGAGGTCTGTAGGTAAAGTCTTCGTTCCTGATGTCATGGGTTCGATTCCCACATAGAAAAAATCTTTGTTTGCATGAACATGAATATGTGATCTGGTCTAGGTGTTTTCTTTGTACCTATATTAAGTATATATTTATTATAAAAATAAGTAACATACTTAATGTTTACCCGTTATTCAGTTTCCATAACACAAGTTCTTTATGATACTTATCTTCTAAATAATTCTATAATCTAAATAAATAATTGGTGTTGTACTTAATTTAATAGTGACCTGAATTTATCTTACGTGGTCAGCTTTCTTCAATTCAACTGAATTTGAATTGATCTATGACCTGAAATCGTATTACGTCGACTTAAGTAATATTACTGTAATAATATAATAATAATGCTTATATAACGTCTTAATTATGCCTCGGAAGGTAGGTACTCTTTTCATGTTAGTGCCAAAGCTCTCAATACATTTTGTTTTCTCATTTTCCGCACACCTTTAAAGCCTTTGAAAGCCAAATGACTTACAAACAATATATTTCCTATTGCGTATGTGACCGACGTTGTTGAACATTAGTAATTATTAAATTAGTAGACAGCAACATTATTTCCTTTATTTTAAAATGTAATGTCTTAGTGAAGACAGTCTTATCTAGTGTGAGATTGTACTCGCAGTCAAACCTATAAATAGGTTTTCTGAGACCATTTTTCTTAATTGTAATGCATGTACGTAATTAATAAATAATAATAACGTGTTAAGCTAGCAAAATAAAAGCAATTTTGACAGTGATCTGTAGTTGTATAATTCCGATTAATAGTCTAATCAATGGGTGCAGTCTAGGTGATTTCTCTAAGTGCAATCTGTGTGCGAATGTCCGTACGTGCCACCGAGCGCTCGTCCTTACTTGGAATCTCAAAGCCTAACACAATCAGACTTCTTAAGTGCTTATTTCAGTTGAGTACCAACGACCATACACAATTTTGCAGTTAAATTAAATTACTCTTAACACGTAAGTATATAGGGTATAGTAGTAGTGTATAGGTTTCCTACCACTTTTTTTTTTAATGTAAGTCGGTAAAAAAATGCATTTACGCACTGTCTCCCGGCCAAAGGGGGACCGAAAGGGGGTGTGGGACTCACCACCGCCAGACACGACTGCCAGCAGTAATACCCACTAAAAATTTTCGGACGACGCCCGCCGCTTGTTGAGAAAAAGGCGGGGGCCAGTACCTGGGTTGCAGCGTCTGACACCCCGCCTGCGGCCAACGTCCCCCGGACCAAAACCAGGAGGACCTCCTTTGAGAGGCGCAGTAGACGCGCCCCTCCTACCTCCTTGTGCGACCATAGCGTGTGTAGCCGACTTCTCGGAGGGTCTATGGTTAGACAGCAAGGGCCCCCTGCCCCCACTGCCTAAGACCCTCCTGGCGCTGCTTGACGGGCTCTCCTGGCCCGCCCGCTACGCCCTCCACAGGTCCCTCTTAGGTTTTCCCCCGGTTGTCAGTACTAAGGGCACCCAGAGTCGTCGGTCTCTGGGTGTTACCTTTTCCCGACCTCCGGGAGGTACTTAGCCCCCCCACCACGACAAAGTGGAGACCAGTCGGGGGGTAGACCAATGGAGCCTTTTTTTTTTTTTTTTTTTACGTCGGTAAAAAAATGCATTTACGCACTGCCTTCCGGCCAAAGGGGGACCGAAAGGGGGTGTGGGACTCACCACCGGCAGACACGACCGCCAAATAATACCCACTAAAAATCTTCCGACGACGCCCGCCGCTTGTTGAGAAAGAGGCGAGGGCCAGTACCTGGGTTGCAGCTTCTGACACCCCGCCTGCGGCCAACGTCCCCCGGACCAAAACCGGGAGGACCTCCTCAGAGAGGCGCAGTGGACGCGCCCCTCCTACCTCCCCTTGCGACCATGGCGAGTTTGGCCGACTTCCCGGAGGGTCCATGGTTAGACAGCAGGGGCCCCCTGCCCCCACTGCCTAGACCCTCCTGGCGCTGCTGAGCGGGCCCTCATGGCCCGCCCCCTGCGCCCTCCACAGGTCCCTCTTAGTTTCCCCCCTGGTAGTCAGTACTAAGGGCACCCAGAGTCGTCGGTCTCTGGGTGTTGCCTTTTCCCTAGCGCCTCCTGCGCCCTACCGGGAGGTACTTAGCCCCCCCACCACGACAAAGTGGAGACCAGTCGGGGGGGTAGACCAATGGAGCCTAAGCCAACCTCACGTACAAGTGGTGCACCTGCCGATCAACGGACGAGGCTCTGGCGAGCGTAACAGTGCCCGGTAACCGGCAATAGACTCGCCACCTATTATGTCGGAACAACTATATAAGTGTGGGCGTATTATATGCCTCTGCCTACCCCTTGGGGAAACAGGCGTGAATTTATGTATGTATGTACGTAAGTAATAAGGGCAATATGTGGTGTAAAAGAAGATATAGAGATAAAGATTGAATATGGTTTGCTTAGATACTTTGGTCATGTTGAGAGGATACATGGAAGCAGAGTAACGAAGTGATTATTAAGTGACGAGTGATTGGAAATGAAGGGAGATGAAGACAGCGTAAGATCTTCCTTGACTAAATGAAGACGGTTTTGGTGAAAGGATAGGTCAAAAGTACCCAAAACCGACTGTAGTGTAAGAGAAGATTAATAAGCGTGTTAAAAGTATGCGCCAGGATCGTAGCAAGGGGAAGGATAATCCAGGACCAATTGATAATTTAAAAGAGCATAGCCTGTGAGTTTCTTACCAGTTTTTCTTACAGAGCGGTGGCTCGGAACAGGGACCTAGCTTTTTTATTTTTTTAAATTGTTTTGTTGCATAAGTGAATCTAAGCATCGTGATTTCAGTGTAATCATAATTGTTTTTATATTTAATTTTGACGTTTTCAAGTACTATGTAATAGTTTATGACATAAATTTGGGCTTTGTGAACTTACGGGTTTCTGCGAATAAACCCGAAACAATTCCTGAGCTCAAATCAGGAATCAAGCGCGTCATCGGTGAGATACAGAAGGAGAAAAGAGTAATGACCTGTCAGCGGAGCCGTGGGGGATAGACAGGGTGGAATTTTGTAATGCCACCTGAAGGGGAAGTACTCTTAATACAGTAAATAGAAAATTTTACTCAAAGAAAACATTTCTTTATTTTTGAAAAGAAAGAAAACTGCGTTCATAGATTTTTAAAAAATTGCTCGCAACACCCGATAATCGAACCGACTAAAATCTGTAATAGTTGCAACCTGTACTTTTTGCATCGATCAATTATATCAATTATAAGGATGAAATCTCTCTAACAAACTTCATAAATAAAATGAAAGGAAAACAATGAAATCTTAAACTATTAATTCAATTTGTCAAGTTAAAGCACTCTTACTCAAAGATCCGCTTCGTTCAGTGTTATTACAAAAAAATACTTTAAAAACAGGGAGTGTTTACCTAAACAGTGTCTAAATATTAAAACGATGTTTAAGGTATGTTTAACTTTCTCTATTCCAAATCACTGTTTAGCAAAAGTTTAGGTAGAACCGCTTCAAAGCGATACGGTCATTCAACGGGCTTTAATTATTTTTTTCACACTCCGTGTTAAGCTAATCATGTTCGACTTAACAGAGTTCGTTATTATAAAATATATATACTCCTCGTGCTCTGCGGTGGTATGGAGAGAGATATCGAGATCGACAGGCACCAACTCGGTTTGTACTGAAAATAATGGTAGAAAATTTAAAAATTACGGGTAGTTTCAAAAAGCGACGGCAAACTTTTCAGCAGAACAACTTCGATTTTGATTTAAATGTTTTAACATGCTTCGAAGCATTTCCGAAGGCATGTACAATCGCCGCAATAACAACTATTGGTCTTAATATCATTCTATGGTTAAACCAGCTGTCAGTCTGTTAGAAGGCGCTGACTTCCTAATAACGACTGCCATAGATGTTCATGACAGCCTTTTTTTTTATTTGATTTACGTTGGTAACAAAATGCATTTACGCACTGTCTCCCGGCCAAAAGGGGGAGACCGGGAGGGGGTGTGGGGCTCACTGCGGCAGACGCGACCGCCGCAGTCCTACCCACTAAAAATCTTCCGACGACGCCCACCGCTGTTGAAAAAGGGGCGGGGGGCCAGCACCAGGGGATTTGTAGTTTCTGGCACCCCGCCCGCGGCCAACGTCCCCCGGATCAGAACCGGGAGGACCTCCTCAGAGAGGCGCAGTGTGTCGCGCCCCTCCTACCTCTTTTTGTGGCCATGACGTGACTAGCCGACTTCTGGGGGGTCTATAGCTAGACGGAAGGGGCCCCCTGCCCCCGCCGCCTAAGACCCCCAGCGTGTGTTCATGACAGCCTGGACCAACGGCTTAACATGCTTTTCGAGGCACGGAGCAAGCGATTAAGTAGATAACTTCGAAATGTCATAGGTGCGCCACCAGGGTTTGAACCCGAGCCCTCTGAATTTGATGGCAAGGATTTTGCCACTGGGTTATCGCCGCGCTCGGATTATGTTTGAAATGCTAAGTTGGATTACTAAGCCAGAAAATTCAGCCTGCTCTTTAACTCCTCGAATACCTCCAGGTAAGGAACCCAGGCTCTAAGTATTTATCTATATTAGTAGAAATTTGTATATGTTAAATAAATATTTTCTGACAATTACACCAATTATTTAGTTCCAAGATAATGTTAGTTATGGATACTAAACAACGGATAAACATATTTAAATACTTTTTTTTGTAAATACATACTTTATATACAGAGGAAAACACCCAGACCCAGACAATTATTCATGTTTATGCACACAAAGATTTGTCCTGTGTGGGAACGAACCCACGACCTCTGGAGTGAAGTGTAGGTATAAGGACCTACACGCCATATCGGTCGTCAATTTACTAGTAGAAAAGGAATAACCAACGTATGTAGTATATTGTGACGCATGTTTTTTGTTTGAGTATTGTGGTTTTAGTCTGTGATTGTGACAGGAAACAATATAGTTGAAATTTGTATCTAAATATTCGAGTTTCGAAAGGTCCATTCAATGTTTTTGCAAACGAAAAACTGTCCCTGCTTCAAATGCCCCTGCAGCAGAAATAAACTAAGATTCTATTTCCCGCTTCCTGGGTTTGCTCCGCTTATATCAGCAGGTTCCTAAAGCAGCTGAGTCGATATACCCAATGGCATATTCTGCCTTCCATTAGCTACAATGCGGCTTTCTTTCAATAAGTAGTTTTTGGAATTTAAACGCTGCTGTAATACAATAAAGTTTTTATTTCAGAAATTACCTTCTGACAATTAGAGGATACTGGCTACGTGGTTGACTGTATTATATTTCTTTTATTTTTAAAGAATATTCAAAGGTTTTAATATTAGGATTAAAGTACTCATACAAGCTAAATATTTACATCATACATACTGCATACATCTTTATCAGCATACATCTTTATTTCGTCATAATAACCATATCTGACGTGATGGTGAACAGTTGCTAAAATTAAAGAAATGAATCCTCCGTACCGTGGAAAGCCTTCATAAATGTCGTTTCACGCCCGCTTAAAATACTTGGTGCTGGAAATAAGATAAATAATTATCTTACAATCACATCAATAACACGGAGAATAAATAACGGATATAAATTAACAGTATACCACCTGCTGTCTAAATGCCGTTTCACACACTAAAAATACCCGGGATTCTAAAAGGTTAGAAAACCCAAATAATTGTAACTAGGTCGAAAAATCTCAAAAAAAAACAGAAAAAAAATCATAACGAGATCTATACAATTGCCATTGCCGATATTTAGTACCAAGAAATATAAACTGATTCATTGACACTGATGCCGCTGATAATAAATATTACCATATGAAATCGTTCCTTATTTAAAAAAACAACAAAAGACACGCGCGGACTGTAAATAGCGGTGGCCAACCTCGACGATTGGTCGGGGTTGGGACTCGCGAATCAGATGCATTTGCGTTATTTATGGTATTTTAATCTGGTTCAAAAATTCACAAGTCAACAGGTAGCATTAATTCTAACTATAACTTAAGCCACACTATGGAGTCACGCAATAAAATGTTTGAGTATTGAGTGACTTATACCAAAACACAAAGAAACGATAAAAACATATCTTGGAATTGTTGACATTCAATTTCCTTTATAACATAGAAGCAATCTATTAAAATATAAGGATGGGAACGAAGTGATGTTAGGGGAAACCGACAAGCTGAACTGCAAACATTTACTTGGCAAACTTGAGCGTTGGCGACAACAACTTTAATAGCTATTAACGGAAACTTATTACCGTACAATGTAATTTCATGAGAACTCAGCTTCTCAGCGTCCGAGTCCGAGCAGCATATTGACGCTTCTTGACATATCAAGACATATCATATCTATGTCACTTAGGTCATATACTACATATAGTACATGACCTGAGTGACATAGATCGCAATTATTCAAGTTTGGCTCAAAAGAGAGAGAACTGCGGGCGGGAACTGCGAGAACTGCTTGATCGTAAAAGAACGGGCAAGAAAATCGTCAAGGTTAGTTTTTTCTCCCGCCAGTTACAAAAAAATGTACTTAGTAGTAAAACAATTTGACAAGTCTACAAAAACCTGTCAGTGGTCCGAGTCTCAGAGGTCCGAGCAGCATATTGAGACTTCTTGATATTAATAGAGTTAGTCGAATCAATTTTCAACATAAGAGTTGACTACTTAAAGTTGTCAGCTTACTTGAAATTAATAACCTTAGAATACAATTTCTAGAGACAATTTTTGACGACCGATATGTCATGGTAGCTTTTCAACACAAGAGTTGACTACTTAAAGTTGTCAGCTTACTTGAAATTAGAATATAGAATTACAATATTGAATTACAATATTGAATTACAATATTGAATTACAATATTGAATTACAATATTGAATTACAATATTGAATTACAATATTGAATTACAATATTGAATTACAATATTGAATTACAATATTGAATTACAATATTGAATTACAATATTGAATTACAATATTGAATTACAATATTGAATTACAATATTGAATTACAATATAGAATAAATAACCTTAGAATACAATTTCTAAAGATAATTTTTGACGACCGATATGTCGTGGTAGCTAGTATTCCCGCACTCCGCTCCCGATCTCTTTTAACCTTAACCTACCTCGGAGCATTTCACCGACTCACCTATAAATTGTTATTGACATACATAGTGATTGCTAAACCCTACCTGATGTTAATATTTGATGCAGTCCAAAAAATGAAGCATACGGCTTCATCGGTTTGGTAGCGCGCGCGCGTATTGCAAATAAACGCCTCCGAAAACTAAGCACAGCTGTATGTCTCATTTGAATTTCACATGAAATGTCAACTAATTTGACAGCTGACACATGTCGATACCCTAAAAATAATGTAACAAATTGGTTTTACATACATACATACATTCACGCCTGTTTCCCCGAAGGAATAGGCAGAGGCATATTACACGCCCACATTTCGCCAGTTATATTGTTGGTCCCACGTAATAGGTGGCGAGCCCATTGCCGCTTACCGGGTATTTTTTATCCGCTAGAGCCCGTTCCTAGCTAGTCTGTTGATCGGCAGGTTGGCTTGGGCTCCATAGATGTTGGTAGAAACCCCATTATTATTGAACCCCCAGAATACCCCAAATTGTTATTGAACAGTTTTAAAATTTAGTTTTGTTTGATTAGGGAGTAGAGGAAACAAAATATGTTAAAACGAATATCTATATAAATGCCGTGTAGTTATTGATATCAGTCAGCGCACTAAAAGCTGTAAACGTGTAAACTTTTGAATTAGTATTGCTAGTGCAATAAAATCTTATGTAACTTCGGCAGAATAAGAAAATATGAACACAAAACTGTTTAAAGTCAGGAGATTTATATTATTTTATTACATCCAAAACAACACAACGCGATCTCATGAATTGTTTACATATTGTTTTAAACTAGAAAAACACAACGATATGGTAGAGTTATTCATAATTTAAGCCAAGAAATCGAAATGCCTGCTGCATGTTAAATAAACCAAGCGTTGTGTTTATCGTTGCAATTCCTATGTAATTTATTTTAAAACACATATGTTACATGAAATATAGAAATTTAAATCTATTAAGGTGGGCTTATCTCTAGAAGAGATCTCTACCAGTCAACTCTAGCAGTTGTTTACTACATAGTTCTACGGGATAAATGTCGGAAAAGATTAATTAATATTTTAAAAAAATTGCAATTTTATATATTTTTATTCGAGTTTATCATATTTGCTTTCAAATAATATTCTGATAATGCAGGATCACATTCAGTACTTAGAAAAAAAATGTTAAATCTATAAATCAATATCTACTACTACTGGTCTTATTATTCGCTACATATATTTTAAGAGAAGCTTCGTAAAATGAGGATCCAGTTACAAGATTACTAGACAAGCTTTTACACCTGTTGCGACGTATAATATACGTACGTATATGAGCAGCCATTTTGCCGGCCCGGAAATTACCTATTCAATGATGCTACTTTTATCAATTTCAGTTTGAAAATTACAAAACCCAAGTATGTGAAGGAAATTGCATTTGAAATCAAATTTAAAGCGCTTTTAGTTTTGCGGTTTTAGGTTATTAGCTTATGATTTATGAAGCCAAGCAAAGTTCATATAGAGGCCAGTCCTTGGATGGGTGATCGTTTGTGTGGTTTGGATTCGTTTGTAACTCTGCGGTACTAGGTTATCTAAAATGATCACCGTTTGCAGGCAGAATCTAAAGAGGTAGGAAGCCCTTAGATAAGTGACTGTGATATTTAATATACGAGCGCTTCCGTGCACCTTAGACCCGGTTGTTACAATGTTTGGTAGTCGTTAAGCTAAACACGCAGCATTTGGCGGCTCGTAACATTCTAAAAGCTGAACGCAACACCTGCCTCCGCCAATCCTCAGTGGACCAGCGTGTGAAGTATGTCCTGAACCATGGTTTAAAAGAAGAGAAGGTCTATTCAACTATGTATGATATGCTTATAACTTTTAGATACATAATAGGCCGACCGATATGGCGTGGTAGCGTGTATACCCACACTCCACTCCTGAGGTCGTGGGTTCGATTCCCACACAAGACAATTATAAAATATGAATATTTGTTCTGGTCTGGGTGTTTTCCTATGTATATTAATAATGTATTTACAAAAAAAAACATATATTTATATATGTTTATCTGTTATTTAGTTTCCATAACACAAGTTCTTAATGATACTTATCATGAAACTAAAATAATTGGTGTAAGTGTCAGAAATATTTATTATTATTATCACAACTGTTTTCCTGAAGAGGTAGGCAGAGGTATATTATACGCCCATATTTCACCAATTATATTGTAAGTCACACGTAAAAGGTGGCGAGATTGTTGCCGCTTACCAGGAACTTATTTTGTTGCCAGGGCCTCGGCCATTGCACCACTTTTAGGTGAAGTTGGTATGGGATACTGAAATCTAGGTAGAGGATCCCCATACACCCTTGTGAACCTACAACTTGTAGATATATGCATGAAAGCAGACAGAAGTAAGTAATACAGCAAAATGCTGAGCCTGATGTTTTTGTGTAAGTTGACTAGTGGTGCAATCGATTGTCAAGATATTCTTTGCACTGTTGGACTCAACGTGCCTAGGCCCAACTTACGTAGGAAGGTAATGAATACATAATTATATTGTACCTCAAAAGCGAACTTACCTCGGTAGACATGCCCCATTGCCGAGAATGCTTAGCCATTACAACTAAGAGAAGAGCGAAAGCGATTTAGATTTTTATCACGACTCTCTTGGGAAATTTAAATCTAAAATTCAGTCATCCTGTCACTGAAACAGTTTTTAGGTTTTCGTTTTATGCGTCTTTGTTTGTTATTTGTCTTTAATACTATATTTCTTACTTTTCTGTTATCTTTTATTTTAATGTTGTATTCACCTGTAATGGGGTTGCATGCTAGGTAAACTTTTAAAATGTATAAATTTAATTGTAAACATTTAATCTGTTGGTGCACCAAACAAATAAATAAATAATTGTAATGAGGGTATCATTACATATATCTAGGTTGTATATGTCGACTTTGAGCTTTGAATTGTGACTATCGACAGCTCAAAGAAATATCTCAAAAGGCAAATTATATCCGGCTGAGCTCGACTGCGGCGCCGTGCTTGGTTTAAGTATTAAACGATAGCGGTGAAGTATTAAATTTTAAACACTTTTTCATATAAGATTTTTCTACATTCGTCATAATATGTTGTAAGGTAGCATATCTGCCTGAAAGATTACAGCCATTTATTTTATATCATTATTATATTAAATTATTGAAATATAATCATTATGTCATAGATACAATACTCACTGTGTGTCCTTTATTATTATAATTGATTGATAATTTTAAAGGTCAAACTCTGTGAGTTTCATATCAGTCCTCACGAAGCGGTGGCTCACAACTGGCACTTATATTCACTTATTTTTTTACTTATTTTTTTTGCATGTAAGTGATCTAAGCTTCTTGATTTCAGTGCAGTTATATATATTTTTTTTATTTTTTATATTTCATTTTGACGTTTTGCAGTGCTATGTAATAGTGTATGAAATAAATAACTTTTGACATTGACTCTATCTAGACGGTTTTATTACAGGATAGTTGACTAATTTATAACATTCTACTAACCATGACCACATTATCTGTAACTGTAGAGTATTCGAAACGTAGGGATAATCATTATTATCTCAGTCCATTAACGTCGCGCTATTGAGCATGGGCTTCATCTCAAGACCCAAGGTGACAGGGATTCAGGTCTTCTTCAAGGATTCTTCAACACGCTGAACCAATGCGAACATGGGGATAATATAATACAATAAACCGCGACTTATGTCAACTTCTATATCTGTAACGTGTTTAATTTTAAAATCGCTAACGCTTATGAATTGCAGTCGACTTGTTGTTTACGTCAACCAGAATGTTGCAACAGAGTGGAAACATCGCAGAGACAAGTGCGGGGAATGTGGCTGACTGACTCTGTTACTGTGTATATGTCTCCTGTAGCCGTCGAGACGAAATATATATGTCGCAAGCAGATTGTGGAATGCATCGTTTAATAAAAGGACTATGTGCGATGCGTCTTCTTGATTTATTACATAATCGATGGATATGTAGTTTACGCTACCTTCTGGAAGTTTACTCAGTCATTAATTTTGTCACCACAAATATTTATCGCCGCCATTGTTAACCTTTGACACAACTACAAGCCGCTGAACTTTGTTAGTCGAAATTTATATTATGCCGCAAGCAGATTGTGGATTATGTTTATTGATTTAGGAAATCCACTGTAAGAAAGTAAAAGGTTGAAATAACTTCGTGACAATCGAGAAACAGATCTTCATCTTCTTTCATAATGTAAAAGAAAAATTAAATACAATACATTTTATTTTCCCCGTTTCCGGAACCTAGCAATTAATCCGCCTATCCGATTAAACGTACCCATAACAAACATTCTAACAAATATTCTAGGTATTAACTTATTAATACCTAGGTAGGATGAATTTTCAAACTGTGTTCGAACAAACAGGATTCGGTTATTGATTTTGGCTTTATTTATGTCCTTTTGTAGGTATAGTATAGCATTAAGTATGCTTGCTCCGTGCCTCGGAAAGCACGTTAATCCGTTGGTCCCGGCTGTAATGAACATCTATGGTAGTCGTTATTAGGAAGTCAGTGCCTTCTAACTGACTGACAGCTGATTTAACCATAGAACGATGTTTCCCTCTGGCTTGTGGAGGTCAGACGGCAATAACTGAAATTCAGTCAAATCTGGTTGAACCAGTGAGCAGACCCCTAAGGTTAAGTCTAGGGCAACCGGGATAATGCTAGGATATGATTATTATAGCTATCTAGTTTATTTTAGTACTTTAGCACTCTGACGCGAATGCTATTACAAGTTTACTCTTTAAACACAATTAGTATATTAATACGACATTGAATCCATTATGCTTTTATTTGTCTCTCTTGCTTGATTGTGGTACCGCCTATATCTCTTGCTTTGTTTTTGAAATAATATATATTTTAATTTTGTTTGTTAAAATTTGACAAATCGAAATTATTGATCTTAAAAAGTGAATTTTTATTTTTTTTGAGAAATCACCCTTAAAGGGTATTAAGGTATAATTTAATGATGACTTTAATATTTATCCAAAAATTGGATTTTTCTCGGGTTACGGTGAAGTTCTTGATAATTAATAACTGAACCTGTGACAAAAAGAGTTAATAATATAATAGAGACGGAGTATAAGGGTTTGGAGTGGTTTGAAATTAACCCATATGATCAACAAACAATAATCTTTGTAATTTAAGATGACTGAGTGCGTTCAAAGCCTTACACTTTTTTTATTATTCGAACCAAGTGTACCATATTCTTAGAATAGATCCTTAAAAGAACACTTTTGTTTTTTTTTACTGAACCCAAGAAAAGAATACTGTACTACAAAATACCAAGTTAAAGAAAAATGTATCACCACTCTAATTTTAATAACACATCTTTCAACGCACATTCTTTGAATACTTGCATCTCGGATTTCATCCTCGTTTTGAAAGCAGCTGCATACCCATTAGTCATCATAGAAATTCTTTCACCAACCCTTCAAGAATTCGGTGAAAATATTTAGATCAAATTTAATTTATATGCTCATTCTTTTGTAGTTAAATAATTTCGGTCGAATACGATTTAATATGAAACTTGGTTCTATAAATTGTGGTTAATAGAGCTGCTTATATAAAAATAGCTGACTTATTTTCGTTTATTAAAATTCTTTGAGATTAGGTATTCATATACAAGAATGCACTTATTCAAAATTTGTTTTATGCGTATTCTTTTGCAGTAAAACATTTTCGGTCGAAACAGATTTTGTATGAAACCTTATTAAATTTATTTGAGCTCTAAAAAGTATCTAACTTGTTTCTGTATTTTACAAGATTTGCAGTTAGATTTACTTTACTTATTACTTTTGAGACCAATTATGTAACATTTATTATCGCGCGCTCCCGGACTTTAAAATGCATGATAGGAACGAAAAACTATAACTACAAGATGCCATACGAGCAGAAATGGTGCACTATGAACCATCCTACTACATTACACCTTGACTTATGACAGGAGGTCTGAGGAAAGCAGTAGGATAATTTATTGTTTCAGGCGTTACTTTGCGGAAATCCATTGTAACTCTCGTTTCAGCGTTGGTCGTGAAGACATCGTTGTTCTGAGGCTCCTATCTTACCTGAAGATGCCCTGTGTAAGGGCGGAACACGTGTCGTGTTGAATAGTTTCTCGATTTTTCGGGAAATTATAGTAGCGCGGGAATTGTTACAAAGATATTTTTAATTCATCACTTGCTTAAAGCAGTAGGAATCGGATGTTAGATGATTTTCGATAGACAATCTTTTTGTTAAATATCAAGCTGGCTCTAAAGCATAAGCCCCATGAAAAAGGACTTGGTTAACACAGCCTAAGAAAGTTTGCAATGGAGGTATTAGAACAGTTCATGGGCATCCACCTGGGCTTTGTCGACCCTCTCAATTTTTCACCGATTTTATAGAACCATAACAGTCACTTCTGCAAATAATTTAATCTTCCAGAAGAAGCGTTTCAAAATAAAATATCCTGGTATAATATATAGCTCTTCTTAATTTAAGAAATTAACTAGTTATATTGAAGCCTCTTTTTCAGACTTCATTTCAAAGTAAAACGAAACGTCTTACAATTTGGTACATTAGCATTTTTTCTCATAATCACATCAATTTCGACAAAAATGCATAAGTAACGTTGTAGCACCGTATATGCGATATGCGTTCGTGGTAAAATTTTCTCCATAAGTAAAATTGAGACGTAATTTATTTATTTTTCTATTTATTTATTCATTCATAAAAACTTACAACTATCTTTACAGGCAGCAAACCTAATACGAAAGAGTAGCTGAGCTTACAATACCTAAATCATCATCATCATCATCTCAGCCCATAAACGTCCCACTACTGAGCACGAGCCTCCTCTCACATACCAAGGTGCGAGGGTATTGGGTCATACTCCACCACGCGGACCCAGTGCGGATTGGCGGAGGCAGGTGTATGGCGTCCTGCTGTTAGAATTTATCAAGCCGCCCATTAGGCCTCTAACATGGCTTAACGACTACCACATTTAGTGATAACCGGGACCAACGGCTTAACGTGCCTTCCGAAGCACGGAAGCGCTCGATATCAAATGCCACACAAACGGTCACCCGTCCAATGACTGACCTCTGTAAACTCTGCTTTACTTCGGTGATCGTTTCTGACCACCGAGCACCGCAGAGCTACGAGCGCTTCACCTAAATATATGACTAAAAACTTTTACAAAATTCTTATCTACTAATTACTAAACTACTACATTACTATTTACAGCAGAAGCAATATGCTGCTTTTGCGAATTTATTATGTATATAATTTGTAATAAAACTTTCAATGTAATATTTTTTTTCTTCTTTGCAGGTATCAAATGTGTGAAATGCAAAATCGTCAGGAGTAAATCTATCTCATGATGGCAGTTAACAGCCCCGGTGGGTATCCACCTGTCTCTCCGAAGCCCCACACCCCAAAGAGTCCGAGGCATTTCGTTTTCCCTCAAAAAAGCCCATCTATCACGTCCAGCACCTCCTCATCTGGATACTACACTCCCCAGTCAGGCTGTAGCTATGACAAGCACAATCAACCACCAAAATCACCAATCGCTCACGGCCACAGAAGCCCCATGAGTCCTAGACATTTCAATTTCTCCCAGAACCAATCTGGACGTTCAAGCCCCAGCAACTATGATCGAATGCATCACAGCAATCTCACATACACCACTTCTCTAAAGCACAATCGCCGAGAAAAGTCCAGGTCACCAAAACCACCTCCAGTACATATCCACACAAACCCTGGCTACGTATCTCCGAATCGCTCCAGGAAAATGTATAGTTCTACTTCCACAGTCAGTTCTCCACGTCTCGTGACATCACCAAGCATAGTGTCGAGTCACACTGATGATTCCATGGATGCGATGCCAGGAACACCATCTGCTTTTGTCCACGATGCCGACGATGAAGCTACTACGACCTCCTCTAGAGTATGTCGCAAATCAACATCAGATTTGACTGATATGACAGATGACACTCCTCAAACAAGGTCGACCAGTGTCAGTAGGCCGTGCTCTCCTATGCGGCGAGGGTCTATAAAGGGTGGGCTGGCCTACTTAGCAAGCAGACGGGGATCAAGAGAATCTACAATGTCAAATTGTGATTCTGTCGAAGACATCGGCCCACTGAATTTCCAGAACACAATGCGTGGGCGCCAAAGACGAACGTCCAACTTCCTGGAATTACCTGGTAAGCAGTATTTCTCATTACACCCATCACTCAAACATTGTACAACAGTTTCAATTTATTTCTTGTTTGTCTTTAATTTGGCTTGTTCAAAACTAAATTAATTATGGAATAAAATTTGTTTTCATTAAGAACTTAAGCGTTCGTAAGAAATCTATTCACGTTGATGTACGTGTCACAGTTCTGAAACTAATTTAACTTTCATATTGTCGTTAGGTTCTGAAGTATATTAAATACATTTTCTGACTTTTCATACTTTCCCAACTCTCATGAAGCAAAATTAAACGCGACACCCTAAGTTTGTTAGCAAACCTTTATTATTTTTGGAAGAAAGCCTAGTCATTAGTAGGTATTGGTATTACGATTTTCAAAGTATAAGTATATGTGGTCCACAACCTCGGTTTGACGAAATCACGGTAACTCAACAGTATATATTGTTCACGCTATTTGTACTATTATTGTTACTTCTTGGGCAACATGGATACATGGATGGAATAGGGATATATAGTTTACTTTTTACTGGAATATACCGAATCTCCACGGGAAACCAAAATATAACTAGTGTCCGAAATCGACTTGCCGAATGCCGTAAACTTGACTTAAAATCGAATCCGAGCCGCTTGTAATCATCATTACTGCTGAACATAGGTCTCCCCAATTGCTTTCCACGTAGATCGATTCTTTGCCGCCTGCATCCACCGGCTCCCCGCCGCCCTGACCAGATCATCGGTCCATCGCGTTGGGGGCCGCCCTCTACTACGTTTGCTGATTCGTGGTCGCCATTCAAGAACCTTAACGCCCTATCGGTCGTCGGTTCTTCGAGCTATGTGCCGCCGCTTGTAAACCTGACCAAAAATGATAAGAAATGTCTCTTTGCTTGATTAATCATTTGTTTTTGCTTGGTGCTTGCATTTAGTTTAGTAGAGGACGGCCTTTTACCTCATAATCTGATGATGTGGTCAACACGGTGGGTAGTCGGTGAAACGGGCGGCTTTAGAGCGCTCGATGTGGTAAGCAATTGGGGAGGCCTTCGTTCAGCAGTGGACTTCACGTGTCTAATATGCTGATAACGATTTAGTTGTTCCTTAATTATACTCGGACCTCAATAATAAACAGTTTCGACGTTAATGCAACCATCAACAAGTGTAATATGTTTACTAAATGCTATGTGCTGTTAGGTCGAATTTAGAAAATCAATACATCTGTCTTATATCATTCAGCTGCAACAACACAGGTGCTTCGACTATTATCCATCTTACACTATGAAACTTACGGCTTTTTTGGTACGATTCGTTATTTTTAACGATTTCTAAGACGTAACCACCGTTTAGGTTAGGTTCAGAGGGACTTCGTATGATCTATAACATTTACTGTCATTTCAAAGTTGTTAGTTGACCATTGCTCGTTATGTTCCAGAGTAATGTATGTGCCTTTGAACTAATGGTTCGGTAAGTGCCGTCCAACTTTCAAAATGAATGTCACCGTATTATATCATGGAAGAGAGTTTAATATCGATCACTTCGGAGCTTTGGAAGGCAGAACATAAATTACAATACTGCCTCCCTGTCTTGATATCATTCTCTTGACAAACTCAAACTAGTAAACTCAACTTACTGCACATAATTGTAAAAGTAGTACCAACTTATTACATATTTTAGCATTGCAGCTTGCATACTGTAATGCTCGATTTCCTTTGTTCATTGATGTAATGCTAGAATATTTTACGTTACATTACAGGGCTATACTCCCAGTGAAGGAGCGCCTTAAAAGAAATTTGAATTTCGCGCATCTTATAATTAAGTTTGTTTACAAAGTTACAAGTATTGTGTCGCCCGAACCAATATCTGCCCAACAATGCTTTATAATACAACATTATTAATAATTTCTCAAAAGTTTCAGGAGGTTGTTTTTATTTTGGCGAGCGGCTGGCGGCGAATATTTGAGCCCCAACTTGAGAGTTTTATCTTAGTTAGGAAGGAGCTTTCGAAAAATTCTAAAGTATGCTTTGTGAAGCTTATTTTCAAGTTATTTACAATTAATATCTCTGACTTGAGTCCAAGTTGAGATAAGAACTCGAAGTACTATATATATATGTTATGCCTCTTTTTGAAGTTTGAAGTCGTCTTTGAAACTTTGTAACTGTTTTCGATTTTATATATGGGGATCCTACCAAGACCTTAGGATCCCGAGCTAACCTCACCTGCAAGTGGTGCTACTGTCGATTAACGAAGGAGGCTTTGGCAAACATAAAAGTGCCCTCTGCCTTTCCCTTCAGAGAATTAGGCTGGGTAATATGTAGGGGAGTTGGGGGGAATGAGAGTCAGCGTGTAATGCGGGTCAGCTTAAAATAAACAAAACAGAACACGGCACAGAGCTAAGCTATGCCGCAGGGGGGCCCCTTCCGCACCTCCCCCGCGCAGGCAAATACGGCAGACTTCTAGTTGCTCTCGCGTCGTCGGCAGCAAGCCACGTGTCACTAGGAGAAATTTGATGTAATAATAGGTTGGGGAAAAAGTCTTTTCGTATTTTTGTATGAAAAGTCAAGACATTTTTTTCAAAGTTTATTTACATTTATTTACAATATATATGTACCGTTTTGTTGAATAACTTTCTGCCATTTTGTGGGCAGAGACATTATCCCGTTACTGTAGAAACTTTGGGACTTCTGATCAAAAAAACGGGACAAATAGTTTT
Organism: Musotima nitidalis; assembly: GCA_949126915.1. Taxonomy (NCBI): domain Eukaryota; kingdom Metazoa; phylum Arthropoda; class Insecta; order Lepidoptera; family Crambidae; genus Musotima; species Musotima nitidalis. Next base: position 5,102,494 of record OX421435.1, read on the forward strand.
GGCAGTCCTCTCTTGAGGTCAACCTTACAGAACCTAAAGAATTCTGCAGAGACCGAAACAGGTGAAAATCTGAAGGCGCAAGGTCAGGGCTATATGGTGGATGCACTAGGACCTCCCAGTCGAACTCTCTTAATTTTTGCTGAGTGGCTAAAGATGTGTGTGGTCTAGCGTTATCGTGATGAAAGACCACACCCTTCCTGTTGATCAATTCCGGCCGTTTTCTCTCGACTGCTTCCTTTAATCTCATCAGTTGCTGGCAGTAAAGATCAGAATCGATGGTTTTGCCGGGCGGTAAAAGCTCATAATAAACAATGCCCTTCCAATCCCACCATACACACAGCATCACCTTATTTCGTGTTAGGCCAGGTTTGGCCACAGTCTGTGAAGCCTGGCCAACTTTCGACCACGACCTTTTTCGCACGTTCTTGTCGTACGTGATCCACTTTTCATCGCCAGTTATCAATCTCTTCAAAAACGGCTCGGTTTCATTACGTCTCAATAATGAATCGCAAATGAGTACACGGTTCATTAAGTTTCTTTGAGTGAGCTCGTGTGGCACCCATATATCGAGCTTTTTTGTATAACCAGCTTTCTTCAAATGGGTCAAAACTGTTTTGTGGTCAATTCCCAGTTCTTCAGCTACATCGTAACTACTAATATGCCGATCTTGCTCCACTCTTTCAAAAATGGCGTCCATTTTATTCGTAACAGGGCGACCAGAGCGAGGTGCATCTTTAACATCAAAATTTCCGGACTGAAAACGTTTGAACCAAATTTGTGCTACTCTTACTGACACTGCATCAGGTCCATAAACATCACAAATTTTTTTCACTGCTTGAGTTGCATTTTTGCCTTTTTTATAATAAAATTTTAAAATGTATCGAATTTCTTCATTAGATTCACTCATTTTAACGGAGAGAAAAACAAATGAAAAATAGCGGGAAACAACTTTTTTTTATTTTTTTCTTTTCTTTATAATGGAACCTTTTTAATGTTACCAAAACCAGCCAGACACAAATAGTACAGTCAAAAAAATTTTATAAAAAGTTTATACCTACGTTATGCGAAAAGACTTTTTCCCCGACCTAATATGTACAAAATTTTTATCAAAAAATTTAGTATTTTTTTACAGTAGGTTTAAGGTTAAAGGTTAAAGCTGTTTTAAGTTTTTGTATCCTGGTTGAACTTAGAGATAGTGGTTTGTATGATTTGAATTTATAATGTTTATTGAGTTGAATTTTGAATCATAATCGAAAACCATATTTGGGGTAATCAGGGTCAGATGACTCCTATTACCCGCACTGTCTTGTAGTATCGAATGAAAAACTAGCAAAAGAGAGTCTCTGTGTATAATATGCCTTGAAGAAGGAAAGTCGAGAGAGGTTGGGTACCGTTGTCGTCTCTGGCGGATGGGCCCATGAGGCATGATCCGGATGTGATGATGCAAACGGTATTATTGTGATTATTGCCAAAAATAAGCAATTATATTAATATGATTTTATAATTATATGATTTTATAATTTGTTGATTTTTATGCTTAGAAGTTTTGATTCTGATTTCCCCAAGGGTCGACTCACATTACCCGCGTAATATGTGGATAATTGAAGTCAAAATTAGTTTTTTTTTTAAATTTTTATAGTTTGCCTGATGAAGATAGCCAAAAATTACCACTGTTCCTCGATACCTTATTAGTTTTAGATTTATAAAATAAATAAGTAATATAAAAGACCGATTATTTGTGACAATGAAATTTTTTTAAGTGACTCCCATTTCCCCCAACTCTCCTATGTATTGCATAAATTTCGTATAATTATACAATTTTTAGGTGTCTTGGAAGTTTTGTCTGTAAGCCCACATGCATGTATGTAAAAAAAATATGTTTTCGTTTTTTCAAACTTAAGTTCTTTATTTATTGATTTTAGTCAGTTATTAAAAACTTTATCGCAGAAATAAAATAGTATGAAAAAACTATTTGAATGCTATTCATTTTATTTAGTCTGTTTAAAACTGTATGGGTAACTATTATGTTCTTAATATAAATAATAGTGCTTATGTTTGCTCACAAGATGGCAGTGTACCTACATTATTAGATCGCGCAAGCGTTGATGAAGGAAGGTTGTTTGGTATATTGTAGTTGGGACTTAAAATAACTTTATAATAGTTTATTTTAGTCTGGCAAATAGAAATCTTAATAGTTTTTTATTATTTAAAATCAGGAGTTCCTGGTAAGCGGCAATAGGCTCGCCACCTATTACGTGGGACCAATAATATAATTGGTGAAATGTGCCTACCCCTTCGAGGAAAAGCGTGATTATATGTATATATGTCTTAATTTACGGTCTGGCCCAAAAACCTCTCCTTTTAGCTCCTATAGCCGGGGCTTGAAACAGCATTTCAGCAGACAGGCATGTGTACTCTCGTATGCGCTTATTACCATAACTATACTACGGTATAGAGCAATCTCATTTTTAAGTAAGTCGACCTCTAAGCATTAGGCAGGATATAAATAAATAATCATTTCTAAAAATTACACCAATTGTTTAGTTCCAAGATAAGTATCATTAAGAACTTGTGTTATGGATACATACATACATACTTTTTTTTTTGTAAATATATACTTAATATGCATAGGAAAGCACCCAGACCAGAACAAATATTTATGTTTGTGCACACAAAGATTTGTCTTGTGGGGAAATCGAACCCACGATATCAGAAGCGGAGTGTATATTCGCCTTTAAGCTATATCTTATACTTTTCTGCTAACCCAAAGATTAACTGGTAGAGAATGCCTTGCAGCATTAAGTCTGCCTTTCATCAATTTTCACATTTTGATTTTAATTTGGGCGATAAAGTTTAAATAAATATATCGGTCGTCAAAATATCATATATAAAATTATGGTAATTAAAAAAAGTAGTATATTTATTAAGTAGGGGTGTACAGGGATCCTGCCAGGGTGTACAGGGATCCTACCAAGACCTAAGGAGCCCAAGCTAACCTCACCTGCAAACGGACGAGACTCTAGCGAACTTAAAGTGCCCGGTAAGCAGCAATAGGCTCGCCACCTATTACGTGGGGCCAACTATACAATTGGCGAAGTGTGGGCGTATAATATGCCTCTGCATACCCCTTCGGGTAAATAGGCGTGAATGTCTGTATGTGTGTAATAATATATATAAAAAAGCTTTTTAAAAGTTAACTTGGAACTATCGATCTTATATACAGCAGTTAAGGACTTGCGTAGAGAAAGATGCTGCATGAAACGCGTCAAAATTAATTTGAATATTTAATCTTAGCGGTTATATGACAATATTTATTTTACTTCTGAAATCTGCTTGCAAGCTGAATACTAATGGCCAGCGAGCTAATTCTACTAACTTAAGCAGTGGTTACGTTTTAAAAGTCGTTGAACATAACAGCAAAACATTTTATTTATTTATTTAATTTCTTAAGACAGCTCGCAGTTTTAATAATAAACATGTTAAAATATAATACAACAGAAGCTAATGTAAAGCTACCGCATATAAAATCTAAGTACAAATATTCTTATCTTATACTAATTGACTATACATAAAATAATTATAATAAAGGGTGTTTAGGGCTCCTACCAAGATCCGAGGAGCCCAAGCCAAACTCATCTTCAAGTGGTGCACCTACCGATCAACGGACGAGGCTCTGGCGAACATATTAACATAACAGTACCCGATATGCGGCAATAGGCTCTCCACCTTTTACGTGGGACCAACAATATAACTAACGAAATATGGGCGTATAATATGCCTCTGCCTACCCCTTCGAGGAAACAGGCGTGATATTATGTATGTATAAAATAATAACCATGTCCAGCAGCGTTCATTAAATTTAAAGCAACTAAGAACGGAGTTTCTCAAAGAACTTATACTAAGAGTTATTAGTGTAAGATCAAAAGTAGTTTCATGTTCATCATATCCTAGCATTATCCCGGTTGTCCCACGATTAAGCTTAGGGCCCAGGGTCTGCTTACTGGTTAAACCAGATTTGACTGAATTTTAGTTATTTCAAGGAGCGACTGCCGTCTGACCTCCGCAACCCAGAGGGAAACATCATTCTATGGTTAAACCTGCTGTCAGGATGCTAGAAGGCACTGACTTCCTAATAACGACTGCCATAGATGTTCATAACACGGCCAACAGTCTAACGTGCTATCCGAGGCACGGAAGAAGCGATAATTATGCACATAACTTCGAAAAGTTATAAGTGCGTCACGCGTGCGAACCCTGGGGTTTGAACCCGAGACCCTCCGAATTTGAAGGCTATGGGTCTCGCCCCTCAAAAGTAGTTTGATGATGTGGAGAGATATTGTTATAGCGCTATTCCTTCATAAATGTTGCACTGCAACTCTGAATAAAGAGATAAATAATACAATACACCGCAGTTGACGTTTGCGTTTATATTGAAATTTGCAGTCCCAAGAGCGGCAATAGGCTCGCCATCTATAACGTGCGTCCAATTATGTAAATGGCGAAGTTTGGGCGCATAAAATGCCTTTGCCTACCCCTTCGGGGAAACAGGCGTGAATGTATGTATGCGGTCCCAATACTCTGTTTGCGGTATTGTGTTTGTTAATCTATTTTTCCGTGGTAAAAAGTATACTGTAAGTGTCGTCGAAAGAGTAAACAGTAGATATCGATTGATATTTCTTTTTCTAAATGTCTATTTGTAGGATTGACTTATAAATAATGACGACTGATATGGCGTGGAGGCGAGTATACCCGCACTTTGCTCCTGAGGTCGTGGGTTCAATTCCCACACAGGACAAGTCTTTGTGTGCATCAGCATAAATAATCTTGCTATGGTGTGGGTGTTTTCCTATGTATATTAAGTATCTATTTACAAAATAAAGTATTTGTTTATCCGTTACATACTATATATGCCTAACAAAAGTGCTTAATGATACTTATCTTGAAACTTAATAATTAGTGTATTGTCAGAAAATATTTACTTATTTTAAATGATTATTACCAAGATATTAGGCAGTAGAAGACCACAGATAAACACATGCTGGTCGAAGTTTTTCGTCTTGAGACATTAAGTATTTATTTCCAACTATATAAATGTAGACTAGCTAGGCTATTAATAAACAGACATTTTAAGTAAAAGAGGCCTATTACAGAACAAAATCTAAAGTTAAGCAAGGTTTAAATCTAGTACAGACAAATGAAGATTGTAACTAACCAATCGATAATTTAAAAGAGCATAGCCTGTGAGTTTCTTGCCAGTTCTTCTTACAGAGCGGTGGCTCGGAACTGGCACTTAGATTCACTTGCACTTAAATATTTTTTGTTTTTTTTAAATTGTTTGGTTGCAAGTGAATCTAAGCTTCGTGATTTTAGTATAATTATATTTTATTTGTTTTTGTTATTTTTTTATAATTTTGACGTTTTCAAGTACTATGTAATAGTTTATGAAATAAAAAGAATTTTGAATTTTGAAAAGTACTGTCACTTTTATTTGTTAAAATGATGACAGTGACAGCAGTAGTTTTACTAGTGGTACCTGGTTTAACTTTAGATCCTATTTTGTAATAAGACATAGAGAGACGTTAGATTCGGTACAGTCAGTTTCTCGAGTAACTAATTATTTATATTAGTACTTTGTCATATTGAACAGAGGGCTAGTTCAGAAGGGTGTTTCCTTAATTTTTGAATGCATTAATTGGCGTTACAGTAAGAGAACTCTTTAGTACAGTTTCTTAGGCCATCCTTACCATGCTTAGAACTCAAAAAATAGTTTTTTAAGCTTTTAAACTTCTCCAAAACAATGATTATTATAACATTCCTTATTGATATTTCCTAGTGGTGGAACACTCCAGGCCGAGGGTCTGCTCGCTGCCTGAGAAGCCGTACAACCCTCGGATATCAGATGACCTGTATCGGCTGCGCACCTTCTCCATCACCACCAAAGGCGGCGTGGTAAACTGTGGAGATTCCATCTGCAACCGTCGCAGTCGCTCCAACACTTCGGTCAACTCTACCAATAGCAGGTACTGTATCCATTGTTATAGTCCGGCAATCTCATGCGCGACCTTCCCGCGGGGTAACAGACGGTGGCGGGGACGAGGTAAACAAGATGTCAGCGGGTAGCGGGGGAATTTCTCTTCGTGTGTCGCCGTGTGCTAGAATGACACGCTACCTCGTTCCCCCCACCGTCTTTCACCCCGCGGGACGGTCGTGCACGAGATTGCCGGACTATAGTTAATGTATCGACCTTGGAACTTCTCCATCTGTACCAAGGGTGGCGTGGTGAATTTTAGAGATTAAATCTACTAACCGCCGCAGTTGCTATAACACGTCGGTGAACTCCACTAATAGCAGGTACTGCGTTTGTTTATAAAACAAATATATTGTTAATTTATTGTCTGCGGAATTTCGCCTTAGCTGTCCAGTAATTGCGAGATATTTAGCGCAACCATCTCAAACGGGACCAATAACAACGGGAACAATACTCCACGCTCGATCGCACTTGAGTCATGTACTACAAAAGACGCTGCTCGAAAAATCGTCTCACTTTATTGAGTATACTAATTTCAGGGGAGACAGTCTTGCTATCGACATAGAGCTAAGGGCCAACCATTGGAAATGAAGAAGCATAAGAGAAAGATAAGGCGATTCGTGGTTTTATATAGCTAAATCAATACTTCATCCATATTACGTCCACTGTTGGACATAGGCCTCTCAAGATTTCCACATTGAGTGATCCTGAGTGCGACTGCGAACCGGCAAACGTCGTAGAGGACAGCCCTTCATTCGATAGACCGACGTGGATTCACCTACGGCTTCCCGCCGTCTTCAACAGATAGTTACTTAAATATCATAAAAATGCTAATAAAAAATTCATACACCAACGTATATTTGAGAGTCATACCCAATATTAAAACCCGAAACACGTATACCGACCGCGCCATATCGATCTTAATGTCAGAGTGTCTAATTGCAATAAAGAAAATGCTTTGAAAAAAAATGTCGTATACAAAACGTTCCCTATACAAAAAACGTATTAGGCAACGCTTTATCCGTAGCAAAAGCGTTGACTCGAATAACAAAGTTTATTTATAATGAAATTCGGGCCTACGACCGCTTCTAACAGCATAATACTCGGTTTCGTACAAAGGAACCAAATCAGAAATGTGATATGTTACTGGATTAGGCAAAGATGACAGATTACAGAGTTGCGTGTCGCACCGTTGACCCAGATTCAGTCGCCTTATACTCGGCGCCTTATTACTGATTTTGCACGCTTTTTAACCGACTTTCAAAAAACGAGCGGATTCCTTACTAAATAGAATATATTAAATAAATGAAATAAAATTTTATTTAGACATACATACATATAAACAAAGAAATGAAAACAGTTAACAATTTTTACACATATGTTTACATATAGTATGCCTAAAAAGGACTTCACTCAGCATGTGCTGCAGTGGATAAACACAACATTACATACAGAATTGCGCACACTTATGTCCCATTTAGGGTGCGCAGAAACCTTGCTATAACTATTTAAAAGACATATAAATATACACATACATAAACAGCCTCACGCACAAAAAAATTTAACGTCATTTGACGTGACTTTGCTATTAAACAACTGTTTAAAAGGGATCTCTTATATAGTTCTAGTAATACAATTTTAGCACAGAGTTTTATGTGAAACGTGTCCAATGGTAAGGGGTAACAATTCTTTCGCCCCCATGAACACTAAACGAGACCGTGTTCCCATAGAAATTGTACATACTTTCTCAAAGAGTCGGAATGAATTTTAAAATTTTTGTGAAAGCGCTCATTAGAGAGTAGCCTTAAGCTTATGAAAAGTGTTTTAAAAGCCACATACAACTGTCTAAAATTATTTGTACTAAAATCAATGCCATCTCTGGAGCTAATTGGATGTAGGTTATTTTAAGTTAATATTTTAGTTTAAAACACAAGCTGAATGAGTTACAGTGGTTTATTACATATTTAGTCAGTAGAGCGGCGATAGCCCAGTGGCGAGACCCCTTGCCTTTAATTTCAGAGGGTCTCGGGTTCAAACCCTGGTGATGACCAATGACTTTTCGAAGTTATGTGCGTAATTATCGCTGGCTCCGTGCTTTGGAATGCACGTTAAGCCGTTGGTCCCGGCTGTCATGTATGGCAGTTGTTATTAGAAAGTCAGTGCCTTCTCACAGACTGACAGCTGGTTTAACCATACGTAATAACTGAAATTCAGTCAAATCTGCCCTAACCCAGTGCGGATTGGCGGAGGCAGGTATGGCAGCCTGCTGTTAAAATTTTGTAAGCCGCCATATGGCGACTACCACATTTAGTGATAGCCGGGATCAAGGGCTTAACGTGCCTTCCGAAGCACGGAAGCGCTCGATTTCAAAAACCACACAAACGATCACCCATTCCAGGACTGACTGCTTTAAACTCTGCATTACTTCGGTGATTATTTCATGATATTGTGATAAAAAACAATTGTTCACATTGAATATTACATCAAATCATTTATTTGCACAAATGTGGTTATGAAAAAAGTGAAAAACATTACAATTAAGTTCAGTGCTTTTATTATTTAATGTATTAATGCTTTTTTTATATGTGCTTAATGTATTAAGTACCCATAGAAGAAACTCGTGCCAAATTCGTAATAAGCCCTTCAGTGTTTTTGGAAAATTGAGAAGTTCCGTCATTTGCGTCTGTGGAATACTTTTGTGCGAGGTCGAGTAGTCAGGGCACCCTGGTGTCGTTGTGTTTAATCGAGTGGGCAAGAGGGGCAGAAAGTAACAGAAATGGAAATGAGTCATGATTATGACTATGATAAGGAAATTTTGACATTTACATTTGTCTTATTGTTACAAAAATGTAGACGATATTTATAAAAAAAAAATAAAAAATGTATTTATTGTAACTCAAGTATCATTACAAACTAGGATTATAAGGTTACAAATGTCGATATATAAAATCACATCACATTGTTTCCAGGGGTTCCCAAACTAAGAAAAAGCTTGTATCTTGGGTTACCAATTTTCATTGGATTACAGAGTTTAGATTAAAAATAGGAAGAAAAAGAAAATATATTTAAGAGCTAAATTAACTATAATTTTAAAATTGATTGCACTTTTATAAAGAAAACAAAAATTTAAATAAAATTAAGTGAGCATAATGTGAGTCTCTGTGTGTGTATATTTTGCTGTGTAATTTGTGTTTATCGGTGTGGGATAAGAGCCATATATATAACTACACAATTCAATAATAAACTGTTGAATAAGCCACAGTCACTATGCACAGGACCCAACAAAGTTCTTATCAGAAGCAATGCTAACGCTAAGTGTCAACAAATTTTTACTTCTTTAAGCAATTTAACAATTCTTTAAGTGGATAAAAACAATTCTCACACTTGTGAATGATAAATTTGTGCTCAAGTAGTTCTAGAGAGGGTAGTAATACAATGAAATAAATAATAACAACTTGTCAAAATATCCGAAGTTTTAAAAAAAAACTACTTTTTTTGTGTTCCCCTAATTGTGCCGGTGTGTGTAGGTATCATCATTATTTTTTTATTGAGCTTTTTAAATATAATAAACAAATCATCATCTCAGCCCATTTACGTCCCACTACTGAGCACGAGCCTCCTTTCACATAATATCAAGGTGTGAGGTTATTGGGTCATACTCCACCACGCTGACCCAGTGCGGATTGGCGGAGGCAGGTGTATCGCGTCCTGCTGTTAGGCCTCTAACATGGCTTAACGACTACCACATTTAGTGATAACCGGGACCAACGGCTTAACGTGCCTTCCGAAGCACGGAAGCGCTCGATATCAAATGCGACACAATCTGTCACCCATCCAAGGACTGACCTCTGTAAACTCTGCTGTACTTCGGTGATCGTTTCCAACCACCGAGCACCGCAGAGCTACGAGCGCTTCTCATATAAATAAATATAAATATATAATTTATTGAAAATATTAGGAGAACCCAGTGACTTCTAAAATATGCGCATTTGGAATTTGTGACAGTGATTACATCAGATTTTTTAAAAAAATTTAGTTTTGCGTAATTGCTAAACCCTACCTGATGTTAATATTTGATGCAGTCCAAAAAATTAAGCATACGGCTTCATCGGTTTGGTAGCGCGCGGTTATTGCAAATAAACGCCTCCGAAAACTAAGCACAGCTGGTCTCATTTGAATTTCACATGAAATGTCAACTAATTTGACAGCTGACACATGTCAATACTCTAAAAAAAATGTAACAAATTGGTTTTACTTACATACATACATTCACGCCTGTTTCCCCGAAGGGATAGGCAGAGGCATATTACACGCCCACACTTCGCCAACTATATAGTTGGTTCCACGTAATTAGGTGGCGAGCCTATTGCCGCTTACCGGGCACTGTAATGTTCGCCAGAGCCTCGGTTGGCTTGCGCTTTTTAGGTTTTGATATCTATTTTTAGGATTCCTATACACCCATCATTGATAAAGACCTGAAACTTAGGTTTAGGGGTCGACTACCCTTAGTCGACCCCTAAACCTAAGGTTAGGTTTAGGGTTAGAGGCCTCTGGTGTTGCAGGCGTTCATAGGCAGAGGTAACTACATTCTATCAGGTGGGCATTGAGTGCCATTCTGTTGTGTAAAATAAGCAAGCACAGTAAGATTGTTGTTTAGAAAATATTGCTCTAAAAGAAAATAACTTTAAAAAATTACACTCAAAAAATCAAAATCAAAATTAATTTATGGCTCAATAGAGCTTATGAATGTCATGCTTATAAACTAACGCGCCCATTCACTGCGGGCGGGAGCTTGATCGTAAAAGAACGGGCAAGAGAATCGCCAAGGTTGGTTTTTTCTCTCGCCAGTTACATTTAAAATACATAATATTAAAACAATTGTGTTCTGCAGTCACAAGATTTAAAAGAAAGGAAGGCAAAACTCTTTTTAGCAATATTAACATAATTACGGATAAACATAGTAGACATGAGCAGACGCGTTACGCTCAACCATATTTTAGGGAGCGGGACCGACGCATGACGCTACCACCGCAGACACTCACGCACGGAGCGTGATATACTGAAAAAGAATATTTCACAATTTATATATAATTTACTACTGGTGGTTTATTCTGATATGCGTATATCAAAAAACAGAAACCTTGAGCTTTTACTACACGACTGTCTTTCTTCATATAGCTTGACATGTGTCAGCTGTCAAATTAGTTGACATTTCAGGTGAAATTCAAATGAGAAATACAGCTGTGCTAAGTTTTCGGAGGCGTTTATATCCAATATCAGAATAATAAATTTCTAATTAGATTTATACTAGCAGCCGCCCTCGAGTCTTTTGCATGTGGTTACCAAAGAACTTTTTTGGCATTACATAACATATATAAAGGTATATACGCCCACATTTCGCTAATTATATGAGCCTATTGCCTCTCTTACCGGCGAACTGTTGTATGCCTTTGAGACCTTTTTAACAGGTTTATGTCAATGTCTTAATAGGGGACAGAATCTTGTCGAGTTTCTTTCTGTCTTCTTCTCGTTGCGGGCTCTTGCTTTAGTAAAGTGGCGCTCCTAGATTTAAGTAACGTTCACTAAAGCGCGGACTGAAGCCAAGTTTGATTAAAATATTTGGAATATTATATGTCTGGCATGCCGATAATGTACAATTACCTAATATTTGATTTTGTGTAACGCATATTGCCTCACTGAACGTACCACATATTATAATTATGTTACAATTCTGTCATTGATTGACAATCATTGCTCAGAATAACATAATTAGTATAAATTTAATTCAAGCATTAAGTTGCAATACCATTGATAGACGAACATTTATCAAAAATAAGAAAAAAATAAATTGGCAAAAACAGACAAACGATATTATTTATCTAACCCAAAAAAATACTTGCGATTAATTCTTTAGAAATATACTAACCGACAAAAAAGACGAGACGCAACTTATTATACACCCAAACTTCGCCTATTATAATGTTGGTGCCACTTAATAGCTGACGAGCCTATTGCAGCTGGCTGGGACCTGGTATGTTTGCCAGAGCAACAAACGAGTCTGTTGACCGGCATTTTTGTAGGACTCCTAGACACACCACTCCAATATCACCCTTGTTTAATGCTGTTTACGCGATTAATACATTCAGTCAACAAAGTATTGGGAATGAAGGTTTTGTTTATGGTTCCAAATTCAAATTTTTGTTTTTTTTTTGTTGTTACATTGGAACAATTGTTTTTATGAACATTTATGTTAAAAACAGTGCTGTTTTTAGTTTTATAATATCTAGTGTGTATGATAATGTGTTTAATAATTTCATAATGGACAAAAACATCGAGCAAAGAGTATGTCTTAAAAATTGCAGCGCCAATGTAATTTCGTGTTCGGAGACACTGAAAATGTTACAAAAGGCTTACGGTGAATCGAATTTATCAAAAACACGTGCTTATGTGTGGTACAAAGCGTTCACAAGCGGTCCAGATATGATGGGAGATTTGCCTCGTTCTGGTAGGCTATCAACGCCTGCAACTAAAGTTAACATCGCAAAAGTGAAGGAAATAGTGACTGAAAATCCTCATTCAAGTTTGAGAGAGATGGCCGCCGATCCTTCTGTATCTCACGAGTCGATCCGTACAATTTTAACTACTAATTTGGGTATGAGACGTGTTGCCGCCCGGATAGTCCCAAAGGACCAGAATTTTCTGCAATAACTAAATCGCATGAGAGTTGCTGAGGACATGCTAGAACGAGTCAATATCGACCCAAAATTCATGAAACACTTTGTTACTGGTGACGAGACGTGGGTTTTGATATTTTGGGTGGGTGAGTTTGATATGCAAACTAGTCAACAAGCTTTAGAATTGCGCCTTCCAACTGAACCAAAACCGAAAGAACCACGTCAAAGTCGATCAAAAGTCAAAGTCATATTGACTGTTTTTTTTGACTTTCGCGGTGTTGTGCACTTGGAATTCTTGCCGGAACGCCAAACGGTATATATAGACTATTATTTGAGCGTTATGCGCCGTTTAAGAGAACAAATTCGACGAAAAAGGCCAGATTTGTGGAAAGAAAATTCTTAGATTTTGCACCACGACAATGCGTCTTCGCACAAGGCCATCATTGTGAACGAGTTTTTGTCCAAACACTCAATAAATCCCATCGAGCAACCACCATACTCACCAGAAATAGCTCCAGCCGACTTCTTTCTTTGTTTTCAATCGGTAGGAGACATAAAACAGAATTCGCGGCGAGAACTGAACTCAAATCCGGAAACAGCGTTTAAAAAATATTTTGATGATTGGATTATTTGTTGGCGGATGTGTATAGCATACTTTGACGGTGATAAAATGAACTTGGCTGAATAACAAAAAAATTGTGTATTATTGATTTTTTCCCGGTACATTAGATTTTAAATTGATTATTCTTTGTGAGAACTTCAAGGTCTTGCGAAGGAAATTTAGTGTACCTACTCCTTTTTTTTTTTTTTTTTTTTTTTTTTTTTAACCTTTAAAAATTGCCTTATGCATACCCAGAGGCCACAGGGAGGCTCACTGGGTTATGTCGGGCTCGCACCGACTAAAAAACAAAGGAACACCTACTCGCGCGGTCGGACAGAGCGGACAAGGGACCACCTTTCGGATTACACACATGTCCGCCCTCCGCGCAGCCCGCCGTGAGGCAGGCTCACTCGCAACGGAGGGACCTGTGTTAAGGGCCACTCCCCGTCCCGGAGCTGTACAAGGCGGGCGAAAACTTCCCCGTTATTCGCCCGCAGCTCCCAGCCACCACACCTCGTGAGAGGGCGGCGGCCACCTCGCGCCGCGCCCACTGAGCCCTACACCTCGGGCCAGCTGCGGCAGGGGCCGCTGCGGCATCACTAAAAGCGACGCCGCTGCGGACTTGGCGTCATTTTTTATAGAGGTTGACTTCCTCTTTCCGCCGTCCGGCCCTCCCGGCCACGGCGTCCCCGTGCCATTATTTTAGAGAGGTTGGCTTCCTCTTTCCGCGCTCAGGGCGGGGTCACACCCCGAGGCGCCACCCTAGGGGCACACAGCTGCGGCAGGGGCATTTTTTAAAGAGGTTTGCATCCTCTCACCGCCGGACCCACCGCGCGACCCCATCCCACCCGACTGTTAGAACAGAGGGGCGAGACGGAACCTCCCGGGAGATCTCCTCCCCGAGAGCCGCGAGACCGAGTCGCGACTCCCTCCACACGGCCGCTTTCCGGCTGCGCCGAGACGCAGCCAGGGGTGCGCCCAGAACCCGCCAGTTTTGGTCCACGCCAGCCGAAGCCGGGACCACCCACGCCGGAGTGGCTTCCCCTATCCGCCACCCGGGGACGCGCCTGATGGGAGTCTGGCAACTCCACACGGGAGTGTACCTACTCCTAGAATTGCCCGAAAGGCTGTTGAATAAAATAACCAAAAATAAATCTAATTTAAAAAGGGAAGATGTTTAAATGTGCCACTAGCTTTACATTTGTTATAAGTATTACATTTAGTAAATTCAAATATATCCCAACTATGGCAAAATACGTACAAACATGCCCAAACTCTGGCGACTCCAGACCTCGGGGAAACAGGCGTTTGTGTATGTATGTATGTAGTTGTAACTTTGTCCATGCCTGTCACAGTCCTGTCTCAGTCGATATAAAAACTGTGATTGAAATCCGTGATATGAGTTTTACTGAACAGTGGCACAGTTAAATAGTTCTTGGTCGCCTCATCCACTTTTATAAAATGGGTATTGTAATGTTCAAATTATAACTGTTACATTATTGACAAATAATCCTAATAAACGAGATCCTTGAACTCCCACGATTGTTCCAGATAATACCATAAACCTGTACTCATAGATTACCGCCCACACGCGTGTTTCTACTCTACATATTGTCGATGGCAGACGAAAGTCTATGCAAATTTATAGACGCATATTAAAAAGAACATATTGAATTTAAATCGACGACCGTTATGGCGTGGTAGCGAGTATACCTGCACTCCGCTTCTGAAGTCGTGGGTTCGTTACCTACGCAGAACAAATCATTATGCGCAAAAACATGAATATTTGTTTTGGTCTGGGTGTTTTCCTATGAATGTTAAGTATGTACATATATATATATATACAAAAAAAAATTGGCACTAAATAATTGGTACAATTGTCATAATATATAAATAGAACATATATTTATATGTCTTGTTATATAATCGGATTTAATCAACATGTCTATCAAGTATGCATTTATAATACATACAGTGGATCCTAACATCATCTTTGGAGCCCAAGCCAACCTCACCTTTTTTTTTCTTTTTGTTTTACGTCGGTAACAAAATGCATTTACGCACTGCCTTCCGGCCAAAGGGGGACCGAAAGGGGGTGTGGGACTCACCACCGGCAGACACGACCGCCGGCAGCAATACCCACTAAAAATCTTCCGACGACGCCCGCCGCTTGTTGAGAAAGAGGCGGGGGCCAGTACCTGGGTTGCAGCTTCTGACACCCCGCCTGCGGCCAACGTCCCCCGGACCAAAACCGGGAGGACCTCCTCAGAGAGGCGCAGTGGACGCGCCCCTCCTACCTCCCCCTGCGACCATAGCGTGTGTGGCCGACTTCCCGGAGGGTCCATGGTTAGACAGCAGGGGCCCCCTGCCCCCGCTGCCTAGACCCTCCTGGCGCTGCTGAGCGGGCCCTCCTGGCCTACCCGCAGCGCCCTCCATAGGTCCCTCTTAGTTTCCCCCCCGGTAGTCAGTACTAAGGGCACCCAGAGTCGTCGGTCTCTGGGTGTTACCTTTTCCCTAGCGCCTCCTGCGCCCTACCGGGAGGTACTCAGCCCCCCCACCACGACAAGGTGGAGACCAGTCGGGGGGGTAAGCCAACCTCACCTGCAAGTGGTGCACCTGCCGATCAACGGACGAGGTTCTGGCAATATAAAAGTTCCCGGTAAGCGGCAATAGGCTCGCCACCTATTACGTGGGACCAACAATACAAGTGGCGAAGTGTGGGCGTATAATATGCCACTGCCTACCCCTTCGGGGAAACAGGCGTGATTGTATGTATGTGTGTGTATTATAATAAATAACTGTTTTTTTAGGCTTATCCGTTATTTAGCATCTATAAAACAAGTTCGTTGTGGTACTTAGTCTCTCAGAGGACCAGCTAAATTTAAACTTGAGCGTCTTCAAAATGTTTGTGTAAGGTTCAGATTTGGTTTGCGCAAATATGATCATGTATCTCATTACCGATCTGTACTCAAGTGGCTTCCTATTCGTCTTTGCCAGAATACTCACATTCTACTCTTCTTTATAACATATTGCACAATCCCACTTTAAGTTCCTTCACTGCTCACATTTGCGTTCTGTGCGGTCATCAGGGAGCCTGAGCCTTGAGATTCCGTCACATGTCAATTCTTTTTATGATTTTTCTTTTACTGTCCAAGCTGCTCGTTTCTGGAATTCTCTCCCAGTTACTATTAGACAAGCGCAGTTACTAAATGTGTACAAAAATGGAGTGAAGAATCTTTTTACAGAAGTAATGCTCAATGTTCCAACGTAGGTTTATTTTATTTAAGTTATAGTATTTATTTGTGTTTGTCTATAAAAATATAATTGTGTATGGGTTATTCTTTTTTATAAACCCGTTTCCTTTTAAATTTATTCACTCTCCATCCTAAGGTTGCCTGGAAGAAATCGCTGTAAGCGATAAGGCCGCCGATTGTATCGCTTTTCTTTTGCAATTGTTTTATTTTTAATTTGGTGTACAAAACAGAATTTTCTATCCATCTAATATAAGAATAAAATAATTAGTGTGTTTGTGAGAGTTTATTTACTTATTACTTCTTATAAAACTCAAACTTATCATCATAACAGTATAACACATAACGCCTAATTACGATGAAGAATTTAGATTTGATCAGACTAGTTCTATAAATTCTGTACTGAAACTTTTGTGCTGAGGTATTCGCGGTAAGGTCGAGTCGGGGTATCACATTAACGAATTGCCCGGGGGGCATATCGCGTTACCGGACGTTCGGATCCTGGGCCCGCCGTTTTAATTGAACCCGGGCAACTATTTTGATAGATATGTATTATGTTAGGTAGGTAAATGTATGATTAATGTACTTTTACGTGAATTATGTTTATAAATTGTTCTTTCAATTTTATTAAGTTAAATAATTTATTGATTCAGGCGTTACTTTGCGGAAATCCTTTGTAAGCAAGTGATGAATTTAAAATATCTTAGAAAATAATTCCCGCGCTACTATAATTTCCAGAAAAATCGAGAAACTATTCAACACGACACGTGTTTTGCCCTTACATAGGGCATCTTCGGGTAAGATAGGAGCCTCAGAACAACGATGTCTTCACGACCAACGCTGAAACAAAAGACTCTCGTTATTTTTAATCCTTCACTTGTTTATTAAGTTAAGCTAACTCTACACCATGTGGTACAGGCCTAGAAAAGTGCCAACCCCTCTCATCTCACGGGGATTTGTAAGGGCCGACTAAGAGATATCTTCCCAATAGATGGACAGCAGCGTCATCCTGCGTTCTGGCTTGAACTGCGATCACCAACCCGCCAATTTTTTTCATTTTTTTTTCGTCATTCGCCATCGTTAACAAAATGCCTTCACTCACTGCCTCCTGGCCAAAGGGGGACCGAGAGGGAAGTGTGGGGCTCACTGCGGCAGACGCGACCGCCAGCAGGCCTACCCACTAAAAATCTTCCGACAACGCCCACCGCTGTTGAAAAAGGTGTCAAAGTATTAAGCTCCTGACACCCCGCCCGCGACCAACGTCCCCCGGATCAGAACCGGGACGACCTCCTCAGAAAGCCCCCCCCCCCTACCTCCTTACGCGACCACCGGCGTATGTGGCCGACTTCGCGGGGGGTCTATAGTTAGACGGTAGGGGCCCCCTTTCCCCGCCGCCTAACCCCCCTGGCGCTGCTTGACTGGCCCTCCCGGAGAGCCCGCTGCGTCATCATTCGCATGATGGTCGGCAGCGAGAGATCGACTCCACCCAGGGCCGCGGTTAGCACACGCGGTTTCACAGTGGTGGCAGCACCGGGTATCACCAGCCCGCCTGCCCAGCGTGGTTGTTATGGGCAAACAGCAGTGGACTTTATAAGGCTGATATAAAGACTTATTTGGAGGGCGTTTTATAATACACTTTCCCGGCCGTGGTCTCCACTATAGAACACGTCTACCTCAGCGGTTAACACATTGACAGTCCATGCATCACATGTAATGCATCGGAAGACATTAACTGAATAGAAGTTTATGGGCTGGCCGTGTCAGCTAGGAATATTATTTTTGGCGGACGTGTGGACATGAAACTAAGAAAATAAAAACACAAATGTTGTGTGGTTGCAGGTGGTTTCAGGCAATACTATTATAATTTGGATATGCTAGAAATGATTTATTAAAAAAGATATATGGACGTCTTGGGGAAGGTATATAAGATGCCTTGTATAGTCAACGTGTTAAATTGGTAAGCCAGTTGTACCATTAGGTGTCTACGTATCACAGTCAAAATTAATTATTCAAGTTTGGCTTATTAAAGCTCTTATGAAAGTCAAAACTTAAAAACTAGCGCGCTCATTCACTGCGGGCGGGATCTTGTTGATGATCGTAAAAGAATGGGCAAGAAAATCGTCAAGTTAGTTGTTTCTTTTCTTAATAAAATTAAGACAGTGACAGAACTAGTTCTGAACTTTTTGCGCATACTTTGCACCGTGGGGACAGCATAATGATATGTCAGGCTCCCTGGCCGAGATAGAGGTGGCCAAGACTACCGACTAAACCCCACTATTTCCTGCTTCCCGTAAGGTGCCAAGGAGGTAACAGAGTAACCTTATTCTCCGTTTGCACTACGTACGTACGCCGGTGCTGCCCTTGTAACGTAATTAATTGTATATAATTAAACGTAATCCGCTGTTGGGCTCTCGTCCCTAGCTCGCTCGTCTGGCTCTTTTTCACATATAACTTTCTTGCAGAAGCGGTGCACTGCCTCCCATGACTTTTCACTAAGAACCATTGCGCTGACCATGGCTTAAGCGAGAGGTCTAAACCAATAACCGCCTCGAGTTCTGCTCTAAAAGCCGCCCATCTTGGGCACACTGGTGACAGACAGGTGTCCGCTCCCTCATCGCCACGTTGTATAAGTAACGCCCAAAACAACCGTGTCCTGTGAGGACCTGCACGAGGCGATAAGACAGCGCAGATCCCCGTCCTCCCAACCACTCCTTGAATACTGGCCTGACAGCCTCGATTGTTCGGTGCCCAGCACTTGGCTCTCTGAGCCTGTTCTCCCACTGAAGGTGTACCAACTCCCGAGAAAATTAGTTTTGAACCTGGTTTAAGTTTAGGTCTTCTTATGTAATAAGCCACTTAATGTTTGACCTCCCCTCTCTTTACTCTTAAAGTTGCGTAGCCGAACTCTTAAAACTATACATCTATGAACACATTATGGTTTTGCAATAAATACTTTAAATTTGAATTAGTTAGCTGGCTGAACTTATCATATGTACCTAATAGAGTTATACAAGAACTGTTTATATTTGTTTAGTGCTGTTTTAAAAGTCCCTGCGGCCCTCTATTATGTTACCCGTCTAAATGATACCCCCTTGGGGATCATGATGGGTCACTTATTCCTTCAGACCGCTTAGAAACTTCGTTGGTACATTAAGAAGTTTTCAGAACGCGAAAGTAGATTTATTTTGACGCACGAAATTAGGGTAAATTTATGTCCCTGCTCCCTTTTAGGGGAGTTGGCTTCGGAGTTCGTTCACCCTTAGGGTATTATTAGTAGAACGATTGTCCCCTGAAGGCAAAAATGGGCATTTGATATTCTACGCTTAAATGCTTGATTGCTGTTGATTTTTTTTTTGTTGCTATTCGCGTTAAGTAAAGAAGATGATTTATTCGTTTTTGATCAGAAATAAAGGGAGTAAGAGGGCACTTTTTCATTTTAAAATAAAAACAAGTATTTTATGACAGAGTTGTGATATTTTTATTGTTTTGTAAAGAAGACATGTTCCGATTAAGTATGGAATAAAATATTCGTCAAATGACTCCCACGGCTCCGATTCCAAACATTCTAATTTCAAAAGTGCTTTCTTACTGAGACATCCTTTAAATATAAAACAGGGCTGTACACTCTTATTCCAAGCTTCGGTGCTACTTCAATCTTTGTTTAAAATTATGTCTTT
Source organism: Musotima nitidalis (assembly GCA_949126915.1). Taxonomy (NCBI): domain Eukaryota; kingdom Metazoa; phylum Arthropoda; class Insecta; order Lepidoptera; family Crambidae; genus Musotima; species Musotima nitidalis. Next base: position 5,122,725 of record OX421435.1, read on the forward strand.
AGGTAGGTATATATTACTATGAAAATTTAAATTACATTTATAGGTATCCTACTAAGATCTGAGGAGCCCAAGCCAACCTCACCTGCCGATCAATGAATGAGGCTCAGTAAGTCACATTCCCAGTAAGCGGCAATAGACTCGCCATATATTATGTGCGACCAAAATTTTTTTTTAATGTGACACGTCATTATGACTACATCCTGCCTGATTGCCTGATGGTAAACAGTCGATGCAGTCCAAAAAAAAGCGCTTCATATCGCGAAATAAGCACGGTACATTCACGGAAATTTCTTGCAGGATACTGCGGCAAGAAATTTCTCATTCGTTAACTTCTGCCTGTGCATTTTGTGTCTGCAAGAAATTATATTGTAGCTTGCTTTTAGCGGACCCCTAGCTCATAAGGTCGCAGCCGGGAAAAAATAATAGTTCATCATCATACGATGATTAATTATTAAAGTTTGGTTTCATTCTGAAACATTGGAGGAGTCAATAAAATCTAGAAGTTTCACTAGAGCTGAAGCCAGCTACAAAAGGAAGTTGTTAAGAAACTCGGCAAAATTCTAATAAATTTCAATTAATCTTTTTTTAATTTCATAAACTATTACTATACTAAGTAAACTAAGTACTTGAAAACGTCAAAATGAAAATTAAAAAGGAATCGAAATATAATTACACTGATACGAAGCTTACATGAAACAAAAAAAAAATCATTAATCGTCAGTCCCGAGTCACCTCTATGTGAGATCAACTGGCAGGAATCTCAGAGATGTATGCTCTTTTAAATTAACAATTGGTGATGTACTTAAAATACTCTGCTTTCTTGTATTTATTTTATTATATAAAATAAATATATCGACGATACAATAGACGATATACGACTTCGACCGCGTGACCAATGTATAAAACGTCCTCTTGAATCACTCTACCTACCAAAAAAATCTCATCAAAATCAGTTGCGTGCTTTTAAAGATCATAGAGACATAAAAGAGATTTAAGACATTTAAGCATCATCATCATCATCACAGCCCATTAACGTCCCACTACTGAGCACGAGCCTCCTCTCACATACCAAGGTGCGAGGGTAATGGGTCATACTCCACCACGCTGACCCAGTGCGGATTGGCGGAGGCAGGTGTGTGGCGTCCTGCTGTTAGAATTTTTCAAGCCGCCCATTAGGCCTCTAACATGGCTTAACGACTACCACATTTAGTGATAACCGGGACCAGTGGCTTAACGTGCCTTCCGAAGCACGGAAGCGCTCGATATCGAATGCCACACAAACGTTCACCCATCCAAGGACTGACCTCTGTAAACTCTGCTGTACTTCGATGATCGTTTCCGACCACCGAGCACCGCAGAGCTACGCTTCTATTTAAGCATACATAAAGACAAATGAAAAATGCAGAAGGCGACTTTGTATTATATTTTGTAGTGATTCTTCAAGCTGTTGTTACATCGCTGTTGCCGGGGTGGAACTCGTACTCGTAAATAACGCGATATTAAAAATTGTGAAAGGAACGATGTCGAAGGGGAAAAGAACTATGAGCTTTATGTACGCGAATAAATAAAACTCTTTGCTTTGATTTTGGGTGGGTATATAAATATCTGATTCAGGTTAAGTGTTGTCTAAGTCTGGTTGAATTGAAGTGTGCAAGTGTTATTATGGAACCAAGTGTCCATAAAGAGCTATTTATTAAAAACTAGAGGTTCACCCGCGACTTTGTTCGCGTGAAATTCGATTATATCGCGCATTTTGTACAAATAACTTAGTAACAAATCTAACACTTCAAGATTTTGAATCTTTTTATCTTAAAATCTTTGAACCCTATTTCTTAGTAATAATAGTTAGTAATAATAACTTAGTAACAAATCTTACACTTCAAGCTTCAAAATCTTTTTATCATAAAATCTTTGAACCCTATTCCTCTCCCTTATAATAATAACAATTCTTTATTCAAGACCATGGGCCTAATTTTTGTTAGTAACAATGTTTATCTTATAAATTAATGTTAGTAGCGAATTTATATAATGTAACGTGTTTTCTATATGCATCAATGCTGCTCAATCCCACTTGAAACCGCGCAGCAGTGACCGACATATACACAGTCCAGCCGGCTAGCGATCAGACCCAGGATGCTGTTGCCACTGGCACGAACCCTGCGCACCAGAGATGCGCATCTTTTACGCATAGTGGCATAAAAGCAATTACGCGATGCTCCACGAACAAGCCTGATGCACTACACAATCGTGGCAGCCACATCAGCACCCTGAATGCATTATTATACTGGACACGGAGAGCACTGTAGGACTTTCGAGTATATACAGCCCACAGACTGCTATAATATTTTTTTCGCATCGAGAAGTCATTGAAAAGCCTATATCCTTTTTTAGATTCTGGACTATCTAAGTACCAAATTTCAATTGGTTCAGTGCTTCTGGTGTAAAAGCGAGACAGTTAATTTTTCATGTATATAGTATTGATTACGGACGGACAGCATTCTTAGTAATAGGGTTCCGTTTTTTACCCTTTGGGTATGGAGCCCTAAAAAAGGTTGCATAGGCGAATTCGCGGGTTGCTGATAGTTTAATAAAAGTGGCCAATTTAACAAACAATGCTATGGTATAAGAACTTTTTGGTATAAAGCTCCTCTTGTCGCCGCATACGTTCTAATAGACTTCAGAATTAAGCCAGAGAAATAAATAATCATCCCACGGGAACATAGCCGACCGACTGTGAATAATACCTACTTGTGTTTATTCTTTGTACAGTTATATAGTATAAGCTGTCACGGGTAGAAAATAAAATATTTTTTATTGCCTTTGAGATCAACAGGATCATTTAAATTCGTCAATTTTTTACAAAAAAAATAAAAATACAATATATCTTTTAACAACAATAAAAGAGATATAGGCGGTGCTAAGAAATAAAAGCAAAATAGTTTCTTTGTAAAGTTTTGTCAGTTAATCTGCCTGTTGTGGGTTTTTCTCAAGATTTGTCAGTCAGCCGTAATTCTAATAAATAAATATCACTACTATGGAATTAAGCATAATGCCGCTGACCGGGAACTTATATTTTCGCAAGAGCCTCGTTCGTTGTTCAGCAGGTGCACAACTTGCAGGTGAGGTTGGCTTGGGCTCCTCAGATCTTAGTAGGGAGACCCCTATACACCTATTAAAACTTAATTTAAATATCATTTAAATTTAGGCTTTACGTATTGCTCGTTAGATTATACTTTACACTGGCAATATAACTACTACCAGTAAACTCTATGACAGCGAGCTGTTAGCAAACTTGCCATCACCCCTAGCATTACCCTAGTTGCCCTAAACTTAAGATTCGGGCCTGGTGACTCACTGGAATTACCAGATTTAGCTGAATTTCAGTCATTACTCGGAGCGACTACCGTCTGACGGCCGTAACTCAAATAGACACATTACTTGGTTTAACCAGCTGTCAGGATATAGAAGTAACAGATTTTTTTGTATTGTGAATACAAAATATTCAAATACAAAAGAGCTTAAAGTCTATATTAAAAATATATTCTGTTTGGCGAGTCGGCGTGAAAGCGTTAAACTGGGCTTAGACCGTTAGCCGTACAACAGTTTTAAAATATTCATGTTTAATGCTCTCAGAGGGCTTTTGACAAAATGGCGTTATGAGATAGGAATTAACTTAACTCTAAAGTGTGAAGGTCTAAATTGGAGGGTCTGAAACGATCACTTAAGTAAAGCAGTGTATATTGAGGTCAGTTCTGGGATAGGTGGCTGATTTTGTACTATATAAAATATAGCGTTTTTTATATAGCGTAATAAGCTAAGAACAAATTAACACGAAATTGTGAAGGGGATTTGGTTTGTATGGGAATCGAACCCACGACCTCAGGAGAGCATTGCGGGTATACATAAATTCCCAAACTTTAGCATTTATAATATGATAAAGTTAGATTTTTGGCCAATAACGTGTCTATTAAGGTTGTTTCCATGTTCTCATAGTTCCGTAGCATTAAGGCAGCATTTCCTATCTTGACTTATTTAAAAGTTAGGCACTTAACGAGACTTGGATTTGTTTGAAGGACCAACTTTTCATCTATTAATGGCGCACGTATTAATGTCGAAACTTTACTAGGTTTCTTGTTAAGGCTCTGTTGCTAATGGCTGACTGACATAGCGCGTAATTCGATGTACATTTATTCTTAAGGTTGTGAGTTCGTTTCTATACATTATGTTCATATATACATACAGTCAGGACTATTTCCCTGAAGGGGTAGGCAGAGGCATATAGTACGCCAACAATTTGTCAATTATATAGTTGGTCTAACGTAATAGGTGGCAAGCCTATTGCCGCTTACCGGGAACTGTTGCGTTTGCCAGAGCCTCGTCAGTTGTTTGGCAGGTGCAATACTTGCAGGTGAGGTTGGCTTGGGCTCCTAAGATGTTGATATGATCCCTATACAGGGTCTAATAATAATGCTTGTTCTAGTCTGGGTTCTTTTACATTTTAAAGTATGTTGATTTTGCCTTAGTGCTATGTGGTACCGGCCTAGAACAGTGCCACTCCTCTTATCTCATAAGAAGTCGTAAGAGTCGACGAAGAGAAATACTACCGGACGATGGGCAGAAGCGTCATCCTGCGTACTAGCTGGAACTGCGATCACCAACCCGCCTGAAGCGTGGTGATTATGGGCAAATGCCCCCAATAAAATACAATCTATTAGGCCCATGCTTAGCAGTGGACTTTATAAGGCTGATATGATGATTTGGGCAAAGTAGAAGGCACACAAGCACGAGGTAGATCACCCATGAAATGGACGGACCAAATCAAAGCAGCCGTAGACAGTGCTCTACACGTGTGTACCAGGAAGGCCAACATCAGAGAGGAATGGCGGCGAGTAGTGAGGCGGGTCACTGCAACTGAAGTGACGACCACGACCACTCTGCCAAGAGTGTAACGACGAAGAAGAAGAATGATGATTTGGTCTTTAGTATCTATAGTACAAGGTCTGTTAAGTTTCGAGAAAGGCTATGCAATGTGAGATATCCAAGGCTTATTCGCATTTAAAGGATCATAAACAAAACAGTTGGTACATAGTAGTTACCCTTACTTCGTCGTCTCCCGTCATCTAAATTAGTTTGCTAAAGCGAATGTAGCATATAATTAAACATAAGGTTGAAAAAGAACTCTTCTGACACTCAAAAATACGAACAATTTATTACACAGATATTGATTTTGAAAAAAGTCATAAACTTCAAGAAAATTACTCTAATTACTATGTCCAAATTTTGTATATAGGAAACGTATACATTTCCACATAAATTTAGTAATAAAAATATTTGAACATCGGTAATACCATCTCTTTAATATATAAAATAATGTACTAGAAATAAAATAGCAAATAAGACAGTCCTACCACTTCCAGGCAAACCAAAGACAGAGCAAATAATAAAAAACGAACATAAAATGTATTAATTAATACAAAAAAGCTTTTAAAAAATTATTGACTCTGACATGTTACTACAATTCAAATCTTGACGAAATATCTCTGTAAGTGTAATGTAAATAACTATTATGATTATTGCTTAAATGAATGAAAGAAAAAAACAAAGACCGAGCAAATAATGGAAAGCAAGAAGATAAATTGTATTAATTAATACAATTTATGACAAATTATATTACTTCCAGCTTCCACCAGCGGCTTTATCTGACTGAGCTACGGTTTATCGCATCCCACGGACTTAAGTAGCCGAAAAAAAATATAATTCAAGCGAGCTTTATTTCTCTTAATGGTGAGACGAATCATGGGATGCTCTCGGATAAAATCTGATTATGAAAGACTATTGGACAGGCATATGTTCAGCAGTGGACTTTATTTCACTGAAATGATGATGATGATGATGTTGATAATTTAATATTACATACATAAATACATACTTTTACGCCTATTTCTCCAAGGGTAGGCAGAGGCATTTTATACGTATTATTATATACTTCGCCAATTACATAGTGGGTTGATGATGATGTTGATATAAATATTACATACATAAATATATGCTTTCACGCCTGTTTTCCCGAAGGGTTAGGCATATTATAAGCCCACTTTTCGCCAATTATATTGCTGGTCCCAAGTAATAGGTGGCGAGCCTATTGCCGCTTACCGAGAACTGTTGACTGCCAGAGCCTCGTCTGTTGTAAAAAATATTTCTTGAAAACCGAAATCGCCGAAAATATGCGCCGTTAAAATATTTTTTTAATAATTTACGGACCATTTACAAACAATTTGGTCCGACGCGTTAACTTAGTTAAAAGGTTACCTAACCAAGTTATGTGCTACCCGACGATAACTCGTTTACTTTATTACCAGCCTCCGATTTCGGTCATGATATCGACTCCGAAAAATACAGAGAAAAAAAACTAAGACAAGCTCTGCATGGATTGGCAAAGGTGGCGTCTTGCTGTTAGAACCTTTAAAGCCTTAGACTGCTTGTCTACTGAAGCGAAGCGAAACAGTGGGAAACGGTGGGAAACAGGCTTGATTTTCTGTATGTATAGGAAAATTGGCGCTATAGGAGCTGGGAAACCCATGCGACGGCTTAAAATTTCATACAGGTGTTACAGAGAATCGACTTATTAACTAAAATTCTTGGTTCATAACATAAATTCTTAATGATTGATTGATTGCAACTAAATTATTGGTGTAATAGTTAATTAATTAATTTACGACCAATATGGCGTGGAGGTTAGTATACCTGCACTTCACTCCAGAGGTCGTGGGTTCGATTCCCACATAGGATAAATCTTTGTGTGTGAACATGAATATTTGTTCTGATCTGGGTGTTTTCCTATGTATATTAGGTCTCTATGTATCTACAAAAAAAAAGTATTAATATATGTTTATACGTTATTTAGTGCCCATAACACAAGTTGTTAATGACACTTATCTTGGAACTAAATAATTGGTGTAATTCTCAGAAAGTATTTATTATTATTAATTATTTATTTAGTACTAGCTGTTACCCGCGACTTCGTCCGCGTGGAATATTATCTTTGGGTAGCATCTACAACCCCCTTTTCGCAATAAAAAGTAGCCTATATCCTTTCTCAGGGTCTAGACTATTTGTATACCAAATTTCATTTAAATCCGGTCAGTAGTTTTGGCGTGAAAGAGTAACAGACAGACAGACAGACAGACAGACAGACAGACAGACAGACAGACAGAGTTACTTTCGCATTTATAATATTAGTAAGGATTTTCCTGGCATCTGGTCTAACCAAAGAATGATGTTTCTATCTGAGTTGCACTGGTTGAGACAGCAGTCGCTCCTTGTAATAACTGAAATTTAACCGAGTTTAGTTAGACCAGCAATCAGATCCCGACTTCTTAGAGCTGGTCTGGGCACAACCGGGATAAAGGATGATAGCTGAGGCCGGGTAGGAGCATGATAAAAGTGATGATCGTGTTGCATTTTATTGAAATATAAATATTTACTTGACAGGGCATCAGACCGGTCGCCATTCGACGGGTCATGCTGCTCAGGGTACCGGCCGGTGGACTCCGCGTCCCTTACCACGCCAGATGAAGACGACATAGAACAGGTAACTACCTCAATATCGCTATTATGTTCTGTACAATTCTTTTTAAAAATGAAACTAAGTCTTTTCTCTTTGGAAGTGCACTCTGCACTTTCAGTTTGAACTTTATTATTATCAAATATTATAAAGTTACCATGAAGTAATGTTTTTTTTTAATGTGACAAGTCATAATGACTTCATCCAAAAAAAATTACAGCGATTTATATCGTGAATTAAGCACGGTATAAAGCGCACCCACTTATGACGGCCTGCTAAAATGTTGTTTCACGCCCGGCTTAAAAGACCCGGGATCATAGGAAATAGAAAACACATGAGCCGGTAGCGAATTCCAGAGCTTAGTGGTCTTGCTCAGAAACGACTTCCCAAATTTCTTCACGTGTTTTGTTCGGGAGAGGAAAGGAGAGGGCGGGATGAGATCCAAAAGCTGCTCAGAACACTCGCCTCAGTAATCCTTTTAAACCAAAAATATTTTGTGTAATATGTACTAATACATAAATCTATTTCTTTCTTTAGTCCCTCCTTTGTTTGAAGTAAGTGGACAAATAAAATTAATTCAATAACGTGTTTTTTCAAAACAGCAGGATAACGAAAATGAAATTCTATTGTTTACAAAAATCTATTGAGATCTACCGTCCGCTGTGCTACGTTGCAATATGTTTATCGTGTGGATTAAACTAATAAGGCTTCCTTCAATCAGGCCGCTTAAAGAAGACGTAGGTGGATGAAGTTTAGTACAATAGATTACATTCTTTTCAGTTTTATGCGCTCGTAACTTTGCGGTAATAGGTTGTCGGAAGGGCTTACCGGATTTAATAATAATTTATTGATCTTCATATCATATCAGCCTTATAAAGTCCACTGCTGAACATCCTCCTCCTGAGGTCGTGGGTTCGATTCCCACTCAGTACAAATATTTGTGTATAAATATGATAATTTGTACTGGTCTAGGTGTTTTCCTATGTATATTAAGTATGTATTTAAAAAAAATTATGTATGTTTATCCGTTATTTAGTATCCATAATACAAGTTCCTAATGATACTTATCTTGGAACTAAATAATTGGTGTAAGTGACAGAAATATTTATTATTTATTATTAAGGCTATTTGCCCGTGATCACGACGCTTGGCCGCTTAGCAGGCGGGTTGGTGATCTGAATTTACCAGTTGAGTAAGCAGGATGACGCTACTGCCCATCATCCGATAGGATTACTCGTCGTCGACTCTTACGACTCCCCGTGAGGTGAGAGGGGGTGCTATACTATATTAGGCCACACAGCACATTCTATTGATGCATCATGAATTCCCTCAGTAGAATGTAATCTATTGAGGAAGCTTTATAAGATTGTTATTATGATGAGGATGACAACATAAAATGATTATGCATCAAAATTACCAATCCCAGCATTTGCTAGGCCAATTTCCTAGCGCTGGTTTTAAGCTGGGCCATTTTAGGTGCAGTGCAGGACAAAGACATTATAAATATTCACAAATTGGTATTTACTAAACTTAAAAGAGACAGCTAAAAAATTCGAATATACAATATTAGATTATGATAAAAATTACAAAAAATAAAATTATGAAAAACTGAAAAACAACTGTAAAAATGTTTAATTATTACGTAAAAAGTAATACTCATAGTTAATGAGGCCACCGCGACTAATCAATCTGGAATTATTAATTATTTATTATTCATACTAAATATTGGATAAAGGGCCGTCTGCTTTGTATTTAAAATCGAGCACTTCCATGCTTTGGATAGCACAGTATGATAAATAATTTATTGATCCAGGCGTTACTTTGCGGAAATCCATTGTAAGCAAGTGATGGATTTAAAATATCTTTGTAACAATTCCCGCGCTACTATAATTTCCCAAAAAATCGAGAAACTATTCAACACGTGTCGTGTTTAGTACAATACATCAACTTAGTTTTCCTTAACTTTGCTTACATGTTAACCGTATTATCATTACCCTAGAATTATTCCTGTTGGACCCTACACTTACACTTACGGCCCTGGTTTTTCTCACTAGTCTAAGGTGCCGTTTAAATATTACGTAAGCAGGTTTCTTATAATTATTTATTCCCCCCTCCTCCTTGTGAGCAAAAGTAAGCAAAGCTCTTACCCCCTCTCCCTATGCTTACGTAAATATTTTTCAATTATTATTAATGTTATAATTATAATATTATAATTTTAAAAATAGATTTAGGGTAAAGATTAGATTTTACTTTTACTGTATTCAATATAGAGTGAAAGTTGCCATTCGTATAAAATTAAAAAAGACTTGCGATGACTTAATCATAATCTAGACATAGACATAATCCTATTTGACGACCGATATGGCGTGGTGGCGAGTATATCTGCATTCCACTCCTGAGGTCGTGGGTTCGATTCCCACACAGGACAAATATTTGTGTGTATAAATATGAATATTTGTTCTGGTCTGGGCGTTTTTCTATCTACATTAAGTATGTATTTACAAAAAAAAAAGTGTTTATGTATGTTTATCCGCACGGCATGGAGTTCAGTATACTATCACTCTGTTTTGAGGTCGTGGGATTGATTCCTACACAGGACAAATCTTTGTGTGCATGAATGTTTATTCTGGTCTGAGTGTTTTCAATGTATTTTAAGTATGTATTTACACAAAAAAGTATTAAAGTGTGTTTATCCGTTTTTAAGTATCCATAACACAAGTTCTTAATGATACTTATCTTGGAACTAAATAATTGGTGTAAGTGTCAGAAATATTTAGTTTTAGTTAAGACTCCCCTACCCCCAATGTCATCCAAAATAAGCAAAACAAAGACCCCCCCCCCCCCATAGTGCTTACGTAATATTTGAACGGCCCCTAACCAGATTTGGCTGAACTTCAGTTATTATAGGAAGCCATAGCCGTCTGACACAACCCAGAAGGAAACATCATTCAATGGTTTAACCAGCTGTCAGGATATTAGAAAGGACTTACTTCCTAATAACGACTGCCATAGATGTTCATGACAGGCGGGACCACTTAACTTGCTTTCCTAGGCCCGTAAATACCTGCCGGGGCTGCGGTACTGTCCGAAAGGGTTACCGCGGCCTCTGGACGTAGCAGGCACAAGAAGGAACATGGATGGTTTTTAGTCAGTAAAAGTCTGACACACCCTTCCGCTCCACCCACAGCGGGAGAAGGTCATTAGATGATTTTCCATCCGAAAAAAAAAAAAAAAAAAGGCCCGTAAATACAATATGTTCTATTATTGCCGTGTGTGGCAGTCGTTAAGGTCTATTAGACAGCTTGAAATATTCTCACATCAGGACAGCACACCGCCAATACACACTAGGTTTGTGTGCGTGTGGCGTGTGCCGAGATGAGTTTCTTAAGGCATTCTTCTCAATCTCGTTGCCACTTTGGAAGCCTCCGACAGACTGACTGATTGACGGACCTCCTTTAGAAACAAGACAGGCTGACTGACAGATCCCCCCGATAAGAGTCACCGACAGACTGACAAATCTTGAGATAAACCACAACAGACAGATAAACTGATAAACCTTCTGACAAATTCTGACAAAGACCCCATTTGCTTTTATTTCTTTTATTATGGTACCGCTCATATCTCTTTCATTGTTGTTAAAAAAATATATCGAATTTCCATTTTGTGTGTGAATGTTTGACGAATCTAAATAAATAATGTTGATCTTAAAGATAATAAATAATATTTTATTTTATTTTGTGGTGGAGTATAACCTGATACCTCTCACCTTGGTCTTTGGGAGACGGCCTTAGCGCGGCTGTGAAACTTTTTTGTGCTACGAGCGTTCCTCTTTTTGTATAAAAGTCTTTATATAAAAAAATAACAGTCGGTCAAAATCAGTTTTTATCGACCAATCTCCCACCAACACACTCTCTCCTTTTCCCGCAACGCATATTAAAATCCCGGTCGCAGTAAAAGTCCCTAGTAAAATTTTCATAACAATATATCCGACGTTAAAGTATAGGTACTAAGAAATTTGCATTACAATACAGTGTTTGCATAGAAGGTACTGCACATTGTATATCGACGTATCGACGTCACACTCATTCTTACTTGAGACTGGAGCGGTTGAGAGAAATTTTAAAGACATTGCCATTTTTTTTTAATTGTTATAATTTCTCTTTCGTTTTTTTCGTTTCCTGTTTCATTGTATAGGTTTTGTTTGTTTTTTTTTAAGATATAATATTCCGTATTTTAATTTTAAATGTTTTTTATCTTGTGTTGTTTACTTTATTTTGAATTGTATTTTATTGTGTTTAAATTAACATATTTAAAAATTATGTTTAAAAGATGATTTATGCATGATGTGTTCTCCTGTAACTGAAGGAGCACAAATCTTTTGATAACTTTATATAATATTGCATGTACTGTGTAATATCAATGTCCTTTGTAGGAGTTCCTTAATAAATAAATATCCAAGCAATTTTTTTCAACTTTTTCGATACTTGTCAAAATCACTACAGGTTCTATAGTTTAAAAGAAGATTGTAGTGACTTGGATTGAGTATTGATTATAATCCTTTATTGCACATAAAACATAAATAAATTACAAAAGGTGTTTAAAAAGTAAAAGTACAAAAGTGGACTTATCTTTAGAAGACATCTCTACCAGCTAACCCTAGCAGTTGTGAGTTAATTTGTAGGTACGGGATTAAATTTGGGTAAATATCTATAATAAAAAAGGGAATATTGATGGTTAAGTCATCAAATCAAAATTGATTTTATTTTGGTCATGTTAATAGGATGAATGGAACTTGTTTAACGAAAACGATTTATGATGCGCGAGGGGATGGAAATGGGTAGGTGACGACCGTGTTAAACCTTCCAAGAGAAAATCCATTAGGCTTTGATGAAATGGCAGGTCTGAAGCACCCTGAGCTGACTGGAGTGCATAAAAAGGTCAATGGAGTTATTATATCCTTTATTGCACATTAAACAAAACAAAGAGACACATATACAAATTAAACAAGTACAAAGGTGGGCTTATCTCTAAGAGAGATCTCTTCCAGCCAACCCTAACAAGAGTGAGAATTTTGTATGTGGATTTACATAATTTCTATCCCACGTTTAAGTTTATACGAATTAAGTGGGATAGCAATGTAAGGTTAATGAGTGTGAGTAAAGTTAAAAGTGTTAATGTGATCTTCCTGAGCAATTGAAAGAGTATAATCCCTGCCTACAGAAATAATAGCATATATAGTTGAACGCCAATATTGGTGAACAACCAAAACCCCTTGCTACTATTTAAAATAAATAAATATTTTCTGACAATTACACCAATCATTTAGTTCCAAGATAAGTATCATTAAGAACTTGTGTTATGGATACTAAACAACGGATAAAAATAGTTAAAAACTTTTTTTTTGCAAATACATACTTGATATACATAGGAAAACACCCAGACCAGAACAAATATTCATGTTCATGCACACAAACACTTGTCCTGTGTGGGAATCGAACCCACGACCTCTGGAGTGAAGTGTAGGTATACTGACCTCCGCGCCATATCGGTCGTCAAAAAGACTACATAGTTGTAGCATAGTTCATTTTTAGCACAGACATCTCTAGATGAAAAGTATCAAATGGTTAAAGGTGACTAGCCCTTTGTCCGCAAGAAATCTTGACGAGATCCCCTCCTTTTAGCCCTTTTACAACAACCTCCATTAAGGCATAGGATTGTAAAACTCCTCGAAACACCTCAACAAAGGTTCGTAGTCCATATAAATAAATAAATAAATTCTAGCAATTACACCAACAATTTAGTTGCAAGATAAGTATCATTAAGAACTTGTGTTATCGATTCTCAATAACGGACAAACATTCTTAAATCTTTTATTTTTTTGCAAATACATACTTAATATACATACAAAACACCCAGACCAGAACAAATATTCATATTCATGCACACAAATTTTGTCCTGTGTCCGACCCACGATCTCAACAGCGGAGTGCAGGTATACTCCACGCCACATCGGTCGTCATCTACGGTAATGTTGAAAGAAACCATTCAATATTTCTGCGACAAACTACGTTAACTATTTCAAAGATTCCACTGCATAAAATCAATATCACTGACTAGAAATTATGCGCCACGGATATCTTTTCCGTACATATTTAAAATGAAGCAAGAACGTCGTAAGCAAAACGGGAAACTCGGGAATTTACTATTTTTCCTCTGAAATTTCCAACATGGTTGCATTTTAGTAACGAAAACTAATATTGCTCCGTTTGCAGGGTTTCATCGTTAAGCTTTGTAGTTTATTGAGTAATATTTAAAGTAGAGTTAACTGTGATACCCATTAAGTCGGCATCAATAATTTTATGTGAAAATATGACATCAAATTCTGGTTGAATTACTTTAAATCCAGCTTTAATATTTTAATATATTGTGTTTGACAATATTTTTTATGAGTATTCGATTGGTTTATTTCGATCTATTATTAATTATATGACATTATATTCCTCCATTTTAATTGTTTGAAATATTACTATTAAATTGTTTATAAATGACAATGTGATAATTTTTAATTATTTATGTCTTTAAAATTTGTTGGAACCTCTCTGTAATTTTACTTGTAAACTGAAACAAATAACATTGCTTTTATACAATAAATTAATATTATTTGTCTCTTATTAGCGAATTTAGCGTTTTTTTTTGATTTTCGACAATGGATCATCACATTGCAGAAAGTCAGAACTCATTTGTAATTAGTAAGTATAAATCGGTTGTGATTATAACTGCTAAAAGATTTAAATGATATTTAAAACCGTTATTTGTGTAACCACATTCCATTAGATGGGCTGTATGGTTGATTGCCACTTTTTGGTTTATTTAAAAAAAAAACTTGTTGATGAGTGTTTTTATTCACTGACTGAATATTTTGAAGAATAAATTTATTGTGATATTAGTAATTATATTTAATTATATTTTTGCCTACAGCAGTTACTGGTGAAATATGCGGACTTTATTAAATTTTAAGACCACTTTCATGTACCATATTTCATGTGAAATAAAAAGTCTTTGTCTTTTTCGTATTAAAAGCACTATATTTGGGACACTTTTTGGGTATTCAATTGTGGTGTGGGTTTTCAGTTGTGGTTTATTTATGGGACATTAAAGCTTTCCATTAAAAGACAGCAATAACTTATAAAATAATTACAGTTTCTTATGCATATAGGATTTTTTTTCACGAATTAGGCTTATTAATAGTAGGTACAGTAGATGTCCCATAAATAAATGACGACTGAAAACAGGCTCTAATACCCCAAAAGTTTTCCAATTATATAAAGAAATTGTATAGATACATTTATTTAAAGGACATTAAAGCTTTCTATTAAAAGACAGCAATACAATTACAATTTCTCATGCATATAGGATTTTTTTCACGAAAAAGGCTTTTTCATAGTAGAAACAATTTATTTAGAAAATAGGGAAGGTATTTCAGAATTTCGCAGCGGTATAGCTGTAACTATTTCGGAAAGCAAGCAAAATTTCGTGCCGGGCACAGAATCTCGTTCTCTTCGTTCGTCATCTTACTATATTCATCTTAGTATTCAAAGGGTTGAGGTTAATGGAAAGCGATCTCAGGGGTCTGTTGTAAAAATGGGGGTACCGCAGGGCTCGATTCTCGGTCCGTTTTTGTTTTTGATTTATATTAATGACTTGCCATATTTTATTAAAGAAAACCACGAGATAGTTTTGTTTGCTGATGATACATCATTATTGTTTAAGTTAAAACGAAATCAGAATTTAGACGAAGTAAACGGTGCGATCTCGAAGGTGGTGCACTGGTTTGACGTTAACAATTTGCTATTAAATGGGGCTAAAACGAAATGTATTAAATTCGTGATGCCTAACGTCAGACAGGCAAACTCTACTATTATGGTAAAGGAGGATGAGTTGACCCTTGTGGATACTACCAAGTTTTTAGGGATTACTTTAGACTCTAAGCTACAGTGGGGCCCACATATTGGTGAATTGTCGAGTAGACTTAGCTCTGCAGCATTCGCGGTAAAGAAAATTCGCCAATTAACAGACGTTGTAACAGCTAGGCTAGTTTATCATAGCTATTTCCATAGTGTTATGTCCTATGGTATTCTTCTGTGGGGTTGTGCCGCAGACATTCAAACTATCTTTGTGCTGCAGAAGAGGGCTATTCGAGCAATTTATAATCTCCCGTGTGGACATTCACTAAGGGAAAAGTTTAAAGAAATTGGTATTTTGACAGTGGCCGGTCAATTCATTTATGATAACCTGGTTTATGTACATAAGAATACTGATCAATTTAGTAAGAAAAGCTGTATACATAACCTAAACACAAGGAATAAGCATAAATTAGTTGTACCTGCCACTAGGCTCCAAAAGATAAACAAATCTTTTAAAGGTCAATGTGTACGATTCTACAATAAAATCCCAAGCAACATACAGCAATTGAGCCTAAATAAATTTAAATTAACCATAAAACACAAGCTGTCTTCAAAGGGATACTATTCTGTTAAAGACTATATGGCAGATAAAAATGCTTGGGATTAAACTGCCGTTTCAAACAGGCTATTCTAATATGAATGACTTGAAAAAATAAATATTGTTAAGGTTATGTTATATTGCATTGTATAGCTTCACAGACAAATGAAGATTGTAATTCTAGTACCAAACTAATGGACATATTTAAAAGAGCATAGCCTGTGAGTTTCTTGCCAGTTCTTCTTATAGAGCGGTGGCTCGGAACTGGCACTTAGATTCACTTACACTTAATTATTTTTTGTTTTTAAATTGTTTTTTTGCATGTAAGTGAATCTAAGCTTCGTGATTTAGTGTAATATTATTTCGTTTGTTTTTTTTCATTTGTAATCATGACGTTTTCAAGTACTATGTATAATAGTTTATGAAATAAATAATTTTTTTACTTTACTTTTACTTTACTTTATAATGTTAGCATAAGTTGTATGTATGTATCTATGTATATATTTTAATATATTATTAGCATATAAGAGATTTGCTTTATATTTTGTTCTTATTTTTATTTAATTTTTTTTATTTGTAACACTTTTCTCGGACAACATTGATCCCGTACAACTATTTAGTTTACAACTGCTAGGGTTGGCTGGTAGAGATCTCTTCTAGAGATAAGTCCACCTTTGTACATATTATTTTATATACCTCATGTAATATTTAAAATTATTTTTGTGCTATAAAGGATTATTAGAATGCGATTTGAAATCCAGTTTAGTTAGTCAAAATAATAACTAGAAGATTTGGTCACTTTAACAAACAGCAAGCAAGGGAAGCTTGCTTGTTTGTACAGTAAAGTAGTAAAGTTTAGTTTGTAAAGTACGCGCACCCATCCAAGCACTGACCTTGATTAACTATGCTTATCTTCAATGATAGTTTCCAATCACATAGCAGCGACCACTAGGAACAAAAGCGCATATACTTTTTATGTCAACACCATTTCAAATTTTCTTAGTAAATTTTACATAGCTCCTAGCGTCACAGTAATGCGATTTTCGTATTTATAGAAGAGTTTCCGACGTGTATTTTCTTCACTAAGCCTCAATTTGAAGCGAAAACATTTTCCACTCCATTCCCATCTGACCATTTTTTTTTGTTTGCGAAATCTCATAGAAATTTCGATGCGAGTAGGCTGTTTATTTTCCGATTTTTCTTTGTGAACGAAAGCGAATGCACGGATAATATCAATGTTGACAGGCATTTCTTTTGCAGAATTGGGTTTTTGTTGACATTTCAATGAGGAGCTGTAAAGACTTTTTGTTGTTTGACGAAAATTTATCAGCAAGTGATGGATTAAAAATATCTTTATAACAATCTCCGCGCTACTATAATTTCCCGAAAAATCGAGAAACTATTCAACAGCGTAACAGAAAAAGTATTCTACCATCTCATGTTCTCATACTTTTGCAGTTTTTAATGTTGAAGCAACAAACTATTTCAGCCTTTTAAATAAGGAGATACCCTGTATTTAAGTCGAGCAAATGGTAAGCAAAATAGTTAAGCTAGTTGTTAATCGATGCAAAAGAGTTCGTGGACAAGTGGGATAGTATAAATTCTGAAAAATTCAGTGGGTGAAGAACTTCGAAAGCGAAAATTTTATGGAATTGAGGCGGGCAAATCAACCTACCAAATCTCGAAAGACTTGACACTGCCCAGATCTACAGTGCAATCTATCATTCAGCACTATTAAAATAAAAAAAAAGAGATTGAAGTTAGCACGTGATTACTACTTGGACTTCTGATCAGTGACGTAGTATCATACAAAGAGGCGAGTCCAAATTTGAAGTCACAGTGGGCGCTGGAAGAAAAAAAGTAGTTCGAAATAAACATGAAGCGTTCATACTGATTGCATTACACAAAAAGTTAAGTTTCCAGCGTCTCTTATGATATGGGGGTGCATGTCTGCACATTGTTGGTGGATGGTTCCATCAATGCAACAAGATATCAAACTATAATGGAAGAAAGTCTACTGCCCTGCAAGGAAAACAAAGTCATGGCTGCGGTCAAAGAGCATCCCAACCATTGAATGGCCATCTAACAGCCAGGACTTAGCGCCGATTGAGACCCTGTTGTGGAAATTGAAAATAATCCTTTGCAAAAATCCATCACGATCGAAGAGCGACTTGAAGGCTAAACTCTTGGCTGTGTGGGAGTCAATTACGACCGGCGAGTGTGCAGCGTTGGTTGCGACCATGCCTCTTCGCATTAAAGCTGTAATTGAAAGCAAAAGCGACACAACTAAGTGGTAGACGAACTATTTTGTGTGAGAGCCAATGGTAGGTGAACACTTTTGCGACATGTGTTTCAGAATCTTTTTTTATTTATTTATGTAACGTAAGGTGAAGATACGTTTAAATAAACTTTGGAATGTTACTCAAATTGTGGATTACATTCTTCTTAACTTTCTCAATTTCTTTACCTCTAACTATTCACATTATTTCATATTATCTTATTTTTCGTACTAGAGGAACTAATTTGCATCGGGGCTCGTTATCATTTTTCGATTGTTTTCTTATAATTTAATTTAATTTAGACGTTTTCAAGTACCATGTTAGTAGTATTTCATAGTTTATAAAATTAAAGTTTTTAATAAAATGAATATTTATCTTAGTTTTCGTGCTTTATATTTTTTATGAGTATGTTTATCTGTTATCTGGTGCCCATAGCACTTTTGCGAGACTGTTGAAAAGTGTTGTCGCGGTCCATAGACACAGCAGGCTCAAATAGAAAACATGGATGGATTTTATCCAGGAAAAGTCTGACCCACCCTTTCGCTCTACCCACAGTGGAAGACGGTCGGTTGACGATTTTCCATCCGATAAATAAGTACCAAGCCCTGCTTAATTTGTACCTCGATAGCGCTGTGTAAGACGTCTATGGATATTCGTTTTATTTATTAATTTATATCGATTTTTGTCATGTTTCAATTGGGTCATGCTATCGTATATATATATGACACCAAATATTTTATTTATATTTTATAAACTATCACATATTACTTGAAAACGTGAAAATTTAATATAACAAACAATCGAAATATGATTACACTAATTTCAAGAAGCTCAGATTAACTTACACGCAACAAAAACAAAAAAAAATGTGTAAGTAAGTGAATCTAAGTGCCAGTTCCGAGCCACCGCTTTGTAAGAAGAACTGGCAAGAAACTCACAGGCTAAGCGTTTTTAAATTATCAATTGGTTATATATTTATATTTCAACGTTCATTTGTCTGTGACGCTTTACAATGCAATAAAATAAAACATTAACAATATTCATGTCTTGAGTACGTTCAATGTGCCACTATGTTTATTTCAAGAAAAACCAATAGATGGGCCATCAAAAAGTAATCAATGGATAAGGATCTTCGTCAATTTACACTTAGTATACATGCTATAAACCATAAATTGGGAAATTTATTGTACTCAGCTTATTCAACCTGAAACACATTAGAAATGTGTATTTAACACACACACACACACACATAGAGATAGACACTTAGGCTGCTCGCCCACATACTACTTACTGGAGCTTACAAAATCGGTCACATTTCGTTTCGATTACCATACAGCAGAAATATTCGAGTTCATGAACTTAAAAAATTGTCGTCTGGGTATTTTCCCAGTTATGTTAGCATGTTTTACTCAACAAAATAAAATTTATGCATCTACTCAGTAGTTCAAAGACGTAATGTAATTTTGTCAATTGGACGTAGTTAAGCAAAAAGGACTCAATCCACACATTGGCCAAAAATTAGTTAAGTGTGCCACCGTACTGCTGAGGGTTGAATCTATCATGCAGTGCAACCCCTATGTTGAATATGTACTCGGAAACCAGTTTTCTGACTACCATTGCATTTACGCACTGCCTTCCGGCCAAAGGGGGACCGAAAGGGGGTGTGGGACTCACCACCGGCAGACACGACTGCCAGCCGTAATACCCACTAAAAATCTTCCGACGACGCCCGCCGCTTGTTGAGAAAAAGGCGAGGGCCAGTACCTGGTTTGCAGCGTCTGACACCCCGCCTGCGGCCAACGTCCCCCGGACGAAAACGGGGAGGACCTCCTCAGAGAGGCGCAGTGGACGCGCCCCTCCTACCTCCTTGTGCGACCATAGCGTGTGTGGCAGACTTCTCGGAGGGTCCATGGCTAGACAGCAGGGCCCCCCTGCCCCCGCTGCCTAAGACCCTCCTGGCGCTGCTTGACGGGCCCTCCTGGCCCGCCCGCTGCGCCCTCTACAGGTCCCTCTTAGTTTCCCCCCTGGTAGTCAGTACTAAGGGCACCCAGAGTCGTCGGTCTCTGGGTGATACCTTTTCCCGGCTTCCGGGAGGTACTCAGCCCCCCCACCACGCCAAGGTGGAGACCAGTCGGGGGGGTTTCTGACTACCCTTTTTGTTTTTTGTTTAACGTCGGTAACAAAATGCATTTACGCACTGCCTTCCGGCCGAAGGGGGACCGAAAGGGGGTGTGGGACTCACCACCGGCAGACACGACCGCCGGCAGCAATACCCACTAAAAATCTTCCGACGACGCCCGCCGCTTGTTGAGAAAGAGGCGGGGGCCAGTACCTGGGTTGCAGCTTCAGACACCCCGCCTGCGGCCAACGTCCCCCAGACCAAAACCGGGAGGACCTCCTCAGAGCGGCGCAGTGGACGCGCCCCTCCTACCTCCCCCTGCGACCATAGCGTGTGTGGCCGACTTCCCGGAGGGTCCATGGTTAGACAGCAGGGGCCCCCTGCCCCCGCTGCCTAGACCCTCCTGGCGCTGCTGAGCGGGCCCTCCTGGCCTACCCGCAGCGCCCTCCATAGGTCCCTCTTAGTTTCCCCCCCGGTAGTCAATACTAAGGGCACCCAGAGTCGTCGGTCTCTGGGTGTTACCTTTTCCCTAGCGCCTCCTGCGCCCTACCGGGAGGTACTCAGCCCCCCCACCACGACAAGGTGGAGACCAGTCGGGGGGGGTTTCTGACTACCCTGACTCAACCCACTTAAATACAGAGCACATAAAAAGTATTTGCAGAATGAACTCAGTCCGCTTGAATTATTTCTGAGTAATTTAATGTCTACGAGTATATTCATAAGTTTGATAAACCAGAATAAACTCAAACAATTTGGATCCTTTCTAAGAATTTAGTTTATTTGGAAATATCATTTTATCAATTTACTAAAACGACCTAAACAGTTTGGGTTGTTTCTGTGTTATAGTTTTACTGAAACAAATTATTTATTTTAATTATTTTATGAGATATTGTAGAAAATGGCTTTAGACGAACTGCACATCTAATATCAAGTAAACTAAATCGACTCAAACAGGTTGAGAATTGTTTGTAAGGAATAGATATAATGATTGATTGAAATACTTTGAATTAAATTGAAGTGACTTATAAAGAATTATAATAATTAAATATCTGAAAAGTACATAATAATGTTATAAAATTTTGTAAAATTATTTTGTAGTAGAACGTTTCAAAATTTTATTTTTGTCCTAACTACAATAATATACTCATACAAAAATACAATCACGCTTAATTCCCCGAAGGGGCAGGCGGAGGCATATCACTCGCCAATTATTTTATTGGTAACAACATACTCGATTTTGTGTTTGGCGCTCTTTATCGGACAGTTCTCGAATTAAACTTTAACCTTAATTTTAACTTAAAATTCTAATTTCAAAAAAAAACATTTTTAATGTATAATTGATCCTTCAGTCAAACTGTTTGAACAGTTTCGTTGGACATTTTTTTTAAATTATATGTAATATACTTTGTAAATAAATAATAATAAAGCACTCAATACATCTACATGTGAAACTTGTGGCATGCATACATACATACTATCACGCCTGTTTCCCCGAAGGGGTAGACAGGCATATTAAACGCCCACACTTCGCTTATTATATTGTTGGTCCCACGTAATTGGTGGAGAGCCTATTGGCGCTTACCGGGAATTTATGAGATAGCCAGACCCTCGTCCGTTGATCGGCAGGCGCACCACTTGCAGGTGAGGTTGGCTTGGGATCTTAGTGGGATAACGCCGAAGTTCTCTTGGTGGTGTTCTGGCGTGGTGCGTAATCCCGGATCCAGGGTCTCCGCCCTGCACCGGACACTGTGGTGCGGTGGCGTAGGAGTGGGATCCGCTCTCTCTCCGATCCGCCCCTTTTTCAACAGCGGTGGGCGTCGTCGGAAGATTTTTAGTGGGTAGGACTGCGGTGGTCGCGTCTGTCGCAGTGAGCCCTACACTTCACTCTCGGTCTCCCCATTGGCCGGGAGGCAGTGCGTAAACAGCATTTTTACCGACAATAAAAAAGGGATCTTAGTGGGATCCCTATACACTTGTGGCATAGTTAATTTATATTCAGATTTTTTGACTTTTACGTTTTTTCAGAACTAGATGTGCGACATGTTTATCTGTTTTACTTGCTGTATTTAGATAAAGAGTTAGAAGGTCTATGTTTGCCGTGTATCTTTACCCTTTCATCTCATGGGGAGTAAGAGTCGACGAAGAGAAATCTTACCGTATGATGGGCAGCAGCATCATCTTGCGTACTAGCTAAATCTGCGATCACCAACTTGCCCAGCGTGGTGATTATGAGCAAATACTCCCAATAGAAAAAACTATTGGGGAGGCCAACGTTCAGAAGTGGACTTCAGGGTGATGATGATGATTTTGATTGCACCTTTTTTATTATCTAAGGTTTTATTGTTACAGACCCCTAAATACCGGGTGGTACTCCTTGGAGACGCAGGTGTCGGTAAAACAGCTCTAGTTTCGCAGTTCATGACCTCAGAATACATGAACACATACGACGCTAGTTTGGGTAAGTTTTTTTAACGTTTTACTGCCGGTCGTCGTTCTGTCACACCTTCAGATATAAACTTCAACGGCAGATTGTAAAATGAGGCGTTTTACAAAACGACTAGGCGACGACGAAGAACGGTAAATATTTTTAATTTCACTAAAAACAAGCGGCTCCCACAGCGATTCATAGGTTTCTTAAGATTCACAATTATCTAAAAGCCAATTTAGATTTATGATAATTCGCATTGATGCAACTACAACAAAAAAATAAATATTATATTTTGCTTAGCATGCCAAGTCGCTTTGTAAAATGCCGCATTCTACAAACTTCCCGCGACATCAATAACTTGTTTTGAAAGAGACTTCAAAATCAAGTTTTAGTGAAAATCATCAAGTTAAAATTTTGCACTTAAAAATAACTTTTTGTAGCAGTAGCTTAGTATTATAACATGTCAGAAATACAAAACATGACAACATTAATAGTTTTTTTGTTTATTTATCAATAAATTAGTAATAAAACAATAATCAATAGAAATGTGTATTTATCAATGAATGACTATGTGAAAATACCTATCAATTAGAATTTCCAAAAAGAATTACACTAACTGCAAACTCTATAATAAGTGCGGGCATGTACTCTGCTTTACATGACTAACCTATTGACTATATTGAGTTAAATTATGCATAGTTGTAATAGGCACTTATTAAAACTACTTTTACGATTAGCTCAGGTATCTCTATAATATACGGTTAAGATAAGCTCAAAGCGTTTGTGTTAATAGTGGGTTCACGTTTATCGGCAAGGTTTGAATACAACCGCGGCGCATGAGTTGAACAATGATCTTGAATGCGAGGAAACACTTGTGGGGCTCAGTCGAAGTGCGGCAGGGGGGGTTGGGGCGTAACTATCGCAGCTCGGCGACGCGTAACTCGCGCGCATGTGTAAGCACTTTTTGTCCCTTTATTTTTTATTATATACTCGTATGCACAAAAAATCGCCATATTTGTTAAACTTTCGTGTCGTCTACTGTCCTTATGGCAGACTATTTTAATGTGTTAGAATACAAGTAACTCAATGGGAATGACAAACTGAGGCAGTAATACATCTTTATTCTCAATGTTTATAATGGGTTACTCACAAAGATTTTACCAGAGAAAATATATTACTGCAATCTAATATCGAGACCGCTTAGGTAAGTGGGGGGTTGCTAGCCAGGCAGACACAGAAAAGTATCTCAGCATCTCTCTAGAGTAACGTAAAACACAACTTTGCATCATCGAATGTTAAATACATTCGATGTATTTTTTTAATGGCAGGAGAAGAAAACTGAAAGAGTTTCTTGTCGGTTAAGTCGCGTCTTTTTTATGACATTAATTCCTGTAAATAAGAGTCAAACTTGAATAATTATTTTTACTTTGACTTTGATTTTGACATGAGGCGTTATCTATATGTATAAAAATCAATTGCTGTTCGTTAGTCTCGCTAAAACTCGAGAACGGCTGGACGGATTTGGCTAATTTTAGTCTTGAATTATTTGTGGAAGTCCAGAGAAGGTTTGTACGTAGAGAAAATAAAAATAAAATCTTAAAAAAGTGTAAAATCAACATGTTTATATACTCCCATATACAAACAATTTGTACTAATACTTAAAAGCCAAATTGAACCTTATCAAACAAATTTAATGTCAAAAGTGACGTTAGTTATATCAAAAAAAAAATATGTCATCATATGTCATTTCATTTTATCAGCGATAATTATTGCTTTGTTGTGTTTATATTTTCCATAATATTATTGAGTTGTTGAGTGAAGGTTAAATGCATAAATGCCATGAGCAAGACGACAAAACATAGGCGATTGCACGGCGATCAAGAATACGTAGTACTGTTTTGGATGAAATGCTGCGTGCTGCTTTTAATTACAACAGTCAAATTGATTATAGTATATACGGATACATTGGAATGATGGACGCAATATGTCCACATTGTGATGCGGCTAACTTTCGTGAATTGGATGAACGTTGTGCAATTATTTCAAATACAAGACCATCCAAGGTTTTTCCAGCAGCATAACGCATTAGTTCAATTGTTCAAAATTGCTCTCGATCGTATGCCAAAATTATTGAACAAATATGAACATTATATGGCAGAAGACATTTTAATTCGTATGCGTCATCATGAAAGAAATGCCGATTTGTTGATTACCTTGGAAATGTACAACAAAGCTTTAATAATAATTGAAGATATGTGTCTTAAGATTTTTAATAAAGCATTAGCACAATTGGGTATGACCGCACCAAATCGTGAGGTACATGATTTTTTTGATCGTGAATTGCAATATGAGCAGGAGTTCAATTCTAATGCAAAACTTTCGTTGTATCATTGATTTTAGCGACTATTCGATCGGAACAGAAAATTGCATTGCATCTTCGGGAATTGCTGCTACATTATTAGAAGGTGGTCGGACCGCACACTGCATTAAAATTGCCTTTGAATGTACAGGTGATTGAAACTCAAACATGCAATATTTCGAGAAATTCTGCTATGGCAAAAGTTCTGCGATTAACGTCAGTTATTTTATAGGATGAGTGCACAATGGCGTATAAAAAATCAATAGAAGCATTTAATCGAACAATGCAAGATTTACGCGGTAATCAACAGCTTTTTGGTGGTGCTCTGATATTGCAGTCAGGGGACTTTCGCGAAAAATTTACTGTCATTTCTCGATCAACTCCTGCTGATGAAATAAACGCCTGTTTGAAGTCATCAGTTCTTTGGAAATATGTACGAAAATTTACAATGAACATTAATATGCTTATTCACCTACATAATGATGCCACTGCCCATGAGTTTCCAAAACAATTGTTAGAAATTGGTGATGGCAAAATGTTTTTCACATGGCCAACTTTATGTTGCCTGTTCCAGAACCCCCAACTGTTTATTTATTCATGCTCAAAATGGGAAAACAAAAATATTGTTTATCCAAATGTTTTAGACTAACCCATATAAACCCACCATAGTAAGAGTACCCAATTCTTTTTTATTTTTTACTCTTTGCTGATAAATATAATATATAAACAATATATCATTTGGGTCATTTGGAATTTAAAATAGCTAGCAATTTAAAATATTTTTTGTTTGAATAAATGAACTTAATAATCTTTTTTTTTTTTATTACTATGCCTTATACGTAGCGAAGCACGTACCGGGCCGCTAGTCAGTATATAAAAAGCTGGACATTACCAGCAACAACGTTAAATAAAATAGAAAAAAGTTTTTTGTTCTGTTGTCACTTTGTGACGTTTATAAAATAAAACTTGTCAATTATTGAGAGGTGGCCCTTCGCAAAAATTAACACTAGACGAGATATAAACTATACACTAGCGCTAAATCAAATTACAACAATTGTCTTAATTTGGCCGTCTCAGATTTCAGGGGCTAGTGCGACATCTTCCTCTTATAACATAATATCATTGCACATAAGTCTTTACTTGTACATAAACATATGAAAACTACATGCGTTCTAACGTTATAAAAAATAGAAAAGAACTTTTGAAACAATTTCCCTTCACGTCAATCACGCAATATGGCGGAGTGACGCACAAAGTTCGCATGACAGCGCAACTTGTCAATTACACGCTCCAATCAGTGAACAAAATGGCGTCAGCATAATAATATGGAAACACCTCTACTGACATGGAATTAGTTAAAGCTGCAAAATGCTCATAAATTTTGCGTGACTATAGATTTCTATTAGTAAAGTTATCAGAGAGAAAGAAAGAAAACCAATTTGTTCAGTATCACATACATAACACATCGTAATTATGAAAAAAATAAACTAATGTATTAACAAGTATACAAAATCTAATAAAACATAAATATACAATTAGCATGTACTGAATAGGTGTCTCCTTAGCACCCTGTCGGACACTACAGGGCGAATATTCATCTAAATATCAAGTAAATATCAAATTTTTATGGAGACCAAATATAGATGCAAAGATATTAACATAAAAATTCACTAAGAATTAGTCGCCCTTTTCGGACAGAGCATAATTTGTAAATAGGTTATAGTCTCGCGGGAGACGAGACAAGACAAGACACACCGTCCATGACAATAGACACGGTGGTGGTGGTGGTGCCTCTGGCTTCCCGTGGCCTGGTATATTAGGGCTAACCACCTCATGCAATATCTCGGATGGTCGACAGCGAGACGGCGCGTGGGGAGGCCTCCTTCTGCAAAGTGGTGATGTCGCAGAAGGAGAGAGGAGTACTTTACTTCATTTGCGTACGTTGCCGAAGATGTTATGTCTAAAATCCTACAATTTTTACGCATGAAAACTCGATTTTACACGCGTTTTGGAAAATAAATTTTCGCCACGATGTGTCTTTTTCCTTAAAGCTTTTGTGGTTAAAAAGGGGCAGGGCCTAGGTTTAAAGCTTATGACACCCCGCCCGCAACACAGAATGGGCTGAATTTCAGTGTAGTAATTTATATACGCGCTCGTAGCTCTGCGGTGCTTGGTGGTCAGAAACGATCACCAAAGCACAGCAGAGTTTACAGAGGTCTATCCTTGGATGGGTGACCGTTTGTGTGGCATTTAATATCGAGCGCTTCCGTGGTTCGGAAGGCACGTTAAGCCGTTGGTCCCGGTTATCACTAAAATGTGGTAGTTGTTAAGCCATATTAGAGGCCTAATGGGCGGCTTGACAAATTGTAACAGCAGGACGCCATACACCTGCCTCCGCCAATCCGCACTGGGTCAGCGTGGTGGAGTATGACCCAATACCCTCACACCTTGGTATGTGAGAGGAGGCTCGTGCTCAGTAGTGGGACATTAATGGGCTGTGATGATGATGATAAATTTAATGAATTAACGGCAATGAATATACTCGATACTATGTGACAAACAGCGAAGTTAATACAAAATCGATAATTGTTCGACAGCCATCGTGCTCACTTAGACTACTTACCTAAAACTCGTAGCAGTTCAGAGTTCTGTAGCAAGCCTTTTAAGAGGATTTTCTTTAAATAGAAACGAAAATAAGTAACATCAAAACTTGGGTTGACAATTCCTAAATTCTTTTAGTTTACTTGTGAACATCTAAAGTTCTATTATAAGTATGTAAACAGTGGAGAGTAAACATTATATTTAGCTTGGTCTAATAATATTATATGCAGGAAAGATTTGTACTTTGTATGTATGTCTGTAACCCGTGTTGTGTGTAAAATACTGCCACCCCTCTGGGGACGGGGAGTCGTAAGAGTCCACTAGAAGAAATCCTACCGGATGACGGGCAGCAGCGTCATCCTGCGTACTGTTTGGAACTGCGAACACCAACCCGTCCGCCTAGCGAGGTGATTATAACCAAATAGAATGTAATCTATTGGGGAGGTCAATGTTCAGCAGTGGACTTTATAAGGCTGATATGATAATAGTATATGTTTGTTTAAGGATTGAATTTCGGAATTTAAGCTATATTATCTCTAAGTATCAAATATTTTTTGCTTGAAAAAAATTGTAATCCGTACCAAGAAATGAAAACTTTGATTATGTGACAAAAAATATAAAATAGCTCCCCAAGCGAAGCGAGGGCGCGTCACTAGTATTATAATAATATAGTCAGTCCCTTGAGGATAAAATCTCCAAAACAAACAAATATTGAAATATATTAATAAATTTCGAAATTGTAAACACCCTATGTTCCTATATTATATTATAAGTTGAATTATAAGTAGAGAGTATATACATAGCTAGCTACATATGTCTATAGTCAGTCTTTAGTCTATTTGTACTTTAGATGGAATATTTAACTGCCTCCCGTAGGTTGGGTATCCTTAATAAAGTGAGGCGGTTTTTATTTCCAAGCAGTGCTTTTAATGTACAAGACTTAACTGCGATCGAGTATGGAGTAAAACTCCTATCTATGCCACAGTTTCCCATAAATACAACCACACTTGAACGACTGGGAATATTGTGAATGCTGAGGTTACTGCCTCTCCAGTTGTGTAGGGACAATGCCTCTCTCAGTGGCTTCTACCGGAATGTGTAAAGTAAAGTAAAAAGTTCTTTACTCATAAACTATTATATAGCAATTGAAAACGTCAAAACAAAAAATATATAAAAAGAAACACTATATTACTACATTGAAATCACGAAGCTAAGATACACTTACATGCAAAAAAAATAAAATTAAGTGTAAGTGAATCTAAGTGCCAGGTCTGAGCCACCGCTCTATGAGAAGAACTGACAAGAAACTCACAGGCTATGCTCTTTTAAATTATCATCTAAATATAACAATATAAAACACACAAAGTGAATATTTGAAGATATTAAAAGGGTCCCCAGAAGCCGTAACCAATGCAGAACCTTCCATCACAGTCAAGTAAGTATGTAA
Source organism: Musotima nitidalis (assembly GCA_949126915.1). NCBI lineage: Eukaryota > Metazoa > Arthropoda > Insecta > Lepidoptera > Crambidae > Musotima > Musotima nitidalis. The sequence goes on from OX421435.1 coordinate 5,152,024, forward strand.
TGTGAAACTGAGCTGAGCCTGTACAATAGGCAATGACCTGGTTGACTTCTTACTCTAATTTACACAAATACAAGTTCAAAATGTTAAACCCACGCTTGGTTATCTGACAAGTAATCATTTACGTGTTTGGAAGAACGTTCCGATCTAAGTCTGCCCTCGACTTTTCTCTCTGGAACTACTCAACCTGGAACCTCTGTCAACTCCTTCGCCTTGAATGTATGTATGTATGTGTTTATATTATTTTTCTGACCAAATAAATTGAATGTAACAAAAGAACGTGTGAAGCCTTAATAATACGAAGATGTGAAGTTCAACATTTTCCGTTCACTATTGGGTTACAGTTAAGTCGATGTCTACCAATTAATTTTGATCAACTTGCTTCATTAAAAAAAGTTTTCTAACCTATAATTTATACCACAATAATTTTTTCTCCGTGTGCATATATCGTGAAATATATAAATTATTATATTTTGGTAAATAATTCTAATCCTAACTAATATTATAAATGCGAAAGTAACTCTGTCTGTCTGTCTGTCTGTCTGTTACTCTTTCACGCCAAAACTACTGAACGGATTTGAATGAAATTTGGTATACAGATAGTCTAGACCCTGAGAAAGGACATAGGCTACTTTTTACTTCGAAAAAGGGGTTATAAAGGGTTAAAAGGGGGGGGGGGTGAAAAGTTGTATGGGATTTCTTAGTTTTAAAAGATAAAACAATGAAACTTAATATTTAAGCACTTGATAAGAAATAATTAAACTTAAATAAAATTGTTGCCGGTATGGGGGTGTTTTTATAGGTGTTCTTCATTTTTGAAGATAAAACCATGAAACTTGGTACGTAGGTCTCTTAGGATGTGCAGAGTTTTTCTACAAACGGAATTCTCGAAATTCAAACGGAACGGAACGGATTCGGCACTGGAACTACGACGGCAAACTATCCTAGGAATATGATATTTAAAAATTTTGGGTGTATCAAGTTTAAAAAATATTTTCGCTTTTGAAGTTAAAGTTCCTTTTAACGAATTCTCTGCATCGCCGCCGCTGATATCTACTATACCTACTAATGATTCTTATTAAATAATTAAAAATGCTACCCAAAGATACTATTCCACGCGGACGAAGTCGCGGGTAACAGCTAGTTAAGCAATATAAACAAAATCTCTAATTTTATTATTAATTGATCTATAGGTACCATTAGGTGCGTCTAGTCTTATAATAGTATCTAGCAAATAGTCTTTAAAACTGTATTAGTATATATTTCAATTACGACCGATATGGCATGGAGTTCAGTATACTATCACTCTGCTTCTGAGGTCGTGGGATTGATTCCTAAACAGGACAAATCTTTGTGTGCATGAATGTTTATTCTGGTCTGAGTGTTTTCAATGTATTTTAAGTATGTATTTACACAAAAAAGTATTAAAGTGTGTTTATCCGTTTTTAAGTATCCATAACACAAGTTCTTAATGATACTTATCTTAGGACTAAATAACTTGTGTAATTGTTAGAAAATATAATTATTCAATAATTATACGTATATTTCACGCTTATAAATTTCCCCTGGGTTGCGGAGGTCAGACGGCAGTCGCTATGTGTAAAATACTTGAAATTAAACTTTTAGTTTTCCAAAGTTTAGTTAGCCAAATCTGGATAGACCGATAAGCAGCCCCTGGACCCTAACCATAAGTCTAGGGCAACCGGGATAATGCTAGAATTATAAAGCAGGAAAATTACATAACATTATTTAAACATAGGTGCCGTTCGCTTATCGAGTTGTATACCGAGGGTTGACCGTTTATATGAAGCTGTAATTCCTTATGATCCTATTAACATGGAATTCGGTGGTATTATAGAAAAACTACATAGTTCTATGTTTATCTGACATGGACATGAAATAAATAAATTGAGCAAACTAACATATAGGATAAGTAATAAGGGTAAAATAAGATCCCAAATAAATACGAATAACAAAAACACATAATTTATTTAGCCAATGAAATCATCTGGGATATTATTGGTATGTTTTAGTGGATCCATTAAAGGCATAGACCTTCGAGTCTAATAGACAAGGCACAATTGTTCGCGAAAGTATTAAGATATTTCTATATCGATTCTTTCGTGGCTTAGATGGTCTTTTTTTGTCATAGTGACCATGTCGTCATGCAGGATGTCCTGCCTGATGGTAAGCAGTTAGTGCTAGACTAAAAATGAGAACGGTCTATGAAATAATCACGGTAATGTACTGTACGGTTTACATGCTGTTTCATACCCCGAAAGGCTGAGGAAACAAATCGCTATCAAAAATGTGACTCTAAATAAGTAAAGTACCCGGCAGTATTATTGAGTAAAGATAGCCCAGTGGCGAGGTCCATAGCCTGTAATTCGAAGGATATCGGATTCAAATCCTAGTGGCGCACTTATGAGTTTTCGAAGTTATGTGTGTAATTGTCACTTGCTCTGTGCTTTGGAAAGCACGATAGACCGTTGGTCCCGGCTGTCATGGACACCTATAGCAGTCGTTAGTAGATAATCAGTGCCTTCTAACATCCTGATAGCTGGTTTAACCATAGAATGATATTTCCTCTGGGTTGCGGAGTTCAGAAGGCCGTTGCTACATGTAAAAACTGTAAATTAGTCAAATCTGGTTAGACCAGTGAGCAGACCCTGGGCTCTAAGGCTAGGGAAACCGGGATAATGCTAGGATAATGATTATGACCCGGCAGTAAATATTGTTCCAGTCAATAGAATATCACTTGTAAGTTTTTTCACTCAGTATGGGATTGCACCAATTATGCAATTTTCCGTGTTATAGTTTCCGTGAAAATAAACAATAACAATAACGGTGAAGGGAAATCTACGAAAGTGGGTTGTAACTTCACAGTTTAATTAAATTATTAATTTATGACAGTTAACACGTCTATTGGTACGGAGGGTCTATAGTGCGAGTCGTCGGTCGGTCGATATCAATTTGGGCGCTCCCGCTGATACAATAGAACCTTTGTAGGTACGTAAACATGCCACAGACAGACTAAGGGCTGCGCACACTGAAGCTTTTAGCTAGTTTCTTATTGTGATAGGGGACAATTAATTAGATGGCACTGTAGTGTTGCGCTTTATGACGGATTTATGTTTATGTACGTAATTATTACTTACTCCGTGCTGCGGATAGTCCTTTCAGTAGATGGTTCAGGCCATCATGAACATCTATAGCAGTTGTTATTAGGAAGTCGGTAAATTCTTATATCCTGACAGCTGGTTTAACCATAGAGTTGTTTGTGTCTGGGTTGCAGAAGTTCTGACCGACAGTTGCTCCTTGTAATAACGTACATTCAGCCAAGTTTGGTTAGACCAGAAAGCAGACTCGACAACCGGGATAGATACTACAATGATGATAAAGTCGCAATAAAGACAGCACTCCTATTGCCAACGGCAGAGGGGGAATAGTTGATTTGCGGCTTTTATTAAGAGTGCTAGTTTAGTTTATTTTTACGATAATGCCGATCGAGAACTACACTTGCCGACGCCAGCCGGCTACACTTGCCGGCGACATGGCTTTTGGTCAAGCCGCCGGAGCCTGCGGGCTGTGTAGCATCCCTATTATCGATACTTCCTACATATGATATAGTATCTAAGAAATTGCATTTTTTATTTTTTCCATAATATCCGATAATATAGCAAAAGCGCGCCGCGTCCCTCGTGCGCAGAGTCAGGCCGAGCTTCAACTGTCTCCTGAAGATGATCGCGGATCGCGTAGATTGTGTTTACTTAAATAAATGTTGTGCCCTACATGTCATTGCTAACACCTAGGATTAAGATATATGTATTTACTAACACAATATGAGTGTAGAACTTGGAATAAATGAATAATAATAATAATATTACCAAAAAGAAGTATTTTTATGGAAAATAGCAAAAATGCCATTTTCTTAGTTAACATATTATACGTAAGAGGTATCTATATTATACCTGTAATTATGAAAATTATCATATTGCTATATCATTATCGTTATACAAATTGCTATGCCCTTACCACATGTTACTAAGGAAACTTGGGGGGGCATTCTAAGAACCTTACTGAATTTCCCTTCTATACAATGCAAGCAATATGAAAACACCCTTACTAAGTGAGTGATGGCCCTTAGAAAGCTTTTCAACAGGTAAACGCACGCCGCCACGTAAATCATTTTAGGAAATAGTTGGTTGGCCTTTGTGGTAAACTTTTTAAGTGGTAGGTAAATTAACTGGCTATCAAAGTTAGTGATTTACCTACTAAATGTATATATTTTAAAAATATTTATACATACATACATACATTCACGCCTGTTTCCCCGAAGGGGTAGGCAGAGGCATATTATATGCCCACATAGTTGTTCCCACGTAATAAAATAGAAGCCGAAATAAATTTAAATTAACAATAAAACGCAAGCTGTCTTTAAAGGGATACTATTCTATCAAAGACTATATGGCTGGTAAATATGCTTGGGATTAAACTGCCGTTTCAAACAGGCTATTCTAATATGAATGACTTAAAAAATGAATATTGTTAATGTTATATTATATTGCATTGTATAGCGTCACAGACAAATGAAGATTGTAACTAACCAATCGATAATTTAAAAGTATAGCCTGTAAGTTTCTTGCTAGTTCTTTATACAGAGCGGTGGCTCGGAACTGGCTTTACACTTAAATATTTTTTGTTTTTTTAATTGTTTGGTTGCAAGTGAATCTAAGCTTCGTGATTTTAGTATAATTATATTTTAATTGTTTTTTTTTTATAATTTTGACGTTTTCAAGTACTATGTAATAGTTTATGAAATAAATAGTTTTTTCATTTTCATTTCATTTCAATAGGTAGCGAGCCTATTGCCGCTTACCGGACACTGCCATGTTCACCAAAGCCTCGTCAGTTGATCGGCAGGTGCACTACTTGCAGCTGAGGTTGGCTTTGGCTCCTTAGGTCTTGGTAGGATCCCTATACACCTCTTGGTCCCCCCCTTTGGCCGGGAGACAGTGCGTAAATGCATTTCGTTACCGACGTAAATTAAAAAAAAAACTTGAATACAAGTCGCAAAATTGTTTGTCTACTATTGGCTCACACGCAGATGTGTCGCCTTTGCTTTCAATTACACCTTGTGCAGACATGCAGCCCCATATCGCAAGAGACGCTGGAAACTTTAGAGACTTTGGAAACAAGTTTTATTATTGTTAATTTTTTATTTGTTTTTAGTATTTTGATGATTATTGATTGCAACTCCCCTCTCTTCAGTCTTAAAGTTGCATTGTGTAGTTGTCGGGTGACAGGGTCCATAAAATTGGTTTCAAAATTGTATAACAGCTATGTACACATTATGGTTTAGCAATAAATAATTTGTATTTGTAAAAACTTAACTTTTCGTTTAATGCAATTAGTATGAAATGCTTCATGTTTAATTTAAACTACTTTTTTTTCATCGCCTACTGTGTCTTCAAATTTTGACTCGTCACTCTATGATACTACGCCACTGATCAGAAGTCCAATTGAAGTAATCACACGCAATCTTCAATCTCTTTTTCTTTTGTAAGGCAGTGAATAGTGGTGTCTCGTCATTTGTGTAAATCTAATAATTTGTGTAGCCCTTTCATTTCAACACTCTATTGCAGGTATCCACTGAGACATATTTGTTAGTCATGTCTCTCCATTGCACCGTGAGTGAAAATATTAACGAGTTTTTCAGAATTCATACTATTCCACTTGTCAGAATTACATAAATTTTCGAAGTTTCAAAAAATCTTTTACTATTTTGCATCGGGGCTCGTAAATGAAAACCAAGCTATGAAAAACAACTAAAGAGTCGTATTTAATCTGTCAAATATTTACGAAAATTCCACAAAAATCGGATACAAATAACACAAATTGAAATTTCAAATCAAAAGCTTTAATCTAAACCTTTTCAATACCTAAAGTAATTAACGTTGGAGTAAAAACGCGCTGGAGACGGTTCAGTTCGGCCTTTGTAATTGACTTGTCTCATCCGAGATTAATAATATTCATGACTTTCAGTCGATAAGATACCAACCTATTCCATTATCTCGGATCTTTGGGTCTTGTAGGTATAAAATAGTAAATAACTCGTAGTTTATATTTATAAAATAAGTAGTAGCCAGTTTTAGTTAAGCTTTTCCTTTCACGGGCCATTTCTTTCTTATATATATATATATAGCCGGGATATTTCTTTTTGGAATAAGCTGTGCCCTGTACCCAAAGTTTCTTAGTTTTTAGTTTTTCTATATGAATATTTCTGTGTGTGTGTACTAAATAAATAAATAAATTAGAATACTTGTACTAAAGTATCAGTTTAAGCTTTAGGACAAAAAAACATAGCAGCAACACTAAATACAAACTAATAAAATAAATAAATTCATATACAAATAAACTATATTATTATATACGTACATATAAATAAATAAAGTACATATCTACAACTCTTAACTCTGTGATAAACAAATAAAGTATTTATCATGTCTACTCAATACATTTTAACAAATTAAAATTAATACTTATGTAATTTAATAATTTTTTATTAAAAATCTTTATTGCACACTTAACAAACGGATTTTTTTTAACCTTAATTCATAACGTTTACTATATGTATAAGAGACGAACCTATTTCATTTTGTCGGATCTCGGGGACTTGGGGTTTTTGTAAACAACTCGAAGTTTTTTAACATTGGTCATATTTATTTCACCAACTCTTTCTATATAGACAGATAAGCATCTGCTTCTTTTTGTTTAATGAATCTATTTTATTTTGTCGACTCTCGATGGATTAACTATATAGGTTTTATCAAGGATACATTGGCTAAATCCTTGTTTAACGGTTAACATACTGCTAATCTATTTTTTCTTTTAATACATGCGTATTATTAGTAATGCATATGGGAAAACTTGTAACTAGTGCTTCATATTATTAATAATTTGTTTAGTTTAAATTGCCGATGTATGTTTACCCAATAATAAAAAAAAAATAAGTTAAAATTATTTAATAAAGAATTTCTAATATTGATGTTTCAGAGTCTGAAGCATTTCTATTTATAACTCCTTAATAATATTCATTATATTATTTGTTATAGATGAGAAGTACCTAGGTTTTAATAATTAAGTTGTTTAGTAATTTAGGTTTTAGTAATTATCATTTTACAAAATCTGTTAATTCTAAAATAAATAATAACTCATAATCCTATAAACTTTTTAATTGAATTACAGAAAATTTGTAACAAAAAAATCTTGTATTCACATTTGTACATTGAGTTATATGATCTATTTCATATTAGCTCGATTTATATTTCCATTAAGCCAATTTTGATGCCCACTTTTGTGGCTTAATGAATTCTATCAGCAGGACACTACACGTCTGTCTCCACTAATTTGCCCTGGGTGCGGCTGATATGACCTAAATCCCATTCACCTTAGCTTATGAGAGTAGAGTGAGACGATAAAGGGCTGATACATCGTCATGGCAATTTATAGCCTAAAGAATTGCGAGTCATGAATCAAAACGGCATACCTTGGAATCTTTCAGTTAAAATATGATCCTTATTATTATTTATTTATTTATTCAGTAAGTACAGGTTATAACAACTTATTTATAACATAGTCCCACAAAACCGTGAGTACGGTTTAACTGCGGGGTCTGATTCTCCGTACATTTATCGTCTATAGATATTTAATTTTAACTATATAATTAATATTTAGTTCTGAGAAAGCCAATACATTAACAAAAAATTATATTAAATTGTATTATTTGTACTTTTAATTTAAACTTTTTACTTTTTTTAATTCTTTTAGTCCTCCCGGTTTTGGTCCGGGGGACGTTGGCCGCAGGCGGGGTGTCAGACGCTGCAACCCAGGTACTGGCCCCCGCCTTTTCCTCAACAAGCGGCGGGCGTCGTCGTTGGAAGATTTTTAGTGGGTATTACTGCTGGCAGTCGCGTCTGCCGGTGGTAAGTCCCACACACCCTTTCGGTCCCCCTTTGGCCGGAAGGTAGTGCGTAAACGCATTTTGTTTCCGACGGAAAACAAAAAAAAAACCCTATATACCCAATAACATATAAAACCATACGAGAACTCCAATAAAGTAACCCAAGGTGTAAAATAATAAATAAATAGCTACGGAACCAAAGCCCTGGCATGCCGCTAGTAAAAATAACTAACTGAATTACCAACTGTAAAGCTCAAGTTCATCATTTTATACAAATGAAATCGTAAAGGTAGCTTTTGAATAACATTAATCCGGGAATGCCGCAACCAGAGCAAATTCTAATTAAATTTCGTTTGAAATACATTCGGCTTGGTATGCTTTGAACACTCATATATGTGCTTTTGTACTGAGTAATTTCACGAATTAATTTTCATTTCAACGGATGGTATTTATATTGAAGACTGTGGTGTGGTGATTGGTGTCTTTTTTTCTCTCCAAATACGTAGGTTCCACTTTTGCGCAAGACATAATAGGTTCATGTGCATGAAAATATATACGTATCTGTAATCGTTTACTGCTTGATGTTATAAAATTAATCATCATCATCATGATCTCAGCCTTATGATGTCCACTGCTGAAAATATGCCTACCCAATAGATTCATCGGCCTGCATCCATCGGCTTCCCGCTGCCTAGACAAGATTATCGGTCCGTCGCGTGGGACGCCGTCCTCTACTACGTTAACACTTAACGCCCTATCAGTCGTCGTTTCTTCAAGCTATGTGCCCCTCCCACTGCCAGTTCATCTTGCAAACAAAAAAAAAATCAGATGATTAATTAAAGTAAAATTTTTGATTCCCTACAAAGCTTTGTCCTGTGCAGGAATAGAAATCACGATGTCAGGAGCAAAGTTCGGATATTCAAAATTGGTCATTAAAATTGATCTCCTCTCTTACTTTATCGATACTGGTGAACGCCCACAAGTTTGCATAAGTTTCGTAATATTAACCCTTTCGGTGGTGGAATTGCATACCGCCATGTAACGAGGTTAATTACAATTACAGGGAGTACAGAATCAAGTATCTTAATTATACTACATATCCAGTTTCGGTTTCAGGGATAGTAGGGTTGTCACTTACGCAAAATATAAATTCATGACATAATTATACATTTATTATTTATTTATGAAAAATTAATAAAATAACAATAAAATAAATCTAGGATTTACTTTAAAAATTAATTTGACTTTTGGTTTATTCAATGGCATATTTTTTTTGCCATATTTTTAATCTTTAAAATAAGATCATTAAAAACTTGACAAAATTTTATTATAATAAATTAATTTCCCTACCCAAAATAAATGTGGCGTCATGATTTTTTAATGTTTCAAGCAGCGCAATAGTTTAATCTTCGCTTGCCGACTATTGACTACTACACTGACAACAGAAACCTATTCTTTTTTTGAAGCATGGAAGTTCTCGAATCAGATACCACACATACCCCTATATAAGAGCCACGTGTCACGGAAATAAAAATGCATCTCTGGATGTGCGCAGTTACGCTAAAGGACCGCATCAAGAAGTCGCGAATCAGCCTTCAGGTCCGTCAATGAAGACATATTGCAACAGTATCGCCTAAAATGGTGCATACGTCGACGTTTTACGGAAATCAATGGCTTAACTCAAATAAGACGATTTTTGGGACATCACAAAAGAAGATCTTGTAAAGAATACTTGTCCTACTTGTAAGCGCATTAAATTTATACTGATTTATTAATTAGTAATTCTGCTTGTGTTTTGAACGTTTGATTAACATTGATTTGAGATCGAATGAAATAGAAAGACAGTATAAGTACGTAACTCAAACCTGACCCATCTATTAATGGGTCGATGTTCCTTTAAGCATGCGATATGGAAATCAAATGTCTGGCAATGGCACCTCCATCAGACCAAAGCATATTGGGCAGGCTCAAGAAGAGATGACTAGACGTCGTAACGAGTGACATTCGTGCCAATGGATTATACACAAAGGATGCAGAAGTCCGTGCAAAATGGACGCATAAAGAACAAAAAGCGGACCCGGCCGCACTAAACGCCGGGACTAAGGCCACAACCGGAATAACGCTCTGTTGATCACGATGACGATAGAAGAAGAACTGACTCCATGTAAGCGCTAGTTAACCAACAGCGTAACCAGCCGCTTAGTGAAAAACTAGACTTACGCTGACAACCATAGATGGTGCTTAAGAATGTATACGCCGCATGAACGATAAACATATGCCCTCTCCTTTCCTCTCCCAAACAACACGTGCTGGTCTTAGAAACCATCCTCATACTGTGCAGACTATCAGCACTCGAACCAAGAAATTTAGAAAGTCGTTCCTGAGCAAGACCACTAAGCTCTGGAATTTGCTGTCGGATCATGTGTTTCCTATTATCCCGGGTGTTTTAAGCAGGACGTAAAACGGCATTTTAGCAGGCCGTAATGAGTGGATGCGCTTGATACCGTGCTTATTTCACGCTATGAAGCGCATCGACTGCTTACCATAAGGCAGGATGTAGTCATTATGACGTGTCACAAACAAACAGCTTTCGCAGTGTGTCAGGGACTAACGGCCTTTAAAGCTTTAAGGGTTTGAAATCGCTTCATTGTTCAAAGTATTGAAGATTTTAATCAATCTAGATACTAGCAACCCTATGAGCGGCAGGTACACGCCCTCGATGGCCGCTCACGCCGCGCCAATTACGAAGGCTTGTCATTAAGAATAGTTGGCTAATCGTGACTATGTCAGGAGGATACCACACTCTTAAATGGTTCGTCTTTGCCATTAGGTGCTTGCCCATAAAATTGCCTCTTTATAGAATTCAAAATATTTACCATACTCCACTATGTTCTCTTATATGTGGAGCAGACCCTGGGCATTAAGCTTAAGTCTAAAGCAACCGGGATAATAAATAAAAAAATATTTTAAAAAAAATAATTACACCAATTAGTTAGTTTCAATATAAACATATATAAATACTTTTTCTTCATAAAAACATGGGAAAACACCCAGACCAGAACAAATGTTCATGTTCATATACACAAAGATTTGTCATGTGGAAGAATCGAACCCACTACGTTGGAGCGGAGTGCGGGTATACTCGCCACCACGCCATATCGATCGTATAATACCAGTATATGATGATAAGTATGATTTCATCGTATACAATATGGGGAATGGAATTTCGTACAGTGTCTAGGTGGGCGAAGAACTAGCCACCTCTCATCTATTGACAGAGATATCTGCGTTCAAAGCGAACCTTGATTCCCCCTTAAATTGTTGTAGCGATTTTTCAGCCTATCCACACTAATTTTGACTGAAGTGATTGTTTAAACAATATTGGTTTTAAGCTTCCTAGCTCATCGCTGCGTACCCGGAATGGGTACCCCCGCGCTAGAGACTTCTACTTGGAAGCTGTCAATACTCACGCCGGGCAGGGAAGAAATACTCCTTTGAATTGAATGATGTCTACAGTTAGTAAGCATCCTAATGGTATTGAAATTTTCTTACTCTCAAAACAAGCTTTAAGAAATGAAAGCCTAAAGAAATTGTCACAACCACATTGCACTTCAAACTCTGCTGCTTAACAAATCAGCATCTTTATATACTAGCATTATCCCGGTTGCCCCAGACTTAAGCCTAGGGCCCAGGGTCTGCTCACTGGTGTAACCAGATTTGGCTGAACTTGATGGAGCGACTGCCGTCTGACCTCCACAACCGAAAGGGAAACCTCATTTTATGGTTAAAAGTTGTCAGAATATTAGAAGGCCAATAGATTTTCATGACAGCCGGGACCAACGGCTTAACGTGCTTTTCGGGGCACAGAGCAAGTGACAATTAAATGTGTAAAATAATAAACCATAACAACATAATAATAAACTCTAACTATTGCATGTAATTTTCTACTCCTAGCAAAAATAATTCTGCCAATTTTATTTCTTCAATATTTTTATGTACACATTTTTTTATTATACTAATGTATTTTAAGCATTTATATAACTAACAAAATGAGACTTGAAATAAATGATATTATTATTATTATTCAAATGTCAGTATGTATATCGTGGACATTGTTTTTGGTTAAACAATAATCTGAATTTGGTAAATATTTTTAGAAGGTAGTCAATATTGTTAAACTGTTTATTGTTTCTAACAAATAATGTTAAATATTCCCACATACTTTGTTGGGCATTATGAATGTATGTTATGTAAACATAATATTAATTCCCCAATCTCAGCTCATTAACGTCCCACTTCTCAGCACAAGGCCTAGGTAACTAATTACCTTCCTTACTCCCCCCTCTCTTTAGAACTCTCCGTTACCTATTTCATGAACATCCGCCAGGACCAGAAGCCAAAATCCTACATACATACATACATCAAGAGAGAGTTATTTTTTTATATACATAAATACACAAAATCACGCCTGTATCCCCATAGGCAGAGACATATCGCACCTCTGGTGCGAAACAGTCACTTCTGCAAATAATGTAATCTTCCAGGAAAAGCGTTGCAAAATTAATTATCGTGGTATAAAATATAGCTCTTCTTAATTTAAGAAGTTAACTAATATAACTATATGTAAGCCTCTTTTTCAGATTTCATTTCGAAGTAAAACGAAACATCTTACAATTTGGTACATTAGCATTTTTTCTCATAATCTCATCAATTTCGAAAAAATTGCATAAGTGACGTTGTAGCACCGTAGGTGCGATATTATATGTCCACACTTCGCCAATTGTATTATTGGTCCCACGTAATGGGTGGCGAGTCTTATAGCTTACTTCTTCTTCTTCTTCTTTTAAATAATGGCTTCGTGCGGTTTGCACATTTAGCCAGTGTCAAGTTAGAGATATATTAATATCATATAAATTATAGTAAATGAGTATAGTTAATGCGAATGAGTGGTGATAAAGATGATAAATGGTAAATGAGATACCCTCCCCTAAGCCCCTTGAGTCCTCAGTAAAGATGTGGGACTATACTGAGATCTCACATGGACTCCTTGAGAGAATTTGAAAAGTTATGTTGCACTGTTTTATTTCATTTACCAACACTCATGTACGTTCACAAACACTTAACGGTTAATAATCCACCGTTATTAAACATTAATGTTAGAAATATCACATATTTTAGAAAATAAAACAAAACTGCAGATATGACGCTTCACTTTCCCGCCAAGAAGTCCTATAGCTTACTTAAGGCGAGTGTTATGTTTTTAATCTTCGAAAATTTAAACACATATTTTATCACAACTAAGGACAACCTCTATCAAATCACCTTTCAAATGTTTCGAATGCATATCGAAACCTTTTTAGAAAGAAAGTATAAAGAAATTCGTAACCATGTACAAAAAGAGAATATAAAACGTAGGTAAAAAGGACTGTATTAAAACAATATCCCGTTTATTGAAGATCTTTTCTAACGTACACATGTACGAACATTTTCGCGCCTCCTTTCTTCAGCTAACCCAAGCTTTCTATCGCCATAAAGTAAGACACAATGAAAACCTCGTAAAATATTTAAGAGTTTAGTACCGGATCAAGCAAAGCCTCCTAAATCTGTGGCACAGTACTAGTAGCAACAAATCTTCCGTTTTATAGCCTTTGTCACTTTGTTAATAAGGACTTTTATTGCAGCCGACTTGCTGCCTGCTGTACCGTTTATATGTACGGAGGGTAGGTGGCCAAAAACAACAGAGGAAGTAGATTACACTAACGCTTCCAGTTGATATGTGGATATGTGCTTTGTGGTAAGAGGAGCGGAAGATGAAGCGGCAATATAATTTTTAATAGTAAATTTTCTAATCTGTGTATCACAATACACTTTAGATAATTAAAAATAATGTTATTACATAGCGAAATTATTGCATAATATGGTTTACAGTGTTGTATCTATCTTTGATACGCTAACACTTTTATAGGCTTACGTATCAGTTGTGAGCTTCGGGACGTAGTAAGCTAAAGAAGGAACATGGATAGTTTTAGTCAGTAAAAGTCTGACACATTCTACCGCTCCACCCACAGCGGGAGAAGGTCGTTTCATGATTTTCCATTCGAAAAAGCCTATGTATCAAAAAAGATACAAAACTAGTTTATGGCTTTTCCATTTAAATCTCTCTATTCGTCTTGTGCCGTTAGTATTGTTTGTAATCTACAACATAATTATATATTTTCTTAATTGAGTTACTTAAATGACTGAAAACTTAGACGAGTAGGATGTATAAGAAGGCCTATCAGTTAAGTGCAGGGATTATGCAAAATTCAAAAAAACTAATATGAAAAATTTTGTGATTGAAAAAAAAATACCTTATGTACTACAAATTAGACAAAACATATTAAAAATATGTATCTCTGTATTTCCAGGGTTACCTTTTAAACTTAGCTATGCTTGTATCTTGGGATAACGGTTAAAATTAATTATCAGTGTTGGAATGCAATAACAATATGAACTAAAAAACTAGGTGCGAGTATGTATGTGTGCGAATGTGTGTGCGTTTGTGTGCGCGCGCATGTGTGTTCGCAATAGGTACAACCACTTAACCGGTCACTCAAAATGATGTGCAAACCTCAACAGCATATTACAAACGTGAACCCATTCATAAAACAAGCGCTTTAAGAAACTTGTACTGATGCTACTTTATTTAATTTGTTTATGATGCCATTATTTAATTGCATTCTGCATCAAAAAACTAATGACACATTAATTAAAAAGGAAAAATAATATTGCAGTTATTGCTTTCCAGTTTTTTCACCTAAATTAGTGTAGTAAAGTGGCGGTCTTACGTTTAAGTGACGTTCACAAGCGCTTCGGAAGAAGAACTCATTTTACACGTAGTTTTTGCCATAAGAAGTTATATCTTATAGGAACACAGTATTTTAAAGTATGAACTGAATATGTAGTACTGATATTTGAATAATTTGAAAATTATAAATTAGTATAGTTGTATTTGTAATTTTATACATGTATTGGTTGATCGATGTTTGTATAAAACTTTTTTGTATACTCAATTTGAATAACTTTGAATATACTTCTAAAAACATTATTCTTCAAGAAACTTCTACTTCCTAAGTTTCATAGATTCTAAGTCATGATTTCTATAAACTTTTTCCGCTTCCGCTTATGAAAGGAATATCTATCTTAGAATAATATGTGTTTGGCTGCCCATTGCTAAGTCTATTGTAAATAAAGAAAGTTCTTTTTGCTTGCTCACGTAATGGCGAAGCAAAACGTGGTAAGTTTTTTGTTTTAAGGGTCGACATCTGCGCGTTGTGCTTATGACAGTTTACGTTCGAGTTGACGTCTAAGGTCATAAGCATTGAGGACATTTTATTTTAATACCTTTTTACTTTAATAAAAAAATATGAAATTGAAATCGATGATTCTGTTAAATGGTGGGTTCGAATCCAAGACGAGTACGATGTCAAGCCTGCTCAAACACCCAATCACTCTCACAAAAGCTTTACTTAAGAGTGAATTTTCAGGCACTTGTGTGCTATCTTTGTAAATTTCAAAATCTTTAATACTTTTTCTATTCGACGGCTCGTAAGTGGAACATTAATGGTGATTGTTTGCGGAGCTACAATCATAGATAAAGAAGAAAGTGACTAAACGCATGAGCACGAGCATATCGTCACTGTGTTGCTATAGTACACCCCCCACCCCATGCCGCACTTCGATGGAGACCCGATAAAGTGTCACTGTTCCAAGTTCAATGATCAACATACGTGCCGCGGATTCTAATCACATTGCTTTATACCGCTTCAATCAATAGGAGTTAAAGTCGCGTAATGAAATTCTCTACAGTTAACTTCTGTCCTTATTGCGGCATATTAATTGAATTTGTCCATAACTAAACGGTCCTCGAATGTCACGTGTGATGTCGGCCCAAAAGTAATGAATGAATGTATTTTTTTGCTCTGTTATTGCTGGACCTTTTTTGTTATAATTCACTTATATACTTTTAAAAAAATACATACGAGTTGTCCTGTTTCCCTAAAGAGGTAGGCAGAGGCTTATTTTACACCCGAGCATATTGACGCTTAGCGGGAACTTTTATGTTAGCCAGCACCTCGTATCGATATATGCACCAAATGGTGCACATATCTGCTGCAAATGCAGGTGACAGTCTGTCAGTGTGACTGTCAGTTCAGTTCAGCTTGGGCTCCTAAATTCTTGGTAATTCCCCTTTCTATTTCTTTTAATAATGCAATGTGTTGTCCAGACGTTTTTATTAAAGTCAATTTTTTTTTTAAAAATGGCTTTACAATATTTTAGACTGATTTAGCCAAAAACAACATTACAATCCTTGTACAGTGTGGTACCCGCCAATAAAATTGTGAGCCCTATGATCTCACGGGGAGTCATACGAGTCGACGAAGACAAATCCTACCGGATGATGAGCAACAGCGTCGTTTTGCGTACTAGCTTGAACAGCGACAACCCGCCTGCCTAGCGTGGCAAATATTCACAATAATTAATAATTTCAATAATTACTTACAACTATTGAAGGCTGAGCATTGGCCCTCAGCACTGAATTTCGTATGACTGTGACTGAAATGATGACCAACATTATAAATATGAAAGTTCAATCATTTTATTTGTCTATTAAAAGCGATGATTCTGCTTGGGTACAACTTGCTTAACTTACAAGGTTATTTCATTTTGAACGTGCTCAAGTTTTCAAGAGCAGTCTTCTTTTGATATGTTTATTGCATTTACCCATTGTTCTTCTGTGTTTTTACGCACTGCAGCTGACCGTTTGCACTATTGTTCGTAAATTATATTTATTTACTTGTGTAGTTTGTTGTAGTTTAAGGTAACGCAATAGGTAGTTTTAATTTAGGAAACCACATTAAATGACTAAGTAGTAACAGTTAGTAGTAGATTTTAAAGTTGTTTAACTATCACTTTTTTGTGACTTTTTTACTATTAACGCAAAAATATTTTTAAACGTATATTATAATATATTTATGCTTAATGATTGCAAGATATAATAGGTAAATAATTTCGGCTTAAATATGACATTAAATACATTTTAAAGTGTACCTAATTATTGCAATGTTACAAAGATTTAGTTTAGTCAGCCCTTTAGTTTATGAAAATAACCTTTATGTACACTGACTTATGGATCAAATTTGCGTAAATAGACATCAGAAACAGCATAAATAACGCAAAAAAACCAGCAAACTAAGTTAGTATTGAAGGGCAAAATAACAAACTTGATTTAGATTTAGCTACTTTTACGGACAAATAATGCTTATAATCAGTGATCTATTTTTTGTAGAAGAAAAATTTTTAAGTATCAATTAAATGTCATTGTGTAATGCCCATGTCCTACAAATAGGTGCTTTTGAAATGATAATGAGATTGTCAAAGACAAAGTCTGACTGAACGGCTGAATCTGTGCTGTTCCTATTCTTTTAACTACAATTGATCCTATGTACGAGTATATGGCAATAAAAATTACTCTACAATTCCAAAACGCTGTGCTCAACGGCTTGTTAGTAGAATTAGGGACCAGTAGTTTGATCTATATCGTAACTAATGCAATACTCAAGTAAATCAATTGTTAATGAAGGATTTGTTCCAGATGACGAGTTTGGGGAGAAGTCTGTGTCAGTTCTTTTGGATGGAGAAGAGTCGGAGCTGGTATTCATTGATCACCCTAGTACGGAGATGTCGGTAAGTGTTTATTAATGTATTCTAATGTGAATTCTGTTTTAGGCGGTCAGCTCACTGCTATGCGTCTGCACTGCTATGCGTGCAGACTTTAAAAGCTATATGCATATCTTACTTTAAAAGCAGGTTTCTCCATAAGTTTAAATCTTCCGTTTCGCTCTTCAGTAGGCGATCTGCCTAAAAGAGAAATTTCCATTATACAAAATCCGATTATACACATAGCTTTTTTTTTTAAACTTGCCTGTGGCGTCATTATCATTTAGTTTCTTTTGTTTGTGATGGCATTTTATATTTTATTTTACATTAACAGCTTAAACGCCCAGCCGAAAATACTAGTTTGCTCTATGGGCCATGGCAGCCACCATATGTCCGACATCCCTTTTGTTATTTTTCAATCGGCCCATTGATAAAACAAACTGGCAGATAAATGGTGTCTGCCATGGCGTTTAACGTGTTAATTATTTAAAAATGACAAGGTTTTGTCCAGCTAAAGGCGATTAACGGTCTGTATAGTAAATGGCAGTTTGCTGTATATTTGTATATTTTAAAATTTAAGTTAAACAAAAAAGCTCTGGCAAATACTTGGCAACCTATTAGGTGGGACCAATAACACAACTGGCGAAGTGTGGGCTATGATACGTATCTGCCGGCAATGAGCGAATTGTGGGCATATAATACGTGGGACGAACCACATAACTGGTGAAGTGTGGGTTATGATACGCATCCGCCGGCAGTTGCGAAGTGTGGGCATATTTTACGTGAGACGAACAACACAACTGGCGAAGTATGTATGTAAGTTAAACAATTACCTACCAGTACCAAAATATTATAACCGGGCACCTACTAATAAACGAATAACAAATGCACTGTTAATAGTTTACTAGAAAGGTCGTTATAATATATAAACTAATAAGTAACTCAGAATCTAGAATGTTCAAAGTTTCAATACCGCCAACGAGTGTTACCTTCAAAGTACTTCAAAGTTTCATAATTACAGTTTATTAATTGCCATGTATCCTGTATTGATCGAGGAGTTAATAACCGAGTTTTGTTACGTAATTCAATTGATTTTCATTCCAAACGTTTATTGCATTTATGAATGACAAGATCATTCACTTATAAATTAACGCGCCCATTCATTATGGACAGAAGCTTAAGTGAAGAATAAACTAATCAACTTTCAAAATCAAACATATAAAGAGCCTTGGACATCTTGGCAGCTTTTAGATCCACACTCATGAAGAGATTTTATGCTATGGATAAACATTAGTACACACACAACGGATAAACATAAATATTATCTGACAGTTAGGCAATTACTAAATAATTGGTTTGATTTTCAGAAAATATTTGGATGCTCAGACGAATGCCATACACCTTCTAATCTGCACAAGTTCCGCGTTTATTATCACTGAAAATCACTTGTACTTATACATAACACAAGTTCTTAATGATACTTATCTTGGAACTGAATCATTGATGTATATGTAAGAAAGACACACACACACACACACACACACATAAACACGCGAAGTATATTTTATAATAGCCATTGTATAAATAATACCATTTTTTTATAATTTGTTAACGTAAAATAAGCTACCTCTGTCTACTAATATTTACATATTAAGCATAAAAAATATTAACCCGATTTTGGTTTATAATTAGTCATATATTATACTTACATTTGTCTGATTACTGTGGGTTATGTAATAAATGTAAATAAAATAAAATAATGAATACTAATTATAGGCTGGCCCACATCCGTGCCACCTATATAAAAATATCCTTTATTGCACATTCAACAATACAAAGAAACAGATCATATACAAATCAAACAAGTATAAAGGCGGGCTTATTTCTAACAGAGATCTCTTCAAGTCAATCCTAACGGGAGTGAAAACTTTGTAAGTGGGATAAAAATTATTACCTAGTGGTATAAAAAAAATCTTGAGTTACTATAAACTCGACATCTTTCATAGTAATTATTAATTTGTTTAATATGCTGAACAAAATTAAAACTAAACAATATGTACAGCGTACTTATTATTATTTCATAATGAAATATCTTCCAAAAGGCACGCGGAAGAAAATGTTTTTAAGAGAGCAACCTTTTTACTGTTATAGCCTCCAAAATTGTTTATTAATTTTCGGCCTTATTTTGAGTCACTAAGGTCCAAATTATCGTGGCATCTATTCTGCCAGTAACGATGAAAGGTTCATTTATGCACGTGATAGTAAAATTTTATGGAGATTTTTCTTCAATTACTAATAAAAATTAAGTCGTTTAGACATACATTACAAGCACTCATAAAAAAGACTACAAAACAACCATCTTTTTTAATAGATAAAACACTCCTACATTTTGAATTGTCCAGATTTGTAAAGTTCACTTTACAATTAACTTACGAAGACATTTAAAATCTAACACATTGCAACTTTAAACCAATTTTAATAATATATAACTTATATATATCTATCCAACTTATAACTATTTAGCTTTTATATAATTTTTCTTGCAATTAGTGACTTAACAGGCGTTTGATCTCAAAGCCACTTGGCGGGAGGCAGAGGACTCCTGGGGAGCGTTATTGTTTAAATAATGACTCTAGGACTGTATGATAAAAATATTACATTCGAGAGCTAAGTGGGTTTCTGTGTTCTCTATTGGTGACTAGCTTTCAAACGGAGCTCAGCTAGCTTGGTATTTAATTGTCTGTAAGTATTTATATCGTGATTTCCTGTAAGAGTTTTTTTTTTAATTATGACTTCGTGAGTTTACCACATTTATCCGGTGTCAAGTAAGAGATATGTTAATACTATATAAATGAGAATGAGTGATAATAAGGATGATAAATGAGATGCCTTCCCCCTAAACCCCTCGAGACCTCAGGAAAGATATGGGAATATACTGTCATGTCACATGGACTTCTTGAGAGAATTCGAAAACTTATGTTGCACTCTTTTGTTTCATTTACCAGCACTCATGAACTTTCACAAACACTTAATGGTTAACAATCCACCGTTATTATACGTAAATGCTTAAAATATGACATATTTTTAAAAATAAAATAAAATCTGTAGACATGACGTAGACGCTTCACTTTCCCACCAAGAAGTCCTTTGTGGGAGTTATTGATTATTCTTTTGTTTTTAAAATGATTCAGTCGGTTTTAAAATGGTCAAAGAAGTTTTTGAACGCAGAAGTTGGGATTTGGATCTACTGCTGCCCATCATCAGGTAGGGTTTCTCGTCGTCGAGTCTTACGACTCCCCATGAGATGAGAGTTGATGGCAATATTCTAAGCCAGTAATATGGCAACTCAGTTCGCGCTGATAAAAATAGGCTTATTAATAACTACTTATTGTTTGGGTATATAGGAATTGGGTGTATAGGGATCCTACCAAGACCTAAGGAGCCCAAAACAACCTCACCTGGAAGTGGTGCACCTGCCGATCAACTGACGAGGCTCTGGCGAACATAATAGTGCCCGGTAAGCGGCAATAAGCTCGCCACTTATTACGTGGGACCAACTATATAATTGGCGAAGTGTGGGCGTATAATATGCCTCTGCCTACCCCTTCGGAGAAACAGGCGTGAATGCATGTATGTTATTGTTTTTACTAGCTAAAGACATATTATAACAGTGAGATAAACAGTTACAACTACATAATGAGATATATTCCGTAGCCTCTGATTACTTAACCACTTGACGTGAACTGGCCCGTTATAATGAATAGGAATTAATTAAATCATTATTAATATCTCTCGTCAAAATGCTTACGCCTTGACGATTGAGCGCGAAACTTGAGTGTTATAGCCTGAGGCTTCAACACTCTTGAGTCTAAAAGGCTTGAGTATTTAACCCTTTCACAGGCAGAGCACGTTGAAAATATTCATTCGATTTCCACCTTAGGCTAACCGCCTAAGGTTCAATTTATGGTGGTCATATATTAACAACTGCCTGGTAAAGGGTTAACGGTCGACGCATATATATATAACTTTTTGAGTTTGAAAAGTAGTAGCCCTAAGAATCTTTGGGCCCTATTAGAAAGCTCAAAGTCTTACAGCGTGCATTTGATGGGTATGAATGAATAAATGAATGAATATATGAATGAATGATTGTATGAATGAATGAATGAATGAATGAATGTATGAATGAATGAATGTATGAATGAATGAATGTATGAATGTATGTATGAATGAATATATATTTTTTAAATTTAAATAAATATTCTCTTACAATCACACCAATTATTTAATTCCAAGATAAGTATCACTAAGAACTTGTGTTATGGATACTAAATAACGGATAAACATACTTAAATACTTTTTTTTTTATAAACACATACTTAATATACATAGGAAAACACCCAGACCAGAATAAATATTCATGTTTATACACACAAAGATTCGTCCTGTGTGGGAATCGAACCCACGACCTCTGGAGTGAAGTGCAGGTATACTGACCTCTACGCCATATCGGTCGTCGAATATATGAATGAATTAATGTATGAATGTATAAATGAATGAACACTTTATTGTCCACTACATATAAAAAAAGTAATCCAATCACATATGCGTATGCTTAGGGTTTCAATCCAAAATCTGGTCAGAATAATTTCAATATTTCTAATCCTTATATTAGAAAAATTAAAATGATGAAATTAAAGCCTACGTAAACAACAGACTTTTTGTTCGACCTTTATTTCTCTGAATAAAGAGTTTAAAGTATCCGCGTATATTAACTGATTGACACGACTTCACACAGCAAATGCAAACAGTTGTAACTTTACGCTCTTAGAAATAAAAATCATATACCTGATTGGACAAAAAGGCCTTCGTCTACGTAGGCCTCAACATGATTACTACGTAAATATTTCAGCCCTTCAAAATTCTTTAATTACGTCTATATAGAACATGCTACTATATACATTAAGCCGCAACGCTCTGTAAGAGAATTGTGGTAGACGCGAAGAGAAATGGCAACTTATGAATTAAATATTTATCACTCGGCAACAATGCTAGTCAGAACAAATTCTGAGCGTAATTTGAAACAGAGGTTGTGGTGGCTTTTGAGTCGATGACTTTGCAAATGGTTAAAAGATTTTAAGTAACATAACTAACTTTTGTTGAAGGCTTAGCTCACATTTTTAAAAACTTCAAAATAACACATACTATTATACAACTTAACTTACTTTATACAAGAACAATTCGTATATACAAGATAATGGGAAGTCGAAGACTGCGGGTTGATAGAACTGGAAGAAATGGTATTATGAAAAGAGGAAATTGGAGACGGTTTTGTAGTCAATCCTAGGGTGAACTAAGCTCCCCCCCGACTGGTCTCCACCTTGTCGTGGTGGGGGGGCTGAGTACCTCCCGGTAGGGCGCAGGAGGCGCCAGGGAAAAGGTAACATCCAGAGATTGGCGACTCTGGGTGCCCTTAGTACTGACTACCGGGGGGGAAACTAAGAGGGACCTGTGGAGGGCGCAGCGGGCGGGCCAGGAGGGCCCGTCAAGCAGCGCCAGGAGGGTCTTCGGCAGCGGGGGCAGGGGGGCCCTGCTGTCTAACCATGAACCCTTCGAGAAGTCGGCCACACACGCTATGGTCGCATAAGGAGGTAGGAGGGGCGCGTCCACTGCGTCTCTCTGAGGAGGTCCTCCCGGTTTTGGTCCGGGGGACGTTGGCCGCGGGCGGGGTGTCAGAGCTGCAACCCAGGTACTGGCACCCCGCCTCTTTCTCAACAAGCGGCGGGCGTCGTCGGAAGATTTTTAGTGGGTATTACCGCTGGCGGTCGTGTCTGCCGGTGGTGAGCCCCACACACCTCTCTCGGTCTCCCTTTGGCCGGGAGACAGTGCGTAAATGCATTTTGTTACCGACGTAAATCAAAAAAAAAAAAAGGGTGAACTAAGCTATCTCTCAGATAATTTGGCTTCTATGACGAGCGATATAAAAAGACAAAATATTTATCCAGAGTGGGAATGAAATCAACGATTCTTGTCGACGAGAGCAAGAACTGGTATAAAAATCCCTGAACTACACTCATTAACGTTTAGGGTACTTTTGACCTGCCCTTTCTCCAAAATCTTTTGGAGGTACCTTTGATAGGTCTTGTTTTACGTGGTCTTCCCCTCCCAACACTTCGATTCACTTTTCCATTATAAATCACTTTCGTTAGTCTACTTTCATTCATCCTTTCAACATGACCGAACCATCTAAGCATACCTTTCTCAATTCTTGTCACTATGTTTTCTTTTTACTCAGTTTTTTTCTTTTAGGTGGAAAACTGCTTGTCGACGTACGAACCTCACGCCTGCATCGTGATCTACTCAGTGGTAGCCCGAGGGTCCTTCATCAGGGCGGGAGAACTACTCTCTTACCTGGCCAGGGAGCAGTTTACCGCCGACCGTACTGTGGTGCTCGTGGGGAACAAGGCTGACCTTGCTAGGGCTAGGCAAGTTACTACAAATGGTAAGACTGTATGAGAATTAGCTCCGAATTCGTGTTAGACTGACGGCAAATGGGGCAAAAAAAGTACTAGACTAAAATGGAGACCCTTTGACAGAAAGCGTGGCGAGGACAATGGACGGACGATTTAATAAAGTTTGCGATAATATCTCTAAGTGGGGATCTGAATTCTGAAAACCAGGGCGCTACCGCCTAACTTGCTCATAATCGATTATTAGGTAAAATGGATTTCGAATTGATTCTGTCGTACCGCCGAACACTTGGACTTAATATGTATGGCGTTCTCCATTTAGGCACATATTTTGAGGGATTGACGTAATATTTGACAGTCTCTATTTATTGTTATTATATTACAACTTGTTTATATTTACGTAAAAAATTGTCAGCAAATCACAAAAAATAATCATCTATTCAATTAGTACTTCACTAGTCTGCTTATTGATGTGTCACGGGTCAAGATTTAATATATAGCTTTCGGCAGACTCCCCGGGACGGACTGATGAACCGCAAAAAAATTTGATCTAGATAAAATAGCTGAAATTCATCGAATGAGGCGGAAGGCTGTTCGAGTTTAATGCCAACAAAATTCGTTCAAGGCCCCTTGACTTGACATTACCCAATAAGTGGACCTCAGCATTTTTGGCATGAAAAATAAACAACGGCAAAGAACTAAATCCAAAACGCTACATCGAAAGTATTATATTATTTTAACTGAAAAAAATGTGAACGTTGTTCTTTGCCATCTTTAATAAACATTTATGATGCAATTTACACAAGAAGTCAAATAAGTAAACAAGTGAAAGCTTGCTAAGAATAAAATTTACTCTAACACAAATTTTTTTTTCACAGAAGATAGGATCACATGGTTATACTCTTTAGCACTATTAATACTCACACTTTGCCGGTGACCTGCAGCTAACGTGAACCTGCTACTTTTATCAGGTCGTCCGGTACAATTACCTGCCATATTTGTTTCGATTACATTTAAGCCTGTAATTTGAGGCCGTCGATTTTCAAGTGGACGTCTCACCTGTGAAATGGATATTTTGTACAGAACATTGTAATTGTTTCAGAGGGAAAAGCGTTAGCTACAACCAAGGACTCCAAATTCATTGAGACGTCTTCGGGCATCCAGCATAATGTAGACGAGCTGCTCGTGGGGATCCTCAAACAGATCAGGCTCAAGGAGAGCCGCGAGAAGAAACAGGCAAAGAAGGTTGGGAAACAGGTCAGATATTAACGAAGCGCTTGTAGCTAGGTAGTTGGAAGCAATTATCGAAGTCAAGCAGTGTTCACTTCAATGGGTAACCGTTTTTGTAGCATTTGAAATCGAACACAAATGAAATAATGAGATATCGTCAGCCTAATTTTCAAACTGCTTATGTCATTTTGAGCAAACTTTATAGAAGTAAAAACTGTTTATTTATCATATTTAAGGCACTAATTAAATATAGTTGTTATTCCAATTCGTTCATAAATAATTACATACATGCATACATTCACGCCTGTTGCCCCGAAGGGGTGAGCAGAGGCATATTATACGCCCGCACTTCGCCAATCATAAAGGGGTATAACTTAGACGGTCACCAGAAATATTTTTAGGACCCTAACCGCCACATAAAGTAAATAACCCCAAAAAAATTAAATTGACTTTATAAAAAGGGTCCTAAAGTAAATTATACTGTGATCCAAAATAAATAAACAAACATCAGAAAAAGTGCACGCATTGTACAAATATTCTTTATGCTTCTCAAAATAGATAAATGGTCACCAAATAATGTCTTACACAAAAATTTATATTACTACCAAAAACCTTACTCTAAATTAGTTTGACGTCATCCAAAATAAATATATTTGTTTTTTTATTAAGTGTCTATGATTGACTGATCTCAAAGTGCCATTGATAAATCTTAGTAAAAATTAATGTTATAGGTAACTACGACTGTAATAAAACATAATTTTCATTCTACTTTCGATGGTTTTATTTTATAGAAACATTAAGACTGAAATACCTACACTATTTGGCTTTATTATCACATTACAATAAACTAATTTCATATAACTGTTATCGGACAAACCCGATTTAAGGACAAACCAGTATAGCCTAGTCCAAACTAATTTAGGTGGGCTACAACTATCATAATATAAAATGTTTTTAATGGTAAGAAAAAAAATAACCTCAACCTAACCCAAAAAGAGAAGTATAAGGTTATTTTTTTTTTCTTACCATTCAAAAACATTTTATTATAATAGTTGCAGCCCACCTAACTAATTATTATTAGTTAGGACTAGACTATACTGGTTTTTCCTTAAATCGGGTTTGGCCGGTAACATAACAATAAACTAGTGACAGATGTTTGGGAACCACAGTATATTGTTTGGAATTTAAAAAAAGTTTTAGCGAACGTTAGCTTTTTTAGTACAGCAAAAACTACTAAATTAAAACATAAAATATTGGTAACAAAATATTGAGTCTGAAGTGAATTTTAAAAGCGTCCACATATTTTTATGGTAGTCAATAATAAGAAAAATTGTATATATTTGATAATATTTTAGGAAACGTAATTTGGTGACCATTTAACCATTTCATTAATAGTAAAATAGGTACATTTTAGGGCGTCGCTTAAACACAAGCCATCATAAAGTTGGTCCCACGTAATAGGTGAAGAGCCTATTGCCGCTTATCGGGAACTGCTATGTTCGTCAGAGCCTCGTCCGGTAATCGGCAGGTGCACCACTTGCAGGTGAGGTTAGCTTGGTCTCCTTAGGTCTTGGTAGGATCCCTATACACCACACATTTTGGAGTTACGCAGGTTGAAAATAAGACTGATGATATGTAGCCGTTGGATCCGGTTATTACTATGTGTTAATTAAAGGCCGTGGCTCAGTAGAGAAAAGGTAATGGGGCGAAATTTTGTTGATGATTCTTGTACAGTTTTACTGCAGGGTACGGGCATTCAAGGATATATTTCACCACGAGAATCCAGTGCGGATTAGCATGGCGCCCTGCCGTTTAAATATTTCAAGCCAGTAGAGCCTCTTACTTGGTATAACGAATGCCTTAAATTGTCAACTCGAAACAAGGCATAACATACCTTCCGAAGCAAGTATGCGTCCGATATTTAATATCACAGAAACGCTCACCTAACCAAGAACTGTCTTCTTGTCAGTAAACTCTGCATCTTTCCGATAATCGTTTCAGATCTTTTAGTGTCGCCAAGCTACGATTAAGTTAAAGTTATTAGATTTTAATTCCCTTAAAAGGCTTACGTACTATCCTACATAGCAACAATCTAGATTCAGCTCGATATGGGCTAGTATAGTCTAACATAAGCTTTTAGACGGAATGTGCTATCTAGAAATTCTCATAAACTTGGCTTTCAAATTACTTAGCCATACTGTAACAACAAAGGGCGCCTATAGGCAAGACATTGTGGGTTTGTACCTATATTAGAGGCACGCCCTCGCTTCTTCTTATATATTTATGATATATTTTACACCTTGTGTTACAATGTTGGAGTTTGTATAGACTATGGTCATCATCACCATCATCAGCCGACATTTGTCTACTGCTGAACATAACCCTTTCCAATGGCGTGCTACAGAACTCTATCTTGAGCTCTTCGTCTCCAACCGCTTTTTTTTATTTATATTTTAGGATGGAAAATCGTCTAAAGACTTTCTCCCCCTGTGGGTGGATTGGGAGAGTGTATCAGACTTTTACTGACTAAAAACCATCCATGTTCCTTCTACGTCCCGAGGCCGCGGTAACCCTTTCGAACAGTCCCGCAGTTTCGAACCGCTGCCAGCCATTTTGCGTATGTCGTCGAGGGCGTCCTACACTCCGTTTACCAAGACGTGGTCCCTACTGCAGAACATGTCTCCAAATCGGTAGAGACTATGGTATTAAGGGATAATGTAGCAGTCCAATGTTGAAATAATTTTCAAATCAGTTCCATAGTTTTTTAGTTAATTCATTACTTCGTCATCTACCGGAATTACTATGGTGTATTGAGAAACTCGATCTCATCCCGCTCTCTCCTTTCCTCTCCCGAACAACACGTGTTGGTCTTAGGAACCATCCTCATACTGTGCTGACTATCAGCACTCGAACCAATAATTTTGATTAGTCGTGGCTGTGTAACCCCATTAAGCTTTGGAATTCGATGCCGGCTCCTGTGTTTCCTAGTTCTTATTATCCCAGGTCGTGTAACGGCATTTCAGTAGGCCGGCAGGGTATGGAGCGCCTTCATTTGTTTTGGACTGCATCGAGTATAGTATAGTCTCACATCTTTACTGAGGACTTAAGGGGTTTAGGGGAGGGCATCTCATTTATCATATTTATCACCTCTCATTCTCATTTACAATGTATTAAATTAAAAAGCCCAGTATTTTACTTGATACTGGTTAAATGTGCTTACCGCACAAAGCCTTCATTTAAGAAATACTTTTTGGCAGTGCGAGCCATATGGTCTCGTCTCTAAAACATTATGCATGAAAATGTTTTTGGTTAAATCTGTTTTCGTGTGAAGGAGTAAAAAACATCTCATCTTACGAACTTTCGCGGTAATAATGTTACCTCAATGGGAATATAATAGTAACTTTTTCATACCACAAAATACGTACTGTGATATCAGTATGTATTTTGTTCTCTAACAAAGTTTAAGCAGAAAAAAATAATAGAACTTTACTTTATTTTCCGCTCCTCAGGAATATTTTATGCAGATGTGTCACCCTTGCTATATCAATGTAATGTGAACTTTATCGTGTCTGTACAGGAGTCAAAACCGCCGAAGCTGGCCAGCTCGCGAACTCATATCTCGCTGAGTATTGCCAGGGAGCTCCTACAGAAGATCTGCATAAATGACATCTCCAAATCCAAATCTTGTGAAAATCTTCATGTGTTGTAAACTCTTGGAGCTGACGTGAGTTCTCTAATAGTCCCCATTGTATAAATACTTTTAGCAGCTCATGAAGAGGCTGTCTTTTAGCCGTATTGAAGCAAAATACTGAGTTTTAAGTCACAAAATATCTTAGTAGTTCTTATATAGAGCATTGTATGTGGACTTTTTTCGTATCGTGTACCCACAGGACAGGCTTGCCTAGTATGGGGCCACTGTAGCCTTTATTTTGTAAACTTTATGGCAATAAACAAATAAGTTTATGTCGATCTTCCGGGGGCATATTTAAAAAAAAGTTTAGCAAATATCAAATGTTCATTATTATTTGTGCAAAAATAACAATAATGTTAGATGGAAAAAAGGCTCATTACATTTACGTAATGTAAACCTGATTGTTGTAACTTAATATTTTGTGGTAAATTGAGGAAGAAAAACATAATGTGAAATTAATCTTATATAATTATATAAACCTTTTTATAAAGATATATCTATATTTAAACGACTTCTACATATTGTAAGAGATACTTGCTGTTAATATAGGTAGTGCTAGTCACTGTAAATTCTAGAACTGAAATATTTTAAGCCATACCTATTACAAAAAAAAATTTTCTACTTAAGTATAGTAGAAATATTTTTAAGAAAAGGAGGAGCTAATACATGTATGAGAACCTCATTTTCTTATCTTATACTTATTAATTAAGTTTTTAAAAATTTGTTCCATAAGTTAGCCAAAGATATCATGACATTATATTCGTTACATTTACAAATAAGGTTGACTTATTTACTTTTTAAACAGGTTACTTTAGTTATATCGAGATTTATTATAATTACAAAAAGATTTTCGCCTTGCAGATGACGAAATAGCGCCATTTTTAGACAAACGTGGTCAATTCTTTTTTGGCAATCAATTATTATTCGAGTTTTGGCGCATCGGAGCAGCATTTTATGTTCAAAAAGTAGTGTTTTATATGTGAATGTAGTGGATGTTAATACATAACGTACAGACGTGTAGGAAAGTGTTATGTTGTTGTGAATTGCGATTTTCTGTGTTGATACACAACTTAAACTGATTAATAATATTTGAAAACAATTTATATTCTATTCGAAATTGGGCATGTAAATACATATATGAACCTCTTTAGTATAATAATCTTTACTTCAATACAAGTTAAGTGCTTCTTATTATATTCTTGATTTGTGTTAATTATATTTTGTTATTATTTTTTGCAACTTGTATTGAATAAATATTTTTCTTTCTTTTCTATTCTTTCTTTCTTTCTATCTTTAGTGTACGTAATACTTATAGGCTATACAATATATGTATATGAAACAAAATATTTTTTCAAGAACCATTGGGTACACCTATAATATCAATAACTTTTATAGCAATTAAAAACTTATAAGGTATCTACATAGTGTTAAATTTATCAGTATTAAAATAAGAAAAGGCAAATGTTACGCTTCTTCCTATGTTTAATAAAGGTTAACTAATACAGTCACGTATTTTTTTTGGTGAATTTTCTGTGTTACAAACAATATTTATGTATGCATGAATATAAAATAATAAAGAGTATATTTTATGCGTGACTGTACGTTTAGATGTATTGACATACTTTGATATACTTTTTAAATTTAAATATAAATTAAGACTATCCTTTTCCCTGGACTGCGACCTCCATAATGTAATCCTTAAGAATAAAATAAATATTAGGCATTAAGAATAAAAACTGTATTTTAACTAATAATATTTTTTTAACGAAAGACTTTCTACGACTTTTACATGTGTTGTCTCTTTAGTTCTAGTGTGTTTTTGAAATTATTGATATACTATTTTGTACTTAATATTACTTTCCTAACGTACCCAACAAACATTTTTATTTAAGTGGCATCAAAAATAAATAACTGCTTATCTAACCACACACATTGCACATCAAAAATACTAAATTAGCACTTTAATCGTAGCTCCTCAATCAGTATTTTTGATGTGCAAACAAGTAATTTAACAGAATCAATTTATGACATTCCTTTTACAATGGTTTGAAATTAGATAGCCTTCACCTTAAAAAGTTCACATTTCCTGTCTTGAATTAAAAAAAACTTTTTACAATATTTTTTTTTGAAGCAAGACGTTTTGTATTCAAATCTCTTGTTAAAAGATATGAAAATTCATATTTAACAACTTGTAAAGTCAATTTTATTTCCACTAGATTTTATGAAACTAAACGTAAGTATTTTGATTTCAAGAACACACCCGAATTATCTATTGTAGTTGTATATTTAAAATAAGATTTTTTATCACTTAAAATGTATGCGAACCTGTATATGTGTAAATTAAAAAAATAACTACTTAGATGTTTGTTAAAAAAGGGTTACTTAAGGAATGAAATGATACGATTATGTGTGATTGCCTTAAATGTAGTAAGGTTATAACTAATTGAGGTAGTAGAGCAAGTTTATTTTCTACCTTATCTTAGATATCTATGACATTTTAAATATTAAGATTTTATCATATAATTTGTTTCAGTTTTCAAGATACTTGCATAGTTAATAACGCATCATTGGGATAAAAAAGTTTTCTTTGCAAACTTTTTTTCTTAAAAAAAATTGCTTGTAAGTCTGATGAAACGTTACATTTCATCAAACTTAATAAATGGCCAACCTAACCTTATTGTACATCAGAAATGCCGCCTAATCCATACTCGTTATTTTGATGATCAAAAAGTCATTTTTAGAGCATCTATTTATTTTTTTCCAAAAAAATATTTATACTTAATAAAAAAATTGATTGTGTTGATTTATAGGCACTTGATAGAACTATGACTCATTACCCTCCTACTCTGCACCCAGTTCATCTGGGGTCAGTGCAGCATGTCTTTTGCATCCATTAAAAACGATCTGTTCTTGTTTAATAAATTATTGTATGTACCGAACCTCAACGGTATCGTAAAAAAATTCTCTCTATAATTAAAAAAACACATTTCAAATTGACGTCAACAAAGCTTAAAGTAACAAGTCTAAATGTTAATGTTACTTACATGTAGTTATGTTTCTTCTTATAATTACTAACTGGCTGGACCAGTTAATTACGTAAAAGTTGAATGTAAATTGTTGAAAAAATATAATTGTCTATATTAAATCGTTAAAAATATAAAAATGGTTCTGCTAATTTTTTTTTTGCATATTTTTTTTTCCTAGAAAAAAATATATTTTTTTAATTAACAGAAGAACGTTGTAATATAACTACGGCTTTTTTTTTAATCCATTATTTTAATAATATATTTATGTCCAGTAGTATTTTAAATAAAATATATCACAACTACTGGTCACACAGCCCATGGATCAGTTTACTTGATGTACTCGTAACACAAGCATTTTTAATATGTTGCATATTTTTAACGTTTTATTTTAATCTATTCCATTGTATCGTTTGACATTGTAAAATCAACAAAAAAAAATATCTATTATATTTTCTTGTCAAATCTTTATTGGATTTTGGTTACAGACGTTATGGCTGGCAGTTAGTTGGTACTTGTAATATTTTAAGATATATTTTAATTATGTGGCTTATTCTAGTCGATGTAGTTTAAGTTCTTTAAACAAACTTTGATTAAATATATTTTTTGTTTTAAGTATGCCATAACAGAAATTGCTAACGAAAGAATTAAGTAATCAATAAGTAGATAAAAAAATTGTGAACCTATTTACTGTATTTTAAGCTTGAAGAGACTCAGTGTTGTATACTTCTTAGCTTTGTTACTATTTAAATGTTGTCAATAGTTTAAATATAAAGAAATGATTTATTACTAAACATGTAGAGAGTCCCATTTCAAAATAATCTCAATTATGAGCTATGTCGTTTTTGAATCAGACCGAGAATAGACATGTCAATTTTTATCTCTTTTGCTCTCGTGCCTATATTCTCATCTTTTGTCTCGCTCGAAGTTGAAACATTCGACATTAGTCCGAAGCGACACAACTTATATATAATGAAAAGTGGTGATTGTAAAATTCTCTTCCAAACTACAAGACTAACGCCTTATACTTAAATGTTACTAGGTGTTAATGTTAAATTCTATTAAAAAAATGATTATTGCGTTAGTATGCAATTTTAAATTGGTGTTTTACTAAAATATAGCATTGAACAATTAATGTGATTCGGAATAATAGTTGCAAATAAATTATTTGAAATTATTTTTGTATTTTTATTAATCAATCTTAGTCTTTTACTTTAATTTCACCACGCAGACTAAGTGCAGAACAAGATTCCTGGGAATCTTCAATCGCAGCCAGGTAAGTGTCTATTATAAACTGAACAAAATTTGTGAAATAAGGAATGGTCACAATACTTAACTCATAGTAGTTCTTTGAATTCCAAATCAAACAAATAGTAGGTAATAATTATTTGTATAATTATACTCGTAATACAAAGATATACATATAAAACCTACATACATAATATCACGCTCATAGTAGTTGTTTGAATTCCAAATCAAAAAGATACTAGGCGACAAATATTTGTATAATTATACTCGTAATTCGAACATATACATTCAAAACATACATAAAATCACGCCTGTTTCCCCGAGAGGGTAGACAGAGGCATATAATATTCCCACATTTCGATATTGGTATCACGTAATAGGTGGCGAGACTATTGCCGCTTATTGGGAACTTTTGTGTTCGCCAGAGCCTCGTCTGATGTTCGGTAGCTGCACCACAGGCAGGTGAGGTTGGCTTGGTAGAATCCCCATACATATAAAACTGTTGCATATCTTAGTATTAAGATTATATATGTGGGTACATGTAAAACAGTCGTGCCGACCGACGACGGTTATATTATAAAGTCAGTCTCAATATACGTGTGAAGCTAACAGCTGTGTCTTATTTATCAGTGGCGACGAGGATCGGAAAGTTTGTTTATCTGTCCTCCCTTATTTATGTCACACGTCATAATGACTACATCCTGCCTGATGGTAAGCAGTGAATGCAGTCCAAAATTCGAGACCCGGGATCATAGGAACTAGGAAACACATGAGTCGGCAAAGAATTCCAGAGTTTATTGGTATTTTTGAAGTAATACATTTTTCGGTACAGTTTTGAATGTGCACAATGAGAGATGAATATTTTTTTATGCTGTCCTTATATAGAATGTTATACCATGGTATTTTTGAGGTAATACATTTTTCGCTACAGTTTTGAATGTGCGCAATGAGAGAACAATATTTATTTGTGCTATTCTTATATAGAATGTGATACCACTAACAAACAAACAATTATTCGTGTTATAAAACCGACAATTAAGCATAATATGCTTATTCTTTTATATAGCATCAATGTAAACTATTCCATGAATTAATATCACATAAAACCCATTACAATGCCTACAACTGGACAATAGTGATTTTTGTATGGACGTACCGTTGATTGCTGTCGATCAACTTTCATAACAAAGGGAAAATATGCTTACAAATCATTCTGGGAAATCGAGATACTTTTATCTCTGCCGGTCTTTACATGTATATTTTTTGACAGTCAAGTAGAGATGAAAGAACTCAAGTCTTTTAAGTATTTTCAAAGAAACTCGAGTCAGTTATGAGGGTTAACTAATCGATCGATTCTTCCTGAGCTTTTAAGAAGTCTAATTAAATCTCTCCTTAGACTTGAGGATTCAATACCGCATGTAAGCTTGGGTACTTTTACAATTCTCATAGCTACTCTTTGAACCTCGTTAAAAGGTGCAAGCTGGTATCCAGGCGCTCCTTCCCGAAGATGGCAGCAGTCGCCCTTTGCCCCGGCGTGAAGTACGGCTTTTCCTTGTCTTAGTCAGATCGCTCAATAGGCTAGATCGTATGACATGCCACCAAAAATAACTTTGTACTGAATATTTCGAAAATTGATCCGAGTATTGTGCCATTGGCACAATCTACCAGAGTTGAAGATGGGTTGACGACATGGGCTAATCAATATGTTCATGTCTTTAAAAGGAACG
The DNA here is from genome assembly GCA_949126915.1 of Musotima nitidalis. NCBI lineage: Eukaryota > Metazoa > Arthropoda > Insecta > Lepidoptera > Crambidae > Musotima > Musotima nitidalis. Next base: position 5,187,069 of record OX421435.1, read on the forward strand.
CTGGAGTTTATTTACTTGAAAAGAGTTGTAAAGAGTCATTACATACTTTGGAAACATTACATACGTTCTGAACATAAGTCAGATTTCGTTTGAACAATAAATTTCCGCACAGTGACGCCCATATCAATGTCATAAATGTCGATATAATTATACCATTCCATGTCAATGTTCCTACCAGCCAAATACAGCCATTTGTCCGGCCAGCAGAGTCAGCGGGGTCAGTCTCCCATACGTCAATAAACCCGGGATTGGTTTTCATATACTATTGACGACTGATATGGCGACGAGGTCAGTATATAGCTGCGCAACATACTAGATAGTTTCAGATATACATGACTCAGTCCATGTAAACCAGTTTCAACCAGTCAAAGATAGCAATTTGACCGGTCAACAAGGTCAGCAGGGTCAACGTACAATTTTTGAAGGGCAGCGGGATTGAAACGTATCAACTCTTTCCTCTCCACCAACCCTCACTGTGACATTATTGTTTACATAAGTAAAGATGGATGACTGGTATTATTGATAGTATTTCCATAATTGTGAAAAATTGTTTGAACAACTTCCAACATTCCAGCATAGTTAGAAAAAAGAGTAGTTTAAATGGTTTGTAGTATTTTATATACTCGAAGTTAGCGATTTTTTTAAATATTTACGTTTTGTGCTCTCTTTTATGTGCAATATGTCTAGAATAGTGGCACCCCCTCTCATCTCAAGGGGAGTCGTAAGAGTCGACGAAGAGAAATCCTATCGAATGATGGGCAGCAGCTTTACCTTCTGCACAGGCTTAAACTGCGATTACTAAACCGCCTGCCTAGCGTGCTAATTATGGCAGAAATGTTCAGCAGTGGATCGTCCGTTGATCGGCAGGTGCACCACTTACAGGTAAGGTTGGCTTGAGCTCCTTGGTCTTGGTAGGATTCCTATACACCCTAGTAATTATAATAAATAAATATAACCATTCAATTTTGTTTACTGCCGACGCAAACGAAGTCGCGGCCCATCACTAGTTAGTAAATTTAAACGAGAAAACGGTTTATTAAAGGAATATTAGGTACGTTATCTACGTAGCTGGTGGCTTTGAAGTCTGCTAGCTCTGTTGAAATCAAAGTTCATTGTGTTCCCACAAAGCGTTGAACTCATTAGTATTATACTCGTTATAAAGAGATATCGTGAAGGCTTTACTGAAGGTGACAGGTAAGTAATATTAGGATTGGTTTATAGAAACTATTGTAAGTAAAAGATAGATGTTTTAACTAGTTAGACTTCTACATTGTAGACAGATCAAATTCAAAGTCCTCTCTGTGTTTAATTTTAAGTAATATTTGTACAAATATCGAATTAATATGTTGGAGCCCAGGCCAACCTCACCTGCAAGCGGTGTACCTGCCGAACAACAGACGAGGCTCTGGCGAACACAAAGGTTCCCGAAAAGCGGCAATAGGCTTGCCATCTATTACGTGGGACCAACAATATTATTGGCAAAATATGACATACAATATACCTCTGTCTACCCCTTCGGGGAAACAGGCGCTTGTTTTTTTCTACTTATTCAGGTAAACAGTAAGAAAACAATTAATAAAATGAAAATAAATTAGACCAACACCGCTTAGCATTTTGTAGCTGTGCTTGATATACTATATAACTGCTCTTACTTTTCTGGATTGCATCGATTGCATTCCATCGGGCAGGATGAGGTATTGTACTATATAATATATAAATAAAACCACACTTGTAAGATTTTACAAATTTGTAGTGTGCACAAGATATTCCTTTTGAAAATAAAAGAACTCGAAAAAGTGTTTACTTTTGTACATAAAAACTGCTATTATTGAAAAAAATATTTATAAAAAAGTGTAGGTCGGAAACAATCACCGAAAATAACAGAGTTTACAAAAGATCCAATTCACGCGTACCTAATGTGGATTTATCATTCTGCTTTTATAATTATTTGATCCGCTCAGAAGCTAGCTATCGAGCAGAAAGGTGTGTCAGACTTTTACTGACGAAAAACCATACAAGTTCCTTCTTGGCTCAAGAAGGAACCAGCTGTGACCCGAGCCGCGGTAACCCTTTAGAACAGTCCCGCAAGATTGCAATTTTATTTTTTGTTTTACGTCGGTAACAAAATGCATTTATGCACTGCCTTCCGGCCAAAAGGAGACCGAAAGGGGGGTGTGGGACTGCACTAAAACTCTTCTGACGACTCCCGCCGCTTGTTGAAAAAGAGGCAGTACCTGGATTGCAGCGCCTGACACCCCGCCTGCGGCCAACGTCCCCCGGACTCTCAGAGAGGCGCAGTGGACGTGCCCCTCCTACCTCCTTGTGCGACCATAGCGTGTGTGGTCGATTCCCCGGAGGGTCCATGGTTAGACAGCAGGGGTTCCTGCCCCCGTTGCCTAAGACCCTCCTGGCGCTGTTTGACGGCCCTCCTGGCCCGCCCGCTGCGCCCTTCACAGGTCCCTCTTAGTTTCCCCCCCCGGTAGTCACTACTTAGGGCACCCAGAGTCGCCAACCTCTGATTTTTACCTTTTCCCGGCCCCCTAGAGGTACTCAGCCCCCCCACCACGCCAAGGTAGCGACCTATCCGGGAGTGGAAGCTGCCATCCTGCTGTTAGTTAATTTAAGGACGTATATGACGGTATAAAAAGTCTAATAGTATTACACCACACAATTTAATGTACAAAAAACTATTTAAAAGAATGTTAATTAGTATTTTTTTATCAATTACAAGTTCTTAATAATTCTTATCTTAGAACTACTCGTTCAGAAATAAATAAATAATGTTGCAAAAAAATTATGTATGTAATTTTGTTAAAATAAAAATGCCAAGTAATTTCAGTATGTTCCAAAAACTTTCTAGTAAAAGCTGCGACTGTGATGCTTTCATAAACATTTCATATTGCTAGCTCCATCCACTACCACTTTAGAAATGAGACTTTACTTTCTCAAGTAGGGTAAGATGGGGAAATGGTGGTCAGCGGGCAATGCCAGTCAAAATTTGACACTTGCAAAAACTTTCTGCCATCGGTACTAGTGTCGTCGTCTAGTATGCGACCGAGTATACTTATTGACCAAGCGGCTCCATTTTCCTTCGCGCGCAGTGAGTTTTACAGCTGTGTAAATGTTTGGACGACTTTTATTTTAACAAAATTGAAAATTTGGCTAAAGGTAAGCTTTAAGTGATTTATACCAATCAATATCCTTCTTTAAGTAAATTACTACACATTTTAATTATAACCAAAAAAAACCGTTGTCGTATTCTCGGGTTATGGCAATCATTTTTAGCGGGCAATACCGGTTATTGACTGGTATTACCCCGTATCGAATTATAAGACAATTTATTATTTGTTTGTTTATTAATTTAATGTCTTATTTATACACCTTAACAGATGCCGCGACACAGGGAAAGAACCACACGAAACAAAGATAAAAAGTTTGAATTGAATCTAAGTCAAAGAGAGTTCTTAGCATATCAGTTTGTGATTTTAATTATCAAAACATAAATAGTTAATAATATGTATGGTTTTAGTTTATTTAGTTTTAGTTTATTTTGTTTATTTAGTTTTAGTTTATTTTGATTAAACAAGAGAGTTTATTTTAGAACAAATATAAAAGATAAAAAAGTTTGAATCTAAGTCAAAGAGAGTACATCTCAGTTTGTGATTTTAAAATAAGATATATTAATAAGTAGTAATAATTTTGTTTTTTTTAAGTGTTGTTATTTTTTGTTATAATATAAAAATGTTTGGGTTTATTTAAGTTAAAATATTTAAAAAAATTAATATTTAAAAAATGTTATTTAATTATGTTTTGTTTTCATTTTAAAAGAAACCATGTGTTATTTTTTAATGACCGGTAATACCCCAACATTAGACCGCCATAACCCGCACCTGCGGGTAATGGCGGTCGACGGAGGCTTTTACAATATAATTAAAAAATAAGAAACCCGTAATAGATTGATAATTTGCCTCATATATATCTATAGCCCACTATATAAGCTATGTAAAAAGTCAGTTACCTATACCGTAAGTCCCATAAATAAAATATAAAATGGATTACTGCTTAAGTGACCGCCATTCCCCCATCTTACCCTAACACTTACCTTATTGAAAACTCAAGAGGCACATGTTTTTATTATACTTACTACAAATTTGTAGAAAATAGAGGCTAATTATAATTATTGGTGCCGGGAGTATTGCTTGCTCTGTGCCTCAGAAAGCACGTTAAGCCATTAGTCCCGGCTGCCATAAACATCTATAGCAGTCGTTATTAGGAAGTCATTACCTTCTAATTTTCTGACAACTGGTTTTACCATACAATGATATTTTCCTCTGGATTGTGGGGGTCAGATGACAGTCGCGCTATGTAACTGAAGTTCAGCCAAATCTGGTTAGACCAGTAAGCAGACCCTGGGCCCTGGGCTTGAGTCTAGGGCAATGGGGATAATGATATAATGATGATGCCGTGAGGGATCGGCCTAGAATAGTGACACCTCCTCTCATCTCACGGGGAGGCGTAAGAGTTGGTGAAGATAAATCTACTTGATGATGGGCAGCAGAACTGCTATCACCAACCAGCCTGCCCAGTGTGGTATTATGGGCAGATATCCCTAATAAAATCTGATATATTGGGGAGGCTAGTGTTCAGCAGTGGACTTAACTTAATTGTTCCTGTTGTTATGGACTCACTTAAAAGGAGAAAAGTTCACTTACATAACCTACTACAAAAATTTTAAATTGATAAGACTTATTTAATAGGAAAAAAATTGTAAAATAAAAGAGTCTTTCGCCCTAAATAGTTTTAGAATCCCTGCTCTACTCTAGGGTCTAATAAAAATACCTTCACATTCTTTTGTTTTATTTCCATCGTCTACTCTCACTAGTTGAACAGCTATTTGTGTCACATTTTATATCAAACGATTTCGTGCTTCGAAAGGCATATTATTAGGAGCTGTTTTGGTCTCGGCTATATTCACAGTCGTTAAGTCAAATCAGTATTGGACTACTTCGCATTCTACCAGCAGGACACGATCTACCTGTTTCCAAAAAGGTCTTTAACTGCGCTTCTCAACTACTACATATACGCATACTCAATTATCCAAAACACAGAAGCCCACAATGACAATTATACTAAGATATAAAGAAAGAAAATAAATTTATATATTATCACATACATAACACATAAATTATGAATAAGCCAAAATAGTGTAGCGGTGTATAGGGCTCCTACCAAGATCTGAGGAGCCCAAGCCTACCTCACCTGCAAGTTGTGCACCTGCCGATCAACGGACGAGGCTCTGGCGAACATAAAAGTGCCCGGAAGGCAGCAATAGGCTCGCCACCTATTACGTGGGAACAACTGTATAATTGCAAAGTGTGGCCGTATAATATGCCTCTGCCGACCCCTTCGGGGAAACAGGCGTAAATATATGTTTGTATGTAATATCTAATTAGTAAGTGACAATGCAATGTTCACATACATGTACACATACATGTGTACATAATGTTCATCACGAGCAAATGTTCATTTGTATGAAATTCGCGACACTCGTTCTCGAGTTAAATTTCGAACATGCTACTTCTATTGACTTACTTCTGTTCTTTAATTACATTATAGGACTGACTTTAGGAAAACTCTGCTTAACTTCAGGATTGTAGCCCACCACTTAGACATACAATGCGTATTGATGGGGATCATTGCAAATCCACTGGGTGAAGTATGATCTGAGTACCTCAGTTTATAAAAGAGATATATATTATTATGATATTGTACAACGAAAAGAAAAAAATGCATTACAAATTCAATAAATTTCATATTCCATACAGAAGAACAATTTATAGGCTGAAGATGACTGCACAATTTTACTTCTCATCTTCAAGAACAGTGTTTGCCAAAATTATTTTCCTTGTGCCGCCATTTTTCCTAATCAATTACGGCCTCATTTCGTCACCCGATGCCAACCAATCCGTCAGTGTAATCGACTCATTTGTTTTGATCGAGAACAAAAAGATTTTCTATTCTTTTTCTTTAATTGTCACTTATCTATTTTTTCAGATCCATCACTTATTAATTTTATTAGCGGCTAGCTATGTTCGTGTGACCTACACCCTGTAGGTTAAATAGCTTTAGGATCTTCTTCTTGCTCTTTCTCTTCTTCTTCTTTCTCAATGTTGCCGTTTCACGCCCCGCTTAAAAGACCGAGACCATTTTATGAAGCATAATTATATACGACCTGCCCAAATAAACAAACAGTCAACGACATAGAAAACACTCTTTGAAAAAAATAAAGAAATACTAAAAGCTCTTTATTACACAAACAAAATGCCAAGTGCCCCTCATATTTTCCTAAACCAAGACGGCCCTTTTTCTATTGAACACAAAAGTGAGTGCAGGGTAACCCTTTTCAACAATATTGATCTCATTGTGTCTACTAGCGCGTTAGGTAAAAAAGCTCCGGTCACCCTTGTACGGCCCGTATTCTGTAATATAATTTCATTTGCGGTGTAGCAGTGAGCGGGGAGGATATCGTATCGTATTTGTAAAGAAGTTCGAGAAAGCAAAAGGTTATAAAGAATTATTTGAAGACCGATATGGCGTAGAGGTCAGTATACCTGCACTCTGCTCCTGAGTTCATGGGTACGATTCCCACACAGGACAAATCTTTGTATGTATAATAATAATCCTTTATTGCACAAACATAATTTTAAGTATTACATGAGGTATACAAAATAACATGTACAAAGGTGGACTTATCTCTAGAAGAGATCTCTACCAGCCAACCCTAGCAGTTGTAAACTAAATAGTTGTACGGGATAAATGTTGTCCAAGAAAAGTGTTACTAATAAAGTAAAATAAAATAAGAACAAAATATAAAGCAAATCTCTTACATGCTAATAATATATTACAAATATATACATAGATACATACATACAACTTATGCTAACATTATTGTAAGATAACGAATGAAACATTTAAAAGAAAAAAAATTATGTATGTTAAGTATGTATGTACAAACTAAAAAGTACATATGTATGTTTATCTATTGTTTAGTATCCATAACTTATCCATACATATCCATCTTTGTGTGCATAAACATGAACATTTGTTCTGGTCTGGGTGTTTTCCTATGTATATCAAGTATGTATTTACAAAAAAAAAGTATTTATGTATGTTTATCCGTTATTTTGTATCCATAACACAAGTTCTTAAATATACTTATCTTGAAACTAAATAATTGGTGTAAGTGTCATAAATATTTATTTATTTATTTTATTTATAACACAAGTTGTTTATGATACTTATCGTGGAATAATTTGTATGATTGTAAGAAGATATTTATCAAGAAAAATGGCTTACTATATGACTGATACTGAGGCAACTGCTAATATTCTGCATGGGGTCATCGCTCTAGGGAGCGAGGCTTGCGGGAGCACCCTGTGTTGTGGAGTTAGTAGGGACACCAAAGGGAAGATCTTCCACTTCGGTGAATTTGAACCCAATTGGTGTATATACATTATAGGCTTGTACGGAAGACCAGCGCCGCGGGGCCATAGTGACCCCTTGGCATATGTTGAGTATAAGCCTTTTCGGTGCCACATGTGTATATTAATTTTTATTTTTGTATTTTTGTAAAGCAATGTATCATGTGTCACAGAATAAATTATTTTCTTTCTTTCTTTCAAACATGAGGCCCGAATGCATGAATATTACCATCAAACGGTCAACCACTTAAAAATCTATACAATCTTTTCGGAGAACCCATGCTGCAATCCCTTGAAAAATTCTTGCCACGGAAGCCATTCCACGATGTGTACCAAAGGCGACAGAGGCTTCTTTTTCCTTTTCAGAAAGAAATTAAGATTGTAACCTTTAAGAATGTCCAAATGTATTTTTTATCCACTCTGGCAGTCTCTCGGGGAAAAGAACCGAAAGAAAAAAAGTTGTCTATAAAATAGTCACAGATTTCCATTTACAAAATTGTAATTTACGGGGCTTCATTCTATAATCTGATTTCAGTCCCGGTGGTACAGTTAGCGGGAAAATAACAGTAATAAACCGTCAATTCAATTTGCACAACAATGCGCGGGAATATCGTTTTCAAGATGTCTATCGCGTCTTTCCAGTTTACGGGAAATCCGAATATTATTTTAAGTCAGAAGGTTCAGTATGTACTGAGTAAGTAAACACACTAGTATTTGAAATATATATATAAATAATAATATAATATATATATTTAAAATATAATATAATTGATATAGTATTTGAAAGTTAATATTTTTATTGATTCTGGCTTTATATTTTTATGTGCCTGTATAACTTAGTACAACATTCTTCAAAAATATTTTATAAATCTAACATAGTAATCACTTTCATTTGCTTAATTTCATTCGTTGAAGCTTTAACATATTGTATATGTATTAATTAATTGTATTTATTGTTGTACGGGGATCCTACCATCATCTCTGAAGCCCAAGTCAACCTCACCTGCACTGGTGCACTTGCCGATCAACAGACGAGGCTCTGGCAGACGTAACATAAAGCCGGGGATACACATGCCCGTAAATCGGGAAAGTAGCTGGCATGAAAGTTAGTGGCATGTACGAGTAACTGGCACACTGCGGATACATTTACAAGTAATATTGGCATGCAAGTTGTGCCCTTGCATGCCAGTATTACCATCGCGTATACACAGAACAGTTCGTGAGAGTCACTCGTACCTATTCTTGCGCGCCAAAAATGGATAACATCCGCAGCGAATTAAACAAAAGTAGACAATCGAGACCTTTCTGTACTTAGCAAAATTTGAATTTTGGATTGCATATCCAGAGCGTTATTTAATGGCAGTGATCTCAACTGACAAGCAACGTTTCGTTCAAAATAATAAAACTTATCTTTTTTATTTGATCCAGGATCATTGATTGCAATATTTTTTAGGCGTTGAAGTGCAGTTAATGTTTCTTTTTGCTCTACTCGTTTTCTAGTCTGCCTATTCTTTTGTGGGTTGACTGCTGCAGTGCTTGCTGGTCCTGGAGAGAGGGTGATCGTGCTTGATCGTTTGTAGTGCTTGCTTGAGCGGATGAGTGTGATTGGTCGACTGCGATAGTGTATGTATCGTTGTTTGGCGAGTTGACTGTTTGAGAGGAGGATTGCTGGTCTGATGCATCACCTCTTTGAGAGTGTGATGGTGGTATTTCTGTTTCTGTTCTCGATTGAGAAGACTGTTGTACCTGTAATTTTTTTTTAAATCAAGACGTGTTGCAAGTAATATTCATTGCTTTATGTTTATATGTATTAACAGACATTTTGTTTCAGATTCCTACGAGGCAGGAATGGATGGAGATAGAAAAGGGCTTTCGAACCAAATGGAACTTTCCAGATGTATTGGAGCTATCAATGGCAAACACATAAATATTATTGCTCCGGACGATACATCAAATTATTTTAATTATAAAGGAAGCCACAGCATAGTGCTACTAGCATTGGTGGATGACAATTACTGTATTTCCTATATTGATATAGGATGCAACGGCAGAGCAGATGGAGGAGTGTTTGAAAGATCAGGCTTGAAACAAGAACTAGAAAATAATTCTTTGTCAGTCCATCGGAGTCTTTTACTAGGTAAATATAGGCATTCAAAAGATACCCCGATCTTGCATCTCATCATTTTGAACCTGCATCTCCCACGAAACGCCAGCAACATTTCATCGATACATGCATAGCTGCCAATCGCATAAACAGCTTGGCATTGTTCAATAAATGAGTTAAAGAGCTCGGCAATCGGCGCAGAAGGATTGTTTTCTCTACGTGCTAATCTGGTTTCGGAGTCATCAAATCGAAATCGAAAAGGCGTCTGTGAGACGTATGTCAGGTGGTTAAGGGTTAATTATCGGTTGTCAAGGGCCAGGCGAATTGTTGAAAATGCGTTCGGTATCCTTGTATCAAGATTCCGAATTTTTGAATCATTTATAGCTCTAAAACCAGAAAAAGTTGATGTCATTGTATTAGCGGCATGTTCTTTGCACAATTGGTTGCGGAAAACCACTAATACTTGATATAAGTATTAAAAGGTGTATGTATACAAAAGTGTGTGGATTATGAAGATATTCAACTCGGTACTATTATTAACGGCTCCTGGCGTGATCAGTTACAAACATCTTTACGGAATTTATCAGGAACACGAAATAATCGATCATCTAGAGAAGCGATACTTATTAGAAATAAATATGCAGATCTTTTCATTACAACAGAAGCAGTGCCTTGGCAAGACCGTATGATTAATATTTTAAATGAATAAATGTAATTGTCTAAGCACTTTTGTTTAATAAAACTTTTGTGTTAACTTTTTTTTACTGCTACACTAATATTTTAAATAGGTAACGTTTGTAACTATCATTATAAATAGTCAAAAATATAGTTAAAAAAAAGTAAAAAAAAAAAAGTTCTATTAGTAAATCGGGGCTAAAGAAATTACAAACATACATACAGGTTTCGTGCTTCGGAAGGCACGTAAAGCCGTTGGTCCCGTTTGTTGTCGCAAGATGCCAGTCGTTAAAACCTACCAACCCGCATTGGGCCAGCGTGGTGGGTTATGGCCCAATATCTCCACGTGGTGTTGTCCATGTGGGAGGCCTGTGCCCCGCCCGGGGGACGTTTATAGGCTGATGATGATGATGATACAGGTGTAGCTAATAAACACGCTGTTAAAAGAAAGAGTAGGTACTTACAACAGCTGTTAGGATTGAGTTTCTATATTGGAAACTTTCGTTAATGAAATCCATTTCCTTATACCAAATCAAACTGGGTTTGTAAACGTCACTGGATCCAGCTCCGGATCGTTTTGAATTTTCCACTTTATTCTTTTCTTAATGGTAAGTACTTCGCAGACTTTTGATTTTATTTTTTATTTATTTTTCAGTCAGCTTTAATTCTTCTTGTATTTTAGCGTAGGCATTGGCACGTGCTATTTTGTTTTTGTAAAGCGAGTTAGTTGGCTTCCAAAGACATTCGTATTCTCTGTACAAATGAATGAACTGTATAGTTCTCTCATCTCCCCACCGTGCCATGTTGAATGCAAAATAACTAACAAAAGAAAAACTTGAAAAAACTTGTCCTACGAAAAATAGAAACAAAAACGTGCGCCTACGGCCATAACAAGTCAGCTACTGTCATGCCCGTAGCTGTCGCGTCTGTTGTTAGTTTGGCAACCCCCCGCGTCCCCTCCCTCAACGGGCATACAAGTAAATCAAATGTGGTGCTAGCTACTTGCATGCCGTTGTTTGCTAGTTGCCGGCATGCCAGTTAGAGTATACACATGACAGTAGCTGGCACGTGCAAGAAGCTGGTATGCTAGTGTGCAAGCTACGGGCATGTGTATCCCCAGCTTATCGGTTAGCGGTAATAGGCTCGCCACCTATGACGTGGGACCAACAACACAATTGGCGAAGTGTGGGCGTATATTATGCCTCTGCCTACCCCATCGGGGAAACAGGCGTGATTGTATGTATTTATTGTTGTATAATAAAATTTCGTTATTCTTAATTACAGTTTCTGAAATATTGGTACTATCTATAACAAGCTACTTGAAATGCACACTAGGTAGTCTATCTGTTGAATACTAGATTGTTTACGTTAACGATAAAAGTTTTTTTTTAATTATTTGTTGTAAATTAATAAAAATGGGTCGCCATAATATATATATTTTAAATGACTGCATCTAATTGGATTATTCTTTTTTTGTTATTGCCGGGACAACGTTTGTTTCAAGCCGTAAAAAATAAAGTAGCTCTAAGGGAACGTTCCATAACAGTCAAGTAAGTATGTTATGTGAAACTGAGCTGAATTTGATCAATAGGGGATGGTCACAACAATAATCTGGTTTACTTTTTATTCTAATTTATACAAATACAAATTAAAAATGTTAAGCCCAAGGTTTTTTATCTGACAAGTAATCATTTACATCATAATACCCCTTTTGAAGCGATAACCTCAGTTTTAAACAATTGCAATGGTAGATCAGTATTTTAGTATAAAATCTGATTCCAATAACCAAAAATTAATTCTTCGTTTTATGTAGTCGACAATTTAGCAGAGCTTATTTTTAATTTTAGTATTGACAATTAGAGCACCCTATATCTTGAAGATTATATGTTAAAATCTTATCTAGCTAGCCCATAAGGACGGGCGAAGAAATAGCCACTCCTTACAATGTCATAATTTTTGCCAAGTGATCATCCCAGTGCAGTATGGTGTCGACCACAATAGTGCCACCTCCTTTCATGTCATGGGTGGTCGTAAAAGACAACGAAGAGACATCCTACCGGATGATGGGCAGCAGGGTCAATTCTGCGTACTGGCTGAATCTGCGATCACCAATGCCTGCCCAGCGTTGTGATTATGGGCAAATACTCTTAATATAAATGAATGAATGAATGAATGAACACTTTATTGTACATTAAAAATAAAAAGTAATAAAATCACATAAACAAATATATTGTACAATGGGTGGCCTTATTGCTAACAGCAATTTCTTCCAGGCAACCTTAGGATGGACAGGAAACAATGAATAATAAATAATGAGATAGAGTAGGCACAACAGAGTGCTCTTGCTTACTTATAAGTAAATAATAAATTCACACATACATATTATTACATGAAATATATAATTTAAAGTTACATACATAATATAACATATTTAAAATTACAGAGACAAATAATGCTCTTATAATTAACTATATAATTAACTATTGGAGAGGTCAACGTTCAGTAATGGACTTTATTAGGATGATATGATGATGATGATGATAACCTAGAGATCTCTGAGCTTAACGAGAACTTTGATACAACTATATATGCTGTAAAACGATATAACTTTCAAAATAGGTAAAGTAAGTCATCTGCCTACCCCAAATTGAAATATAAAGGTGTGAGGTATGTTATATGATAAACAATTTCTAAACGAAATATAACCTGTTTTCATTTTAAACAATACCGTACAGGTCTGTACAAAAATAGATAAGAATATCTCGAGCGGACCCATATTTAGTCAAGCTCACTCTTAAAAGAGGTTTTATCCTTTGTTTTTCAAATTATTCGCTTAAAAAATCTTCAGTTAAAAAGCTTCAGTTACGAATACCATACTTTTATAATAAATGTTGTGATAATCCTACATAGACCACCTGCCCGAATAGAAGTGGAATGGGCATCGGTCTTTGACAAATTGAGGCTGAATAGTGGTCAATCTATACGCCATTTTTAACATACTGGTCACGTCATTATGACAACAAATGTAAACTGAGAAAAATCATTTTTTATTTTTTTTTATGTAAACAACGCGTATTTCGTAATTCAACTTGTATCAATAATTAATGTATGTGCTTACCCAAACTTAGAGCAAGCATTATACTTATTTTCAAAAAGTTATATTTCGTATTTTTTGTAATAACTAAATGGGTAACTTACCCAGGGTACCATATTTATTTATATTTATATATTATGAATTTGTTTGTTCATCTACATAATGAAATACATCTACTCTTTTGTCCTTTGTTATATACATATCTATTGGAATAAGTGGTCTATGCAGTCTTGGCTTCATATAATAAATGCGAATGTGAGGTTTTTTCTGTCAGGCTTACCTACACATCAAACACTGTTATGATTTTGATAAAATGCGAGAGTACTTTTTCACAAATAAAAATACTAAATATTTAATAAAATAAAAATACATTTTTTTTAAATGTGACTTGTTATGTCTAATGATCACGTCCTGAAACCATAATGTGCGCAGGTGTGAGTGCAACAAATCAGTGATGTCTTTATACTACGACAAATCGTTAATCAAAAAAGACGATTTTTGGGACATCACAAAAGAAGATCTTTTAAAGAATACTTGTCCTACTTGTAAGCGCATTAAATTGATACTTCTTTATTAACTAGTAATTCTGTTTGTGTTTTAAACTTTTAATTAACATTGATTCGATCTCAGTAAGAAATAGAAAGACTGGGTATGTACGTAACTCAAACCTGACCTATCTATTAATGGGTCGATGTCCCTTTGAGCATGCGATATGGGGATCAAATGTCTGGCAATGGCATCTCCACTAGGGTAAAGCATATAGAGCAGGCTCAAGAAGAGCTGACTGGACGTCGTAACGAGTGACATTCGTGCAAATCAAATACTTTTTATTTCATAAGCTATTGCATAGTACTTGAAAACGTCAAAATTATAAAAAAATAACAAAAACAAATAAAATATAAGTATACTAAAATCACAAAGCTTAGATTCACTTGCAACCAAACAATTTAAAAACAAAAAATAATTGAGTGTAAGTGAATTTAAGTGCCAGTTCCGAGCCATCGCTCTGTAAGAAGAACTGGCAAGAAACTCACAGGCTATGCTCTTTTAATGTGCCAATGGATTAAAAACAAAGGATGTAGAAAACCGTGCAAAATGAACGCGTAAAGAACAAAAAGCGGACCCGGCCACACTAGTAGCACAAGTAGGCTACTTGTAAGCGCATTAAATTGATACGAATTTATTAATTAGTAATTCTGCTTGTGTTTGGAACGTTTAATTAACATTGATTCGATCTCAGTAAGAATTAGAAAGACTGTATAAGTACGCAACTTTAACCTGACCTATCTATTAATGTGTCGATGTTCCTTCAAGCATGCGAAATATTATCGCTGCTAAAGTTGCAACAGTCAGGTCTACGCCGCGATACGTAATATCGTCCGCATCCACGTACAGTGAGAGTCACATCGTTGGTAGCACCGAAAGCCAAGCACTCTTGACGATAGAGACGTTTGTTAGATATTTATGGCACATTGGATCTTATCAACTATAGAAAATGTAAAAAAAGACTGTTCCGAGATCTATCATTTTGCCCAATATTAAGATAATTTTTTCTTGATACTTACTGGGAATTTGGGAACGGCCTTAATTTTTTTTTTCTTTTAAATAATAGCTTCGTGCGGTGTGCACATTTAGCCAGTGTCAAGTAAGAGTATTTTAAATAAATAAACATTTTCAGACAACTACACCAATTATTTAGTTCCAAGATAAGTATCATTAAGAACTTATAACACAAAAATACAAAACAAGGATACAAAACAACGGATAAACATACTTAAATACTTTTTTTTACCAGCTTAATATATATGGGAAAACACCCAGACCAGAACAAATATTCATGTTTATGCACACAAAGATTTGTCCTGCGTAGAAACCGAACCCACGACCTTAGAAGCGGAGAGCGGGTACTCTCGCCACCACGCCATATCGTCATCATAAACAACATAATTCTTTCCATGAAATGTCTTGTCATGAATGGGTCATAAAAATATATGAGTAAGGACGTTGCAGCTATGTTTTATGAATATAATAAAAACACTTTTATTGGGAAAAATTGAGGTTGGTTGTTAATCTTAATTGAGCTTATATCGGCAAAGTTTGGTGACGCAGGACAGAGTTAATTTTATACTATTGGTGCAATATGAGCTTATAGGAGGACATCATGACCGATCCACAGAGATGTTTTATCAATTACGCGAATTAGATTGTTAACCTGCTTCAACAGATAGTCGTTAAGTTAGAACTGAGACCAACGGCTCAGAGCCTTATCATACTGTCAGTTTATGAGCGTTTTCCAAGCGGGGTGTGAAGCGAACTCGATGCGGTCGTGCAACGTCTTCGTTGCCTGTGCTTAGGGTACGATATACTCAGTGACATAATGGATTACGACGAGGAAACACTGTTGCTTCGAAGACGCAAGTAACGTAAACGAATACATCGACGATTTAGGGAGAATCCATTAAAAATTTATCGAATGAAAGGGAGTCGACTCGTCTACTTTGTGATGTTTTACGTAAGACTTTGAATTTCACTTAGAAATAACTCTCTATTAATATCTGATTCTCCCAACTATGCCAAAATGATTTATACGAATACGTTATGTCTCGTTACGGACTGAACGGAGGCGGGGCCGGGTTGAGGGGCGTTTGTACAAGACAGTATATAATTGCGTCCACGCGGCGATTTCGTCACGTGTCCGCAACGATTGCGCTGCGCATTCACTATATGGACGCAATCTGTTAGTATGATAACGCCCTTAGAGTGCTTTACAAAACACGCGTTCGATGTCAAATGCCATACAATCTGTCATTCATCCAATAACCCCTCTTCTTTATATCCGAGCATTATCCCGGTAGCCCTAGACTTAAGCATAGGGCCCACGGTCTGCTCACTTTTTCTTTTTTTTTTTCTTTTACGTCGGTAACAAAATGCGTTTACGCACTACCTTCCGGCCAAAGGAGGACCGAAAGGGTGTGTGGGACTCACCACCGGCAGACGCGGCTGCCAGCAGTAATACCCACAAAAAATCTTCCGACGACGCCCGCCGCTTGTTGAGAAAAAGGCGGGGGCCAGTACCTGGGTTGCAGCGTCTGACACCCCGCCTGCGGACAACGTCCCCCGGACCAAAACCGGGAGGACCTCCTCAGAGAGGCGCAGTGGACGCGCCCCTCCTACCTCCCTGTGCGACCATAGCGTGTGTGGCCGACTTCTCGGAGGGTCTATGGTTAGACAGCAGGGGCCCCCTGCCCCCACTACCTAAGACCCTCCTGGCGCTGCTTGACGGGCCCTCCTGGCCCGCCCGCTGCGCCCTCCACAGGTCCCTCTTAGTTTCTCCCCCGGTAGTCAGTACTAAGGGTACCCAGAGTCGTCGGTCTCTGGTGGTTACCTTTTCCCGGCTTCCGGGAGGTACTCAGTCCCCCCACCACGCCAAGGTGGAGACCTGTTCGGGGGGGAGGGTCTGCTCACTAATTCAACCAGATTTGACTGAATTTCAGTTATTACGTGGAGCGACTGCCGTCTGACCTCCGCAACCCATAGGGAAACATCATTCTATGGTTATAACAGCTGTCAGTCTGTTAGAAGGCACAG
Source organism: Musotima nitidalis (assembly GCA_949126915.1). NCBI lineage: Eukaryota > Metazoa > Arthropoda > Insecta > Lepidoptera > Crambidae > Musotima > Musotima nitidalis. Next base: position 5,204,011 of record OX421435.1, read on the forward strand.
ACTTTCTTATTACGACTGCCATAGATGTTCATGACAGCCGGGACCAACAGCTTAACGTGCTTTCGGAGGCACTGACTATTGGCAAGAAACTGCATAATAAATTACCTACGCAAGAAATCTATATAAAGTTTACTATTTATTTAAATGTAATTCAAATTATTGAATTATTAATGAATTAATATTAATTTAATTAAGATCTCTTGTTACACTATGAAATGCTGTAAAATTATTGACTATTAAAGAAATAACAGTACAATATCTATAACATACAGGGGATATCCAAATACAATTTATAAAGAAGATGAAAGTTTCCTTTATAAAAATATTCAATCAATGATATGCTTCCATCAAGAAAATGTGCAAAATGTGCCGAAAAATCTGTTTGACGGTCCGTAGGATTGGTTTCTGAGAAAAATATTTCCAGTACACTTGGTCCCGTAAAAATACTGTAGATCAGCTCAACAGGTGAAAGGTGTATTTTATATCTCCCTGTCTTGAGTTAGGTGTGCTTTACATTGCAAGCAGGTCGGTAGCTATGCGAGTGTTAATATAGCAGAGCTAGATTATTTTTGTCGTCGTCACATCTTTCGACTTTCCATGAATGGGCTCAAGCTCTCACAAATCAAGGTGAAAGGAATATAGATATACTCCATTACGTAAAGCGCTCGTAGCTCTGCGGTGCGAAGTACAGCAGAGTTAACAGAGGTCAGTCCTTGGATGGGTGACCGTTTGTGTGGCATTTGATACCGAGCGTTTCCGTGCTTCGGAAGGCACGTTAAGCCGTTGGTCCCGGTTATCACTAAATGTGATAGTCGTTAAGCTATGTTAGAGGCCTAATGGGCGGCTTGATAAATTCTAACAGCAGGACGCCATACACCAGCCTCCGCCAATCCGCACTGGGTCAGCGTGGTGGAGTATTACCCAACACCCTCACACCTTGATATGTGAGAGGAGGCTCGTGCTCAGTAGTGGGACATTAATGGGCTGAAATGATGACGTAAAGCTAATGCGGATCGGCAGAGGAAAAGCCTCAATGCAACCAGGCCATTAACACAGATAACTCTCTTTAACCTTTAAATAAATTGACCTTCCATCATATCTTAGCTTATCCCGGTGCCCAGAGTCTGTTCACCGGTCTAACTTAGATTTTTGGCTGAACTTCAATTATTACATGAATCAATTGCCATCTGACCTCCACCACCTTAAACCAGTTGTCAGAATAATCAGAAGGCACTGACTTCCTAATAACGACTACCATTTAGATGTTCAAGGCAGCCGGGAGCAACGGCTTAACGTGCTTTCGGAGGCACAGAGCAAGCGATAATTACGCACATAAATCCGAAAAGTGCGCCTTTAGGGTTTGAGCCCGAGACGCTCTGAATTAGATGTATATGGGTCTCGCCACTGGCCTATTGTCGCTTTCCATTGACCATTTGACCTTTATTATAACCTATACTGGTATACTGGTCACGAAAGCTTATATTATATTATATGTTAATCCTTTATTGCACATAAAACATAAATAGTTTACAAAAGGTATTTAAAAACTTAAAGTACGAAGGTGGACTTATCTCTAGAAGAGATTTCTACCAGCCAACCCTAGAAGTTGTGTATAAATTTGTAGGTACGGGATTAAATTTGGTTAAAGATCTTTGTTAAAAAAGGAAATTAAAAAAAAAAAACCTATATATACCATGCATACTTATATACATATATATTGATATATATAATATATATATAATATTGATATTATACATACATAAATATCAATATTATACATACATAAATATCAATATTATGATTTATAATGTAATAAAAAATATATATTATAAAAAATGTTAACTAAGTGCCAAAACAGACAAGTAGTGATTTCTTAGTTTATTTTTAAACAACACAACTGATGGACTCTCACGGATCTGAGAAGGAAGACTGTTCCACATTCGTACAGCACGGGCTGAGAAGGAGTTACGGAAAAACTTTCCAAGATTTTAGTTCCAAATAGCTCATTTTAGCCCGAAAAGAATATGACACCATTTGCATCTCCTCCACCTCTCACCTGAAAAGAGATTTGTGCCTTGCAGCGGAACGTTAATGGGCTGAGGTGATTATGAATGCTGAGAGAATGCTAGGCAAAGAGATATTGAAGTATATTGTATTATGTAGCTGTTTCGTGCTCCGAAATGCGCGCTAACCCGTCGTCGGAAGCTGCGATAGTAATAATGCTGTACGTTGTAAAACAGCAGTAAGTATATTTTCTTTTTAGACATACATACACACATACATGGGTGTAGAGGGATCCCACGAAGACCTAAGGAGCCTACTGACGAGGCTCTGGCGAACATAACAGTGGCAGGTAAGGAAACTTCTATGTTTGCCAAAGCCTCGTCCGTTAATCGGTAGGTGTGCCACTGGGTGAGATTGGCTTGGGTTCCAAAGATGATGATAGGATCCCTGTACACCCTCGTACGGGGTGCGGTACTAAGAGATATATCTTCAAGACTCCAAAGATGATGGTGGGAGCCCTGTACACTAGTGTACACCCCCGTACGGGGTATATCTTCGGTATATCTTCAAAAATTATAGTATAGCTACAGGGCATTTTTTTTGTGTACCAAATGCTTTATGAAGAGAAGCGCCGAGGTTTTGCGCTGTAATTTGCAATGTTGAATAGCGTGCAGATTGTCGGGTATTTTTAGAAAATATTAGCTATTTTGTGTATTAAAAGTTTATGCAATAAGAGTTCGTTGAACTGCATGATTCATATTTATCGTCCCTGTTTTAAATCTCTGGTGAGAATAAAGAGATGTATATATCTTTATATTTGTGTGTCTGTTACGTCATAGCTCTCTAAAGACTGAACCTATTTTAATTTAGGTTTTTTGTTTAAATTTCTTTTAAAATGGTCAAGGATTTGATTTAGCTTCCGTAAAAATAAAATGTATTACACAATTTTTTTAACGTTGTCTTTCATTTACTCAACAAATAAACCGTATAAATGGAAATAAAAATATCGTATGTTAGTTTGTTGATTTGACATCAAAATTAATTTATTTCAATTTATTTTAACGGTTGCCTGTCCCAGATTTGACCTATAAATATTTAAATATTTCTGACACTTACACCAATTATTTAGTTCGAAGATTAGTATCATTAAGAACTTGTGTTATGGATACTAAATAACGGATAAACATACATAAATACTTTTTTTTTTGTAAATACATACTTATTATACATAGAAAAATACCCAGACCAGAACAAATATTCATATTTATAACACACAAAGATTTGTTCTGTGTGAGAATCGAACCCACGACCTCTGGAGTGAAGTGCAGGTATACTGACCTCCACGCTATATCGGTCGTCAAAATACCTATGATCAGTGCTTAACTCTGTCATAGCTATTACTACGCGGATCATAATTCAAAATACGTATGGGTATAAGAGACAAAAAATAAACGGAAAAAAACAACAGCACACCTACAAAACATCTTTTTTCCGAGAAAAGTATTGTTTTGAAGAAGCATAATTGACTGATCGTAACAGCGGCTACGACGTAGCAGCTACGAGGCCGTTGACAACTACGACTACGAAGTAATGTACGATTAATAGCTTTGTGCTTGTTACGAGTATCACAAGGATATAATATGTAATATAATATGGATAGGCCGCTAGACGATTTATACGAGAAAAAAAAACTAAGTATGCAACCTTATTAGATTATATCAACCTCCTGGCCACTGTATAGAAAAATTGTGTGTATATATGTGTGTATATTGTGTGTATAGATGTGTATATACATTTACAATTAACTTCCCAACGACTTAAAAATACTTTACTTTAAAACAATTTATATTATTGGCTTATAACTAACTATCAACTGACAGGATATTAGTAGGGCCTCAGTTTCTAATAGCGAATAGATTAATAATAATTCATGACAACCGGAACTAGCAGCTTAACGTGCGTTCCGAGGCACGTAGCCAACTATAATTACGCAGATAATTTCGGAAAATCATAGATGACCATGGTTTGAACCCGAGACTCATTGAATTTGATGTCGAAGCGTATATCGTCAGTTTAATTTTGAAACAGCGTAACTCCAAAGAATACAAAAATTTTACTTTTAATTTCACCTTTAGTAATTTTTTTTGATCTATATATTGGAATTTCAAGTCCCATAAATTAATATTTAATTAGTTGTTAACGAATTGGAATAACCTCTATATGCGTGAACTATAAAAAATAAACAGTTTTTACTTCCTCCTATAAACTTTGCTCAAAAGGACATAAGCAGTTTGAAAATAAGGCTGGCGATTTTATAGCAATATTATAGCGGGTCAGAAGCAAGCATTATATATTCGAGAATATTGAACCGTTGCCCAGAGGCATCTTTTAAATTTAACACCCTATTGAAAGGCAGGTATATAAAGGAAACAGGTATAATTTATCAAGCGCCCTCCAAATTACAATCGCTTTTTCCTTCTCCCGAACTAACGGTAACTCGTGATTGTGAGTTAATTTTCCAAGCCATTTGTGTTCGTTTGTGAAAACAAAACGAATTATTTACGAGGAAACACATTATGGGCAAATGCACAGAATTGTTTTGTGGAAGGGACGAGTGATGACTGTCTGATTGCTGTTGTTATATAAAGTTTTCCATTGAGGATTATTCCGTACAGTCGTAAAAAGGTTATTATTACCTAAATAAGTAGTCAGAATATCAGAATCATCACTAGCCTATAAAGCAATAACACGTTCCTTACGACGAACCTCTAGATCCCATAGCGAAAAATTATGGCCTCTAGATCGTATGGCGGCCACCTTGCCGTATTGCCGCCACAGGATCTGAAGACGGCAGTTCCCGCGCGTCTGTATAGTGACGCGTGGAGATACTACATCAGGAGTTTACTAAGCTGCCATGCCAGATCTCTGCGCAGCGGACGGACTTACGACGCGATCTCATGGCGTCCTGGGGGCCTACCGCCGAATTCGATGGATTACCGGTAATCCATCTAGATCAAACTTTGTTTTGCGTTAATTAATCCGTACCGAGGAATCTGCCGAAAGCCACCTCTCATTCATGACCTTCAGTCCGTGACAGACCAATAGGTAAATGGAGAACGCCATTTTGTTTCGATTTCCATGAGTTCGGCGGTACGACAAAATCAATTCGAAATCCATTTTGCCTTATAATCGATTGCCATCGAACTCGGCGGTAGGCCCCCTGGAAGCGGCCCAAAAAATGGTCTTCGGATAAAATTCGCATGGTCTTCGGTTCTCTTCCTTTGTGGACAAACCACTGGTAACCCTTGGATCTCCGGGTTCTATCACAGAAGTTCTAAGCAGAATAGGAGACCTAATTATCTTTTGGAATGAGGTGGGCTGGCTGGAGTAAGGTAGGACAGGAAGGAGTATGACCCACCTTAAGGACTATGTCTATGTTCGGAAACCATATCCAACAAAGAACCATTTTAATATCCATGTTTTCATAAATTGGAGAAACCCTTCCATTCAATAGGGAACAATGTAAATTGTGATTTTTTTTTTTAGCGCCGTTTTTACGTTTGAAGTAAATCCTTTTTACAAAGCTTAATAGGATTACATTTTTTTTTACTATTAAGTGATTGTGTCTGTTTTTATATTGGCACTTAGTAACAAAGTATTTTCCATCAAATCCAGAAGTAATTTTTACATTAGTAAAATACAACACAAATGGTCATACATCTAAGGAGTGACTTTATACGCTACTTTCTAAATATTTAAGCGTAGGCCTAGTGGGCATTAGTTATTTAAATTTAATTTAATTCGAAAATGCAATAAGTGCAACTAAAATAGACCAAATAAGCCCTATTTCAGCAAGGTTACCTCTAATTTGCCGCAAGCAATATGGGAGAGTTGCGCCCACCACATTTACATATCAAAGATTGGTTGGGGTTGCTATAAGAGTAATTAAGTTGGCCTTTACCAATTTAACAGATATTGGTTGACTTAACGAAACTCCTCAACTGTGTTGCCCATATTATCTTATATGATATATGGCAAATTTGACCCATTTAAATCTTAAAAAGGGTTCTACATACATTTTGTCACGCTGTGTCAGAGTCTTACTGACTAAAATAAAACCAACCATGTTCCTTTGTCAGTCTGTTATGTTCCGGAGCCGTTGTAACTCTGTCGAACAATCTCCCAACCCCCGAAAAAAATAATTTTGTGTTAAATAGGGTGTTAGTGAATACAATGCCAAGTTTTTTTTTTTTTTTTTTTCTCCCCAATTGGCAATTTAAAATTTGCCAGTGTCAAGTGTCAAATGCCAAGTTCGTGCAGTGTCTGCAGTGGATTCGTGGTGGGTAAGTGAAGCATCATGTCTGCAGTTTTATTATATTTTTTTTAATTTGTGTTATTTCGAATGTTAATATGTTATAACAGTGGATTATTTACCGTTAAGTGATTGTGATCGTACTAGAGTGTTGGTAAATGAAACAAAACAGTGCAAAATAACTTTTCAAATTAAATAATAAATAAATAAATATTTCTGACACTTACACCAATTATTTAGTTCCAAGATAAGTATCATTAAGAACTTGTGTTATAGATACTAAATATTAATATTTTTTTAATTTTTTTTTTAATACATACTTAAGATACATAGAAAAACACCCAGACCAGAACAAATATTCATATTTATATATAATACACAAATATTTGTCCTGTGTGGGAATCGAACCCACGACCTCAGGAGTGGAATGCGGGTATACTCGCCACCATACCATATCGGTCGTCAAATTGTGTCAAGAAGTCCATTTAAGATCTCACATGTCTACTGAGTATCCCATTTATCATCTTTATCACAACTCATTCTCATTACATACACAAATATTGACAATAAATACACACAATAGCACAGTAATTATATTACAATTTTTTTTAATAAAAATAAAACAAAATTTACATTTATTATAACATTTATCACTTGGCATATAGATTTCCGATGTGCCGTGTGGTACCGGCCTAAAATAGTGCTACCCTCTCATCTCATGGGCAATGTACGGAGTCGTTGTAGGGAAATCCTACTGAATGATGGACAGCAGCCTCACCCTGCTACTAGCTTGTACTGCGATCACCAACCCGCCAGCCCAGCGTGGTGATTATGGGCAAATAGAATGTAATCTATTCATCATTATCTCAGCCCATTAACGTCCCACTACTAAGCACTAGTGTTCCCCATATTTCTTTGTGGTGCGGTAACGTGAACCCTGCGGGAAAAAGAGCGAAAGAGGAATGCTTGGAGTATCGTGGACGGAGTTCCGTACGAACGTCTCTATACTTGATGAACTCGATATCAAGCAGCTTCTGACCTCCATTGTGCAAGCTCGTATCCTTATCTTCTTTGGGCACGTATCCCGACGTGGCGAGGATTCCATAGAGCGCCTAGTAGTACAGGGCAAAGTTGAAGGCACCCGAGCACGAAGTAGATCGCCCATGAGATAGACGGACCAAATCAAAGCAGCCGTAGACACAGCTCTACACGTGTGTACCAGGAAGGCCAACATCAGAGAGGAATGGTGGCGAGTTGTGAGGCGGGTCACAGCAACTGAAGTGACGATCACGACCACTCTGCCAAGAATGTAACGACGAAGAAGAAGAAGAGAACTGAGCACGAGCCTCCTCTCACATACCAAGGTGCGAGTACCCTCTATATATATTATAATGTAATCTATTGGGGAGGTCAATATCCAGCTGTGGCATTTATAAGTCTGATTGGATCATTATCATTGGATCATTAAATCTATACCATTATATAGATTAAAAAACATACTTACTATGTGTATTGTTCCATAAATGATTTATGAATCTTCAAGGTTCTCCTAACAATGGACAAAACAAACATTATTACGGACAACGTCCCTACCAAGCAACAATTTTTTCCCTAGAACAATCCTAATTGGTGTGTCGTTCCTGTTAAGAGACAGATTAACAAGAAAGCTCCTTTGTTGAGCTAATGGCTGATGCCAGATCTATTGTGTTAAGAAGTCTGGTACTTTGTCTTATCTATAATTTTCTTTTAATACACATAAAGTTTTTCATTTTTTTTAAATTTATTTATTAAACATAATAACATTGTCACATAGTTTTTAAACACACAATAAATCACAAAAATTTGTCTGGTGTGTTCGATATGAAGTTCATAGATAGTTAAATTAAGTATACATACTTATAAACTAGTAACAACAATTGTACCTAAATTCTACATTATATAAAACAACGGAGCAATCACCCAATTACTTACGCAATTGCAAACTTCATGATAATATTGTAAATCGCAAAAGTTTATAAATAAATATTTGTTTTACCAACACTCATGTACGTTCACAAATACTTTACAAATAATATTCCACCGTTATAATACATTCATATTCAAATTATCATAAATTTTAGAAAATAAAACAAATCTGCAGAAATGACGCTTCATTTTCCCGCCAAAAAGTACAAAATAAATATATATAAATAAATATTAATAAAAATAACCTACCTACTGGGTTTCAACTTTGACTGGCTTCTTCATAGACACCATAGAATCAAAGATCTAATAGAGAAAAATTTTGGACAACACGGAAAAGACTCATCGCCGCTATAAGGCCGCCCATTGTACCATATACTTGTTTATGTGATTTTATTACTTTTTTTTATATTTAGTGTGCAATAAAGTGTTCATTCATTCATTCATTCATTCATTCATTCATCGTGGCATTTTATCATTTTCTAAAACAAGTTTTTGTGTCATTGGTGTGTCGTTAGAGATAGATAGTTGAACAAGAGGTAGTATAGTTAGATAGTAGAGAGAATGCTTCTTTTTTGGACTAATGGTTAATGGCGCTTCTATTTTGTTAGCGTGTCAAGTTTATACTATCGAACAGTTCCGCAGCCATTTTGATATTACCTACGCAATTGCAAACTTCATCTGCTGGTATTTTATGACCAGTTTTCGGTTTTGACTTAAACTGACTGCTTGATGGTATGGTATCTTAGTTTAAACATAAATGGTGTCTCATTTATGTTTAAACTAAGATAATGGAAATCTTCAATATTTTACATCAAATCACCTCAAAATAGCTTATCGTTTCAAACAATATTGTTGCGACATATTTCTGGACTACACTTTATATTTCTGTAGAAAATTGTTTTATGTAGCAACGTATTGCATACAAATGCCTGATTCTGTTGTTGTTTAACAGAGTGTCGTATTTAAATGTCTCGGTGTAACACAGTGCAACAATTATTACAAGCTTTAGATTTAATTTTAATGACACTTTATTATATCTCCGGTTATTACTATAAGTAGCCTTTACGCCATGTTAGAAGTCTTAATCATCACTACATAATATCAAACAAAGTCGCATTACGCTGGCTGTCCTTATGTATCCTTAAGTATGCTTAAAAGGTACGCAAAAAATTTTGATGCGGTATTTTTAATAGACATTTAATAGATGGACAAAAAATTGCCATCAGTTATATTAGAAATAAATCTAGGCTCTGCCATACAAGTCAAAATCAGTGAAGAATTCGCTAGATTAAAGTTTTATTTCTGTAAACATTATGGCAACTAAATGATTATTATTATTTTATGGAATTTTTTTTTCTTTTTGACTGGAAAGCAGCCACAATGAAACGCTTCGATTTTAAGACAATGACTAAACAAAATGAGAAAATAGTAGAATTAGACCTCTGTGGACTCAGCACTCAGAATTTCCAATAATATTTCGCATATGGAGGTGAATGCATTTGACATGCCAATCTATTGTTCGAACCAAACACACAAGGGAATAAATTCAGTTTCTACAGGCATATCTACGTGAAAGCGATATACATTCGACGTCTGAAACAAACCTATGCTTACGTTAGCCTATCAATCATCATGACTATCATGAATAGGAATAAGCCTGGTCCGGGCTTCCGCTCAATCACTTTTTATCAATCACCCTCTTTGGTGAAGAGAATCCGCTCTAATACTTTAGATTTAACACACGCGATATTTCAATGAGAGTCTGAGCCATCGTGGAGTCATCAATAAAAAAAGCAAAAGAAATTTATTCAAGGGAAAAATTTAAGCTTAATTTGCTTATTACTTAGGGCTTTATGGTAAGCCTGACTTTTAAAAAAAAGAGGCTGAGCACGAGGAAATAGTGCCATATAAGTATTTTTTTTCTATGATTCGAACGGATATACATATAATTAATGTTTAAAATATTAATAAATTTTATGTAATGACTCAGTTAAATGCTGACTAAAGGATATTTTACCTTACATTTTTTATCATTTGATAAATAAATTATTGAGGGCTAACTGTGTTAGCTGCCCATGATAAGGGTAAATAATAATAATTCTTTATTCAAGACCATGCGCCCAATTTTTGTTAGTAACAATATTTATCTTATATATTAATGTTAGTAAGGAATTTATAAAAAGCATAAGCAAATGCGAGCTTGTATGTATTTTTTTTACAAAAAACAACCGTTATTTTAAGCGGCGGGCATCGTCGGATATTTTTAGTGGGTATTACTGCTAGCAGTCGCGTCTTTTTTTTTTTTGGAAGGAAATTAAATTAAATTAAAAATTAAATTAAATTAAATTAAAATTAAATTAAAATTAAATTAAAATTAAATTAAAAATTCATTTATTCAAGTTTGGCTCAATAGAGCTCTTATGAATGTCATACTCTTATGAAAATCATCTAATGACCGTCTTCCGCTGTGGGTGAAGCGGAAGGGTGTGTCAGACTTTTACTGACTAAAAACCATCCATGTTCCTTCTTGAGCCTGTACCAAGGCCGCGGTAACCCTTTCGAACAGTCCCGCAACTAGCAGTCGCGTCTGCTGGTGGTGAGTCCCACACCCCCTTATGGTCCCCCTTTGACTGGAAGGCAGTGCGTAAACGCATTTTATTATCGCCGTAAAAAAAAAAAGGATCCACAATGAACTTTAAAAATATTAAATTGAAACTGTTTTATGGCTGCAATCTTAGAATAATAACACCTAGAACGATAGTTCCCTACAAAGCGGTCTTTCAAAAGCGAGGCAAGAAAATAATCTATGTGTGCGTAAGATACTTGTATTTACGCTCGACGAAACGCACACAGTGAAAAAAATATCATGTTGTAATTTTATTCCATTTTCCCTAAAAGTAGGGAAGTTGAAACTTTTACACTTTAGCTTAGCTATTCATTGCATTTAGTTTATGCGAAAAACCACTTACTTTATAATTTCATTAAAAATTTATATATATTTATCCTGCCTGGGGTGAATAATTTTTCACTAATTATTTATTTAATATATTTAGAGCTATGAAACTCTTAAATTGTTATAGTTAGTCAACTGTTTTATGTAGATAGACCAGAATCGAATAAAACTATTACACCTTTTTAAGATGTGATTTATGCCATATCAATTGAAATCAATCAATGAAAAAATAAAGATTTTAGTGTTATTGTATATTAAAGAAATTATTCCACGCGAAGAAAGGCGCGGGCGAAAGGTAGCAGATAATTGTCAAATAACATTTGTGCAATTTAATTATTGAGACGTGTTTCACTTACAACAAAATGTAGGAGTTTTTTTCCCTTAATGGCAACATTTTCATTAACCGTCACGTAACAAATATTGAAATTATTTTTTTCATTTTAATGAATTTTTTACTTCATAATTTAAGTTCAAACGCATAATTTACCCTGTAACGTTATGTTAATATGTTTCTTGTGCTTTTCCGACGTATTGTGATATCAGTTCATAGCGCAAACCGTCATTTTTAATAAAAATATCAGGAGTGTTTTCAATACGACACGACCTTGAGCACTGACGGGCCGCGTAACAAACTTAGCCAAAATGGCTAGGTTTTAGTTGCCTCACTTTGACGACGCGTACTGGGCTTCTAGGTGTAATTATTCTAAGGCTGCAATAAAGATATTGAGTTTTGAGATTTAAATGATTGGCAATTTTTCATTTTCAATATTCAGCAAGAAATACTAATAATTTCTTAGTCACAAGTTAAATAGCTAGTATCTTAGACTTTAGAGCAATTGGCCAACGTTTTTATTTAAAGAGATACAAATGAATTGCCATTTTACATTTGATTTACGTCCAATTTACGTCAATTAGTATTTCTTTGTGCATTTTTTGTCTATTCATACTTACTCGATGAGTATTTGCTAGTTTTCCAGTAATTTAATAAATCAAGTTATTTATATAACGCTGCGTTTTCGTTAATCAGTCATAGTCAAGTAAATTCCATCATAGTCGAGTCAAGTCAAACTCTCGTTACAAGTATGTCTTAAAATTCACGATAAATAAAATACAATTCAATGTTTGATTCCATTGCATTGATAGGCATCACAGTTTTTATATATAATACCCCTAGTTGTTCTGAAGTCTGTCTTATGCCAAAGCCAAATTTGACTTTGTTTTGACAAGTAATTGACACATCTTGTTTACCTAATAACTGACGTGTTCTGTACGAAAAGAATCGGAAAACAAAATTTAGTTTCTCTATTTTATTTTATTTTTGAGGCTAATTTTGTTATAAAGAAACAACAAATATGTTAAAAGCAGTGATTCTCATCGGTGGGCCCCAAAAAGGTATTCAATTTTTTTTATTTTGTATATACGTCACCGGCTTTCAATATAAACAAGTAGTTTATTGGTGATAACAACATCATCAATATAGTATGTACCTAGTATTTAAGTAGCTTGCTACTGTATTTATTTGAATAATCGCACTATAAGATATGAGTGCATGTTATACCCTAATCTATTAAGAAAATAAAGTGCAAGGTTAACTTACAATAAACGACTTATTATTCAAATGTACCTGTAAAATTTGGTGTGTATTGTTTGTCACACCTGTGTTTAGATAGGAATGTCTATAGTTCAACTGTTAGGTCTTAACTTGTTAAACACTGGCTCAGATCAGAAGAAATGTATTTTTGGGTGTAGAGTCAGTATAACTTGGTGTACTTAATATAATTGTAATGAAATGAGGCATACAATCACGCCTGTTTACCTGAAGGGGTAGGCAGAGGTAGGTTTATTATATTGTTGGTCCCACGTAATAGGTAGCGAGCCTATGGCCACTTATCGTAAACCTTCATGTTGGTCAGAGCACAACATATGTTTATAGGCAGGTGCACCACATGCAGGTGAGGCCTTTGTCGGTAGGTTGAATCCTAAGATGTTAGTTAGATCCCTATACAATAAAATAATGTAACTGAATATTTAATTCATGTGGTTAGGTTGGCCTTAGAACTATGTAAAGACTTTAGTAGATACTTTGTCACACCTCAAGTATAAATTAAACTATTGCTGCTTATCTGTGTGGGTGCCATAAAAACCAAGTTGCTGTAGTGATACTTGCCTTCAAAAAATTGTATATAGTAAATATAGTGTATGTAAGAGTTGCTTATTATTATTGATTGCAGGAAATTTATAATAATAGGTTTACCTTGAGTTTTACTTCTGAGGTGGACTGCAAGTGCAAGCTTAAGTTATAATTGCATTATAACAAATAATTAAATTCAATTGAAACATTCCCAATAAATTGTATTCTCGTTTTCAGGCACCAGATTCCGCCCACTCTCATTAGATACTCCGAAGCCTCTATTCCCAATAGCTGGAGTGCCACTGATACAACACCATATTGAGGCCTGCACCAAGCTAGAGGAGTGCAAGGAGATTTTAATTATCGGATCGTACACCACTAATACTTTGGCGCAGTTCATCAGTGATATGCAAAAGGAATATCATGTTGTTATTAGGTAAGTTAATATCCATAACATATACTGGACAATATTCATTTGCAAGTATAAAATGATGATTTATAAAAGTAGGTAAATGTTATCTAAACATTAAATTTAGGAGGCATTGAGAGTAGTTGTAATAAAATCGAACTCGAACAGCACTCTCTGAAGAACGAATCTAAATATCTCTTTCAGAAGGTTAAAGAATTGACTGGAACGCGCAAACCGAAGACCTGTGTCATTGAAAATAAAAGAGGACATCTACTTACAGATGTGACTGACGTGTTAGAGCGCTGGGAAACTTACTGTGCGGAGTTATACGACACTAGCGACTCTGCAAACGCTTTAATCACATGGTCGGCAGAAGAACCTGACATATTACCATCGGAGATCGCACATGCTATCAAAGCTCTTAAGTGCAAAAAGTCACCAGGCAAAGATGGTATTACGGCCGAATTACTAAAAAATCTTGGTCAAAAAGGCACACGAGCTATAACCGATATATGCAACACCATCTGGAAAACAGGAAAATGGCCAAAAGACTGGACAGAATCGGTGTTCATACCCTTGCACAAGAAAGGTTCATCAAAAGACTGTGGTAATTACAGAACGATAGCGCTAATATCACATGCGAGTAAGATCCTCCTCCATGTCATCAACCGACGTCTAAACAACTTTCTAAGCCGGCAGATACCAGAAGAGCAGGCAGGTTTTGTCAGGGGCAAAGGAACACGGGAACAAATTCTGAACGTGCGCCAAATAATAGAGAAAAGCAGGGAATTCAACAGCCCCGTGATCCTTTGCTTTATAGATTATACAAAAGCTTTTGACTGCGTGCAATGGAATCGGTTATGGAACGTGCTACTGGAAATGGGAGTTCCTGAGCATCTTGTCGCTTTAATCCAGAGTCTGTACACAGAAAATCGATCTTTCGTTAGGATAGGTACAGAATTCTCCAATATGTTCCAGACGAAAAAAGGTGTGAGACAGGGTTGCATCCTATCCCCTGCACTTTTCAACATATATGGAGAGTACATAATTCGGAAGACTATCGAAAACTGGGAGAAGGGTTTTCCTATAGGTGGAAAGAGATTATCTAATCTCCGATATGCCGACGATACCGTTCTCTTGGCAACATCAATGGAAGATATGAGTGAGCTGTTCCAAAGACTCGAAATTGAAAGCGGTAACATTGGTCTCGCAGTGAACAGAGCCAAAACAAAGGTGATGATAGTGGATCGAGCCGGAACCCTACCAAATGTCACTTGCAACATTCCGGGTATTAACATCGTCGACCACTACATTTACCTTGGCTCCCAGATCTACAATAATGGCAGCTGTGTCCCCGAGATAAAAAGGCGCATCGGAATGGCTAAAGACGCTATGACCCGTTTGAACAACATTTGGAGAAGGAGAGGAATTGGTATCAATACCAAAATCAGGTTAATACGAGCCCTGGTATTCCCTATTTTTCTATATGGAGTGGAAACGTGGACGATCTTAGCCCGAGAACGACAAAGGATCGATGCATTCGAGATTTGGTGCTGGAGGCGCTTACTTAGAATACCTTGGACCGCAAAACGCACTAATGTTTCCATCTTGAGTCAACTCAAAATAAAAACCCGCTTGTCGACCATATGCCAACAACGTATTCTTTCGTACTTTGGCCACATAGCGCGCAGAGGCGATGAAAGCCTGGAAAAACTGATTGTCGTTGGAAACACAGAAGGCAAACGATCGCGTGGTCGTGCACCAACCAGATGGAGCGATCAAGTGAAAGACTCATCGTCCTCCAAATTCTACGCGGTCGTGAAAGACGCGCTGGATCGGAACCGGTGGAAGCAGATCATCCGCTCCAGATGTTACTCCGATGCTAACCACGATCCTCAGACATGAGGGACCGACTATAGAGAGTAATAAAATCCTCAGACATACTAGAAAACTCTCTGATCAAGAGAAATATCCATACTTATTGAATTAGAAGTCTATCTGGCTCGCCACTGACCTATTATCGCTATGCATTGCCAGTGAGAGATCAAATTATCTTGGCCCTGATGAATGGTGTCTTGTTAGATCCATGATGTAGTCAGAGCTACAAATTAAGAGAAGAGACCTACTGGGGCGCTTACTTATCTTATCACGGGGGCCACAGTCCTGCGTCATGACTGGTCCTGTAAATGTGGTTTCCAAGCCCTCATTGGCAAGCTTGTCAGCGTCTTATTCACTTCAAAACCGGCAAGACCAAGCCATATTCTGTACATCTACAAGTTCAATGCCATGTATGTTGGTTGGTCGGTAACAAAATGCTGAGCGGGCCCTCCTGGCCTACCCGCTGCGCCCTCCATAGGTCCCTCTTAGTTTCCCCCCCGGTAGTCAGTACTAAGGGCACCCAGAGTCGTCGGTCTCTGGGTGTTACCTTTTCCCTAGCGCCTCCTGCGCCCTACCGGGAGGTACTCAGCCCCCCCACCACGACAAGGTGGAGACCAGTCGGGGGGGACCTTATTCTACCTGCCACTTAAACACATCTGCTTATAGCTTGGGATCTAGCAGAGACTAGATAATTACTTAGACCTAAGTGGTATTAAAGATACGATCTCATATCAGAATAATACTTAATGTTTGTGCAGATGTATGTCTATATTATGAATACATTTTTGTATTGTTTCCTACAGTTAATATAAAATTGAATACTAATGAAATAATGAATGATATTACACATAGATATTATTAATATTGTTTTCTTCTTTATTATGAATACATTAAAATTTTATTGTTTTCTATAGTTAATATGAAATTGTATATGAATGATCCATATAGTTATTATTAACATTTTTTTCTGAATATTAAGATTTATGGAAAATACGTCATAAATTTGGCAGTTTACTTTTTTACCTTAATAGGTAGTATATATAATATTATATAATAATATATATTCCTCCTTCCTTATTTTTGTTGATTTCTTTGATGATTTATTTGTTATACTATGTGCTAGTAGTACTAGATCTATAACTATAGCATAAAGTCCTCATGGTAGTTCATAAATATGGCATTTTACTATTTAACATTTATTGGTAGTCTAAGTGGTCTTTCCGCCCCTTTTTTTCGTATTTGTTGGTTTTTTCCATCATTTATTTGTTATACTAAATACAAGTAGTACTAGACCAATAATATAACATCTGTTTATAATTTTTTTTTGCAGAAGCGATATATTAATTTTTGAAAACTAAAAATATTTTTTTGTAATATTTGTCACCTTTATGATACTCATACTTGTGTAAATAAATGATTTAATTTTATGTTCAAAAAAAGAAGTTACTAACTATATAATTTAACTTTTTCAGATATTTACAAGAATTCACTCCACTGGGAACAGCTGGAGGTCTATACCACTTCAGAGATCAAATACGAGCTGGCAATCCGGCTGCATTTTTCCTGCTTAATGGAGATGTTTGTGCAGACTTTCCTTTGAAACAGCTTTGGACATTTCATGAAGAGCGGCCTAATGCTCTTGTAAGTTCAGTTTTATTACTTCTATATGCCCAAAATTTTAAATAATCATTGCTAGTTAGTTCTTTCAATCCGCAAATCCAGTGCAAATGTATCTGTTAACCCTTTACCATGCAGTGGTCAATTTATGACCACCATAAATTGAACTTTAAGCAGTTAACTTAAGGTGGAAAACCTATGAATATTTTCAACGTGCTCTGCCTGTTAAAGGGTTAAGTAAGCAATCAGATTAGCTCTCTTACGTCCCACTTATGGGCTCAGGCCTCTTGTCACAAACCAAGGTGAGGGGTGTATCGACTCTACCACATGGATCCTGTGCGCAATGGATAAAAGTGGCAAGTGCAACGGCATTACCTTATGCCATGCCTTACAAATACAACATAAAACAATAGGATTGTTATTATTATTAAGTTTATCCTGGATTATTGCTGAGTAGCCAATTAAATAAAAATAGGAATAATAATTATAAGAAATCGTAAAAAAAGAACTTAAGTTAACTGCATAAAGTTCATTTTATAGTGACAATAGATTTGACCCTGCTAAATTAAGGTTTGAATTTCAAATAACCGATAAGGTAAGATCGGTAATAGTTTCGGAATACCAAGTATTAAGAATCTTGAAAATATATTCCATATAACTAAAAGTAATTTAATTATTCCCCAGGTAACAATAATGGGCACTGAAGCCACACAACAGCAATCAGTACACTATGGTTGCATGGTACGGGAGCCTACAACCAAAGCAGTCAACCATTACGTGGAGAAGCCCAACAGTTATGTGTCCACATTAATTAACTGTGGTGTCTATGTGTGCTCTTTGCAAATATTCCATACGATGGCCGAAGCTTTTGAGAAGAAACAGGATACTTATTATAGGTAAGGATATAACCGTATAAACCCCAATGGCTTTTCAAGTCGATCGATCTTGTGCCACCTGTATCCACTATATTCCGCCGTCTTTACTGGATCATCGGACCATCGGGTGGGAGGTCGTCCACTACTACGCTTGCTGGATCGCGGTCGCAATTGAATAACCATAACGACCAATCGGTAGTCGTTCTTTGAGCTATGCGCCCACTGCCCCTTCAGCTATGCGCCCACTGCCCCTTCAAGCTTACAAATCGGTGACGCTCTTCACACTGTCACTCCTAAATAATTGGTGATGGAAAGTGAAATTTTTGTTCTCAGTTTGGCATCAGCTTAATCCCTTTAACGGGCAGAACATGTTGAAATTTTTCATTGGTTTTCCACCTTAACTCAAATACATAAGGTTCAATTTTATGGTGGGAATTTCCCACTGCCTGGTTAAGGGTTAAAAAACTGACTCAGTCAGCGTATGAAGCTGACGCCTGTTGGTTAAGCATATTTATTTATTACATTTTTGAACAACCAACAGCTTGCTAAACATAATACATTAAATATAAAATCTCAGAAAGCATTATCTCAACATAACCTCATAAACTAAAAATCACATACCCACATAAACGTGCTAGAATTGAATGCACAAAAAACCTGGTACATACTTATTTTAGTCCTTGCCAAAACAATATTTGTGCAGAAAAGATCTAAATCAAAGTCTTGACTTTTTTTTATATAAAAAAAATAGCATATCATTTTTCGTCCTGTTGGTTCAGCATATAATTTTTTATTTATTTTTTAATCATAGTTGTAAGGTTTATTCATTGATACAGTAACTTAGGTCTGCAGCAAATAAAATAAAAAATCAAATATTGTCTACAATCTGTGTAAAAAAGCATTTACTTATATTTTTCAGTGGGAACTGCCAGAATGGAAATTCGGACTACATGTCATGGGAACAAGATGTTCTGTCGCCACTGGCCGGCACCAATAAATTGTATGCAATGCAGGTAATTAGTATTTACACATGTTAAGTATTGTTAATTGGCGAAGTGTGGGCGTATAATATGCCTCTGCCCACCCCTTCGGGGAAACAGGCGTGAATGTATGTAAGTATAGTTTTTAAATGAATATAGGACATTTCACGTAGCGACATCTACTTCTATCATAATACATAATAAGGCGTGGAGTGATGTGTAATGACTTTAAAAAAGATAGACAAGAGCGAGAAATGGTAAACAGTTTAGTTTATTTACACAGTTATCCTGAGTATTTATTGGTTGCCTTTATTATTGATTGTATAATTATTATCTAAACTGCTAATACCTAATAAGGCAAAATTAACACATTCCAAAACACATTTAAAAAACATTCCAAATATGAATATTGTGTTTATACTTTAGACTTAAGGTTTTTGGTTTTTACTTCTTTTGTTTATTTTCATTTTATTTTGTCGTCGCCCGAGCATTGATGTGTGATTGAACGTAGACAGATAAACTGACAAATCTTGACGAAAGACATTGACAAATCTAAATTATCATGTTAATCTTAAAGACAATAAAGTATATTTTATTTTGGTGGTATGATGGTAATCAGCGTCTATCCACGCTTTAATCGAAATTCTCTGAATGTCGCTCAAGATCGACCGCCATCCTTTACGATTACTAGCGAACTTTACAAACAGCTATCTTTATCATTTCTTTTTGCTACAGGTAACAAACTGGTGGTCTCAGTTAAAAACAGCCGGCTCGGCGATATACGCGAACCGCCATTACTTGGAGCTTCGGCGGGCACGCGCCCCCCCTCCCGCGGCGCGTCTGTTGCGTGACGTCACTCTTCATCCCACTGCTGACGTACACGAAACTGCTGTTGTAAGTCTGCTTATATTACTGAATGTTATACAAAAGCTTTTTAGAGTTTCTACATAGCAACTATTTCCTTAAACTACACGAAACTGCTGTTGTAAATGTGAATAGTTGGAAACTAAGGAATTATTACGGAAAATGTTCTAAAGAACATCTATTTGATCCCGCCCTACTCGAACTACTGTATAGGGATCCTTTTTTTTAAAAATTACGTCAGTAACAAAATGCATTTACGCACTGTCTCTCGGCCAAAGGGGGACCGAGAGAAGTGTGTGGGACTTACCACCGGCAAACACGACCGCCAGCAGTAATACCCACTAAAAAGCTTCCGACTACGCCCGCCGCTTGTTGAGAAAGCTTGTGCGACCATAGCGTGTGTGGCCGACTTCTTGGAGAGTTAGACAGCAGGGCTCCCTACCCCTGCTGCCTAAGACCCGAGTGTATGTCCGAACAGCATCGGACCCTCCTGGCGCTGCTTGACGGGCTCTCCTGGCCCGCCCCAGGGCACCCAGAGTCGCCAATCTCTGGGTGTTACCATTTCCCTAGCGCCCTCTCCGCCCTACCGGGAGGTACTCAGCCCCCCCACCACGACAAGGTGGACTGTATAGGGATCCTACCAAGACCTAAGGAGCCCAAGCCAACCTCACCTGCAAGTGGTGCACCTTCCGATCATCTGGCAGCGTATTGTACAAGCGAATACTATTTCCCGCAAAAGAATTTGTAACTTTATCAAGCCTTTATGGTACTTGGACATGGTCAGTTTATTCGTATTTCTTAAGTTAAAATTATGTCTATCGCAATTTTTACATAACTTACTTTTATTTTTATGAGTATGCAGTAAATATATATTTCTTTCTTTCTTGTACAGATTGGTCCCAACGTGTCAATAGGCGCTGGAGTGACCATTAAGGCAGGCGTCAGGATCAAGGAGTCTATAGTGCTGAACAACGCCACCATCAACGAGCATGCTCTCGTCATGTACTCTGTCGGTAAGGAACTAATTTTAATAATATTTCGTGCAAAGATTACATTCTTGAACAGTTTTAGGGTCATCAGTTCAGCCCATTGATGTTTGCCTACTGAGCACGTTTCAAGGTGAGGAGGATAAGAGACATACTCCAGCATCATGACCGAATGAATTGGCGGAGACAGGTGTCTGGCGTCCTGCTGTGAGAATAGCTTAATAGCTCACCAAGGCCTCTAACATGGCGTAACGAAAAATAGTTACAACCGGAATCCACATCTTAAAGTGTCTTTCAAAGCATGGAAACGCTTGAAATGCCACGCAAACGGTCACCCATCCAAGGACTGACTTTTGTAAACTCTGCTTTACTTTGGTGCTCGTTTCCAAATCTAGTACCGCGGAGCTAATAAACTACATTTAAAGGTGTGACAGAAGATCAATACCTCCTACGTATAATATGGTAACTAAGAAAATAGCATTTTTGCGTTTGTCTATAAAAATACCTCTTTTTAATAAACCGATAGTATTAAGTTATGTAAGTTAACATATTATACGTAAGAGGTATCGAGATGTAAAAAAAAACCGTTTCCACGGCATGAACACAAAGTTGGAAGGTTTTTGGCGTAATAGAAAAAATATTATAGCAGTACTCATCATCTCAGCTCATCTCACGGGGAGTCGTAAGAGTCGACGAAGAGAAATCCTACTGGATGTTGGGCTGCAGTGTTATCCTGCGTACTGGCTTGAATTGCGATCAACAACCCGCCTGCTTGCACGGTGATTATGGGCAAATCCCCCCAATAGACTAATCTTTTGGGCCAATATTCAGCAGTGGACTTTGTAAGGTTGTCATAATGATGATAATGATGACGGCTCACCCGTCTTATGCAGTTGCTTCATGTAATGACTGCAAGTCAGTCAAAAGCAGGGGGCCCCTGCCCTCGCCGCCTAAGACCCTCTTGGCGCTTCTTGACTGGGCGACCCGTCCCTCTTAGTCCCCCCCCCCCCCCCCAGTACATTCTGTTACCGACGCCATAAAAAAAAATGATCCTGGGCCCTAAGCTTAAGTCTAAGACAACAAGGATAAAGCTAATGTGTATACTAGACATAGAATTATTTTCTAACGATTTCTTTTACTCAGTGGGTCAAGACGCGTCAGTGGGCGAATGGGCTCGAGTGGAGGGAACCCCCTCAGACCCAGACCCCAATAAGCCGTTCGCGAAAATGGACAATCCTCCGCTTTTCAACACTGACGGACGGCTCAACCCTTCAATCACTATACTTGGTAAGTTACCTGATGTTTTATTTCGGGTTTCAACATCATCATGTCAGCCCATTGACGTTCCACTACTGAGCGCGGGTTTCACAAACCGAAGTGAGAGGTATTTAAGCCATGTGGCTTTCTGCTGTTAGGATTTTTCAAGCCGGTCAATAAGACTTACAACTTGGCTTAATGACTAGGGGCTATCATTAAATGACGTCACACTTTAAGGGGGTGGGAGGAGGTTACGAAGTGTGACATGGTGTGACAAGGGGATGGGAGCGATCCTAAATTTCGTGACGACGATCAAAATCCAGGGGCCTTACCATGAGCTCTTATAGCAGTATTATTGCAGTTGTGGAAAAAAGACGCGTGTAGATACGCCACTACACGCGTCTCGCTTTCTCAACTGCAATAATACTGCTATAAGAGCTCATGGTAAGGCCCCTGGTCCTATGAAAATTTTGGACCTACTGTTTTGATGTAATTATTTCTTGCTGTACAATTGCAAAATATGTGACAACGACGGAGGGGGGGGGGGTCAAAAAATTACGGAATTCGTGTGACGTAATTAATAGATGACCCCTAACACATGTAGTGATAACCTGGACTCGATATTAAATGACACACGAGTCACCCATCAAAGATCAACCTCTGCGTTGTATGGGCAAATTATAAATTGCAAAACCTGTTTAACGTATTTCACGAATCGATCCTCACGTGGACGATCGTACGCTCATTCCTCTCCACGCAGCGAAAATCCTTATGAGATGTAAATGAAGATTTTATAAACGTATAGTATCCTACCTAGATCTTAGGAGCCCAAGCAAACTTCAGGGAAACAGGCGTGATAATAGATATGTTTGAAAAAATGGCGTGGTGGCGAGAATACCCGCTCTCCGCTCCTAAGGTCGTGGGTTCGATTCCCACGCAGAACAAAGCTTTGTGTGCATGAACATGAATATTTGTTCTGGTCTGGGTGTTTTCCAATGTATATAAAGTATGTATTTACATTAAAAAAAAAAGTATTTACTTATGTTAATCCGTCATTTAGTATCCATAACACAAGTTCTTAATGATCTTGGAACTAAATTATTGGTGTAATTGTCAGAAAATATTAATTATTATTATTTAACAAAGCTTGCATCATTGTCCACAGGTGCAGGAGTAGTGGTACCACCGGAGACAATACTCCTCAACTCAATAGTTCTACCACATAAGCATCTATCAAGGAGTTTTAAGCACGAAATTATTTTATAATACTTCTCTTTCTACTATCTTCACATCACAAAAATGGACATAGCATTCACAATTTTCTAAAGCTACCTATCCACGGAGCCACTCATAAGAATATGACCAGACAATAATAAGATAAATATATTTCCAATGTGGCAATCAAAAGATCAAGTCAAGACAAGTCAAAAAGTATTTATTTCATAAACTATTACATAGTACTTGAAAACGTCAAAATTAAATATATACAAAAAAAAACAATCGAAATATTATTAAACTGAAATCACGAAGCTTAGATTAATTTATATGCAACAAAACAATTTAAAAATAACTAAGTGTAAGTGTCTAAGTGCCAGTTCCGAGCCACGGCTCTGTAAGAAACTCACAGGCTGTTTTTTTAAATATATCCATTGGTTCGGTACTTGAATTACAATCTTCATTTGTCTGTGAAGCTATACAATGCAATATAATATAACATTAACAATATTCATGTTCTAAGTCATTCATATTAGAAAAGCTTGTATAAAACGGCAATTTAATCCCAAGCATTTTTATCTCTCTCGATCCATAACTGTAGTAGCGCGATCCAGCTGCTTTACAAATCTAGCAGTTAAGTAGGTTCACATATGCAATTACTAAGGTTGGAAAGGTTTTAGATTCTGGTATATCATTATTTTAGCCTTACACATACCACTGTTAAACAAAAGCCTCCCCAACACATAACATTATATTGGGGATAATTGCCCATAATCTGGGCAGGCGGGTTGGTGATCGCAGTTCAAGCAAGTACTCAGGATGACCCGGCTGCCCATCATCCGGTAGGATTTCTCTGCGTCGACTCTTACGACTCCCACCGAGATGAGAGGGTTCGGCAATATAGAATAGTACCGGCCGGTACCACGGCAAATAATATTCTGAGCAGACAATAAAAATGTAGCCAGATAAATATATTTCAAGAGTGGAATTAATAAAACCATGACTGTTGAAGCGCAATCCAGCTGCTTTTGAAATCTTTTTTTTTTTGGTGTCATGATGTTAGTAAAGCGAATGACAAGAATTACTTACTTGAAGAATTATTGAATTACAAGAATTAATTGATTTCGCGCGATCTTGAGTCCTAAACTTGAGTATTGGCTTGATTTTAACGAATTTGGTATCAATTAAGGTCAAAATCATTTATTCAAGAAGTCACGGACATAATTCAATAAATCACATTTTATTTATAGATATTGTATATATATGATACGTTTTTTTAAAATATTTATAATAGCGAAAATAAAAGAAATCTGAATAGTTTAATCAGTAACATGGCAACATGCTTGGGTATCTAAAAATATCAAAAAAATTCTTAAGACATTATAATTTTAGTTTAAAGTATTGCACCTAATACATAACACATGCTATTTCTACCACAACACCCTAGCCTTGTTTATTTAGTTCGGGATTCGACTGTTAATTGTATGATAAAAATGTTTTTGTTGTTAGTTTTATAAGTTATATAATATTTGTGATTTAATTAAGATTGTAATCAGTTTACCTATTAATTGAATATTATGTACCTTTTGTATAAATGTTAATAAAACTTCTAAACACCGCACAATATAAATCATGTTTATAAGAAGTTAAATATATTTCAGACAAATATTAAATAAAATCTTTTTGTTATATGTTTTTATACCAAAGCTTAGCTTTTTATGATTACAATATTTACGACTGTACAAAAAATAATTATTTTTATATAAATAAATGTAATAAGCAATTTTATTATTTAAATGTTTTTTATTGCTCCATTATCATTTACAACTCAGCCCACTAATGTCCTATTCAGAGTGGCCATACTTTCCAGTTTTGGCGGAACGTACCGATTTTTTTTACCAAAAATCAAATGTCCCAATAAGGACAGTCCCTCTTTTTAGAGACTTGAGTCGACCGTAATTCGGACGCGAATCGTAGATACACTGTTGTTTAATTTTTGACTCTGTTGCTATAGAAATAGTGACACCTAACAACGTTTGATTAACCTTTATTTTTTTTAAGTAGATCCATTGATTATGTTCTTTTGACAATAGAATCCCTGTTTCCATACGCAAAATGTATCAAAATACCGACAAAAAAATCTGGCAACGCTAAATCTTACTATTCAAGCCCTACTTTTGAGAACCCAGATGTGATGGATTCAGGTCATGTTCTGTGCGGTCCCAGTGCAGATTCTCGAAGAGAAGTGCATCTGCCTGTTAGAATTTTCCAAGCCATTCAATGCTTAGCTTCTGGCATTTTTTTCTGTATTGACCTTAATTTACTACCATTGCTAATAATTGGAAATTCACAGTTTTTAATGTCGTACTTAGAATTTTGCATTTACAATACAATACGCACTCGCCAGCGACCAAATCGAATCAACCGCTAGCTATATATTCAAACATTGTTTTAAGTGAAAGTATACAACATTTAAATTAATGCAAAATCATTTTAAAGTTGGAAATTTAAGCGTTTAAGTTGGTAGTTATGAAACGATTTTTTTTTAAAGAATAAATTACATACATTTACGTATGCTTCCCCGAAGGGGTAGGCAGAGGCATATTATACGCCCACACTTCGACAATTATATAATTGGCGCAATAAGTGGCGAGCCCATTGTCGCTTACCTTCACTGTTATGTTCGCCAACGCCATCGTGGCCGTTGATCGGCAGGTGCGCCACTTGCAGGTGAGGTTGGCTTGGGCTCCTTAAGTCTTGATAGGATTCCTATACCCATATATATAGTAAATTGTCAGTTAATTTTGCATGTTTGCGTTTTTCTCATATTCAATTTTGTATGTACACTATAATAACTAAATGCGGCCTATAACTATGCTTAAAGACTACCTACGTGCCTTCTAAAACTCGGAAGCACTAGATATATCATGCCACACAATTGTCACCCATTCAAACACTGAATTCTGTTTTAATTCGCTAATCGTTTTCAACCACCCACATATTACGAGCGCTTACACATAGCGACTAAAATGTGCCAAGCTTATTTTTTATCGTTCGTAGGTGACTATTGCAATAAACTTGTACCCTGAGGAACTTGCTATAATTGATGGTTCGCTAGAAGACTCCGATCTATATAGAATAGCTTTCAATATTTACATAATTACAGAGAATTTTCTCTTATCTAATTATATCACCATCATATTACACACAGGGAGGACAATATACACACCCTTATAGCTTTGTAATTTGTCTAGACGTCGGTTCTTTATATTATACCTAATATCGCACTATTTTGAAATTGAATTAGCTTACAGGTGTAACTAGTTACTATTTAATAGAAGAGCGCTGCTTTCTGGAATAAAGAAAATTAGGTATTTATCTAGTCCAGAAACAGATGTCCTGTGTGTTAATGGTACCTTAGATTTAAGCTGTACTTGTATATTTTTGTGGGAATAAATATATTTTTATTATACAAAAAAAGAATTCACAATATCATATTGTAATTTGTCTTAAGTATGTACTAGCAAACGCTAGTAGATTATGCAATAGAACACCTCTGTATAGTTTATCTAAATAAGTCATTCTGCTGTCGCATCCCGTCTGTCGTCCACGGCATCGAAAATGCAGGCTAGGACGTGATCTGATGACTTACGAGTATGACGGTCTCGCCCTTCTTCGACAAGCAAATTTTATTTTTGTAGGTAAGCTGCCAGCGTCTTGCAAGCCAACGCAGGAGTCCA
Source organism: Musotima nitidalis (assembly GCA_949126915.1). Taxonomy (NCBI): domain Eukaryota; kingdom Metazoa; phylum Arthropoda; class Insecta; order Lepidoptera; family Crambidae; genus Musotima; species Musotima nitidalis. The sequence goes on from OX421435.1 coordinate 5,231,197, forward strand.
ACACAATCCAACCGTATGCGTAAAAATATATTTGCCATAAGACAGAATAGATCATGGCAGAGTTCAAGGTTACGGTTCGACTAATGAAAACTGGTCACCCTAGCTTATGGACGATGTTTACACCAGGGACATTACAAGTCCGTGGTAGCTTCATAAAAGTTCGTCACTAACCCATTAAGATGAGTCTTGTGCTGTATAATTTTTTTTTTTACATAATTATCTCACCGTTAAACCAATTATTTACTTCCAAGATAAGTATTAATAATATATTATGTTATAGACTAATATTAATATATTACTTGTATAATTGTTAATATGCATTGTTAAGGTGCATTCATAAAATACATTGCAAACCACTCAGACCCGAAAAAAATAATTGCTTACATAAAGATTTGTCCTGAGTTGAAATCGAACCCACAACCTCAGGAGCGGAGTGCAGGCATACTTACCTTCACGCTATATCGGTCATCAAATGGTTGTATTTGAAAAACTGTCTCATGTCCATAATGCATTATTTACCGGAGCATATAAAATAATGTATACAATAAAAAATATATGATAAAAAAGGTGTACAGGGATCCTACCAAAATCTAAGGAGCCCAAGCCAACCTCACCTGCAAGTGGTGCACCTGGAGACGAGGCTAAGGCGAACATAACAGTGCCCGGTAAGCGGCAATAGGCTCGCCACCTAATACGTGGGACCAACTATATAATTGGCGAAGTGTGGGCGTATAATATTAGGTCGGGGAAAAAGTCTTTTCGCATAACGTAGGTATAAACTTATTATAATTTTTTTTTGACTGTACTATTTGTGTCTGGCTGGTTTTGGTAACATTAAAAAGGTTCCATTATAAAGAAAAGAAAAAAAATAAAAAAAGTTGTTTCCCGCTATTTTTCATTTGTTTTTCTCTCCGTAAAAATGAGTGAATCTAATGAAGAAATTCGATACATTTTAAAATTTTATTATAAAAAAGGCAAAAATGCAACTCAAGCAGTGAAAAAAAATTGTGATGTTTATGGACCTGATGCAGTGTCAGTAAGAGTAGCACAAATTTGGTTCAAACGTTTTCAGTCCGGAAATTTTGATGTTAAAGATGCACCTCGCTCTGGTCGCCCTGTTACGAATAAAATGGACGCCAGTTTTGAAAGAGTGGAGCAAGATCGGCATATTAGTAGTTACGATGTAGCTGAAGAACTGGGAATTGACCACAAAACAGTTTTGACCCATTTGAAGAAAGCTGGTTATACAAAAAAGCTCGATATTTGGGTGCCACACGAGCTCACTCAAAGAAACTTAATGAACCGTGTACTCATTTGCGATTCATTATTGAGACGTAATGAAACCGAGCCGTTTTTGAAGAGATTGATAACTGGCGATGAAAAGTGGATCACGTACGACAAGAACGTGCGAAAAAGGTCGTGGTCGAAAGTTGGCCAGGCTTCACAGACTGTGGCCAAACCTGGCCTAACACGAAATAAGGTGATGCTGTGTGTATGGTGGGATTGGAAGGGCATTGTTTATTATGAGCTTTTACCGCCCGGCAAAACCATCGATTCTGATCTTTACTGCCAGCAACTGATGAGATTAAAGGAAGCAGTCGAGAGAAAACGGCCGGAATTGATCAACAGGAAGGGTGTGGTCTTTCATCACGATAACGCTAGACCACACACATCTTTAGCCACTCAGCAAAAATTAAGAGAGTTCGACTGGGAGGTCCTAGTGCATCCACCATATAGCCCTGACCTTGCGCCTTCAGATTTTCACCTGTTTCGGTCTCTGCAGAATTCTTTAGGTTCTGTAAGGTTGACCTCAAGAGAGGACTGCCAAAACTATTTGTCCCGTTTTTTTGATCAGAAGTCCCAAAGTTTCTACAGTAACGGGATAATGTCTCTGCCCACAAAATGGCAGAAAGTTATTCAACAAAACGGTACATATATATTGTAAATAAATGTAAATAAACTTTGAAAAAAATGTCTTGACTTTTCATACAAAAATACGAAAAGACTTTTTCCCCAACCTATTATGTCTCTGCCTACCCCTTCGGGGAAACAGGCGTGAATGTATGTATATATAAAATAATTTCTACAGGACTCTAATTGCGATAGTTGGCAAAATACATTTATCGCTAAATTTGATAAGAAGGTTTTCGTAATAAAAAAATTGCAAATATATTTTTTTTATAAATCTTTATAAAATAAAACTTCTACTGAGTAACTAACTTTTTTTATATTTACAAATAAAATAATAATTTGCCTTAAAATCTTAAATATAATATTAAAAGTTTTTAATTAATTACTAACAATAAATTTACTAAATACGAGAACACTAAGGAGTCTAAAAAAGAAAGTAAAATACCGATATGTCTAAAAAGTAAAGAAGCTTTTCCTTTCACAGAAGTAATGTCCTGCTGCTCAATGTTCCTATGCCATGTACCTACGTATTTATGTATGTAGGTTTATTTTATGTTATTTCAGTAATAGTATTTATTTGTATTTGTCTATTAAAATATAATTATGTATGTGTTATCCTTTTTTACACCCCCGATTTTATTTTAATTTCAATCACTCTCCATCCTAAGGTTGCCTGGAAGAAATCGCTGTAAGCGATAAGGCCGCCAATTGTATAACTTTTCTTATGCAATCGTTTCCTTGTTTTATTTTAATTTGGTGTACAATAAATAATTTTCTATTTATTTATCTAAGTTTGCATTCTCCGAACATTAATTCACAACATAAACAAACAATTTCTTTCAAACTATCTCAATTGATTGACAATCTTGTCGATATGTTATTTGAACGATAAGTTTGTCAGTTACCGTTAATTCGCGCTGGCACGCGGGTGTCACGGAGTGCATTCTGACTTGACTGAGATACAAATAGTTCTGTGAAAATGTATTTAATAATATCAAAAATTACATGGGCCCAAGGGTCCAGGATGAACCAGTATATTTTTTCTGCTATATGTAAGTACATATATGAATTAAATAAATACAATAATTTTATAAAATTTAATATTTTAAAAAAAATACGACATGAAGATTTGGAGCTAGCTCCTTAAATGTATATAAAGATAAAATATACTGAGATAATCACACATCATTAATAAATTTTATGTACCTAGGTACATAAACATTTTTTTTAAATATGTGTGAAAAGGCAAAAATATATTTATTTTATAAATAACAGTTTTTGTGATTTTATCAGTGAAATATATGTAGGTAGGTACATAATAAAGTATCATAGCTCAACACAACTAATGATATTTTCTAAAAAAAAGAAAGTTTAGTAAAAATCGTTTCGTAACTTCACACTAAATGTATACCATAAACAAATATATATCAATACTACTTAAAATTATATAAAACCTCATTAGAGTTTAATAATAGTAAGTAGGTTATAAGAATATACAAATAAGCGTGAGAAAAATAAAAACCATATATTTTCTGTAGCGCTGTCAGTTAAAAAGAAGTCCCATGAACCCAAACAATTGATAGTAGGTAAATTAGTGGGTAGCTAACATGCAAAAGTGAGTTTACAATGAAAATTACCTACTTAACGTATTAAGTACTTAAGTTATCTATGTAACCTTGAATATAGGTACAGATAACTTGCTTTATATGGGTGTATAGGGATCCTACCAAGTCCTAAGAAGCCCAAGCCAACCTCACCTGCAAGTGGTGCACCTGCTAATCAACGGACGAGGCTCTGGCGAACATAACAGTGCCCGGTAAGCGGCAATAGGCTCGCCTATTACGTGGGACTAACTAAATAATTGGCGAAGTGTAGGCGTACATTATGTTCTGCCTACCCCTTCGGGGAAACAGGCGTGAATGTTTGTATGTGTTGACGACCGATATGGCGTGGAGGTCAGTATACCTGCAATTCATCCAGAGGTCGTGGGTTCGATTCCCATACATAGAAAACACCCAGACCAGAACAAATATTCATGTTGATGCACACAAAGATTTGTCCTGGTCTGGGTGTTTTCTATGTATATTAAGTATGTATTTAAAAAAAAAAGTATTTAAGTATGTTTATACGTTGTTTAGTATCCATAACACAAGTTCTTAATGATACTTATCTTGGAACTAAATAATTCGTGTAATTGTCAGAAAATATTTATTTATGTGCATGAACTTGCTATTCTGTCTACCATGTTTTCTATGTTATTGAACTCACACGATTTATTTGCCAGTGTCAAGAAATTTGATAGTTTAATTTATTTGCATATAAACTTAGCAATATGCAGCGTTTTCGTGTTGAAATCACTGCCAAAGTCAATTTGAGTTCTATTTATAGACTTCTATGGAGTTTAGAAATTATCACAAATAGTCAAAAATTACGACTATATGCCACTTTCCTACACTTAAATGCGTTTTAGAAGTTTTAGTCGAATTTACACCAGTTTACAAAATTGGGATAATTTCTTGGTTTTGCGCGTTAGCGCCTAAAACTTTAATATTATATAAAATTTGACGGTATGTAGTAAGATTTTTTATTATGAGGCACTTGAGTGCATACGGCCCGATGGAATGAAATCTGATAGAACATTTTCTATCACCGAAGCCTGTGGACGCCTACATCGCCAGTGGCATCACCAGCGCGTTGCAGGCTCTTTAAAACCCGTTTCACGCCCCTTGTGGAGAGCCTCATGCTGTAATCACTAGGGAAATCCTTACCAGTAACTTTTTTTAAGTTTAATTACAATGAATGTTCGATATAAACTAAACAAATGGCCTAAGTACTTAATATACACTTATAAAAATAGTTTTGTACAACACAAATCAAGTTACATTTATCTATTTATAGCTTACGTACCTAATTAAATAGGACTAAGAGCGGCTTGCACAGCAGTTCTAAATTTGATTTAAAATGTCATTGCATTTTAGTCATTTGTTTTAATTTTAAGTTGAAGGACAGAACGATGTTTTAGATTGAATAAGGATTAGTGACCGTTGCACAAGACACCCTGGACCTGTTTTGAATCGTTTGATTAGGAGATAGTTGGCATGTCTGGAATTTAGAATTAATCGTCATCATCCGAACCCATTGATAACGATTCATATAAATATACAATAGATAACACAAATGCATGTGATTCGCTTGTCCGAACCCCGACCAAACTTCGGGGTTGGCTGCTGCTTACAGGCTGCTTCTGACGATTTCACGTGTGAAACAATTATTACAAGCGTCATCAGTGTGAATTAATTAGTATAAATTTCCCGACACTAAGTATCGGCAGTGACGTAACATTGGGCGTTAAAAAGTCGGCATGCTTGAATTCAATACAAATAGTGATCCTTGCGTTATCTATTAAAATAAAATGAATGAAATAAAACAGAATAACAAAAAACATAACAGTAAACAATTTTCACAAATAATTATATGTGTAATATGCCTGATAAGGACTTCACTCAGCATATACATGTATATATCTTTGTAAATTATATGTCTTTGTATATTCATACTGTTTATTTAAATGAACATAACATAACATAATTCTTCATACTTAATCTAAAACAGGGTAACATAATTATTAAAAATAAAAACTATAAATAAAAGATGTCTTCCAACTGTGGGCCCAGTATTATATATCTATGTCTGTGGTCAGCCCTCTTACTATCTCTTAAATTCATAAATTCACATTCATTTATTCAAGTTTGGCTCAAAAGAGCTCTTATGAACGTCAAAACTTAAAAACTAGCGCGCCCATTCACTGCGGGCGGGAGCTTGATCGTAAAAGAACCGGCAAGAAAATCGTCAAGGTTAGTTTTTTCTCCCGCCAGTTACAAGAATATGTACTTAGTAGTAAAACAATTTGACAAATCTACAAAAACATGTGTTCTGCAGTCACATGATTTAAAATAAAAGAAGAAAATAACTTTTTATTTTTTATTTAATAATAATTCTTAAAAGGGACACAGGACATACTCCACCCCGCGGATTGGCCGAGGGAGAGGGTCTACTCTAATTCAACGAAAACGAAACTTTGTTATACCTGTCTCTTTCACCCTCTACTTTATATCATTATCGAATTTGTCGATTTTTTTAAAAAAAATTAGCAACTCATACTTAGGATTCTTTAGTGGGAAAGTGAAGCGTATTGTGTGCAGAATTTGGCTCCAATAATTTCTGCCATTTAGTACCAAAATTATGCTTTCTCACACTCTTCTGCTTCCTATTCTTGACTACGCTGACATTTGTTATCTGGATGCTACAGAAGCACTACTTAGCAAGCTGGAACGCCTACAAAATTTGGCCCTCAGGTTTGTGTTTGGTCTTCGCAAGTACGACCATGTGTCTGAGTATCGAACAAGGCTTAAGTGGCTACCAGTTAGGCTCCGCAGGAATGTGCACATCCTCTGCCTATTATATAACATTCTCTTTCATCCACAGCTTCCACTTTATTTACGTACCCGTGTCAATGTTCTTCCTCCCACTTCCCGTCCACAACGTTCCTGTGTTACCAAAACCCTTGAGTATCCTAATTTTCATACGAAATTTTTTCGCAACTCTTTTTCGGCTCGTGCAGTACGCATGTGGAATAAGTTACCGTCCGACATTACCAATAGCCCATCAGTAGCGTCTTTCAAACAGAATCTAAAGAATCACTACCTGTTGCTTTTAGAACAGAGCTAACACTTAGTTAGAATATGTATATTTGTATATGTTTTTTTTTCTTAGTTTAGTAGTTATTATTATTATAATTTTTCCCCCCAATATTATTATCATATATTAATTTATTATTTCTTATTGTGATAATTTGGTACTTTCTTATTTTAATTTGATGACAAAATGTAGACATTGAGTTCAGCTATCTGTCAATCAAAATCCCACCGAAATCACGTGAAACCATTGAAAAACGACGTGAAAAATTTGGGAAGTCGTTCCTGTGCAAGAACATTAAGCTCTGGAATTTGCTGCTGGCTCATGTATTTCCTAGTTCCAATAATCCCAGGTCTTCTAAGTGGGCGTGACAAACGGTTACAATGGTGTACAGTGTATTATGAAATAACAGCTATGCAATTAGTGCCAAAACCATAAAAATAAACAGTTTTTACTTCCTTCTATAAAGTTGGCTTAAAAGAACATAAGCAGAAAATTAGGCTGTCTATAGGTATATTGTATGTAGGGCACTAGTATGTAAATAACTTGACCCTGACAAATACTCTGAACGAGTATGTTCATAAAAAAAAAAAAAAAAAAACGGAATGCCAACAAAAAGATCGGCCTTAAGGAAACTGCTTTATTTTTATAAAACTGCATTCATTAAAACAAACGTAAACAAACAGTACGAAAAATGATTTCTTTAATTTTATTAGGTACGATGCATAACGGTTAATATCTTACGGTTGATACTTGTATTTTTTATCACTAAATGCTGGGAAACCAAGTCCAAGAAATCAACTCATTAATATTCACACGAGACGTCATAAAAACATAATTATGTCAAGCTTTAAAATTAAATTGTAACTATCATTCTTAGTAGTATGGCTTTGTGGCGCTCGTAGCTCCGCGGTATTAGGTGGCTGGAAACAATTACCGAAGTTAAGCAGAGTTCGCGAAGGTCAGTTCTTGGATGGGTGACCGTTTGTATGTCATTTAATATCGAGCGCTATTGCGCTACAGAAGGTACGTAAAGACTTTGGTTAGGTTAGGTTAATAATGAAAAAAATAAATAAAAAGTTAAAAATAGATCACATTCTATCGGGATCCCATTATCACCACTGGGCAATCGGATTGGTGATCACAGTTCAAGCCAGAACGCAGAATCAACTTCTTCCTCTACGTGAACCCCCTGCTAGGAGGACTCGGCGCGGCTTCGGGGCTGGGCCCCCTGGTCGCGGTTTTGAAAGAACGCAGAATGACGCTGCTGCCCATCATCCAGTAGGATTTCTCTTCGTCGACTCTTACGACTCCCCGTGAGATGCAAGGGGGTGGCACTGTTCTAAGCCGGTACCATACGACACGCGTCGACCGCTTACTCATTGTATCGGAAACCAAACGATAAAGTCGAAATAAAACGTGCTAAAAACAAAACACGTAAGATTTTTGCGAAAGTAGACAGTTCTATGTTACGTCGATGAACCACATTTCTTTAGATGCCCAAAAAAAACTAGTTTTTATAACATTCCTTAAATTTCTATATCATATAATAGTTTGAATTAAATAAGTAGAAACCGCTTAACGAGATGCAATGTCGCAGTTACATTTTTAAATTTGACATTTAACAAAACTCCACTTAATTGCTGAATATTCAATAAGGGCGTGAAACGGTTATTGAAGCTTATGCTTTTTTTAAATTATTATTTTAAGGGATAAATAATTGATTCATCATATCCTAGCATTATCCTGGTTGCCCCGGTCAAGACCAGAGTCTGCTCACTGGTTTACCAGATATAGCCAAACAGTTATTACATGGAGCGACTGCCGTCTGACCTCCGCAACTCAAAGGGAACATTATTCTATGATTAAGCCAGCTGGCAGAGTGTTAGAAGGCACTGACTTCTCAATGCATGTAACGTAACATCTGTTCATGATAGCCGGAACCAATGGCTTAGCGTGCTTTCCGAGGCACGGAGCAAGTGATAACTTTCAAAAGCCATAGGTGCGCCACCAGGATTAGATCCCGAGACCTTCTGATTTTGAAGGCTATGGGTCTCGCCACTGGGCTATAGCGACTCTAATAAATAAATAATTTACTTACCAATTATGTAGTTCTAATATTAATATTATGAAGATCTTGCCAGTGTCAAGTAATTAAATGAATCAAGTTTTCGTTATTTAGTCACAGTCAAGTTAAATCCGTTATAGTCGAGTCAAGTCAAAATAATAATAATAATAATTTAATAATAATTTATTTATTAACCAAAAAATTACAAAATGAAGAAGTACAACTGAAAGCTTACAAATAATGCCAAAGATTACAAATTGTAGCATCTGCTGCCGAACTGGGATATTAGTCCCGTATTCCAGCATTCAGCGCCTCTAGCAAAGTCATGCCCCAGTAAAGTAGTTGAGACATTAGGTACTAGAGGCATCTATGGAGTTTTGGGAGTCACCACGGATATCACAATTCACTGTAAAATGCCATTTTCCTACAATTGTATACGTTACTGAAGTAATGATGTCTAAAAATCAACTAACTACTTCAGTATTACTTTAGTTATGTCTAAGCGTGCACCTGGCACATATTTCCCATGAGTACATCTCAGGGATTAGGGGTGGCTGGAAACCAGCGCCTTTTGGAGTGTATACCCTGGACAGCACAAGCGGAGCCATCATCTTTTGCTCTCTGGACAATTAAATTCTGGGTTATTCAATTCTGCTTATAATTTTAATATTTAGAAAACTTTTCACCTTATGATGTAAATTAACATAATTATGTACAGGGAAGCAATAAATGGTTTTTTTTAAGAAAATAGTGCCGCGATGTGTCTTTTTCTGCTTTGGCGTCAAAAACTTCAAGATTGTGTTATGGATACTTAATAACGGATAATATACTAAAATACATTTTTAATATACATAAGAAACGCCCAGACCAAAACAAATATTCATATTAATTCACACGAAGATTTGTCCATTTGAATTCTGGCCTCCACACTACATCAGTTGTCAAAACCAGTATTATAGATTATGAGTCACATTAAACTCTTCTAGTGTGTCACGAGACTCATGAAGTTGTTTTGTATACTACAACTTGCCACTATTTGGTGTATAGGGATCCTACCAGGGTGTATAGGACCCTTTTTTTTTATTTTTTTTTATTTTTTATTATCGTCTGTAAAAAAATGCTGCTTACGCACTGTCTCCCGGCCAAAAGGGGGAGACCGGGAGGGGGTGTGGGGCTCACTGCGGCAGACGCGACCACCGCAGTCCTACCCACTAAAAAACTTCAGACGACGCCCACCGCTGTTGAAAAGGGGCGAGGCACCAGTGCCCGGGTTTGTAGCTTCTGGTACCCCGCCCGCGGCCAACGTCCCCCGGATCGGAACCGGGGAGACCTCTTCAGGAAGGCGCAATTTGCAGCGCCCCCCCTACCTCTATGTGCGGCCATGGCGTAACTGGCCGACTTCGGGGGGGGTCTATGGCGAGACAGAAGGGGCCCCCTGCCCCCGCCGCCTAAGACCCCCCGGGCGCTGCCTGACGGGCCCTCCTGGCCCTGACGGGCCAACGGCGTAGCCGGAGAGAGAGCGGATACCGCTCCCTCTCCCGCTCCGCGGCCTCCTTCTGCGACATCACCACTTCGCAGAAGGAGGTGTATAAGGACCCTACCAAGACATAAGGAGCCCCAGTCGACCTCATCTGCAAGTGGTACAACTGCCAATCAACAGACGAGGCTCTGGCGAACATTTTATTTTGTTTTTAATTATTATTGTACATCACGAGTACCTACCTACCCTTCTGTGTTCTTAACTTTTCTTCATAGGTATCACTAGCGCGTTTTGACCCAATAAGTATCTATCGACCCTTCCCTCATCTAGATATTTTATCTGATCTAGCGTGTCACTTAGGGTGCGTCCACACCTAGCGAATGTGCCGCGAATGCAAAGCTTGCGAGCCGCCCGAGACCAGAGCGCTTGAGCAAAGTTTAAAGTCCATTACAAAAATATTGAATAAATTTTAAAAATAATTACAATCCGAAATCATACACAATTTATAGCAACTTTTGTTAAGTAACCATTTTATTAAACGCAACATTTCATATAAAACAAAGTTCCACGCAACTCATACAAAAAATTAAAAAGGAGATACCAAAATTGTCATATCTAGAGGAGTTATCGAGCTAAAGAAAATTCTGTCACAAAAGTTCCTATGTTTTTTACTTTAAATAATGGCTTCGTGCAGTTAGCACATTTACCCAGTGTCAAATAAAAGATATCTTAATAATGTATAATTCATAGTAAATGAGAATGAGTGGTGATAAATATGGTAAATGAGATGCCCTTCCCCTAAACCCCTTGAGTCCTCAGTAAAGATGTGGGACTATACTGAGACCTCACACGGACTTCTTGAGACAATTTGAAAAGTGGTGTTCCACTATTTTGTTTCATTTACAAGCACTCATGTACGTTCACGTACAAACACTTAATGTTCGAAATAATATTAATAAGTGTGTTTCGAAATATCACAAATTTTAGAAAATAAAATAAAACTGCAGGCATGACGCGTTACTTTCCCGCCAAGAAGCCTGTTCCTATGATCTTAATGCTCTTTGACAACATTTTAAAAAATCAGTTCGCTACACCATTGAGTAGCAGAGATGGGTGGACCTAAATAAATGCCAGCAGATCGCGTGACATCGCGCGTCAGTGACATTGAACTAACAGCTTGCTTCTAGCAGTGCACTTCATTTAGGCCTCGGTGCAGTACTATTATTCTCTAATAAGGTTGTTTCACAAAGACTGATTAGGATATACTTTGCAGTTAAAATCACAGTTTTTTATAAGCTATCTGTCATGTAAACGCTAATGGGTATTTACTAGGATATTTTGAAGTATACTTTAAGGGTGTATTGAATAACGATCACTAAACCTTATTATCTATTTAAAAAATCCTCTTTACTTAAAACAAATGACTGAAATGCATTTTAAATTAAATTTAACTTAAATTAAATTTAGAACTGTTGTTCAAGCCGCTCTAAGGATAACTTACGTGGGACCAACAATATAATTGGCGAAATTTAGGCACACAATATGCCTCTGCCTACCCCTTCGGGGAAACAGGCGTTATCACGAGTTGTATTGCAAATAGTGCCGACTTTTTAACACCTAATGTGACGTCACTTCCATTTTCTGATATTTACTGGGTTCGATTCCCACACACCACAAATCTTTGTGTGCATGAACATGAATAGTTGTTCTGTATATTAAGTATGTATTTACAAAAAAAAAGTATTTAAGTATGTTTATGTATCCGTTGTTTAGTATCCATAACACAAGTTCTTAATGATACTTATCTTGGAACTAAATAATTGGTATAATTGTCAGAAAATATATTTTTATTTATTTATTTAGTGACGAGAAATCCGAACTGAGTCATCGGCACGGATGCCGCTGATGATAAATATTTCATACGTTAAATCGTTCGTGTTACAGTATTTAAAAAGCAACAAAAGACGCGCGTGGACTGTAAGTAGCGGCGTCCAACGTCCTGATTGGTCCCCACGCATTTACTTTATCTATTGTATATTTATATCTGTAGGCCTCCCCAACATAATTCCGTACATAATCCCCACCATAAGTCCGACTTGTTAGTATTACTTTTAAAATCCATAAAATCTGATTTCGTGTTATATGAAATCGCAACTATTGTACGCCCATGAGGCAGACCACAGCTAGATCTAAACCTGTACTGTAACACCTATCCTGTAACCTGTGTTCGCAATAAACTATTTCGATTTTGATTTGATTTGAGACTTCCAATGTGACCGATTGCAGGAGGCCCGCATCAAAACAGATCCTGTTACTTTTATCAGGAGTTCCGTACGTCTTGCAGGTGCACGTCACACGCTACGATTCCTATGACAGCGTCTCCATTCCAAAAAAATTCTGGTCCAACGGCCGTAATATCCTCGTGCTATGTGCACTGTCCCCACACAAAGATACATACAGACGTTCATATAGAAATATATATATACATACATACTTAATTACTTACTAACAATAACACAAAGTTACTGTTACGTACGATACTTAACCAAAGTAGTGGACGGTCACAATTTTAGTGTGTCAATAAACTCAAACAACCTTGCACTAAAATTTATTTTAGGGTTCTGTTAATAAACTATGTGGTAAAATATTAATAAAAAACCTTAATTATTTCGTTTTATCTGTCTCTACCAATTTAAAGCATTTTTTACTATAAAAAAATTTGCACAACACACAAACAAATGTTTAGGTATGACAATAAGTGCAATACATCTATAAGAACTATTTTCGAGTACTGTATTTTATTTACATTAATACACACATAATATTACGCCTGTTTCCCCGAAGGTAGGCAGAGATATTGTATGCCAACATTTCGCCTATTATATAGTTGGTCACACGTAATAGGTGGCGATCCTATTGCCTATAGGCCTATTGCCGCTTATCGGGAACTTTTTTGATCGCCAGAGCCTCGTCCGTTGTTCACTTGCAGGTGAGTTTGGCTTGGGCTCCTCAGATCTTGGTAGAATCCCCATACACCATTTATGTATATAATGACATTAATTTACTGCAAAAACGTTATTTGTTAACCAATTAATTTGTAACTTAGTGTTATTAATAGTAAGAAAATTTCATCAAATTCCTTAAGGCTCGTCTACGCTAGATGAGTCTGTTAAGTCGTATAATGTTCAATACTCAAAAAACCCATTAAAAAATACGTAATTTTTCAACAATCCCAAAGAAGAAAATCAACTCAACTAATATTGATTGACGGCCGATATGGCGTGGAGGTCAGTATACCTACACTTCACTCCAAAGGTCGTGGGTTCGATTCCCACACAGGACAAATCTTTGTGTGCATGAACATGAATATTTGTTCTGGTCTGGGTGTTTTCCTATGTATATTAAGTATGTATTTACAAAAAAAAAAGTATTTAAGTATGTTTATCCGTTCTTTAGTATCCATAACACAAGTTCTTAGTGATACTTATCTTGAAACTGAAGAATTGGTGTAAAAAAAAAAAAAATTATATCGACTGGTTATAAAAGGTTATAAAAAGGTTATTTTCATATTACATTTTGAAGTTCGTATTATTATATGACGAGTGTCAACCCCAATACGGACCCCGCACAAACGTGACACGCTACTGACCGGTTTATTTTCAATTATTGCTATCTGTTCAAAAAGCTGCTTCATAAAATAGGTATATCTTAGCATTTTTATATCCTAGCGGACCTGTTAATTTGATGCAAATACTTTAATTTATTAACGACATATAATCTCTAATAATTAAAGCTTTAGAGTTTGTTTGTTTGAACGCGCTAAACTGAGGACCTACTGATTCGAATTGAATAACTATTTTAATATTTGATAGTCCATTTAACGCGGAAGGTTTTAGGCTATATAACGTCTGGCTTCTACCCATGGGAGAGAAGCATTAATGAAAAATGTGCGGTAAAACGGGATAAAGTTACGCAAAAATTATGAATGAGCAGTAGTTGGGGGAATGCTTTTGTTCAGCAATGGACGTTCTTGGGTTGATGACTTTTACTCAGCGTTAATTTCTTGTTCCAATCCCGTTTCATTTTTTTACTATTTAATTTTAAGTAGGTTTTTTACTAGTTTATCTGATCGTAGCGTAATCTACATAAAAAACCAACAAAGGAGGAAAAAATTATTGCCTACATACATAAATATATAAAACAAAATAACTTGAATTTCATATGATTAAGTAAAACATTAGTGTTTAAATATAACACGATTATATAAAACATTATTGTTTGTCTAGATATTGAAGGTCTGCATCAGTAAATACCCTCTTAACCAGTTTCACCTTCATCTAGTAAAGAATAATCTTAATAAATCTTAAAATAAATAATAGAATATATTTTAGTCAGATTTTGCCTCATATTAACACGGGTAAACCCGCGGGCACAGCAAGTTAACATAAAATTTGCCAACTGACCTTGATAAAGAACAACTTTCGTTTATTTAATATGAAAGCATTTCTACACTAGACAAATATTTGTTAAACTCATGGTCACCCATCTAGTATAAACGCTGCTTGACTTTGGTTATCGCGTAATAACGCCTAATCTCGTGATACTATGTATGGAAAAGTTTATATGTAGACGTAGTAAATAGTTTACTTTTTTTTTTAAGTTAAAACATAAGAAAAAAATCTGTGGTATATGGGAATCCTATCAAAACTTTGCCGATCAACATACGAGGCTCCGGCAAACATATAAGTTCTCGGTAAGCGGCAATAGGCTCGCTACGTATTACGTGGGACCTATCATACAATTTGCCTTTTATCAACTGCAAATTAAAAAAGAAACACTGTCTGTATTTATTATTTCAATTTATACAGTTTTTTAGGATTCGTTGATAAAACATGCACAAAGAGAGCACATTAAAACAAGTAAGCTGTGCCGTGTACCCAAAGTTTTAAATGTAATTTATGTAAATCCTCTTAATGTCTACATCCTGCCTGATGGTCAGCAGTCGAAGCAGTCCAATAAAAAATGAAAGCGCTTCATACCGTGAAATAATCACGGTACAAAGCGCATCCACTCAAGACGGCCTGCTAAAATGCCGATTCTTAATTTTTCTGTTTGCATATTTGTGTGTGTGTACTAAATAAATAAATATATCGACGGTCCCTACGTATAAAAGGACATGTCTAAAACTAAGGATTACAAGAGATTAAAATAAAAGTTGAAATAGCTCTCAAAACATTACGTGAATAATACTTATATTTATAACTGAACGATTTTTTTTCTAGACAGACATGTCTTTTTATACGTAGGGACCGTCGATTTGTTCAACACGTGGTCACCAATCCAACATCAATGTTGTTTGACTTCAACATTCGTTTCCAAAAACCTAATCTCGCGATACTCAGTATGACAAAGTTTAAATGTAGACGCATTGAATAGTTAAAACATAGGAAAAAAAAACATTGATTGAACTTTAAGTTGCAATGTTTTTGTAGGATTTTTTATAAAACATTTACAAAGAGATCATTAAAGAAAATACTAAAGGTTCAATACACTGTCGTATTTCTTATGCCGTATTCACGCTTCAGTTGGTATTATTTGTATAAGCCTTTGTTATAAAGAGGAAGGGAAGGAAATAGGTCCCACTCTTTCCGTTACAGAAAAGTTGTCTTCTTTGAGGAAATCGTTACTTGTTTGGCGACCGATACGGCAACAATACGATTCCAGCATTATTCCGGTTGCCCCAGGCTTACGCTTAACCCCCCCTTACTGGTCTTGGGGGAGGGGGCTAAGTACCTCCCGGTAGAGCGCAGAGGGCGCTAGGGAAAAGGTAACACCCAGAGGTGGTCGCACAAGGAGGTAGGAAGAGCGCGTCCAGTGCACTCCTCTGAGGAGGTCCTCCCGGTTTTGTTCTAGGGGACGTCTCGAACCCAGGTACTGGCCCCCGCCTCTTTTTCAACAAGCGGCGGGCATCGTCGAAAGATTTTTAGTGGATATTACTGCGGGCGGTCGTGTCTGCCGGTGGTCCCAAGTAGTCAGTACTAAGGGCCTCCAGAGTCGCCAATCCATGGGTGTTACCTTTTTCCTAGCGGCTTCTCCGGCCTACCGGGAGGTATTTAGCCCCCCCCCCCCTCCACCACCACGACAAGATCGGGGGGAGGGTCTGGTCTAACCGACCTAATCTAAGAATTGACTGATTTCAGTTATTACACGGAGCATTGGACCTCGGGAACTCAGAAGGAAACATCAATCTATAGTTAAAACAGCTGTCAGGATATTAGAAGGCACTAACTTCTTAATAACGACTGCCATAGATGTTCATAACAAGTTTAACGTCCTTTCTGAGGCACGGAGCAAGAGAAAATTACGCACCTAACTTCGAAAAGCCATAGGTGCGCGACCGCAGAGTCCATCTATCGAGATTTTCTTTCAAGATGTAACTACAAAACGAATTCATACTATCAAGATATAAAAACTAAGAGATTTAAAAACTATTCGAGCGTGAGTTAGATCGTAAACGCTGATCGCTTTTAGATGAACTGATCAACGGCAACATTTCATTATAACTACATATTTTTTATGTCAAGGCAATTTGTATTTTCTTCACGTATGCATCATGTATCAAAGCGAATTCTAAGACGCAAAATTTGCGAATGTATATAAAAGATTTAAATAATAATTAACAAATACTTTGGCGTGGTCGCGTACCTTCACTTATATACGGGGGCCACAGGGGAGCCTTTTTTTTTTTTTTTTTTTTTTTATTATCGTCTGTAAAAAAATGCTGCTTACGCACTGTCTCCCGGCCAAAAGGGGGAGACCGGGAGGGGGTGTGGGGCTCACTGCGGCCGACGCGACCACCGCAGTCCTACCCACTAAAAAACTTCAGACGACGCCCACCGCTGTTGAAAAGGGGCGAGGCACCAGTTCCCGGGTTTGTAGCTTCTGGTACCCCGCCCGCGGCCAACGTCCCCCGGATCAGAACCGGGGAGACCTCCTCAGGAAGGCGCAATTTGCAGCGCCCCCCTACCTCTATGTGCGGCCATGGCGTAACTGGCCGACTTCGGGGGGGGTCTATGGCGAGACAGAAGGGGCCCCCTGCCCCCGCCGCCTAAGACCCCCCGGGCGCTGCCTGACGGGCGCTCCTGGCCCGCCCGCTGCGCCAACGGCGTAGCCGGAGAGAGAGCGGATCCCGCTCCCTCTCCCGCTCCGCGGCCTCCTTCTGCGACATCACCACTTCGCAGAAGGAGGCCATCGCCTCCCACGCCGTCTCGCTGTCGACCATCTTTTGCATGATGGTCGGCAGCGAGAGAGCCACTCCACCCAGGGCCGCGGCTAACGTCGACCGCGGCCCCGCCCACGCAGGGCACGCCACCAAAGTGTGCTGCGCGGTGTCTTCCGCGCAGTCACAGTGGTGGCAACACCGGGTCGACTCCCCCCCGGCGACGTCACACAGATACTTCCCAAAGCACCCGTGCCCGGAAAGTACCTGCGTGAGCCGGAAGGACATCGACCCCCACCGACGACCGACCCATCCCTCCAAGATGGGCCCAACCGCCTCGAGGATACGGCGCCTCGAACCTTCAGCACCCTCGGCACTCCTCAAGAGCTGCCGCCGCCATCTGCCCAGAGCCTGCGTCTGAGCGTCTCTACGCCACCGCACCACAGTGTCCGGTGCAGGGCGGAGACGGCCACAGGGGAGCCTGCGGTGCGCTACACCCCTTTAATCGGATCTTTTGTGCATCTCCGTGCCTTTCACTTCATTTTTTCAAATAATGTGGTAATCAGGTGATGGATTAAAATATCTTTGTAACAATTCACGCGCTACTACTCTCGTTTTAGCGTTTGACTCTCGTTTCAGCGTTGGTCGTGAAGACATCGTTGTTCTGAGACTGTAAAAAAGACCAGGCCTTCCACACTGGTATTCTGCGATATTTGTCAAATTGCAAGAGATTTGTGTGATGAATATGCTTAGTAATTTTTACTTAAGTAATAGGGCTATTTGAAATCGTCGCTGTTTTATTTCATTTAACTCCTTACGTTTTTTAGCTGGCAATAATAATTTTATGAGCTAACGCAAACTGCAAACTAACAGGAGTGGTTTGGTAAGACATAAAGTTTCATTTCACCTAGTTTCGCGGAGATACACTTTTATTAGGGTCCGATATATTATGCGGCGATGAAAATATTTATCATCAGATTATGTTTCTAAAATCTCTGCACAATGTACAAGAAAAAACACATCATAGTCTTGCCGGTAAGCCTAAGAGCTCTTACACATTTACAGGCGATTTGCGACGACGTGTTGTGGAATTCTACGACAATAACATGTCAATTTGCATGAAGCTCGTAGTAGATTTCGACGACACGACGTTTATATGTAAGAGCCCTAAGTAAATTTACTCGCGCTACTCACTACATACCCTACCCGAAATCATGCGCGTGCTCCTGCCATGTACGCTGAATGTCACGCATTGGCAGACTAATGGGGAGGCGAAAGGGCGGCCATCGGGCCTTGTGCAAATGCCCAAATGGCTCCGCATTCATCATACCACCCTTATATAGGTCACTGCTGAATATTGGCGTCCCCAACAGATTACATTATATTGGGGAGGTATTTGCCCATAATCACCACGCTAGGCAGACAGTTGGTGATCGCAGTTTAAGCTAGTACGCAGGATGACGCTGCTGCCCATCATCTGGTAGATTCGTCGACTTTAACGACTCCCGTGAGATGAGAGACAGAAGTTATTAGACTAGCCTCACTTTTCAAAGTTTCTTAGTTGCATATAAGCAACTTAACTAATGTAGTAATTACACTATAAGTAGCTTTAGTTTGTCTATTGAGATTTATAAACGTTGAATTAAAAACAAGGCAGCATCGATTTAAAAACGAATTAATCATATCATAATTTAACATATAAATCGAATTAATAACCAAGCGCCTATTCAGCGCGGACAGGAGCTTGGAAATATTTCAATTGTCGATGCTGCCTTGTACCTAGGAACCCCCTAGATAGCTTATTTTGACTATTGGATGATCCGATCCCTGCTATCCGGTCTTGCGCAAAATTAAATTCTAAATCATTTATTCAAGCTTGGCTTTATTTATTTATTTATTTATTTTATTTATTTATTAAGGACAACCAACAAATCTTACACTAAAACAACCACAATAAGTAAGCAAGGAGTAAGAGCTAAGTGCAGATTCAATTACAGGTTGCCACGACTTGCAATGTGAGGTAAATATTATTGCTATACTGGTAGTACTCTAGTTTATTCCGAAGTACTTGTGAACTTCACTCAAATCTAGCTGCGCCAGTTTACCAGAGTAGAAGCTTGATTTTACTTGTCAACTTCTTGAAAAAATCGACTAGATTCTGTCTCCCACCAAGACATTTACATAAATATATTGGAGAGTTATCTTAGAAACCCTAGCCAATGAGGTAGGTGAGGTTCCATTACAGGCAAAAAGTAACATTGATCTGAGCTGGCCCAATAAGGGATTAGCACAATAATGACCTGCATTGCCCTCCAAATCTTTCAGAAACACACTGTGAAAAATATTCAGTCGAAATATGTCTGATAAGTCATTTTTAACAGCATGGTGTTATGCTGTTAAAAATGACTTATCAGACTCTTAGATTACAGTTTTGAATTTGTATAATGGTAGATCATTTATTTCCTGTTTTTGTGTTTTTGTGAAAACCATTTACCCTAAAGTAAGTTCTTATTTTTGTGTAGCCGATAATTTGGCATAGAAAGCTTTTTTAAGTACTAAGTATTATAATTATCTGTGCGTTTTTATCAAAGCTTAAAAAAATTTTGCGAACTTAAATTAAGTCCCGGGACGTAAAAAATTAAAACTGTTTTTTTTCTTTTCAGTAACGCTGCCCATACTAAGCTTCGGCATGTCGCAAGCTTGGATGGCGCCAATGATTTCTGTGTTAAAGAGTGACCACGGGCCCTCATCGGAGCCCTACACCCTAAAAGACATATCCTGGGCGTCTGCTGTGACCTATGTGACAGCGGTCTCGCTGGGCCTGCCAATGGGATACATCACCGACAAGTTCGGACGAAAGTTTCTTACTATGGTCACTATTTTGAGTTTAGTTGTAAGTATTTGTACTACTTTCTCATTTCTAATATACCTACGGGTAAGAGAAATCATTAGGAAGCGCTCCACGGTGTTAGGCAGGCAGCAACGGCAGAGAAGAGTTCACCGAGGAAGGTCCTGCATTTCGTAGACCAACTACGGTAATAAGCCCACTTTCTCATGATTGCCTGCAACTTTCAGATTCTTCCAGTCTCATTAATCTTTTCATATACTTCCGTCGCTTTATGGTACTTTTGAACTTGATCAAAACCTTCTAAATATATAATAACGTCGTAATGATTAACGATGTTATTATCAGCGTTATGTTCTTTTGAAGCCACTATTTTGAGTTTATTTGTAAGTATTTGTACTACTTTCACTAATATACGGGTAAGATAAACCATTAGGAAGCGCTCCACGGTGTTAGGCCGGCAGCAACGGCAGAGAAGAGTTCACCGAGAAAGGTCTTCGGATGGAGGAACGCTCATGTGGCATTTAATATGTGCTGATTAATGAGGTATCAGTAACGTATCCAATTCTAATCCTCAGCATGTCCCAATCTTGGATGGAACTAATAATTCTTATCATGGCCACTATTTCTTAGAAGTATAATTGACCACTTTTGCTCTTCTAATATACGGATAAAAGACATCATCAGGAATTGCTCGTAGCTCAGAGGTATTAGCAATCCTTAACGATCACCAAAGTAAAGAGAACACAGTTCTCGAATGGGTGAAAGTTTGTGTGGCATTTAATATCGAGCACTTCCGTGCTTCGGAAGGCACGTTTAGATAATGATGCCGGTTATTAACACAAATGGTAGTTATTAAGCCATATTAGAAGCCCTATTGTGCGTCAGAGTCCAACAACAGGACGCCATTCACCTGCCTCCACCAGTTCGCACAGGTTTTGCGTGATGGAGTTTGCCCAATACCCTCTCACCTTGAGGAGAGGAGCCCCATTGCTTAAAAGGAACGTTACTGGTCTGAAATGATGATGATGTAAGGTAAATAGATGTAAAAGTAACATATGATCCTTGTCCAGGTGTACTGGTTGATCAAGATAATAAGCCTGGAACCCTGGGCGCTAATCCTGGCCAGGGCTGTAGTGGGCTTCACCTGCTCCTCCTGTTACGTCACGCTGCCGGCTTACATCAAAGAGATAACTGACATTGACATCAGGGGCTCGATGGGCTCCCTGCTTATATTAAACAGGTAAACAATTTTGTATTCATTCATAGGTAGTGGTCCGATGAGCCAAAAGGCGCATCGATGTCACCAGAAGGTCCAGTATAGAGCAAGTACGTCCCTCGATGTCTGGTATTCTCGTTGGAGAATGTACCAGCTGCGAAATTCTAGGTCAGAGCTAGTTCGTGAACAGACCTCCTCGCAAAATCAGTGGTCCGAGTGCACTACACATGGTGGGCGTTAAAGTAATTTAACAACAGTAATTCTGGGGGGGCTGAGTACCTCCCGGAGACCGGGAAAAGGTAACACCCTGAGGTTGGCGACTCTGGGGGCCCTTAGTACCGACTACCGGCGGGGTAACTAAGAGGGTCAAAACCAGGTCAGGAGGGAAAAAAAACAAAACAAAAAGGTTCACTTGTAACTTGTCGAACGGTGGCTTTTGCTTACATTGTCATCATATCCTAGCATTATCCTGGGTGCTCTAGCCTTAGGTTTAGAGCCCAGGGTCTGCTCACTGGTCTAACCAGATATGGCCGAATATCAGTAATTACATGGAGCGACTGCCGTCTGACCTTCGCAACCCAGAGATAAACATCATTCTATGGTTAAACCAGCTGTCAGAATGTTAAAAGGCACTTATTTCTTAATAACGACTGCCATAGACGATTATGGCAGCCGGGACTATTGACGCTTTTGCCTTTAGTGAATAGATGCGTTAGTTTTACAAATTGACGTTCTTAAGAGTTTTATTAAGCCAATTTTTTTTCTTTAAGTAATGGCTTCGTGCGATTATCACATTTAGCCGGTGTCAAGTAAAAGATATACTAATAAATATAATTCATAGTAAATGAGAATGAGTGGAAAAAAAGGTAAAAGTGATGCCTTTCGCCTAAAACTCTAGAGTCCTCAATAAAGGTGTGGGTTCTATACTGATCATACATGGACTTTTTGAGACAATTCGAAAAGTGATGCTGACTGTTTTGTTTCATTTACCAACACATATCGTACGTTTCCAACACTTGACATAATCCACCGTTATTTTATTACACATTAATGTTCAAAATATCACAAATTGTAGAAAATAAAACGAACTGCAGATATGACGCTTTACTTTCACGCCCAGAATTCCTGAGCCAAATATCAATAAAAGATTTTGAAATTTGTTTATGTATCACAAGAATTAATTGTAACATTGTTTTAAAGTTTTCTATATTGTATGGTATCTTTGAAGAAAGTATTTGTTATAAAATAGTTTATATTAATTAAATTGCATAATGTGAGTCATTGTAAAATATGGCTTAAAGCCTGAAATAAACGATATTTTAGTAGAATGTATCTGTTTCTAGAAACTTAGGCTACGTGCTGAGCTATGTCGGCTGCGACTTGCTGAGTGTCGACGCCATGTTGCGCTTCGGCCTCATCATACCAGCCGTCAACTTTTTCCTGATGCTGTTTCTACCTGAAAGCCCAGAATATCTTGTCAAACGGGGCAAGATTGACGTAAGTAATTTATTATGTAAACCTTTTGAATACACTTATTGTCACTTCTTGTTTCCGATAAAAGATTACGTTCTCAAAATTGCGACGAACCTTTTTTATTTCGAATGGTAAATTTCGCTGTGGGTGGAGCGAAAATTTGTGACACACATTTACTGACCAAAACCCCTTTACAGGGGCGAAATGTGGGCGTATACTATGTCTCTGCCTCCCCTTTCGGGGAAACAGGCGTTATATTTATGCCTATGCCATGTTCCTTCTTGAGCCTGCTATGTCCCCGGGCCCCAGTAAATTTTCGAACAGTCTCTCAACCCCAGCAGGATTGGCCCCTCAGTGTCTCCCTCTTGAACCTGGCACACATTTTTATTTTTATTGATGTAAGACGCCTTAATGACCCCATCCTGCCTGATGGTAAGCAGTTCAAAACAATTAGAGCACTGCATTTCGTAGACCAACTACGGTAACAAGCCCACTTTCTCATGATTGCCTGCAACTTTCAGATTCTTCCACTCTCATTAATCTTTTCATATACTTCCGTCGCTTATATAACGAAAATATGGTACTTATGGTACTTCTGAACTTGATCAAAACCTTCTGAATATATAATAACGTCGTAATGATTAACGACGTTATTATCAGCACTATGTTCTTTTGAAGCTACTCGTTAGGGCTTCTGATTTGAGTAAATGACGATGTCTTCTACCGGTACTGATAACTGGAACTGCCGTTAGGCTTAACATGCCTTCCGAATTACAATAGTATGTGAGTGGTTTTTTATATAGTCAAAAATCTAAGCTCTGTAAGCGCTACTTAACTTTGGTAGCACTTGATTTTCAGACAATAAAGACTACTGATAACTGGGAAGAATAGCTTCACTTCGATAAAGCTTCTTACTTATAAAATGTTTGCAGGAGGCCAAATCTGTGATGGCGTGGTTGAGAGGAACCACTGTAACAGATCCAACTATACAAAAAGATATAAACAATTCAATTGATGCCCAACAATGCACCAAAGAAGCTGCTGTGCCCCCTTGGAAAATGCTTTGTAAGTATCTAACACATCACCACCATCCCACGTCTTGCCCTCGGGTGTCGTAGACGGAGATCCCCATGCCTTCAGTCGCCTCCTACGACAGTCTCGGGCAAAACATTGGGCAGTATTATTCTTTGGATGTGCCACGAGCACATGAATATTTAATTACCACTGGAACGCCGCTTCTGTATATATTTATTAAGTTCAATTCGCAGAATGTCCGTTTCGCAAAATTTAAACTGTCCTAACCAAATTTTAATCCTAAAAAGTTTTTAGTTAGTTTTTTTTTATAATCAAGCAATTCAGTTTTAATAACGGGTTTTCTTACAAGAGACATTTTGCGAAAAAAAAAATCTGCGACTGGATGTTTTTTTATAAATTTTACGTATGAGGTAATGATTATTTGAGATTTCGTAGGGATCCTTAAATGTTTCTACTTATAAACATAGACTATGTTACTCAGAGATAATGTAGCATTCTAAAGGTGAAAGAATTTTAAAATCGATCTAGTACTTGTGGAATATATTCATGGCAAACATTCGAAAACCTGTATAATTAAATTATGGTAATATAAATTATACTCATATGGTTTAACTATAAAGGAATGATAAGTAATCATTCGTCTTTACAATATGAATATAATTATCCTTTGAACGGGCAGAACTTGTTAGAACTTTTCATTGGTTTTCTACCTTAACTCAAATCCATAAGGTTTAATTTATGGTAGGAATATATTTACCACTGCCTTGCCCAGGGTTATGTGACGCGTGTGCCGTGTGGTACCGGCCTAGAATACTTCAACCATCCTCATCTCACGTGGTCGAGAGTCGACGAAGATAAATCCTAGCGGATGATGGGCAGCAGCGTCATCTTGCGTACTGGCTTGAACTGGGCAAATACCCAGAGGAGTGTAATCTATTGGAGAGGCTTATGTTCAGCAGTAGACTTTATAAGGCTGTTATGGTGATGATTATAAATGTGTTATTTACAGTTATAGACCAACCCACACGCAGAGCGTTCACTATAACAATGATCATCAAAATGGCGCAGCAGTTCGACGGTTTCCTGATCGTCATCATATACTCCGGCTATATCTTCGAGAAGGCTTCCGAGCACATCTCCCTCAACATCAGCCCCAACAAACAGATCGTCATGATAGGAGTCGTCAACCTTTTAGGATCTGTCCTAGCTACTAGTATACTGGAGAAGACTGGCAGAAAGGTAAAATAAAATAATACTATATTTTTTTTTACATTTTGTTTTAGATTTATTTTTGTTTATGTTAATATTTTGTATGTGTGTTCATTTTGTGCAATAAACGTTATATCTATCTATCTATCTCATCTCGAACTAATCTCTATTTCAACTTGATTAAAATAACGTATACACGGGAAAAGAACACGGGACTATATGCTGCTATTGACATTGAACAAGCTACCTGCCGAGCTTATGGAGAAGCTATATAATATTCGCTATATAATTTAAAGCTGCATGTTTGGTTGACAGCGGATAGTTAAATGGAGAATCAACCTTAACAAATATACCGTTTCCGTTAAGGATTTTTAATATAATACCCATTATATTTTTGTAATTTTTTATTATGCGATAAAAAAAATTACATCTCGATATCATCTCATCTCGATCTCATCTGCCACATCTTCGAGGAAGCTTCCAAGCACATCTTCGAGTAAGCTTTCAAGCACATCTCCTTGAAGATCAAACAAACAGATCGTCATGATGTAATAGGGTGCATAGGGATTCTATCAAGACCTAAGGAACCCAAGCCTCAACCTCACCTGCAAGTGGTGCACCTTCCGATCAACGGACGAGGCTCTGGCGAACATAACAGTGCCCGGTAAGCGGCAATAGGCTCGTCATGATCGGAGTCATCAACCTATGGGATCTGTTCTTGACAGTTTACAGAAAACTACTAACTGTAATACACTAACTGTATACTGTATGTGTATAGTTATCCATTGCTACTTCAGCAAGCTTTGAGCCCCTTCTCCTTTGGGTTTTATTATTTCTGATAGTATCACTCAGTAGGTAAACTCCGAGCATAGTTTCTGCCATTACCGTTTTGTTTATATTATCTAAAGAAATTATATTTTAAAGTTCGATATTTAAGAACTTACTTTAAGAAATTCACATATCCAAAACAGTTAAGAATATTAAAAAAACCACAGAGAGATGTTTGGTGCAGCATTATGTATCGAGCATTTTCGTGCTTCGGAAGGCACTATAAAACGATGGTTCCGGCTTTTAAATACGAGTACTATATGGGATGAGTTGTCGTTACGCCATATTTGGCCGCTTGATACATTCTGACAGCGGGTGCGCCACCACACATCTGCCTCCGTAAATTTAAACTGGATACGCGAAGTGGAGACACCTGAGTTCCTCTCATTTTTGTTCATGACTAATCATGTCAGGAGCCTTATCACCATTTGCAAGAAGTTAATGGGCTAAAATTTCTGATAATAAAAACCTTTATTTTAATTTTTCTCACATCTGCGCTTAAATTAACGTTTCAGGCACGGTTGGTATTTAGTACTTGCTTATTAAAATTCTTACTATTTTACGTTCCAGCTTCTCTTAGTGGTGACATCGTTCGCAGTGGGAGCTGGAATGCTGCTCCTCGCAGTGTGGTTCTACTTGATGATGCGGAACATATGGGTGCCGGGATGGATCCCTGTGTTTGCGCTGTGTCTCTGCATGTTCGCTGATGCTGGTGGCTTCCAGCCCACCTCTTATATTATCATCACAGATCTGTTTACTTTCCAGGTATACACATATTTTTCATATTACTTCATCATTATCATCATTCACTTCTGGACATGGGCTTCTGCAATGTGACGCCACTGGGCTCGGTTCTTTGCCTTCAACTGCTGCCAGCCGTTTTGCATAATGTCGTCGCTCCACCTAGCTACTTACTATTGTCCCTACAATCAACCCTCACCCTCAACGGAGGTGAGCTTCCCATTGAAGGGAAGACACTTCTATCTTGCAACGGGTGGATATACATGCCCGGGGTACGCATGTGCCGGGTATGATTTATGATGATTGGAATAAATTAATGATGGGTATTAAATGCTGAAAATATAATAAACTGACCTCCTAAATATGTCTAGTATAATTCTAATGAAGCACCTATTAGGAGATAAGACAGCTCTGAGTTAGTATTTCTGATGTACAATAAGGTTAGGTTAGGATGGCAATTTATTAATTTTAATGAACCGTCACATACACGCCTTTTATAATTCAAAAGTTGCTTGAGTAATTCCGTGAGAGTGATTTTTGCTTGAACGCTTGTAAAGTGGTGCCACATGGTAATTAGTAGAAGCATTACTGGTGCTATAAAACTAGATGGTGAACGGTGTTTGGCATTAGCTTTGAAAGGCACGCTAGGCCGTTTTGGATAAAAAAAATATCTCTACCGGATTGAGCCCTTGTGGAATAATGAATAACTTGCTTTGCTCAACCCTTGGTGTGCGATATAAGACTTGCGCCCAATAGGAGGCATTAATGCGCGGTGAAGAAATTGTTGTTCAACACATTACATATTATTATAAAGATAACAAAACTCTTTTATTGCTTATGTACTTATGGATTTATAAAATTCCTAATTACTTCAAGTTTGGATTTAGTTGAAGAACCAGTCTTTGTTTCAACATAATATAATATATTAGGGAACGGAACGTCTCCACCAAAGTGACATTTAACCATAACCTGATGGGACTTCTTGGCGGGAAAGTGAAGCGTCATGTCTGCAGTTTTGTTTTATTTTCTAAAATTTGTGATATTTCTAACATTAATGTGTAATAACGGTGGATTATTAACCGTTAAGTGTTTGTGAATATACATGAGTGTTGGTAAATCAAACAAAGCAGTGCAACGTCACTTTTCAAATTCTCTCAACAAGTCCATATGAGATCTCAGTATAGTCCCACATCTTTACTGAGGACTCAAGGGGCTTAGAGGAGGGTATATCATTTACCATTTATCATCTTTATCATCACTCATTCTCATTTACTATGAATTATATATTATTAATATGTCACTTACTTGACACTGGCTAGATGTGCTAGACGCACGAAGCCATTATTTAAAAGAAAAAAAATATAACCTGATGGAGTTTCCTTTACACATTTCAGCTCCGAAGTACAGTATTGTCAATAACGAACGTCTTCGCAAAGTTCGGCAGTTTCGTCCAGATGATGTGGTTCAACGAACTCTGCAGCGTCATAGGTTTCCACTGGACTTTCTTCGGATTGGCTGTTGTCTGCATCTTCTGTGGAATATACACTATCATCGAATTTCCGGAGACCAGGAATAAAACTGTGGAAGAGATCTATAGTAAATTAAGTAAGAAAAATAAAATTGTTCCAGAGAAAACTTTGCCCCAGATAAAAATTTGAATGTTGACTATATCTTTTGTGGAACTAAAAATCTAAATCCTAGTGACAAATAAAATGTCCAAGAGATCTTTACCCAGTAAATTAAGTGGAGAAAACAATCGTTAGACCCCACCCCCAGATAAAATATTTAATCTTTTATCGAGCACACACTAGCACTTCATTACCAGGAGACCAGGTATAAGACTTTCGGAGAGATCTATAGTAAATTAAGTAGGGAAAACAAAATTGTTGGGGGCCATAATTTTTCCCATCTCGACTTAATCTTTTGTAAAGCTAAACACTAGCATCAGAATATCTGAGACAAGACAAAAAACTGTCGAAGAAGTTGTAGTAAATTAAGTTGATAAATGTTGAATCTCCTGTGAAGTATTTATTTAGATCTGACACGTCAAAATTGCCACTTTCGGCCTGATAAGAGCAAGAAAACACATGTCACGGTAGAGCATTTCGCTAATTGCGTTAAATTGCCAGAGACAAGAAATAAAATTGTCAAAGATATCTCCAGTGTAACAAACAAAACTTTGCATGATAATAGGGAATTTCGCTACAACTTTTTAGGACATTTCTAAATAGTTGTGGCAAAATTTATGCTAACCCTAAATGGGAATTATGAACGTGAGATTATTAATTGTGTTTTTTAAATATTATTTATTTTTATAATTTAAATAGCGCTTTGCAAACCAATCATAGGTTTATAGTGAGTGCAATGTATAGTTAAGATTTGGAAAAAATATCAAAAAAATAATAGATATCTGTGTGTCTTTAGAGAACTTTGAGGCTTACGTCAGCTATTCTTTCAATCATTATCTATAAAATAATTTCTTAAGTAACTAAGGTTGATTAAAGCATGTTATTACTACATACAAATATGTATACATTATTGTCCCTTTTAAACTCTACAAGTATGTTTCCAACCTTAAATTATTTACTGATAGAAATGTAAGCTAATTATCTTATAAAATAACTTTACGTTTCAATGAATGAAACTGTAATTTATTAACTTATTTATACCTACATATGTTAAATGTTTTATTAATGTTCGTAAATTTTTTAATGATTATTCTTTAGGTATTTTAAATCCGTTAAAGAGTATTTTGACATAATAATTGTACATAACTAAATATGGACTAATATAACCTAGAGGTAGGTTATGTTGTATATAATAAAAAATAAAAATATTTTAGTAACTAAAATAACTCAAATAAAAAAAAATTACTTTCAATTTAATCCATTACTACCTACAACAATACAACTTGTGTCGCATAATTATTAAATTATAATTTAAATATATTATGTACAAATTCAATAAATTACGATGTATAAATTCATAGTAATTTGATTTAACATTGATATTAAATGTGAAAAATATAAAATGTAGTTAATGTTTTCCTCAAATAAAACACATTTAATAATATATTAAAATTAAGGAATTTATGAAAAACAGAATGTCAGAGACAATAAAATAAAATTTTAATAAAAAATATTACCTCTTTTTTTTATTTAACTTATATCAAAAAAATCAAAATCATATTTTCAAGTTTGGCTCAAAAGATCTCTTATGAAGGTCAAAACTTAAAAACTATTCCCCCCATTCACTGCGGGCGGGAGCTTGATCGTAAAAGAAGGGGCAAGAAAATCGTCAAGGTTAGTTTTTTCTCCCACCAGTTACAAGAAAATGTACTTGTACAGTAGTAAAACAATTTGACAAGTCTACAAAACATGTGTTCTGCAGTCACGAGATTTAAAATGAAAGAAGAAAATAACTTTTTTTTAAGTTATACGAGCATGATTACGAATAAACATAGTAGACATGAGCAAGCCAGCGGCTGGCGGCACCCTTTCACGAGTATGACGCATGAACCAGCCATCTTTTCGCCCAACCATGTTTTAGGGAAAGTAACGACCTGACGCATGACGCCACCACCGCAAAGACATTTAAGTGAGCATGACACACTCAAGTCACTCATTAACAAAATAACATTATATTAAAATGGTCTTATAAAATATATAATTTGCTTCCATTGTATATCCATTACACATATTTTTTCCACAGCAATAAACTTAATTTAATAACGTACTGTTGAAAGTATTAACTTAACTTAAACATTATTTAATGAGGCTTCTTCTTATACTCTCAGTTCTTTAACGTCCAACAACCTGATCACGAGCCTCTTCTCACAAACCAAGGTGCCTCAAGTCAAAATTCAAACCTGGTTGGCTTAAACTTGACTTAAAACCAAACTTCGCTTAACCACTGCCACATAAAGTAATGTTTGAAACCGGGCAAATGTCTTAACATGTCTCTCGAAGCACGAAAGCGCTTTATAATAAATTTCCAAAATAAATTTTAAAATAAAACTGTGATCCATTAGGAATAGAGGTAAAAGGAATTCAGGAATTGGTACTTCCGGAAGTAGGTATTCCCAAAAACTTCTGGAAGTATCGGAACGTGTTACTGCGTGCATGCAACTATTTAAAGTCGGTTATGTTCTTAAATTGGACTTTTCTAATTTGATTGTTTTTTGTCATCTTGTACGGAATAATATGAGAAAAAAAGACAAATCTACATCATATGTGATTAAAAATAAAATAACCCGTTTAGTTTCTCAATACGTACCATATTTAAAGTTGCGTCTCTTTTTTTGGTCATTTCACTACTAAGCTATTAATCACCAGTATTTTTAAGCTATTAGACGCCTTGCTAGGCTTTTGAAAATCAACGACATCTATCGTCCCCTTAATAAAAACGCGGTGCGCGGTGGGGGCTCGAGGGCTAAAATCATTACAAAAATAGCGTACGAAATAAAAAAGTCTATTAGCAATCACTCATAAAGTAAACATTGCCGTATAAGTAAAAAGGTTTTAAGCGAATCAAAAATAATATAGTTTTTGATGAATCAAAAAGTTCACAGAGTTCTTAGGTTGGGTAACCAATGAGTGCCCTTTGTACATAGGAGGGCACGTTAAGCTGTTAGTCCCAATTATTACTATAATATGTGGTATAAGTATCCGATATACGGCAATAGGCGCGCCCCTTACGTGGGCCTGTGGGACTAACCGGTTCAAACCGACGACCGATATGGCGTGGAGGTCAGTATACCAGCACTCCGCTTCTGAGGTCGTGGGTTCGATTCCCACAC
Organism: Musotima nitidalis; assembly: GCA_949126915.1. Taxonomy (NCBI): domain Eukaryota; kingdom Metazoa; phylum Arthropoda; class Insecta; order Lepidoptera; family Crambidae; genus Musotima; species Musotima nitidalis. The sequence goes on from OX421435.1 coordinate 5,262,718, forward strand.
AGGACAAATCTTTGTGTGCATGAAGATTTATATTTGTTCTGATCTGTGTGTTTTCTATGTACATTAAGTATCTATATATTTACAAATAAGAAGTATGTAAGTATATTATCGATTGTTTAGTATCTATAACACAAGTTCTTAATGATACTTATCTTGGAACTAAATAATTGGTATGATTGTAAAAAACAAACTAAAAACAATATAAATGGTTTGGTGTTAAAATGTAAGGATAACATGCTTCTGCCTACCCCTTCGTGGAAACTGGCGCGATGCGATGCGTTGTATGTATCTTCAACACTCATCCAAAGAACATGAGGCCATATCTTATTTGAACTCGTTTCCTTTCCACCATTGTTCTATGGGCCAATTAAAATGATTTATGGCTAAATATGGGTAGCATAGTCAAGTCAAAAATATGTTACTTTTAAATCGTCAGAATGCGAACAGAGCAATTTATTAATAATAGGTTGGGGAAAAAGTCTTTTCGTATTTTTGTATGAAAAGTCAAGACATTTTTTTCAAAGTTTATTTACATTTATTTACAATATATATGTACCGTTTTGTTGAATAACTTTCTGCCATTTTGTGGGCAGAGACATTATCCCGTTACTGTAGAAACTTTGGGACTTCTGATAAAAAAACGGGACAAATAGTTTTGGCAGTCCTCTCTTGAGGTCAACCTTACAGAACCTAAAGAATTCTGCAGAGACCGAAACAGGTGAAAATCTGAAGGCGCAAGGTCAGGGCTATATGGTGGATGCACTAGGACCTCTCAGTCGAACTCTCTTAATTTTTGCTGAGTGGCTAAAGATGTGTGTGGTCTAGCGTTATCGTGATGAAAGACCACACCCTTCCTGTTGATCAATTCCGGCCGTTTTCTCTCGACTGCTTCCTTTAATCTCATCAGTTGCTGGCAGTAAAGATCAGAATCGATGGTTTTGCCGGGCGGTAAAAGCTCATAATAAACAATGCCCTTCCAATCCCACCATACACACAGCATCACCTTATTTCGTGTTAGGCCAGGTTTGGCCACAGTCTGTGAAGCCTGGCCAACTTTCGACCACGACCTTTTTCGCACGTTCTTGTCGTACGTGATCCACTTTTCATCGCCAGTTATCAATCTCTTCAAAAACGGCTCGGTTTCATTACGTCTCAATAATGAATCGCAAATGAGTACACGGTTCATTAAGTTTCTTTGAGTGAGCTCGTGTGGCACCCAAATATCGAGCTTTTTTGTATAACCAGCTTTCTTCAAATGGGTCAAAACTGTTTTGTGGTCAATTCCCAGTTCTTCAGCTACATCGTAACTACTCATATGCCGATCTTGCTCCACTCTTTCAAAAATGGCGTCCATTTTATTCGTAACAGGGCGACCAGAGCGAGGTGCATCTTTAACATCAAAATTTCCGGACTGAAAACGTTTGAACCAAATTAGTGCTACTCTTACTGACACTGCATCAGGTCATAAACATCACAAATTTTTTTCACTGCTTGAGTTGCATTTTTGCCTTTTTTATAATAAAATTTTAAAATGTATCGAATTTCTTCATTAGATTCACTCATTTTAACGGAGAGAAAAACAAATGAAAAATAGCGGGAAACAACTTTTTTTTATTTTTTTCTTTTCTTTATAATGGAACCTATTTAATGTTACCAAAACCAGCCAGACACAAATAGTACAGTCAAAAAAATTTTATAATAAGTTTATACCTACGTTATGCGAAAAGACTTTTTCCCCGACCTAATATTTAATTATCAAGCGATAAATAATTATGAAGAGAAAAAGCATCATAGCAGCATATCAGTGGTGGAAAGGCTTCCTAATACTATGTACTCTTATGTCTATTTAGGTCTTCATATCCTAGCATTATTCCGGTTGCCCTAGACTTAAGCTTAGGGCTCGGGGTCTGGTTACTGGTCTCACCAGAATTGGCTCAATTCCAGTTATTAACTATACTCTATGGTTAAAGCAGCTGTCATGATGTTAAAAGGCACTGACTTCCTAATAACGACTGCCATAGATGTTCATAGCATGCCCTACATGTCTATTTAAGTACTATTTGAATAAATCATATATAATACATAATACCTGTTTCCCTGAAGGGGTAGGCACATTTCGCCAGATATATTGTTGGTCCCACGCAATTGGTGGCGAGCTTTTTGCCGCTTACTGGGAACTTTTATGATCGCCAGAGCCTCGTTCGTTGATCGGCAGGTGCACTACTTGCAGGTGAGGTTGGCTTTGGCTCCTTAGATCTTGGTAGGATCCCTTGTTTATTGTCATTAAATATTTGAATATGTAATGACATTAAACAAAATCCACAAAAATCTGACAAACCAATTATTTCCCAGGCAACGTTTTGAATACTATGTGTGAAAATAAAAATATTCAAATATGTTTTAAGCGTGGGCATCAATGTCAAGACAGTAGTTAAGTCTATAAAAATATACGAAATTTTGCTATTTGTTTGTTATGTCTAACTAACATGTATTTACTAAATCCTATAAAATCAAAGTATGTACCAACTATACGGTAGCTCATGTGCGAGCAGCCGGGGTTTGGGAACTGTACATTTATGCGTCCTTCGTTCTGTACTAAAATTGGGTTTAAAGAATTTATTTCTCATAAAAACACAATAGTTCACTTAAAATGAGATACAATAAATCATGTAAATTACTTAATTGAATTAACAAATAAAGTTACATTATGTACAATTTTAGAAAGTCCGGTACTTGATGATATGTTTACAAACAAAGGTATAATTAACTTAGTTTTGTGACAAACCATGTTTGGATAATGTAGGTATACAAAGAAAAAAAAGAGACAAGCTATACCGGGTGAATCAACCAACAAAACTTACTCCAACCACCCTCATAAACAAAAAACAACAAAATTCAGCAAATTATTAATATTAAATGTATATATGGACATCTGAATGTCCTCTCCCAGTGCAGAATGGTGGAGTCACGTTTGTAGCGTCATACTGTTGGACTTTCCAAGTTGCCTCACAGGGCTAAATTGGCTTTACGGTGATCATACAATTATAGTGTCAACCGGAGCCAACAGCTTAATATGCCTTCCGAAGCATGGAAGTGCACGATATTAAATGGTGACAAACGGTATCGGTTGGAGCTATGAACGCTTTTTCTTCTTCACCAACTCATTCCATACCAAGTCATACTTGAAAGAATAATAAAATGACTTTCTGATAGCTAGTATATGCAAACAGTCAACACTTTACAGGAGAGACAAAAAAGTTCTTTTAAAACTAGGACCTTTTTTTTTTTAAAATAATGGCTTCGTGCGTCTAGCACATCTAGCCAGTGTCAAGTAAGTGATATATTAATAATATATAAATTATATAATTCATAGTAAATGAGAATGAATGATGATAAAGATGATAAATGGTAAATGAGATGCCCTCCTCTAAACCCCTTGAGTCCTAAGTCTTTACTTAGTAAAAATGTGGGACTATACATAGATCTCACATGGACTCCTTGAGAGAATATGAAAAGTGATGTTGCACTGCTTTGTTTGATTTACCAACACTTATGTATATTCACGAACACTTAACGGTTAATAATCCACCGTTATTACACATCAATGTTAGAAATATCACAAATTTTAGAAAATAAAACAAAACTGCAGACATGACACTTCACTTTCCCGCCAAGAAGTCCACTGAAAGTTGTTTTTGCGCCAACATGTTTTTTAATGCATTTGAGAGATCAACGGAAACACTCTTTGAAGCTTTATGCTATATGAAATAAATCGTCTTGTTTACCCATAACAGCGCCGTCTTCCGAAGATTGCATGCATGAATGCAGGCAAATTAATTGTTGTCAATCTGACATCTAATTGCTTATGATTACAACACGCAAGTGAATCCTGAGAATAATCTTTCCATCACCGCATTTTATCTATAGCAATGATTACAGATTATTTTCCTTGTCATGATCAGTTTTTGTATGTGGATTTTGTAGGTGGATGTCTTACGCAACGTTTCTTTTCAAAGAGTCTCCATAACATACGTTTATGCCCCAACAGCCGTCTATTCTTCGAAGTGACGCTAACCCAGTGGCGAGACCCAGGGGGTCTCGGGTTCAATCCCTGGTGGCGCACCTATGACATTTCGAAGTTATATGCGTAATTATCGCTTGCTTTCTCGGAAAGCACGTTAAGCTTTAACGTACCTAACTTGTCAAAATGGCATTCTGCCTGATAGTAAGCAGTCGATGCAGACCAGAAATGAACAGTAACAAGCGCACCCCCTCATTACGGCCTGCAGTCATACCGTTTCACGCCCTGCTTGAAAGACTATAGAAGTTGGGAAACACTATGAGCCGGTATAAAATTTCAAAGCCGCAGAAACAGCTTCCCAATTTTTGGTCCAAATGCACTGCACAGTATGATGGTGGTTCCTAAGACCAGCACGTCTGTGGCTGTCCTGCGTCATTTTACCTGGGTAATTGGGAATTTTTGTTACTAACATTTACCCGTTCAGCGCTCGTAGCGCCGCGGTGCTCGGTGGTCGGAAACAATCACCGAAGTACCTAAAGCAAAGTTTACAGAGGTCAGTCCTTGTGTAAGTGTGTGACATTTGATATCGAGCGCTGTGAGAGGAGGCTCGTGCCCAGTATAGGAACGTAAATGGGCTGAGCTGATGAAGAACCCTTTTTTACGTTCCCTGAAAATGGATTTAACAAATAGTCAAAACAATTTGGTGAACTCACCTGAGCATGACTAATAAAATTATAAGTTTACCTAAACATCGTGAATTTTGGCAAAAATAATTAATATTGTTGTCTTTGTGCGATGTGAATATTAATTAGTTGGCGAGGTATGTACTTGAGGTACTTACTTCGAATAATTACATGGTCATGGAAAAATACGTTCGCTGAGTTAAAAACAAGATAAAAATAATAGTAAAAAGGTGACCGGTAACATAAGAATACGAATATAATAAGAAGGCTGTTCTGTTAGGGTTGGTTTTCGCTTTTCGAGGGAGACCTTTGATTAGTAGTAGACAATAATAGTGGGGTACACAGTATTGTAGCATCGAGCGGTATTTTTAAGATCTAATCTAAGGAAAAATACGTTCGCCGAAATAAAAATAGAAAAAAGGTAACCAATAATCGGACTGTTCTGTCAGGGTTTGCTTGCACTTTTCTAGGGAAATCTATGATTAGCAGTAGACAATATTTCAGACCATTTAAACAAACATACCTACCTAAATTCACGCCTGTTTCCCCGATCATTATAGATCATTTGAAGAACTGGAAAGAGTAAGATAGTGTGGTATACGGTGTTGTAGCATCCAGGGTAAGATCATCATCAACTCCGCCCATTATCGTTTCACTGCTGCCGGCCTCCTCTCACAACCCAAGGTGATCAAGCCAACCCAAGGGTATCCACGACCGATATGGCGTTGAGGTCAGTATACTCGCACTCCGCTCCTAAGGTCGTGGGTCCGATTCCCACACAGGACAAATCTTTGTGTGCATAAACATGTGTTCTGGTCCGGGTGTTTTCGTATGTATAAAAGTAATTATGTATGTTTATCCGTTATTTAGTATCCATAACACTTAATTATACTTATCTTGGACCTTAATAATTGGTGTAATTGTCATTAAGAGATGTTTAAAATAAATATCAGCCTTGACTAGATCATGTTCCTGGGCCCCCACCGCCGAACATGCTGGTAATCGATTTATAGGCAAAATCGATTTCGAAATGATTCTGTCGTCCCGCCGAACACATGGAACTCAATAAAAGATGGCGTTCTCCATTTAGACAAAAAAATTGAAGGATTGACGTAATATTTGACAGGTTCTAAAAGTGTTTTTTTTTTCAATTATATTACAAATTATTAATATTTAGTTAAAAATGTGTCATCGAAACGCAAATAATAATCATTTAATTAATTAGTCGCTTCAGTAGTCTGCTAAGGTCATGAATAATCTATGGCTTTCGGCAGATTCCCCTGAATAATTTTATCGTCATAACTAAATGTATTCTACTTAGTATGCAAATAAAGATTTGATTTTTACCTAATAACGACGATCATAGATGTTCATGACAGCAGGGACCAACGGCAAGCAAGCGATAATTATGCACATAATTTCGAAAAGTAAGGTCATACAGACCCTCGAGATCAAAACCTGGTAGCGCAGCTATTCAACACTACTTTTCAAATTCTCTCAAGAAGTCCATGTGAGATCTCAATATAGTCCCACATCTTTGAGTACTCAAAAGGTTTAGGGGGAGGGCCTCTCATTTACCTTTTATCATCTTTATCACCACTCAATCTCATTTACTATGATTATTAAATTATTAATATATCTTTTACTTGAAACCTTGACACTGGATAAATGTGCTAAAGGTACAAGGCCATTATTTAAAAGAAAAAAAAATTTATCATTCAAAGTTACTAAACCACTCTTTTTATAATATATACCTATCAACTCTACTACGAATATAAAATTATTCGCGTAGTACGACGCGCTTTATCTTGACAAATTTAATAGTTTCCTCTTATGAATTAAAACTACTTAAGCTTGCTTTACACAACGGGATATAATATAGTTTATATCAAATATCGAGATTTTAACAGGCACCAAAAAATCTTTGCATCATTTCATAATGTAATGTTACTAACAAGTTTCTTAATAGCAAGTGATGGATTAAAAATACCTTTGTGACGATTCCCGTGCAACTTTGATTTCCCGAAAAATTCTCCATTACATAAGGCATCTTTAGACAGCCTGAGAACAACGATGTTATAACGACAATCGCTAAAACGAGCGTTGGTCGTGAAGACATCTTTTTCCGGGAAATTATTTTAGCGTGGGAATTATCACAGTGATATTTTTAATCCAGCACTTGCTTACAATGAATTTCCATAAAGTAACGAATGAATCAAAATATATTTTTTCAATAGCATATAGTAGATATTTATATGAAGCTGCAAGACAATCCCGATACAAGTATTGTATTTACTTACTGGGTTTCCCTTAATTATAGTAAATATGAATGAATTTATTATTATTATTTTATATTACGCAAATAGCTCACGGAAATAGCTTTTAGTACATAATATATTAAAGTGTAAACGGTTCCAAAACAAAAATATGGTACACGATAGTTATTCATATCCTGAGATATAATAAATATTATATCCTCTAGTGAAAAGCCAGCGTAACTGTGGTCATTCAGTTGTTTATTTAACCCAATTATTTTTGTTTTACAAATTTTGCGTAGAATTTGTTATTTTAATTTGGTGGTAGGCATAAAGTTGATATGCGTTTAAATATAGATGTTCGCTTCTTTTTTAGATAAATTGACCCGAATTACTCATAGGGAATCTTCCCACGGAGGCCACAGGCGAGTCTGCGGCGTACTTTGACCCTTTAGACCTACTGTGCATCCCATAATTGGACATCTGGTTTTCCTTATAACTGTAGCTAGAAACTATAGATATTTGAGATCGGATAAACATGTTTACATAGCTTTCTTTTATTGCTAGTATATTCTTGTAATACATAGGAAAACACCAAGAACAAATTCTCATTTATACACAAATGCCTAGAATCTTACCACTAGTGCCACCCCTCGCATCTCACGGGGAGTCTTAAGAGTCGACGAAGAAAAACCCTACTGTATGATGGGCAGCAACGTCATCCTGCGTACTGGCCTGAACGGCGATCACCAACCCGCCTGTCCAGCGTGGTGATTATGAGCAATTTCCCCCAAATATAATGTAATCTATAGGGAGGCTCAGATGGAACGATCAAGTGAAAGACTCATCGTCCTCCAAATTCTACGCGGTCGTGAAAGACGCGCTGGATCGGAACCGGTGGAAGCAGATCATCCGCTCCAGATGTTACTCCGATGCTAACCACGATCCTCAGACATGAGGGACCGACTATAGAGAGAAAGATAGGAAGGCTAATATTTAGCAGTGGACTTTATAAGGCTGATATGACGATACACAAATATTTGTTACTGAGCGTTCGGAGTCAGCCCGGCAGGGGATTTTAAAAATGTCCGGGAGAAACCCGATCTGGGTTTTTGTTGTTTAGGAAAAATACATTTTTTTTAAGGATAAACAATATGTTTAAATAAATCTTAGCTGAAGTTCATTCATGATAAGTTGATAACCCACAAAGCAATGATTAATTATAACGATGATTTTATTTTCTTAGTAATAATATTTTTTAGAGGTATCCGGGGATATAATTATTTTCGCACAAATATCCGGGATTTGCACCGTGTTAATTCGACGTCGACAATTTAGGTGATGGCAGCTCTAAGCCCCCTTTTGGTCCCCCTTTGGCCGAAAGGCTGTGCGTAAACGCATTTAGTTACCGACTCACGTCACATCAGTGGTATAAAACCATGACGTAATACAATGATTGAGGAATTGATAACCATTTGAACTAATACTGGGAAACGGTAATTAGTGCTTATGCCTAGTTGTTTTAATTGATCTAATAAGAAACTCTTTAATTAAATTAAAACTGTAATGAATAATCCTCTTGAGACAGCCTACCAGTATGTTAGATTACTCAGTTAAATAATTTGTTATTGGGTGGTTAGGGTTCCTACCAAGATCTAAGGAACCCAAGGCAACCTCACCTGCACGTGGTGCACTTGCCGATCAACGGATGAATCTCTGGCGAACATAAAAGTTCCCGGTAAGCGGTAATAGCCTTGCCACCTATTACGTCGAATCAATAATAAATCGGCGAAATGTGGTCGTATAATATGCCTCTGCCTACCCCATCGGGGAAACAGGCGTGATATTATGTATGTATGAAAATAATGTATTGATTTTTGTAAAACGTTGTTTTAGTTACGTATTATATTTACGTTAATTGTTAGTTAAAACACACTGCTATGTAACTTACATATTTATTTTATATATTTATGTAATAAAATATGCAAGTCTTAATTAATATAGTTCTGATAATATTTACTAGTCATACAACCAATAAAGGGTACTTCTAATTCAGAGGGCTTAAGGTTCAAACCCTGGTTATGATTACAACACGCAAGTGAATCCTGTCAATACTCTTTCCATCACCAAAGCATTTTGTCTTTTGCAATGACTACGGTAATATTACAGGTTATTTTTATCATCATCAGCTCACAGACGTCCACTGCTTCCTTCCTTCCGCGTTAGCTTCGAATGTAGCTGATTGCAAGCAGCCTGCATGCATCGTGATCCTTTAACCCTTATCAGGTTGTCCGTCTATTTTGTAGGTGGATGTCTTACGCAACGTTTCTTATCAAAGGGTCTCCATGTCAGAACTTTTTTTTTTCTTGTTTTGTTTTACGTCGGTAACAAAATGCGTTTACGCACTACCTTCCGGCCAAAGGGGGACCGAAAGGGGGTATGGGACTCACCACCGGCAGACGCGACTGCCAGCAGTAATACCCACTAAAAATCTTCCAAAGACGCCCGCCGCTTGTTGAGAAAAAGGCGGGGGCCAGTACCTGGGTTGCAGCGTCTGACACCCCACCTGCGGCCAACGTCCCCCAGACCAAAACCGGGAGGACCTCCTCAGAGAGGCGCAGTGGACGCGCCCCTTCTACCTCCTTGTGCGACCATGGCGTGTGTGGCCGACTTCTCGGAGGGTCTATGGTTAGACAGCATGGGCCCCCTGCCCCCACTGCCTAAGACCCTCCTGGCGCTGCTTGACGGGCCCTCCTGACCCGCCCGCTGCGCCCTCCACAGGTCCCTCTTAGTTTCCCCCCCGGTAGTCAGTACTAAGGGCACCCAGAGTCGTCGGTCTCTGGGTGTTACCTTTTCCCTTCTACCGGGAGGTACTCAGCCCCCAGTCGGGGGGGAGAACGTTTATGCCCTAACGGCCGTCAGTTCATCTAAGTGACGCCATAAAATGTTGAATTGATTTATTTTGAAACACAAAATGATATAATGAATAATATGTAAATAATAATAAATGACAATTTACGAACAAACCAGGACACAGAAATATTTAAAAAAAAATAAGCTAATACGTACAAAAGTACGAGAGAGAGAATAACTGAAAACTAAAATGAACACAAGGTAAGAAACAATTATAAAACCCAGTATAGTTACAAACAAAAAAAAAGTATGTAAATACTTTTATCCATTATTTAGTATCCATAACAGAAGTTTTAAATATGTAAATACTAATCTTGGAACGAAACAATTGTAAAAAAAATGGTTGCCTGTAAAGTCGTTTTTACGGGCGAAGATTTTACGTGACAACGTCTTTTTCTCGGTAGAATATTTATTGATATGAATATAATTAAATTGCACAATAGGAACAAGGAATTGAATGAAAATAAGAATTGCACAAATTTTAACTATAGAAATATATTTTGTTTACTAAAACATTGTACACTAGTGCTGCGCGCGCGGCAGACCGATCATAGTTGAGTGGGAGAGAGACGCAAGGCATTCGCCGGGCCTCTCTCTCGTTCGGTGACTCATCGTAACGTTACCGAGCGTTACACTTTTTCATAAGTGACTCCCAGCCGCAACCTAATTTAAGACGTTGTCACGTCAATAATTATTCATTTATTTTTATGTTTCTTACTCAAAAAACCACGGAACGGATTTAAATAAAATTTAGCACCTGCGTCTAAAACCTAGGATACTTTTCATTCCGCTATTCCAACCACGCGATCGCAACCGCGGGGCGGTTCTAGTATTATTATAATAACGACGTCTTATACCCCTTTTTATGTCTATTTACATAGTACTGGTTATAATCAGAAGCGCTGTGCTCGAGCGGTTAGCATATACTTAACAGAGGTTAGTGATTGAACGCGTATTCGAACGAACGGGCGATCGTCGTGTTAAAACATTTTGTGCGCGATCTCGTAAATGAAAAAGTCGAGCTAGGTTCTCTTTTGTTTACAATATCTAACTGAAGTTTTAGTGAACGAGGATATTTATTAAAACCTCTTTATTTTGTGTGATAAAATAACTAAACACAAGTTTTATTTGTTTTTTCTGTGTGCGATTTCGGAATTTAAAAAGCGAACTTATTTTTTTCTTCATAAACCTTTTTACTGAATTTGCGTGAGTGAAGAGAAATATTAAAACCTTTTTTGTGGTTTAACGTCAATTATTGTGTTTTAAAAGTGAAAAAGGTTTGTTAAGTTTGCTGTGATTCTGCCTCCATGCCGAAATAGATCAATGAATGTGAGCTAAAGGTACATAATTTATTTATTTAAGTGCTGTAAATTATTTTGGGCAAAAAGTTCGTGTTCATTATTTATTTATGTTCAGTTTGAGCCTTGAATGTTATTTTTTTCATACAAGAATTATTTTACTTCACCTTTTTTTTGTCTTGATCGTAAGTAATTGACTAAAGCATTAATGAGTAGAAATTCTTGAGTGAATCATCTTAATTTTAATAATAATTCCTAATTTAAATAATCTGGTATCGCTTATGATTTTTGGTTTTATCCACATAGTTCCCGATCTCACGGGATTTTCGAGAAGTTCCCGCTCCCGGGATTTTCGATTTAAAGACAAAGACTTTTTATTTCACATAAAATATGGCACATAAGTGGTCTTAAAATTTAAAAGCTATCCTATGTCCTTTCTTGGGATCCAAACTATGTCTGTACCTACCAAATTCAACAAATTGGTTTATTGGACAGAAAGACAGACAGACAGAGTTACTTTCGCATTTATAATATTAGTTTAATTTTTAACAACATTAAATCCAATTTCATCCCATATCCTACTATAATATTATAAACGTGAAAGTTTGTATGTGTGGATGGATGTTTGTTACTCTTTCACGCAAAAACTACTGGAGCGATTGTGATGAAACTTTGTACGTGTATAGCTGCAGTCCTGGACTAACTATATAGGACACTCTTTATCCCGATATTTCCACGGGAACGGGGACCACGCGAGTAAAACCGCAGGGCGCTGCTAGTGAAAGCATAATACCGTTCACTGGCCTTGGTCGACAGGGTCCAAAACGATCTGTAATATATATATATATATATCTACATCATATTATAACTTTTTGTGGAGAGAAATAATGATAATAAATTCTCAATATTATGTATTGATGTTAATTTACACAAAATTACTTTAAGTTTTTTTATTATTTTGCAGCATATGGAATGTATGTTTTTAAAATATGTTTAAGTGTAATATAATAATATGTGTCCTTTATTTAGAAAGAAAGAAAGAAAGAAAGAAAATAAATTTATTCAGTACAAATAAACATGGAAACATAAACATAGAATTAGTACACAAAAAAGCAACGATTAAATTTACACAAGCAAAATACAACAGTAAACCATGTACTGAAAAATTTAGTATTTATCATATCAGCCTTAGAAAGTCCTGTGGACACAGGCCTCCCCAATAGATTACATTATATTGGGGGTATTTGCGCATAATCACCACGCTGGGCAGGCGGGTAGGTGATCGCAGTTCAAGCCAGTACGCAGGATGACGCTGCTGTCCATCATCCGGTAGGATTTCTCTTCGTCGACTCTTACGACTTCCCGTGAGATGAGAGGGGGTGGCACTATCTATTCATTACATATCGTAATGATACTGATCTTGAGGCTGGATCTACTTTGTGATTGTGAGAGAATTGTTTATATTAAAGTATCAATTTATTTAATTTTAACTTATTTTAATAGTTCTTCAATTCCGCGCAAGCAGGCCGAGTCCTATACAAGACAAATATTTACTTACGAACTGAGATAATTGTATTGTTTTCATGATATTTTAAATATTAAAAAATCTCTGGCGAAAATAACGGTGCCCGGTAAGCGGAAATAGGCTCGCCACCTATTACGTGGGACAATATAATTAGCGAACTGTGGGCGTATAATATGCCTCTGCCTACCCCTTCGGGGAAACAGGCGTGAATGTATGTTATAAATTGTTTATATTTAATTATCAATTTAATTTATTTGAATACTGTTTTTAAATTCCGCGCTTGTGGGCCGACTCCCATACAGGACAAATATTTACTTATGAACTGAGATAATTGTATTGTTTTCCTGATATTATTATTATAAGTATGTGTCTACCATATGTACATATATGTAAGTACCCATGTTTATCAGTTAGTTAGTTCTCATAGTTCACACAAGCTTGGTTAAATTTAATTTTATAATTAATACATACATACATTCACGCCTGTTTCCCCGAAGGGGTAGGCAGAGGCATATTATACGCTCACAGTTCGCCAATAATATAGGGCTCATATTTAATGTGTCATCAAAATTAATAAATTACCAACCTAACCTAACCTTTTTGTACATCAAAAAATTCTGATGGAGCACCTAATCCCCTATTAGATGCTAGATCAGTATTTTTGATGATCAAAAAAGTATTTTTTAGAGGTTCAGTTTATTATATTCCATTATATAGTCCCACGTAATAGGTGGCGAGCCTGTTGCCGCTAACCGGGCACCGTTATTTTCGCCAGAGCCTCATCCGTTGATTGGCAGGTGCACGACTTGCAGGTGAGGTTGGCATGGGCTCCTTAGGTCTTGGTAGGATCCCTTTACACCCAAACTGCATAATCTATAAAATAACATAAGAGAATGTTACATTAAACTTGAAAATCCCCAGTTGTGCAAATATTATATGAACGACAACATGATAATATCAACCTTGGTACGAAAACTAGAGTGTTTTAACATATCAGTTTTTAACACATAGTTGTCTCGAATAAAATATATGCTTAGGATTTCAACTTTTCTTATTTACGATTAATAATATTTACTGTCGACCGATAATTCGGGCAGTTCAGAGTTTTTTTTTAAATCTCGCTGTTAGTAATTCTTACGAAACTAAATACATTATTTTTCTTGTCATTTAATCAATCAATCAACCAAAATCGTTTATAGCGAACACAGGTTACAGGATAGGTGTTACAGTACAGGTTTAGATCTAGCTGTGGTCTAACATTGGCGTTCAATTAGTTGCGATTTCAGATAACACGAAATCAGATTTTTATGGATTTTAAAAGTAACACTAACAAGTCGATCTTTGTCAAAAGCTTAAAATTAAAATTAACTTACATAATTATATGTGGCCAGTGAAAATGCACATTTTGAAACAAAAAAAAAATTCAGTACCTACCTATAGGGAAACACCTGTGCCACCGAATAGGCAAAAGCCTAGGTGTCACAGGCACTGGGGTTGATAGATAATATAATACTATCTATCTATATATCGAGGGTTCCGTGCTCAAACCCGATAAGTGACAACATCAGATACATAATTTCTGCCGCTTTATCTTGTGATATTATCAGATAAGTCGATTTCAGAAAAGAAGACTGAAAACTGAGGACTTCATAATCCAATAAGTCAACCTTTTAAGTTTAATTTTTTTTAATTAACCGATAAATTCTTTTAAGTACTGTTTTAAGCCCAAAAACACTTATCGGGTTTGAGCACGGAACCCTCGATATATGTATGATGCGACGTACGCATTCGTCACATGGACGTAAGATGGAAAATTTGTTCACTGTTCATTACTTTACTGTTTAACATTAGAATTGCTTTTGGTATGAACTCAACAAAACGTCAAGATATTGACTATGCGAAGTTAGATGCTTAACTCTTCACTAGATCTAATAAGTTTTTCACAAGTTACTAATATAAAAGGCGCAGTGCAGATTGACAAAAGCATGTTTTGGCGTTCTGCTGTTAGCATTTTCAAGCCACCCAGGGCCTCTAACATGGCTTAACGACTACTCCATAAAGTGATAACCGGGACCAACAGATTAACGTTTATTCCGAAACACTGAAGCTCGATATCAAATGCCACAGAAACGGTCACCAACCCGCATGCCCAGCGTGGTAATTATGGGATAACCCCCTCAATATAATAAAATTCAACAGGGGACTTCATATGGCTAAAATGTTGAAACGGTCACCCATCCAAAGACTGACCTCTATAAACTCTGCTTTACTTCGGTAATCGCTTCCGACCACCAACCTCAGAGCTACGAGCTTAACTACAGCGTATAGGTAACAAAAAAGATAATACTGACATAGATAGTGGCTAGTTAAATTGGAAACTGGTGTAGAAACCTGAATTTTAGCATAGTTGATCCATAAAGGTAACTTTTAAATGTAGCTAAGAGGATATATGTCCTTGTTTAAATTTAATAGGCTCGTGATAAAAAGAAAAGGCATACTTTTATAAGTCGCCTCATTTTTATGTTTACAGGTGTGCCGCAGATATTAAATTATTGTTTTTTTCTTATAATTATATTCGATAAAACGTAGTAGAGGACGGCCTCCGGCGATGGACCGATGATCTGGTCAAGGCGCCGAAAAATGTGTTCAATAGTTTCTCGATTTTTCGGGAAATTATAGTAGCGCGGGAATTGTTACAAAGATATTTTTAATCCATCACTTGCTGATAATGATTATATTGAAATAAAATACATTTCACGGATTGAAATCGCTATTTATTTAACTATTTTTATCCGATGTGTTGAGTACTTTACAGTCGGACACTTAAATTCAAATTCATATTCATTTATTCAAGTTTGGCTCAAAAGAGCTCTTGTGAACGTCAAAACTTAAAAACTAGCGCGCCCATTCACTGCGGGCGGGAGCTTGATCGTAAAAGAACGGGCAAGAAAATCGTCTAGGTTAGTTTTTTCTCCCGCCAGTTACAAGAAAATGTACTTATATATTGAATCACTCTATCTATTAAAAAACGCATCCATATCCGTTGCGTAGTTTCAAGATCTATGCATACATAGGTACAGATAGAAGGAAATCGACTTTATTATATACTATTTAGTGATTCCATTATACATAAGTACACAGTTTCATATAAAAAAAATATTTTATGAAGTAATCTCTTATTTTTATATAGTCTTACTTTATTTATACTGCTCAATCTCTGGTGATTTGAAGTGAAGCTGGTGAAGCCGTGGGCTGCTTCCAGTATATTTAACCTTTTCAAGGCAGCGATAAATAAATTCCCACCATAAATTGAACCTTATGTAGTTGAGTTAAGGTGGAAAACCAATAATTTTATTAATATGTCTGGCCCGTTTAAGGGTTAAATGCTTTGGAAGTCTGCATTAGTCAAATAACAGCAAAATACGAGACATACCTACTCTAGGTTATAAAGTAACACAATTGCAAACAAATATAAGCTGCTTTTTGCCACCTTCGTACGTAAATGTTTTTTACTTGACACAAATCGTGTTTTATATAAAAAATTACAGTCACGCGTGCAACAAAATAACATACAGCTTAAATTAAATACGAGCTTATGTTGTGAATAGAATGCTAAAACGTACTAGGGCTTAATTCTACTAAATAAAACCAGTTTCGACGTCAACGCAACCGTCAACTGATAACCTCTCTTTGATTGATGTGGAGTGAAGATATACCTGTACTCACTCTTAATTCGATGTTATGTGCATAATTATCGCTTGCTCCGTGCCTTGGAAAGCACGTTAAGCTGTTGGTCCCGGCTGTCGTGAACATCTAAGGCTGTCGTTATTAGGAAGTCAGTACCAGAAGTCAGTGTAACATCCTGACGGATGGTTTCACCATATAATGATGTTTCCCTTGGAGATTCGAAGGTCAGACGGCAGACGCTCCATGTTATAACAATTCAGTCAAAATCTGATTAGACCAGTAAGCAAACCCTGAGCGGTAAGCTTAAGTTCAGAACCACCGAGATAGTGCTAGGATATGATATGATAATATCTACAAGGGTATAATCTCTACCAAGGCAAAATATATTTGTGAGAATAGACACGTAGGTATATTAGAGTATCGGTCTGCTCTATGTTTTGTGCTCTCAATTACCCAGCAGACTTATCAGTCTTTACATGCATATGTAAAAAGTTATATTATGTTTAGTAACCATAATAAAGGATCTGCTTAGTTTGCTATTTGAAGCGCTGTTAAACAAGAATCCAAGAATATTTGTTTATGTACTAATTTTACTGATTTCAATTTTATTGCACTATTTTATTCCCAATGTTTCGAAAACTTGACAGTGATTTTAATAAACTATTTATTTTTTATTTAGAATATATATTATTGTTTACCGTATATTATTTGGACAGCTAGCTATACGGTTAAATTCAGAAAGACAGAGCAACAGTCTTATAAATCAACCATTGAATTTTATATTAGTAAACTATATAAATTAAATGCCGTTTAAGTTAGTAGAATTAGACCACCGTTATGTGGTTTCCGGCTTGACTTCCCTTAGTTTTACCTTCGGATTTTCATAAGGTTATCATAAGACATGTCATTAATGTTATAAGATTAATTTTCCAATTTTTTTGTAGCTACCTAGGAATATGCAATTTTAAATATAATATAAAGCACTAGTAGCTACGCGGTGCTGTAGTTACTCCTTGGATGGGTGACCGTTTGTATGACATTTTATATCGAGCGCTTCTGTGCTTCAGAAGGCACGTTAAGCCGCTGGTTTCGGTTATTACTAAATGTGAAATTTGGGAAGTCGTTTCTGAGCAAGACCACTAAGCTCTATAATTCGCTGCCGGCTCATGTGTTTCCTTTTTCCTATGATCCTGGGTCTTTTAAGCGGGGCGTGAAACGGCATTTTAGCAGGCCTTCATGCGTTTTGTACCATTGTTTGTTGTGTATAAATGTGTCATTCTTATGTTAGAGGCTTAATACACATTTAAACAACAGGGTGCTACTTACCCGCCTCCGCCAATTCAATGGCATAGCCACAATGGGTCAGCGTGGTATAGTATGACCCAATACCCTTTCACATTGGCTCGTGAGAGGAAGACCGTGCTCAGTACTGAGACGTTAATGGGATGAGCTTATAATTTGGATAATTATTTGCTGTGTAGGCAAAGTCCTAAACCACAGTAATGACAGTTATGACGACCGATATGGCGCGGTGGCGAGTATACCCGCACTCCGCTCCTAAGGTCGTGGGTTCGAGTCCCACACAGAACAAATATGCACATGTGTGTATGAACATGAATATTTGTTCTGGTCTGTGTGTTTTCCTGTGTATATTAAGTATGTATTTGCAAAAAAATAAAGTGTGTATGTATGGTTATCTGTTACTTAGTATCCAAAACATAAGTTCTTAATTATGCTTAGCTTGGAACTAAATAATTGGTGTAATTGTCCAAAAATATTTTTTTATTTATTTTTATTTATTTACATTAAGATAAGTTGATATACTTGTTACTAAAAAAGAAAGCTCTCAATTTAAGTGAAATTTAAACATTTATCTCTCAAAACTCTGACAACCTTGTAGAACCGGACAACTACAAACTCCTTATTACGAAACTCATTGTACAGCTGGTTGGACCCAAAACTACTTACTTGTACAGTTAGCAAATACATCGAACATGATTTGTGTGGTCATAATTATAGTTATTATATAGCCACAAAATTTGGAAAAAAAATCAAAGAAGACCTATTTATTAAAAAACTCAAGTGAAAGTAGCTGGGTTAAGAGTCAAATTCCAAAAGCGGTGCTTCTCGATACGGCGCGTGTTGTCAGGAGATTTCCCTCTCAGCAGCCTTAGCCGTTAGTCGTTTTGGTAGTACCCCATTGGTACAGATCATAAAATAACAATGGTGACGGTCCATAAGTAATACTAGTTATACATATGCAAAAACTTGTAACTGTGCATGGTATTTAATTATTATTAGGTACTATGGTTAACTTGACGCCTGTCAATGAAAAAAAGTTAAAATAAATGTAGGTTAAGATTGTATTCAATATTGACAAATACATGCATTCACGCCTGTTTCCCCAAAGGGGTAGGCAGAGGCATATAATAAGACCCCACTTCGCCAATTATATAGTTGGTCCCACGTAATAATGCGAGCCTATTGCCGCTTTCCGGGAACTTTTCATGATTGCCAGAGCCTCGTCCGATGATCGGCAGGTGCACCGCTTGCAGGTGAGGTTGGCTTGGGCTCCTTAGATTTTAATTAGAGCCCTATACACTATTATTTATGTCATATTTATAGTTTATTTCATTGGCATTACATAGCAGACAGAAAATATACCCACGAAATTTATTGCTATCTTAAAAGATTTATTAATATGCTGACTGTACTTTATAATTTTACGAAACAGACACTCGTACACGTACCCTACTTATGGACATAAGAAAAACAAACTGCTGCGAAATAATGCAATTCACTGTATCACGTCGAGATGAAGCATACATTTCTAAGTTCAATGCGAAATTAAAGCGGTTGTATTGTAGTGTAGCGATTAACAGTTCAATAAACAGACAAAAAGCACTGTGATCGCATCTCGTTGGTTACAAAGAGTACCTTTAGCTTACTACGAGTGGTTAACAGGGATATTAATAAATGTAACAGGTACCTTCTGCATAAAATCTCATCACTAAAGCTGTGTCCCCAGTAGGCAAACTGTTAGCGGCCGACTGAGTTTGCGACGTACCGATTTAGTACGCCCTTCCATATGTTTGAAATGGAGTGTCCACAGTCTGCTAGTTTTGCGCTCACTATATGCAGTTTGCAGCGTCGGTCTCTCAGTCTTGCAACTCAGTCGGCCGCTAACAGTTTGCCTACTGGGGACACGGCCTTAGGGGATGGTGGATGACCGCTGTCAGCTGTCCTGTCTGTCAAAGTAAATATGAACGTGAACTTAAAAAATTTCACTGCTAGCGGGAGCTTAATCGTAGAAAAAACGGACAAGAAACGCGTCCCGCAAAACCCAGGTATAGTGGGCTACTTCAAATATCTCAGGATTCAAACTAACCTCATCTGCAAGGGGTGACCTGCTGATCGACGAACGAGGCTCTAGAGAACGTAACAGTTCCCGGTAAGCGGCAATAAGCTCGCCTACTCTTATGAAGGTTAAAACTTAAAAACTAGAGCACCCATTCACTGCAGGCGGGAGCCCTAAGCGTAATATCCGAGACTTGTTTGAGGAAATAATCAATTTATTTATTAATGAAGTCTAGTAAAAATTACTGTATAAAATTATAATATGGGGTTTTAACACTATCATACTTTTTGTGGTTAGTAAACATGGGGCCAACAATGTAATTGGCGAAGTGTGGGCGTATAATATGCGTCTGCCTACCTCTTCGAGGAAACAGGCGTGTATGTATGTATGCTATCTGTTTTTATTGTTAATTATGCCTTAATTGGCATACTTCCATTTTTAACGACTGTTATGTCGTGGAGAATAGTAAACCTGCACTCCACTCTAGGGGATTCGATTCCCACACAGAGCAAATCTTTATGTGCATAAACATGAATGTATACTTATAAATAAAGTAATAACTTGAAAAAAAGTATTTACGTATGTTTACCACAAGTTCTTAATGATATCCTGGAACTACATACTCGTAATAGGTCCTACTCAGATTTACAAACTAACTTCATACGGTCTTATGGAGTTGAATCACGTAATTTATAACTTGTATAAAAGATAAGTATAATATATTTTTATTTCTACTCAGATTAATAAACAATTATATATCTATATTTTTTATGAAGATGAATCACGAACCAAATGACTCGCATAAAATTGGTATTCATTTTTTTAAAACATATCCTTAAAAATTTTAAGTTTTCTGCATAGGAGTTCTGAGAACTGTCAGTCCGTCAAGAGAGTATGTTTTATAATCATTTAGATTTCATTTTAAACTCGTAATTTTTTTATAACTTTAGCAAACAGTGTTTGGACAGAACGATACTCTTTTTTTCCAGATACTTTTATTTTTCAAATAATAAAAAAATAATGCAAATAAATATTCTCTTACAATCACACCAATCATTTAGTTCCAAGATAAGTATCACTAAGAACTTGTGTACTGGATACTAAAGAACGGATAAACATACTTAACACCTTTTTTTTTGTAAATACATACTTAATACACATAGGAAAACACCCAGACCAATATTCATGTTCATGCACACAAATGTTTGTCCTGTTTGTGAATCGAACCCACGACCTCTGGAGTGAAGTGCAGATATATTGACCTCCACGCTATATCGTTCGCGGTAATGGTTTTGTGCGGTTAGCCCATTTATCCAGTGTGAAGTAAAATATATATTAATTATATATCGACGGTCCCTACGTATAAAATGACATGTCTAAAACTAAGGTTTACAGGAGAGTTAAATGAAAGTTGAAATATATATATACATATGTATATATTATCATCTGCAAATAAAATATACCGATGCTTAATGCATTTGCATTAATCAAGACCATTTGGCACAACGTTAAATTGTACCTACCTATATCAATTTAAAGATTAAGTGAGTACCGTTCGATCAGGACAGAATGCGTACGCGTGAACTGGATAAATCCGGTTATCTTGTACATGTAACACATGTTCTTACAATAAATTTATTGTGGTTGTCCCACAATTAATGATAAAGCTTACCGCAGTAACGTCTTGTAAGATTGATCACGTAGGTCGTAAATTAATTACTAAATGTGCTATCAGGTTACGTTGTGTTAGCCCATTGACGTCCCGAATCACGTCCCACTATTAAACTACTGACCTCCTCTTATGACCCATGGTAAGAGCGATTCAGGTCATATTCCCCCACGCGGACCTACAGTAAATAGCCGGAGGCAGGTGTTTGGCGTTTTGCTGTTAAGGTGGGAATAGACAACAACATTTACAGAACATCGAGCCGCTCTAGGATATGTTCTATAGCGTATCATCTTTTTACGAACTAAACGTCGAGCACGCTCGCCTCTTTGTTATAAACCAACGAGCATATTGGAGTAACATTTCGTCGAGCGTATTGGTGTAACATTTCGTCGAGCCACGAGTGCGGGCGATGCGCGGTTGCGGGGTGACGCGGAGGGAGGGGGACGAAAGACGCACGCGGTCCGCATTTACCCGTATTATAACGCCGAGCATTCGCAATAACGTTACATTACATGGAAATGCTTTTGAAACTCAGCGTTTGATACTCAGCTTTTGTCTGTATCGTACCAGTCGTAAGAACGTTACATTACACAAAAATGCTCCAAAAAATGTTGTAGTCTATACCCACCTTTAGAATTTATCAAGCCTGAGTGGTTTTGCAAAATATATAGGGCCTTATATATGGCTAAATATTTAAAATAGCTTAATTACCACACAAAGTCATTATCAGGACCAAGAAGAGCTATAAATTAAACGCTACATAAACGGTCACCCATTTAAGGACTAACTTCTGTAAACTCTCGTTTACTTCGGTGATAGATCCCGTTTATCTGATATAGCGGAGCTTCGAGCATTTCAGGTAACCGTCCTTAAATTTTTACCCTCAAAAGAGAAACTCAGTCTTCTATTGTTTGTTTCGGGACTGTTCGAAAGGGTTACCGTGGCCCCGGGTAATAGCACGTTCAGGAAGGAACATGGATAGTTTTTTAAAGTCTGACACATCCATCCGCTCCATCCACAATGGGAGAAGGTATTTTATGATTTTCCTTCCGAAAAAAACATATTCTATTCTTACTGTGTGTTGGAAAACAATGAGAGAAGTTAAGCAGAGTTCACAGTGTTAAGCGAGACCATTTGTGTGGCGTTTTGATATTGAGCGCTTCCATGTTATTTATATTAGTATAGACACAACGGGGTGTATTTGACACAATTCCTTAAAATAATGTGAGAATGATATTTCAATTACATTTTTCATGTATCTGTTAACCATTCGTGGTAAGTTTAATCGGGTTCACGGTCATATTAAATCTCCCTGATTTAATATGTTTGATGATTTAAGTTTGAACCCGATGCCCTTTGAGTCTACGACGAAAGTTCAATCAATAGACAACGCCCGCCTTGTTAGATAACATCAATCATGATTTATCGCTTCCCTGGCCTTCATTAGACACGCAAAACACTAAGGAAGTCAACTGATAAATCACACAGACTATGCGTGGCTTGTGCCATAGACATGCTCCGTTGATTGCACAACTTATCTCTGGTGCTTAGTGAAAATGACATTTACCCATCGGGAGTTATTAGGTCATGAGTCATCTAACTCGTAACGAGTCAGTGAGTAGGATAATGCTTATGATTGCTCAAGAAAGGTTTTGGAATTGCAGATTACGAGGCGTGATTATCTCGAAAAGCATGTTATGTAGGTGTTCCCGGCTGTCATGAACATCTATAGCAGTCGTTATTAGAAAGTCAGTGCTTTATAATATCCTGACAGCTGGTGTAATCATAGAATGATGTTTCTCTTTAGGTTGGGTTTCTCACTTTATGTAGATGGCCCGGCTGTCATGAACATCTATAGCAGTTATTTTTAGAAAGCAGTGCCTTATATCCTGAAAGCTGGTTTAAGCATGGAATTTGTTGGAAAGTTTCTTCCTGGGTTGCGGAGGAGAGACAGCTGTCGCTCAGTAAAAATCTAGTTAGACTCGTAAGCAGACCCTGGGTCCTAAGCGTAAGTGTTGGGCACAGCCGAGATAATGCTTGGGTGGTGAGTCAGCTGATAACGAGTCAGGAACTGGAAATACCGATTATGATTGCTCAAGAAAGGTTTTGGAATAGCAAATTACAAAGCGATAATTTGGAAAAATATCATGATGACTATCGTTGCGTGTTTATGCATTTAATTTACGTTCATTTAGCTGTCACTAAATGGTTTAGTTTGAAATCCCTGCTTTAATAATTTAATATGGTACCTATATTTCTTTTCTTCGAAAAAAGCAACGAAGATAATTTGCATTCGTAAATTAAAACACAGGAACTGTTGTTAATACTTGTTTTGGTTATTCAAAACACAAGAACGAATAATGTATGAACCAGTTTTCGGTAAATCTGTATGATAATAGTCACCAAAACCTTTAGAAAAAACACAGTATTTATCATATTCATGTTAAAATACAGTAACTTAAAAATGTTTCACAATGTTACAAAAATTGTAGTTATCTTCAAATACTGTATTTTTGTCGTAGCTCTGCGGTGCTCGGTGGTCGGAAACGATCACCGAAGTACAGCAGAGTTTACAGAGGTCAGTCCTTGGATGGGTGACCGTTTGTGTGGCATTTGATATCGAGCGCTTCCGTGCTTCGGAAAGCACGCTAAGCCGTTGGTCCCGGTTATCACTAAATGTGGTAGTCGTTAAGCCATGTTAGAGGCCTAATGGGCGGCTTGATAAATTCTGACAGCAGGACGCCATACACCTGCCTCCGCCAATCCGCACTGGGTCCGCGTGGGGGAGTATGACCCAATACCCTCTCACCTTGGTATGTGAGAGGAGGCTCGTGCTCAGTAGTGGGACGTTTATGGGCTGAGATGATACTGTATTTTGATGCGACATGTTGTTTAAAGTCTGAAATAAAAATTTTAAAAACATTTAATGTGCTTAAATTTTTAATTTTAATAACAGCATCATCAGCATAACCAATATATTTATTGCGATTTCCGTACTGTGGTATTGTCCGTAATATGACACAGTAATTGGTAAAAAGTATGGAAAATGGTTTTTTATTAATCAAACGTGCTATTTCAATCACAACAAGCCACCAGAATGAAATGTGAGAGGTGAAACCACTTTTACTTTATTCTTTTTTTTTGTGTTTTTTTTCAATAAAATATATATGAACCTATAACTATAAACACTTCAGCAGTGCTTGCGGCACGAGAATAAAACGCTGCGTAATTATTAAGCCGGGTCTATATCGATGATATATTTTACACAGTTGAAAAGGCGTCCTTCTTGTAATTCATTCATGGAATAATTGAAATCTAGCCAAATATGGCTTATATTAGTGAGCAGATTCTGATATGTATATCGCTTTGGGTGCTATCAGCTAATTACGCTGTCTATACCTGCCGCCACTTTCAAGTCGAGTCGGACATAGTCGTATAAGAACTGGTTGGTTGGTACTCTTTGGAGGAGCTTATTTTCAATAGTAAACGGCAGTGGGCTAATTGATGATATGATCAGAAGAAGAAAAGTGCTTATTCCCTACATCATTGTCCTAGCATATTCCCTGTTGTGCCAGACCCAGGGCCTGCTCAGAGTCTTACCAGAACTAGCAGAACTTTGGAAGAACCAGAGACTCTTAAATGCAGCTTGTTGGCCTCGCTACTGAGCTATTGCTGCTGTAGCTATTTCGTTAACCGGCCAGCCGTTATATAATACAGCATATTTAACACACATTACCTCCTTATCACGGAAAAGGCCTGACGGTAATTCCGACTAAAGTTCACTCAGTAAACATTAATATTAATCTTCCTCTCTCTATAGACAATAACGATGTTTGTGACGCAAGGAGTCTTTATGTGAGTTATTTGACAGCTGTCATCGAAAGACGTTTGCGCACATCAACGAGTACTAATACGTCAACGTTTGTGAGAACGATTGATCAACCAGTCTGAATTATTACATAAGGGCCTTTTTAGTTGAATTAACGATTTGTTTGTTTGCGAGTGTTTTATACTCTGAAGTTGACATTATATATTATATAATTACTAGCGCTTACTTACAATTATTTACTGATTGATATTCTTTATATCAGCCTTATATAGTACACTGCTGAACATTTCCCTCCCCAATTCTTCTAGAGCTATTTGCCCATAATCACCATGCTAAGCAGGCGGGCTGGTGATCGCAGTTCAGGGCAGTACGCATGATGACGCTGCTGCCCATCATCCGTTAGGATTTCTCTTCATCGACTCTTACGACTCCCCGTGAGATGAGCGGGGGTGGCACTATTCTAGGCCGGTACCACAAGTTTCTGATTGTTATTATTGTGTAATTATGTCGTGGCCCAATCATTAATCCGCCGCCTTCCATTCCTTTCTTCTGCTAGTACGTATTGGGTCGGAGTATGGGGATATGGACTTCCAGCTCCGTTTGTGAGATGTGGTAGTGGTCGTGTCCCAGCTCAGCAGAGGGAATGGAAGGAAGAAATCGAATTAAATTGATTTATAAGTGAAATATAGGAGTTCGTGGGCGTTTAGGGATCCTACCAAGACCTGAGTTGCCCAAGCCAACCTCAACTGCAAGTGAGGCATAACAGTGCCCGATAAGCGGCAATAGGCTCGCAACCCTATTATGTGGGCAAAGTGTGGGCGTATAATATGCCTATGCCTTCTCCTTCGGTAAACAGGCGTGAATGTATGTATGTATATAGGTTCCATAGTTGAATATTTTTTAAAGATTAAATTAGAAAAAAGATGAGGATGGTCTTTAAATCGGGCACATTTTATCCGCAATAAGTTTATAAATATATTATCATATATTTATTATTTCTTTATTGAAGACATTATTCCGAAACACTTGTATATGTCACTTAAAGCTAAGAGCGCTACATGACTAGAGCAGAATACTGCTACGAAAAGAAGATGGCAAGGTTCTGTTTCACGATCACCTATCAAAGGGCTCCTCATCATCATATCCTAGCATTATCCCGGTTGCCCTAGACTTAATCATAGGGCCCAGGGTCTGCTTACTGGTGTTACCAGATTTTGGCTGAATTTCAGTTATAACATGGAGCGACTGTTGTCTGACCTCCACAATCCAGAGGGAAATATTATTTTTGCCAGAGCCCTGTCCGTTGATGTTCAGCTCTTTGTCTCCAACCGCTGCCAGCGGTTTCGCGTATATCGTGTAGCTGGGGTGTTAATTTCGGGTGTGTAACGGTTGATATAATAACAAAAAATCTAACGTTCGCTTGACATAATTTCACTTAATATAATTTTGTTTAATATAACGATCAGTTGTCATAATGAATTGTAGTTATAATTTCATTTCACCTAATTTCTTTTGATATAATGAACATTTCTTATAATGCACATTTGACATAATATTCATTTTGGACTTTAGGGCACCCCGACTCGGATAGGTTAGGTTAGAAGGGGATGGCGAGATCGTAGACCCCGCCATTCCCTTCGTGGTTATTTTTATATATAGCTACCGTCGACTAATTAGGTTAAAATGAAAATTATATAATATGAACTTTATACTAAATGTTATTATGTCAAAGAAAGATTAGATCATATGAAATTAGGTTATTTGTTATTATAGCATATGAAAATTATAACATATGAACGTTATTTCAAGTGAAATTAGAGCATTTGTTATTATATCAAACATTACACACCCGTTAATTTCCACAAATTTTGTGCATAAATATTTAATATTGGTATCATATTTAACAAGCTTTCATCAATAAGCTTAATTTTATTTAATTATTTGACTTACATTTATTTCAATATTTACTTAGGTGCTAAGTCTGTTCAACTCTCTACGGACGCTGTAACCATAGCTTATCTTGCTTAACTAGCTAGCAAATCTAGGTCACATTTAAATCTTGCTAGATAAATATCTAGACAATCAATTTAAGTGTTTAATTAATCTTACAGCGAATAACTGCCAGTTATAATAGCTGTTTGTATAAAATAAAAATAATTTTAATAAAGTTTCTTTTAATTGATTTCCATTTCATAGAGGTATTTCATAAACATATTTTTCGATTAGAAAGAAGAAAGAAAGAAAGAAAATATATTTATTTGGTACACAAACAATTTACAATTACCAACTAAACTTATATACTAACTGGACTGTACCAAAAAGGTCACCGCTCAGCATGTGTCGCAGTGTGACCCACGACGCGGTTATTCTGCGGTAACCTAAAATAAAATTACAAAAAACAATAATGAACACAAAAATAAAAATTATAGTCGAAGTGGCATTGTCGACGTTTCTTATTACAATAAAACAACTTACAAATTAAAAACTATTACATACTACTGTCTTATATCTACTTATACTTATAAATACATTGCAAATGTAAACTATAAACTATATATGATACTCCGATACTAATAATACAAATCCAATTATATTAAATATTTACCCCGCGCTGTTTGTCACTGATTTTTGTAAGTTTAAAATATGCATTTTGAGTTTACTTCTGAACCGATATATGGTAGTAGTGTGTACTATTCGCCAATAACAAGTTATAACCAGAGGTCGGAATTAGGTAGAGTTATTCATGTACTTACACTGATTTCACACAGCGAAAGAATATAGTGGATATGCCTCAAATCCCGGGATTAATTTTAAAGAATAGAAAAAATCCCGTTACTTTTTAATAAAAAGTTATTTACTTTTACTTTTTTAATTTAGACTACTGCACGCGCGACGTTGCCAAACTTACATCAATGATATTGGATGACCGAAGTTGCAAAATTCCAATACGCACACGCGCGATGTTGCCACGTTTATTGTTCGCACTACATAGCTTGTGAGAACAAAAGAATACAATAGCGAAAATGCGGAGCACTCCCATTTGAAATCCATTTGAAATCCCGGGAAGGTCCACATTAATATCAACATTTCGATGCAAGTACATAAATAACTCTACCTAATTCCGACCTCTGGTTATAACACATAAATTTAACAAATAGGATTAAATAAAAAAATATTTGATGTTATCTTAAAGTTAAATTCAACTCGTAGTGGTTAACGAATCTCTCTTTTCTCTTTAGTATGCTAATGTGATAGAAGAGTAAAGTATTTATATAATTATTCGTACAAATTTAAACTCTGGCTTATCCATATTATGATGTTTCCAGTCATCTCGGTTGCAAATGTCAAACGACAGTCTCTCTGTATAAGAACTGAAATTCAGCCAAATCTGGTTAAACCAGTTGGCAGACCCTAAACCCTAAGCTTAAGTCTATGACACCAGGGATATTGCTAAGATGATAATGATGACGAAAGAAGTAAATTTGAGATTAGTTATAAAAAAATTTTTTCGAAGATTAGTTATAAAAAGCGTTTTTTTCCGCTTTGTCAACCCAAAACCAAGAACTAATCTGATCAACTAAAATCTATCTTAAAAACTATATTTGTTTCCAGTTCTTCGGGAGTGGCGAGCATACGCCCAGTCGCCAGAGGCGCAGCATGCTGCTGCCCGTGGCGCAATGGATAGCTTCCCTCAACAATGGCGGCCTCGCCAACCAGTTCTTCATGGCTTTGATGGGTAAGTTACTGTAAAACTATGTAAAAAACTGCTCAAATATTTTATAAACTATAACATAGTATCTACTTGAAAACGTCAAAATTGAATATAAAAACAATTGAAATATTACTTGCAACAAAACAATAAAAAATAAAAATATTTAAGTGTAAGTGAATCTAAGTGCCAGTTCTAAGCCACCGCTCTGTAGCAAGAACTAGCAGGAAACTCACAGGCTCTTTTAATAGTATGATTTTTTAATGATAAGTAAGTAAAAATCATAATAACTGTTAGGGGCTAGTATACATAATAGGAGCATAAGATAGTTACTAAAGAATAGGGCGTGTGTTTATTACACTAAAATAATATCATAATATTTTTTTACTTGTTCACATTTTCTGTGCACAATCGAATATCCGACGTCAATTTAACTGTTTAGTCAGTGTCACTGTCATTGTCATTGTCACTGTTTATTATCATTTTGATTGAAAAATTATCATCAATCATGTGTCAGACTTTGGCTGACTAAAAACCATCTATGGGAGGTTTGGCGCCAACAACGCGAGAAAAGACACATCGCGGTAGTACTATAAATACATACATAAAATATCTCCTTTTTCCCCGAAGGGGTAGGCAGAGGCATACTTGACGCCCACACTTCGCCATTTATATACCCAGTTGGTCCCACGTAATAGGTGGCGAGCCTATTCCCGCTTGCTGGATCTCTCTGAAGCCTCGTCTGTTGATCAGCAGGTGCACTACTTGCAGGTGAGGTTGGCTTGGGCTCCTTAGATGTTAGTAGGATCCCTATACACATATTTATATAATTATTATAAAAGTATTTTAGATAAGTATTTTATTTTACAAAACTTGTGTAAATATAGTGGATTTAAAACATACATTTTTCGGCAACGTTCACAAGTGTTGAAAAGTGGAATATAACTGTGAATTGTGATTGTTGTTGATCCCAAAACTCTAGTAAAGTCTCCATTACTTTACTGAAGTGAGGTATGACTTTGACTTTGCTACGAAGTAGTCTTGCTGCTGTCACTGTCTTCATTTTATCAAATAAAAGTGACAGCACTAGTTTCAAACCTAGTTTAACTGTAGCTCTTGTTTTGGAACAAGCAAAACAAACAGAAAGTATTAAACAAAGAAGTATATTATTCTTTCTTACATAATATGGACTAACTCGTTATGAGTATTTGTCAGAGTCAAAGAAATCAAGTTTAATTCCCTAAATGCACAGTTTTCATCCTTTAGTCAAAGTCAAGTAAAGTTCGTCATAGTTATAGTTCGTAAGTCAAAATTCAAAATCATTTATTCAAAGTTTAGCTCAATAGAGCTTTTATGAAGGTCAAACTTAAAATTTTACGCGCTCATTCACTAACAATTCACTAATAACTTGATCGTAACAGAAAAAGCAAGAAAATCGTAAAAGTTGGTTTCTTCTCCCGCCAGTTACAAGTGTACTTAAACTAAAAACATAGTTTACAAAAAAGAACTTGTGTTTTGCAGACACAAAATTTTAGAAAAGAAAAAAAAATCTTTTACTTCGTAGCAAAGTCAAAGTCATACCTCACTTCAGTAAAGTAATGGAGACTTTACTAGAGTTTTGGGATCAACAACAATCACAATTCACAGTTATATTCCACTTTTCAACACTTGTGAACGTTGCCGAAAAATGTATGTTTTAAATCCACTATATTTACACAAGTTTTGTAAAATAAAATACTTATCTAAAATACTTTTATAATAATTATATAAATATGTGTAACAAAATGCGTTTACGCACTGCCTTCCGGCCAAAGGGGGACCAAAGGGGGGTGTGGGACTCACCACCGGCAGACGCGACTGCCAGCAGTAATACCCACTAAAAATTTTCCGATGACGCCCGCCGCTTGTTGAGAAAGATGCAGGGTGCCAGTACCTGGGTTGCAGCTCTCACGCCCCGCCCGCGGCCGACATCCCCCGGACCGAAACCGGGAGGACCTCCTCAGAGAGACGCAGTGGACGCGTCCCTCCTACCTCCTTGTGCGACCATAGCGTGTGTGGCCGACTTCTCGGAGGGTCCATGGCTAGGCAGCATGGGCCCCCTGCCCCCGCTGCTAAGACCCTCCTGGCGCTGCTTGACAGCCCCCCTGGCCCGCCCGCTGCGCCCTCCACGGGTCCCTCTTAGTTACCCCCCCGGTAGTCAGTACTAAGGGCACCCAGAGTCGCCAATCTCTGGGTGTTACCTTTTCCACAGCGCCTCCTGCGCCCTACCGGGAGGTACTCAGCCCCCCCACCACGACAAGGTGGAGACCAGTCGAGGGGGACTAGGTTTAAATCTGTCTTAACTTTAGATCCTGTTTGGTAATAAGCCCCTCTAAATTTTGTGCCAGTTCAACCGAGTTTTTGCACAACTACGTCTAATTATAAAGAAATAGAAAAAACCAGAAGTATCTAATTGGTTTTTAAACGGACCAGTAATCTCTTTATTATTTCTTACTTTAAGAGGAAGTTACCTTTTGTACTTGTAAAATCCACTAACTTAATCAAACAGTCTTAAAGAAGGAACGTGTAACAAAAAACATCACAACAAGGAAGGAAATTATGTGTACAAATTAGGTATCCTTGATGCTCGGTCAGTTTTGGTATATACGTGTCGTCTATTTAAATATATAATATCACTTTGACTAATTAACCGCTCCGGTAGCTCTCCGCTCTCCGCTCCTGGGGTTGTGGGTTCGATTCCCACACGGGACAAATTTTGTGCACATGAACGTGAATATTTGTTCTGGTGATTCCTATATATATTAAGTATGTATTTACAAAATATAATGTATAAGTAAGTTTGTTTATCCGTTCTTTAGTATCCATAACACAAATTCTTAATAATACTTGTCTTGTCTAAATAATTGGTGTAATTGTAAGAGAATATTTTATTTACTTTCCCATTTATTAGTACGGATATAAGTAAGAAGTAAGATTAACAAAGTTACATAAATAAAAAGAACAATAGGTATCACAAAAAAAAACGCAATTAACATACAATAGATTGGTAAACAGAAACGATGTCCATATTACCTGTCAAAGACATGTCCTGTCAAGAAACATCAGCTTAATGTGTTGTTTTTTGGTGGCCAAAGTGGTATAAAAAACAAATCGTGGCAAAACTTTAAAAAAAAAATGTAAATTCGAGTTTTTGAGAGTAGGTATATATATACAGGTAGGTATATATTTATAGGTATATATTGTCAATTTAATCAATTGTCAGTTGAAAAATGTTTATAGGACCTGGATTTTGTAATGTGGCGTCATGAAATTTAGGATCCCTCCCATCTCCTTTTCACACCATGTCACACTTCGACTCACTTCGTCAACCCCCTCCCTCCCCATTAATGTGTGACATAATTTATGGATAGCCTTTAGGCAGGGTATGACTCTGACTTGACTCAAATATGACATTACTTGACTGTGATTGATTGACGAAGACCCTAGTAGTATCGTTATTATTTTCCCCTATAATTAACAGGGGTTATAGGTGATTCGCCACATTGTTGTTTTGCCACATTTTTTAAAGTTCATACATTGAATGGTGATTCGCCACATGTACTTGGACAGATGAAAAAGGCGCAGAAAGGTGAAAATCATACCTACCAAATACACAAATCATTAAATTCGGGAAAGTCAAAAAATGTACTAGGATAATCGCCAGTTGGTATAATTTACCATAGCGACGATAGCCCAGTAGCGAGACCCATAGACTTCTAATTCAGAAGGTTCGAAGGGTTCGAAGGTGACTTTTCGAAGTTATGGGCGTAATTATCGCTTGCTATGTGCCTCGGAAAGCACGTTAAGTTGGTTCCGGCTGTCATGAACATCTATGGCAGTAGTTAGGAAGTCAGTGCCTTCTAATATTCTGACAACTGGTTTAAGCATAGAATGATGTTTCCCTTTGGGTTTTGGAGGTCAGATGGCAGTCGCTCCATGTAAGGTAAAATCGCTTTCATGGTAAGGGTCGGGCCAAAGAGGTCCGAGCTAAGTAGTGGGCCGTTATTAAGTTGGGATGATGATGATGACTATACACAGACAATAAATCTTAAGAAGAAACTTAAAGAGGTGTATAGGGACCCTTCCAACATCTAAGGATCCTAAGCCAACCTCACCTGTAAGTGGTGCACCTGGTGCTCAACAGACGAGGCTTTATCGAACTTAACACATCCCGGCAAGCGGCAATAGGCTCGCCACCTATTACATGGGATCGACAATGTAATTGGCGAAGTGCGGGCGTTTAATATGCCTCTGCCTATCTTTTCGAGAAAACAGGCGTAAATGTATGTAAGCTTATAACACTAATAAATACTGGAACTATCGGTGACTATAATGTACATTCTGCACGAATCAACGTGACCCGGTCACATAGTACAATTACCTGTTAACGTTTCTGTTTCCATGTTTATAAACAAAACCGACCTCATCCGACCAATTGATCCATGAATGTCGAGCTCACTCGATTAGCACCTCTTTGGTAGCGAAACTCCAGACTGAACACACCTTTCACCACCCACTAATGAAGTGAGCATTAACTTCTTCTCTATTCAAGCTTCTGCAGTGAATGAGTACGTTAGATTATATGTGGTAATTAATGTTCATACTTTAAGTACCTATGAATTGCCATATTGGTCGAAATACCATTTGATGTTTATACTTCAAGTATAAATGGTCATATGTGTTAATAAATTGGCTATAAATCTCCATACATTTAGTATAAATTGCCTCATTGTTCCCAAATGTTAACTTATTTTTATACTTTATGTATAAAATGCTATATTTGTTAAATAGGCAATTAATGTTCATACTTTGACAATAGGTTGCCCTCGTGAACGAAATGGCAATTGATGATCAAACTTTCAGTACCAAATGCCATAGTATTTTGAAACGACAGTTGCTTTTATGCTTTAAGCACAAATTACTATATTTTCGAAATGGCAATTGAGGTTCATAGTTTGACTATAATTTGCCATATTGTTTGAAATAGGAATTGATGTTGATAATTTAAGTATGAATTACCATATGGGTTGAATTGGTCTATGTATTTTAAGTATGTATGTACAATAAAAAAGTATTTCAGTATGCTTATCCGTTCTTTAGTATCCCTAACACAAGTTCTTAATGATCTTGGAACTAAATATTGGTGTGATTATTTTTAAAAAAATGGCGTGATTATAAAAAAAAAATTATAATATTTAGACTTTTTTTTAACCCCTAGCAAAACCAAAAACTAATATCCCTATCGCTTTCTCCTCTTTGAATATCTGACAGTTTTGTAGGGGTTAACCTTGTACTGAATTTATCGTGAATTGATTCACAAAAAACAATCTCTCTTCTTGATTTGTCGCATTTAAACATCAGCGCACGACAGACTTTTAATTTATACTTAAAGCATATTTACTTTAAGTATAAATTAAGTGGTTATAATTATAATACCGGTCGTACGAATAGGAGAAATCTTATGGATAAGTAAGTAAGTTGTAAGTTACGGAACTCATTTGTCTACATTCATCTCGAGTGACGCATAACTGGTAGTGAAAAGCGGATTTACAGAATCTAGATATTATCTAGACCAGAGGCTCGTAAACTTTAAATATAATTGGAGACGTCTCACCAAATACAATTTACTATTTTACGTTACCTCTTTTTTTATTATTACAAAGTAGTTAAGTTAGTGATCGTTTCACATCGGTAGCAAATTATTAAATACTAGCGATCACCCGCGGCTCCGCCCGCGTGGATGTCGGCTACCGCTGCAAAATACCTACCCAAAAAAATACGGTCAGCAAAAGGATTCCCAGGTCAATTCACAGACACCGACACTAACTTCGACGACACAGTCATTATCCACAGGCTGCATAGATTGTCTTTATGTGGATGTAAAAGTTGTTAATGATGAAAATATTTAAAAGTAATTAGTACTAAGTTTTTACTCCTACCGGCAGTCCCGGAGTGCAACCCGTTGTTATGGGATAGATAACTAAAGCGATTTTTGAAGAACTTTTATAAAAATAACATTTGATGTTAAATTATTTTCAGGTAACAAAATAAACTGATGGTCGGGAGCCCGACCCGCCCCGACCGTGATAGGGCGCCGTGCAGCAGAAATATTAATAATTTAATTTCGCCATAAATTCAAAACCAAACGTCCAATTTTGATCATTCCAAGACCAAATATTATCTACATAAACTGCACTTAGTGATGAAATAATTAATTTAGATAAAGATTAATATCATTAGTAAAATATATGCAAATAAATGTAATCCAAAAAAATTGAAGATTTTTAAATAAAAAAATGGTTGTTGTGCCTCACTCGACATAGATAAGTATAGTGTGTCGCGGACTATTTAGTAGATATTTATAAGATCTACAATTAATTAGCACATTTTGTGGTTGTATCTTTTATAGTTTAGGCAGCGTTCGCAAAATGAGTAACTGTTCTGGTTGATTTTTTACACTTTGTGTCCGAAAAACCCAAATATCATACGATACCCTATAAAATTTAGCCCATGCTACTCAGTGATAGATAATGTAGCTTTCTAATGAAAAAAGAATTATTAAAATCGGACCAGTACTTTTTGAGTTTATTCGTTACATGCAAAAATACAAATCTTTCCTCTTTATAATATTAGTGTAGATTGAACACTTTGTCATTCTTTGCTGTCGTTGAATATAATCTAGGCTATTTCTCGATTTCCATATAATTTTACGGCTACTTGTTTATTTACTCTCTGGGCCGAAAGTTTAACCTCTGAAAAAAAATTTTAAAAAAAAATTAGACATTAATACATAAAAATTTAATATAAGAACAGAAGAAATTACAGTAAACCATTTTCACAAATGAAGTATATTATGCCTTCGCGTCCTCTGTCAAATCTTTTGAGAGATTGTCTCTTGACTGATTTTTATATACAAGTCCCAAAAGAAGTTCTCTAAAAGTTTGCCATTTTACGTACTTTCCTGGAAAAATCGGTAGTTTAATTTCTGATAACTTAACATAACACCATATTAACAGAACCACCTTGTGACCTCCTAAACGTTAATTAAACTTTCCATAATAAATATATTTTTATACAATTTAAGCACCAAATATATAATAATATAAGCAATGAATTGAATAAGTACGCTTATAACAGTAAAACTTACATTTATTTAAACAAACATAAGTGTCACTTTTTCATAATGTGCAAATTCTTTATTAAACACCAAGTAAATATTCGACGTAATTTTTTTTAGGCTTTTAATTATTAAGTTCTGAAGAAAATTGGGAATAGGCACCCGGTTTCAAGCGATTTTTTTAATTTGAAATGAAAATCTTCTATGAAAACCGATGGAAATAAAGTGCAAAATTTACTTACAACTTCCGCAGCACTTCACTATTCACATTTACTACTGTTATGTGTAGGGCTCCAAGTAGCGCTCCTCTGGCGCACCGCGGCTTCCAACTCGTAGTTCCACCGGCCGATGTACAGCTGGCTGTACCGCTGATGTCACTAGGGCTGCTCTGGATAACGATACACTATTCAGTTCTCACGTGCAGGTGGCAAATCTACCACCACTGATGACTATCAAAAATAACACTTCCAAGACAATCCGGTTCGAAGGACCATAAACAAACCCTGTTATTAAAATAATAAAGGGCCAGAAAGGAATCGAAACCTAGAAAACAACTTATATAGGTCCGGAAAATAAATAACGCTTACGTACATACATACACGCCTATTTTCACGAAGGCAGGCAGAGGCATATTATACACCCACACTTCGCCAATTATATAGTTTTATTAAATAACGCTTGCGCGATCTAAATAAGTTCATTGACATCTTTTGACATACTT
The DNA here is from genome assembly GCA_949126915.1 of Musotima nitidalis. NCBI lineage: Eukaryota > Metazoa > Arthropoda > Insecta > Lepidoptera > Crambidae > Musotima > Musotima nitidalis. Next base: position 5,299,542 of record OX421435.1, read on the forward strand.
ACGACCTAATATTTATAAACAGCGCTGGTCTTCCGTGGAGACCCGTTTGCAACAGTCACACAAAGGTTTTGCAACAATAAAATGAAATATTTAAAACCACAAAAACCTTTCTCTTGATATGACACGTAACTGCACTGAGAGATAAATATGACACACACTCACGCATCACCACACAAACACACACAGACACATCCAAAACGTACGTTATACCACGAGGGTAAAACAAAAAAAAAGCATCCGAAAGGTCATTACACTTTTAAGATTCGCGCGAGAATATAATCACGCAGATGAATGACTCCGCAATCACTCTTGAGCCCTCCGTCGAGTCGAGCATATAATAGGTTGGGGAAAAAGTCTTTTCGTATTTTTGTATGAAAAGTCAAGACATTTTTTTCAAAGTTTATTTACATTTATTTACAATATATATGTACCGTTTTGTTGAATAACTTTCTGCCATTTTGTGGGCAGAGACATTATCCCGTTACTGTAGAAACTTTGGGACTTCTGATCAAAAAAACGGGACAAATAGTTTTGGCAGTCCTCTCTTGAGGTCAACCTAAAGAATTCTGCAGAGACCGAAACAGGTGAAAATCTGAAGGCGCAAGGTCAGGGCTATATGGTGGATGCACTAGGACCTCCCAGTCGAACTCTCTTAATTTTTGCTGAGTGGCTAAAGATGTGTGTGGTCTAGCGTTATCGTGATGAAAGACCACACCCTTCCTGTTGATCAATTCCGGCCGTTTTCTCTCGACTGCTTCCTTTAATCTCATCAGTTGCTGGCAGTAAAGATCAGAATCGATGGTTTTGCCGGGCGGTAAAAGCTCATAATAAACAATGCCCTTCCAATCCCACCATACACACAGCATCACCTTATTTCGTTCGTTCGTGTTAGGCCAGGTTTGGCCACAGTCTGTGAAGCCTGGCCAACTTTCGACCACGACCTTTTTCGCACGTTCTTGTCGTACGTGATCCACTTTTCATCGCCAGTTATCAATCTCTTCAAAAACGGCTCGGTTTCATTACGTCTCAATAATGAATCGCAAATGAGTACACGGTTCATTAAGTTTCTTTGAGTGAGCTCGTGTGGCACCCAAATATCGAGCTTTTTTGTATAACCAGCTTTCTTCAAATGGGTCAAAACTGTTTTGTGGTCAATTCCCAGTTCTTCAGCTACATCGTAACTACTAATATGCCGATCTTGCTCCACTCTTTCAAAAATGGCGTCCATTTTATTCGTAACAGGGCGACCAGAGCGAGGTGCATCTTTAACATCAAAATTTCCGGACTGAAAACGTTTGAACCAAATTTGTGCTACTCTTACTGGCACTGCATCAGGTCCATAAACATCACAAATTTTTTTCACTGCTTGAGTTGCATTTTTGCCTTTTTTATAATAAAATTTTAAAATGTATCGAATTTCTTCATTAGATTCACTCATTTTAACGGAGAGAAAAACAAATGAAAAATAGCGGGAAACAACTTTTTTTTATTTTTTTCTTTTCTTTATAATGGAACCTTTTTAATGTTACCAAAACCAGCCAGACCCAAATAGTACAGTCAAAAAATTTTATAATAAGTTTATACCTACGTTATGCGAAAAGACTTTTTCCCCGACCTAATATTAAACAGAGACAATATAATGGATCCTTACAGTGACCAAATGTTTTTCGACGAATAGTATATAAAAAGTAACACTATGGTGTATTGATTAATGTATATTATCCAGTATGTCCGAAACGAGTGTCAAGATAAGGACAAAGATAGACCACTCCTGGGCTCCTGGCGTAATCACCCCCATAAATGTAATAGGCATCTCATATTAACGCATCTATAATATTAATAAAATAAAATATACTTTAAGATCAACATGATCATTTAGATTCGTCAAATATTCACACACAAAATGGAAATTCGATATATTTTATGGTATACTAGCGGCCCGGAACGTGCTTCGCTACGTATAAGGCATAGTAATAAAAAAAAAAGATTATTAAGTTCATTTATTCAAACAAAAAAATATTGTAAATTGCTAGCTATTTAAAATTCCAAATGACCCAAATGATATATTGTTTATATATTATATTTATCAGCAATGAGTAAAAAATAAAAAAGAATTGGGTACTCTTACTATGGTGGGTTTTGTTTTCCTATTTTGAGCATGAATAAATAAACAGTTAGGGGTTCTGGAACAGGCAACATAAAGTTGGCCATGTGAAAAACATATTGCCATCACCAATTTCTAACAATTGTTTTGAAAACTCATGGGCAGTTGCATCATTATGTAGATGAATGCGCATATTAATGTTCATTGTAAATTTTCGTACATATCTGATCTGATCTGATCTCAAAGAACTGATGACTTCAAACAGGCGTTTATTTCATCAGCAGGAGTTGATCGAGAAATGACAGGCAATGTTTGACGAAAGTCCCCTGACAGCAATATCAGAGCACCACCAAAAAGCTGTTGATTACCGCGTAAATCTTGCATTGTTCGATTGATTTTTTATTCGCCATTGTGCACTCATCCTATAAAATAATTGACCTTAATCGCAGAACTTTTGCCATAGCAGAATTTCTCGAAATATTGCATGTTTGAGTTTCAATCACATGTACATTCAAAGGCAATTTTAATGCAGTGTGTGGTCCGACCACCTTATAATAATGTAGCAGCAATTCCCAAAGATGCAATGCAATTTTCTGTTCCGATCGAATAGTCGCTAAAATCAATGATACAACGAAAGTTTTGCATTAGAATTGAACTCCTGCTCATATTGCAATTCACGATCAAAAAAATCATGTATCTCACGATTTGGTGCGGTCATACCCAATTGTGCTAATGCTTTATTTAAAATCTTTAGACACATATCTTCAATTATTATTAAAGCTTCGTTGTACATTTCCAAGGTAATCAACAAATCGGGATTTCTTTTATTATGACGCATGCGAATTAAAATGTCTTCTGCCATATAATGTTCATATTTGTTCAATAATTTTGGCATACGATCGAGAGAAATTTTGAACAATTGAACTAATGCTTTATGCTGATGGAAAAACCTTGGATGGTCTTGTATTTGAAACAATTGCACAACGTTCATCCAATTCACGAAAGTTAGCCGCATCACAATGTGGACATATTGCGTCCATCATTCCAATGTATCCGTATATATCTACTATAATCAATCTGACTGTTGTAATTAAAAGCAGCACGCAGCATTTCATCCAAAACAGCACTACGTATTCTTAATCGCCGTGCAATCGCCGGCCTATGTTTTGTCGTCTTGCTCATGGCATTTTACCTTCACTCAACAACTCAATAATATTTTGGAAAATATAAACACAAATCAATAACAACAATATTTTTAAAAATATAAACACAACAAAGCAATAATTATCGCTGATAAAATGAAATGACATATGATGACATTAAATTTTTTTGATATAACTAACTAGCCGTTCTCGAGTTTTAGCGAGACTAACGAACAGCAATTGATTTTTATATATATAGATATAGATTATTTAAATATAAAGTATGAATAGTAAACGCGCTTTTTAACACAGATTAAACTCAACCAATATCTTTGTTAATCGGTTTTGTTAAACTAAACAATGCTATTAAGAAATTAATTTGCATTTTCCTCAATATAATGTTCCCAGTCCCGCAAATTGTCCCTACATTTATTTATAAGAAGATGCCATATTCACGCGAACTGTGACTCATTTAATGCTTGTCTTCCACCTTTCCCGTTTGATTAATGACGCGATGCAATGCGATGTAAATCGTGCTATATTATGATTTTTAGCTTTTTCTTTATAAATAAGACAAAAATTACCTTACATTTAACAGTTTACTATCTTAACTGTTAAACAGTATTTGCACCAGAAAGTAATAACGAAAAAAAAATTTACATCTTACAGAATCTAGCCCCAAACAGGGCAAAGTCTGTATGTACTAGACAACGGATAAACATACAAAGTTACATTTTGTTTATGCAATAAAAAATACTCAAACCAAAACCAATTTTCATATCAATGCACACAAATAATTGTCATGTGAGAAAAACAAACCCACATACTAGTAGCAGACTACAGATACGTAACCTTTTCTCCATATTAGTCGTCCTTTAAAAAATAAAAGATAACATTTGAGAAAAATTACTAAAGAGGAAAAACGTATCACTTTCATACTTATAGCAACATGGAGACGAACACATAATTATTTTTTGGTATATTAATTATATTATATAACAATAGGTATATTGTAATTCCGTATTTTGTAGTATGAATTTCATTATCCCGATAACGTTTTGACACATTTTTTTTATTCCATAGTTTCAAAATACTAAATAACACGATTAACATATTATTGCTGATAATCCGATTTAGAAATATATATTTTTTAAATTCTGTACGTATTGAAATTTTTCTCAACCTTTGATATTGATATATAATTTATGTTAAATAATTTAGTTCCCAGAAGATTGTTTCCTGTACTTATGAAAAAACAATTATTTTAAATAAACACGGCATGTAAATAAAAGAATTTCCGAAATCGGACCTGCCTGCTAAATTAAATTGTCAGCCACAATTCATGCGCTTCTAAAAATTGCTATATTAGCCGAAAATAATATAAGCTTCTATAAATATGACTTATTATGATATTTATTTGTAACCATTTATTAAAGAAATAACATTCAAAAAAACTACATGTTGACACCAAAAAAATAATGTTATTAACAACTTATTTTATGACTTAGTATGATTAAAAATAAAGAGAAACCTCTAAATTAATAACCCGTACAATATAGTTTGATCAATAGTCAGTTAGGAAAAAAAATAACTCGAACCTAATTTTAATTATGTTGATTTTAATGTTATTGTGAATATTATATTCCAATACGGTGACTTTTTGAGGAAAATTAAAATGTGAAATGTGAGCGATACATACTTATACAAATATATATAAAACAAGTATAAATAAATATATTTATATATATTATGTGTATAACTATTTGTTTTTTATTTCGACTAACAATGTTGACATATAAATAAGTGCGTTTGTAAGAATAAGGGTAAGGGTACTTTGATATTTAATACACCTAGAAATAAAAAATATTGTAAGTAAAACAACTGTAAACAGAAAAAAGTGGTTTTGATATACGGCTATATTTTTTTCTGGGAAATGAAACATATTTAAAATAAAATGATTACTTACAATATTATGTAAATATATCTGGGGTGCGTACAAGTATAATGAGTGATGAAAAGTTACGATGCACAGTATATGTTGTAATTAATAAAAATCTACGTACATAAAATTAGAGAATGCGAACTCGCATACAACTGCTCAAGGCGATTGGGTGTTAATATCAAGTCAGTGTTTAAAGGTTTTAGTTACATCATATCTCCACTGTTCATAACAAGAATCAAAGTAGCCCATTTGGAAAAAGTTACATTGTAAGAAGTAGTTAAATGTTAAAATACACAATTAGCTTTGCAATTATCTAGTAAATAAATTACTTTTACGACAGTAAATTAAATGTACGAATATAATTATGTTAGTTGGTTATGTTTAAAATAATTAGTAATTATTAGGTACTTAACGTTTTGTAGCTGATTTGAAATACATTTTAGAATTTGCATTTTATAAAAAGAAAATTTACTAAAACTATTTGTTGCAACAATCGCTGAAACGGCGAACTGCGCCTATATTTTCTTTTTCACAATAGAACATTTTCACAATTCTCCTAAAAATTACAAACACAGTAAAAGAAATAGAGGAAATGTTGCCAGCATTCTTGGCACCATACCTTTGAGCCCACAGTTGGAAGACATCTTTTATTTATATTTTTTATTTTTAATATATAATTAACTAGGTTATTATGATTCATAAATGTTTAAGTATAGTAAAAGAAATGCAATTTGGGGCTGTTGATCGGAAGTTATGCGCGTACATTGGATGAGCACCTCACAGCATCGCTTGCACTGAATGCTAAACCTTACCAAAACCTACGTTCTAGCGACTGGTTTACCCTTTTCGAACCCTCTCGCCATAAGAGACATGCCCCGAGTGGCAGGAAGCTGGGTCATCGGAGTTCAGACATTCAACCCGCCGATGCAGGAAGCCTGCTTACCGAATATCATTATCAAACAGTCAGCTATCTCACTTGCTTCCTCTTCGAGAAATTTTACATTTAATATGAATACTTATTGGCTCGACTGGGCGAACTTCGTACCACCATATATATTACAATCTGTTAATGTTTTGTTTATATATCGAAAACAGTCTTTAGTCTAAATCACGAACTCAGCTCATACAAAAATACTGCTTAATTTTTACTGAAAACACCGAGCACAGTAAAATAGGAATTATCCAATTTGATGCAGTGGTTTGAAAGTTATACGCGTATTTTACATGAGACCCTATAGCGTAGCTTGCACTGGATGCAAAATATTATCAAGTTTGTTCAAGTACGTTCTAGCGACTGGTTTACCCTTTTCAAACTCTCTCATCACGAAAGACATGCCCCGAGTGGCAGGAAGCTGGGTCATCAAAGTTCAGGCATCCACCCGGGTGCACGCAGCCTGCTTATCGTACATCATTATATAACAGCCAGCTGTCTCACTTGCTTCCTCTTTGAGATGAGATGTCCTTAATTTATAGTGATGCGATTTAGCCGTTACGAAGGCATGCCGAAGTATACTTCTGACAGTTTCATTATTGTGTTTTTAAATGTTGAACAGATATATCAAAATTCTGGAGCCGGTGTTGTTCTAGAGATATATTGTGCTCTATATAAATCGCTCGATAATAAATGCTAAACAAACGGTTCCCATACATGGCCTGACCTCTGCTTTACTTAGCCGATCGTTTCTGACTACCGGGGCGCTTCAATCTTTCTTCCTAGTTCCTAGCTTAAGCTGGTAAAATCAACCTTGTGCACACCATAACATACTGTACCAGCTATTACAATATCGGTCGCAGCAATCACGTCGCCGACACTTAAAGCGAGGCTACATTGATGCGTTGCGAGGCGATGCGACGCCGCACAGTGGTTTGATATTGAAAATATATATTAAATTTCTTTGATATAGATAAATGTATTATAACAAATGTTGATCAGCATACAAAATGCTATCCTAGACAATTTTTCGTTTGGTGACATAATAATGTCACCAAACGAATAATAATAACTTTTATAGAATGTCCACCTACTTTAAACATCAAACCACAGTGCGCCGCCAGTTAGATCTAGGCTACAATGCTGCGTTGCGTTGCGCTGTGATGCCGCAACGCTAATCGTGCCGTGCACAAAGATTTTATATAGGCTTTGCAGACTCATGTGACTCCTTGAGAGAAATAGCTAAAGTAGGTATCAGAATTTTACCAAGCAATGCCTACGTTATGCAGCGAAAATATCTTTGTAACAATTCCCGCGCTACTATATCAAAAAAATCGAGAAACTACTCAACACGACACGTGTTTCGCCCTTACACAGGGCATCTTCAGGTAAGATAGGAGCCTCAGAACAACGATGTCTTCACTACCAACGCTGAAACGAGAGACTCTCGGTACTTACAATGGCTTTCCGCAAAGTAACGCCTGAATCAATAAATTATGCAGCGCTTATTAGCATGTAGAGTGGGAATGCTTCTATGGCGATGGTGCATCCTTTTTCATATACATTTAATGTCATCATATGTCATTTCATTTTATCAGCGATAATAATTGCTTTGTTGTGTTTATATTTTCAAAAATATTGTTGTTATTGATTTGTGTTTATATTTTCCAAAATATTATTGAGTTGTTGAGTGAAGGTAAAATGCCATGAGCAAGACGACAAAACATAGGCCGGCGATTGCACGGCGATCAAGAATACGTAGTGCTGTTTTGGATGAAATGCTGCGTGCTGCTTTTAATTACAACAGTCAGATTGATTATAGTATTTATTTATTTTGTATATTTAACATTAACTAATGCATTTAATCATATAACAGTGTACCCCTTTGTGTTGCGAGGGTCAGGCCGCAGTCGCTTGGTGCAAAATTAAAATACAGCCAAACTTGGTTAGACCTTAGAGATACTTTTTTGAACATTATATGCTTGTTAAATATAGGAAACACCCAGCCCAGAACTAATATTCATGTTCATGCTTACAAAGAATCAGCCTTTGTTGAAATCAAACCTCCGTCCCCAGGAGCGGAGTGCAGATATATTGACCCCTACGCCATATCGGTCGTTGAACCTTGCGACGAAACTGTGGCATACAGTGCGTTGATCCGTTGCAACGACGCGACGCAGTGCACTAATGAAGCCTCAGCCTTACGTGTCAGTTGTAAATGACGCAAATGATCCCGCCGTATGACGAAGAGGCCGATGTTAGTTATCTTAGTTTCCTTCGCCAGTACTTATAGCTTTCTATTTGTAGCTTTGAAATGACCAAACAGGTTCTGCTCAAGAAACATTGTTGCACTAGTCTTAGGTGACATTATTTCTCTTCACCCCTCTAAGAAGGTTCGCCTCCTTATCGTCTTTGGGGCTGATGCAAATCCAAAAAGCGTGCAATGTCTTTTCCTATTCCCTTTTTGTAAATGACAGATAAAAATAATATAAAGATAAATTGAAATATTGTCTGATTTGTTATCCTTTTTAACGCATTAAATATTCGTTAATCTAATTTTTAAGTGCGTAGCTCCGAAAAATACAATATTTGACTTTTAGTGTAAAATTTGTAGTAAAAATAAATTAATAAATTTTTGTTATTAGAATTAATTTATACCTAGTATAATATTTTGAGATCTATCGATTAGAATATCTCTCTAGACCCATAAATTAATATGTAAGTAGTTATGAACGAATTAAAATAACAACTATATTCAATTAGTGACTTAACTATGAAAAATAAACCGTTTTTACTATCTCCTATAAAGTTTGCTCAAAGTGTCTAATTCTTAAGCTTCCACTACGGTCACTTATTCTTAATATGGTTTATATTAAAACATCGTTCTCTCAACTTCAAACAAATAACTGCAATGAAATGACATTTCAAATTTGGCTTAAATAAAATTTTGAACTGTACAAGCCATTCTAATTAATTACATTAAGGCTGATATAATTATTACATTGAATGTAAGCGCAAGCAGTTTCTAAATAATATTAAGTAGAAGGCATTCAATTTAAATTTAAACTTATTAACATTCTTTAAACAATAGCTTTTCAGCAAAAAGGCTTCAAAATGATAATATAGTTATTTAATTTGAGAACAAACAATGATTTAGTGCGGTGGGAAGCCGATGGCCGTAGGTGACACAAGATCGATCGCCGTAGAAATCAATTGGAAAGGCTTACATTCAGCAAAGGACTTGGACTAATAACTGATATGATGGTGATGACGTAGGTACTCAGCTTAACAAAAGACACTTGCAAAACATACTGCGTGGGACAGTAGTTACATTACCCTTTGTTCCGTGTTCATTGTTTAAAAATAGTTATTGCTGATCTATAGATGACTTTCATAACGGATATTTTTATTGACAATATGAGAGTTATCTCGAGCCTCTGATGCAATGCACTCTGGTTGATATCATAAACAAACTCTCATTGAAGAAACAAAACACATAATTTTGTTCTATATTTGAGCTTTACTTCAACCCTCAAATACATACATTGAATACGCAGACCAAAATATCGATGTTCATTTATATATTCGTTCGTTCGTCAATATAAACATCACAAATATGTGTAGGTACTGTGTGAGAATCGAACCCACGGCCTTCGGAGCTTAAGAACTCGACGACCGATTTGACATGGAGATCAGTATACTTACATTTCACTCCAGAGGTCGTGGGTTCGATTCCCACACAGGACAAATCTTTGTGTGCATGAATACGAATATTTGTTTTGTTCTGGGTGTTTTCCTAAGGTATGTATTTACAAAAAATGTGTTAAAATATGTTTGTCCGTTCTTTAGTATCCATAACACAAGTTCTTAGTGATACTTATCTTGGAATTAAACAATTGGTGTGATTGTAAGAGATTATTTATTTATTTATTTAAGAACGAATAAATATCCGCCCTGTTCTCGCCTCTATCGAACTAAACGTATTAGTTTTACGAACTTATTACAAATAGGCTTATTACAAAACAAGATCTAAAGGTAAACCCGGTTTAAAATTAGTGCAGTCACTTTTATGTCATAAAACGAAGACAATGACAGCACTAACGAGCAACGAACGAGGCTCTGGCGAACATAACAGTGCCCGGCAAGCGGCGAAGTGTGGGCGTACAATATGCCTCTGCCAAACAAAAATGCCTTTGGGGAAACAGGCGTGAATGTATGTATGTATGACAGCACTAGTTGTAAGCCCCTATAAGTTCGTATTGTTCGGACTATAACCAGACTCGAACCAGACCAGATAGCGAACCACCACTTGGCTTTAGATTTTTTTCGAACGCATGTGTTCCCACTCCTATATTTCCGGGCTTTTTAAAAGGAGTGTGAAACGGCTTTTGTGCACGCCCACAGCATGGGTGGTTCTGCGTACTGTGCTTATACCACTATACGGAACGCTTAAATTTTGGGCTTGCTCAACTGCTGATCAAATAGCTGCTTTAATAGTACAAAAGTAAAAGAATATGTAACCGAAAAAATAAAAACAACAATAAAGTTTAAAAAAAAACAATTATAACTAAGTATACCTCTTCTTAAACCAAAGTTTTCTTTATAAGCTAGTCAATAATAAAATTGACTGCCCGGATCTGCTCAGCAAGATCTGTATCAATGTACCTCATAGACTACCGCGCTATCCTTGCTTTCTTTTTGGTATGCCTCGACATCGTAGGAATCTTGGTAAACACTCACATCATATTAGATTGTCCGAACAATATAATAAATTATCCAGTGGCTCGGGAGACAAAGACATATTAACAACAATTTAAAAACATTAAAAGTGTGAGTGTCGACGTGAACGCATTTAGTAATAAGTTCAATTTGATTCTTACTTGTTTATTTGCTACGGGTTCTTTCTAAAATTTACATTTATATTGTCTTCTTTAATTTGTATTGTGTATTGCTAGTGATAGCTTTTTTTTTATTTAATTGTTTGGTGTGATTTTCATAATTTTAACTCAACTTACTAATTTATTGTAAAATATTTGACTTTAAGATTTTTTTAAAAATATTTTTGTTTAATGTCATTATATTTGAATTGTAAATCTAGGTTTTAATAAAAGGAAAATGTTAAATTAATATTAATAATGCGTGATGTGATTTCCTGTAACTGAGAAAACACGGGGCCAGTTAACATTTTGATTGATTTTATACAGTATTAGAAATGTATATATTATTTCTTGTTGGAGATCCAAAAATAAATAAAGAAATAAATACCTAACATTTTGTTACAATGAAATTTAATAAGAATAACAACTTATAACTACTCGTAGTTAAAAAATGAGCAAATATTTACGAATTATTTAATGAACAACTAGATTTAACTTACTAGTAATTAAACAGCGTCCTTCCTCCTTTCTCCTATATTATGCTGTGCTCGACAGGGTCCACAATTGATACTTTTGTACCTAAACTACCATCTTGTAAAACATATTGTTGGAACGCAATAAAGTATTGAGTATCATTTGGAAAATATAGTCCATATGACATGTTACACAAAAAACCGTGCTATACATTAACTGCGGGTTATCTCCAGTCTCAGATCAGACAGCGATTATTTCATAAAGGATGCTTGTCACACGTAACCATTATTTTGTACAACAGTCACGTCTTGTCAAAGTCCATTTCGACGCAACATCCTAGAAACATGACGTTCTCCATGATATAAGATTATGAGGTTCCAAGTCACACTGTTGACTGTAGGCTGATGGTAACCACCAGAATATCATCGTATCCTAGCATTATCCCAGTTGCCCTAGACTTAAGCTTAGGACCCAGGGTCTGCACACTGGTTCAACCAGATTGAACTGAATTTATGTTATTACGTGGAGCGACTGTCGTCTGACCTCCACAACCCAGAGGGAAAAATCATTCTACGGTTAAACCAGCTGTCAGTCTGTTAGAAGGCATTGACTTCCTAATTACGACTGCCATAGATGTTCATGACAGCCGGGACCAATGGTTTAACGTGCTTTCCGAGACACGGAGCATGTGATAATTATGCACATAACTTTTAAAAGCCATAGGTGCACCCACTAGGTTTTGAACCCGAGACCCTCTGAATTTAAAGGCAAGGGGTCTCGCCACTGGGCTATCGCCGCTCTCAGGTAGCTATGAGCATACTTAACTTATAAACCTACAATCCTATCATTATATATCAGCCAAAATTCACTGCTGAACCATGGCCTCTCCAATAGATTACATTCTATTGAGGGATTTGCCCATAATCACCAGCCTGGGCAGGCGGGTTGGTGATCGCAGTTCAACCAGGACGATGCTGCAGCCCATCATCCGGTAGGATTTCTCTTCGTCGACTTTTACGACTCACCGTAAGATGAAAAGGGGTGGCACTACTCTTATCCTATAATCTCGGTTATTTCAAGTAGAGCGTGTAACAGATTTTGTGTAAGCCGTCATCGGTGAGCGCGCTCGTTACCATTCTTATTCCACGGTATGCAGCACTTAGAAAGTAAGTCTTCACATTGTATGAAATGATGATAATTTAAAAAAAAGCCGAGATGAGTTAGTTGAGGCATTCTTCTCAATCTCGTTGCATTTTTGGAAGCCTTGTTATAGTCACCGACAGGCTGACTGACTGACGGACAATCCCCTCCCCCTTTAGAATCACGACAGGCTAACTGACAGATCCCCCTTATAATTATTAATAAGAGTAACCGATAAACTCATACTCAACCAAAAAACTCAACAGATAAACTGGTACCACTCATAAGATATGATTTCATTGTTGTTAAGAATAAAAATTATGAAATTTCTATTTTGTGTTTAAAAATTTGACGAATCTAAATGATCCTGTTAATTTTAAAGACAATGTAGTATATTTTATAATTTTTTTTTGTAGTTCCATTTTTATGTGTGTCTCACTCATCGACTTATCATAATCTCAGGACATTAAGTAGGTTTTCTTTTATGTCCGATGGCGTTCAACCTAATAATGTCCTACGGTTGGAAACAGGCCCCCTTGAACATTCCTCTCAGGAAATCAACACATAGTAGATATTCCACGTAGACGCATTGCGGAGACAGTTATGTGGCATTCTGCTGCTAGAACTTTTCAACCCGCCGAATGGGGTCTTTGACTTGACTTAGCAGGTGCTTCCCGAAACAGGGTATTAATTGCAACTCAAACGTTGACCTACGCAAGAACTCCTTTATTTGCGTCGATAACAAAATGCATTTGTGCACTCCGGGAAAGGGGGACCGTAAGAGGTCGAAATGGGACTCACCAGCCAGTCAGACGCGACCGCCAGCAGTAATACCTACTAAAAATGTACCGCCGCCGTCCGCCGCTTGTTGACAGAAAAGGGCGGGGGGCCAGAACCAGGAGGATCTCTCACAGAGAGGCGCTGTGTGTCCGTGTGCGACCATAGTGTATGAGGCCGACTTCTAGAAGGGTCTATGGTTAAACAGCAAGAGGCCCTTGCCCCCGCTTCCTAAGACCCTCCTGCCGCTGTTTGGCTGGCCCCCTTGGCCTGCCCGCTGCGCCCTCCCAGGTTCCTCTTAGTTTCCCCACCCGGTTGTCAGTACTAAGAGCTCACAGCTCTTTGAATGTTACCGTTTCCCCAGCGTCTGCTCAGCCCCTTACCACGTCAAGGAGAAGAAGTCCTCTATAAACTCTCTCTAATTTTCGTGATCGCTTCCTCTCTCGTAAAGCGGTACTCCCGTTTTAATCACTTCAAATGTCAAAATCTGAACCAAAACCAAACAGTAGGATCTTGGAATGTACGGAATTTCAAAGGCAAATCTCAACGGAAGTTATCTCCAAAGCAATCGTAAAAGTTACACGTCACTCAACGGAAAGTAAACTCTGTAAACGTGCCTACATAACACAAGCCTGCTGATAAGCACCCGAATTAACAACCGACGCAAACTCAGATAGCTCATTTTATTGCTTCAATTTATCGCTGTGTTTTCTTTAGATCACATGTACGAGTGCACATATACACATTAATGCACATGCACATACTTACACACACACATTCACGCCGGTAGGCAGAGACATATTATACGCTTACACTTCGCCATTTATATGGTTGATCCCACGTACCTAATAGGTGGCGAGCTTATTGCCGTTTACCGGGAACTTTTATTTTCGTTGATCGGCAGGTGCACCACTTACAGGAGATTAACAATAATATATAAACTTAGAACATTAAAATAAATAACGAAATAGCCAATTTCTAAAATTATAACATACGTACAACAACGTACCAGTTGGCAACTGGTACACTTGGATTGGAATGTCATAAGAATCGCTTTCGTTGTTAGGAAGTCAGTGCGTTCTATATTCTTACAGCTCGGCTGTCCAAAAACAAAACCTAGCAAGAAACATTTTTTAAAACACGTTTTGTAAATTACTACTCGTAATCATTGTGGAAATATTCATTTTAAAAAGTGTTTTAAAAATAGCTATTGCTAGGTTTTGGTTTTGTACAGCCAAAGAATTATGTTTTGCACTGGGTTGCAGAGGTCATGGAAGAACTGAAATTCAGCTAAAATTTGGTTAGACCAGTGAGCAAAAGCCTGGGCCCTAAGCGTAAGTCTAGGGCAAAAAAAATGATAATGATTTAATAAACGCTGTTATTATTTATGCTAGACAAAGTCTAACTACCTACGTTTATTTTATTATGATGATATTTAGTAATAATGACAAGGAAATCTATATTTAATTATCCGTATATAATATCGGCTTAACGTGCCCGACAATTAAGTTCGACAAAGGACTTGTCGTGAACGCCGCTTGTTTGCGCCACCCACGTGTCGTACTGCTGCGCACCATCACTCCCCGATCGCCCGAATGCACATCGGCCTTAATGCTTTCCTGTGTCAGTACACTCACTATGACATATTCGTAGATAGCTGGGAATCAATCCAGGCAAAATTAACGTCTTTTTGTGAATATTTATGTCCTCTTTAATTATAACTATATATGCATGTAAATTTACTCACTGAGTTAGTTATTGTAATTGGGCCAGAAATAAATAAATTCACACCAAAAAAAAAATTTAATACTCATATTCAATTTTGTACAGTCAATTTGTTAAATGTGTGTTATCGGTCCTGGCAATGATATACGTAGCCAACAATTTCTTTGAAAAAAACAGAAGACTGTCTAACATATTCCTAATGTTCCAACTTAGAAATGATTGAAAAGTTGAAAATTAAGGTATATTCTAATTATTCCAAATAATCAGCGACAATCATTTACATTTTTATTACTAGAAAAAATAATTTGTTTATTGCATAATTATTTTGCCTGTAAATGTACATCGTTCATAATCTTTTATGTCATAAACTTTTACATAATATTTGTAAACGTCAACATGAAATATAAATAAATAAATATTTTCTAACAATTACACCAATTATTTAGTTCCAAGATAAGTATCATTAAGAACTTGTGTTATGGATACCTAAATAACGTATAAACATACATAAATACTTTTTTTTTTGTAAATTTATACTTAATATACATAGGGAAACACCCGGACCAGAACAAATATTCATGTTCAAGCACACAAATATTTGTCCTGTGTGAGAATCGAACCCACGACCTTAGAGCGGAGAGCGGGTATACTCGCCACCACGCCATATTGGTCGTCAACTAAATAAATATAAAAAATAATCGAAATATGATTACACTGCAATCACGAAGCTTAGATTCACTCACATGCAAAAAAAACCAAATAAAAAACAGAAATTATTAAATATTTTCGTACTCATTATCGAAATTAAAGCCAATTTCCAAAGTAATTTAACTATTTCATAATAAGAACGAATCCTATGAAAATCACGGTGGCGAATCAGACAAACAATTTGATACAATAATGTACAGTAAAAAAATTGGTTGCCTGTAAAGTCGGTATACGGGCGTAAGTTTTACGTGACAACGACTTTGAGTGGTAAAATAATTTTAATGTGAATATTCATTCGTATAGTAGGAAGAAGGATGAAATAATAGTAACAATATAAAACATTTATTTATACAAAGAATTATATTTATGTCTGTCTCTCTTGCTCTTAGGCGGGCTAACCATGCCCGAGTGGAAGGGACGCGTGCCTCTCACTCGCTCTCATTGTGACCGCATAACGTGAGCGGAGCGTAACGCAGTTTCTTGAAGTGTCACCCGGCAAATCAATTTATAAGACGTTGTCACGTCAAAATATATTTATTTATTTTTAAATGCGGATGTTCCAAACACCACCTTTATAAATGGGGAATATAGGAATCTTCGGCCTGTGATTGTGGAGCGCCAGATCAAACTATAGCCCATATTGTAAACGATTGCCAGCTGTACTCTTTTCGCGGTGGTCTTGAAGATCTTCATCTTCCAACTCCAGCTGCTAAAAAGTGGCTACGCCAACTGACACTGGAAATTTAAATTAGGATTTAGGCAGCTCAACGTCATACGATATGACATTCATTCATCATTCATTCATACATTCACGCCTGTTTCCCTGAAGCGGTAGGTAAACGCCCACACTTCGCCAATTATATAGTTGGTCCAACGTAATAGATGGCGAGCCTATTGCCGCTTACCGGTCACTGTTATGTTCGTCAGAGCCTCGTCCCTTGATCGGCAGGTGCACCACTTGCAAGTAAGGTTGGCTTGGGCTCCTTAGGTCTTGGTAGGACCCCTATACACCCTATATACAATATGATAATGATAATATACGCGAGCTAACCAACCGAATACTTCATTCACTGCATCCTTATAATTGGACGTAGTTATTCAAAATGGATCCAGCCACAAAAACTTACTTTTGAGAAAACAGGAGTTTTAGTAAATTTGATATAGCATAATATGAAAACTGTAGTTTGTTTTTGAATTCTTGTTAAATACTGGCTATTGTTATTTACTTCCTGTCTAGTATTGTTTTAATAAGTTAGACCAGTCTTTCCCAAAGTGGGCGATAACGCCCCCTTGTGGGTGCTGCAGGTCTCAAGGGGGGTGGTAAGAGACCCAGAAAGAAAATGGGAGCGTTGTGTAGAGGCCTGGGGCGTGATTTGTAATTTTATTTAGCTAGAAGGCCTCTTAAAAAAATATTTATTCTCAAAGTGGGCAGTAGACAAAAGTTTGGGAACCACTGAGTTAGACATTTATGACAGTATCCCAAAAAATCGTTTTTGTGGGTTGGATCCATTTTGCATAACTACATCCAATTGTTATTCATTAGACAAGAACACCTATATTAAATTGTCTGTGAATAAGTGGTGATACTGGTGATCTATGGATGATAATATTGTTTGCCATTGTAAACCTTGTCGTGGCAATTACAACCCTTTACTGCTTTAAGTAGCAAAACGTGAGTGTTTTCAATCGACTACGACAAACGGAAAAGTTGCTCCCCTTATAAATATAATATTGTTATTGTTCATATTTACTTTACGTTTATCTCCTTTTTACAGGGAAATTACGTAATTATTCGGGCTTTTGGCCAAACAAAAATGAAGAAAGTTGTGTGATTGATGTAAACATGTTGGTGTTTGTGCATGTTTGCGTGATCGGGTGTTTGTGGGTGTATGGTATAATTAAAATAATTACTAAAATATAAATGTAATTAAAACGCGATAGAATATGTTGGAAAGAGGAACCATACAATCATGAATGTAATATGTCACCATATTCTATGAAATATATGATTTATTATTACTGTTTTGGTCTGTGTGTGCCAAATATTAAAGTATCTGTTCTCTTATATCCAACATTATAGCCGCAGCACTTCTGCTTCTGAGGCCGTGGGTTCGACTCCCGCATAGTACAAATATTTGTGTATTGTGATACGTATATGTGCCTTGATCTGGGTGTTTTCTATGTGTCATAAGTAAATATATGTCTGTATTTATTATTCATAGCACAAGCTCTGCTTAGTTTATATGCGGTGTGATATGTCCAAGTTTATTTAATAAATCATTTAGAGACTTTGATTTTAGTGATTTAGAGTCAATATTTAATATATTTATTACTTTATAGCACTAACAAAAATGTACAGAAGCTATCTTAATGCTACAAGGCATTCTCTCATCATCATCAGCTTACACTTGTCCACAGCTGGACATAGGTCTCCCAAATGGCACGCCATATAACTCGATCTTCAGATCTTCGTCTCCAACCGCTGCCAGCTGTTTTGCGTATGTCGTCGCTCCACCTGGCTAAGGGCGTCCTACACTGCGCTTACCGAGACGTAGTTTCCACTGTAGAACACGTCTACCCCATCGGTTATCGGTCCTACGACATATATGACCGGCCCACAGCCACTTCAACTTGCTAATCCTCTGGTAAACATAAGCATCCCCAATTGTTCACAACGTAAAGCGATCTTGAGCTACCTACATCCATCGACTACCCGCAGTCTTGACAAGATCATCAGTCTTTTGAGTGGAAGGTCGTCCTCTACTATATATTACACACTCGACATTCTCCAACAGAAATCAGATACCAAACCACATAATTTAGTATACCAGCTTAAAAAACATTTCGTTGTCAACAGTGACCATCCCGGTGCTGAACTTCGGTATGCTCCTGGGCTGGCAGTCACCCATGACCCCAGTCCTGCAGGACCCGAACGGACCGGCCCCGGAACCGGTCTCCGACGAGACCTTATCATGGATGGCGGCCCTCACCTTCTTCCCGCCTATCTTCTGCGGCTTCCACATGGGCAGCCTCATCGATAGATGGGGCAGAAAGTGCTTTACAATGCTCACTTCTTTATTCTTGACGGTAAGTGTATTGTTGCATCCTCTCATGACCCCAGTCCTGCAGAACCTAGCGAGATTCTGTCCAGGATAACGGCTCTCACCTCATATTTTGCATTATGTTTTACATAAAAGATATCAAAATTCTCAGGGGTCAACATCTGACGCTCTGGCAACACTAAAAGTTCCTGCCAATAGGCTCGCCACCTATTACGTGGGACCGATATGATTATTGGCGAAATGTGGGCATATGCCTCTGCCGAAATACGGTTCATTTCTAAGTCAAATGTCAGAATTATTTAATCAAATTTCTTTATTTTAAATAATGGCTTCGTGCGTCTAGCACATTTAGCCAGTGTCAAGTAAGTAATATATTAATAATATATAATTCATAACAAATGAGAATGAGTGGTGACAAAGATGATAAATGGTTAATGAGATAAGCCCCTTGAGTCCTCAGTAAAGATGTGGGACTATACTGAGATCTCACATGGACTCCTTGAGAGAAAATTTGAAAAGTGATGTTGCACTGTTTTGTTTGATTTACCAACACTCATGTATGTTCACAAACACTTAACGGTTAATAATCCACCTTTATTACACATTAATGTTAGAAATATCACAAATTATAGAAAATAAAACAAAACTGCAGACATGACGCTTCACTTTCCCGCCAAGAATTCTCAATCAAATTTGGCATGATAAGTCTGTAGCTGTTTTTTTACGCCATTTAGACAACTGAAGCATTTATAAAAACAAAGATATCTTGAAAAAGAACAGAGTAATCAACAGCATGTTATTGATTGTTAATGATGACTCTGTTCCACTTATTTCACGTTATGCACAGAAGTATACAGGGTGTCCCACAGCTGTTCCACAGGGAGTATAATTAATACATCCCAGGATAAATACATATTAAAAGTGGGATATAGTGTAAATAGTGTATAGGGATCCTACATAGAGCGTAGGAGCCCAAGCCAACCTCACAAGTGGTGCCCCTGCTGATCAACGGACGGCTTTGCTCTGGCAAACATTAAAGTTCCCAGTAAGCGGCGAAAGACGCGCCACCTATTACGTTAATTTGCGTTTTTGGGCTTAAAGCAGTACTTAAAAGAATTTATCGGTTAATTAAAAAAAATAAACTTAAAAGGTTTACTTATTGGATTATGAAGTCCTCAGTTTTCAGTCTTCTTTTCTGAAATCGACTTATTTGATAATATCACAAGAAAAAGCGGCAGAAATTATGTATCTGATGTTGTCACTTATCGGGTTTGAGCACGGAACCCTCGAAATGTGGGCGTGTGCCTCTGCCTACCTCTTCAGGGAAACGGCCCTGATTGTATGTATATATGTGACAGTGAGATTCAGGATTTTTTGTGAATATAGCAGGAGGTCATTACGTCCTGAATATAAAAATATATTTCTATCGTAAAGATAACAGTAAAACAATATCATAAAATGAAGACTATTTGAAATTTTTAAATTCATATTTAAGTAATAAATATATACTTTAATAAATTGTTAATATTATTATTTCATAAAAGTATAAATATAGTAAAAAGTTCTTTATTTCATAAACTATTTCATATCACTTGAAAACGTCTACATGCACTCACGAACCTTGGATTCACTTACATGTAATAAAATAATAAATTAAGTGTAAGTGAATCTAAGTTCCAGCTCCGAGTCCGCGCTCTGTGAGAAGAACTGACAAGAAACTCACAGGCTATGGTCTTTTAAATGTCTTCACGACCAACGCTGAAACGAGAGTTGGTGGTGAAGAAATCGTTGTTCTGAGGCTCCTATCTTACCTGAAGATGCTCTGTGTAAGGGCGAAACACGTGTCGTGTTGAATAGTTTCTCGAATTTTCGGGAAATTATAGTAGCGCGGGAATTATTACAAAGATATTTTTAATCCATCACTTGCTTACAATAGATTTCCACAAAGTAATGCCTGAATCAATAAATTGTCTTTTAAATTATCAATAAAACATAACAATACAGAACACACGCAATTAATATTTGAAGTTATTGAAAGGGTCCCCAGAAGCCGTAACCAATAAAGTAGCACTAAGGGAACCTTGCATCAATAGTTTGAAACAACTTACTAAAGAAAACAAAATGAATTAATTTTTGAAAAGCTTCTTTCAATCCTTTGAGATTTTTTGCTTCCGTATGGTATAGCTACATTCGCAGGACACCCTGTAGACGTCTTTCTTACAAACTAGATATAACAAAGACATAATTATAATTTCCATTGTCCTACCGCCGTCGATTAATGGCGCTGTAAATTGTTGTGAGAACAGACCACATTCTTTGATAGACAACTAATTTGAATAGTTAATCATCATCACCATCTCAACCAATAAAAGTCCCAATAGTATTTTTATAACTGTGTAAAAAAAATGTACTGCCTATTAGGCAATAACATTCTTAGGGTTGAACACAAGCGCGGATCCACCGTTGTGGGCACGATTGGCAAGACCAACCCCTTAATAGACTTATGACTCCACACATTCGAGAATATTGGACGACAATATTTTCAATGCTATTTAAAATTAGGGTTGCCATCTCTTACATGGAGCAACGAAGACGAAAAGCTTAAAAATATCGCGCGCGACCGGTTACTTGACTCCTTTTACCTTCGGATTACAAGTAGAACCCCGTTCAAACGGTCTCCTGGCTTTTTCTATGCTAGGATATCTAACTATTTATTTATGTTTACATTATAAACATACACATACACATACACACATAATGTCACGCCTCTTTCCCGTAGGGGTAGGCAGAGATCACATCCTTCCACTTGCTACGATCTTGGCACACACTTTTAGCTTCATTCACACTCATTAACCTCCTCATACACGCCCGTCGGTTTAGGGTACTTTTGACCTGCCTTTTCTCTAACATTTTTTGTATTTGGTCATGGAAGGTCTTACGTGGTCTTCCCCTCACAACACTTCCATCCACTTGTCCATCATAAATCACTTTCGTTAATCTACTTTCATTCATCCTCTCAACATGACCAAACCATCTAAGCATACCTTTCTCAATTCTTGTCACTATATCTTCTTTTACACCAGCTTTAACCCTTATCACTTCATTCCTTATCCTATCACTCAATTTCACACCAAGAATATTTCTGAGTGCTCTCATCTCTACTGCATTAATCTTACTCTCATGTTTCTTCTGCCATAACCAACATTCGCTTCCATATATTAGTGTAGGTACCAACACACCTCTATCAACTGCCAGACGTGCCTTTTCAGACACTTTCTGACTGCTTACAAAGGCGTGAAGTGCCGCATTCAACATGTTTCCAGCATTCACTCTTCTATCGATATCGCTTTCACACTTTCCATCTCTCGTAAATTTCGTCCCAATACACAAACGCATTCACTTGTTCTACTTTCTCACTTCCGATTAAAATTTCACAATTTGTCACTTTGTCTTCTCTTTCAAAAACCATAACTTTCGTCTTACTAACGTTTACTTTCATTCCTTTCGCTATTAAAGACTCTTGGACTATCGTCACCATCTCCTGCAACTCCTCAGCCGACGACGCAAGCAAAACTTGGTCGTCAGCATATAGAAGGCATTTGATGAGCGACTCGTTCATTCTCAACCCTTTAGCACACTTTTTCAAACCAGTAAGGCAATTGTCCAAAAATAGGTTGAACAGCCAGGGTGACGCTACACATCCCTGTCTAACACCTTTATAGATGTTAAACCAGTCCGTGCACGTCCCATTAATCCAGACACAGGCGCTGGAACCCATATAAAGAGATTTTAACGCCCTTATCAGGACACATACATTACTCTAATACAATAATAATGATGATGTACAAAGAAACAATAAGTTGAATGCGATGCGGGGAAATAAGGACAGATGGCAAGCCTATTATAAAATAAAATGCCATGATTTTCGAATGGCTGTTTCAACCTTCTTTGAGAGCTGTATCCGCGCCTAGTGGTAAATCAGCCAACGTACTAGAGAACGGCCTAGTACTACTTCTACGGTTGCTGATTTGGTCAAAGCGGCTCAATATTAACCGCATTGCAGTTGAAAAGGCCTTTGTTCAACAGGTGACATCTCGATGATGAAGTTTATAATGGTTAAAGATATTTATTCTCAAAAAGACATATACAGTCACTTAAATGAGAACTTAGATTAACATACAAATAATTAATAATTACATCGTCGTCACTTAAAGATTATGCTCGCCCATCCTATGTATTTAATTTAATAGTTTATGGCTCTTGAAACCCAATGGACACATCGAAATTATCATGATAAAGTTAATTAAGAATATTTGTTCTGGTCTGGGTTATGTATTTACAAAAAAAAGTATGTATATCTTGTGTTATGGATACTAAACATTATATATAAAAAAGTGTATATATAATGTTTAGTATCCATAACACAAGTTCTTAGTGATACTTATCTTGGAACTAAATAATTGGTGTAATTGTCAGAAAATATTTATTTATTAATGGTCTTTAAGACATACATAGGGTAGAGTCAGATGATAATCATTACTATTGACTAGCAGTTTCCATTGGTTATTTGTGTAAGACGTACATAGCGTCTTATAACAACTTATTTATAAAATACACAATAGGGTGTATAGGAATCCTACCAAGACCTAAGGAGCCCAAGCCAACCTCACCTTTTTTTTTTTTTGTTTTACGTCGGTAACAAAATGCATTTACGCACTGCCTTCCGGCCAAAGGGGGACCGAAAGGGGGTGTGGGACTCACCACCGGCAGACACGACCGCCGGCAGCAATACCCACTAAAAATCTTCCGACGACGCCCGCCGCTTGTTGAGAAAGAGGCGGGGGCCAGTACCTGGGTTGCAGCTTCTGACACCCCGCCTGCGGCCAACGTCCCCCGGACCAAAACCGGGAGGACCTCCTCAGAGAGGCGCAGTGGACGCGCCCCTCCTACCTCCCCCTGCGACCATAGCGTGTGTGGCCGACTTCCCGGAGGGTCCATGGTTAGACAGCAGGGGCCCCCTGCCCCCGCTGCCTAGACCCTCCTGGCGCTGTTGAGCGGGCCCTCCTGGCCTACCCGCAGCGCCCTCCATAGGTCCCTCTTAGTTTCCCCCCCGGTAGTCAGTACTAAGGGCACCCAGAGTCGTCGGTCTCTGGGTGTTACCTTTTCCCTAGCGCCTCCTGCGCCCTACCGGGAGGTACTCAGCCCCCCCACCACGACAAGGTGGAGACCAGTCGGGGGGGAAGCCAACCTCACCTGCAAGTGGTGCACCTGCCGATCAACGGACGAGGCTCTGGCGAAAACAACATTTCCCGTAAAGCGGCAATAGGCTCGCCACCAATTACGTGAAACTATATATAAATGGCGAAATGTGGGCGTATAATATGCCTCTGCCTACCCCTTCGGGGAAACAGGCGTGAATGTATGTAATGTATGTATATATGTATTTATAAAATAATATATTTACATGATAACCTACTTACATACATATTAAAAATAAAAACTATAAATAAATGATGTGGGCGCGTGGGTATGGTGCCAAGAATGCTGGAAACATTTCCTCTTAGGATTGCCAGGCCAATACGCTGGCAGAAGTAGCTGCCAGCCTTCTTGTCACCGGAAGCATCAATGAGGCGAGTACTTAACTCTTTCACGAGCTGCTTTGCTTCCGGCCCCCATGGACACAATGTCTCCACCGCAAACGAAACAAAAAGTAAGGCCTTAGGTTACCGTATTCGTTCCGTTTACGATTTTCAGCACTTACAAACTTACTGACTAAAACTTTCCTGTTGTTTATAAAACGATTGTCAATCTAGTCCGACCTCGGAACATTGTAGCAAAGGGCAGTTTGTCCTTCTGAATGCAGATCTTAGTTACCCTTGGCAATCGCGACTACTTGTTTAGTGTCGGTTATGATTAAGAATTACTAATTATATGACGACCGATATGGCGTGGAGGTCAGTATACCTACACTTCACTCCAGAGGTCGTGGGTTCGATTCCTACACAGGACAAATCTTTGTGAGCATGAACATGAATATTTGTTCTGGTCTGGGTGTTTTCATATGTATATTAAGCATGTATTTACAAAAAAAAAAAAAAAAAAGTATTTAAGTATGTTTATCCGTTGTTTAGTATCCATAACACAAGTTCTTAATGATAGTTATCTTGGAAATAAATAATTGGTGTAATTGTCAGAAAAAAAAAAATTCATTTAACTACATCGTAGACGCACGTATCTTATTACTCGAAGAGTTTATGTATACTCGTATACCATTTTTGAATCATGGGCAAAGTTTCAATTATAGAGAACGTAGAATTATTAGTTATAAGTGGCTATAAAAATGTTCCTGTTGTTTATTAAACGAAAGTCAATCTAGACCGATCATTGTGGCACAGGCCAGCTTGTATCCAGAGATCTAAACGTTAATGGTTGCCAAGGGCATGGCAACCTCAGCTAATTGTGCAGAGTATATTCCTTATTAGCTTATTGGCTTATTATCATAAGCTTATTGGCTAATAAGAAATAGAGAATATATTATATTATTGTTACAACGTAACGCATTCTATCTCCGCTTTAATGTGTCCAATAAGACTTTTGTAGATACTAGTAGGACGCGGATTTTTTTTCTTTTAAATAATGGCTTCGTGCGTCCAGCACATTTAGCCAGTGTCAAGTAAGTGATATATCAATAGTAAAAGAGATAATTCATAGTATATGAGAATGAGTGATGATAAGGATGATAAATGGTAAATGAGACACCCTCCCCTAAGCCCCTTGAGTCCTCAGTAAAGATGTGGGACTATACCGAGATCTCATATGGACTTCTTGAGAGAATTTGAACTACACTTATATACGATCACAAACACTTAACGGTTAATAATCTACCGTTATTACACATTAATGTTAGAAACATCACAAATTTTAGAATATAAAACAAAACTGCAGACATGACGCTTCACTTTCCCGCCAAGAAGTCGAAAATTGCGCGATTGTTGGAAATTCTAGGGATGGTTTGAAGTTAGTAAAAGTGTGTCACACTCTTCTGCTCCACGGATTGGCGGAGGCAGGTGTAAGTATGGCGTCCTGCTGTTAGAATTTATCAAGCCGCCATTTAGGCCTCTAACATGGCTGCCACATTTAGGCTGTGTCCCCAGTAGGCAATCTGTTAGCGGCCGACTGAGATTGCGGCGTACCGATTAAGTACGCCCTTCCATATATTTAAAAGGGAGTGTCCACAGTCTGCTAGTTGTGCGCTCACTATACGCAGTTTGCAGCGTCGGTCTCTCAGTCTTGCAACTCAGTCGGCCGCTAACAATTTGCCTACTGGGGACACGGCCTTAGTGATAACCGGGACCAACAGCTTAACGTACCTTTCGAAGCACGGAAGCGCTCGATATCAAATGCCACACAAACGGTCACCCATCCAAGGACTGACCTCTGTAAACTCTGCTGTACTTCTTAATAATATAATGGTTATGGTTTATTATTATATGGTTTTACAGTTAGGACCGATCCCGGAACATTGCGGCACACGGCAGTTAGTACTACTGGTTATAGATCTTAATTGCCCTTGGCAACCGCTTTAGCTGAGCAATTGTTTAGCATCTGTTCCTAGTTAGCAAATACCTAACTTACATCAAACGAGAATAACTTCCTGTAAGAGTTTAACATACCACTAAGGTTAATTGCAAAATGTATAACTAGGTAATGCTTTTTAGATCCATTTGTAGCCGTTTAATGTCACACTAATAAGAGGTGTATAGAGATCCTACCAAGAGCTGGGGAACCCAAGCCAACCTCACCTGCAAGTGGTGCCTGCCACCTGCCGATACGGACGAGGCTCTGGCGCATACAACAGTTCCCGGTAAGCGGCAATAGGCTTGCCACCTATTACGTGGGATCAACTATTTAATAAGCTTTCGGAGAAACACGCGTTATATTATGTATGTATGTAGTAAATGCTATACTTTATTCTACAAAAATAGGCAAGACAGTCACCCAAGTAGAGTTTACAATGAATCAGTCCCTAGATGGGTTACAGTTTGTAGATTATTAAGTTTTGAAGGGCGTCTTGTCATATGGTATTATATACAACCTTGAAGCTCAAATGTAGTAGCTTGGCTAGTGGCTTTTATAAACTCAATAAAGAAATATAAGTACCACTGCCTGTCGTAGAAATGAAAGGATAAATTCCAACCGCTGGTTTTTAAAGGTAAAGTAGTACCTATGTTTATGTACACATGAATTTGTACGTGTGGGAATCGAACCCACGACCTCAGGTGAAGAGTTCAGGTAATCTGACCTCCACGCCATATCGGTCGTCGCAATGATAAGAAAATAATTTTATTCAATTCAATTCATTTATTTTCATGAATATGATATAAATTATGGTGTTATATATTATATAACTACAATGATCGGCATATTCTGTCACCGTCGGTGTACATTCCGGTTTACATTCATCATCACAGCCCATTAACGTCCCACTACTGAGCACGAGCCTCCTCTCACATACCAAGGTGTGAGGGTATTGGGTCATACTCCACCACGCTGACCCAGTGCGGATTGGCAGAGGCAGGTGTGTGGCGTCCTGCTGTTAGAATTTTTCAAGCCGCCCATTAGGCCTCTAACATGGCTTAACGACTACCACATTTAGTGATACCCGGGACCAACGGCTTAACGTGCCTACCGAAGCACGGAAGCGCTCGATATCAAATGCCACACAAACGGTCACCCGTCCACGGACTGACCTCTGTAAACTCTGCTGTACTTCGGTGATCGTTTCCGACCACCGAGCACCGCAGAGTTACGAGCGATCGGCTTACATTACAGTCAATTAATTAATAAATCAAAATTTTACATAAGTCCTTATAACAACTAATATTAAATAAATTATATCTATTATTCTAAAAATTCTTTAGTCGTACTATAACATTCCTTAATTAATAATTTCAATAACATTTGTTTACTTTTATTTACAGGCAAATCTTTTAATTCAGTAGGCAATTGTTTGTTTGTTTGTTTGTTTCACTTTGCAACATAAGCAAGTGATGGATTAAAAATATCTTTGTAATAATTCCTGCGCTACTATAATTTTCCGAAAAATCGAGAAACTATTACGACTACGACTACGACACGTGTTTCGCCCTTACACAGGACATCTTCAGGTAAGATAGGAGCCTCAGAACAACGATGTCTTCACGACCAACGCTGAAACGAGAGAATCAATTCAGCGTTTTTATTTTTAATCCATCACTTGCTCACAATGGATTTCCGCAAAGTAACGCTTGAAGCGCTCGTAGCTCTGCGGAAGCGCTCGTAGCTCTGCGGTACTCGGTGGTCGGAATCGATCACCGAAGTAAAGCAGAGTTTACAGAGGTCAGTCCTTGGATGGGTGACCGTTTGTGTGGCATTTAATATCGAGCGCTTCCGTGCTTCGGAAGGCACGTTAAGCCGTTGGTCCCGGTTATCACTAAATGTGGTAGTCGTTAAGCCATGTTAGAGGCCTAATGGGCGGCTTGAAAAATTTTAACAGCAGGACGCCATACACCTGCCTCCGCCAATCTGCACTGGGTCAGCGTGGTGGAGTATGACCTAATACCCTCACACCTTGATATGTGAGAGGAGGCTCGTGCTCAGTAGTGGGACGTTAATAGGCTGGAATGATGAACGCTTGAATCAATAAATTATTTTGCAATGTCTTATTTGTCTGTTCTAGCTGAGCTGGTCCATCATGCTACTGTCCCTGCGACCCTGGGCGCTGATCCTGTCTCGAGCGGTCGCTGGCTTCGCCTGTGCCACGTGCTACGTCGTCACCCCACTCTACTTGAAAGAGGTGAGTTCTTATCTAAATCCTTTTTTGTAACGCTGTCCTTCGAAAAAAGAAATAAACGAAGTTGAATTATACCAGCGATTTCCCTGACTTCTTGGCGGGAAAGTGAAGCGTCATGTCTGCTGTTTTGTTTTATTTTTTAAAATTTGTGATATTTGTAACTTTAATGTATAATAACGGTGGATTATTAACCGTTTAGTGTTTGTGAATATATATAAGTGTTGGTAAATCAAACAAAGTAGTGCACCATCACTTTTCATATTCTCTCAAGGAGTCCATGTGAGATCTCAGTATAGTCCCACATCTTTACTGAGGACTCAAGGGGCTTAGGGGAGGGTGTCTCATTTACCATTTAGCATCTTTATCATCACTCATTCTCATTTACTGTGAATTATATATTATTAATTATCACTTACTTGACAATGGCTAGATGTGCTGGACGCACGAAGCCATTATTTAAAAGAAGAAGAGAAGCGATTTTCCTGGTACTGCGAGATCGCAGCGAGTACGTCGATACTATTTTCGAAAAATTGTATTTATGTTATTTTTGTATGTTTGCAAACATGTAAAGGGAAATTTAAAAAAAAGCTTCGATTCAGATGGCCTAAGACAAAATAAGACATATGAGAATGATACCACCCTTCAATTTTTGGTTTTAAATACTAGAGGCAGTTGCTTCTAAACGAAGTCTTGTTAAGTAATTTATTAATTATATTTATGAACCTTAACGCAGATAGACAACGTCACACCTATTAAAATGATACGATCCTTTACTTCTTTTTTTTTCAATACTACTACTTTCTGTATTGTTTAGTTATGAAATAATTACTTTAACTGATTATCTAAAAGTAAGTTATTTTCTGGATATCGGCGCTGGCTTTACAATTACATAAGCAGTAAAGTAAAATTTAGTTTATAAGTTGTATTTTAATAGCTGTTTGTTTACCTAAACAAATAAATATAAATAAATAATAATTAATAAATATTATGTAATTATTTAGTTCCAAGATAAGTATCATTAAGAACTTGTGTTATGGATACTAAATAACGAATAAACATACATAAATACTTTTTTTTTGTAAATACATACTTAATACACATAGGAAAACACCTAGACCAGAACAAATATTCATAAACATGCACACAATGATTTGTCCTGTGTGGGAATCGAACCCACGACCTCTAGAGTGAAGTGCAGGTATACTAACCTCCACGCCATATCGGTCGTCAAAAATAAAATAAATTAACTACTAGAGACAGTTGCTTCTAATCGAAACCATGTTGATTGATTGATGAACTTTAACGCAGATAGCATCAGACAACGTCCGCGGCGCCCTAGGCTCTCTGTTCATCCTGGCACAGAACCTGGGTTATCTACTGGTCTACATCAGTGGCGACCTACTGCCGTTTGCCGCCGTCATGTGGATGTGTGTGGCTGTGCCAGCTCTGCATCTGCTCGCTTTCATTGTCATGCCAGAGACCCCAGTGTTCCTTGTCAAACAAGGTAAACTGCAGGTAAGAGACTCCCACATACGTCGTCCTACTGCACACGGTGTTGTTGATATCGGCCTTTTTTTTTATCGACGGTTAAAAAATGCTGCTTACGCACTGTCTCCCGACCAACAGGGGCTATTTGCCTATAAAATGTAATCTATTGGAGAGGTTAATGTTCAGCAGTGGTATTTATAAGGCTGATATGATGACTGAGGACGTGCTATCACGAACCATAGTAAGAGGCATCCATGTGGGTGTGCGTTGCATCTGCTCGCCTTCATCATCATGCCAGAATCTTCCGTATTCCTTGACAAACAAGGTACACTACAGGTGAGAAACTATAGACGACTCTTTCTCACCTCCACTCAAACAGCAGAATGCCACACACCTTCCTTTGCCAATTTTTCCAAAATGATTTATATAGGCAAGACGTGACGCTTTATTTATATAAATATGTTTATATGCATTTTTATATGTATAGCATTCCATTGCTAGAATTATCGGACACCACGCTCAGTGCGTAAGGTTTACTTGCTTAATTTTATTCTGTTTAATTTAATTTAATTTTAATTTAGTTTAATGTATCTTTATTTATTATCCAATTTATTATTTTTATTAAAGTTTACCTTTTCCCCAGGAAGCTCGTGCGGCGCTGGCGTGGCTTAGAAACACGACAGTAGACGATAAGAACCTAGAAGAGGAGGTCCAGGAGTTGGAGCGGGAGGAGGCCTTCACCAAGTCCATGAAGCAGGCCAACTTTAAGAGCTTGAGTAGGTTTCATTTCTTTTTAATCTTCATGGTTAGGTTGGTCAAGATGATTATTCAGTGATATTGAATATCTAAAAAATAAAAGGTGTAACTAGCATAGTACAGGACGGCCTCCCAACCGATGAACCGATGTTAAAGTAAAGGCTGCGGGTAGCCGGTGGATGCAGGCAATTCAGGATCCTATGCCTATGTTTAGCAGTGGACGTCATATGGCCGATGATGATATAAAGAGAGGTGCCCATATAGGACTAGACTAATGGTAAAGATCACTCAAGATAAGCAGCGATAGTCCAGTGGTGAGACCAATAGACTGCAATTCAGAGATTATGACCTGAGGGCCTACTCTAATTCAACGAAAAACGAAACTTCATTATACCTATCTCTTTCACTCTCTAGGTATATCATTATCGAGTGAAAGGGATGGGTATAACGAAATTTCGTTTACGATAAAATACGGTAGGCCCTCTGAGACTTTTAGAAGTTATGTTCGTAATGATCTCTAACTCGGAAAGCACGTTAAACCGTTGGTTTCGGCTGTCATTAACATCTACGGCAGTCGTTATTAGAAAATCAGTTCCTTCTTATATTCATACAACTGGCTTAACCAAAAATTAGTTTTTGTGTTGCGGATTGAAATACTTTAGATGGTGTTTATAATACTTGTATAAGATTAAGTCCTTGCGATACCAGTATTCTCGAAGTGAAAATGGACAGACTGCTCTCTCTTCTAGCACGGGTAGTTCAAATGTAAGTTATATAAATAAAACAGTGTCAAAGATATTAATTCACATTTCTAATTAAATCCAAAAAAAAAAAATCTACATGTCAAATTTTAGCAAGCTACAAAGATGAGGTGAAAATATAACCACAAAAAATAAACATCAACCAATATACAACGGGACTTGTCAGGTGCGATTAAATTTGAATATGGTAATTGAGCTCTTGTTTTTTCCAAGCAAAAAACATTCAAACGTTCCGACTTAACCGGTTCTCTATACTCACTGATGACAGGTACGAAACGTTCCGGAGGAATTTGAGCAGGAAATATACCGAATTAGTTACGTATCGTTTTTTTTAAATGACATAGTAGAAGAATTCGATTGATTTTAATTCATTCATGTACTAAATAAATTATATGAAAGGTTAAATACGATCATCATTATCCTTAGCCTTAAGAAGTCCATTGCTAAACATTGGCTTTCCCAACAGATTACATTCTCTTGGGGGTATCAGCTAGTGTTGTG
Organism: Musotima nitidalis; assembly: GCA_949126915.1. Lineage (NCBI taxonomy): Eukaryota > Metazoa > Arthropoda > Insecta > Lepidoptera > Crambidae > Musotima > Musotima nitidalis. Next base: position 5,331,762 of record OX421435.1, read on the forward strand.
AGAAATGAGCTCCGAGGCGGAAACTCGAGCTCTGAGTCGAAGCTACTGAGTCATCAAAGCTCCAGTTTTGAGGGCTCGCAAGTCTAAAAGGCTTAAGTTTTAAAGGATCGAACCTTGAATGCTCAAAAGCCGTAAATAAAGGACTCGAGTCGAAGCTCGGTCTTTATTTCATCATCACAGCCCATTAACGTCCCACTACTGAGCACGAGCCTCCTCACACAAATCAAGGTGTGAGGGTATTGGGTCATACTCCACCACGCTGACCCAGTGCGGATTGGCGGAGGCAGGTGTATGGCGTCCTGCTGTTAGAATTTTTCAAGCCGCCCATGAGGCCTCTAACATGGCTTAACGACTACCACATTTAGTGATAACCGGGACCAACGGCTTAACGTGCCTTCCGAAGCACGGAAGCGCTCGATATCAAATGCCACACAAACGGTCACCCATCCAAGGACTGACCTCTGTAAACGCTGCTGTACTTTGGTGATCGTTTCCAACCACCGAACACCGCAGAGCTACGAGCGCTTCTTTATTTATATGCCTAATAATATTACAATGAAATATTTTTTGTTAGAATGTGGTAAAATACAATACAAATAAAATAAATAAAACAAAAAGTTAATTTAATTTAATTTTGTTAAATACAACAAAAAATACGAAATAAAAAAATAGAAAAATTTACTTACTGATGAAAAACCAGGTAAACTGCAAAATGATTTTGAACTAAATAAAACTGAATTATATAAATAAATGACACTGGACCGGCGCGTTTGGTATCTTCTATAGGAGGAGGTATAAAATTGTAATAAATAAATGTTATTATGTAGTGAAGTAGGTGTGTTAATAGAAATACATGATTTTAAAACCATATTTATTCGATTTATTTTGGAGCATAATGTTGTGAGCCTTTAAAACAGAGCTTGAGTCGCGACTCGAGCTTCGGTACTTCGGGCCTTCATAGGAGACTCAAGTCTTGTATGAGTCAAAGACTCGAGCCTTTTAACAATACTAGTATTAGCCCATAATCACCATGCTGGACAGGCGGGTTGGTGATCGCAGTTTAAGCCATTACGCAGAATGACGCTGCTGCCCAAAAAGAGAATTCTAATAGTTTTTTACTATCATTACTTACAGTTCAAGACAAAACAAGATTCAAAGCGTTCAGGATAGCAGTAAACGTGATGCTGTCGCAAGAGACGTGTGGCTACCTGGTGGTGCTGACCTATGCTGGTTCCATCTTCGAGCAAGCCTCAGAGTCGATTAATCTGAAGCTAAGCCCCAACAAGCAGACCATCGTAGTGGGGGCCCTGCAGCTGTTGGGATCCATAGTCGCTAGCTGTATTGTTGAGAAAACTGGACGCAAGGTAAGAAGTTATCAGCAGCTTACCTTTCTCCACTGCTAGACATTTAAGTTCTTTGTTTCAAACTACTGACAGCCGTTTCGCGTAGATATGTCATCACTCCGCCTTTTTAGGGTTCCGTAGTAAACAAGGAACCCTTATAGTTTCGCCATGTCCGTCCGTCCGTCCGTCCGTCCGTCCGCGGGTTAGCGCAGAGACTATTAACATTAGACAGCTGAAAATTGGTGTGGGTATACATATTAATCACGTCGACAAACCTGTAGAATAAAATTTTTAAAAATATTGTTTTGTAACGTACCTCCCCTACACGTAAAGTAGGAATGATTTTTTTTTTCTCGAGTCTATCTTATCATGTTGGGTATCGTTAGAAAGGTCTTTCAAAAGTAATACGAGTTTCTTAAAACCATTTTTCGATTTAGGGATCCGTTTTCGAAACATTAAGCTTTAAAGTGGAAAAAATTGATAGAGTTCAGTATCCGCAGCCGGGTTGCAGCGTCTGACACCTCCACCTAGCTCATGTGTTTCCTAGTTCCTATTATCCTAGGTCTCTTAAGAGGGGCGTAAAACGGCATTTTAGAAGGCTGTCAATAGTTGGTGCGCCACGATATGACGCGCCTTCTTTTTTAGGACTGCATCGACTGCTTATCATCAGACAGGATGTAGTCATTATGACGCTTCAGTTTGAAAATATTATTTGCTGGAAGGCGTCCTACACGTCTGTCCCAGGAAATATCGTACTTATTGCAGATATAACTTATGACTAAAAATATTCGGCGATTTCATACCAAAGCATACATGAAGGACCCCTAACAATAAAACGTAAGTTATGTAGGTTCATGTATTCAGTAGATTCACTGCACTCCAAGTATCGCGAGACCTGTGAGCTTACTGTGCAGCTAGAATTTGGTTCAGTTCTTTTATTTGTTAATATTACTTATTAGTTGTCTGCTATTTCTTTTTTCTATACTCGGCGCAACATCATGCACGCGCACGTTAATATATTAAACAATGATTTGTGCAGTGTGGTGCTTGCGTCGAGCACGCGATATCGATAGAACTAAAAAATAGCGGCTAAGTATAAGCTTCCAAACAATTAGAAGCAGATCATTAAGATAATGAAACTCATATTGAAACAGTGAACATCAAATCAAAATGTATTTATTGGAAAATAATTTAAGCATATTATTAAATTTTATTCTAATTTCATAAACATTTATAGTAGGCGGCACGAAAGTCGTACTCTCTCACTCACTCTATGCGCAACTATTCCTTCCAAGTTTTGTTCATCGCTAGACTTACGTGCCGCTACCTATACCGATAACATATCGATACGCGCGTTTTGCTTCACTGCGCGTTGCCTTAAGACCCATAAGAGAGAATGAGAGAGCAATATAGTTCACTATATTAAATTACTAGCAGTCGCCCGCGGCTCCGCCCGCGTGGATGTCGGCTACCGCTGTAAAATGCCTACCCAGAAAAGACACGGTCAGCAAAATGATTTCCAGATCAATTCACAGACACGGACACTAACATCGACGACGCAGTCATTATCCGCAGGCTGCATAGATTGTCTTTATGTGGATGTTGAAGTTGTTAATGATGAAAATATTTAAATCTAATTAATACTTAGTTTTTACTCTTACCGGCAGTCCCGGAGAGCAACCTGTTGTTTTGGGATAGATAACTAAAGCGATTATTGTAAATCTTCCCCATAAACAACATTTGACATTAAATTATTTTTAGTTGACAAAATAAACTGATGGTCGGGAGCCCCGACCCGTGATAGGGCGCTGTGCAGCAGAAATCGTAATAATTTAAGTTCGCCATAACTTCAAAAACAAACGTCCAATTTTGATTATTCCAAGACCAAATATTATCTACATAAACTGCACTTAGTGATGAAATAATTAATTTTGATAGAGATTAATAGCATAAGTAAAATAAATGCGTATAAATATAGTACAAAAAAAAATCAAGATTTTTAAATAAAAAAAGGGTTGTTGTGCCTCACTTGCTATATATAGGTATAGTGTGTCGCGGACTTTTTAGTAGGTGGTATAAGATCTTTAATTCATTCATACATTTTGTGGTTCTATTTTTTATAGTTTAGGCAGCGTACGCAACTGTTCTGGTTGATTTTTACACTTTGTGTCCGAAAAACCCAAATATTTTACGGAACCCTATTTTTTTCGAAATTATAATATAGCATATGTTACTCAGTGATAATGTAGCTTTCTATTGAAAAAAGAATTATTTATATCGGTCCAGTAATTTTTGAGTTTATTCGTTACATACAAAAATACAAATCTTTCCTCTTTATAATATTAGTATAGATTACATTGACTCCCCCCCCCCCGTGCCACCCCAATGACGCTTACATGGAGCCTACATCGCATGCTGGCTAGCTGGCGCGGTGAGCGGCACCACGCGACTTTTTTCTAATACTTGCATTTTTAAACTCGTGATATCTTCCTAATGAAATGTCCGAATTGAATAATTCAAAAAGTTATAAAAAGGTATTGAAGCCGTCTTGAATACAAAGTAATTTTTTTTGATAAGTATTAATACCAAGGTACAAATATAGAGCCTTTTCAAGCGGCGGCATATAAATTAAATTTTTAGAATAAAAAACCGCTTACTGTGACGTAACTATAATATTTAGACATATGCTGTCGCGACACTTTTTGTAGATAATGATGAGTACTGCAAAGTTGTAGTACATAATTTTGTTCTATCATCAATAGTTTTCGCTGCGCACGCTATGTAAGGAATTTTTCAGGTCATTTTTTTACACCTTAGGTTACATTATTGGATTTTTAGTAAGGATCCCAATTTTTTTTCAAAATATAATATAGCCTATGTTACTCGGGGATAATTTTTGAAATCGGTCCAGTAGTTTCGGAGCCTATTCATTACAAACAAACAAACAAACAAATCTTTCCTCTTTATAATATTAGTATAGATATAGATATAGATTTCTAATAATGTGTTTTCAGTGGCTGCTATGCGGCACATCCTTCGCGACGGGAGCCTCGATGCTGACGCTGAGCGCGTGGTTCCTGGCAGCTGCCTACGGCCTGGCCCCGCCCGCCTGGCTGCCTGTGCTCGCCATGTGCCTCTGCATCTTCTCCGACGCCGCCGGCTATCAACCAGTACCTTACGTCATAATGTCGGAACTATTCTCGTTTCAGGTAATGTTCTACGTTAGTGGCTGCCCGTACTAGATTATTATTATTATCACTTTCATGAACGACGACCGATATTGAGTGGAGATCAGTATATCTGCACTTCACTCCTGAGGTCTTGAGTTCGATTCCCACACAGGACTAGTCTTTTTGTGCATGAACATAAATATTTGTTCTAGTCTGAGTGTTCCTTTTTAAATTAAGTATTTAAAAAAATAAGTGTGTAATTATGTATATCTGTTATTTAGTATCCATAATACAATGCTATGTAAATCTTAAAGCCTGTGAGATTCTTGCCAGTTCTTCTCACAGAGCGGTGACTCAAAACTGCCACTTAGATTCACTTGCACTTAATTTGCAGGTAAGTGAATCTAAGCTTCGTGAATTCAGTGTAGTTCATGTTTAGTTTTTTTTATTTTTTAAATATAATTTTCACGTTTTCATGTGCTATGTAATGTTTATGACATAAAAAACTTTTTACTTGTACTCATAAGATTTATTTTTGTTTCAGTATCGTGGCATAGCTACCTCACTTATAATATCAGGGACTGCACTCAGCGACTTCGTGCAAACGAAAGCCTACGACCCTCTTCTCAAACTCCTCGGCATTCAATGGGTATTCCTCATTTTCTCATTAGTCTGCTTCGCTGGAACCTTCTACACCATCATGTGGGTCCCGGAAACCAAAGGCAGGACCGTGGAGGAAATATATGAAATCTTGGAAGGAAATTCAAAGAAAACCGAAATAAATGACACTGAAAACGGCAAAGAAGTTAGTAGGTTATGAAAATAAATGTGTCAGTAGATACGAGGTTATTGTTTATCAAAAAGTGATCGCTGTTTTAGTTAAATGTTATTATTTAACTGAACGTGAACGCTGATTTTGGGCCAGGTTATTTTTAACCGAATGCAAAAGCTGTTTCAACGTAGCGTTCTTTGATGTTATTTTTTTACTGAACGTGAACGCTGTGTTATATTTCAGTTTTAGTATTAGGTTATTTTTAATCAGTAGAACCGCAATCACATAAATTAAAATGTACAAAATATTTAATAAAGTTGTGTCAACTTTCGTTCTTTAAAAACTTTCAAGTATACACTTGATATTACTGTTTAATTATTTTGAAATACCATAGACCTATGTCAATTAGCCATTGCGATAAAATATATTGCATCAAAGATGGTGTTTTTAATTGTATAAAATTACATTCCGATTGAAAGTTACTAAGATATTTTTGTTGATATGAAAGTGCTTATTTACGATTATATATAGTTTATAACGTTCAATACCTACTTACCCGTGTATTATAGGCAAAAGTGACTATGACTCACATAAAACATTTACACATAAAACTGTAAAATAAACTTTAGGAATTGTCCTTGAATTCTTATCCAGGATATATTTTAAACATAATATATACCTAATTAGTAAATTTTGCTATTGATTTACTCAGACAAGGTCGTTTACGGCTGCTTTTAAGTTATTAACTAAAGTCGTAAGAACCAAGTTTAGGTAATATAAAAAGATAATGATAGAATAGAATGTAATTAGTAAATATTTTTTGTGATATACTCAGACAAAAGCCTCACGGCTGTTTTTGAGTTTTAAACTAAAATCGTACTAACAATGTCTAGATAATATTAAAAATTAAAAAAAAAGTAAAAAACTGTGGAAGCTATAGACAAACTGCTTGGTCGTGTTTTGTCGTCACTTCAGAATATGTAACAAAGGAATGTTCGGAGTCAGAAGAAAGTGGTTAAATGTTAAATGGTTGTATAGAACTGCAAGGATTTTACGATACCCGTTAGTGTATTTAAGGCTGCGGTAGAAACCAGAGATGTGTTTGATATGAACCAATGCAATCGCTTTACTAGCTGCGCTGAACGAAGCTAGGGTAATTAATGGATTATATTGGTTTATCAACATCTCCCTCGAAAAAAAACCCAAGTGAATTTGTGGTGGGAGCGAGGCCTTAAAGTGGGGCTTTGGTGCTAAGAGCTGCCTGTAAGCAAACTGACGCAAAGCTCGAGATCCGTAACGCTTACTGCTTGTAAAACCACACATACATCTATTATGTAAGCCTTTAAGGAAGCTAAATTACTTTTTCTGTGTAAAATGCTTAAAGTTCATTTTAAGTTGGCAATATATTGACATTGTTCTACTAATTATTAATAGAACATTAATGATTAATAACATGTTACGGGTACACGTATATGACGCAGGCAAAATGCGGCGTAGAACGAAACGCAAAGGCAAAATGGAAACTACTTAAGTTTGTTTATAAGGCATACAAAGCAAATTATTTTATGGTTTTGTATAATTTATTTATAAATATAATTGATCAACGTAGGTAATTTAACATCCCTATAAAATGCTAAAGGAACCACTTGCTTTCAGTATTTTTTTTACCATTTTTTTCGAAATTGATTTTATTTTTTATTTTTTACCATGTGCTTTTGTAAAACGGCGCAAACTACTAAACTTAACTTAATTTTGTCGAAGCTTGAAATAATAACGACATTTACCAAACCTTTCTTATTTCGGACAATCATGATCGAAAACAGTTTAACGTATTTTTAGAATCTTATCTCTTCGAGAATCCTCGCAGTTCATTCCATAACTCAAGAGTACGCGACACAAAGTTTTTTTAAAAATATAAATGTTAAATTCACCTCATAGTACAATAGTACGTCTAGTTTTACTGTACTTATTAAAATAATAAGGCCAATAACTTTAAAAGCGTCAAACGCCGTTATGCGTAATTTATGAAAATAGGAGTTCGTTTTTCTTTTAAATAATGGCTTTTTGCGTTTAGATAAAGATGTATTAATAATATTTAATACATAGTTAATTAGAATGAGTGGTGATAAAGTTGATAAATGTGATCCCTAAGCTCCTCGAGTCCTCAGTACAAATAAGGGACTATACTGCGATCTCACATGGACTTCTTGAGTGAATTTGAAAAGTGATGTTACATTTTTTTGTTTCATTTACTTACACAGATAGAAATGACGCTTCACTTTCCCGCCAAGAAGTCGAGATGTTATTGAAAATATTTTATTGTGTTATTGCTGAAATAGTGAATCTCTTGCATTAGGACTTGAATTATGCTATAATGTATTTGTTATTTTTTTTCATTTATATGTTTTTATTTTGGCAGTTTTTACTTAAAAAATATAATTATTTAAAAGCCCTTTGACTCGAAATAAACGGGGCACCAGAAATCTAATAAGAGGTAGTATATTATTGAAATCCCATTTCATAATAATTGTTATTATTGTGCCAAGTGATAATTATATTATATTAAAATGAATTGTGATACAGATTGAAATTTTAGTTGTTTTAATTCTTTTAAAAGTAGATGCATGTTGAGATATGTCAGTTAGTCAATTCTTAATTTGATTTTAGTCACCTATAAATATTTTATCCATTAAGGCAGAGGCATACTATATGCCCACATTTCGCCCATAATATTTTTGGGCCCACATAATAGGTGGCGAGCCTTTTGCCGCTTACCGGGAACATTTATATTCGTCAGAGCAAGCAAAATAAAACTAATTGATACAATTTACGAGTGAAGACCATTATTATCGCCTCTCTACTGAATTGACATTCATACTATCACGCCTGTTTCCCCGAAGGGGTAGGCAGAGGCATATTATACGCCCACACTTCGCCATTGATATAGTTGGTCCCACGTAATAGGTGGCGAGCATATGGCCGCTTATCTGGTACTGTTATGTTCGCCAGAGATCGCTGTAGATGTTCTACTGAAATGAAATGACTAAAATGAAAGTAAAATTGTCTACAAAACAGTTTCAGAAACAGTGAATTCACACAGATTTTTCGAAAAGGAAGTTGAAAATGATTCCGTCCGCAAATTCTTAAATACGTATATAATTAATTATGTAGGTATATATAAATTATACAACTATTTTAGTATTCTCAAAAATCTAATAAAAATCGTGGCCTGAATTCACTGGAAAACTGTCTTTTATATTATATGTACATGCTGTATAGTATTAATTAAAATACGATTGTACAGAATCTTATACTTTAGTAATATGGTTTTGTATATAATGTTCGGTAAACCAAAACATATCTCAAAAATATGAAACGACACTTTTATATTATATCCTTTTCGATTGGATTTATATTACGAAGTAATGATATTATTAAGGATGGCAATTGTCGGGGATGTATCTGTCTGACCTGTTATTCTATAAATTAAATTATTTATATTTTATCATATTAGATGGCTCGGCGACCCGGAATGAGCCTTAGCCTTTTGATAATAAGAAACTAAAAGAAGAAAAAGGGACATACATACATAACATCACGCCTGTTTCTCAGAAGGAGTAGGCAGAGGCATTTTGTACGCCCACATTTTGCCATTTAAATTGCTTGTCCCACGTAACAGGTAACGAACCTATTGCCGCTTACCGGGAACGTTTATGTTCGCCAGAGCCTTGCTTGTCCGTTGATTAGCAGGTGCATCACTTGCAGATGAGGTTGGCTTCGGCTTCTAAGATAAAATATTTGTAGGATCCCTACGCATGCTCCCGGAAAGGAAAGTACTTACTTAATATGGGATGAAATAGTTAATTATTGAAACCCAATGACCTGAGGGCCTACTCTAATTCAACGAAAACGAAACTTCGTTACACCTATCTTTTTCACTCTCTAGGTATATCAGTATCGAATGAAAGGGATGGGTATAACGAAATTTCGTTTTCGTTGAATAAGAGTAGGCCCTCTGGATTGGTGACAGTTTGTGTGGAATTCAATATCAAGTGCGTTTGTGCTTCGGAAGGCACTTTAAGCCGTTGATCTCGGTAATCATTATTTATAGCAAATTCAACACATATATTAACGGATATTTTATTATGACATGAGACATTAGTATGAAACCGTTTATATTGTCTTCCAATAGATATTATTTATTTATTTATTTAGTAGACCACTTCTTAACTAATGTAAGGATCATGACGTGTGCCGTCTAATACAAGAATGTGATATAAATAAATGACAAATTACAATTTACAATGTCAAGTTTTTTATTTCATCCCCAAAAAAATTGGTCAGTCATTTCACAAGTCTCTGCCGGCTCCTGTAGGTTTGAGTTAAGCGCATTTTATCAACAGCAAAAGGCGTCGTCAAATTTTTTTTAGTGGATAGGACTGCGGTGGTCGCGTCTGCCGCAGTGAGCCCCACACTCCCCTCTCGGTCCCCCCTATAGGCCAGGAGGCAGTGCGTAAACAGCATTTTATAACGATAAAAAAAAGGTTTGAAGGCGGGAAGTGAAACAGCATTAATGCCTAGGGTGTCAAGACAACCCGCTCAGGGTGATTGGCGACTGTGTTGTACTTGCACAACGGTCACTGATCCTGATTAGAGCTAAATCTATTTAAAACATCGTTTTGTCTCTCTCAATTTTAAATAAACGACTGAAATGCAATGATATTTTAAATCAAATTTAGCTTTAATCAAATTAAGAACTGTTGAGCAAGCTGCCCTTAGTCCACGATATGAAGCGATTCAATTTTTATTCAATATAGACGACCGATATGGTGTGGTGTCAATTCCCACACAGGACAAATCTTGTATGTGAAAAACATGAATATTTCTTTTGGTCTGGGTGTTTTCCTAGTATAAACAAAAAAAAGTTTATTCGTTATTTAGTATCCATAGCACAAGTTCATAATGATACTTATGTTGGAACTAAATAATTGGTGTAATTGTCAGAAAATATTTATTTATTTTATTTGTTTATTAACTACATCAGCTGCTCACTATCAGTCAGGATTTTGTAACCATGACGACTCACATTAAAAATCTTAATAGAACATCCTATGTGCCTATCCATTCCTATGCGGGTTACCCCGGACGAGAAGATTTTTTTAAATATTTTCTAGTAAACAATTTTTTCACACCTGTAAATGCAAAAAAACGATAGAAAAACTTAGGTTGAGATTTCCAAACAGCTTATGCTTATGCTTGTTCAAGTAACTGCTTAAGGTGAGCAGCACCTAACTAGGATATATGGAGTTACCTTCATGCTAAATACGCTCTGAGGGCGACCTCCTGCCTCTCTACCGAGACATACTGAGGCCCACCTACAAATTAAGGTGCATGCCGCCGGCGCCGCCCCCATTCATGTGCCGCCCGGGGCCGTGGGCTACTCTGCCCCCCGCCCCTCGATTCCTTTAGGTACACCACTGAACACAGCAAGGATTGAAGCATACTGAAAATTTTGAATTTGCGAACGCCTCAGAAGAACATTACTGACTGAAACATAATCTCGTAATCTCAAAACGTCTGGTGTCTACAGTACATAAAGATCATATTAAGACACTCAATTGTCTCTGCCTGTCACTGTTCTTTAATAATACATACATAATATCACGCCTGTTTCCCTAAAAGTATAGGCAGAGGGACATTATACACCCACAATTCGGCAATTATGTTCTTAGTCCTACGTAAAAGGTGGCGAGCCCCTTACCGGGAACTTTAATGTTCGCCAGAGCCTCGTCCGTTGTTCGGTAGGTGCACCACTTGCAGGTTACACTATACACCCTTTGATAATAGTTTAGTCCAATATGCAATATAACTATAATATTCACTACATTTATATAAAATATACACCCGGGTGCATAGGGACCCTAACAAGACCTCAGGAGCCCAAGCCAACCTCACCTGCAAGTGGTGCACATGCCGATCAACGAACGAGGCTCTGGCGAACAAAACAGTGCCCGATAAGCTGCAATAGGCTCCCCACCTATTACGTGGGATCAAATATGTAATTGGCGAAGTGTGGGTGTATTAATATCGTGACTGTATGTATCGAGGCGTGGAAGGATGTATGTATATTATGTACGTATATAAAATATATTTTATTTAAACCGTTTCAATTTATTGCAACAATAAATGTTTTTTTATGACAAAGTTTACAACTTGTCGTAAACGTGGTGGTGTACCATTGCCTGATGTTTCTTCGTTAAAATACCAAAATAATATATATAAAAACAAAATATGATAACACTTTACATTATGTTTCGAAGAAATACTTTAGCTTTACTGTGTATTTTTGTAGTAATTGTTTCAACACGACAAGAGAACAAAGGAACTAAATGTACGTAGATATAAAATAATTGCAAGTTAAAATTAAATTTCCTTACTCTCCACTTTTCCAAATATCAAAGTCAAAGATAAAATCATTTATTTAAGTTTGGCTCAATAGAGCTCTTATGAAAGTCAAAACTTAAAAACTAGCGCGTCAATTCACTGCCGGCGGGAGCTCGATCGTAAAAGAACGGGCAAGAAAATCGTCAAGGTTAGCTTTTTCTCCCGCCAGTAAGTAAGTTTTTCTTAATAGTAAAAAAAATTGCCATGTCTACAAAAAACCTGTATTCTGCAATCATAAGATTTAAAATAAAAAAAGAAAAAATTTTTTTTTTTGTTATACGAGCAAAACATAGTATATATGAGCAAACTAGTCCCCGCTGAGTACACCACAATATCATAATGTTTATACCCCGAAGTGATTACAATAACTCTTTTTCTAAACAAAGTGAATTTCGCTGTGGAATTCGGCTCAGACCCAGTTAAGCCGACACCAATAGACGGCCGGCGACAACTGCGTATTAGGAACGACTATGCTGCCAAATTCGACAGCAAGGGAGCCCTCCGCATCAGAGGGGGTAACATCACCGACACCCTCAACTACCCCTATATGGCTGCTATCATCATCAACGGCAGGTTGTGGTGTGCCGGCGCTATTGTAGATGAGAACTGGATAGTCACTGCTGCTCACTGTTTAAACTAGTAAGTACGGGTTCTAATTATTATACCCGATTCATATTCATGCAGTCGTTGGAAGATTCAAGTAAATAAAGGATGTTTTTGGTGCTGTCTGAAATCTAAGTTCACGAAAAAACCATCGCACTCTTAGTGTTACTTCAATAGACCTCAATTGGCTCTACTAAAACTTACTAAAAATGCTAAGTCATCACCTAACCTAAGAGGACGGTAACTGAAAAAGGCAGTAGGTTAGCCATATCACAAAAGAACCAATAACAGTTGGGGTACAAAATTTTCTCAGTGCAAGTTTTTTAGTGGATTGAAAATCTTTTCTAGATCAAGGCAAAAACCTGATAGAATTAGTTCCAGAACGTGCTCAGAGGCTTACAATGAGACAGTGTGTTCATCAAAAGATTGAAAAATTATGAGATTAATAAAATCTCGTCCCTTTTATCTTCACTGGCTAGATAGATACCACCCGGTTTGCCAAGCAACTTCTTTATAAGAATTATCTTTTAACACACCTCAGAAATTGTCATGTGCTTTGGTGGTGGCTGACAAAAGAATAAAGCTGGGTGTATGGTGTATCTCCTCAATGGTGCGTTTATGTTCCACGCACGCCTCAAAGATATTACAGCATACTGAGGGGCCCCTGGGGAGGGGGCCAAGACTGCCTGTTGCGGGACTGTTGCAAAGGGTACCGCGGCATTAGAACATTGCAGGCTTAAGAAGGAACAAGGATGGTTTTTAGTCAGTTTAAGTCTGACATACCTTTCCGCTTCACCCACAGCGGTATACGGTTATTTGATATTTTCCATTAAATAAAAATTGGTATATTCCTTCCAAATGATTTCTCTGTTCTTCTCGTAACTAGTGTGCTTCACGTGTCTCCAATGAAGTCCCTAGGCCAGTTTGTGAAGGTCCGCGTGGGCAGCCCATACGCACACGAGGGCGGCACCTTGGTGGATGTGGTAGGCGCCGTCAGACACCCCAAGTTTGAAGAGGAACCCGTGCCGCATGCCGATGTCGCTCTGCTTAAGCTCACGGAAAACTTGCGTAAGAAGAACGTGATTCTAATATAACTGTTTTGAAAAGTAGTTTATCTGTCTGTAACGAAAGGGTTTCCACGAGATACTCCAAGACAAAATGTACTTAGATTATTTCCTTTTTGATACAGAGGAATAATTTGTTTAGTTTGTTCAGTTATGCTGCAAAACTTTAGTACTTAATAAGCGCTATTCGCTGCGCTTCATTACATACTGTGATAACAGCAACTGGCAATGGTAAAATGGTGCCTTCAGAAGCACGGAATCGGTCGACGTAAAATTTCACACATACCCATTCAAATACCCAACTCTGCTTAATATCTGTGGTCGCTTTCAAACTCCCTTAGTATAAATAGAGCTACGATCGCTTACATCTAAAATCAACATTCACACATAAACTTCTAGTCAACTAAGTGATTTTTTAAAATTATAAATAACTTATTACGCATTTTTTTTTAATTTGTTTGTCTCATGTAGAATTCTCCAACTTGGTGAACTTAATTAAGATATACGAGGGAATCACAGAGCCTTACCCACAAAGCTTCATCGTGGTGACCGGCTGGGGTGCAACTAGGGTAAGTGGAATTATAATAAATTACAGTCACGTAAACATAAGATTAAAATGGCGTTAGGAAGGAACCTTGACGATTTTCTTGCCCGTTCTTTTACGATCAAGCTCCCGCCCGCAGTGAATGGGCGCGCTAGTTTTTAAGTTTTGACGTTCATAAGAGCTCTTTTGAGCCAAACTTGAATAAATGAATATGAATTTTGAATGAATTTGAATTTGAATGAATTGAATCTGGACTGCCCTTCAAATTCCGGATCAACATTAACAGATCTGAACAGACAATAATAATTATGACTTTATGCACCCGATAATTATTATAGGAGCAGCAAACATAAACTGTTTGCTGTGCCAACCTGCCGAACCGTAGCCCGCTCAAAATCACCCATTCCGCGGACACTCAACGCACTTAATGCCATCCTGGATGCAGCACCCGACTGTGATGGATGGCCTGAGATTTTGTCAGTGTGTCTGAGGTATTGTGAGAGAATGGATTAAAGAAGTTTTTATGTGTGAGATTTTAATATTACATTTAACTTTTACTGTTTTTGATAATTAGTGTAATTGGTGTATACCGTTCTGATTAAATAAATAAATAAATTATATTAACGTTTAATATATTTATTAATTAAACACTGTTTCTAAAAATATACTGCATGAAGGTGATCTCATATAAGAATACAAAGCTTTAAAAGCGCATGTCAAGCATAATGTGACGACCGATATGGCGTGGAGGTCGTGGGTTCGATTCCTACACAGCACAAATCTTTGTGTGCATGAACATGAATATTTGTTCTGGTCTGGGTCTAGTTGTCCTATGTATATCAAGTATGTATTTACAAAAAAAAGGTATTTAAGTATGTTTATCCCTTCTTTAGTATAGATAACTCAAGTTCTTTGTGATACTTATCTTGGAACTAAAGAAATCGTGTGATTGTAAGAGAATATTTATTTATTTATTTATGAGTTCCACATTGAGAAAACAATGACAGCATAACGAAATAAAATGTTACACCCTACCTATAAGCGTAAGCATTACCAGAACCAGTGGCGTAACGACGGAGGGGCAGAGGGGGCCATGGCCCCGGGCGTCACATAGATAGGGGCGGAGTCGGCCTCGCATCACGATATTTTTAATGTAATAAGTATCTCATATCGTCTAAACACACAGTGAAGCTAACAAAACTTAGTAAAAATATTGATATTGAAAGAAAGAAAGAAAGAAGAAAGAAAATAATTCATTCCGTGCCACATGAATCACATGATACATTGGCTTACAAAAATAAAAATTAATACACACATGTGGCACCGAAAAGACTCAGCATTATGCCGAGGGGTCACTATGGACCCGCGTCGCTGGTCTTCCCTACAAGCCTATTGTCAATTACAGTATAAAATAGTTTGTTATTAACAAAAAAAAACTTAAAAAAAGTTTCTATTTTTCTTGACTAATAATTAAAATGCAAAGGCGGCAAAATTACTTTGTACCTTACAGTGATTTGTGATACTGATAACACATGTCTTACACAGACAGACACTCATTATCATCAAATAAACCTTATGATGATGATGATAACATAGACAAAGTCACTAAACTACTTTGACTAATAAATTAATAATTGCACACGTTCGGATTTACACAAAAATATGTCTTAACCCTTTACCAGACAGTGGTCAATATATGACCACCATAAATTGAACATTATGCGGTTATCTTAAGGTGGAAATCAATTAATATTTTCAACGTGCTCTGCCTGTTAAAGGGTTAAGATCTTACACCGGTAGTTTGAGCATTGTACTATACTACTTATCTGTAATATGGGGTCACAAGATGTCATAATATTTAGAAATCTACACACATGTGGATTTCTACCAAGTACTTGGTTCCTGTGTAGATAACCATCTATGGTACAAGTCCAGCTAATATCCTTCCCCAGGGTTCAGACACCGCCTTCCGCGACCACACATCGGACCTGATGACGGCCCGGCTGAAGGTCCGCTCGCAGCACTATTGCATCGATGCGTACCAGCTTGTCAACGGCTTTCAGTTCACGCCTGATTTCTTTTGTGCCTCTCTTAGGAACGGGACCAGAGATGCGTGTCTGGTAAGATTCTTAAGTTTGCCTTCAGCTCATATTCATCAAATCAGCAAGTGTTTATTATTAAGATCTATAATAACACATTCATTATTGCAATAAACACTTTTACTTACACTGGCCCGAAAATCTAAGACTTAGGTACTTAAAAATATTTTACTAAACTATAAAAGTTAGAGATTTAAAATGAATAAAGTTTTATAGCTAATATTAAGAGCTTTAATTAAGTATGTATATAAAACTAGCCACTTTGTCCGCTTGACCTACATATAAACCTTCCTGTTGAATCGTTCTATCTTTAAAAAAAACTGCATCAAAATCTGCTGCGTAGTTTTAAAAATAGCGACGATGTTTTATACTATGTAGTGATTTTTATAATACAACTCTACTTCGAGTCCTTTCTATAACATGCCTAGAAACTACCTAAATGTTGTATACTTAAAAAGGTACTATTTTAAAATTCTTACTGAATGTTTGTGTTACAGATAGGTTTATAAAATAGACATCAAATTCACTGAACAACAAAATTGCCTACAGTTTGACGCAGGCGCTCCAGCAGTGCAACAGAACCGGCTGGTGGGCATCATGAGCTTCGGCCCTGAGCGCTGCGGACACGAGTACCAGCCGGCTGTCTTCATCAAGGCTTTCTACTTCAGGTATGTTAGGCATCGCCTATGGTATCTTAGTTTTGTACCTATGCTGGTATTTGTGATACTAGTCTTGTCTTCATTAAGGTTGTAGTATTTCAAACAACAAAAGTAATGCTCAATGTTCGATAGATATTCTAGTTTATTAATGCATGCCACGACTTTCAGCTAGTTATCAGCCCAGAAAAGTTTTTAAAGGATAAGAGAAAGGCTGAAAGCTAACGTATCGAATCGTGTTTTAACGCATTTAAAAAAATCTAACAGCAGGACGCCACACTTCTGCCTCCGTCAATTTCCACTGGATCCGCTTGGTTGAGAATGACACAAATACCCCTCACCTAGCGTCGTAAGAAAAGATCCATGCTTATTAGTGATAAGGATTCTACCAAGACCTAAGGAGCCCAAGCCAACCTCACCTGCAAGTGGTGCACCTGCCGATCAACGGACGAGGCTCTGGCGAACATAACAGTGCCCGGTAAGCAGCAATGCGCTCGCGGGATCAACTATATAATTGGCGAAGTTTGGGCGTATAATATGCCTCTGCCTACCCCTTCGGGGAAACAGGCGTGAATGTATGTATATATAATGGGCTAATATCTCGAGGTAATAATCACTACTACTATACTACTACTGGTCGTCAAAAAATCAACTCACTCTGTTTTTTAGGCTCATGTTGAACACTTTATAACTTTTTTGATTTTTACATTAATTAAACAAATCTTTTACGTCAGCAAGATGAGAATACACTGAATATTGACGTGAAAGATTTGTTTCATAACATTTTTCCCAGAAAAGTTACAAAGTATTCAACACAAACCTAAAAAACAGAGAGGGTCGATTTTTGTGACCTGAAGCTACTCTTATTTAACGAAAACAAAACTCCGTTATACCATAACTAGAGAGTGAAAGAGATAGGTATTACAAAAATTCGTTTTCGTTTTTTTCCTCATCTGTAGGTAGATAGTCATTTTTGTTCCCCATCTTTAGATAAGTAAGCATCTGATGATGATGATTTTAACCATCATCATCTCAGCCCATTAACGTCCCACTACTAAGCACGAGCCTCCTCTCACATATCAAGGTGTGAGGGTATTGGGTCATACTCCACCACGCTGACCCAGTGCGGATTGGCGGAGGCAGGTGTATGGCGTCCTGCTGTTAGAATTTATCAAGCCGCCCATTAGGCCTCTAACATGGCTTAACGACTACCACATTTAGTGATAACCGGGACCAACGGCTTAACGTGCCCTGCGAAGCACGGAAGGGCTCGATATCAAATGCCACACAAAGGTCACCCATCCAAGGACTGACCACTGTAAAATCTGCTGTACTTCAAATTATTACTGTTATGATTCAAATGATTAAGGTTAAAACTAACTCTATTTGGTAGGGACTTCGTAAAGACCACCATAGCTGCATACAAGACGACAGCAGACCTGATAGAGGCCATGCGCGACATAGAGCCCGTGGTGGGCCCCTTCAATTCACCCCCTAAGGAGGGTGAGGAGGGCCACGGAATATACAGACCGGAGGACGTCACCGCGCCCGACTACCGTCATGATTAAATATATCTACTTCATAAGACGTCTTTATATTTATCCCAAACTAGTAGCACACATCATGATATCCTAGCATTATCCCAGTTGCCCTACACTTAAGCATAGGGCCCAGAGTCTGCTCATTGGTTCAACCAGATTTGATTGAATTTCAGTTATTACGTGGAGCGACTGCCGTCTGATCTCTGCAACCCAGAGGGAAACATCATTCTATGGTTAAAGCAGCTGTCAGTCTGTTTGAAGGCACTGACTTCATAACAACGACTGCCATAGATGTTCATAACAGCCGGGACCAACGGCTTAACGTGCAAGCGATATAACTAGTACCACTCACAATATTATAATACATAATAGGTTGGGGAAAAAGTCTTTTCGTATTTTTGTATGAAAAGTCAAGACATTTTTTTCAAAGTTTATTTACATTTATTTACAATATATATGTACCGTTTTGTTGAATAACTTTCTGCCATTTTGTGGGCAGAGACATTATCCCGTTACTGTAGAAACTTTGGGACTTCTGATCAAAAAAACGGGACAAATAGTTTTGGCAGTCCTCTCTTGAGGTCAACCTTACAGAACCTAAAGAATTCTGCAGAGACCGAAACAGGTGAAAATCTGAAGGCGCAAGGTCAGGGCTATATGGTGGATGCACTAGGACCTCCCAGTCGAACTCTCTTAATTTTTGCTGAGTGGCTAAAGCTGTGTGTGGTCTAGCGTTATCGTGATGAAAGACCACACCCTTCCTGTTGATCAATTCCGGCCGTTTTCTCTCGACTGCTTCCTTTAATCTCATCAGTTGCTGGCAGTAAAGATCAGAATCGATGGTTTTGCCGGGCGGTAAAAGCTCATAATAAACAATGCCCTTCCAATCCCACCATATACACAGCATCACCTTATTTCGTGTTAGGCCAGGTTTGGCCACAGTCTGTGAAGCCTGGCCAACTTTCGACCACGACCTTTTTCGCACGTTCTTGTCGTACGTGATCCACTTTTCATCGCCAGTTATCAATCTCTTCAAAAACGGCTCGGTTTCATTACGTCTCAATAATGAATCGCAAATGAGTACACGGTTCATTAAGTTTCTTTGAGTGAGCTCGTGTGGCACCCAAATATCGAGCTTTTTTGTATAACCAGCTTTCTTCAAATGGGTCAAAACTGTTTTGTGGTCAATTCCCAGTTCTTTAGCTACATCGTAACTACTAATATGCCGATCTTGCTCCACTCTTTCAAAAATAGCGTCCATTTTATTCGTAACAGGGCGACCAGAGCGAGGTGCATCTTTAATATCAAAATTTCCGGACTGAAAACGTTTGAACCAAATTTGTGCTACTCTTACTGACACTGCATCAGGTCCATAAACATCACAAATCTTTTTCACTGCTTGAGTTGCATTTTTGCTTTTTTTATAATAAAATTTTAAAATGTATCGAATTTCTTCATTAGATTCACTCATTTTTACGGAGAGAAAAACAAATGAAAAATAGCGGGAAACAACTTTTTTTTATTTTTTTCTTTTCTTTATAATGGAACCTTTTTAATGTTACCAAAACCAGCCAGACACAAATAGTACAGTCAAAAAAATTTTATAATAAGTTTATACCTACGTTATGCGAAAAGACTTTTTCCCCGACCTAATAGTACAGCCATGCCATGACATTCTGTCGTGGATAACGTCGCTGGTTACGCAATGAACCAAATATAGTTTTAGCCTTTTTAATATTATATATTGTGTAACTGTTTGTTGTCCTAAATATAATTTTAAAAAATAAAAAAAAATAAAAAAAATGTCTGTCTCCTGTGATCTGTCAAAAAGGCATAATTTTTTGTTCCCACGTAATAAGTTTGCCACTTAGAGGGAAATTATTCATTTTTCAGTGTGCCTTTTGGCATAGCCTCCTCCAACGACTCCCTCTCCCTCCAACCATTGACTTCTGTCATTTGCTACTCTTCCCATTAATAAAAGTCAAACTTAAAAACTAACGCGCCCGTTTGTTAAGAGAATTGAAAAAAAAATACTGATGTAAGGTAAATGTCCCTATTGCCGTTAACGTCCCATTAGCCGATAGCTAGTAAGAATTTTATATTTGCTGTTTTCTACTAATAAGATTTACTAACTATTTGAATGGAAACATTTTGTTAGTAATATTCTTCATATTTAGAATGGCACCACCTAACCGTAACGCTAATAGCGTTTTTACTGTAAAACTTCAAAAGTGCTGAGCTCGAAAAATAATCATTTGTACAAAGTTTTGTTACAAAACTACATACCCATCAGGTGTTCTTACTTAGCTTGCTGTGCTGCTGCTTTTAATCATAGGGTAAGTGTTTTAATTTACTATTATATTTGAAATAATAATGCAGCGATATAACCTAATGGTCGAGGTAAATTTAATTGAATAGTTATTATTAATTCATTTCACATGTATAGGTACATACAAATTGCTACTTGACCCAATATCCGTTAAAATCATATACTATTTTATCGGGTTTTGGTACACGCATTTACCTAGTGGTAGCCGATGCACCAAAAACCGTTAATGCACCATATGTGCTTGCAATAAGTGTCATTTTAGCTAAATTTTTGCATACGTTTTGTCGGTTATTGCGACATAAGTTCAAAAAGTGTGCCTAAATTCGTCATAGTTCTTAGCTATTTCAGTTTAAGTGTCATTTTAACTTAATTTTATTTAAATTACTTTTACTTTTCTATAAATCTCAGAATTTATGTGACATATTAGTAGCAGAACCGAAAGAAGTACACAGGTGATTTGCTTTGCTTTGCTTGACACAAGCAATACAATTGCACGAATTATAGAAAAAGGCGCACTAGCGAATCATTTGGGTCATCGAGGCCTTCGACGGTCGTTTGGTCTAATGTTCAGTATCCCTGACTTCGAAACCATTGATCCCGGGTTCGAACCCGGTCCAGGCAGGTGTTGGTATGATGAATACCAATGTTTGTACTCGAGTAATGGTTGTGTATGTTTATTTTCTAATATTTATATATTATGTATGTTCATCCGTTAGCTAGTAACACAAGCACCTAATGACAATTACTTTGGGACTAGATAAAAATTTGTAGGCACAGGTTCGTTAGTTGGAACTTCTAGATCGATGATTTTCTTTAACGTACCATTAAAATCTTTATAAACTTCTATCTAATCAATCACAGTTACACAAAGTTACAGTTGTCAACATCATCATCATGCCATTCTAATAAAGAAGTCTTGCCACTTAATCTTGTCGAGCTAAATAATACACTACAGCTATCAGCACCTAGTTGTTCGGAATTTGAAGTCGAAATAATGCAGACGGAGACACAAGCTTTATGGAATTTTCAAGCAAAGAAACTGTTTATATCACACCAACAGATAATAATCTTCAAATACTGAATAAAACCAAGACGAAATTACCTCCAATAGCTGGCACATCTTCCCATAACGTACAACGAGACACCACTCCACCACACGAACCAATCGCACAAGAGTCATCAAATAATAACGCAGAGCAATCAAAAACAAGATGCTGTGGAGATTTGATAGTGCCAACACCGTTTAAAAGCGCTTTATTCTGGCCAGAAACCCCTTGCTGCAGCACAAAGAGTAAAGTAAAATTACCTACCTATCGGACAGGTGGCAAATTTTATCACAGAAAAAGGAAAAAGCAAAGAAAAAGCAGGAAAATAATAAAACAAAAATAAAAGATAAAAAAACAAACAATGCTAAGCCTGTAACTGGTAACAAAAATCTGAGAATAAATTAGTAGAAAGTCCAGCAGCAGACATTAAAAATTGGTATTGTCGCTTAGGCCAAAACAGCGAAAAGTTGGACATGATACAATGTGTGACTTTTTTTTCAGACTAATAATGACGAAAAACAATCATGTTCCTCCTTTTGAGCCTACTACGTACCGAGGCCGCGGTAACCCTTGCGAACAGTCCCGCAACATACAATGTGTGACTTGTAAAACCTGGTATCACACACTTCGCGCAATATCTGTAAAATATATCTGCATAATAATTAGGTATATTAAAACTATTACGCAGATAAACTTGAAAATTACGTACACTCTTAGGTGTTGTTAATCGTTGGTTTTGAATATGATCTCAACTTATTTTAACTACTTTGGTCTCAGTTTTTCGTTACAAAGAGTTAAATGATAATTTTCATAGACTGAGTTAACATTTAAGAGACTGGTTGATTATTGTTGTGAGCCTAATTGTTTATTTAAAAAGGTTTTTATTTATATTTTTTATTATGCTGTAGATTATAAGAAAGTTATAAACTAAATATTATGATTTTTGTTTTTGTGGTTCTGACAAGTGTAATTCATTATTATTGTAGTAAACAGAACAATTTTTTATGTTATGTTTTAATTAATCATTTTGATAAAAATAAATATTTTCCTCAAACTTATGGCTCATGGCCCTTAACTATTTCCTAAAGAAAATATAAACTATCATAATTAATCTACCACAGCCCCAACGTTATATTTTAGTGAACTTTAACATAAAGCAACTAAGTTCAAATTCGCATGAAAAAAGTAACGGATTTTAGGACACTTTAACGCTTACTACTACGCGATTAACGGGTATTGGTACAATTCAGCCTTTTTTATATTTCTTTGGATTTATGTGTACTTACATGTATATATTTAAAAATAAGACGAATAATTCATAATCTATGTTAAATTAATTCAATGCTCATGTAAAAATTATTTTAGTATCTTTACCCATTTTAACGTACCAGACGTTCAAATCCAACGAAGTTCAAAATTTAACGGAATCTGGGACTTTTACCTTAGGTATTTCTTTCTTTAATTTCTTGTCTCATCAACTTCTAATAAAATAAAATAAGTAAACATAATGAAATAAACAAAATAAATGTAAAAAAAAGTATTGCTCACCCGTCTATTGGCAAGATAGAATTAATATACTTACTAAATAATGTATATTTATTTATCCAGAATTGTCATCGTTTTCGTTAATCTACTTCTATTCATTATCTCTTTCGTCATCATTTATTTAATCATTTCCACATAATGTTAAACTAAATATTGTATTTTGAATTAATATAACCTGGGTTTACAAACAGATTAGTTTAATGGTAAATACTATGGTAATTATAATTGTGGTTTTATCAGTTGTATTTGCATAACTACGTAGCATTAATGAGTGTTACAGGATATAGCAACGATAACTCACAGTTTGTCTACAAAATTATATTAAGTAAAATAGCCGGAAAATAAAGACGCAACTTTATATGTAATAATAATATCATATTCGTTTGTGTTTGTTCGTATTCGTTTGTTTTAAAGTTTTACTATAATTTATTTTAATACGACATTATCTATTGTTGGTACAATATCATTGCTATTACATCATCCATATATCATTTTAGGTCCTGTTTCAGTGTCTGATAAGGACATAGCTACTTGGCAGTTAAAATTACAGTTTGGAAACAGACCATTCATATCCGAAATTATTTATCGTATTAGCTTCAGGCCAAGAATTTTCGTGCTACAACATTTATTATGAAGATTTTATTATTTTTAAGAGTTATTTTAACCCTTTAACGGGCACATAGAAAGGTATAATTAGTATAACTATATCCTAATGCAAAAAAGTCTGGAGAAACCTATGTTTTAGCAGCTTGCAACTTTAATATGACAGTTATATAAACGAAAGTAATAATTAGTGAAATTGCAGCAAGGTTCAAATTCAAACTAAACGTCATACCATCGACAGTAAAATGTCCTTGGTCGGCGTTAGCGGTACCAAAATAACTTAGCACCCAATATAAATCATGCTACTTTATTTTACGTCCTATATCTGAGCAGTTAAGATTTGTACAATCAAGATTGATTACCGGAATAATATTGCTGATATACGTAACCGTTTCTTAGTAGGGAGGCGCGTAGTGTACTGTATACACATTACAATATCACGTTACGTGCTCGACGTCCGACTGACATGGACGTGTGAAAGTTCTTTGAATAAATAGTAAAATGCCACGGACGAACTTAAATAAAACTGTGACTAAAACATCGAGTGTTCACGATTTAAATTCATTATAACAGTGTTCATAAATAAAATAACCAAGCGAACATAACCTCAATTTTTTTCATTTTTAATGAAGCCGGAATCACGCCGATTGTTTTTATAATTACACGGCCAAGTTCTTAGTTAAAAAGGTGCTTTTTAATCATGAATGGAAACCAGAAAAAGGAGGGCAGTGCAAGAAAACAAATATTAACAGCTTTACTGGGTAAGTCCTACTAAATATTAAATTTTATAAGTTAAGAAATTGGATAGCAAAGTATAAACAAACATAACAGATGGATCAGTTAATTATAATTAGTTATAACGTTAGACTGTTTTCAAATTTTGTTGGATATTTTTTATTATAAAATATCGTACATTTACCTAACTAAAACTGTAATTGTTAATGGAGTTGATAAGATGCACGTTTATACTACAGACATAATTTTTTTATCAATAACTCGTTAATTGAAACCCCGATGTAGTAATACCAAAATTATCAAGTACTTAGGATTTATAAAAGTAATAACAATAATTTCGTCATAAATTAATTATCTAGATACGTCAAAAATAGACTATATGTTTTTTTTAAATTTCTTATTTATTATAATTTAAATAAGAAATTTATATAGTAGCCTTTTTCTTATTTTTTTTAGTAAGGCAGTGCAGGTTTACTGTTCCTTTAAAGCCATTAAGGGATTTGGAACGGATTTTTAAAACCTAAGAAACATTTCCCAAAAAAAAATCACGGCCCTCGTTCCCCGAATAAATTGCCTATTCCACCTATTGGATAATTAATTGAATTTCTGTGAACTCTTTACTCGGTTGTCGGAAACGAGCGTTCATCGTCATCGTTTATATTGAGAAAACCAACAGCGTATGTAGCAAAACAATTGACATAAGAACTCAAAGCTAGTATGGCCAATAAAAGGATAACCTTATACACTCGGCGTCAATAAAATCACTTTAAAATGTCATTAACTCTGTCAGTAACTGCACCAATTATGATTTTATTTAAAAGATTATTAAATTAACTGAATGAAAAACATAACTTTTAATTTAAAAAAAGAACAAAATCTATATAATGCCATAAATAAAGTATCATAAAAATTTTATTACATTTTATGGAAATTTGTCACCCGTAAGAGTCGCAATTTGTGCGTCTTTTGTGCTTCTTTTGTGCTTCTTTTGTCAATGTGGTGGAAGACTCAGGCCATAGTCATCCCCCACACCATACTGCTTCCACCGCCACTCCGCCTGCATGGGCAAGAGATCGCGTGGCAACCACATGTCATGGGTATCACGATCGATTGTAGGCTCAACATGGGGAGTTCATGTAGCGTCGCCAAAGCCAAGACGGCGCGGCACCTGCTCCGTTCAGTGCTGGGCTGGGAGTTTCACTCGTAGTGTACAATATGTACCTCCGCCCAATCCTCACCTACGCAGCTCCAGCCTGGTACGCGCTTACCAGAAAGCAGGCTAGGTAGAAGTTAGAGGTTTCTCAAAACAAAAGCCAAATCATAAGGCTCCTCGCTACGTAAGGAACGCTACGATCGCGAGGGATTTGAGGCTTGAGAGTGTGGAAGGCTTCGTGGGTCGACTGGCGGGACCGATGTTCGCGCGTACGGATGCGTCAGGCCACGAACACACCCGAGGCTTGGCGCCGCTACATGCGCGTCCACCGTCCACCGGGACTATGCCCGCAGCCTCATCCCTCAGGAGACCCGAGCCGCTGATCGCCCCAGGGCTCGATCGCAGCGCCCCACCGTACTGAAAAGCCCGGAAGAGAAGAGGAAAGAAAACCCAACGCCAGGTCCGTATTTACGGCCGCGGCCAAGGGGGGCCCCTACTCCGCGCCGTGTCCTCCCAACAGGGGATCACGTTAGAAAATACTGAGTAATGTGGGTCATTCGCTATTCAACCGTTGAGGACACACGCACTGATTTTACATAAGAAAAAACACCTTGAAGATCGATACCACAGCAAGAGCCGTTTTTCGGTTCGAATAGTGTACCAGCGCTTTATTAAGACTGGTGGCTACATCCGCAGACATGATGCTCGACATCGCTGCACTTCGGAAAGGAACAACCGGTTCCTGTTGTCAAACTCTTTAAGAAATCGCTTCTCCAACGCTTTTGAGTTACAACAGCAGCTTCAGGCAGTCCGCAGACGCACTGTAAGCGTCTCTACGTTTAGAAGAAGACTGAAGGAGGAGAAGATAGCGGCCCACAAAGCTGCTACGGGTACAAAATTGACTGCTGTGCAGATGCGAGCCTGCTTGCAGTCTGCTCGTGACCACGTCGATTGGAGCTTTGAGCAGTGGAGTGCTGTTCTCTGCTCAGACAGACGATAGTGTGTCTTTTCTGCAACGACCGACCGACCGGCGCTTTAGTAGATACTCCATTTTATTACCTTTCTTAAGATACCCACACTATCCTCTAAATAAAGTTTATGAAATGTAAAATAATTTTGTTTTGATGCCGAGTGTCCCATCCAAGGACTGACTTTTGTGAACTCTACTTGACTTCGGTGATCGTTTCCAACTAGCACCGCGGAGATGCGAGGCATAAGTTACGATACGTTGCAGTTGAACTTGTATAAATATTTAAAATCTTCGCCAAGGCCTATGTAGGCCATACCTATGAAGGCATTGTCCATTTGTCCTCAGTATTTATATGTTTTATTCTTGCGAATAACTATACTGGGAGCCGATTAAGTAAAGTAATTTTACTATCTACATATGCGATAGCAAAATCTTCCATACACCTGTCTTCGCCAATAAATAAATAAATATTCTCTTACAATCACACCAATTATTTAGTTCCAAGTTAAGTATCACTAAGAACTTGTGTTATGGATACTAAAGAACGGATAAACATACTTAAATACTTTTTTTTGTAAACACATTCTTAACATACATACATAAGGAAACACCCAGACCACCATGCGCACAAATATTTGTCCTGTGTGGGAATCGAACCCACAACCTCTGGAGTGAAGTGCAGGTATACTGACTTCCACGCTATATCGGGCGCCAATACGCACTGGGTTCGCGTGGTTGAGTATGACCCGATTGCCTCTCACCTTGGATGTGATGATGGGCTGAACCTGAGATGATAGTGAGTTTTCGCCCGCGGTTCTGCAGAACTTGGGAAAATTTGTATGAAATATCGTGTTTTCGATATTTTATAAATCAACTTAAAAGTTCTTCACTACATGTCGACACATTCCGTAGGGCAACATCTACTAATAAAAATTTAATTAATTCGACCATCTTGGATTGTTCAGCATCTTAATTACAATACATTATACTTATATCATAAAATTTACAGAATAAAATTAGGCTATGAAATAAAAATTTGGCTATTCCCATTAATATTACCACTGATAAATGCAATTCAATATTTAATTCATTTAATAAAATTCATAAATACGATTGAATTAAAACTTTATTAAAGCATAATTAAAAGGTACGTGTCATTAATTTAAATTATTTGAGCCTGCTGAACTCAATTTTAGTTGCACTAGTATTGTTACTTTCATAAGAGCTCCATTGAGCCAAATTTGAATAACTGAATTTGGCTATGACTTCTTCTTTTGACTTCTTCTTCTTCTTTGAAGGAATCTATAAACTTTTCAAGGCTTCAAATAAAGTGTCTATGGAATCCCCTATCTACTCAAGCCCTTGGCCCGCAGCAGTGAAAGCCTGAACTTTAAGTTGACTTTGTATGACCTTTATTGTGTCAAATATGATTAAACTATTTTGACTATGACTTGAAAATTACTATAATAGTGGCACACTCTCACTTGGCTTCGGTAGATAGTTATGAAATATTTTACACCATGGGTTACATTGAGGGGACTCAATAATTTCGCCTATGTATCTCGAAAATAATTTAGCTTTCCATTAGTGGGATTTTTTCTCAAATCAATTTGTATTTTGGAGCCTATTCTATACAAACAAACGTATATAAGGGATCATCCATAAAATACGTCACACGAATCCCGTAATTTTCTGACCCCCCCTTCCGTCCTTGTCACAGCTGGTCAGACTTGTTGGACTCCCTTATCCCTTAGTGTGATGTCACATATTTTGCAATTGTACAGCAATAAATAATTACATCAAAACAGCAGTTTCAAAATTTTCATAGGACCTCGGTTTTTAAAAGTGTCGTCACGAAATTTAGGTTCCCACCCATCCCCTTGTCACACCATGTCACACTTCGTCACCCCCCTCCCACCCCCTTAACGTGTGACCTCATTTATGGATAGCCTCTAATAAATACTAGCTTGGTTGGCTCTATAATGTTAAGATAAAAATTTCTGGTTTTTCCTTTCAGCAACCATTCCAACGTTCACATATGGCATTCAGATCGGCTGGCTATCCCCAATGGGACCCTTGCTGAAGTCTGCCGATTCTCCAGCGCAGACACCTCTCGGAGACAACGACATCTCGTGGATGGCAGCGGCACTTCCTCTTGCCGCCATTTGTGGGATTCCCTTCTTCAGCTACAGCTCTGATAGATTTGGGAGGAAGATATGTGTAATTGCTGTGTCTTTGTTGTCTTGTGTAAGTATTACTTTTTTTTTTATTAAGGAGAAAAAAAAAGTATTTCTTTTGATTTAACATACATATTGACCAGCTGTCGCCCAAATATCTCATTTGGCGTGATCAGAAATCTTGCTACTACCTATAGTATTATATTATGGAATATAATAAACTGAACCTCTAAAAAATACTTTTTTGATCATCAAAATTACTGAGTGAGCATCTAATGAGGTGATTGAGCACCTAGCTCAATCAGTATTTTTGATGCACAAAAAGGTTAGGTTAGGTTGGCAATTTATTAATTTTGAAGACACGTTAAATAACACCCTTATATTATCTGTGCAACTTCTATGAATTAATCTTTCGACTTATTAAACTTTCGACTTATTAAACATACGACAAACAAACAAACGACATACGTATGTCGAAAAGGCGTAGCATAATTCACTTTTATCCCAGACATATCTAGCTGAAAGGCAACTAAGTGAAATTCAGTCATATCTATTTAAATCAGTGAGCAGACCGTGGGCCCTAAGCTTAAGTCTAGGGCGACCGGGATTATGCTAGGATATGATTATGATCTCTAGTTGAAAGGCGTCAAATAGTTGCGAGAGAGAGATAGCTAGCCTTTCGCGAGAGTAAAGATCTATTCACCTTCTTTGATACCCTCAGGCAGACACGGGGTGGTAGAACTCCTTGCCGCTACCACATGGCATTCCATTCTATCAATAAATTGAAGCACATGTCTTGCTAACTTTATAGATCTTATTACAAAACGTGATCTAAAGTTAAAACTAGTGCTGTCACTTTCATTTGATAAGATGAAGACAGTGATAGCACTAGTTATAAACCGTTATCGTCATAATATGCATACGTTTCCACGCCACCTATGAGGTAGTGTACTTAGCGCGTTTTTTTAACAACTTTTATAACTTTTTGAATCGTTATATCTCAGAAACGGTGGCTCGTAAGAAAAAAAGTATTGATACATTTTTTATAGATAATTTTATGATCTACAATTTTTGTCTGAAGTACTTTTATGATAAAACCTACCGTTTTGCTGAAAATCGCGAAAAACTCATTTTTTTTACCTTTGACCTTGAATTAAATTTTTTCCTTACAGGGGAATGATGGGGAACTTCTACACATTGTTTATAATTATGTTTTGAACAACTTTAGAGAAATTCAGCTTGTTGGGACTTTATGTAACTTCACTCTTATTTTTTGGTCTAAATTGACCGGACTATATACTGTTTCGATTTTATGTAATAGAACGTAAAATAAACTGTTTACAGATATCATGGACATTGAAACTATCAAAAGTGTCAGTACCAAGTTTGATAGCAGCTAGAATAATAGCCGGATTGGCCGCGGGGGGATGTTTCGTGGTAGTACCAGTCTACGTGAAAGAAATATCAGAAGACGCTTGGAGAGGAGCCTTGGCCTCTTTGACGATGACTGTTTGCAAGCTAGGAGTCATCTTTGTGTATGCTGTTGGAATGATGTTCTCGTACACTGTGAATCAGAGCGTGTACTTGGCCTTGACTGTGGCTCATGTAGTCATGTTCTCCTTTATGCCAGAATCGCCAAATTATCTGCTGAAAATCGGTAAAGATGAGGTTGGTGCTATTATATTGTTCGTTCTAAGTATATCTTATAAAATTTGCTGAATTTGATCGTTCTTAAGCTCCGAAGTGGTCGAAAACGATTATAGCAGTAAAGCAGGATTCACAGCGGTCTTTGCCAAGTACTGACCTGCAGAAACGCTTTATCATTCAAGGACTCTTTGGAGGAGTGAGCTTTTCAATGGGATTTAATATCAAACGCTTCTGTACTTCGGAAGGAACGTTACACTATAGGTTCTGGTCATCACCATATGTGGTAGTCTTAAGAGACCTGTTTTCGGATGGAAAATCATCAAATGACCGTCCCCTGCTGTGGGTGAAGCGGAAGGTTGTAGGGATCCTACCAAGATCTGAGAAGCCCAAGCCAACCTTACCTGCAATTGGTGCACCTGCCGATCAACGGACGGGGCTCTGGCGAACATAACAGTGCCCGGTAAGCGGCAATAGGCTCGCCACCTTTTACGTGGGACCAACAATATAACTGTCGAAATGTGGGCGTATAATATGCCTGTGCCTACCCCTACGGGAAAACAAGCGTGACATTATGTATGTACGTATGTATATTAAATACCAGTTCTCTGAAACGCTTGTAAATGGATTAAACGAATACTAAAACGAGTAAAGATTTATCTTAAAACAAATATCACCTGCAGTCTTCAATGTGCATAACTAAAAGAATTAATGATTATTTGTTTACGACATTACATAGTAACATGGTGCTAAGAATGATAATGTAATGAGACATCTTAAAGGAATTATCTGCACATTTTAAAGTAGGTAAGTGATGTCTCCCACCCCGCTCGAATCCGCTACACGAAACAGCTGTTTGAATTTTAAATTATTGTGGACTCTTCTTCTACATAACACGATTTAAACATGGAAACTAATGACATTCATGTATAAGAGCACTACATTGACCAAACTTTTTATGTTAATTAATTGTAATAAAATTCCGGGGAAGCTATCCGCCATTATTAAAAAAAAAAGGTATATATTATTATGTGAAAAAGGATTAGCTTTCAAACTATACATTTATCAATTCACATATTATTATCACGTCTTACTTTTTCGTCTCGAGAATCAACCCCGTACCCGTCAGCGCTAAATATTTAGTAACA
The DNA here is from genome assembly GCA_949126915.1 of Musotima nitidalis. Taxonomy (NCBI): domain Eukaryota; kingdom Metazoa; phylum Arthropoda; class Insecta; order Lepidoptera; family Crambidae; genus Musotima; species Musotima nitidalis. Next base: position 5,363,348 of record OX421435.1, read on the forward strand.
CCGAAAGCGCCATATCGTCAGTCGTAATTTTCAAACTGCGTAACTCCGAAGTTTTGTATATAAATGAAAAATAAAGTACGGTCTTACGTTCGCCGGGTCCGCTAGTTCGGAATAAAATGGTCAATCATACTGGTTTTTTTTTTCTAGAAAGCAGCAAAGACTATATGCTGGCTCAGAAGCGTTAAGAGAAGCAGCATAGTGGTTACAGATGAACTGGCGAAGCTCAAGGAAGAACAGCGAAGATATGAACAAATGCCTACGGTCACTCTCAAGAGTATAGGTAATGTAAGTTTTACGATTTCAATTTATTATTTACTTAACTTTAGTAAGATTTATTTATTTATTAGGAACACTTACAGCTAAACATATATATTTTACATACAACACTTAAAACCGAAGGACATTTATGCAAGCCATTACAAGTATTCACATCATTATTTTTTACTTATTTCTACCTATAATTTTTAAACTTATGACTAATAATCAATATATTTTAAGAAAATATGAAAGTTGTAAATAATCACTAAGTATGTGGGTCATCGTGCAGCTTCAACAGAGTGTCCTTGAACACTTATTGCAAGACAGAAAAGAAATCCAGGTCGGGTAACTTTGCATTCAAGCTATTGTAGGAGTTGCAAATTCTTGCTAAAGAAGAGTGAAAGCCAAGATTAGTTCTATGCGGTGGTAATGTAAGAGATTTTGTGAGTGGTTTTCGAGGGCATCTGCGGGGGACAGTGAAGCCGATACTGTCCCCCGTAGATGCCCTAATGCTTAGTGCCGTGTGGAATAGTGCAACCCCTTCTCATCTCATGAGGAGTTGAAGAGCCGACGAAGAGAAATCATGACGGATGATGACCGCTGGGTGTCATCCTGCATACTAAGTGAAACTGCGATCACAATACCACCTGCAAAGGATGGTAGGGATGGTGGGCAAACACTCCCAAAATAATAAACTAATTGGGGAGGCCAACGTTTAGCAGTGATCTTTATATGGCTGAAATGATGACTGCATTTTAAGAGTCTCGGGTTAGTCAAAGACAAAGTATTTATTGCCAAAACTATGTTGTATATAGGTACAGATGTTTTATAAAAGGTATTATCAAACATAGACCCGGATAGGGCACAGCAAAATAAATAAATTATTATTATTAAATTATTCAACAAATTGAATTAAAATAAATTTTGAATTATAATAAAATATGGTTCTAACCATAGTCGAGGCTATGACTTTTCGAATCGTATTGTAGTAATCTACATAAATGTAGCATAATTATACCCATCACTTAGGAATAATGTAGCTGTCTCATGGTAAAAGAATTTTTTGACATGAAAATATAATATTTCTGCCAGGTTTATAAAATGAGTATGACATATTACTTATTTATGATGTTTGTTAACAGTTTCTGTGTAAATGCTGTTAATATGAAATAAAGTTTTAAGTAGACTTTAGTGTTGATTTTATTGTCGACATAAATCCAATCATACACAGATAACTTTACTGTCGTATCTTTATACTCCTATTTTGGTATCTATTTAATTATCTAAAATGATTTAGTATCTTGTACATGAAATAAATATGTACTAAAAGAAAATCTGTGATTGTGCAAATACTTAGTCATTTATGTGATATCTGTAAGTACTTATAGTTGAAAATGGCTATAGAAAAGCGGTTTCTCTTATCAAAAGCAAAAATTTTGCTTAAAAACAGATTTCCACAAATGTAATAGATCCATATTGTAAATTACATAAATAAAATATTTGTTATTATTAGTTTCTTTTTATTCTACAGTGATATAAAGATAAAGATATCAACATTTATTATAAAAGATTTTACACAAATTGCCTCAGAATTCAAAGAAGTCTCTTTTGAAAGCTTTAAACACCGAGTTAGCAATTTTTTAAAAATAAGGCCTACTACTACGTAAATGAATTTCTTAATGATAAAGTAAATTGATCATTTCTTTTAACTTTATCTGACTTAATTAATAATTGTATTATTTTAACTAATTTGTACTGATTTTGCACACCTATAAAAATTGAATATGGCGAACTAATGTATTTTCATAACATCTTAAAATTGTAATGTACCCATATTATGCAAATAAATGATTTGATTAGAATGTAAATCATTTGAGTGAGACCGCTAATATTTTCTTTTACGTAGAATGCCTCCGCGATATTAAATGGTCGGATGAGTGTGTAACTAACTAACTATATGCGAGGATAAACACGTGTTTTAAGAGCTGCATGAGTTAGTTTTCCAGAAGGATTTCAATTTGGTTGTAATTTAGGCCCATTAACCAAAATTCCAATTAAGTATTGTTAAGGACTAGTCGCGTTCAATAATTTACCATAGAATATTTTTATGTTAGCGCAAAATATATGTTAACAGAACTTATTACTCTTATTAGATTCATATATAAAAATCCTTGGTATAACTTGAATTTATTTTGAACCTCGGAAAGTCATGATCATATGTTTATAAAATAATTAAAACAGAGGTACGGGTTCTAAAAAAAACAATATTTCAAACCAAGAAATAGTTTCATAAAATCACGGAATCTTGCAGGCGTATCCATACTATTATAATGTTGAAGGTTATTGACCCTAAATTCCACTACCTATTCCTATTACTGGTTACCACTTCATGTGCAATGAATGCGGCCTTACTTGTGGCTTTAAAAAGCAGAACGACGTAACACACCCACATTTACCATTCCGCACTGGGTCAGCGTGTTAGCACACAACATGTAAGTACATATTGGTAAGTATTCACGTAATAACTAGAGACCAGAAAATATCAAGTCTAAATATAGGCTTAGTTTCATTAACCGGCAAATTAGCTCGAATGATAGGCTTTTTATGTGTGTAACAGTGCAAGACAAAGCAACGTTTCCGGCGTTGCTTTGTCCCAAGCTGCTGTCAATAGAGACACTGTCAAGGTGCTTTTATCTATCTGACGCTGACTATTTCCCATTTGTTTTACAGTGCAAGACAAAGCAACGTTTTCTGCGTTGAGAATGACACTGATGCTGATGGCGATGCAGACGCTGTCAGGGTGCTTCGCCCTCATGAACTTCGCCTCCGATGTGTTCCGGCGCGCCGGCACGAATTGGAGCCCTAACACCCTGGCTCTATTCATGGGCTCCTTGCAATTGGCTGGCTCTTTCTTCACGACCATGTCTATTGAGAAGTTTGGGAGGAAAGTGAGTAGTTTGTTAGATAGAACTAAGTATGAGATTGTTACTAGATATAACTAAGATAATGAGACATTTTTTAGATAACTTTAAGATATAGGTTATGCCTAATGAAGTGGCGCTTTTAGATTGAAGAGAAAATAACCTAGTTTTAATAATTGATTTTAATCATTATAAATATGGCAAGTATGGTAGGTGTGAATGAAAAAACTTCGACAAAATAGGACTAACTAACTTGGATACCGAATAAATTTTTAATGACGCTCACGCTCGCTAACACTCTTGTTGACAAAAAACCAATAACCTACGTTTCGTTTTTAATCCGTTATATTCCCAGGCCGCGATAACCCTTTCGGACCATCCCGCAACCCCTGGGGCATGTGATTACCTAGTATTTAGGCCACGTTTAGAAAAAAATGTTGCACAGTTTGGTGTTGGTTGATGGTGGCAGTTTGTGCCTAAAAATGGATTGATGAAATAGAACTGTAATGATTAAATCGCACCTTCGCAAGGGCATAATTGCAATATTTGCAATTTTAGAGGAGAGCCATTTTAAGACTTTTTTTGCTCTCAATTCGATTTTGTTTATTTAATATTACTCTAAAAAGTAATTCTTCTTTACATGAAGTAAACTAAACATTATGGTGTCTTTATCCCACCAGTTAAAAAATCAATTTTTTTTGCAAACACTTTTGCAAACCTATGTAATTTTCACAATTTTTGAAGGCTCGAAACTTCACTAGGTGTTCACACGTTAGTCTGAATTAATAGTTTATGAAAATAAAAACTCATAAATATAAAATGCGTTTCAGATCCCACTGGCCTGCAGTTCCCTAACAGTATCCATATGCATGGCGACCCTGGCGACATGTTTCCTGGTCAGCACCCAGTCGGTGCCCTGGCTGCCCGCGACGGCGGTGTGCCTCTGTATCCTGGCCTACGGAGCCGGCTTGGCGCCTGTGCCCATGGTGATCATGGCTGAGGTTTTTACATTCCAGGTAATTTACTCCATGAGTAGATACCTAATAGATCTCTTAATGTGGACGGCGCTCATTGGATGCACCGCTGCTACACTATGTAATTCTAATCATTTATATGTCTGTAACACAAAAAAAAACAAAGCCAGTAGTGAAAAAAAAAAGTTAGTTAAAGTGAGCTGAAGTAACTAGCATAATTACTAATTAACTGACGTTTGCAATCAGGAAACGTACTAATAGTTTTAGTCTCTCTTTAAAATAAAGAGCTAACCAGACAGCCTACTCTAATTGAACGAAAACGAAACATCGTTATACCCATCTCTTTCACTCGATAACGATATACCTAGAGAGTGAAAGAGACAGGTATAACGAAGTCTCGTTTTCATGAAATTAGAGAAGACCTTCAGTACCTATTCCACTTAGCTTTGTTGTTTGAAAGAACAATGCTCCAAGACTAATGGATCTCATCAAAATTTATCTAATAGTATAGCTCATTAATTATTTTGTCTGCAGATGCGAGCTCGCATGGCCGGCGCATCAATGGCATTTTCATTCTTCTGCAGCTCAATGACAGTGCTCTTCTACACGCCAGTCTCGAACCAGTTCGGGGAATACGTTGTCTTCTACACATTCGCTGCTGTCACACTTTACGGAGTATTCTATACTGTGCTGTGGGTACCGGAGACCAAGGGCAAGAGCCTTCAACAAATACGCAGTAATTGGAAGAAACCTGATCCAGTATTTGTTTGACCCTTTGCAATCTAAACTTCTCATAATTGATATTTTAACGGACCTGAAAAAATATATGCACTGGGTCCGCGTGTTGAGTATTGCCTAAATCATTCTCACCCTGGTTTGTGGGTGTACCGTGCTCAGTAGTGGGACGATAAGCTGAGATGATGATTAAAGACTATCTTTAGCCCATTGAAGTAACATTGCTGAGAACGACTCCGAACAGAATGACTTGCTCAAGCCCCCTACTATCTTTTACTAAAGAAAGTTGTGGGCTTGAGAATACAAAAAGACGCCCCACTGCCGATCTCAGTAGTGGGACACTATGATGAGATTGTAATGAATTACTATTTTTTAGCACATTACCACTATTGGGCACGGACCTCCGTTTACAACCGAAAGTGGAGGCTTTAGCACACACAAACGTCACACGGCACGTTTCACAAATTAACGAAAAAAGGTTTTAATACATACCTATTAAGAACGATTTGACGAAGGCAAGAGTTTAGTCTTGTTGTTAAAAGAGTAAGGGCGGCTAACACAACAGCTCAAAATCAAAAATCATTTATTCAAGTTTGGCTCAATAGAGCTCTTATGAAAGTCATACTTATAATATAACGCGCCCATTCATTGCGGGCGGGAGCTTGATCCTAAAATAACGGGCAAGGAAATCGTCAAGGTTCTAAACTAGATTAAGCTTTATTTGATTTAAATGTTTTTGCAATTCAGTCCTTTGTTTAAAGTTTAGAAGGACGATGTATGTGCTCTAATCAGGATTAGGGACCGTTGTGCAAGACACCCTTAATTTCCAACTAATTAGGCTAATGACTTCCCACGGTATGTACTAGTCACGGTATAAATGAGACCAAAAGCAGTTTAAAATGCTGTTTGAAGCACATATAGGGTTATTTACATGAAAATACCATTAATATTTATTTACTTATTACTTACTGTTAATACAAAATATTTGTAAACTATAATTTTATTAACATCTACTTTTTTAAGTAAAAATTGTGCTCAAATTGTTAGTAAGATTCATAAGTATTTCGATTATAGTTCTGCACCAATAATTCGATGCATTTAATTATAAAGTTTAAAAATGTCTACATTTAAGTATCCAACTACTTATGTGATGATTATACCGAATAATATTTATTTATATCGTAGGATGATGCGAAATTTCATATGGAGAAGGCAATGTACTTAGATTGAATACAATTTTATGGTTAACGAGCTATTCTCGACTTAAATAATATTTTCTAAATTATATTAAATAATCTTATTAATATATTATTTATAAATAAACAACTATTTTACAATGACACAAATTATTTTGATCCAAGATAAGTATTATTAAGAACTTGCGTAATGAATACTAAATAAAGTACTTAAATATGTATTTCTTGTAAATACATACCTAATATATAACATTAATACAGGACAACAAACCCAGACCAGAACAGATATTTATGATCATCCACACAAAGAATTTTTCCTGTGTGGAAAAAGAACCACAGGAGCGGAGTGCAGTACACTGAGCTCCAATAAAATTAAATGCCATATAAATACTATCCTTTAGTTTGCCAAATATTCTTTTGTAGCATGCATGCATCAAAGAGATAAAAAAATAATTAAAGAAAACTAAAAATCCCTTGGTTGACGTTACACGAGATAATTTGAAACAAGTTAACTCATTTTAGATAGCCCCGCGGTACCGTAAATATTTATAAGGTTATATTTATATCTACTGACGTCATAAGTGTGCATTCGTAATGAAAAACTTCTGAGATTTCTTTTATTTTAATTCAAAAATGTTATCTTTAGTATTGTGTGGAGTTTACTTTACATACCTAAAGTGATTTTTACTTTTTCCAGAGTAATCCTAAACAAAATTTAATAATTAAAGAGCTATTTTTTTCTGACAAGGTCATAAACAATCTGTATTAATTCATTGTAAAATAATAGTAGTGCAACTGTAGCCATTACATATTTTTATGATACCGTGTTTATCATGAGATTAACTGAGACGTTTGAGTTTTGTTAAACTTGAACGCTAAGAATTTAGTCGCGTAATGTCAAACGTGAGATAACTCATATCATTTTGTTAAAAAAAATTGTTAGTTAGGTATATCACTGAAAAGCTCCTACTTAGTTACAAAAATATCTTAACCTACCTACTGTTTTTTTAAAATATCATGTTATGTCTATTTAATAGAAATGGTTTCTTTTGGGTATTTTTAGGGTGCTTGGGTAATAAACCTCTTAATCATAATGACTGTATAAACATATCTTAAAGTGTATATAAATTATTTAGACTGTATTTTCTTAAGACATCACAAAGTTATCCACCTCCAAAAATTGAATTAAACCCTTAATGCATTTCTGTGTCAAATACGACAACTTTGAACCAAACTATGTATTTACTTACATTTTATATTACTGTGCAAAAAATAAATGACATGAAACGGATTCTACGATGTCACAATATTTATACGGCTGGTTTTCATTTATCACTTGCGTTCCGATTGCTATTGACAAAAAAGGAAAAATATTTAGATCTCTGATTAATGCATACAAAACAGTTAATCGTCGTTTAGTCCAACCAGCTGTACTAATATGTGGAGCAACGATATATGCAAGAAGGCTGGCAGCGGTTGGAGACGAATAGCTGAAGATTGAGCTCATGGCGTGCCATTAAAAAGGCCTATGTCCAGCTGTGGACGAAGATAGGCTGATGATGATGATAATTGCTGAAATTAAGCTATCGGACCCTCCATAAGTTACGTCACACAATGGCTTCTCATTATCGTTACGTCAACTGTGCTCACTGGTTAACCAGATTTGACTAAATAGTTATTACATGGACTTCAGTCTGACCTCCGCAATCCAGAGGGAGCTATCATTATATGGTTAAAAACCAGCTGACAGGATGTTAGAAGGCACTGACTTCCTAATAACGACTGCCATAGATGTTCATGGCAGCCGGGACCAACGGCCAACGTGCTTTCCAAAGTACGGCGCAAGCTATAATCAAGCACATTACTCGAAATGTCATAGGTGTCAAGGGTTTGAACCCGATACCCTTTGAATTTGATGTCAACGGGCCATATCTGCTCTGCTATGGCTAGTATGGCGGGGAGTTATTATGATAGGCGAAATTACAATAAAATAAAAGCCATTAATTTATGGAACAAAATAAAAGACCTGTTATATTTATTATTTTAATCATACAGAGAATCATCACTGCAATGGCGGACCATCGCTCCGTCACAAACATTGCTCAAATGTTTTTTGGTAATCTTACAAATTAAATTTGAATCGAAAAGTGGCACCAGACACTCACCATATTATAACAAAATCCATTGCGAAATACTACTCTGACAATTGAACGGCAACTGACTTACAATACCCGGCTGTAAATTTATCGATCACTACATTTCCGAATACAAACAAATGCTAATATGTCATTACCATGTCCATCTAGATTTATGAAGTAGTTTTTTTGATCATTTGGCTTTCTTTTTGCAATATTTACAACCGAGTACCAGTACCTTTATTTCAGGTAGTTTATTAAAAGCTGGCACTATGGAGGGTAAAGGTAAGGAGAACCAATCTCTGTTTACAAAGAAGTCGATGAGAAGGTATTTGAAACGTTATAAACATGCTTTAAAATTTAAATTTACATAAAGACAACAAACGGGCCAGCTTTAATTAAAAATCCGTTAAGCATGCCTTTGAGTAAAACGAGCCATAACTGTCTTTCAACTGTCAAAATATGTCCATCGAGATAAATATTAAGTTATTTAATAAGAGGGACGATTGAAGCAAGTATAGTAAATAGATACGGATATAAAAATACATACTCTATTGTTGGGCCGTTAGGTAGCATCGTTAATAGAATAAAGGTAAAGTATGAATAATTTATCAGACTAAACTAAGACCGGTTCGCACAACAGTTCTTGATTTGATTTAAAATGTCATTGCATTTCAGTCATTTGTTTGAAGTTGAAAGGGACAAAACAATGTATTAAATAGATTAAAAAAATTAAAACAAAAAAAAAATATTTTACCGTTGTGCAGGCCACCCAAAATTTTGTCGATCTTACACGATTCTTCTTATAGCTAAAAACGTCGGTGAACAGTGACGTCATGATGACTACATCCTGCCTGATCGTAAGCAGTCGATGCACTCCAAAAAAATATTTTTTTATACGGTGGAGTACATTTACTTTATATAAATAAAAATATTCATACTTTATACAGTTTATACATAGTAACATGACGGACTGCAAAAATGCCGTTTCACGCCCCGTTTAAAGGATCCGGGCTTATAGGACCTAGGAGACACATCGCACCTTCGGTAAGACAAGGGCATAATTACAGTATTGGCAATTTTAAAAGAGAGCCATTTTAAGAATTTTTTTGCGCTCAATGCGATCTTGTTTATAGTTAATATTACACTAAAGTAATTCTCCTTTACATGAAGTAAACTATACATTATGGTGTCTTTGTCCCACCAGTTGAAAAGGCATCGGGGTTAATAACTTATCAATATGTAAAAAAAAAACATACGCCACACTGACGGCTGAATATTCTCTTGCATTAAATGATAAAAACAATTCCTATCGAGCTTTTTACTAACAAAAAACAAGCATTAGCATACAAAATAAAATAGAAAAAAGAATCGCATAAGATCCGTGAACATACAGACTTTTTAACTTAATTGCATAAATCTACATCACACTGATTACCCTAAAAGTAAAATGTAACGAAATATGAAATAAAAATTAAGGTTTGAACGTCATATTAATTTTAAAAGATTATTTGCTTTAGGGTAAATTTTCCGATCGCTGGATAAAATAGATCACTCTGATAAATTTTGAACACATCAAAAAGAGACTACAAGTGTAAGATTTTTTAATATTTTCTAACTGGAATTCGGTTTTTTTTTCATAAATGTTATATTTTCAATAAATAAAAGGTTAAAGAAGATTAAGGTAAAACAACAATAAATGCAAAAAACAGGACTTTCAAACGCGGTGAATTGAAATGACGTAAACTGCGTGAAATATGTAAAAATTCCCACAATTCTTTAGATACACTCTCTTAAAGATATTTGTGAACCATTTATTTTTATAATTCCGCAAAAGATTAGATTTTAATACAATACTAATTTTGTTTTATAAAAAAATTATGCGACGTGTCTTGTTTGACACGTTTTTTTCTGTATCTTGAGGAATTTAGGTGTTATTTCTGATATCTAGAGCTTTAGCAGTTACATTTAATCTAAATAAGATATTGAAAATCCAAAATATAACAACCATTACGTTAAAATACTAACAAAATTGCTGTTAGTATTTGCTAAGAGCAATTTTGTTAGTATTTTAAAGTGATTGCAAATAAGAAAAACAATATGATCATTTGTAATTTTTTGGATAGTTTAGAGTGTCTAAGAATTGAGTATAGCCCCAAATATTGTATAAAGTAATATGGTTAAGAAAATGCCACTGCAGTACCTAAAAGAAAATTTCGAGCCCATACCCTATGGAGGCGTCAGTAGGAATAAATTCTGTCAACACATTAGTGCATCATTCATATAAAAGTATAATATTTATTTAGAACTCACACATAGGACAAAATAAAAAACCATTAATTAGGAAGCAAGAGCTGTAAATACCAGTACTCAGCAAAATTTGATACTAATTGAAAGGTCATGACGTTGTCACTCTAGTATAGTGAAGTTACTGAAAACTGAAAATTGTATAAAATAGAATGAAAATGTATGAAGATGAAATTAACATTTCATGTGACGTTAAAATAAATGCATCCTATAATCAATAGGATTTTTTATATTTATAAGCAACTGTGGAATGGGGGCAGATCTTTCTCCTAAAACACTGGGTTTGTATAAATCTAGTCCTGTTACCACCATATCATATTTACAAAAGATAGGAACACAGTTATTTAATTTATTTTTTAAGCTATTGCATAGCTTCTATCGCGGGCCTTGAGCGTGGAGACCGAATCCAGAAATTCCATAACGAAAAAAAAACTAACACCCCCCCACTCCAAACGGCACAGCGGTGATACTTTTTAGTTTTTCTATCTGTCGATAAATAGCAGAACTTTCAATGACTTTTTTGAAAAATCACGTCTTGTCTCTTTAGTTCAGCATCCCGCCTTTAGGTGGCATTGGTTGTATCGGGTGGCTAAAGTTTGTTTTCACCACGCTCAGAGTGTAACTTGAATTAATATCAAAGAAAAAAATACTGCATAAATAAAATTAATAATAATAAATAATTATAATTGCATAAGTTGATAAAAATGCTATGCAATAGCTTTACCGCGGCAGTCTACGAGTGGCACATGTCTTTTTTTTGTATTTCCTCTGTTAAATACACAAGTTACACTCGCTAATCCCTTAAATGAGGTACCTTATATTTTTTACACAGCTATTTATGAACAAAAATCTTCCCATTTCGTCTCCATAGAGTATGTTTGTGCTTGGATGAAAACTATCAAATTATACAGACAAAAAACATCGACCAGCCGAATTCAACTAAAACTAAAAACAACTTTCAAAACAAACATTACGATAGTAAAACTTATACAATAAACTATAATACAGACTCTTCTCTTTAGAGTAATAAGGTTCATTTCACCTCGTGTCATTATAAAAAAGAAGGTTGATTTTAAACTCGCGTACATTCATTTTATGTAATTGATCATTTTTATTTTATGTCCTTTGAGAGATGTTTGATTCTCATTATTTTATTTCATTAAAGCACTCATATTTCCATCATTTTTCCATTTAACATGTTAGTATTATTATAAATATAAATTTCTCCGTAGCATTCAAAACACAAGATTTTAATCCATTCACTCGCATGTCTTCTTTCTTTTAGAAGCCATTAATGAAGCATATAAATAATAGTAATATAACCAAAATGCATATTATTTACACTGAAATGATCAACATTTAATTGTCCAACTCATAAGAGTTGCACGGTCCGCAAAAGGGATTTTCGCAATAAGTATTTCTTAATCCCTCAGATATTAAATGCCATGCTCTTCTAGGTACTTCCAAAATACAGTAACTTATAGTTACATGTCAATTCTTAATTCTGATGTTATTCGTAAAGGTGTTAATTTAAGGTAAAGTATACGGATTTCTTTTTTTTTTATTTTAGAATTAATCCGTTAATCATTCAACACAGTTTTTGATACCTAGGTACTATGAACTCCTGCAGACAAATTAGGAACCACAAATTCATAACGGATTGACTGCATACTAATTTCCATATTTTACTTTCAGAAATAAGTTGTCTTGTGTTTAGAGTTACGTGAGTTAGTACATAGTATATGGTTCGGTGTGAACGAGATGTTAAATATATTCAAGAAAGCAATAGTCAGCAGCCTTCAATATGTTTGAACTGAACTATGCCTTGCTTATACCAATTAAAATGCGTATTCGTTTGTCAAATGTTACTACTGGGGAGTTAGTGTATGTGGTATGTGTTTATTATACGTGTTTTCATAACGCTGTCTAGTGTCCATAATGTCCAATATGTAAGTCAGTGTCATGTGAGCGGCAGGCGAGTATAACCGTATGCGCGTGCGTTGTCAAACCAATAAACCTAGGAATTATATAATTAATAATAAAAAATTAATATGCAAAATAAAGCAAACACTAGAGGAGCCTAGAGGCCCTCTTTGTCGCTTTCGGTTGGCTATTGTGGCTTGTGGCTTCATGCGGTTGGCTTCAGAATAGTTATTTCAGTCGTGTACGTATTGTAAGCGTCTACTATACTTTATAAGCCGGTAGGTAAACACATAAGTGTACTTTAAAAGATTGTCAACTCCATTATATAATTATAATTACATTACGGTAAGGTTCTTAGGGTCTCCATAAGCCTTATACTGAGCAAGCCTGTCCTGTGGGGACTTCTGGAGGGGGTATCATTTCCTGCCCAGCATACCATGAGTTCGGTCTTTGAGTAATAAGCATGGCTACGTCTACTGTTTTAGTTAAAGTCAAATGTGTTGAAATATCAGGGAGCTTGAAGCAATAATATTTCATTAAAACATTTGCCTTTAAGAAATAAAAATATATATCGTCTGCCCGTGTTTTTTTTGTATGTTTTAAACATTTTTACGTGTATTTGAAGAACATGAAAATAAAATAAATTAGGTTGATGGTACATTATATACTAAAAGAAATTATTTGTTTTCTAAATTGAATTAAAAGATTTATGTTAACTACCGGGTATAACCTAACCCTAACTGGTATTGGCTGAGATATCAGTTGTTATGTTCAATATAAACTATAACAATAATCTCAAAATAAAACGGATTAAAACATGACGAATTAAAAAAAACTAAAATAAAAAATAACTAAAATTGATAAAGAAGCAATCCAGCTTAGAAACAATAATCCACTCCCAAGACTCTGATTCTACTAAATTAAAAACGTCGACGTAATTTTTTTAAAAAGGGCATTCAAATATTTTCAAGTTCCTCGCTTTGATCTCAGAATTGCAGATATGCAAACTAACAGCTCAGAACATTCCGATTTCTTGTAAAAATTGTTTGTTGTTGATCAAACAGAGTAAACATAACATTATAATTGTTGGCACTTGTGGAAAACCGACAAAAGTTATGAAAAGAAACACTTTCGATTCTACAAATAAATATAATTAGATTTGCTTATGACATTACATTACCAAAGCATTAAGAATTAACATCAATTAATCTTTCATTTTACCTGCGATTTAAATGACAAACATAACCCTAAAATTGGTGCAGCTCTGTTTTTTTTTGTGAAAACGCTTTTATAAAAGGTAAGTTTCAGTTTATGGTGGTAATTATTTTGCCAACAGTAAAAATATGCTTTATTACCAAATTAACGACCTTGACCATATATTCTAATCGATACGCTAGTTTTGTATCGAGAACGTTATAATCAAATTAATTAAAGCCGGTTTTAGTTAACAGAATTAGACCCCTTTTCTTTGTGACAATCTTGCATTATATAAAAATGATTTTACATAATTCTCAAATTCAAACCTAGTTACAAAACCATATTACGACAGGCTAAATTTAACCTGATTTTACAATAAAGAGGACATTATATTTATACATAGTAATCATTGCCTTATAGACAGGACGACAAATGTTTTTACGAGTAGGGTGTTTAAGTTTTCGAATACCTAGCTAGTTCATTATGACTAAAATAGTAATCCATCAACAATTTCTTCTGTATTCACCGAGTAAGACCATTTAAGTCAGGTCTATGACATAATCAGTATCTTAAATAAAAGGGAAAAAATTCACGTGATTTTTTATTAAAAAAACATATTCACGATTAAGGTGACCACATATTGAGTGGTTCATCAACATCCATTGAGTTCGTATTCACCTAGTAGGGTGTCCACGGTGTACTGTTTTCACAGGACACATGTTTAAAAGCGATTTAGTTAAATGTCAGTCAGAGTGTGCAACTACATAGTTGGTTCAGTCACTAAGGGTGCGCTGGACGCGAGGCTCTTCCAGTTCGATCTCCGGCGGCTGCTCCAGGCCAGGCAGTTGGATCTGCGTGTCCGACGCTTCTGAGGGCTGAAAGGAATATTTATACTTTTTAGGCAGGCTTATACAACGACACGGGTAATTTTTTTGATAGAATCAGTAAAGATTAAACTGGGTTTTGATTAAAATATAGAGTAATATTATTTAATATGGAATTTATTATTATAACAAAAGCGACAGCTATGCAAGGATAACGCCGTGTAGATAACTTTGAGTCTTCTAGTTAACACGATTAAAGCAATATGATCTTATGGTACGATAGTAGGTGAATCTTGCACAAAACTTTCTGATTAAAAACAGTATAGTTTTAAATTTATTAACAAATGAATACAAATTTATATAACTAGTATTGCTATCTTTTAATTTATAATTATGTTACGAGCAAAATATTTGTTTGAATCTCGAAACACCGCAACAACTCTCTGGACAATTGGCTTATCCATGCTATGAGCATTTCTGATGCAATCACAATAAACATCTTTTGAAACTCAACTCGTGTTCGGGTAGATTGCTATACAAAAAATCTATCTACCCACTCCAATATCTGAAATAAAATCTAATTTATATTTTCTTATTAACTTACTAATATTCTGTAAAGACTGTTATGAATCTTCTGTAAATCTGATTTGTGTAATAAAATAAGTAAAGAACAGAAAAAAAACACAAATAAACTAGCATGCGTCTACTCTACAACAGGGGTGTTACCTTAGCGTCAATACTGCCGGAGCGTCCAGTGGTAAGCTTGCAAAGACGTCACACAAGTGAGATAAAGCTAGCATTGTAACTTGTTCATGTCAACAGTTAATAGTAAGCGTCATTGGGTTTAAATACACAAGTGTTATTAAAAACTTGAGCCATAGTATAAAGGGATAAAAACCAATGCAATCAAATAAATGACTAAATATTCGTGACAAATCATTGGTTTATTGTATGTATTACAGTGACTGCAAAAATGGCATACACGTCGCCCACCTCCACAAAATGCATCACACGTCTTTTTTTAGTTTTGCTGGGAGAGATTTCTTAGGAAGAAGCAGTCCTTGTTTGTTTGGTTAAAATGTTAACATTATGTTTATTATGTGTGTAAAAATATTCGATACATAAATAAAAACGAGAGGCTAGCATACAATACTTTCAGAAGTGCTTTCATTCTAAAGACATAACCATTAGTTAAGTGTTCGTAATTCTGTGCACCAAGCGTCAAAACGGTGTTTAAATCGAAGGAATTCATTGATCTGACAATCTTGACTTATTTTACATTAATAATTTATTGATTCAGGCGTTACTTTGCGGAAATTCATTGTAAGCAAGTGATGGATTAAAAATATGTTTGTAACAATTCCCGCGCGTGAAGACATCGTTATTCGGAGGCTCCTATCTTACCTGAAGATGCCCTGTGTATGGGCGAAACACGTGTCGTGTTCAATTGTTTCTCGATTTTTTGGGAAATTATAGTTGCGCGGGAAATGTTACAAAGATATGTACAAAGATATTACAAAGGTATATATGTAAGTTTATTTTAAGGTTTTAATATGTTGTACTAATCATTGCTGTCATCATCATCTCAGCCGATTAACGTTCCACTAGAGAATGCCTTTTCTCACAAACCAAGGTGAGAGGGTATTGGGTTATACTTCATAACGCGGACCCAGTGTGGATTGGCAGAGGCCATTGTTCTATTAAGGGTAAAACTACTACTGGAAAATCTGTGATCTTAGCACTCCCGGTACCGATAGCAAAATAAAATATTTCTCGTCTTACCTCTACATCATTGGTGTTCATTTCTCTTTCAGGAATGGTTTTTGGGCGCTTCTTGCTGCGGGGGTTCGGGTCTGCCGTAGTGGCGGTCCGTTTTGGCTGAAACTGTAACAAATAACAATTAAATATTTGTAAAAAGTTGAATTGAAGTTACGGGAAGCCGATAGCGCTCAGAGTCAGAATTGCTAAGAATAACCTTAATGTATAAATATTTCTACAGTGACTTCGTAAGTCTGTCTCTATCTTATCTTAATCACTGCGTGTGGTCAAACTACTTTCAATCATACAGCAATTGAGTTATAGCTTAAAATCCATATACTGTGATTACAACTTTTAAATAATGTTTTGTAATGTGACTCGTCATAATGACGTGGAATGAGCACGATTCCAAGGGCTCATTTTTTCCTAGAAAATAACATAATTTGCAGTGGTGACGTTTTAGCACCAAAAGTGCGATGTATTAGTAATTAACTAATTATTATTATGACATGGAGACTCAATTAGATTAGATGATGACATACCTGTAGTTCAGGCGGCAAGAAAACTCTGGTATTGACGAAGTACTCAGGCTGCGGTGCGAAGTACATAGTCGGGATCCTGGCGTCTGAGGGGAAGTCCCTCATCTCGAAGCTATTCGACCGCGACCAGATGACCGACATGGCCAGGTCGCATACCGCCCATAATTTCTGTTAAACAAAACATATTTAATTATAAGAATGCGTGACACAGAAACTAAAAATATGTTTAGTTATATGTTTAGATACGCTAACAGCTAAACACACAAATATAAAAATATTACACAACCAAAAATTTTAATATATTAGGTCGGGGAAAAAGTCTTTTCGCATAACGTAGGTATAAACTTATTATAAATTTTTTTTGACTGTATTATTTGTGTCTGGCTGGTTTTGGTAACATTAAAAAGGTTCCATTATAAAGAAAAGAAAAAAATAAAAAAGTTGTTTCCCGCTATTTTTCATTTGTTTTTCTCTCCGTAAAAATGAGTGAATCTAATGAAGAAATTCGATACATTTTAAAATTTTATTATAAAAAAGGCAAAAATGCAACTCAAGCAGTGAAAAAAATTTGTGATGTGTATGGACCTGATGCAGTGTCAGTAAGAGTAGCACAAATTTGGTTCAAACGTTTTCAGTCCGGAAATTTTGATGTTAAAGATGCACCTCGCTCTGGTCGCCCTGTTACGAATAAAATGGACGCCATTTTTGAAAGAGTGGAGCAAGATCGGCATATTAGTAGTTACGATGTAGCTGAAGAATTGGGAATTGACCACAAAACAGTTTTGACCCATTTGAAGAAAGCTGGTTATACAAAAAAGCTCGATATTTGGGTGCCACACGAGCTCACTCAAAGAAACTTAATGAACCGTGTACTCATTTGCGATTCATTATTGAGACGTAATGAAACCGAGCTGTTTTTGAAGAGATTGATAACTGGCGATGAAAAGTGGATCACGTACGACAAGAACGTGCGAAAAAGGTCGTGGTCGAAAGTTGGCCAGGCTTCACAGACTGGCCAAACCTGGCCTAACACGAAATAAGGTGATGCTGTGTGTATGGTGGGATTGGAAGGGCATTGTTTATTATGAGCTTTTACCGCCCGGCAAAACCATCGATTCTGATCTTTACTGCCAGCAACTGATGAGATTAAAGGAAGCAGTCGAGAGAAAACGGCCGGAATTGATCAACAGGAAGGGTGTGGTCTTTCATCACGATAACGCTAGACCACACACATCTTTAGCCACTCAGCAAAAATTAAGAGAGTTCGACTGGGAGGTCCTAGTGCATCCACCATATAGCCCTGACCTTGCGCCTTCAGATTTTCACCTGTTTCGGTCTCTGCAGAATTCTTTAGGTTCTGTAAGGTTGACCTCAAGAGAAGACTGCCAAAACTATTTGTCCCGTTTTTTTGATCAGAAGTCCCAAAGTTTCTACAGTAACGGGATAATGTCTCTGCCCACAAAATGGCAGAAAGTTATTCAACAAAACGGTACATATATATTGTAAATAAATGTAAATAAACTTTGAAAAAAATGTCTTGACTTTTCATACAAAAATACGAAAAGACTTTTTCCCCAACCTTTAGAAGGCCTTTAGAAGCGTACACAGTATTCGTAGCGTATTATTCTAAATGTAATCTATTCTAAAATTAAACAAACATTATTTATTTATTTATTTATTACATCATAACCAAAGCGGTTAATTCTTATTTCTAACATTACTGTAGTTACGTAGGCTAATGGTTACATCGTTATTATTTATTTATTTATTTAAAATTTATGCACATAAGGAACATACACAAAGACAGAAGTTATGAAAGACATGTACAACTTATTGTAATGTGTAGTTTTGAAATTATTGTGTAATAGCAGTGATCTTATTAACCAGCATTTAAGGAAGACCAGGGTCATGGTGCCCTAGCGACAACCGACCATATTAATTAGTAATATGCAAAATAAAGTGTTTCTTATTATTTAATTAGTACAAAGTGATTGTATATTTGTGTCATTCAATAAATATTTTATCTGATTTAAGCAAAGAATGATGTTTCCGTCTAGGTTGCGGAGGTCAGACGGCAGTCGCTCCATGTAATAATTAAAATTTAGCCCAATCTGGTTGGACCGGTAAGCAGACTCTGGGCCCTAAACGTAAGTCTAGGGCAGCCAGGATACTGCTAGGATATGAATCGTTCAAGACAAGAGGTAGTAGAATTATTTACAGATGCCGCTATTGCGCTGGTGGTCAAGGACCTAATGAGGATTGGCGGAGAAAAATATGTGTGAATATCTAAGCCTGCCCACTACTGACCAGGAGCCTCATCTAACGAATCAAGACGAGGACATTGGGACACAGTCCACAACGCTGACAAGTGCGAATTGGCGGAGGCAGGTTCGTGGCGTACTGCTGGTAGAAGTTTTAAGCTTCCCAATAAGTAATTTAACATGGCTTAACGACTACCACATACCGCATGCTTAAAGGAATATCGACCCATTAATAGATAGCTCAGGTTTGAGTATGTAACTTATACAGTCTTTCTATTTCTTATTGAGATCGAATCAATAGTAATCAAACGTTTATTTAAAACACAAGCAGAATTACTAATTAATAAATCAGTATCAATTGAATGCGCTTACAAGTAGGACAAGTATTCTTTAGAAGATCTTCTTCTGTGATTTTTCAAAAATCGTCTATTTTTAGTTAAGTCTCTGTGTCATTAAGCATGCGATATAGTAATAACTGGATCCAACATCTTGACGTGCCATTCGAAACACGGAAGCGCTCGAATAAATGCCACATAAACGTTCACCCATCCATGGACTGACTTTTATGAACTCTGCTTTGCTTCGGTGATCGAACCCGGCCTAGCACCGCGGAGCTATGAGCTGTTTAAGAAACATATATCAAGAAATACAAAATGTAATTACTCACGTAGTTGACGGTGTCGTCAGTTTCGTTAAGCGCATCCTTGTGGTTCTTCATTCGTTCTACGATGCTTTTGTAGAAGCCGTAGCAGTAGAAGTCGTTGCGGGTTATCAGGGGCTCCAACACGAACCATAGGCAGTTTTTAACGACCTGTAAATGCACGTCATCATCTTAGCCCATTAACGTCCCACTACTGAGCACGAGCCTTCTGTCACATAGCAAGGTGCGAGGGTATTGGGTCATACTCCACCACGCTGACCTAATGCGAATTGGCCGCCCAATTAGGCCTCTAACATGGCTTAACGACTATCACATTTAGTGATTACCGGGACCAACGCCTTAACGTGCCTTCCGAAGCACGGAAGCGCTCGACATCAAATGCCACAAAAACGGTCACCAATCTAAGGACTGACCTGGTGATAGTTTCCGACCAAAGATGCGAGTGCTGTCACTTTCATTTGGTGAGATAATGACAGTGACAGCACTGGTTTTAAATCTGGTCTCTCGTTTCGTAATAAGCCCCTATATTAATTATACCCTCTATTAGATAACATCAATATTTGTGTTTACCTTCAGTTGCGCCACATTATCGTAGGCGGTGAATGCTAGATCGTGTGCTAACACCGGCACTGCGAACACCAGCATATAGTCTGGCAGGATGTGAGGCAATTGGCTTACTGCTCGCTCCACTGTACAATAAAAATAAACATTTATGTTAGTAATTGTACAAAAGACATTTATGTAAGCAATGATTTAAAAGAATTATAAATACATAATCACTTTTTTTATTATTATGACAAAATATTTTATTATTTTACCTTTATAAAAGCAATTCGTTAAAAACAAGTATATGCAAAGGTATTCAAGAGATCGAATAAAAATTGTTGCGCATACGTCCACAAATTTTGTCAAAAAAGTATTTACTTAAATTTCAACAATGAAGTGCAAGTGGTGCACCTGCCGATCAACGGACGAGGCTCTGGCGAACATTACAGTGCCCGGTAAGCGGTCTGGCGAAGTGTAGGCGTATAATATGCCTCTGCCTACTCCTTCGGGAAAACAGGCGTGAATGTATGTATGTATACTCTCTGTGTACTGGTCAAAATTGTCTATTGGGGAAATAACTAATATATTGATCCTCGCACTATATTTAATATAACATCTACCTTCCTCGTGGAATATGAGGCCCGTGCTCAGTAGTCAGGTAGGAAGTTTATGAATTATGATGATAATAACATACCTTTGGTCCCAACAGTAATGTTCCGTATGTATTCCCTCCTCCGTACAACGTCAGCAAGCATATATTGCCTCACCAGACCTCGTATGCGCCGGTCCGGTTCTCGGCCGGCCAACGCATACATTCCCATGAAGTCCAGTGGCAGACATTTGTTTGGTATACCCTGCAATTTGAAAAGTTAATTATATTCTAGTTTATAAAGGAATATGAGCTCAAAAATACTAACACACAATTATTTTACTTAATAAGGTACACCAACAGCATTACATGCACATAAATTCTTGAAACTTACTAATTAAGGGTACTTTTCTTACTGCATGCCTATTATAGGTATACACAACATTAAATGTAATATTTAAAAGCATGTTAAAAATTAATAACATTCATATGTTTGAAACAACATTATAATTATTAAGCGACAAGAAATACTTAATCTTCATCATTTAATTCCGTTTATACAGTAAGGTATTACGAGTTATTTAAATTAAATACTATTGATAAAAGCGTATAAGTGCATGACTTTACGAAAAGTTTAAATCTATACCTTTGACAATCCTTTGTGTAGTTTCGCCGCGAAACCTTCTCGAACTTGTGGTACATCGTCCTGTTATAAAACATATTTATAATTAGAATTTCACAGTAAATAAATATTTTCTGACAGTTACACCAATTATTAAGTTCCAACATAAGTAAAGTATAATTAAGAACTTGTGTTATGGATACTACATAATAGATAAACATATATAAATACTTTTATGTTAAATAAATACATACTTAATATATACATAGGAAAACACAGAAAGATTAGTCCTGTGTGGGAATCGAACCCACGACTTCAGGAGCGGAGTGCGGGTATACTCGCCTATACGCAATATCGGTCGTTGAGGCGAACAATACTATATGGATGCATGTGTTGTATAAATTCATCTTCTTTTCCACCAACGAAGCCCGCAGTTGGACCATAGATCATGCCCGCAGCCCCGATCAAACGGCTTTCAGCAATCATTATCAAGGAATCAAACCACACGACGTAGACCTGCTGCGTTGAAATCACCATTAAAGGAACTTTTTCCCCCAAATCTCAATCTCGGTTCAACCGATTTTAACAAAAAATTTTTTTGCAATTTGGTATGTAATGGTAAATATGTCCTCGCCTTAATTGATTAAATGGTGTCTTAGTAAGAACATTTATATGAAAGAACAATGTTTGCCGGGTCATCTATTTTTATTACTAGCGACCGCCTGGGATTTTGTCAGAGTGACCTACATATAAAACTTCCACTTAAATCACTTACTTTAAAAAAAAAAAAGAAGAGATTTAAAGATTTAATAAATTTAATACATAGGGACAGACAAAGGAAAGCGACATTGTTTTATACTATGTAGTGATAGTGATGATTATAATCAAATGTACTGAAAGGACAAGCCCAGCCTGTTAACAATAGCATACCTATATCACATCCGTAATAAACATAATATAAGATGAGTACTCACAATCATGAGATGGGAGAGATTATAAAACTGTTCAGCCGTGAACTGGTCGCCGACGCCCTTCTGTTCGCATATTTTCAACATGGCCGCGCCGGCCGCTAACCGCAAGTGCGCCATTTCTGCTTTCGACAACTGGTTTTGCTGTAAACGAAACTTCGCTGTTATTCCATTCTAAATTTACTGATACGAACCCACACATACATCATAGTTTCGGTGTTTATAAAGTTTATAAGCAGGAGAGCCTACTGTTTCCCTGTTCTTTCCTTTGCGTCGGGGTGTCTGAAAGAGATCGCTTTTAGCGATAAGACCGCCTAGCTTGACATTTTCATTTATATTACATACATACATACATACATACACACACATCTGTTTCCCTTAAAGTAGGTAGAAGCATTGTATACGCCTACATTTCGTCAGTTATATTGTCGGTCCCAACTTATAGGTGGCGAGCCTATTGCCGCTTACCGGGCACTGTTATGTTCGCCAGAGCCTCGTTCGTTGATCGGCAGGTGCACCACATGCAGGTGAGGTTGTCTTAGGCTTCTCAGATCTTGGTAGGAGCCCTATACACTTTTTATATTGTAATTCATTGTAATCTGTAGTTTTCAAGTTTTTTAATAAAGAGTATATCTATCATACATGCTGATTGTTTTTGGTTGGTTGTAACCAGGGTGGTTTGCTCACTGCACCGCGCTTTGTCGTATAGACGCGGTACGAGAGATTTTAACGTAGAGAAAAACCCGCTGTGTGTGTTTTCTATATAATGAAGCATTGGAATACCCTTCGAAGGACGTTGGCCAACGCCACATTTAACTGTAAAATATTTGATAATATTCATTGTGACCAAATTGTATCTGTTTATGTTTTGAACAACAATGTTAGTCGAAATTACTTTCGTTGGAAATATTTAACAAGAAGTGGTAAGTATTACGCTAATTGTTTTATAAGACAACATAAAAGACAAGAGAGAGTAACCTTGATCCTATATATCGAGATGACTTAATAAAACTTGAGGTAATTTTTTCTTCATCATCACCAGTCATGACCATAACAACCACTCTTTGTTTCAATAGTCGTGACGTCATAAAAAATCTATGGCAAAATTTAAAGTAATTGTTAAAGACAAAATGTACCTGTAACAAATCCCCTTTATGCACAATGAAAGCGTTGAGCATCCTGAAAGTCTTCTGTGCCGATAGCTCGTCCCTCTTGAGGCCTAGCAACCAGCGCGCCATACACTTGAGGCCCTCGAGTTTACACCGGGTCTCTTCAGGCAAGTCTTCTTCGGAACACCATTCGCCTATTGGGGCGTTTGGGCCCCCGCCCCCTTCGCGTACTAATAACTCTTTTACTATCTATGAATAACAAATAAATAAATATTTTTCTAACAATTACACCAATTATATTCCAAGAACTTGTGTTATATGGATACTAAATAACGGATAAGAATACATAAATATACTTAATATACGTAGGAAAACACCCAGACCAGAACAAATATTCATGTTTATGCACACAAAGATTTGTTCTGAAAGAAATCGAACCCACGATCTTAAAAGCGGAGTGCGGGTATACTCGCCACCACGCCATTCTGTATATTGACGGGAATGTTAAACATTAAATTAACGTAGCGCGCAAGGTCGATGGATGACTAATTAAAAAGCAAAAAATTATTTATAAGAACTTCGTACTGTATGACGCTTTGCCTTTTCTGCGTATAATTAATTAACCCACATGCTTTTCGTGTAGAAAGGGGAGAGGGAGAGGAAGAGGGAGGGAGAGGAAGAGGGAGGGAGAGAGAGAGAGAGAGAGGGAGAGGGAGGGAGAGAAAAGAGAGAGACTCACCTTCCTAGAGACAGTGTTCTTGATGACCACGGGGAAGTCGGTGGGCAGATTGTGTGCGATGTGGCCTAACGTGACTATTGCAGTGCGGTAATGTTCACAGTTCGGACTGAGGGTGGCCCGGAGTGTCTCCAGTATTTCTGTGAATATCTGGGCTCTTTGCTCTGGTACGTTAACATACAGACATCTGTAAAGAAAATAAACATAATAATATTTAATTATTATTTTCTTTGAGACAAATCTTCTATACAAATAAAAATGGATCTATAAAATGTATATAAGCGCATTATCTTTCCAACGACTGCTTCTAATTGGATAATTCTTTTGATATTGTGTACGTTACTGTCAGGGCAAGACAAAACATTTATGTTCATTAAGTTTTAAATTTATAAATATTGTATTTTATTGTAAGAATAATATATTTATATTCATAGGGTTCATAGTGTGTATAGGGATCCTCCTAAGAAGCCCAAGCAAACCTCACCTGCCGATCAACGGACGAGGCTATGGCGAACAAAACAGTGCCCGGTAAGCGGCAAAAGGCTCGCCACCGATTACGTGGGACCAACTATATAATTGGCGAAGTACGAGCGTATAATATGCCTCTGCCTACCCCTTCGGGGAAACAGGCGTGAATGTATGTATGTATGTTTTTATGTTCATAGGTTATAAATTATGCTCTTAGTTAGCCGTCTCAAAAAGAAAATTTTAAAATTGCGGGGTGTCTCACGTAGTCCATTTATACTTACCATCTTATGTATCATGTAATACAACGATTTGATTTGACGCGATAAAGAGAGTTCACCTTATATTATTTTATTTAAGTTACGCGATTAATATGAAATATCCAAATTAAATACATAAAAATTTAGAATGTACAACTTGCTTAGTATAACAGTTAGTGAAGTAAACAAACGAAATGTCTGACTTATAAAACTGCCCACATAAATACGGTTTCAGGTCCCTCCATTTCAAACAATCAAACTATGTATGGGATTTTTTTTAATATCATATACTATTACATAATACTTGAAAACGTCAAAATTAATTATAAAAACCAATCGACATAATTATGATTACACCATCACGAAGCTTAGATATACCTACATAAAAATGAAGTGTAAGTGTTTATTCCGAGCCACCGCTCTGTAAGAAGAACTGGCAAGAAACTCACAGGCCATGCTTGAAATTCATACCTTATACCTTTGTCCAGTGCGGTTACACGTTATTTAATTAATTTCCTACTTTTTAGCTGAAATTCATGCGTAGTCGACATAAATATAATGAATTTTATGCTAGAAAGTAATTTTGGATTTATACGGCCTATGTCAGATGCGCAATATGCCAGACGGTCTAAGAATCTAAAAGGAGCCTAGTAGGTTAAGTACTTTTATAACCATGTGAAAGCAAGTTAGTTTTTATAATTTATTGATATTTCTACTAAGATTCGAATCCAGCTGGGTTGGGCTGCGTTCGGGAAACTACGCAAAATCTTCTCGTCCAAAGTACCTCAGTGTCTCAAGACGAAAGTCTTCGACCAGTGTGTGTTGCCAGCGATGACGTATGGGACTGAGACGTGGTGCCTGACTATGGGCTCATAAGGAAGCTCAAAGTCGCTCAGCGTGCAATGGAGAGAGCTATGCTCGGAGTGTCCCTACGTGATAGAATCAGAAATGAGGAAATCCGTAGGAGAACCAGAGTGACCGACATAGCGAAGCGCGTTTGCAGGCTAAAGTGGCAATGGGCGGGGCACATAGCTCGAATAACCGACGACCGATGGGGCGTTAAGGTTCTTGAATGGCGACCACGAATCAGCAAACGTAGTAGAGGGCGGCCCCCAACGCGATGGACCGATGATCTGGTCAGGGCGGCGGGGATCCGGTGGATGCAGGCGGCAAAGAATCGATCTACGTGGAAAGCAATTGGGGAGGCCTATGTTCAGCAGTGGACTTCAGAAGGCTGAAATGATGATACTAAGATTTGGACCTACTAGCCTCGTTATAGGTTTTTATAATATAGTATTGTATTATATATAGTATTGTATAGTATTATATCGAGGGTAGAAATTAACAATGTGGTAAGTGAAAAGTCGTTTCTTTTAATTAACAATATCATAAGTGATAAGTCGTTGCTTTTAACTTACGCCATTGTTTAAAATAACGTCTCTTCACTTACGACATTGTTAATTGCTACAGTTGATATATATTATAGTATTGAGAAATTCATGAGTGACAAAAGGAAGTAAATAAATAATTACAGTTGAAATGTAATGTAAAGAAAACATGTATTAATTTTGGACATTAGTATAATGTAATCTGAGTTTGTCTTTTAATTTAATAATGGCATGTATTATTGTGATACCAAAAATTGTAACATTTCAACACAAATTTATTTTTGTTTATGAAATAAATAAATAATAATAATAATATACCGTCTGGCATTATGCATAACTGACATAGCTCGTATATAACTATTTTTGAAAGTTTACCTGACAGCATTTTTGGCTTGTTTCGGCGTGCCGACCTCAGCATACGCCTTGCAGAGTGTGATCAGTCTTGGGAATAATGTTGGGCAAGCTTCACCTGCAAAATGTTATACGAAATATTATCTTGGAGCTTGTATATTTGTTTTTAATTAAACATTTTACACAATAAACCGAAAAAAGGACACACATTAAAAAAAATAGTTTGTTTGACTTCACTTGCCTTGATATAAAATTTGTTTCTTATAACTTGTATCTTTTCATTAATATATAAATTATTTAAGTACATAAATTACAAACTGCTTATACCTAAAGGCCGGTATCTTCCTAGGAAAGTAAGTGCGGCCAGTATATGAGGTGCCACGTGTTCGTCGTCCAACTCCAGTAGTGATGTGAGTCTCTCTAAAACGTCTGCGTGCAAGAAATGGGCGGGAAACACGAACGACAGCATAACTAGCAGCTTCAGGCCGCGCTCTGCACACCTTGCCATGTCTATTCCTGTAAATAAAGAAACAAATAAAATGTCATAAATTTTAATTTATTTTTGACCAGTAGAAGCAGGAAAATATTGCAAAAATGTGTAAGATACGTGAGAAAAAAATAATAAGATACAGTTAGGAATTTGGTAAAATACAAAACAAAAATATCGTGTTATTTTTTGACGAACGATATGGCGTGGAGGTCAGTATACCTGCACTTCACTACAGAGGTCGTGGGTTCGATTCCCACACAGGACAAATCTTTGTGTGCATGAATATGAATATTCGTTCTGGTCTGGGTGTTTTTCTATGTATATTAAGTATATATTTACAAAAAAAATGATTTTAAGTATGTTTATCCGTTCGTTAGTATCCATAACATAAGTTCTTCATGATACTTATCTTGGAACTAGTGTGATTGTAAGAGAATATTTATTTATTTAAACAAGCCGTATAGATTTTTCATAACAAATATTATGCATTTTTTTTTAAAGTTATTATTTATGGTTCGTATACTTCTAAGTAACCATTGAAAATAACTAGAAATTTCTAGTGCCTGACCGAAATACGAGTTGCAACCGAAACCGAAGTTATGGTCTAAGTATCAACCGCACCTTAATTTAACATATTATTTTTATATTTGAAATCTAGTGTAAATAAATTAATTTAAATAAAAAATTTACACGGTTGTTTCGTGTTAAATGAAATGAAAAACCACTTATTCTAGTTTTGTAATATTATCATAAATAATACTACACTATCACATGCATATCATACTATAGCGCACTCACCCCAATGACCAACGGCAACTAGTGTTTAACCGAAACTAGTTTTTAGGTCCGAAACTGAATTACAGTTATGGTCTTAGTTTCGGATACTTTTAGAAAGAAATTTCATTAAAAACACATAGATAACTGAAGTAAATTATTAAGTACGTACCACACTCCTCAGCTATTGTATGGTCCGTCCCCTTGACCGCCCCTTCCACATACCCCACTAATATAAGCAGGGAGTCATGGTCAATCATCACGGAGCTCACTCGTTCTAGAAGCATCTTTACCGTGTTGTAATATAGGTTTGTCATGACGGGCTGGCCTAGTCTCTTCAGTACATTTGACTGTAATAAAAATATGTGTGCATTTATTAATTTTGTTGACATATAAGATCACAATAAACTTAGATTAATAAATAATAGTAATTTGATTTGATTTGTTTTGGCGACCGATATGGCGTGGAGGTCAGTATACCTGCAATTTTAATTTAATTCAATCATTTATTCTGAACAATATACATTTTGTGAAATAATTTTATTTTACAAATTACATGCGAATATAAAAGTCATATTATTGAAGTTGTAAAAAAATAAATATAATGATTATTCTAATTAATTAACAATAATGAGCAATCCTGAGGTTAAAGGAAAAACAAATGTCACTAAATACATACGATGAATTTGGGTCTTGATTTTTCCAATATTTTGTAAGTATTTACTTACAGAACGAAAAATTATTTATATGTGTTTGTGCGTGGTCTTCAAGTTATAAGCTAAAAGTGCTGTGTGATATGTCAAATAATATTTATTATTACAATATTTTTTTATCATAATAAAATTATTGTGGTTATTAGTAACATTTTTAAATTATTTATTAGTTAAGCTTCAAACTATACATTTAATTCGTGTCTGAAAATCACATAAAAAATAGTTTAGGCTTTCAACAAGGATGAAATTAAAACATACCTCCATTTACGTTCTAGAAATTTCATAAAAACCTTGCTGAATACCTAATGGAGGTACTTCAACAAATAGTTTGAAAAAAAATTGCTTTGACATAATGTGGTGTTGTATCACATAAAAATTTAGAAAAGCTTCATTTCATACATTGACGTTTTGCATGAATCATTTTATTAACATAATGTTTTATTCTATAATGCGAATATGGAGGCAAGTGAAATTTTAAATGTGACAGTTGGATTTGAACGAATATCCTGTCTTCATCTGCCTATCTGGTTGGTTGTAGTGATACTGCTGCCGCATACGACGTATTCAAAGACCTGCTATATGCGCTACTTATAATTTTAAATTTAAAGATTATTCAATAGATGTTTACCAGGAATAATTAACTGTGTGTTACAGGAATATTAAACTCTTCTGACGTTTTAAAAAAAATCAGTTATTACTTAACGGTTTATGTAAACACAAAGAGAATGAAAAGATGTAAACAAATTCAATACAGAGAATTAAAATAAGCTTGAAATGCTGTTATTTTCGGTTATCATTGTATGTAGTAGTCGTTTAAGACATGTTAGAGGCCTTATTAGACGGCTTAAAAAATTGTTACTGCCATTTTCCATCCAAAAAAAAAGGAAATAAAGAGGACCTAACACACATGACCTCGCCAATCTGCACTGAGTACGCGTGGTCGATAATGTTCAATTTTGAAATGTTTATTTAATGTAATTTTTAATGTACTTAATATATATACGATAAATCTTATCTTATGACCTGAAACTCTCTAACTTTGGTTTGTGTGTAAGAGTTTTTCTGAAGCCTAGTGTTAATTATGGTTTTGGAATTTCAAATTACAATAATATTTAGAATTGTTTTATGACAAAAATAAACTTTTTACTGTATACCCTTGCATTGTGGAATCAGGTACCTGGCGTGGTTACATCAAAGGATTACTATATGAGCTTTATTTTTTTTAAAGAAAACGGTTTATTAATTTAAGCATGCCCCATGTAAGCATTGACGATTAACAGTATGGTTATGTGCAATCTTACAATATATAAAATAAAAAAAGGAAAAATACTTACAGTCGTACGAACGCAGACTTCACAACTAACATTCGGATTGAGAATAGTCTCCATGCCTTGTAGCAACTCCGGCGCCGATTTCATATGCTGCGAGAACTTATTCAGAAACTCCTGCGACTTGACTGACTCCGGTAGAAACTTAGAACTTATATGCAACACTTTGGCTATTAATTCCTTCTGCACTGCTGGGGTAGGGGCCTTCCTATGAAGCTCAACCCACTCCGCTACCGTCCGCCGAACTGCCAACTGGTGTTTTTGTAGCTCAATAAACGCTTTTGTAGCATTGTCATCGACATTTGACATGAGATAGTACAGCTTCTTCATTCGTATCGGAGCTGCTAAGGTATAAGGAACAAGGGATGTATTCAACAGACGTTCAACTAGTAATCTGTCTTCTAAAGCAGTCATGTAATAGCCGTGAAGTATTTTGTCTTTGATCCACTGTACTGCTTTCTCTGTAGCGGGAGGAACTGTTTCTTCAGTCAAGAATTTCTTGTATATCATAGCAAGGCCTGACATGGCCTCTTTTCTAATTTTAAACTTTTTATCTAAAGTTCTCTCTTTGACAAAGTGCAGCAAGTCGTCAGATTCTGCTACAGCTTGGAAGTCTTTTTGAGCTGTTGCAATAATAGCCATTACTACTTCATAACGCACTTGCTCGTTGGCATCGTGCTGTCTGAGTTTCAATGTCTCCGTTATATCTTTTCTCAAGCCCGGATGATGTACAAGAAAATGCATACAGTATTGTACGCATTTGATCCTAATAGGCACTGAGATGTCGTTGAAACGCCCTAAGAATGCTCGCCATAAGGCTGGATATTGCTTGGCAAGTTCTGAGCCTGGTTCAGAGAACATCCTAGCGAGAAGGGCCACACCGCTCAGTCGCTCTTGGAACTGCGCGGATTTTAATTTGCATTCTAATTGTGGCAACACTGAGAGTAACAGAGAGGGGCAACACTGGTACAACTCGTATATAAGTTCATACACTTTGGAAAATATCAATAGATTTTTCTCTTCTTTGCCAAGAATTAAAACATGGTTGAAAAACTGAAAAAAGATGAAAAAAAAATTTGTAGGTCATCAAAATATCGCACCACCGGTGCTACAACATCACTTCTGAAACAATTTAATCTTCCAGGAGAAGCGTTTCCAAATTAAATATCCTGTTATAAAACATAGTTCTTCTTAATTATGAAAATTTACTAGTAATATTTAAGCCTTTATTTCAGATTTCATTTCACAGTAAAACAAACATCTTACAGTTTGGTATATTCGTAATTTTTCTCATAATCAGATTTATTTTGACAAAATTGCAGAAGTGACGTAGCACCGGAAGTGTGATATATAGAAATCAAACACAATATAGTGACACACAATTACACGTAAATGTTAAATAAAATGCAATATAATATGATGATATGCAATTATGAAATTTGTTGTGTATATCAATTCAAGGGCTACACCCTGCACCCTATTTTCCTTAGTTCCAAGTAGTTATATTTCTGTGTGTGAACTTAATACATACAAAAAAACACTACGCCCTCTGACTATTTCAAAAAAATAAGTCACGTGTCAGGTTCTTACAATTGTAGTTTTTAGTATAACCGCCTTTACGATAAGCCGATAATCTAGCCAAGATGTTGGATGCTTCAAAAATTATATTGCAAGCCACTTTTTATTTGAAATTCAAAACAAGCTTTTATTTTTATTATAGTTTCAAATTTAAAATGTCCTCTAGTGAGAGAATATTTCCATATTTATCCCGATGTTATTCACGGTACTGGATCGAATCATGCATTTTGAATGAATTCAGTAATGGATTATACAATTTTATTTATTTCATCTGCGTCATATGTAAAACAGTTTATCCGTCAACAATCATTCTTCAATCAGTTCTGTATGTGTGGCTTCCCTTAGTAGCTGAGATTATCTTATTTGTTGTTTTTGTATTATCTTATATTTTAAAAACTACTTTAATTATCTTAAAACAAGCCACGTTTTCTCTTATATATTGCAATCAATCTGCCAATTGCCGTCCACAGCTGAACAAAGGCCTCTCTAAAAGAGCGTCAACCAATCAGGTCTTCTGCATCCATCACGTACCAGCCGCCTTTCTCAAGCCGTCTGTCTATTTTGCCACAGATCGTGCTACACTACTTTTGTACAAACGCTGTCTCTACTCCAACTTTGTTGACGTTTACATATTTAGTATATACATACAATTACGCCTGTTTCCCCGATGGGGTAGGCAGAGGCATATTATACAACCACATTTCGCCAATTAAATTTTTGGTCCCACGTAACAGGTGGCGAGCCTATTGCCGCTACTTTTGTTCGCCAGAGCCTCGTCTGTTGATCGGCAGGTGCACCACTTGCAGGTGAGGTTGGCTTGGGCTCCTAAGATGTTGGTAGGAACCCTATACACATATTTAGTAACATAGCGTACATATCGTAGTTCGCCGTATTATTAATCGTATTGTATACGTGTATACATGGGTTGGGCGGTATCGCATGTCGTATCAAAGCGGCGTATCATGAACCGTCCAATAGGCAATGATCATACGCGTAGGCGATACGGTCATTGGATCAGGCAAAGTATGCATATCTGGAACTGCCAAACACACCTGACATAAAACTAGACTATTGGACCCTGCCCTGCCTTCCCTAATGCCACTTGGTTTACCTAAATAACGCTAGATGCTAATATGACAATTTATTACCAAGATACAAAAACTCACCCCCTGTATATAAGGCTCTAGTGTTTCATTGGTTTTGAGAATAAGTTCCTTGGCCAGAGAGTAAGCATGCTTCTGTTCCCTCTTGTTGGGCTCCACCAAGTTAATAAGGATCACATTCAGGAGCTCATTGGAGACCACGTCTGATTCAGTGATGAGTGGGCATAGGACATCAAGCATAAATGACTTCACTTTAGTCGAGTGCTCGGTGCTGTAGGCAAAGAAATAAAAGGAAATTCAGGTTTTTGAATCATTCATATATATCATTTGTATTTGCACTGAGTGTAGGGGTTTTCAACGTAATGTAAACAATTGATATGGAAGTGACCTCGACTCTATATCAAGATTTGATCCACAAAAAGTGACAGTGCAAGAAACCGCAGGAGTATCGTGTTGTGCCCAATTTAATAATTGGATGACATACTATATACACTACATGACATCTCCCGGTTATGCCACATGGAGAGAAAATATTTTAAATTTAACTGATAGACAATTTTAATGAAAAGAGGTACTATGTAAATTTGAAAACAGTTTTTATCGAAAAGAAATTCGAAATTCAAATTCGTCATACACTATTGGTTTTTCAACGAACAAAATAATTTCAAAACATATTTTATCTGGAATAAAATGCGTGGTTCCTGTAAGCCACTGTTTTTTAATACTCACTTGACAATCCTGAACATGAGCGAGAACAGAGCACAGAATATCTCCTGACAATCCTCCAGCTCAAAACACATGTTGAATGATTTTACATAGGCCAGATTCTCCAGCAGGTAAAAATACCGCTTGAATGCTGGGTCTTTGGGGTCTCGGAGACCTTGCAACTGTCTGATGAGGAACAGGAATATTGTTTTAACCTGCGAACAATTACATACATCTTATTACTATTATACATACATGCCTGCTGCCTGCTTATCACGCCTGATTCCCCGAAGGAGTAGGCTATTTTACTCCCACATTTCGCCAACTATATTATTAGACTGACGAAATAGGTGGCGAGCATACTGCCCCTTACAGGGAACAAATAAATGTATATACAGAAGTTTTAAATAGTGATTTCAACGGCCGGTCGCTTGCATTCGGCCATATTTGAGGTTTATGGAGTTCTAAGTTCCATAGTGGATTATTCCTTGGGCTGATGATGAGGGGTCTGTAAAAGGTATAACTATCAAAAGTAAAATCAATCTAACCTGTTCCTGATCCTTATACGGCGCTTCCGGAGCGTAAACCCTAAGGACGTCCGCTATGCAGCACGCGATCAGCAGCTGGACGTCTCTCGAAGGGTGCGTCAGGAAGAACTCGTCCGCCAAGTGTAACGCCAGTGGGATGTACTGCTGGTACATGCCTTCGTCCTGGCCCAGACCCTGGAGGGTGTGGGCCAGCAGCTGTGGAAAGAACAAATTATTAATGACTACTATAATACACAACTGCATCATATCGCGTTTTTAAAGTTTTAACACATGCATGATTTATTTTTGATATTAGAGGACAGCTTTCCACCCGACCGGGTTTACTCTAATTCAACGAAAACGAAACTTCGTTATTCCCATCTCTTTCACTCTCTAGGTATATCATTATAACTCGCCGCCCGTCCGCCTTCTATAGGCGACCGGCCGCGTCGTCGGCTTGTTCGTGTTCCACGCGCGCCTCAAAGAGATGTCACCTCTGGACGTAGCAGGCACAAGAAGGAACATGGATGGTTTTTAGTCAGTAAAAGTCTGACACACCCTCCCGCTCCAAGAGGTATATCATTATCGAGTGAAAGGGGTGAGTATAACGAAGTTTAGTTTTCGTTGAATTATAGTAGGGCCTCAGGTCAGGGCGGTGGTTGCAAGCTGCTCGAGATCGACCGACGTGGAAAACAACAGAAATAGGTTCAGCAGTGGACTTCTAAAGGCTGAGATGATAATAATGATAAAAAGAGTTGCTATTGCCTGGAAAAACATGCATATAAACAAAGTATTTTTAATTTACCTTCTTAACGTTTAGTTTTGTTACCCTGTTGTGACAAAAAATCTCTCACATATTTGTAAATAAAATAAAATCCGAAATTTAAAAAGAAAAAGATATTTATGAGATATTAAATCGACTTCTCGCAGTATCTGTCTGCATTTTACTGTGCAGACTATTGCAGTAGTTGTACTACAAACAAGCTAACTGCACTGTTATAACTACACTACCTAGTAACTATTATTACTACTACACTGTTAGCACTACTGTTATTAAGTGCGAGAACCGCGCAGTGAGCGATTATACAACATGTAAAATAATAAGGGTTTCACCAAGAAAGTAGTTTGTTATAAATCGGCTACTCAATCGATTAAAAATATTAAAAAGATAGGTAATTTTTGTAATTTTTTTTTTTAATATTTTTTTTTTTGCGGCACTTTTCGGTGCTAAGCGATGTGTGCGTGCGTGTCTCTGTGTGTGTGTAGGTCGGTAGGCTAAAGCGCTAATATGCCCATACGAATTGCCCTCGATGAGTATAACTAGTAACTTAAATAAACCATATTTAATTAAATAAAAGTAAAATTATTTTGCATGTTTTTTAATTATAATTAAATATTCTAATTGGGGTGTCTGAGGGTGTGCGTTAATTCTGTGCCATGTTGTATAATAATGGTTATAACCATTTCAATATCGTCGTCTCAATCTATAAACGACCCTCAAATGGACGAGGGTCTCTTCGAACAAATCAAAGTTAGATGGAAGTTAGTGCTCCTAATGCATATAACACGGAGATCCATTGCGTTTGGTTGGGGCATATAACTTGCGTCAACTTTTAAAACTATTCAAGGTGTCCGTATAACGCTTCTGAACTCTAAACAGACTGAATGTATACCACATAGCTAGACATAATTTCATGCAGATAGCGTCCATATAGGCTATTAAAGGCTTACTGAATTTAAAAATGCCTTTAGGTTTTAAAAAGCTTATAAGTTTAAAATAAGCCTATAGACCTAAATAGCATTTTAGGCTTTTTTGCGACTAAAGTATTTTTCAAGTACCTAGGCTTATTTTAAGGCTATAGCCGTTAGATATTTTAAACTTTCGCGTGTATTAAAGCTATACTTGGTTGAAACTAGACTTAACGCGGCAATCATTATGAAGTATTGCTAGTACTTCATAATGCAAATCATAATCATAATGCTTACTTCCCCGACGTTTCAAGTGTTACATCATGAGTCGCCTCATGACCCCGACCACGTTGCATAGTTATAGCCATTTATATTTATTCTTTTAATCGTATAATTAAGTTGCCGAATTATATATTCGAACAATAAATAAAATAGACCTAGACTAAAATTCTTTATAGGCTTTAGCCATTTAGTTATGTGCCTAGCCTATAAAAAAGGCTAAAAGCCTTTAGTCCTCAGGTAGGCAAAAAAAAGGCTATGAAAAAGGCCTAGCCTAAAACCTTTTTTAGGCTTTTATCCCGCTGTAGCCCTTTAATTCATAGGCCTCGGGAACACATTTTATCTAGAATCTAGAACTTTAGTGCAGATTTAAAATCAGGGAGAGAATTGAGATTTCGGGTAGGGTATGCTACATGTAGCGCTCATTGCTCCGAGAGACCATCTGGTCTCTGGTCTAGATCAACTCAACTGTGTATCAGAATTAAATTAAGCAAGGCTTAGGATATGCAGTGCTTATTTACATGTATAGCATAGTGGGTCCGCCACTGCTGGGGAGTAGCCTGAGCCTAGCAGTGGGACGTTAATAGGCTAATAATAAGACTTAGATCCATACGAACTGTATACAATTTGTATTCACTTAGAGCAAACAAGAAATCAATAGAGCAGAACGTTCTACTCTAAAAACATACCAACAGTTCAGTTCATACACATCACAAGCTAATGCTTAAACAAATCTATAGAACAATAAACTGACTAAAAGACCTTGGTCTCAAAATATATAGTAAAAATATAGTAGAGCACAGAATTCCTCATATAAACACGGTATTATTTTTTGTCGTTGTTTCGGAGCGATCACGTAACGCATAATGTAAACATACTACAAACTAAACGTGAACCCAAACTTTGTGGGACTTTTATATGTCACCTAAGTGTTATTAACAGACTTTTTGAGCTTGAATAAGTTTCCCAACCAGTGTTGAAAAAAGTATTATACTTTTGTTTACACACTCGTAAGCAACCAGATCGACATTTGAGTTCCAGTAGACAACATGAAAGTTAGCAAAAAGTTTCAAAAGATATTTTTAAGTACATGTTGTATCATCATCATCACCGCCATAGGACATGCCCTGCTAAACATAGGCCTCACCAATAAATTTCCACATAGAGCGATCCTGAGTCGCCTGCATTTTTCGGCTTCCCGCCGCCTTGACCAGATCAACGGTCTATAGCGTGTAAATGTTGTATACTTATACTTAAAACAATGTTCGGATGTAGTTAGCGGTGAGTCGATTTGGTTGCTCGCGAGTGTATTTTTCCAGTACCATGACCTTCCAAACTAATATTATAAATGCGAAAGTAACTCTGTCTTTCTTTTCTTCACACTATTTGTGTAAAATTTACTACAGACATAGTTTGGAACTCGAGAAAGGACATAGAATAGTTTTTATCCCGAAAATCCCGCGGGAGCGGGAACTTCTCAAAAATCCCGTGAGATCGGGAACTATGTAGGAAAAACCAAAAATCTGCCGGAAGTCACTATTCCACGCGAACGAAGTCGCGGGCAAAAGCTAGTAATATTATATAATAATTTACCTACATGTTGCACGTGCAAGCAAAATATTCCACTAGACTTTCCAAATAATTTATAATAATGATTGACTTTTCAATACTATCATGACAGTAAAGAAACGTACTATTTGTAAGATTTATTTTATTTCAGATTATTGTAATAAGAACTTATATGTTGACACTATGGTATTTTGCAACACGGTCGGTGGTGCTTGAGGTGATGTTTTAAGAGAAAAATAATACAGAATTGATTATAAGGCATTATTTAAGATTGTATAAGACTAAATAAGATGCAATAAAGAAAAGGAGTGAAGCAGCATTGTTCGTGGTTTTATTCCTACAAATACATGCATACACCGCTCATTACAAAAGTCGACCAACTCTATTTTTTAGGTACATGTTGAACGCTTTATAACTTTATTGGGTTAGATGTTCTTGAACTAATATTTTACTTCAATATTCGGTGTTTCTTCATCTTCACCCTAAACCGACGGCCGTGTAGTATGAGGAGGTTAATGAGTGTGAATGAAGCTAAAAGCGTGTGCCAAGATCGTAGCAAGTGAAAGGATGTGATCTCTGCCTACCCCTACGGGAAAGAGGCGTGACGTTATGTAAGTATGTCTTCATCTTGCTGATGTGAAAAAATTATTGAATAATGTGTAACCCTTACAACGTGTTCAACGCGAACCTAAATACCAGAGTGGGTCGATATTTGTGATAACCAGTGTATTGCTAATGATCGTAGCCGTAGTACTTCGCCGATGTACTACAGCCGTAAACCCACTCGTAAAACTCTTTTGTGACACGTTAATGATTACATCCTGCCTGATGGTAAGCAGTCGATGTAGTCCAATAAAAAATGAAAGCGCTTCATACCGTGAAATAAGCACGGTACAAAGCGCATCCACTCATGACGGCCTGCTAAAATGCCGTTTCACGCCCCGCTTATGTTTGTAATGTTTAATAATCTTTTATATAAAAAAACAATAGGTACATACTGAATAAAACACGTTTTACAGATAACCTTTTACTGTCTAATTCCGATTACCAACCAACGGGATTAACGTGCCTTCCGAAAGCATAGAGATCTCACATACCACGCTTACGGTTACCCCTCCCAAGTAGTAAACGGTCACCTTAGTAAATTGCTTAACTTCGGTAATCGCTTCTAGGGAACCACCAGCGCTATTTCCATAATAATTATTTTCTCAGGTAAACTGAACGAACCAATATACCTAATCCAAAAAAAAAAAAAAAGGAATTGCATAATACATCGCGCGTTAAAATAATAATTATGTTTAGTCAGAAGTAACTCGTGAAATATGATACAATACACTTGAATATTTAGTGTCAATCTTTCAAAGAATATTACGAAATGTTATTTTGTGACACACTTTTTGTCTTCATAGCGACTATGGACACAAAAATAATTTACATTAAAATGCATCCAAGGCAACACTGACTACAATACTAATACCCAACATCATCTCAGCCCATTAAAGTCTCACTACTGAGCACAGCTACTGCTACGTGGTCGGAAACGATCACCGAAGCAAAGCAGAGTTTACAGAGGGCAGTTCTTGGATGGGTGAGTATTTGTGGCATTTAATATCGAGCGCTTCCGTGCTTCGGACGGCACGCTACGCCATAATTATGACCAATACCCTCTCACTTTGGTTTCTAATAGAAGGCCTGTGCCCAGTAGTGGGACGTTTAATGGGCTAAAATGATAATGATGACTAAGACACGTGATTTCTCTCACGAACCAAGGTGATAGGGTGGTATTGGGTACCCATAGCTGCCATCCATCCAAGGACTGGCCTCTGTAAACTCCGCTTTACTTCTGTTATCGTTTCATTCCACAATGCGGAACAAGTGCTGATTGCAATACTACTTACACTAAAACACACCAATACGAAAAAATCAAATTGAAGTGAGCGCATCAAAGTGTGAGCTTTTTGTAACATACTTATAAAAGTAATCAGGTTCCTATAGCACAGCAAAACAATTTTGTTTTAAATTGTGCATAGACACGATACAATTTGTAGGATAACATTGTTTAAATAAAATGAAATGTGACCCGTCACAATAACCATATTCTGCCTTCGACGCAGCTGGACTGCCTGTGAAATATGTGACGCATACCGTGGAATAAGCACGGTACATGCGCATCCACACATGACGGCCTGCAATGACCCGCCTAAGAGAGCCGGGACTGCCGAATCGTCTTAGCTTGCCTCTGCACTGAAACGTAACAAGCCAGCAGAGTGGAAAAAACAGAGAAAAAATTGCCAATGGCATTCGTGGACAGGAGAGGGGCATAGAATTTATGCAATTCCATTGTTTCATATTTTTCCGTTTCTCCGCCTCGCATGCTTGTTTCCCTTCAATGGACAAGTAGCCCTTCAAAGGAACTACTTACCAAAGTACGACCAGCATGTGTAGTTCGAGAGAGGAAAGGGGATTGTCACATAAAATTAATGAATGCATTGTACAACTGCATGTTTGTTTACACGTGAAATTATCGATAATACTCATGGCACTAATTTCGTAATGCGAATTCAACTTTACACAGGTACATTAAGTAGCACGGAATAATTAAACCAAGTAACCTTTTCAGATTTGCGAATAACATATACAGACGATACGTACAACGCTGTATTTTCACACCTGCTGTTAAAAATAAAGAATGTGATTTGACAAGATGCTTAAATATTTTTAGAACTGCGACCTACTTTTGCATGATGTATAGATAGGAGCAATAACTCATCGCTATTAGGTACTTCCTTTTAAATAATGGCTTCGTGCGTATATTTACCAGTGTCAAGTAAAACATATATTAATAATATTTAATTTTTAGTAATTGAAAATTAGTGGTAAGAAATATATAAGTGACAAATGAGGGCCCCAAACTCCTTGAATCCTCTGTAAAGAATTAGGACCATAATGAGATCTCACATGGACTTCTTGAAGAATTTGAAAAGTGATGTCGCACTGTTTTGTGTCATTTACAATATGCATATAATAGGTTGGGGAAAAAGTCTTTTCGTATTTTTGTATGAAAAGTCAAGACATTTTTTTCAAAGTTTATTTACATTTATTTACAATATATATGTACCGTTTTGTTGAATAACTTTCTGCTTGAATAACTTTCTGCTTGAATAACTTTCTGCCATTTTGTGGGCAGAGACATTATCCCGTTACTGTAGAAACTTTGGGACTTCTGATCAAAAAAACGGGACAAATAGTTTTGGCAGTCCTCTCTTGAGGTCAACCTTACAGAACCTAAAGAATTCTGCAGAGACCGAAACAGGTGAAAATCTGAAGGCGCAAGGTCAGGGCTATATGGTGGATGCACTAGGACCTCCCAGTCGAACTCTCTTAATTTTTGCTGAGTGGCTAAAGATGTGTGTGGTCTAGCGTTATCGTGATGAAAGACCACACCCTTCCTGTTGATCAATTCCGGCCGTTTTCTCTCGACTGCTTCCTTTAATCTCATCAGTTGCTGGCAGTAAAGATCAGAATCGATGGTTTTGCCGGGCGGTAAAAGCTCATAATAAACAATGCCCTTCCAATCCCACCATACACACAGCATCACCTTATTTCGTGTTAGGCCAGGTTTGGCCACAGTCTGTGAAGCCTGGCCAACTTTCGACCACGACCTTTTTCGCACGTTCTTGTCGTACGTGATCCACTTTCCATCGCCAGTTATCAATCTCTTCAAAAACGGCTCGATTTCATTACGTCTCAATAATGAATCGCAAATGAGTACACGGTTCATTAAGTTTCTTTGAGTGAGCTCGTGTGGCACCCAAATATCGAGCTTTTTTGTATAACCAGCTTTCTTCAAATGGGTCAAAACTGTTTTGTGGTCAATTCCCAGTTCTTCAGCTACATCGTAACTACTAATATGCCGATCTTGCTCCACTCTTTCAAAAGTGGCGTCCATTTTATTCGTAACAGGGCGACCAGAGCGAGGTGCATCTTTAACATCAAAATTTCCGGACTGAAAACGTTTGAACCAAATTTGTGCTACTCTTACTGACACTGCATCAGGTCCATAAACATCACAAATTTTTTTCACTGCTTGAGTTGCATTTTTGCCTTTTTTATAATAAAATTTTAAAATGTATCGAATTTCTTCATTAGATTCACTCATTTTTACGGAGAGAAAAACAAATGAAAAATAGCGGGAAACAACTTTTTTTTTATTTTTTTCTTTCCTTTATAATGGAACCTTTTTAATGTTACCAAAACCAGCCAGACACAAATAGTACAGTCAAAAAAAATTTATGATAAGTTTATACCTACGTTATGCGAAAAGACTTTTTCCCCGACCTAATACATGCACAAACTCTTAGTGGATAATAATCCATTGTGGTGTTCAAATAATCACAATTTTTTTAAATAAAATAAAACTGCAGACATGCAGGCTTCACTTTGAATCACTTCACTTCAAGTCTATAATTAGGTATTTAATTTCCTAGTTTAATCTTTTAAGATTTTTTTATAATATTTTTCAAAATTTTTGTAGCATTAATTTGAAATTTATACTAAATGTTATATCGTCACCACCTTACTATATCATGCTTAGATTTGACTCGAGTTCTGAGTCCTTTAGAGTCTAAAGGACTCAGAACTCTAAAGGTTACAATAACGTTTTTTTTAACAGTTTTTTGGATTGTATGCGCTAAAGATATTCTTCCTGAAACGGCTTGAAATATTGGTAGACACTAATATTTGTCCTGTTTAGGAATCGAACCCACAACGGAACTATACTGACCATCACAACATTAACCTTTATTACAAATAAACATTTTTGTTGAATGAAACTTAACAGGCCAAATGATTGAAGCAATA
Organism: Musotima nitidalis; assembly: GCA_949126915.1. Lineage (NCBI taxonomy): Eukaryota > Metazoa > Arthropoda > Insecta > Lepidoptera > Crambidae > Musotima > Musotima nitidalis. Next base: position 5,405,686 of record OX421435.1, read on the forward strand.
TTATGCCAAACAGGAAACCAAGTCACAAATTTAATTACATATTGTTATCAACAAAAGATAGCATTTTAAAATGTTCTCTACTAACTAATAGATTTACATACAAAGTACACAATAAATATTTACGGTTGGAATTCAAATGCCACTTGATGATGGTCAATACTTAGTGATACATTAATTACTTCATTAGTTCGTTCAAAAATGCATCACCATTGTCTAAGCACATTGAGTTAAGGCAATGTAGCTTAAAATACTTGATTGAGAAGTTGGTTTACTCTGTATAGTATACCAGCAATATTTGAATAGAGTTGCAACTGATTTCTATGAATTAATTGGTTGCTAAAGTATATTATATAGTTTATCATCAAAGAAGGAAGATATCCTTAAAAATTATCGACTGTTTATGTAATTGTCTACTTTTAAATACATAACATTGTTTATTTATTTCTCTATAAAATTATGTATAAATACACAAAATCACATATAAACTGTAACAAAACAATCGAAGGATGTACAGCGAAGCTGCCTATTTCCAAAAGGAATTTGATTCAACTGCCGCAAACAAGAAAAAAACCATTATAAAGTAGAGATCATTTGCAAAAAAAGTATAACAAAAAGAGAAATAATTTAGATAATCTTTTGCAAGGCAATTGTTAACATACAATCCACCTGTTCCCCAGGGTAAGGAATGAGAAGTTAGGGGCTCATTATACAGCCAATTATATTTTTGGTCCCAAATAATAGGTAGCAAGCCTATTACGACTTATCGGAAACTTTTATGTTTGCCAGAGTGTCGTTCGTTGGTCAACAGGTACACCACTCACAGGTGAGGTTAGGTAGAGTCCTTCTGCCAGAATCCCTATACACATTCCCACTTCAACTTAACCTTATAGGGTTGAGGTAAGGTAGAAAACCTATGAAACAATCTGTGTACTAAAGGGTTACCTTAAGTCTCCGGACCAGCTCATCTGGACCAAGGTCATCGGTAATGGGTCGGCAGCCTTGCGGGTACACTATTTCCGCCATGCTGCCAATCTAGTAAACAAATTATATGATTAAAATACATAACTATTGTAATATTAATTTTGTTTCTACATAGCTTCAAAGTGCTTAGTGAATAACCAGCACTCAGACTATCCCCAGCACTAAGCAAACATTTCCAAAAAATTGGTGCCACAGACAGCCCATGCACAAAATATATATTGAGACCAAGGCAAGGGGTCAGACACATGCCCCTAGAATGTAAGCTGTACAGACAACACTGAAACACAGGAAATAACCCCGAAAGTAAATCACAGTTCTATCAAAGAAGATTAAAGTAGCATGGAAGATCTAATCTGCTCTCTGGAAGGATTGGTGGGCTGGCTGGAGTAAATTAGGATAGGCGTAATGGCTGACATAGAATGGTTCACTTTAAGGACTGAAACCATCAACAGAAGTACAGAAACCATCACCACTAAGCTCTTAAGATGTGATGATTAATTGTACTCTATTTGACATTCAATTGCACACAACTTTGAGTTTTCACAAAAGTATCTGTTCTGTTGTACCCTTTTAAATAAATAAAAATTAAAAAATGCCTGTAAATATTTATGAATGACTTTGAAAGCAAAATTATGCAACTTAGTTGTTCAATTGGAAGAGTTTGTAAGAAAATGTATTGTAAAAAAACACTCTTCTTAACTAAGTTGTTCATAATTAGAGTTTATAAGTAAGGTCATACATGTATAGATACAGGATGAATTAAATGATAGAAGTGATGCAACAAATTTAAGCAAGCACATTTGTAATTACTGCTTAAATAGTTTTTTTAAGATGCCTTTGTTAAGCAACTTGAGTTTGTCAAGAATGGTTGACATACATTTTAAGCAAAGGTTGTCCTAATATCAAAATATGAATAAATTTGACAAGAATTAGGTAGTACAAAACTTTTGTACCTCACCTTTTAAGGTTCAATCAGAATGATGATGGTCAAATCCTAAACCACTAATCAGTAAAAGATTTATGGTTGGAAGTTTACAAATGTCACCATCTAAGAATAATGGCAAAACTTGAACTATGGGTCAACTTGCTTTTCTCTGAATCAACTGAAACCATAGATCATCAACCTTTATCATCATCCTCCTGCCCTGCTCCTAGTATGTCAAGATCCCACGGTCAGTTCATCCTTTCCCCACCAACCCCAATACAAGTATAAAAAAAAATAAAAAAATAAAATGCGCCCGAAATGCTAAAGGAATTGATCTGCTGTACTATTAAGTGGCATGGTGTACCAGCATAGAATTGTGTCATCCCCTCTGATTTCGCAGCAAGTCAAAAGAGTCAACATAGAGAAATTATCATCTTGCATACTGCCTTGAACTGCAATTATCAACTCGGCTTAAACTGCAATCACCAACTTCAAAAGATTGGTGATTATGAGCGAAACCTCCTAATAATGTAATCTATTGGGTGGCCATTGTTCAGCAGTGGACTTACTGATAACTATTTAGTTACATGGGATTGTTTGACAATGCACCTTCTTGCATGTCAGAATTTTGTCCATCACTATGATTATAGTTTAGAGTACAACAAAAAAAAATGGGTTCAACGGGTGCCGCTAGTGGGGACTGGTCTGCTCATATCTACTATGTTTATTTGTAATCATGCTCGTATAACTTAAAAAAAAAGTATTTTTTTTTCTTTTATTTTAAATCTTGTGACTGCAGAACACAGGTTTTTGTAGATTTGTCAAATTGTTTTACTACTAAGTACATTTTCGTGTAACTCGCGGGAGAAAAAAATAATCTTGACGATTTTCTTGCCCGTTGTTTTACGATCAAGCTCCCGCCCGCAGTGAATGGGCCGGCTAGTTTTTAAGTTTTGACGTTCATAAGAGCTCTTTTGAGCCAAACTTGGATAAATGAATTTGAATTTGTGAACCATGATACAACTGATTAGGGGGTAAGCAAGTCAATGACAAATAACCAAGTCAAATGCAAGTAAAAACACATGCTGCAACACACCAACCCTAGATAGTAAGTATTATTTCTATTGGGATAGAGTTTAGACCACAACTATCTTTTTCTTAAGCTTTATGTTAACCGCTAAATATTATCCATACCAGGTCTCAAGTTTTCACTCAATTTTTTTGTACTTATAAAACAAAATATTACATCTTGTTATGAGTTTGGTACAGATGAATAAACATAATAAATGCCACCTCATTAGGTCACTTTGAGGAATTATAATCATATGTACTAATAATTACTTTTATGTTTGGAATAACAACTAATCTACTTCTAATCTATAATATTTGCTATAAAATAAAACTACTCTACAAACTAAAAAATTAACCTCTTTGATGTATGTACCAGTAGTACATAAAGTTGTCAAATAATTTATTAGCAAACTATGCACTTATTAATGTTATTTGGAAAAATCCATGTTGTGTTTTATACTTCAACAATAATAGTTTAGAAGCCAACGTCAAAACAGCATTAACAAGTGGATTTGAAGTGAAGAACACGAAAACATAGTTGTGATAATCGCAGATTTACACCGAAGCACTAACATGAAAGATCGAATTTTTCACGTAAGCCAAACAACAACATTCGAGGTTATTTGTATCCTTATTCATCAAACATGCTCTAATAACAGTAAAACATAAAATAACAACGCTAAAATACAATGCTTTCGCCGATAATGGCTGGGATACGTACAAGAAGTCATAGACGTGGGCCTATGTTCCTCGCTCGATGTTTACAAAAATCACTTTAGAACACAAAATTAAACGCAATAGTCACTGTTTGAACATAATCATTTCATTAGCACATCACTACAGTTCAATCATAGAAATCAAAATAGATGCTATTGATCTAAATACACTGGATTTCTAGTAAAATATTTTTTTATAATCTTGTGGACGCCAAACTGCGGGACAACTACAGTGAAGGTAGCAACGATCGGCGTGCAATTCAAGGTCGCAGTTTGAGTGTCTATGGAAAAAAGTCGGTGATCTATGGTTTAAATAGTCTATGAAAGAAATTCTAATGCAAGCTCTACGTGCGGCAGATATCGGAACTATAATGTTCCGCCATGTTAACCGCCTGGATATGGAATTTTAAACTTAGCATTAAAGGAGCATAGCGAGTGTTTGTTGACCGGCCGGCGCTCCATGCGTGTGACGTCATCGTACAACAACAGTCGTGCAGTACATTGCGCGCTCCGGAACCTTACCCAGATTACGCAAACATTACTTGAAATGTCCAATCCAAAAACAAGAAAGTCCTGTGTTGTGCCAAAATGTAAAAGCTCAACCACCAATGCACCAGATAAGTTATTTTTTGTAATTCCAAAAGACGTTAATGTACGGAAAAAATGGATAATAGCTATGAAGAGGTTGAATCCATTTGGAGCTAACAGCACAGTATATTGTTGTGAAGACCATTTTGACGTAAGTAGGTATAATGATTATATATAAACCTATTGTAGTCGGTAAGTAGTTTGTAGTAGGTAGGTATAAGTAAGTACCTAAATATGTAATTATAAAATCGCTTGTATTATTTTGATATAAGTAGGTACCTAAATATGTATCTGCTTATAAAATACGACCCGAGGCACGGATTACTAAGTTATTCTGTAACAGATCCATCACTTCCCTCCAAAACCTTGCTTGTGCGTGTGATTGAGCCTACGGTTAGCGGATAGATGCCCAGTGCGCGTCTTTGTTTGTGTTTATTGTTAAGGTCCTTTAAATAAATGTCAGTCTATCTATACTAGACCGTGCCTGCTGCTCCACGCAACTTACCTATAGTTTTTTTTGTGTTTTAGATAGAGAATGATATGGAGAACTATGTACAATATAAACTGGTAGGAGGAAGAATTAAACTAAGAAAGGGAATAGTTCCTCACAAGTTTAAATGCCACAAAGAAATCCATAATAAACCTGAAAAATCAACAGTGAATAAACGTAATTTAATTAAAGATTTAAAAAAAGTGTCAGGCCATGACGACGAACCCATACCTTCGACTTCAGATGCACCTGAAAACCATGAAGAAGTATTTGTTGCTTTTTGTGAAGACGAAACAGTAATAGACGATCCTTTAAGTTTTAGAAATAATTATCAAGACTTGGAAATATCGAAAAGACATAAGGCAGTGCAAGTAAAACTTAAAAATATTGGTGTCCATAAATCAACACTGTCTAAAGGAAAATATTTTAAGAAAAACAGCAAAACAACTCGTATTGAATCGGACAAAATATCAGTTTGTAATATGACCGACACATTGTCTGGCATCTCAACAGGTGAAATGTATAGTCCAGATCAAGAAACACATACAGATATAGGTAACTCAGAATGCGAAAATCTTTTTCTTAAGAACCAGCAAAAAGCTGCAATGTTATGCATATCTAGAGAGCCACAATTGTTACTAGGTTTACCTAAGGAATGCTATTTCTGCATTGACATTTTAAGTGAAACTACAAAATGTGTTCCGAGAAATATAATGATAACTTTAAAAAAAATACGTCTGCATCAACCTAATGCCATTCTGGCATTGGATTTTGGATTAGGGACAAGTTCTGTTATAAAAATATTTAGAAATACCATTCCGGCAATAGCCTCTGCACTGAAATCATTTCTTGTTATTCCATCTTCAGATGACGTAAAGATAAATCTACCTATTCCATTTAGAAAAAACTTCACTCACGTTCAAAACATTATCGACTGTTTTGAGATCCAGATCGAAAAGCCTATTGATGCCGTAAACCAAGCTCTTACGTGGTCTGATTACGGCTCTAACACGATCAAATATTTGATATCTGTAACGCCTGATGGGCTGATCAGTTTTATTTCTCCAGGCTATGGTGGCAGGGCATCAGATTCTTTTATTTTTAAATATTGTGGTATTTTGCAAGCTTTACCTAAAGGAGCAGCAGTGTTAGCCGACAGAGGTTTTAAAAAAATCGCGCAACAAAATGGTAATATTTTGATTAGACCTCCTTGCGTGAGCGCTCATGTGAAACCAACCAAAAAAGAGGTACTGAAGACAAAAAAAATTGCGGCAATACGAATTCATGTTGAAAGAGCTATATGCAGACTCAGAGGTTTTGGATTCATGTTACCACACTCATGTGTAGATTCAAAGCAAATTGATCTGCTTGATTCGATTGTGATTTCTGCATGTGGAATAGTGAATCTTCAAAACACGCTTGATAGGTTAGAATAACTAATAACTTAGGGGCTTATTACAAAACGAGAACTAAAGTTAGACCACCTGGTCTTAAACCTTTAAAACTAGTGCTGTCACTGTCTTCATCTTATCAAATGAAAGTGCAGCACTAGTTTAAAACCTGGTCTAACTTTAGATCTCATTTTGTAATAAGACCTGTATATAAAGTTTTATATAAATTACAACTGTTTCTCACAGTGGTCTCAGGTTTGCAATAATTATATTTTTTACTGTTGTATTTGTTTACTTTATAATTTTTTAATAAATCCAGTCTTTCCACAAAAGAACACATTTTTCAAAGACATTTTCAGAATAGTCTTCATCATAAAGTACTTCATGCATGTCTACATTCTTTGAAGTTTCACTGTTTCAAAGTCCACATGTGCAATATAACAGAATAAGCCGTTACTTACTTTACCTGAAATGTGCATTTTTGTTTAAATCTGAGCGTAATATTCCTTGCTCGATTTTCCGTTATTATAGTACTGACTAAAAATATTTTGCTTGTAAGAGTTGAGTCAGGAGAGAAGAATTTTATCAATTTCTTTTTGTTTGCTTTTTGAAACGAAATATAAGAAAATATATTAGTTAAATTAAAGGCTTTTCAAGCGATTTTGCATTCCCATTAACATTTATTATCAAAGTTTAATTAGGGCCGGCAACATCTTATTAGAACATTTTAAAAAGTTTTGTTTTGTTTTTATAAAGTATTGTTATTTGTTGAATTAAACATTGTTTTATATTTAAAAAATATATAAAATGACGATGGCCGCAAGTAGTCGATTCTATACTCAAATTATATGCTGTCACCATAAAACTCGAAGTTCGAATTAGTGACTTATCACTGTGTGTATAGTTAAGTTGATATTTCATATACAAGATGACAAAAAAATTATCTATCTAAGTCATCACCAAACTTTTTGTTTTTAACATCAACCCTTATGAGGATTGCTAATGCAGAATAATAAGTAGATCAGACTGTCGATACAGAGGGTTACATCGACGGGTTATATGTATAAGCTTAACTGATTACCTAGCGTTTGTAGAATGACTAAACTACAAGGTAATTATAAAGTATGGTGATTTTGTATGCATAATATTAAGTTGCATTGTATGCTATAAAAACAAAAACGTTTTCCATACATGTACAATTTACCGCGTCGTTTTGTGATTTTTTTTCAATGTGCAACGCATCGTATATAATCTATTTCACAAAAGTTACAGCCAGTGCCGTAACTAGGGCGGTGCCAGCAGTGCCCAGTCACAGGGCGTAGACCCTGGAGGGGCGGAGAAATGACCAGACTAGTATCTAGTTTTATCTCATGCATGGTGGTTAGTAGGTACATTTTGTTTTATTGCGAACATGGTGTTAACGCGCCCTACCTGTATTTTCAGAGCCTGGTTAGAGCATTTTTCAAGGGCGCAGTTTTGAAAACTCGCACCAGGTGCATAAAAGGCTAGTTACGGCACTGGTTACAGCACAACATACGACTGTAAATAAAGAATATGGCAAAAACTTTCCATAATACATATCACTGTTAAATAATTTAATAAAATAACAATTATGTGTCAAGTAAAAGATATATTCATAATATATAAATAAATAAAATACCGGTATTCCACAGCTATGTTCAAAATATCACAAATTTAAAAAATAAAACGAAAGTGCAGACTTCACTTTCAACTTATATTGTGGACTGATTCTGATGAGTTTTTTTTATTTAAAAGGTGTCGTGATAGACATCGTTTTTAGGGATGATTTCATTGTTAGGGCTAGTTATGGACTGTATATTCTTGTGCTCATGACGCGATGCAGGTTCAAAGAAATTACAACAAAAATAACGACATGCGTTTTATAAAAAGTCATTTATTACAACCCTTCATTTTACAAAAAATGTTTTTAAGTTATGTATAAAATACTTACTTAGGTTTAACATAATATCGAAATTCATTCTACCACCAGCTTACAAATCGACAAGTTCGAAGATGAATAAGAATTAACACACACACATTCTCAAGAATTACACTTAATGTGCTGTCAATGTCATATTTCTCTACAGTTTTCTTTCTTTATTTTAAATAATGGCTTCGTGCGTCTAGCACATTTAGCCAGTGTCAAGTAAGTGATATATTAATAATATAATATAATTTATAGTAAATGAGAATGAGTGGTGATAAAGATGATAAATGGTAAATGAGATACCCTCCCCTAAGCCCCTTGAGTCCTCAGTAAAGATGTGGGACTGTACTGAGATCTCACATGGACTCCTTGAGAGTAAATTTGAAAAGTGATGTTGCACTGTTTTGTTTGATTTACCAACACTCGTGTATGTTCACAAACACTTAATGGTTAATAATCCACCGTTATTACACATTAATGTTAGAAATATCACAAATTTTAGAAAATAAAACAAAACTGCAGACATGACGCTTCACTTTCCCGCCAAGAAGCTCTCTACAGTTCAAGGCGTTTACTACAGCTTTCCAAACAGCATTCGAAGTTTAAAATTCGAATAGGGTAGACTTGGACAACTGATGTCACTTAATTTTTTTCTGTACGAAATGAAAGTACCGAATGCCACTTGCTGTTAATGAGGAATACCTAAAGCCTGGATAGCAATTTTAATATGCACTTATTTACATACCAATAGTTGTCTAGAGGACAGATATCAGATAGGCCATGGAAAAGTCTAACCAAAAGCCGTGAAGGCTGTGAGGTTTTCATAATTTGAGGTTACTCCAAATCAAAACTGTTCAAGAGAAAATTACGTAGGTATCAAGGCATAGAAATCTCGGACAGCGCCCATTTATTTCTAGAATAGGTAGAACACTAAAATACGGATAGGAGCATGTGAATTATTATTTTATGGTCTACTAAAATAAATCTATTTGAAAAAAGTGCTATTTATTCCTTACAATAAAAAAAATTGAATTTTATAAATGTGTGTGCACATGTAGGTAAGTAGGCTGTAATGAATAAAATGAAAATAATTTGCTACAAAAAATATGTACCATATTCATAAATCTAAATGGAATAGAACGAAAATTTTAATTTTGGCGTAGACCTTTAGATTTAGAATGCCCGTACAACGTCCTTAAAAAGGTGAGATATAGGTAGTAATGCGATTCAAACAATATATTTAAACATAAAAATCGGTTGAAAAGACAAAGGAAATAATGCAATGGTAACGTGACACCACCGACGGCTGTCACTACGAATTCTAGGTATATTCACTAAAATAAGGTAAATTATATTAGGTACTTTTCAAATGCTTTAAGGTTATACTTGATTGGACATGTAACAAACTACAGCCTATTTGTTAAGTGACAAGATTTGCTCACATTCAATAGTGTCTCATCTGCCAGTCATTTGACGCGACAAATTCTGAAAACTGTTGTCACTAAGTACCTATGTATGTTTTTGTCTTTTAAGCGGGGCGTGAAACGGCATTTCAACTGACCGTCATAAGTGGATGCGCTTTGTACCGTGCTTACTTCACGGTATGAATTACAGCCTTAATTTTTTTCTGATTGCATCAACTGCTTACCATCAGGCAGGACGTAGTAATAATGACGTGTCACATTGAAAAAAAAAGTTAATAAGGTAATGTCAAAATATAAACATTACCTGAAATCTGTCTCGACCAAGTATAATGTCAATCGTGCCCACAGCAACTCAGTAATAGTTTGATCAAGTTTGTTTAGGACAAGTCCTTTTTTAGTTATGAGTTGTCACTCATGATAGTTGTTGAAATGAAATTGGGTGTATGAGTGTAGTACTATTGAGACTGCCAAAGGCCACCCGCGCGCTTCTAATAAATGTGTCATATCTTCAAAGCATTTGAATAGCATAAGTAAAAATAACAATCCCATAGAAAAAAAAGTTGTCATGAAGCTGATTGCGATAGATACTTCGTAAACCACAATTTTTTAAACATTATAATAACACTGTTAATATTTTGAGATCTTATATACTATCATAAGACAGGCACGTCTTTTTTAATGTTATTGATGTACCTATCAATTAAAATAAGCCGATGAATATTAGTGAACAGCCTCTCTAGCCAAATTTCATAAGTCAACCATTTTATCGATATCGATTCAATGGACTAAACGAAATGTTTCAAATGACATTAGCTGTCAATGTCATCTTTATACATTTTCATTAAAATCGTGGCTAGGGAAGTCTAATAAACACATTTTAAAGTTACAACAAATAGCACGTTTATTTTAAGTAATGGAAATAATTGACTTATCTGTAAAACTGTCAAGGGATAAATAATAACTTTCTTATATAATACTTCAAATGCGCTCAGAATTTTTGGCGATCTTACAATTGATCGTTAAATATATCAGTCGGATAAATTATTAATACATCCAAAAGAAATGTCACAAGTTAAGCCGTGAATATCAGATGACAAATTATTTTCAATTTGTGTAAGTTCAAATATTCAAAACATAAAATTTTACTGGAGATTAAAAATTTAGCCCATGGAAACTATTTGCTAATCTAATTCAAGCTTTCTAAACGAGCCGGCTGTTGAGTGGATATCTTGGTTGAGGTCTTTCTTCTCTATGGCGTGAAGGTCGATACACATGTCGTCTAGTGCCAGAAACTCCTCTCTGCGCTTCAACAGGTTCCGCTTGAGTTCTTCGATCATATCTCTCAGGGGTACTGTGCCTCCGTATTCTTTAGGTAGTATCGATGGGTCGACGTGCTTCATTAGGTCTTCACTGCTTCTATGGAACTGAAAATAATATTATGATAAATTATTGGTTAATGCTTACTAGGCAAAGCTATTTCAGTATCAGAGTTTATAATATTCGCGAAAATTTTCTCCAATTTAGATAAAAAATTATCAAATAACTATTACTTTTCTAAATTATAACATCATTGTCATTTAGCTAATTATTTTGACGTAGAGACGTATTAAAATTTATAAACTTAAATGGTACTTTCAATACTGGGCTAGGTTGTAGACGCACCTCTTTTATAAAGCTAGTTTTTTCTCCTGTAATAAGAAACTAGGAGGCTACTTATAAAGCATATTATATAGAAGGGTTCTATATAATATGCTATATAAATGCTATAAAAATTACGAGTAAGTACTTAAATATTTTTTATTATTTCAAAAGGAGGGCAATTAAAAAGTATTTTAAAACGAAAAAGATTACATAAAACAGTTACCATGACTCGATCCTTAAATTTTTCGTTGAGCAAAGAGACTGCAAATTCGAACAATCGAACTCCATAGTGTGGAATGTTTACGAAATGAGTGCGCTTGTGGCGCATAGGGGTAGACGTCTAAAACAAAAGAAACACACAATTACTATTTTATTGAAAGAATATAAAATAAATTTTCAAATTAAATAAAAAAGTTGAGTCGTTAATCAAAATGCTCTCTCCCACCTTGGTTTCTGAGAGGAAGTGTGAGACTTTAAAAAGTTGGCTGAGATTAAGAAACGTTATTTAAATTTAGAAGCCCAACATCAATCTGTGTTAATAAAACTGCATTGAATTCTACTATTATGATTTACAAAATATAAATACTAAGGGGTTTATTACGAAACAAGATCTAAAGTTAAAACTGGTTTAAAACTCTAGTTCTGTTTTTGTAATAAGTCCTTTAGATTTTAATTGACTGCCACATAACACTGGCACATTTAAAATTGCAAGTAAAAATAAATTTAGTTGCAAATCGAAACGCGATATTACGAAAACATCTTTACATTTCCAAAGAGCAAGCATCAAATCCTTCAAATTAAGATTAATCTACGCACTACACCGAATCGGGAACAGACCAATCATAGCTACTCGCCGACCGTAAACTTCTGTGTTTTTGAACACATACTTGATTCATAATTATGTTAGCTTTTAACTTATACACACCGTGTATCATTAGCAAGAAAATCTTGCAAGTCTAACTATTAGAACTAAACAACGGGCAGGGCTTCTAAGCAAGGCGTGAAACGGCATTTTAGCATTTGAGTTTCTCTCACGTTTCTGTGGTGTGTTATACCGTGTTTATTTCATTTTTTTTTGACTGCATTGACTGCTTACAATCAGGCAGGATGTAGTCATTATGAAGAGTCACATTAAAAAAAATACAACGCTAAAATGAAATCAAATTATTTGATTTCTGGGAACATCAGTAGTTTTTTTATAGGTACCACAAGGTGGCACCTAAGCATACAGCCCATCTGACAAAAACTGATCACCCCAGCATTTGGACGTTTGTAACTCAAGGACCCACTAGTGCATTGTCGAATGGCCTTTAAAAACTGTTTCACCTAGACCTTAATAGCCCAAGCCAACCTCACCTGCCGATCAACGGACAAGGCTCTGACTGATATAAATGTTTCCCGTAAGCGACAATACCGCAACAGGCGTCACCTATTACCTACCTACTCCTTCGGGGAAATAGGCGTGCTTGTATGTACCTGTAAGCTATTGAGCTGGCCTGGTGACCCGTATGTCAGTGAGGGACCAGAGGCTGACGTGCGGCATCTGCCTGCCTACCTCGTCATTGATATATGTGTAGCCTATCTGCTGTAGCCTGTCTGCCAGCTGCGACCGCGCCTCGTTCAGAATCAGCGAGTGGACCCGAGCCATTACGCAGTGGTCATATAAGAGTATAGTTAAGCGGGTCTATGGAATCCTACCAAGACCTTAGAAGTCTAAGCCAACCTCACCTGTAAGTGGTGCACCTGCCGATCAACGAACGAGGCTCTGGCAAACGTACGCTACCTTACGTGGAACCAATCATATGATTAGCGAAATGTGGGCGTATACCATGCCTTTTCGGGGAAACAGGCGTGATTGTATTTACCTGTAAGCTATTGAGCAAGACCCGAATGTCAGTGAGGGACCAGAGGCTGACGTGCGGCATCTGCATTCCTGCCTCGTCGTTGATGTACGTGTAGCCCATCAGCTGCGAGCGCGGCTCGTCCAGGAGCAGTTCCGCTATCAGTGAGTGGACCCGGGCCATCACGCAGTTGTCGTATAGATGGGGATCGAAGCGACCTGGTGGAAAATATGTAATTTCTAAACTCAGTTTAAATTTAAGACAGTCGTTATGATAACCCCTTTACTCAATTTAAACTTAAGACTGTAGTTATAGTGCCGAAGAAGCGCTAGATTAATTTATAGGTGTTTGGAATAAATCACTTAAGTTAAGCATTGACCGTTCACGAGCTATGATATCTTTGCTTTGAAAATCTTATAAAAACCGTTGAGCCTGGTTAATTCAAATAATAGGCTAATATAAGGCGGATTGAAAAATCTAAAAGACAGTGCGCAACCGCGTCACACACTGCGCCAATTAGATCCGCAATGCTGGAAAGATCTAATACCCTCTCACGTTTCTGTGTGTGAGTGGCAATCCTTCAATCACACACAAACTACAAAGTTAAGGTTCCCTATGTTACACCGATTATTTAATGATAACAATCAAAATTTAATTTCATTAGGTAATCGTTCTACTTTGAGAAAAATAATCAATGTTGCGACATTTACAAGTTTTATAGGTACCATCCGATTTAAAGACCTTTCGACACCTAGTTCGCTGTCGTGACATTAGAATGTGGCAACTTTTAACGTAGAGAACCCGTTCCTCTTCAAGGTCTTATCTATTTAAGTATTTTTTACAAAAATTAAGAAAATCGATGCTGTGGTTAAGGCTCCATGTCGTCTTATATTTAGTATTTGAGTGAAACAGCACATTGAATAGTACCTATTTAACTTTATAGGTAGATTCTGATACTTTTAAAATTACATATTATTACTTACCCATGCAAGACAGTACCACTCTTCGGCCCTCAGCGTCTCTCTTTGGCAGTGGCAGCAAATACCCTGAATCTATAACCGCAGCGACCTTGGGGTCCAGAGGGTCCAGCTTTTGGAACCAGTGAGGGAATGACTGACGCAGGGTCAGGTACCGTTCCAGCATCTCGCAGGCCTGTGGGACTGAGTACTTCTTGGTGCGGAGGAAGCGGAGAAGAAACGGAGGATCTGTTGACAAAAAAACTAATTATAAGAACCACAAAATTTTGAAGTTACATAGACTACCAGAGCCCTGTGGTACCGGCCTAACATAGTGCCATCTCCTCTCATTTTATGGGGAGTGGAAAGAGTCGACGAAGAGAAGTCCTACGGGATGACGGGCAGCAACGTCATCCCGCTTACTAGCTAGAAATGCGATTACCAACCCGCCTGCCGAGCATGCTGATTATGGGCAAATACGCCTTGTATCAGGCGGTGAAAGCCTGGAAAAACTGACTGTCGTTGGAAACACAGATGGCAAATGATCGCGTGGTCGTGTACCAACCAGATGGAACGATCAAGTAAAAGACTCATCGTCCTCCAAATTCTACGCGGTCGTGAAAGACGCGCTGGATCGGAACCGGTGGAAGCAAATCATCCGCTCCAGATGGTACTTCGATGCTAACCACGATCCTCAGACATGAGGGGCCGACTATAGAGAGAGACGCCTTGTATAATAATTATTGTGAAAGCTTTTGTTTAGCAGTGGACTTCATACAGCTTAGATGACGAAGCAGACGATGCCAACTTACTCTCTGCGAAACGCTGGAATACTTATACCCTTGACTATAAATGCCATTTTACAATTTCGCCTAAAGGACCCGAATAAATACGAGGCAGGGCCCGTGTATTGGCGATTTTAGAAGTTCTTTTGGAGTGCACTACGTGATAAGCAGTGAAAGAATAAAATTCGTGATAAAATACTAGTTAACATAATAATCCGTAATCATTGCTGTGTCATTCGAACACGACACGTATGTACGCCAGAAGCCATTAACCACATACACAATGGAAAATCTATTGTTAGTCGGGTGAGTGCCCTTTAAAGACTTAAGGAAAACATTGCACCAGTGTGGCTTTATGAATTTAATCTATCAAATTTGTCGTGATCAATCGTGTAAAAATAAAAGTTCATAAACTGCCTTGCACCGTGCACTGTTTGCCCTACTGACGTACGCCGTTGAATGACTGAGTCTATTTACATATAAACCTTACTCGATATGCACAAGCTGTAGTTAGAGATGGAAGATGCGAGTGGTTCCAGAATAACAATGCTGAGACATTGCCATTTGAATGAAAATAAGGCAGTTACTTAGTGTTTACTATTCATTAAGCTATGTTCTTGAACTTGTCGGTTGTTTTTATAGCATCTAAGGAAGATGTTGTACAAATATAAGTTGTTTGTATGTATCTAACCAAAACAAATAAAGTTATTTCCTATGAAGTTTCACTTCGTTTCATATCAAGAGATCATTTTAGTTGAACGCCGTCTGTCCCAGACACAACATAAAATATCGGTCATTAGGCGTTCAAAGACAGAGGTGATTTTGGGTGTTATTTTTATTTTATTCTGGCACAAACAGTCATTTTTAGAGGCTATGATGCACAGGATCAAAACCTTGATGTACCCAAGAGTTGCAAATGTTAAGGGGTCAAGGAGATATTTAGAATGTGGTTCATTGTTCATCATCTCTGTCAATTAATGCCCTTTAAAATAAATTTGTACAAATCATGCGCAACTGTAATCTCGTTACAGCATTTCGTCGTTAAGTTATATCAGCACATAAGTCATTTTTAAAAACTTTTCAGGAGAGGCAAAAAAACAGTCTGTTAGTCAATCTGGTGGCTTCCGTGCTATTATATTTCCGTTATTTGAAAGGTTCTTATTGGACGTAACTTGATTCTGATCGATTCTCTAACGAATGGCATCAAAATGTGAAAAAATAAGATTTGTCGTTTATATGTTGTTGTTCTGAGGTTGCCTAATATTTTGACCTGAAGACGCCTTGTGTGGGGGCGAAACACGTGCCGTGTTAAGTTGTTTCTAGACTTTTCGGGATATTACAGTTGCGCGGGAACTGTCATAGAATCATTTCAAACCTTCACTTGCTTGCATTTAAATATATTAAAAACACAAACCTGTTCGACATTTCCTTATAGCCGGATGCTTCTCAATAAAGTGAATCATTTGTGCTAGTGCATGTTCCCTGAGCGCTGGTTCCTCTCTCAGCTCCACCCTGGCCTTCTCTCTCAACTCCTGGGGTAGCTCTCCCGTTTCCCGTTCCTTGGCCTCGACCAAGTTCAACCGCTCGTCATTCGTCGGCTTCTTCTCGGCCAAACTCGGCTTGGGCTCGTGCTCTCGTCGGCATTCCTCGGGCTGCAGGACCGATGTCGCCATTTTTTGGGTTATCTGTAAATAAAGTTATCGTTAGATGGTTGTTTAATATGCCTTAAGCTGTGGAAGCCTGCCGGGAGAAAGTGAGCAAATAAGAGATTTTTTTTTTCTGTGACAACATCAAAAGAAAACAGATACATTATATTTAAGTAAGAATTTGAAGAGTGTCACAGAAAAGGTATCCACTCAGCATAAAGCCGAGGTGTCACGAAAACACCTCGACGCTGGTCTTCCGTAGATACCGTTTGTGAGAGCACTGCTATGACACATTCATTATATACATGGTAAAACACAATACATACATACAGTTACAGTAAGACATAAGCATACAAATAAGACATAAGCATACAAACAAGACATAAAAATACAAATTCAGTTATCACTGGATGTTCCGTGTATTAAAAACATTTTATCATCATTTACATATTATTGTTTCACGTTAATTGATCTTCTGCCGCCTGCAGCACCTTCTTAACCAGTCTATGGTTGGAAGCCATCCTCTACTACGTCTATATCAGTAAAACAAGATCACATAATCAATTAATGACATACGTTTAAAATGAACAAATTAGCTAGATTGTCAGAAGGTTGTCTTTTAACAAACAATCGTTAACCAACGCCTACTCAATTCATGTTAAATATTTAAACAAACACTGTATTGTTTGTCTCCAAAGCGATTATTTAACATTTTTATCATCGCCAATGCAATTAATCTTTGGAATACTGGTTTTGGGTTTTCTTTTTTATATTACAAGATGGGCCACCTGATCGAAAGTGGTCACCGCTCGGAAAGTGGACACAGTCATGGACGCTTCCAACACCAGAATCGCGCATTGAAGAACCTTTAAAAACCGTTTCACGCTCACCCACCCACGAGTTCCATGTTACCATCACTTGGGAAATTCTCGCTAGGGAGTTCATTCCACAGCACAAGGGCACGCGGCAGAAAGTGTCTTGAAACGCATCGTAAGCGCTCCTGTCATTTCGGGTCCACATCTCAAAAATGCGCCGCGAATGCAGTGAATGCAATAGTTTGGTGCGCCTCTTTTTGCACGAACATAATATGGACGCACGCAGCTTTCATGCGACTCGCGAGCTGCCCATTCGCGGCACATTAACCAGGTGTGGACGCACCCTAAGGTTTGAGAATTAACTTCTTTCCGATGGCGAGCGGTTCGATGATGACTTAAGGTTCTTTCAGAAAATTCAATTCATCAATATATCGATTATTTTTTATCGTTGGGAAGCGCTCGTAACTCTAGTTGGTAGCACCCAAATCGCCATATAAATCGGTCTCTTGAAGACTTGACAATAGAGACCAATTGTTGAGAAGAGACCCGTGCTCAGTAGTGGGACGTTACTGATTATTTCAATGACTTAAATCTATAGTTTTATTTTCGTCCTCAAAGTATTTTTGTGTAGGCAATGTCTTCAAAGACATATTTTTTTGTCGTTTCACTTTTTAACTGCTCTGTATTGTTACTTTCACTATTGTAATTCGTAGCCTACTTTCGAATTTGCGTGATTGATGCAAAACTGTCACAATTTAGGCTTTTATTTATTTACGGTACTTAAATACTGTTCTGCAGGTACTGGAGTAAGTATATGATTTTCAAAATATTACACAAAAATAACAAAGGATATAAAACACCGGCCTTATCGTTTAAAGCAATATCTTCTAGGCAACCTAATTTTATAAGTAACAATTTTTAAAGGGTTATTGATTTTGGTCAAAAATTTGGTTCTATCATTAACAATTAGAGGCAGGATAGCTGCCACCATAACTATTAATCACGAATAATGTCATGAATTTAGTTGCCCTGGCCAGCAGTTTAAGTTGGCCCGCCATTTTCATTCGTCATTTCAAACGACTAGTTTTTACAATTAAAAAGTAATTAAAATGTTTGTTTAACACTTGTTTAAACGCAAATACCCTTTCTTGATCATCGACCACCAAAGGCAAGGACGGTGGGCAGCAGCGTCATCCTGCGTACTGGCTTGAACTGCGATCACAAACCCGCCTGCCCAGCTTGACGATTATTTGCAAACAACCCCAATAGACTGTAATTTATTGGAGAGGCCAATATTCAGCGGTGAACTTTATATGGCTGGTATGTTGAAGTCCATTATCAACTGATTCATATTCTATTGCTTTATCAATGAAGCCATTCGGAGTCTGACCGCATATTACCTGCGTATTATCCACGTCATAGCTTTACCATACTTATACATACATATTATCACGCCTGTTTTACCGAAGGGGTAGGCAGAAGTATATTATACGCCCACATTTCGCAAATAATGTTTGCCCCACGTAATAGGTGGCGAACCTATTGCTGCTTACCGGGAACTTTTATGTCAGTAAACAATACTTATCTACTTACATTATAAACACAAACGCACGTTTGTAATTTGGATATATAATAAATAATAATAATAATAATAATGTTTATTTTTCTCAACACAAACAATTGGTACATTAGCAGTATGTAGATGATTATAATTATTACAAAGTAACAGTTTGTTTTTGTGAGACTGATGCCTGAGATAGGTATGAGTGCATACCTGTTTTACAGGTCATCAGGCTCCCAAAAACCTCGGATCGCTTTGTTTAACAGGGTGATATCGAGACATTAGCACAATAATTGACACTATACTAAGTACCACAACTGAAGTTGTAGAATCTACTAAGTATAACAATACAATGAGAGAAAAAAAAAACTAACAATAACATTTCCAAAAAAAAAAAAAAAATGAGAAAGAAATGTCTTAAAAATATCAAATAAATAAAAAAAAAAATATTTATAAAAAAAAAAAAATTACAATTACAATAAGAATATATTGTAGGTATTTGTGAATGATAACTTGTTTGAGATGTGTGGAAGCGGAATTTAAAATATTTGGAGTTAGAACTAGACACTAGTTTGGATATATGGATGTTTGTTACTTTTTTGCGCAAAAACTGCAGATTGGATTTTATTGAACTTTACAATAAAATTAGTTCCAAGTACAACGACCATTTTTTTTGACACGTAAAAATGCAATACTCAGTTAGTACTAAATCACTATTTAATAAATAAGACAAATCGCTATATTATCAAGCACGACGACAATGTAGTTGGAAACGTTCGTTATTAAAACCGCCACTCAAAACCCATATAATTTGATTTTACTCATTTTATTAAAAGTATATAATAATTAAGATTTATTTAGTATAGCTACATTATCACTTATTTATCATTATCATTATAACTACGTTATGAGAAGAAAACTATGCACTATTATTATATGAGAAAAGACGGATTACTTAATGTCCAAGCAACTCTAGCGCATGTAGATAGCAGCTATAGCCCAGTGGCATGCAAAGCAGAGGGTCTCTGGTTCCAATCCTGGTCTTTTTTGAACAAAATATAGTAAAATTTTTAGTTAATCGGTTTAATTTACCTAAAAAAGGTATTTATTGATTTAAAAGTTACTCTCATGGTTACCTCATGGTGGGATTGTGAACTAAGTAAACGAAACGTACTTAAATTACTTACACCGTGTGAACATAAAAGTAGTATTACATGACAACAAGGGCCCACAAAAAATTACTGCACACGCCCCAAAGAATACACGTCCCACTTTGTGTATGTATAATATTAAAGTTTTATATCAAGATCCATCATCATATCAGCCTTATAAAGCCACTGCTGAATATAAGCCTCCCCAATAGATTACATTATATTGGGGATATTTGCCCATAATCACCACGCTAGGTGTTGGTAGTTCAAGTCAGTACGCAGGATGACGCTGCTGACCATCATCTGGTAGGATTTCTCTTCGTGAAATGAGATGAGAGGGGTGACACTATTCTAGATTAGGGCTGGATGACACTGTGTGTGCTGTTTATGGATATTTATTTATCTTTTTTTAGAAGAAAACTTACAAAAAATATCCGCGCACGCTTTATAGAATGCACGTACCATTTTGTCTATGTTTATTAAAATTACTTTTCAAAAATAATATTTTTTTAAATCTAAATGGGTTATCAATGAGTGTCGAGAACAACTAGAAGTTCATTATCATCCCAGCTCATTATCGTCCCTGTACTGAGCACGGCCCTTTCCTCATGAACCAAGGTTTGGGGAACCACGCGGTCCTAGTCCCTAGTGCGGATTGGCGGAGGCAGATGTGACCTTCTGCAAACATTGTAGATTGCCCACTAAGATTACGATTTCAAACGGAAAATAATAGTTTTTTACAATGCGATAATATTTTTTGATTTTTAATAAGAAAATTTTTTTCTTTAGCCACTTAAGGCGCTTCAAGATATAAGTGGCGTGTGCACACAAGTGCTTCGGAAAGGTGATGTACCTATTAAATTGTTTTCACATAATATGTATACATAAATATGTTAAGCACAAAAAAATATTTCGACTGTATAATAAAATGTAGAATATGACGAAATGTTTATAATTTATTTTTTATTCTGCCTTTAAACACAAAAAAAACGTAGTTTTTTGAGTCAGGACCAACACATAATTTATGTGTTTAAAAATAAATGAAAAACGCTTTACAATAGAGTGCGTTTAAATTGATTAAACTTTTCTTGTGGCAAATATGGGATAAAGAATTTTGTTAAATTATTATGTATACAGAGAATAATAACGAACCATGTCACACGGGATTTGAAATATCTATATTTTAAATATGCAATTATTGCATTTCCTAAACAACGTTTCGGGAGCAAATAGGCGAAACTGTAAAGAGATTATATCTATATTATGTCATAAAATTTTATTATCGAACCATTTTTTGCCATTCACACGTATTAAGATATAACGAAATGTTTTTACTTTGGCATTTTTTTTTGTTTTATATACTAACCTAAACCAGCCCTCGCATCTTGTGGAACTACATGCCTGTACAATTAACAAATAGGCAACCAATAGGCAGTAACAAATAGGCACTTATCACGCACGTGGCCGCGGCGGCCCGAAGACCGATGGGAACTGGCCAAACAAAAGTGCCCTACTCAGGAATACGGTCGACGCACCTTAACGCCGATTCTCGTTAACAATTTATTTAATATCATAAAATAAAATGTAAAAAAATAATAAATACAATACTACAACATATAACTCTTGTGCTTATGTGTGAATGTACTTTTTAAATATAATTTTGCACGCATATCTTTACTTCTTTAACCTTCTGCTCATTAACTGAAGATACAGTTTAAAAAGGGTTTTTAACTGTTATTAATTCGAATTATTTATTTTCTTTACAGAAGTTTACATTATAATATAGTGATCGAAACCGCCTAGTAAGCAAACAATGCCTGTGACAAGCGACTTCGCTCTTCCATAGCAGTATTCCAATATTAAAATATACCTATAATATTAAAAAAAAAAAACAAATATTTAGTTACCAAACGTTTTAGTTAGTAATATTTATTTATTTGACGGACGACCTGGTAAGAGTTGCAGGATCAGGTTAGATACAGGCCGCCTGCAATTGGAAGCTAATGGGGGAGGCTTATGTTCAGCAATGGACATCTTGGGGCTGATGATGATGATTTATTAATAAGGTACACCAACATCATCTATATTTTACACTCACAAAAGTAGACTTAAATAAATGGTATTATGAATAACTTTGAATTCTTTGAACAAAGATCGCATTTCAGATTATTACAAAAAAATATTTAATTTTAATTGTCATCAAAAGGATTTTTGTATGATTTTTCCTACAAAATAAATAACGTAGAATCAGCCGCCCATGCACCGTTAACTCCCGAAATATTGCAACACGTCTCGGAGCTGCCCTCGAAAACTCATGCGCATGTACCCGCGCTGGTGCATTTACCTCGCTGCGTAGTACAGTCAGCAACTAATAATGTGTACACAAATCGAATCCATACCATAGGTACTTCCATAATAATTTTATAAATGCGAAAGTCTGTCTATCTGTCTCGCTTTCACGCCACGACTACTGAACCAATTTAAATGCTATGAATATTATGATCAGATATAACAGTTTTATTTTACGATTTCTACGTATCTAATGACATATTATTTAAGTTGACGAAATAGAATTGCATAACTTACCCACATATATTTACTTGAGTTCACCTAGTTTTCTATAAAATTACATGGTAGTACTGTGTACTTAAGTAAACTTGTTTTATAAACCGTGTGGTGCCGGCCTAGAATAGTGCCAACCTCTCTTATCTTACGGGAAGTCGTAAGAGTCGATGAAGAGAAATCCTAACGGATGATGGGCAGCAGCGTCATCCTGCGTACTGACTTGAACTGTGAGCACCAACCCACCTGCCCAGGGTGGTAATAGTGAACTGTGACCCCCAATAGAATGTAATCTATTGGAGAGGCCATTGTTCAGCAGTGGACTTTATAGGGTCAGTCTTATAATGGCCACTGTATGATGGAACCAAGACCTAAGGAGCCCAAGCCACCTGCAAGTGGTGCAGCTGCCGATCAACGGACGAAGCTCTGGCGAAAATAATAGTGCCCGGTAAGCGGCAATAGGCTCGCCACCTATTACGTGGGACCAACTATATAATAGGCGAAGTGTGGTCGTATAATATGCCTCTGCCTACCCCTTCGGGGAAACAGGCGTGAATATATGTATGATGAACATATTTTAGAAAGTTTTATTAGCGCTTATTTATTATTTCAGACCGGTATTATTTTTAATGAAAAATAATTTATAAAAAAAAATGCCATGACGGACTGGAAAATAGAAAAAAAACTGACTTAAGACATACGACTCTTATTCTTTTTTTTTCGGACAGCAGCGGTTTAAGGCATTTCAATACCAACTTAATCCGGTTCGCGACCAACTAAGACTTATTAACACGTGTATGCTATGAGATTACATAACCTGCATAAATTTACCTATGCAAATATGTACGCTTACATGTTTAAAATGCCTTTATTAAGGAAGTGATGTAAATTGGGTTCTCAGCTCAAATTTACATTTTATCACCAATAATTATGAACTTTTGAAGGGACGCGGAGTATTCCAAAAATCCGTACCAACAAATTCCTACGTGGGAATCTAATCAGTAATTTGTTAACTATAGCATCATCACTATATAGTACTAAACAAAGTAGCGGATTAGTGTGCGGTTTTTTAAATAGATAAAACGATTTAAGAGGAAGGGTAATATAGGTTACGAAAACGACTTGGCGGTCGGCCGCTAGTAACAAGTATAAGTAATTGGCATTATTCACATCGAGAACACTGCAATGCACTTTTTAAATATAATTTTAATTAGTGGCTACACACTATTAATTTAATATTTCACACCTTGGGTGTTTTCTAGTAATAAATATAGCTATGTTACTCAGGTATAGTGGGATAAGTTTATTTTCTTATATTACTTTTTTCTATGATAGGTACTCTATAAGTTTATGGGATAAAGTTTGTCTGTGGTTACAATGGAAGACGTTAGAAAAAAGCTATGTGAATAAATTAAAGACTTAGTTAATAATTCAAACATTATTTTGCTTGGCTGGGATCCCACATCTAAGCTATGTTATGGTGAAAGGTTTTTTGAAATCGATCTAGTACTTAGTTTATTCATTACAAATATAAATCTTTCCTGTTTGTAATATTCGTGAGATATCTTTCTTTTCGCAATTTTACAAATACAGAGGAGATTTTAAGTTGATAAAAAACTAATTTTGTTCATATTCGTATTCAGTGTAACAAAATCGTCAAATCAACTGCCAAATTCAAGATAGGAAGTTTTGAACTGTAATTTGTAAGCCTCTGTTGTTCAGTAAGCATCATCCTGCCTGCTGGTAAGCAGTCGATGCAGTCCAAAATAAATGAAAGCGCTTCATACCGTGAAATAAGCACGGAACAAAGCGCATTCACTCATGACGGCCTGCTATAATGCCGTTTCACGCCCCGCTTAAAAGACCCGGGATCATAGGAAATAGGACACACAAGATCCGGCAGCAAACTCCAGAGCTTACTCGACAGATAGTCGATCATTAGCAATATAAAGACCACAGCTAATCATTGGACTTCCTAATAGCTTACATTAAATTGGGGGTATTTGCCTATAATCACCAAACTGGGTTTGTGAACGCAGTGCAAGCCACAGGATGACTGCTGCCCATCATCCCTTAACATTTCTCTTCGTACACTGTTACGACTTCCCATGAGGTGAGAGGGGGTGACGCTTTTCTAGGCATGCGCCACACGTTGGATAGTACATACCAAACTGTATTATTTACTGTCGAGTTTCTCCTAATCAGACATAGAGAAAAAGGGTAAGCTAAATATAACGGCTCCGGACAAAAAGCTAAAACATAGCATTTTTCATTAAGACCAATGCACTACATATTTGTGTGACATAACATACTTATAAAACCCCACCCATTGTGTGTTCAACACGATTACATAATCCAAATTACGACTACCTATGCCAGTTTTATTCTATGATTTCTACGCTATGTTATTTAAGTTGACGAAATAGATTTGCATAACTTAACCACATATATTTACTTGAGTTTACCTAGTTTTCTTTAAAATTACATGGTAGTACGGTGTACTTATTTAAACTTGTTTTATTTAGGGTGCCGTGTGGTATCGCTCTCATCTTACGGAGAGTCGTAAGAGTCTATTTTATTTTATTTTTATTTATTTTGTACACCAACAGATAGCATGTTTACATTTAAAAATATACAATATAAGAGTTTACCTAGCATGCAAACCAATTACAGGTGAACACAACATTAAAACAAAAGATAACAAAAAAGTATGAAATATAATATTGAAGACAAATAACAAACAAAGACGCATACAACGAAATCCTAAAAACTGTTTCAGTGACAGGATGACGTTTAGATTTAAATTTCCCAAGAGAGTCGTGATAATTATCTAAATCGTTCTCGCTACTCTCTTAGTAGTAATGGCTAAGCATTGTCGGCAATGGGGCGTGTCTACCGAAGTTAGTTCGCTTTTGAGGTACAATATTGATTGAAAAGAAAGTTTTTCGTATTCATCACCTTCCTGCGCGAGTTAGGCCTAGGCACGTTGAGTCCAACAGTGCAAAGAATATCCTGTTAAGAGTGGACGAAGAGAAATCCTAACGGATGATATGCAGCAGCGTCATCCTGCGTACTGGCTTGAACTGCGATCATCGATCCGCCTACCCAGCGTGGTGACTATTGGCCAATATCCCCTCTAGAATTTAATCTACTGGGGTGGCTTAGGCTGATATGATGATGATGATAAATAGGGTGGCACTAAATTGTAAGATCCACTTGGTGATAGGTGGTCACCCGGAATAAAAATATTTTGCAATGACTAGCATTGCGGAATTGTTTGATAGAGTTACCGCGACCCTGGAACATAACGGGCTCAAGAGGAATATGGATGGTTTTTAATAATAATAATAAAATGTTTATTGGTGCACCATACAATTAAAATTTAAAACCAACAACAATTTACAAATGTTTATATGATGCACCAAAATGACCCAACTCAGCATATGCTAGTCCAGTGTTCTAGCGCTGGTTTTCAGCTGAACCATTTTGGGTGCAGTGCAGTTTTTAATCAGTACAAGTCTGACACTGACGGGATCCTGCCGTTTTGCCAAAACTATTTTGACAAAAATTTATAATCCAAACAAATTTTAGCAAACTTTTTTTACACCAATGCAACGTTGCGAATTATTTTAGTACGCAAATTTTCATTTGGTCAAATTTTTACTCGGCAGTATATTACTACGGATAATGACATTATGGCATTAGGTTTTTTAACAAGTAATTTATTACGGCAAACAAACTTTAGACAAATAACATTTAATCAAATGATTTGTTTGGACATAAAGTTTTACGTTTATTATTTTAAATAATCACAAACTAAGATATTAATACTAAATATATACTAAAAATAAAATAGTATAAGGAATGTTTGTTTAATATGTGTTCATAATTTTAAATTAACGTGATGATGATGAGTGAGGCTTAGATACATATTGGTTAGGTTAGGTTAGAACAGTGACCACGCGAGCGTGCCGCGGTAGCGGCCGGCGAAGCGCCAGAAAATACTACTGTTGATTTATGTATGGCCAATATTTGTAGATTAGTATTAATAGTAAAGATGCAAATAGAAATGGTTATTTGAAAAGTTTCGAGACGAATTATTTGGCTTATTTTATTTTGCGTAAAATATGTAATACTAACTGAGTTATTGTCGAAACGTTCACTTGGAAAGCATTACGTTTACGATACAATTATTTGTGAAGAGTTTATTTGCCAAGTAATAATTTGGCAAATGAAATTTTACAAAAAATATTTGGTAAGTGATAATTTGTCAATTTTCTTTTGGTGTAACTAGGGATACCCGACACTGACGGCTGTGGATAAAGCGCAAGGGTTTCGCTCCACCTTGATGGTGTTCAGTTCTAAGTAGTGTTTTTTTGACTGGTAGTATTAGACGTGGTACATACGTAGTGAGTTAAATATACAAAAAACATATTGATAGAAATGTATTTTTTGTTTCTTGAATCTTATGCCATTTTTTTTAAAATAAAAGCTTGATTTATAAATTGGAATATTACATACTATGTTATAAATAAAATTCCGACTCATATTATTAATTCTCTCATATCATTTAACCCGGATATATATCTTTTAATATGACACGTTATAATGACTGCATCCTGCCTGATGGTAAGCAGTCGATGCTGTCCAATAAAATTAAGGCGCATACCGTGAAATAAGCACGGTTCTGCACGGACGGCCTGCGAAAATGTCGTTTCACGCCCCGCTTAAAAGAGGTTTGTATATAATTAGGTTAATATATGTATATGATATATGTTTTAATAAGGAAAAATTCGCAGATAGTTTCTTTTTACGCGTTCCTGGCTCATATTAACAAAGCGAAGTATACAAAACGCATTAGGGGTCTGTTCATTTTTGACGGATAATGCGCGAACGTATTGTAGCTATATTTTTCTATACATTTGTCTGTTCTGGCGTTATGCGACCATTGTTAATATGGGAAGCATTATCCGTAAGATATGAACCGAGTCTATATTCCCCATCCAACTGTACACTGAGACCACGAAAAAACTGGACAGGAGGCAATGATGCGATTAAAAAAGTGCAAGTCCAAGTCGGTCGATGCACTCGCACCGTTACAGACCGGCCACTGAACTAAGCCGGCTCACTTTGGGTTGCAGAAGTTATTGTCCAAAATCAAACACAATCCATACAAATAATTTACATCGATAGTAACTCTGTCTCGCTTTCACGCCAACTCTACTGTAATTTTTATGAAATATGGCACACATATAGTCTGGAGCCTTAGAGCTAAGCTACTTTTAATGTGAAAAGAAGGTTAGGTGGGGGAGAAGGGGTTGTGAGAGAAATAGGGAATCAAAAATAATTTATTGATTCAGGCGTTACTTTGCGGAAATCCATTGTAATCAAGTGATGGATTAAAAATATCTTTGTAAAAATTCCCGCGAACAATAATTTCCCGAAAAATCGAGAAACTATTCAATACGACACATGTTTTGACATTACACAGGGCATCTTCAGGTCAGATAGGAGCTTCAGAACAACGATGTCTTCACGATCAACTACTTTCGTTTCAGCGTATATATTTTTGAAGCTAGAAGCGTGAATCTATTTCGTTAGATTAATTATTAGCTGATATAAATATTATACTTAAAGTTAATTACACAAGATGCACGATATAATCGAATTTCACGCGAGCGAAGTTGCGGCCAAAACACTAGTTATAATTTCACTAACTGACCTGTCCTATTTTGTACTGTTTAAAAATTTTGATATGACATATGAATTAATATCATCATCATAACAGCCTTATAAAGTCTACTGCTTAATATTGGCCTGACCAATAGATTACATTCTATTGGCGGTATTTGCCCATAATCACCACCTGGGCAGGTGATCGGAGTTCGAGCCAGAAAGCAGGAAGACGCTGCATGCAAGATGGACATCTTCTGGTAGGATATCTCTTGTATACTGCGTAGAGTAGCCTACTCTGTGCAGCATAAGCTGAGCTTACTCCAGTTACTTTTAGGATTATGACTATTTTTAATTTTATATTTTGTCATGTTAATGTATTCCTTAAAAGCAATAAATGATTTTTTATTTTATTTATTTATTTATTTATTTATATAAAACCGCTGTCAAACATTGTCTACTCCTGGAAACTAACGGGGAAACTAAGTCTGAGGACGGCGAAGTATAAATATACGTCGTCTTTAAGTAAAACATAATTGAAAAGAAAGTTTTTTTTTACCTACACAAAATACTTTCCTTTTTGAAAGTAGGTATCTTATATTAACTAAAATCTAGCCTATCTAAAGTGTAATTAGTGACTTTCTTTTATCATAAACTACAACATATTTTAAAAGTAAGAATTTGTCCAATTACACTATTCTTATTGTTTCTATTAAGGCGAATACACTTTAGTAATGTGTTCTTAGTCACATTATTACACTTCACTGACACTACACTAAACTAACTCAGAAGCTTTTGTTCTTCTCAGTCTTCTTACTACTTCTGTGTTGTCGAGGAGCTGGATAGCCTCAACATTGAATGGTGATGAAGTCTTCTTTCATGAGTTACTGCACATTTCTTAATTATGCTAACAGCCATATCCCATTAAGGTCCTGATGTATATCGGTGATGTTTCATGGTTATTATTGAAGTGAAGTGAAAAGAAAGATACCTAGTTATATCTTTCAAGTAGCGATCCGGCGCGAGTTCGTAACTTCCAACTTGTCGGCCTTCTATTGAAGGTTGTACTCAAAAGAAAATCCTCTATAGTGGTGAGACGGAAAGGGCGTTAACCTTTATAATTACAAGACGCATCTGCCGATAACTACTTCAGCGTTATTGGAAGATTTAAGGAAAATTGCCGCCATGAGCTCATCATATTGACAACAGTAATTAAAGCTCAAAAAAGCTTTAATATGCGCACAATCGCGGCTGTTTCCTTGCAGGGATAGGCAGAGGCATATAAAACGGCCAATTTTTGCCAGTAAAAATTTTGGTCACACGATAGGTGGCGAGCGTAATACAGGGAACAGTTATGGTTGCCAATGCCTCATCCGTTTATCGGCAGGTCCACCACTCGCAGGTGAGGTTGGCTTTGGTTCCTAACGTCTTGCCACCATCAAGAAAAGGTTTGACGATCAATAATAATAATAATAATAATAATGTTTATTTTCTCCTTACAATGACAGACTTAAAATATTACAATGGTGCTTATATCTAATAATCCATAAATTAAATTTGGTCTATAATATGTAAGGAGCTGGTGTCTGAGTTAGGTAAAAAATACCTGTATTTCAGATCACCAGGCCCTCACCCCACGGTAAACAAATGCAGTTATATTTAAATGTATATTGTATTAAAATCCTATGTATATGCATTTAGGAGAATAATTACAAAAAAAGAAAGAATATAAAACCAACAAAAGTGCCTTTATTGATTGTGTGTGTGTGTCTTTGTGTGTGTAAGTGTGTGTGTGTGAGAGTGCGTTAAATGTATTGATATTGTATGTGTTAGTTTATTCAGCCTACTTGCAATAGGTTTTCTGTGAGGTTATAATCTAACTTCAGTAACCACTCAGTAAGAATAACTTTGCATTTATTTTTAGGTAACGAATATATTGATAAATCCCTATTACATTTATTATATAATTTAGAACTTAAGTGGCAAAAAAATCTATGTGCTAAACTAGTTTTAAATAAAGTTATATCACAGACTCGATCCTTGCGTCGTTGATTTTTATATTTATCAGGTTCATATCTTACAAGTGAATGTTGTTTAGATACTGTAAAAAGTATAAACAGTTGACGGACGGTTAAAACTTCCCAATGTTTGTAGAGATCTATAGTAGGGTGATAGAAAGGTAGGAATGCACTAACTTTAAGTATTGCCCTCTGCGCTCTTTCTAATTTAAGGAAATGAGTCTTAGAGGCACCACCCCAAGAGGTGATACAGTAAATTAATTGAGACTGACAGAGAGCAAAATATATGGACTTAATGACATTTAATTCAGCTACATGCCTAATTGCTTTAAATATTACCATCAGTTTTCGTATTCTGGCAGTAAGAAGGTCAATATGTTGGTTGAAGTTTAAATTTCGGTCGATCATGACACCAAGGTACTTTATTGTTTCTGTTTGTGTAAGCTTAGAGCAAGAACAGTTATTAGTATTTTTACCGAAACATGAATGCGAGGTAATGTGACATGAAGGATCAGGATGATCGTTTGATTTAATAGCAAAAGTTATAAAATTGGTTTTAGCCACATTGAGCGTTAAGATATTTTTATTAAGCCAATCAGTCACACAGTCCATTCCACTCTGTGCATAAGAAAAAACTTCATTCCAGGTGCTACCAGTAAAAAGCAAGGCCGTGTCATCCGCAAATGTTACAATTTTGGTATTTGGAATTTCCATCTGGCATAAGTCGTTTATATAAACGAGGAAGAGAGTAGGGCCCAGTATACTCCCCTGTGGGACTCCAAAAGTTACAGGGGCCTCCTCGCTTATGATGTCACCAATTCCCACACACTGTGTTCTATCCGTCAGATAATCCTGCAGCAATTTTAACTGGAGATCGCGGATACCCAAGCATTCAAGTTTTTTCACCAGAATCGGGACAGAGACCGTGTCAAAAGCTTTTGCGAGATCTAAAAATATACCTATAGCTTTCTTTTTACTGTCTAAATGCTTAACAATATAATTTGTTAGATCAAGCACAGCGTCCGACGTCGATCTATTGGCTCTGAATCCAAATTGTGCTGTTGATAAAAGGTTTTTAGTCTCTAAGTAATTTACTAATCTTTTATTTATAATCCGTTCCAGAATTTTAGAGAGCGTTGGCAGTATGGATAATGGTCGGTAATTACTGACACAGTCTCTGTCCCCATTCTTGTGAATCGGATGAATACGTGATTTTTTGTAACTTTTTGGGAATACTCCAGTTGCAAGCGATAAGTTACAAATGTACGAAATAAGAGGGGCAAGGGTGTCCTTGTTTGCTTTAAGAATATCGGCAGATATCATGTCAAGGCCCACCGCGCAATCACTTTTCAAGTTTGAAATCAATAATCTAATCTCATCTTCGTCAGTTGGTAGAAGGACAAATGAATGGCAACTAGAATTTAGAGAGGGTAGCTCAGTATGGGGATTATTTTTAGTAATATTTTCAGCTAGGCTACGTCCTATATTTGCAAAAAAATTATTTACATCATTCACAGATTTTTGCGGATTGCTTGTACATATTAGTTCTAATGGAGTTACTTTCGGTTTACTAGTGTAGGTTATCTTCTTAACTATTTGCCAGAGTTTCTTACTGTTCTTTCCTGCGTTCTGAAGCTGTAGTTTATCGAAATTTCTTTTTAATTTTTTTAGTATAGATGAACAATAGTTTCTATACCTTTTATATGTTGTTTTCAAAATCTCATTTTCTGGATCCTTTTTAAGTTTTTTATATAGGTTATCGCGATTTCGAAGACATTTCAATACACCCGGGGTAATCCAAGGTTTTAAAATTTTCTTACGGTTGGATACCTTTATATCTTTGGAATTGTTAATTATAGCTGTTTTAAGTATGTTGTGAAAAAATATTGTAGCTTCATTCACATCTCTAATTGTATATAAATAACTGAAATCAACCTTACTGAGCTCCAAAATTAAAAGTTCATTATTAATGCGTCTGATTACTTTTAATGGCTTTTGCCTAGTACATGCGGCAATAAAAAGGGCTACACTATTATGGTCTGTCAGCGACGTATTAAGAATAAGACAGCGGGCATTTAGCCGAGTCCTCAAAAGTACATGATCCAAACATGTTTTGTTCCGCGTCGCGGTTGTGTAGGCGGGCATCATTCCATGAAATGCTATCATATCTAGGTATGGTGAGCGATTTACGTCTGTACTTTGCTCTGCTATATTAATATTAATGTCACCTAACAATATAAGGTTTTTCTTATTAGAATATTTTAATAAAATTTGGTTGAGGGATAAAAGAAAATTATTGATGTTTTTATACCCAGGGGGTCTATAAATTGCAAGCGCAACTGTATCATTATTTAACGTAAAACCAAGACAATTCGCATCGGTTATTAAGGGTTCTTCGACTGTGACAAGCAAGTCCTTTCTATAATACAGCACTACACCTTCATTTTGCGTTAGGTTATTCGAGGAGGCAAAGTTCTCGTAACCGTCTAGATGTGGTATGCAAAGAGTTGAGGGCAGCCAACATTCCGTAAGAACTATACAGTCCCAGTTTATTCCAGTTCTGACAAGGATTGGCAATAATCCTGTGAAGTTACATTTTAGGCTACGAATGTTTTGTTGGAAAATATTTAAATATTTTCTCGAATTGGGCAAAAATGCTTTACATTTATCAGCATCGCAAACAAAGGAATCAGCTACATTATAAGTGTCAATTTCGTTTTGAATATTTAATTGTTCATTGAATTTTACGTTTAGAGCTGTTAGCAGTACCGTACTCCCAGATATATAAAGCCAAATTGTAAGAAATTGAAACAACCGTAAATAAAACCCTAGTTATGCTGTCTATAGCTGACTCCAGTGCGTTATTGCAAATATATTTTCCTGAATTAAATAGGCAATAAGATATGTTATTTTTTATATTTGTGTGTTTTATGTAGTAGGAGGCTAAAGCTAGGTGTATTTTAAATGTGTTTGTAATGTGGAGACAAAGTGTGTAGATGTGTGGACGTGGCACGTTTTTGGTTAAAGTAAAATAATAGACACTCATTAAAAAAATAAAATAAAAAGATATGCATGCAACAAAATAGTAAGTAATTTTATACAGTGTAACTAGACACACTAGTCAACTACCTCTTTTCAGTTTTTCAATATCCTCTTCAGACCTTAGGTAAATTCGTGGCTCATTAGCATTTCGCCTTACATATACTTTGCCGAAAGATGTCCAGCAATGTTCATATTTGTAGTCCTTAGCAAAGACTCTTGCTAAATAGAATAGGCGTCTAGCCAAAGCAGTAAGAGATTCTGCCACATATATGGGTTTAGTGGGACCAGCCATATTTATACTAGTAGTACTTAGGCGCTGTTCGTGGTTCTTATTGTATGCTCTATTGGCTCTTAGGAATTTCTCTCGCTTTAAAGTGGAAGTAAAATCCACGATGATAGGGCCGGTTGATTTGTCTTTTAATTTCATTCGGGATACATCCCGAATATCTGATTCTAGAATGGGGACGTCGATAACAGCACCAATTCTCTTCGTCAGCTCGACCAGATTTTCCTTAGTTTCGGATTCCGAAGTTGTGACATTTCTAAACTCAATCGCGGTAGAACGTGCATTTTTCTCGTACTGTTCCAGTTTCTTTTCTAAATTTTTAGTTTGATTTTTGAGAAAATTATTTTCCTGTTGAATTTTTTTCAGATTACTAAGAACATCATCGTAATTAGCTGACAGAAGCATCATTGTCGCTTTTATTTCGGTGTTCTGGTTTGCTAGAGTTGTAATGGATGATTCCAGGAAAGTAAATTTTGCATCTTGTTGGTCCCTAATTTCGTCCATTCTCTGCATTAAATCACATAATGTGACATCAATGCAGTCCGGTGAGCTATCCAATCTGCGCTTATTTCTCCTAGTAACCTGAAGATCCGTAAAATCTTGTCTTTTTTGGGTATAAAGCGCCGAGTCTGAAGCATGGTGAGCCGGAGAAGACGCAGTCTTTGTATCTCCTTTCGGGGGTGTACGAGAAACAGACATCGTATTAGGCTTCGTTAATCAACGTTAGCCAAAATAAATTGATATAAATGGCACAATTTCCTGTTGCTGGCAACCCAAAGGTGAGTGAATGATTTATTCAGATGACGTATGTCAGGTGACGTATGGCAGTTGACTTATGACAGATGACGTATAGCAGATGACTTATGACAGATGACGCAAGGTAATATATATTTGTCTCAATAGTTGCTATCCTCTTCTACCACACCTCAGTAGCACTAACCTTTTGATTGCTTATGTTCGCCTGGTACCACTCTGCGTAAAGTCGTTGTATTGACGGCTAAAATCCAAGCCTGTTTGTTTCCTGCGCTTGTTGCGAACTTATGCTACGCAGTTATGAGCGCCTAGTACTTCACTGATTTTATTTGATTTATTTTTTGGAAAATATTTAAAATTAAGTTAAAAAATATATAGTACGGTTGCACACGTGTAAACGCTTTCGCGGTCCGGAGGGAAGGGGTATCTATAAGAGGAGATCATAAAATTACATCTCTTGTTAGGTATAATTCTCATGAAACGGTACAAAATCTAGCTATGGTTAGAAACTAGCTTCCGTCCAAGGTTTCGCTCACGTGACCTACAATTTATAAGTACACATTTTTTGTAGGGATCCCTGATGTAAATCGATATATACATATATCTTAAGTTTCACACGAAGAATGTAGCTTTCTAGTCGTGAAAGAATTTATAAAATTGGTTACGTTGTTTATTTACACTAGCTTCCGAATGTAGAACAGTAATCAGTCTTTTGCCTCTTAATTTATTAGCAAGTGATGGATTAAAAATATCTTTGTAACAATACCCGCGCTACTATAATTTCCCGAAAAATCGAGAAACTATTCAACACGACACGAGTGAACTCTCGTTTCAGCGTTGGTCGTGAAGACATCGTTGTTCTGAGCTCCTATCTTACCTGAAGATGCCCTGTGTAAGGGCGAAACACGTGTCGTGTTGAATAGTTTTTCGATTTTTCGGGAAATTATAGTAGCGCGGGAATTGTTACAAAGATATTTTTAATCTATCACTTGCTTACAATGGATTTCCGCAAAGTAACGCCTGAATCAATAAATTATTCTTAATTTATTAGTTTATTTTTCTTTGGCAACGTAAAACGGCTGACAGCGGCTAGAGACGAAAAGCTGGAGATCGAGTTCTGTGGCGTGCCATTGGGAAGGCTTATGTCCAGCAGTGGACAAGTGTGGGCTGATGATAATGATGATATTGAATTTATTAATTATTTATTACTCCCTCAAGAAACGTCCTTTCCAGATTCTTCACTAAAATGTATCTTAGTTGGATTCATTTGGAGGGGTTTAAGCGACAAAGGTAATAAATAGACAGTAAATCTCGCTTTAGATATATTAGGGTGTACGGGGATCCTACCATCATCTTTGGAGCCCAAGCCAACCTCACCTGCAAGTGGTGCACCTGCCGATCAACGGACGAGGCTCTGGGAACATAACAGTGCCCGGTAAGCGGCAATAGGCTCGCCACCTATTACGTGGAACCAACTATATAATTGACGAAGTGTGGGCGAATAATATGCCTCTGCCTATCCTTTCGGGGAAACAGGCGTGAATCTATTTATGTGTTTGTATATATTAGGAATGAGAAACTTGGGGTATTTGGCTTGGTCTAGATGTGTTCTATGATTTTTAAGTAATTTTTTAACATATATAAAAGTATTTTCTTACGTTTAACCGTTGTTTAATAGGTCTGCTTAGTTTGGGGCTAAATGGGGTTGTGTGAAATGTGTCAGAAAAAGAAACATGTAATTATTATTGGAAATAAAAGTTAGAATATATCAGTAGGATATCAGATTTGCATATTAGTACGGAGAAAGATAAACAAACACAATAAAATAAATAATGCCTAACAATTACACCAATTATTTAGTTCCAAGATAAGTATCATTAAGAACTTGTGTTATGGATACAAAATAACGGATGAAAATACTTGAATACTTTTGTATTTTTTTAAATACTTACCTTAAATACATAGAAAACAGCCAGACCAGAACAAATATTAATGATTATGCACACAAAAAATTGTCCTGTGTGGGAATGGAACCCACGACTCTAATTAGACGAAAAACGAAATTTCGTTATATCAGTATCTAGTGAAAAGGATGGGTATAAAGAAGTTTAACTTTTCGTTGAATTGGCCCTTAAGTATACTGACTTTAAAGCCATATCGGTAGTCAAGTAACACAGTTAAAGTAAATACAAGTAATAAAATAAATAAAGTCATGATCGTGACTCTAATGAATACTCTACCACGCGAAACAAGTGCGGATTGCCGGAGGCAGGTGTCCTGCTGTTAGAATTTTTTAATGCCGCCCCACATGGTATCTTGCTTAACTTATTACATATCATAATATATTTTTTATTTAGTAAATAATATTTAACCCTAAATATTGGAAAACATCGTTAATAAATCGGCAAGAACTATCATGTTTTTTTGTTACTTTAAAAAAACTGGTTTCTAATAAAATCCACCTCCACTTATGAACTTGTTTTGAACCAGGTGTCTGTTCGTATGTGCCCATTTATAATTCATTAGTTATATCGCTCAGTAATAATTTAGGTAGAGTAGGTATTTTATAAATATGGATGTTCTAAAGTGTAGAAGATTTTTTAAACTTGTATTGGTGCTCCGCGAACAGGGTAGTTGAAACCGATCATTAAAGTTAAGAAAAGATTGACTGACGACTGAGGTCAGTTCTTGGATGAGTGACTGCATAGAAATCAAAATATAAGTCACTAGAAATAGTGTGAACATCACTGTCTTCATCTTATGAAATAAAACTGACAGCACTAGTTAAAAGTGACAGCACTAGTTTTGAACCTGGTTTAACTTTAGATATTGTTTTGTAATATAGTAAACACATACACGATTTAATGAATAATTTTTATGTTGTTAAAGATATTAAAGGTACATAACATAATATAATAATCGGCCATATTAAGAGCACATTACGACTAAACAATGCGCACTTAGTATATTACCACTAACATATAAGTACATAGTACTAGGAAACAATCGTAGTACTGATTTATTGTACATTGTTATTCGTGGAAAAATATTTTATGACATCTGTCAATATAAATAGTTTAATACTACCTAATATCATGTAGCAGTATTATATTTTTATGTATGTAATAAATTATGTAAATATCTGTGTGTTTATTTAATATAGATTTATATTATGTTTAAGAGTAAGCAAGCTGAAGTGGCAGTGGGCAGAGTACATAGCACATAGACCTGACGGCCGTTAGGGCAGAAAAGTCTTAGAATCCCCCCCGACTGGTCTCCACCTTGTCGCGGCGGGGGGGCTGAATACCTCCCGGTATACGGCGGATAAGCCGCTAGGGAAAAGGTAACACCCAGAGGTTGGCGACTCTGGGTGCCCTTAGCACTGACTACCGGGGGGGAAACTAAGAGGGACCTGTGGAGGGCGCAGCGGGCGTGCCAGGAGGGCCCGTCAAGCAGCGCCAGGAGGGTTTTAGGCAGCGGGGGCCCAACGCCCTTGGGGTATTATTTTTAGATAGAAATAGAAAAAAAAAATTATATACCATATAAATTTTGTAGGGCGGGCTGATGTTTGAAAAACTCAATTTGTATATAATTTCTCGTATTTCTTCTGTTACAAAGTACTTATGACCTATATTCGATCCATTTTACGTTAATTTGGATTTTATAAGAGATAAAGATTATTCTAATACCAATAAAAATAATATAAGAATAAACTTATTGCAAAAATAACGTAGTACTTGTTCAACCACTGCCACATCTTGTGATTGCATAGTGAAATTGTAGACAGTAGAACATTTCCAGCCAAACACAAGCATGATTGATGGAGCACGCTTTCTACCCACCCACCCTTAATGAGAAATATATTTGTGAGATTATTTATTATTAGATTACCAGACGGTGTTCAAAACATACATACTATTACGCCTCTTTTCCCGAAGGCCTACTATACGAGGTGACGAGCCTATAGCCGCTTAACGGGAACTATTATGTTCGCCAGAGCCTCGTCTGTTGATCAGCAGGTGCACCGTTGCAGTTGAGTTGGGCTCCTTAGATGTTGATAGGATCCCCATACACCCTATTTAAATGTTTGGGTAGGAATAGGTACGCTGGTGCTACCAGCTAGGAAACTAAACTACAAACCTTCCTTTTTAATAATAAACTTTACATATACTAGCAATTAATTCATAGGTTGAAGTTTCTAGGATCTTGGCAGGATCCCTATACACCCAACAACGAGATATATTACGTCAATTAAGGTTAAGATAACATTTCCATCAAGTAAAAAAAAGATTTAATGAGCCTCGTCAAAAACCCAAAGTGAGCAACAACAAGCGCTATAACAAATGCTTATTTACTTGAATAGCAGCATTGTACTAGTTCACCTCCATAACTTATCATTTCATGCCAAAGGTTTTTCAAATCCACACACAATGAATATTTTATTGTTTTCTTTCTTGTTCGACATTCGTCCGCCACCTCACAGATAAAAATCTATACAAAATTAGACATAAAACGATAAGTTTTAATTTATAGTTGTCCTATTACCGCTCTTAAACGGCCTTATGAAACTCGCGTGGAAAACCATAACTGCAGTAAAATAGAGTTCTATTAACGAATGGGCGACCGTTTGCATGGCATTTCATTTTAGGCTCTATCGTTTGTATGACAGTTAATGTCAGATACTTCCGCAATAAGAGCGGGTACCTACTAGGGCGGGTAAGTTGGAAAATTCTAACACCGCACTGAGTCAGCAAAGTGGACTATTCCTCTCTCCCATTGAATTGTGAGATGAGGCTCGTGCTCACTAGTGGAACGTAAGGGTGCGTTTCCACCAGAAATGAGCAAGGATGCGTTTAGAGGAATGTGTTTCTCGCAACTCATCTATGGTGGAAATTAATGGGCAGAGATAAAAATGATAAACTAAGCCACCATGTTATGACAGACTATGACTAATTGGGTGTGTAGAGGTCCTACCAAGATACCAAGGACCCAAGCCAACCTCACCAGCAAGTGGTGCACCTGCTGATCTACGGACGAGGCTCTGGCGAACCTAAAAGTTCCCGATAAGC
Organism: Musotima nitidalis; assembly: GCA_949126915.1. Classification (NCBI taxonomy): domain Eukaryota; kingdom Metazoa; phylum Arthropoda; class Insecta; order Lepidoptera; family Crambidae; genus Musotima; species Musotima nitidalis. Next base: position 5,445,019 of record OX421435.1, read on the forward strand.
AGCAATAGACTCGCTACCAATTACGTGGGACCAATAAAGCAATTGGCCCCTGCCTACCCCTATAGGGAAACAGGCGTGAATGCATGTATGACTAATTCAATAAAGACACAGGTCTCGAGAGTAACTTACCAGCAAGTGAAGTGCAGATGATTTATTTACTATATTGGTATACTTACTGCACTATGACACCACTAACATCGGCACGCAGTGAAAGTGCACCAACACAAAATGGGGCTGAATTGGCCGCGCTTGAAATGGCCGCGCTTGAAATGGCCATAGTCGGAGATTTCATGAAGAATAAAAATATTGCGTCGATTGGTTAGTAGGAAAATATGATAAGAAATTTATTAAACTAATCGTTCTAAATGTGTGTATGGCAGGATTAAACATGGTTATTGAAACTCCTTTAGGCTAGGTTGACGGAATCTATTATCGATGTTATGTACTTAAATAGGTGACCGTTTTATAACAAGCGCTTTTTACTTCATATTATTTACCAGGAAGCTATTGTTAGCCAAATAGGGCCAAAGTAAGTTAAAAAAAATAAGAGTAAAATAACATTTAACAAAAAACGCTAATGAAATACCTACTTATTTCGTTCTTACAAAACTATAAAAGTTTACACAACAGTTTACAGAAGAACTTGTGAAAGCATGTACTATTAACAAATATGAAAGACTCATTGGTAACGAACTAACGACTGTAAGCAAAGAAACATTACTTATTTAATTTTTAATGAAAAAGTATTTTGTGAGTAGGTATTACACAGGAAAATTTAAGGCTAATTCTATGCCAAAGCATAAAGTTGAGAAACTTTTTAATAATACAAGGCGAGTTAGTCATTTTGAAAGTCTGAAACCAGAAATCATTTATTGTGTAACTAGGAAGGTAATTACTAATGCTAGTTTCCATATTTAATGCTAATATAATATGGGTAAAATCTGAGTACATGTCGTTAGGACGTTGCCAAATAGTTGTTAACCGACTGACCGCCAGACGACAAGCGAACTGGCCTTGTTACATTTTCTACAAGCAACAAACAAGAATTGAAACTTTTTCGCTTATGGCTTTTTTTCTTCTTTCGACATTTTAAGCGGGGCATAAAATAAATCCTAATTCTTGGCAGGAATGTGAATCATGTCTGCAGTATGGAAAAAAATTCTAAAATCTGTGATATTTCAAACAATAATGTGTAATAACGGTGGATTATTAACCGTTCAGTGTTTGTGAATGAACATGAGTGTTGAACATGTATAATACCTACATAAAGAAAACAGTGCAACATCACTTTTCAAATTCTCTCAAGAAGTCCATGTAAGATCTCAGTCTAGTCCAACATCTTTACTGAGAATTCAAAGGGCTTAGGGAGGAGGGTTTCTCATTTACCATTTATCATCTTTATCACCACTCATTTTCATTTACTATGAATTAAATATTAATAATATATTTATCCTTTACTTGACAATTCAGAATGATAGCTTCTGAATTGTCAAAAATGTATCACAGATAATATCATTAAGTGAAATGAAGTCAGATAACTAAAAGTCAAGCCAAGTCAAGGTAAAGTCGCCAATGATAAATTACACAAGATGGCTGAACTGTTTATTTCACCATCGCATCAACTTAAATATTTAATACCTTAACGAGCGATCATCGAATGGTACGCGGTATAAAGAATATTAATATTTACGAATTCAAAGGTATCTTTTTTAATCGAAAACGACATGACGTAATTTGACTGGTTTTTCCGGTGGGATAAATACACGTTAAATACGGTAAAATATCATAGCCAAATTCAAAAAGTGATGGAATTATGAACAAGGATTATTTGACGCAAAAACTCTTTACACCCGAATTAAAAACTTTTCCTTAAAACATATAGTTGACCTATGGAAAGGTAAGGAACTATCTTTTATGAAAGAAAAGCTTGTTATTTTCGTTATTTTCATTATTTACAAATAACAAAAGATAGAGTAGCAAAAAATTTATAATGAATGATGAATTTCTCTGTTTGCAGGGCATGTTCTAATTTAGTAAAGCTTTCGCAGTTGTTTTAAAATGTACCGTAACTTTAACTCTATATAAAATATATAGCATAAATATTAATTAAGTAGTTCCCGATATGCGAAGGTGCTATAATCATCGATATGTAAGTACCCTACCTATGTATAAATCTAACACGTAATAAGTAATGAATGAAACAGTAATTACAACTAATTGGCTGAAAAAGGGGGGCGTTTCAACTAATATTTTAACTGTTACAACGATAAATGAACGTTTGTTTGAAGCAAAAATTACCCACCTCACAATAACAGTTTTGATTTTACTTATCTATTGCCAAGGCCATAAACTTGTATAAGATCAGCCTTATAAGTCCACTTCTGAACATTGGCCTACTCAATAGATAAAATTCTATTGGGGGTATTTGCCCATAATCACCACACTGGGCAGGCGGGTGATCGCAGTTCAAGCCAGTACGCAGGATGGAGCTGCTGCCTATTCAAAAGTCAAAATCGTTTATTCAAGTTTGGCTTAAAAGAGCGCTTATGAAGGTCAAAACTTAAACTAGCGCGCCCATTCACCGCGGGCGGGAGCTTAATCGTAAAATAACGGGCAAGAAAATCGTCAAGGTTAGTTTTTTCTCTCTCCAGTTACAAGTTATTATCCAGTATCTCCCCGTGAGATGAGAGGGGGTGGCTCTATTCTAGGCCGGCGCGCCTCACGCGTTTTCAAAGATTTTTTAAATTTTATCTTAGATGTTTTAAGTATCTTCTTCCAAATAGAACTTTAATAATTTGTAGTTTATCATTATCCTGGCATTAATCTGGGCTGTGCCTTAGACGTACGCTAAGGGCCCAAGGTCTGCTCAAATATAGCTAAGCTATATTTCAGTTATTACACGGGGGGACTTCCGCAACCCAGAGGATAACTTTATTCCATGGTGAAACATACTTTCAGGATATTAGAAGCCACTTACAGCCGGAACCTTTTGCTTAATGTGCTTTCCGAGGCACGAAACAAGCGATAATTACGCACACGAACAGTCTAAGGTCAACCAAAGAACCAGCATTTGAGCACAAGACCCTTTGCATTGAATTCTATTGGTCTTACCCCTGAGCTATCGCTGCTATAATTGCTCATTATATCAATTATTAAGTAGAATCATGCCCCGTGTGTGAGACACGCACCTTCCACATTAGTTCCGTTAATATGCAACTGTACCACAAACAATACTCATTGGCAGCGTTATTTAATTTACAATTGTTCTACTTATAATTGTTGATATTATTGAGTAAAATTCTTGTTTACGTTTAGTTATTTAAATAAAACATACCAGTCTTGCAAAAGGTCCGCGAAAAGTGATCTCAAATCTTACCAAAAAGTACATTCTATTTTTAATAATGTACAGTATTGAAATTTTGATTCCATCTTAAACGATATATTTATATGCTGGTGGTTTGAAGTCTTTTCATTATGATCAATACCTGAGAATTGCCCAGTACAATAAGTAACAAAATAAGTCCTTTATACACTTTTAGGTTAAGACTACGGAGCATATACGTGGGGCTTAGAAACATATGTCACCTTAAAACTCTTAAGCACCTTGCAAACGTCCTAAGTAATATTCTTGTCAATTATGCAAGATATTATTAAAGTATTACACCTGTCAGACCATACCTTAGTCGCGGTTACCTTTGCCATTAACTATTGCACAAATCAAATTAACGTTACGCTAAATGAGGTGACGACGAACAGTTAGTTTATTCAAAGATTTGAAGGTCAAATACATTTGTATTGAATTATCTTCTTTATTTATATAGTTCTACTGTACGTGTGTATGTTAATGAACATCTAAACGACTGGACCAATTTGAATATATTTTTTTGTATGCGATTGGGCAGGCGCAGTGGAAAGTTCAGATTTACAAATCAGCCTGGCAGATGGCGCTTCAGTCGGTATCTTGGTTATTTATCTAACGCCCGGGTCGATTGGAATGAATTTTCGTGAATGCATTAAAGTGGGGGCCTGGATGATTTAGGTACACAAATTAGCCCGGCAGATGGCGCTGCAGTCGGCATCTAGGTTATTGAATTATCATGCAGTACAACGTCTGTCGGGACGTGTTGTAGATTTATATATCAGTAGAGGAAGGCTTTGATAAGGTGTTCAGCATAATTCAACAGAGTTCATATATAAGTCCTTGTATGGGTGACGTTTATGTGGCAATGGATAGCAAGGACTTCGTAAGGCTACCAACGGAATAAGGCTATGTGAATCGGTCTTTGTAAAAATAACGAAGTAGGCCTTTGCTAGCAGTAAGAGTAGTAATTTTTTTTTAAATTGATATCTCATGTTGGTAGTCTAACTCATGGCCCAACTAATGGAGGTATACTTTGTCATCATTATCATATAAGCCATATAAAGTCCACTATTGAACAATAGCCTCCTCAATAGATTACATTCTATTGGGGGTATTGGCATAATGACCACGCTCAGCTCTTTCTGAGAAGATCAAAACTATAGGTATTTTATAGTGAACAAAATGAAAGCCTCGAATAAAAGTGAGAGTCATTTGGTCATTTTTGTTTTCACTTTCTACGCAGCGTCCGCACGTTTGGAGCACTAAATTCGGCACTTCGTTTTAAGAGCATTCTAAAATTATATCGACCAAAAAACGTAACCTAAGTGCTTACTTCTTCATAAAATTGCATTCTTACGCAATTTAAAAATATTGTAATTTTTTACAATACCTTTTCGTCTACCTATATTGTTCGTTGGTTACTACTTATGTAGATAGGTCTGTGGTCGGTAGGCATTAAACTGTAAATACTGAGAATGACAGTTTATTTCAGTTCCAGGTACTTAAATATTTTTATTAGTCATTATCATTATCTTTTACCAGGATATGTATCAAGGTTACCAAAGCTTAAACAATTCTGTTATTATAACTTTCTATCTTTGTTTTTTTTAATCCGCTGATTGTAATAATTTCTTTTTTTTATATGGACTCACTCAATTAAAGTCAAGTTATTTGATAAATCTAGTTATTTGTGGCGTGAATTCAACAATAATCAGCATGTTTGTAAAATCCGTCATAGTCAAGTTAAAGTCCTAACTCCGACCTCTGTATAATAATGACCTTCACTAGAGGTATTTATTAAGTTTTAGAATCAACAATAATCAGCATAATCACAATTCACGATGATATGCCTTTTTCTACACTCAAGTATGTAAATATCCACCATGTTCTTCGATCACTATCGAAGACCATGTTACAGAAAAAACCTCGAATTTACAACAATTTTAGAAGATAAAACAATGCCTTTTTACTCATTGGCGCCAAAAACTAAAACTTTGACACATTCCATTTTACCACAGACAAACAAAACTGCAATGATGTCTCATAATTAAACAGAGATTACGTAGATATTTAAATTTAAACTTTTTGGTAAGTATTAAGTCTCATAAATGTATAAATTTAAAGTGCATACAACCTTCACCTCTCTGAGGTAGGAAATGTGTAATTTTAAAAGTAGTATGCCTTGACGTATTTGTCAAAATTCATGCATTTAAAAAAACATAATAACAATGTTCTCGAACATTTTTTATAGCCCAATTACATTATTTATCAGAGCTTATGCTATGAGTAGGTACTAAGGAACTATATCAGTTACTATTACTATTATACTAACTATATTAGGAACGGAGGTAAGGAGACAATTCAGTGCCGTCCTGCTGTTAAAATTTTAAGCCGCCTAATAGGGTTTCTAACTTGGTTTAGCGACTACGACTAGTGGAAACCGTGATCATCTGCTCAACGTACCTTCCCACAGTGCTTTATGAAAGCAATTTTTCGGGCACGTCATTATTATTGAAGACACCGATAGGTAGTTTAATCATTAAGGTGTTAGATTATCAACCTCATTTAGCTGGCATGCTTAGATTTTGAGATATTTTTTTTTAATTTTCAATTATTATTGTAATATAATAACAAATAAAATGTTTTTTCGTAAACTAAGCACAATGCACAATTATGTGTCTGAAGTGTTTTGTTGGAGTTTTTAAGCTGCATATTTTAGAGTACAAATAAATATACATAATAATAAAGATGCATCCAGACTTAAACGATTTTTAGTTTTTCTTTATTTTCTCGATATTTCCACCGTAATGGGAAAAGTTATTTACATTCAAATATTGGTCTTTATATCTATAAACACTAAACAAATTTCACACCTCATAGTATAAAGTTTTGAGAACTTGAGCTTCAACGATGCCAATAACACAATTATCGCCTATCATGCTTAGTTTAGGGGTTATTTAATATTTTCGTTATATCCGGGCAAAAAAGTACGATTTTCAATTTTTTCAATTCCAAAACCAATTCCGCCAGATGAATGAAGATTAAAAATCGAGCATTAAAACTTTAATTTTGTTTTTAATAATGCAATGTCTGTAAGCACGGTAGAGCTCGTTATCAAATGTACACAAACGGTCACCCAATGTAAGACTGCACTTTGTGAACTGTGCTTTATTTCAATAATCGTTTCCGACCATCTCCTGTACCGCGAAGAGCTGGGTGCTTCTTGTACAGCGAAGCAACAAGCGCGAAGAGCTAGGGTGCTTCTTGTACCGCGAAGCTACGAGCGTAAAGAGCTGGGGTGCTCGCACAGTGATGAGTTAAAATTAGCTCTAAGGATTCCGGAGGATGGCAAAACGCATATAGACACATATAAAACGATGTCAAGACCACATTGTCTGTTTAGTCCCATACTGGGGAGACCCGCCCAGGATAGAGAAATGGAAACAACAGAGGCTTTTGCGCCCTGCAGTAGAACAACATTATGTTAATTAAAAAATTAAAAAAAACTATTTGTTTTCCGCAGTCAAAAATCAATAGCTTTTTTTGCTAAAGATAGTACCTAACAAACGTTCATCTATCTTTCCTCACAAACTTTCGCAATTAAATTATACGTAGAATTCAAATGTACTTAGAATTAAATTAGTTCATTAAAATAATTACATATATTTATGGCCTAACCTTAATTATTTATAGAAGAATTTAATGACTACTAATTTGTACATAAGTAAGTATGTAGTTATTTACGAAACGACATTAATTATACTATATTTAGCAATACAGGACAGAGTCCGTCAGATTTATATTTCGAAATTTTAGACAGCCTCTTTGCAGGCTTTACAATTTCTGGGAGGGGAAAACGCCTATAGAAGGTTTAACGCAATATCTTCACACACAGATTTCCTGCTCCCCAACCGGTCCCTACGACATGTATTTCAACAAAATAATCACCATCGGTTCACCTACTTTCCACTGTTTCATAAAAGTTTCAAAAGGATGCAAGGAACCTTTATGGAATAATTTAACCTGCTTCTAATTCCTTACTCTTTAATTTCTAATAAAAGAGGACACATTTTTCAAAGAAGAATATTTAAAAAAAAGAACTATAAATTCCTTAGCAAATCTCTAAAGTTTTAATTTTGAGAAAGCCTTCACAAGTTCACAGTCTTTTCAACTTAATTTTAGAACACACTTTATTCAATCAATAGTTTCGATTCTAATCCTTCTTCTGACATTGACGCTCATATTATAAGATAAAGAAGGCAGAATAAAGACATAATGCTATAAATTGAGAAATAAAACTATGTGAAATAAAGGTTGAGAAAATGGAAACTTTACCGAAAATGAAGCTTGAAGAAAATTCCAGATGAATAAAACTGCTGTGGCACTGTGATTTCTTGTTCACAATATATAAGAATGTTGAATAGAATCACGAAAACAGTAGCACGTGAATAGAAAACTTAGATAAAAATTGGGCGACCACGGCTACCCACCGCACCGAGTGTCGACATAACACTGACTCGCATAGAGAGACGTAGCGGGTCGCAATCCCCATTAACATGAACGTACTTTCTACTCGTATATTATTGAAATTGCGAAAATGTTATTTTAGATATTTACTCTATGAAAAAAAATATTATAACAATATTTTGAATCTGTACTCTTTTCGGAAACGTTCCATTTTTAAATTTCGAAATCCAAGCGCGCCATATTATTGGATCGGGACGGATCTCATACGAACCACCGACCGGTTCTTTGGTAACCTCAAGACGTATTTCTAACTTTCTTTGACCTAGATTACGATGCGGCGGTACATTATTTTATATATTTACTCTTGATGGCAATAACGCACTAATTAAGAAGAACCTACAGTAGGTAAGTAATTTCATGTTCAGGAGCTACTTTGGGGAAATCCGTTATATCTTTAAAAGGCGACATTGTACCAACTTTTATCAAAATCAAACTGTAGACCAACGAATCCAGAATTTTGATTGTAACTTTATCATTATTATTGTAACTTTATTATTATCATATATTAATGTCACTATTGTTGAAATTACAAGGACCTGATTGGGATAAAATGTCTAATTCGTAATATAGGTACTCGCTGTTATAATTATAGTTTTCTACTAGTCTCGCTGTTATAGTTACATGGATTGGACATTGTGAAACAGGCTTTTCTTACAAAGAAGTTTATGATGACAATCCAGCGGAACTTTTAGGACATTTTCGTTGCGCGGGATAGTCACAATTTTTAGGTAGTTAATATTATGTTTTAAAGTATTATATTATCCTAGACAATTTAAAAACAATTTCCAAGTTAAATCTGAGTTTTTCTTATCAGCATATATATTCATCTGACTGTAACTGATCGATATTCGACGCTACAGGAATGTGTATAAGTTTAAATAGCTACTTATTTTTTGATTAAATATATGAAAGAAAACAAATACAAAAACAACCAGAAACAACATGGGGACAGGACTTCTTGGCGGGAAAGTGAAGCGTCATGTCTGCAGTTTTGTTTTATTTACTAAAATTTTTGATATTTCTAACATTAATGTGTAATAACGGTGGATTATTAACCGTAAGTGTTTGTGAACATACATGAGTGTTGGTAAATCAAAAAACAGTGCAACATCACTTTTCAAATTTTCTCTCAAGTAGTCCATGTGAGATCTCAGTATAGTCCCACATCTTTACTGAGGACTCAAGGGGCTTAGGGGAGGGTATCTCATTTATATGATATTAATATATCTATAACTTGACACTGGCTAAATGTGCAAACCGAACGAAGCCATTATTAAAAAGAAGAAGAAGAACATGGGGACAAGAAAATATAATGGGGTGGCGTTATTGCTTATTGAAATTTCTTCCAGTCAAAAGAATGGACACAAATAAAGTTATAACGTGGTTTACAATGCAAAATGGCAGACGAATACCGGGAGACACGATAGTTTATTTTATTATAGTTGTTATGACTTATTAAAATTTTATTTCATCATCATTATCACCAGCTCAAAGAATTAAATTTTCCAGCGTGACTGATTATAGGCGGATTTGTAGGCGGATTGCAATTATAGTGATCCTGCCCTGACTTTATCATCGTCCATCTTGCGGGGGGACGGCCCACGCCACGAATTCTGTCTCCATACTTTTCTGACTCAACTGCTGTCAGTTCTACTTGCTATGTGCCCGAAATGTAAAAATAATACGAAATACAAAGAAAATATTATCATCATCGCACTAAGTACTAAGATGCGGATTATAACTCCATCAAACAAGAATCTCTCGCAAAGCTAAGAATTTATTATAAAGATCCTTTGATATCTCTTTGACGGCCGAAATGGCGTTGAGGTTAGTGTGCTAGCACTCCTGAAGGCGGGGGTTCGATTCCACACAGGACAAATCTTTGTGTGCACGAACATTAATATTTCTTCTTGTCTGGGTGTTTTCTATGTACTTATACAATAATTTATATGTATAAATAATTTAAGTTTATTTTATTCCTTATTTAGTCTCCATAACACAAGATCTTAATGATACTTATCTTGGAACTAATAATTTACTAGAAATTATTTATTATATTTTTTGATATAATATATATTGTAATAATTTTATAAACGAAATTATCTTATACTTATATTTGCAGTGTAAATATAATTTAGCGGCATTTACAATAATTATACCACCACGTGTGCTGCGCAAGAGTGTTGCAGAAGGCGATTAAAGGTGTGAGATCTCGTCTAGTGTCAATGTCGGCGAATGTAAACGATGCCCTTGCAGAGCTGCTTCGTTGGTTTACTGTTAACAACTTACAGCTAAATGCTAAAAAAACGAAATGTATTAAATTCACTGTTCCAAACGTAAGGAAACTCGAAACAAATATCATTATTGACGGTCAGAAACTAGATTTAGTAGATTCTACTGTTTTCTTGGGAATAACTATAGATGAAAAACTTCAGTGGGGTCTACATATTGATACTCTTGCTGGCAAACTTAGTTCCGCAGCTTATGCTATTCGCAAAATTCGCCAATTAACAGATGTTGATACGGCAAGAATGGTATACTTTAGTTACTTTCATAGCCTAATGTCTTACGGTATTCTTATGTGGGGACTAGCAGCAGATATAGAAACAATTTTTATTTTACAGAAACGGGCTGTAAGATCTATTTACGGACTAAGCTCACGGACAACTCTTAGAGAAAAGTTTAAAGAAATAGGTATCTTGACTGTTGCCTCTCAATACATTTATAATAGTATAATATTTATAAAACGAAACATAGAAACCTATAACAGGCGCTGTGATGATCACAGTTTTAATACTAGAAATAGAAATAAATTATTAAATCCATTTTTACGCCTGCATAAAATTCGCAAATCGTTTATGGGGCAGGGTATACAATATTATAACAAAATTCCAAAATATATTTTAGATTTGCCTTTTGAAAAGTTTAAGCAAACCGTTAAGACATCACTTACCAAGAAAGGGTATTACACGGTTAATGATTACGTTAATGACAAAAACGCTTGGATGTAACATTTACAATGATAAAAGTTGTGTTCTGCGGCCCTCTTTACAATATAACGATTACTTACATACATTGTCTATGTAATTTTATAATTTTAATTTTTAATTAAGACTGCTTATATACGATTTCTTGGAAATTGTTTTGATGGCTGCATAGCTTAACTGATACCATATGGTATACCACTTTACAGTAACAAAATTGTGGTTTGCAGCACATTTAAAATAATTCAGTCTTCTAATATTAATGTTATTTTTACTTAAATCCTTTTATTCAGCTTGAGTATATCACGCTCACTTATATGTTTCCGCGGTGGTAGCGTCATGCGTCGGATCGTTGCGCTCCCTAAAATATGGTTGAGCGTAACGCGTTTGCTCATGTCTACTATGTTTATCCGTAATTATGTTAATATTGGTAAAAAAAGAGTTCTGTCTCCCTTTTTTTTTTCTCAAATCTTGTGACTGCAGAACACAATTGTTTTAATATTATGTATTTTAATTGTAACTGGCGGGAGAAAAAACCAACCTTGACGATTTTCTTGCCCGTTCTTTTACGATCAAGCTCCCGCCCGCAGTGAATGGGCGCGTTAGTTTATAAGTATGACATTCATAAGAGCTCTATTGAGCCAAACTTGAATAAATGAATTTTTATTTTATTTATTTTATAAGGACTAGCTTCACCATTTGACACTCTTAGCCTAAAGTACTGTGCTATTACTGAACCTTTTTTTTTTGTTTTACGTCGATAACAAAATGCATTCACGCACTGCCTGAAAGAGGCAGGGGCCAGTACCTGGGTTGCAGCTTCTGACACCCCGCCTGCGGCCAATGTCCCCCGGACCAAGACCGGGAGGACGTCATCAGAGAGGCGAAGTGGACGCGCCTCTCCTACCTCCCCGTGCATAAACAAAATAAATATAGCCAGCAGGGGGCCCCTGCCCCCACTGCCTAAGACCCTCCTGGCGCTGCTGAACGGGCCCTCCTGGCCCGCCTGCTACGCCCTCCACAGGTCCCTCTTAGTTTCCCCCCGGTAGTCAGTACTAAGGGCACCCAGAGTTAACTATAAAAATCCCGTTGAATAATCCCGGGTCTTATAAGAGCGGCATTTACTCAAGCCGTCATGAGTGGGTGCGCTTGGTGCCGAGATAATTTTGGACTTCATCAACTGCTTACCATCAGGCAAAATGCGGTCGTTATGACGTTTCACTTTGAAAAAACAATACGTACAATACAAGATACTTGTGATTTATGATGACACAACTTATTGACGAAATTTATGTTAATTTTTAGCACTACACAGTGACTGGCCCATAGACGATAAGAGCTATTTACTTAAAGGTAAGGTAAATAAAATTTGTATGTACGTTTGCTAATTATATAAACAATGACATGCAATTAAATAAAACATTGCCAAACTGGCTAATGACTAAGGGATCACACAAAATCGACGTAGAATGCACATACATCTGTGATCTGCCGTACCTATGAAATTGGATGGATGGGTCAATCGGCAGACCCTTTCCAAAACATTGCAGTAAGTCTTTACTGACTAAAAGTAAATTTATCATCATCATCATTTCAGCCTAATGGGCTGAAATGATGATGACGTCCCACTACTAATCACGAGCCTCCTCTCACATACCTAGGTGCGAGGGTATTGGGTCATATTCCACCACGCTGACCCAGCGTGGATTGGCGGAGGCAGGTGTATGGCGTCCTGCTGTTAGAATTTTTCAAGCTGCCCAATTATGCCTCTAACATAGCTTAACGACTACCACATTTAGTGATAACCGGGACCAATGACTTAACGTGCCTTCCAAAGCACGAAAGCGCTCGATATCAAATGCCACACAAACGGTCACCCATTCAAGGACTGACCTTTGTAAACTCTGCATTACTTCGGTGATTGTTTCCGACCACCAAACACCGCGGAGCTACGAGCGCTTCAATTCAAGTAAATTTTATACGTTATAATATGTCTTAATCTCGCCCCTTTTATCCATTTTTTCCATTTGAGGCGGGCAGAGACTTTGATATAAATATTTAAAAGAAGTTAAAACAATTGTACCAGTTATCATTTTTAGCAAAGAGTTCTTTAGGTGAAACGTGTGTTATGGTGGAAAGTGGCTAGCGCTTCCTCCACAATGATATTAGGCAAGATTTCATTTCCTAGTCGCCTTATACCATTCAACACACGAAATTTGGATATTAGGCGGATATAAAATTCTAAAGGCAGAATTCCTCTCTCCTCTTCCAGTCCTCGGGCCAAGACTGCGAATACTGCGATTGTAGAACTGAGCCATTTACCTATACTAAAACTTTCCTTTTTGAAAGAAGGTATCTTATATCTACTACAATCTAGCCTGTCTAAAGACTAATTAGTAACTTTCATTTATCATAACAATAAAAAAAAAGTAAGAATTAGTTCAATAAGACTATTCTTATTGTTTCTAATAAGGCGAAGTCACTTCAGTATTATTTTCTTAGTCACACATTTTAACTACAGTAAACTAAGTCAAAAGGTTTTATCCTTCTCAGTCTTTTCACTAGATCTGTGTTGTCGACAAGCTGTATATCCTAAAGTTCGACATTTACATGGTGATGAAGTCTTCTTTCATGAGCTTCTGCACATTTCTTAATTATGCTAACAACCAGATTCACTTTAAAGGTCCCAATGTAGAATATCGCTTTTGATATACCAAGGAGCGTTATCTCGGAAACATGATAGATTCATCAAGATCAAGATATACAGAATATGTACTTAACTTAGAATATTTTTTAAAACGTAAAAAACAATATCTTACAGTGTAAATTACATACTAATATTTGTCATTGTTAGTTATGTTTTGTGTTTGTGAGCAATAAAGTGTATGTCTATTTTGTCAAAAGAAGTAAGATAGAAAAGTACACGAAATAACAAAGAAATGTGTTAGGCATTGTACCATGTGAAGTTAGTCTTTTCTATAAAGAATAAATTAAAGTAAAAATGAAGCACTGACAGACTTCTTGGCGGGAAATTGAAGCGTCATGTGTGCAGTTTTGTTTTATTTTCTAAAATTTGTGATATTTCTAACATTAATGTGTTATAACGGTGGATTATTAACCGTTAAGTGTTTGTGAAACATTCATGAGTGTTGGTAAATCAAACAAAACAGTGCAACATCACTTTTCAAATTTTCTCTCAAGGAGTCCATGTGAGATCTCAGTATAGCCCCACATCTTTACTGAGGACTCAAGGGGTTTAGGGGAGGGTATTTCATCTTCGATTTATCATCTTTATCACCACTCATTCTCATTTACTATGTATGAATTATATATTATTAATATATCACTTACTTGACACTGGCTAAATGTGCTAGACGCACGTAGCCATTACTTAAAAGAAAGAAAGAAAGAAAGCACTGACAAATTGACATTTGTTTGACAGAGATTGTCATAATAAAAATGGCGAACGTCCCTGTTCTGGGCTTAAAAACTCATGCTCAAAGGGTTTGCACCCTTTACAAAAAGGCTCTGCGAAATTTAGAGTCATTTTACGATAGGCGGTAAGTTTTTATATCAGACTGCATTATCACACCAACCTTTTTGTTTCAGTATTAATAGTTACGTAATTTTTGTATACAAGACACTTTAGGTTTTCTTACTTTGTTTTCAGATTTTTTCAAGTTAGAAATTTTTGTTGGTTTAATGAAGATATATTACGCTTACGAGGTTTTTTTTTAAATAACTTTTAATTTTATATATTATTTAAGTACTTAGCTAAATCTCGGAAAATGTTCAGAACTGTTCAGTAAAATTAATGTATTTTTGAAGTTGTTAGTTAATTAATTAATCAAGATAGTTATTGTTAAGAATTAACTGATTTAAAGTAAATTGTTAATATTTAGATTACATTTGAAATAGTGCGAGAGTTCTAAATATAGTAGATACGTCGACTTGATTATATATGAAAAAATATATTAAATTTATCTCTTTTTTGTAGAAATGTTTTTAGATACCAAGCAGTCCTTTTGCGGGCTCGTTTTGATCAAAATGCAAATATTAAGGACTTACGACAGGCAGCCAAACTCTTGAAAGAAGGTGAAGAGGAACTGTTTCTTCAACAACATCCAATACCTAAGAAGTGTAAGTTTGGTATACCATGATAAAAGGAAAAAAAGTAAACCTTGACAAGTTTCTTCTTTGTTGAAGCTCCTGCCCACAGCGTATGGGCTGTAAGTTTTTAAGTTGACATTCACGAGAGAATTATTGAGCTAAACTTTGTTTTTGAATTTGACTTTAGCACTACACAAAGTGACAGAGCCCCTGTGTTTCTTAATTTCTAGTCCTGGGTACTTTAAGCCTGTGTTGTGAACAGAGATGTGCGAGGTATGTGTGTTAACAACTAATAGACTCACTGCTTTTACCTGACTTCTCTCACTGGTTCATATGGTGGAAACGCAGGGTAAGTGCCCACAGCACAAAAGACTTTTACTTGATGTGTGGTACCCACATAGATTGATGCCCCTGGATAATGAGATACTTTACCAGACAAACGGCAGCAGCAACATTCTGCGTTCTAGCTTGATCTCTGATCACCAAACCGCCTGCCTATTGTGATAGTTGTGGGCCCCCAATATAAGTTATAATATTGGTGAGAGCCTATGTTCAGCAGTTATCCTCATAAAACTGAAAAAGTGATTATTATAAGTAGGAATCTAGCCTTATCTGTTAGTTTAATATACTTACATTAAGCCAAAAAATTTTTCTGGTTTCAGTCCCCAACAGCATCGGTGGTGTAGCATATGAGCGAGTGGTCACACCTCCAGATTGGGTTCTGGACTACTGGCACCCATTGGAAAAGGCCCAGTACCCGGAGTACTTCAAAAAGAGGGAACAACGCAAGAAAGAGTTTGTTGCTATGTGGGAGAAGGAATATGGGAAGCACGACCCTAAAGAGCACCACTAAGCATATTTTGTTGTAGGGATTGTATAAATTAGTAAATAAAGTCTTTATTATTATCAAATCTGTTATTAATTCAGGAATGTCCTTATCCTTGATGTGCATTATGGTGTAATAGGACACTTGGACTTTGCTTTTATGTTAATGGTTTTGAATTCCACACAGGACAGTTATGTATGTGCATTCGTCATGTAGCTTCTTATTCGACTATTTGTTATCTATGCATAAGTATCATCATTATCTCAACCATTAAAAGTACTCTTCTCAATTGTTTTCATCATTGATCAATCAATCTCGAACTTGCATCGACCACCTTTCTTTCCTTATAAGTATGCATTTATGATGAAAAGGCATATTATAATGGCATTTTTAGTTCCAATTTGTGTTTAATTGACATAGTTTTGAGTAGGTCCACATGTAGTTCGCTCTCTTCGCAAACTTAAAACATTTTTATTTCTTTAACTATTATTTGCCTGTTCTTACAGAGTGGTGGCTTGGAACTGGCAAATTAAATATATGATTACACTGAAATCACGAAGCTTAGAGTCACTTACATGCAATAAAGCAATTAAAAAACAAAAATGTTTAGGTGTAAGTGAATCTAAGTGCCAGTTCCACTGTAAGAAGAACTGGCAAATAATGGATACTTCAATAGTGGGTGGGTGGCGACATATGATGAAGGATAGTTATTAATTATTTGTGTGGGATATTCGAGGATATTTGTTTCAGTGGTTGTACTCGGATCAAACTGGATAGAAAGTGAATAAATTCAGTAGCATTACGGTTCTCCAGTCGTCAATGTCAACTAACTTCCTACAATGTCATGTATTGAGCTCTTCGTAGGTTTACTAGACACGACATCGTTTCCTGTTTATCTGGGATTATTCCCGGCGTCCCCCACCTCAACATCTACTGATGGCCTTGGAAACAACTTTTTAATTTTTGTTGCAAAGTCCACCAGTGGGGATCGTTCGGTACAACAATAGTGGAAAAAGATAATTATTTTATTCCCACCTCAAAAAGTCCCCCACTGGTAGACGTTGGGAACTTTATTAAGATAAGAATAAAGGGTTTAGTACTCCCAACGTCCACCAAATAGAAATACTAGGAGCTTTTAGTAAAAAAAACAATAAAATAAATATTTATTTATGTACTTTATTCTATTTTTAAAACAATTTCTTAGAAATATAAAGTTTCAGGTTTGTATTTACACAGCATTACACCTCATGTAGTAAGTAGGTATAATAACAAAACGATAATATATAAAATATTGCCATTTACAGTTTATCTGTTTCCTCCTTAGACTTTTTTTGTAGCAAAATTAGTAATCAAAACTATGTTACAGTCAGAGGTTTTGACCCCAAATTCTTATTTAACCCTTAGAAAGGCAGTGGTAACCATATTCCCATCATAAATTGAACCTTATGAAATTAGTATGAGTTAGTAAAAACCAATCAAAAATTTCAACATGTTCTGCCCGTTAAAGGGTTAAAACCAACCCAAGTATTTAACATCTAAATATTTTTTAAGTCGTTTTGATCCAATTCCTTACTTAAAATCACTCTTTCCTTTTCCGTTACTACAAAAAAATTATACAATTTATTAAATAAGAGATAATTACAAAGACATTACAAATTACAATGATGAAATAGATTTCTTCCAGTCAACCTTAGGGGAAGTTATATGATTCGATGTAAGGTATGAAAAGTTCAGTCATACAACCATAAAAAATTTAATAGTGTGTCTTATTTATTTCGTGTTTTATGGTCATAGCTGATTTTAACTAGGAAAGGGTGTGACAAAAATATTTTTGAAGTCATAAGTAGTTTTGACCGGTTAAGGGTTTTGACTGTGAAGTCTTGCTCTCTCTTGTGAAAGCTTGCATAACGAACGCCTACAGTAAAACATTAGTAGTGGAAACAATTGAGAAACAAATTTTTTTTCCGAGCGACTTTTTTCTAAATTACTTAATAAATGCAAACAGTTTTGTTCATAGAACATAATTAATTTTATGATTTTTAGCATCAGCATAGCATTATTAGCATCCAGGCTTGAAATTTTTATTGTTAGTTTTGTCAGATCAATTTTTTTTTTGATATAGTATACTATTATTTTAATTTTAGGTATACAAATTTTAATAATAAACTTTTTAAAATTTTATTTTTTGTTCTTATATTTAGTATTAAATCATAACCGTTTCAAATAATTTTATTTATAATTAAAATTAGATAAATCCTTTGATACAATTTACGGCATTTAAACGTTGTATAGCAGTATTAAATAAAAAATAATTGGGATATAAAATAAACAAATATAAAAGTTACGTCTTGTGCTCTCTCATTAACAGGGAACCACTACTTTCAATCTCATTATTTTTATCCTCTTACGGGAATCTGGTATGACTATTCAATTTTTTAAATTTTCACTTCATATTTAATGCGCCTTATTTTATTTATTTAAATCAAAAGATTTGTGAGTCACCGTTATACAACGTTTCAGCAAAACCATTATATTTTTTTTAAACACAATTATTCAACAAACTTTTCCGATACTTAATTTATTCTTGACTTGAACCATCACCGCCGCTTAGTCAAGATGTGACTCGTCATAATGATTTCCTTGGGGAGCCCACTTGCTTTCAGTGAACTTAAAAATGTTCACCATACTGCACAATTTGCCTTGTCGTTTTGTAAAACGACGCATTCGATATTCATATAAATTACATTTTGTAGAAGGACCAACAGCTGGTTAAACATCTAATTACATAAAGCCAATTCTAGGTCCCCACTGAAAATATGGTGCAAGTCAACACAAAAACATTGATCATCAACCCTCCCATACAATTTTATAAACAATAGTAAATAGAAATTTACTGATTTAAATTCTTTACACAATATCGACGGGTCCTACATATCACTAATGCAAGTGCAAAATTCTACTTTTCAAAAGAGTATCAATGTTGAAATTTTATTATCATAAATTTTTGCAATAAATATAAATAAACATTTTCTGACAATCACAGCAATTCTTTAATTTCAAGACAAGTGTCATTAAAGAACTTGTGTTATGGATACTAGTTAAATAATTAAAAAAAAACTAAATAATATACATACTTTTTTTATTGTAAATCCATACTTAATATAAATAGGAAAACACCCAGACCAGAATAAATATTTCTGTTTATGCACCCAAAGATTTGTCCTGTGTGGGAATCGAACCCACGACCTCGTGAGCGGAGTGCGGGTATACTCGCCTCCACGGTCGGTCGATAATGCTATATATAGATAGGTCCTTTATTTTTTTCATTTACAATTATTATAATAATAATAATAATAGTAAAATAATAAAACAATTATTATATGAATGAATGAATCTTACTCCGGCTTTAGAAAAAATCTCATTTGGGCCACCTTGGACAATTAGATTTTTTCTACTGATAGTTTCATGTTGTATTAATGTGAACAGTTACTTGTATAATCTATTCACTTCTAGTCCATTCCAATGGAAAATAATTTGGGCTTAGCGTTTGTCGAAGGACGCATAAATTTTATTAGATATGAAGGGGGTGTTAGTGTCAAGTTTAATTCAAGTTTGAGGGCGCAATCCTTATTTTACGGCAGCCATTTTGGCCAAATGAAATTGAAAAGTTCAAATGATTATTACGGTTTAAATGCAAAATAGGTTTTCCAAAAAATTTTCTACAATTTTTGCAAATTAAATTATCTATAATTTTTGTCCAGTAACTTTGTCGTCAGTCGTAGAATGATAACTAAAGTTATAAGCAAGACTTCATAAGAAATCTCCCTACCAGTTGTAATGTCACATATTATGCCATTGTATAGCAAGAAATACTAAAATTAAAACGGAAGTTCCAAGATAGTTTAGGACTTAGATTTGGAAATGTGACGTTACGAAAGTCCCTCCCACCTTCCTCTCACACTATGCCACTCTTCGTCAACCCCCTCCTACCCCCTTAACGTACAACGTATTTTATGGATCTTTCCTACTCTTTGAGTTGTTGTCGTCTTAAAATTTAAGGTCAATTTGCTGGTTGTATCAGTATATGTAGGACCCTTAGATATAATAAACAAAAATAATTTCAGTGTCGTTGAAACGTATGCCTTATTCTATCCTATCTTAACCCGGAAGTCCTCAGTTCCCTCCGAGTGTCTGACCCCGACCCCAGCTGTGGCCCCCAAAAGTACCAGTGGCCGCTTCAGGGCGTCTAGTTTGTGGTGCTGACCCAAACCCACCAACGTACCTGGTATCTGGGAACCATTGCTTCCTGGATAGATAATAGAAACAGAATAATGTTAGTGTCGTTGCCACTAATTGATTGGCCATTTTATTCCATCTGCATAATATCATGATCATCCTAGCAGTACCATTTATTAATTTGCCATAATGCACAAGGCATACAACATAACTTATTCCTACAATAATGTTTTATACTTTATAAGGATATTGCAAAATTCAAAACTTTTATTTATAACACAAAAATCCATAGAAAACTTAATAAATTTGACTATCAATTCTTAATATTGATTCATTAAATTATATGAACTAAAGAAATTAAACTTAAAATTTAATTAATTTAGTTAATTCTAAAAGCATAAAATCATAGTAAGTATATGTCTAAGTGCATCTTCTAATTAATTCCAAAGGCATACATAAAATCCGATACAGTTACTTACAAGAATACAGGAGGGGAGAGCAGAGCTGGCCCTCCAAACTCTTGGGGGTATTTGAACTGAAGGAAGAAGGACAAGTGTCCGATCAGGATGCCCAGCAGTTCCATCACTCCTCTATAATATAAAAAGATTTATTGAAAGTAGTGCATCTATATTAGAAAACAATTAAATCAGGGATATCTCCATTATTGTCAATATTGTGATAGTGACTAAAAATATTTCATACTATGGAAATATTCTGATAAAATGTACAAACTAGATCAAAAATATAGTATTATGTTATCATTCATTCATTTAATATAGAATGCTTCAGAAGACAACTGCAGCTGAGTTCCGGAGCTCCTAGTTATTACTATAGTTAGGCAGGTAGGCAGTCAGTTAAAGCCAAAATGTATGTTGGGGCATTGAGTGGAGAAAACAATTTGACTTTATCCATTTAACTGATGAAACTGACCATGTCAGGTTAACAATAAATTGAATAGAAGCTGTAAAAATGTCCATAATACCTTATGTTAACTGCATTGTTAATTTTAATGTGGCAATAGTGACAATTGTTCTTAATAGAAATAGATTGATAATATTTATGGAGTTGCAACTCTTTGTACCACTAATTGCACACTTAGATGTAAGTGACTTTCACTAGAGGAGATGAAGCCCAGCTTGAATAAATGAATTTGACTCTTACCCTCCACTAAGGACCATGTTGAAAGCCAGCAACACCCAGGGTAGATACATGGCCTTGAACCTCGTGCCAAACCAAAAGGACACTATGGTGTCTTTGTTAAGCTGACACCACACATACAATACTGAGAGAACCATTGGGTCCATAAGGATCTGTAGACAAAAAATGTATTATAAATTTCTCCATTCTGTCCTTCCTATGCATATTGTATTCTTCTTTGCTAAAGCGCTCACAGAAATTAAAAAACAAAGATTAATTAAAAAAACATACATATTTAATCTTGTACCCATATGCAGACAGACACGGTGCTACAACTATTTAAGAGACATGCATATATATGTTTTAGCTTTTAGCACAGAGCATCTCTATGTTACATCATATGACGTGGTCAACTACGTGACTGGTGTCAAATTATGAGAAGTGCCCTTACCATCTTAGGATCAGAAGAGATCCCATTCATGGACATAAGGTGTAAAATTTCTTTGAAGGTGGCACAGAACCTTTCAGTCTGAGGTTGAACTACTAAGGGGACTACTACTAAATGGGATCTCATCTAATATCCATGTGTTCAGCAACCACTCATCACCAGAAATTCTACTACTCATGACTTAATTATCAAAGTCTATGTCATAATTTGACAATCAGGTATTCTTTTTATCTTTTATCCAGTAGTCATAGTTACTTATTTAAATATAAGCGTAATGATTAAAAATAATAATTAACACTTACTGATAAGTTCACTAGCAGTCCAATAATAACACAGCATATCCAGTTAAATATTAACATATAGAAGTAATCTGCAGGTTTCCCGGCAAACATGCCTGATTCCAGGCGCTGCGAGTAGTTGTACAAGAAGTAGCAGTTGATCAGGAAATGGAATCCAGTGCCTGGCCCAATCGGATAATAGAACAATGCTGTTAGCGGCCTCCATATCTGTTGAAAGTTGTTACAAAATTATTATCTACCTACACATAAACTTATACAGGTTGTGGATATATATTTCGTACTTTAATATTAAATTAGGTATATAATAGTTAGCACTTATAGCTCAACAGTATGATTCATACTTTTATACTTATATCAAAGAAAGGTTGAAAGTTCTCATATCTCAACAGTACTATATAGGTAGCAGTATCCAGTATTTTTATAGATATATAAAAAACTGGATACTTGAATAAAAGTTTTGAAAAACTTTCATAAGTGGTTCAGAATAATATAAAAAATAATTATATATATTTTTTAAGCAAAAATTGTAATTTCAATGTTAATTAATCTGTAAGGTCCATTATGAGTGCATTTCCTAGCTCCCAATTTCCAGTCGTTTAGGCTGGACATGAAACAATATAAATGCAGGCTGTCATGAGTGAGTAAGTTTGCTTATCCCTTAGTGTGGAGCCATCTTATTAAAAGTGACATCTGAATTAGTCTGACACTGAAATGGCATAATGGTAAGACATAACTACCAAATTTTCATTTGACTTAAATGCGTTGTGAGACCAATACAAGGATGCTTTAGCTTGTCAGTTCAGAGCCAAATTGTGCAGATATTACATCAATCAGATTCCCGAGTTAGTTGAGAGCAAAGTATAGAGCTCAAAACCCTGATGCATTACAAATGCGAACCCACAACAACCTATGCAAACGGTAAAAAATGGGAATATTATTATGAAACCCTTGACACAATAGAAATGGCACTTACAAGTTTTTCTCCTGATTAGTATTTAAAGAGGTAATAAATAAACACTAGAGATAATTATTTATTTAGTACTTACTTGGAACTCGTAGATGAAGGGGTACAAGTCTAATATAAAACGGTGGTAGCTGATGATATTAAATCGGCCGATAATACTCAGTCCTATTGTAAATGTAAGCCAATAGCGAGTAAAAAATGGTACACTATTGTACCAATCTCGAAACTCGGACATTTTTACAACAAATAAACACTGACTCTTGAAACAGCTATCGTTGAACTATTGCCGATAACGAAACTATGTTATCGGTACTGGCCAAACACAATTGCAAGGCTTTGCAACCGACTGTTATTGCAGTTGATGATGAAACTTAACGCAAATAGTTATTTTAACTGAAAAGTACACGTGTCCTAAGAGAATTTGTCTGAACTTTTCGAGAACAGACAGAGAGGATGATGATTTTGTTATTTCATTATTACATATTTAATCCCTTAAGAAATGTTTGACTAAGATTTTAATCATACTGCCTATAATTTTACACCTTTAATCAAGTCTAAGAACTAAATAATTTAGTAGAATTTAAGGAATAAATAGTTCAGTGAACTACGAGTTATTTAATATATATTTTTGGAACGAAGTTCCTTATCGCGCGTTGTGAATGGGGGCTAGACGGAAAAAATTCTTACGAAAAGTTGTCACGACACTTTTTCACGGTCTAGTGGCTAGGATACCTGGCTTTCACCCAGGAGGCTCGGGTTCGATTCCCGGTACTTTTTGTTTCCTCTTTTTAAGCGTTTTATTATTTGATTTATTGATTTGTTTGAATTTTTTTTCATGTTTTTTTAATAAAATAAAATATTTTTTTCAATGTAATTTTTAATAAGAGGCTAGGATACCTGGCGTTCACCCAGGAGGCTCGGGTTCGATTCCCGGTATGGGAACTTTTTGTTTCCTCTTTTTAAGCATTTTATTATTTGATTTATTGATTTGTTTGTATTTTTTTTCATAAAATTTTATTACAATTCCTTCACTAATTAATCGAAAGGAATTTCGTTCCATCCGGGTGTCACTTGACACTTCTTATTCTCTCTTTCCCTGTCTCTATTCATCTGTTTGAGGTAAATAAAATTATAAACTCAGCTATGGCCCTAGATATATTTATAAAATTAATTTGATTTATGGCCACATTAAACGCGATAGGATCTAGTGACTCATATGGAAGCCGGCGGGCCGCTCAAAAACTATCATATTCCTTTTGACAGTATTACTGTCAGGGTGTGACAGAATTTGACAGAAATCAAATCAAAACATTCTCCAGATCGAGCCGATTCGATTCGGCTTCGCGGAGGCGGTGAATGAAATATTATAGAAACTTTGTAAAAATAGTTATTACACAATGAGAAGTTTGCTAAGGAGATTAATAGGAATAACAAAGATAACTACCTCAAGGCATAGTCATGTACGGTTTTGCTCAAAAGGCGTTGAAAACAAAAAGGATGTAGAGGAAATTCCAGATCTTAGAAAAAGTAAGGTTACTTTTTTTTCATCTTAAATTGTTATAAATACAGTCGGAACCTATAGTAAAGTAATACTTAAAAACGCAGTAGTATTAATTATCAATCACATACATTAAAACAAATATACCCCTAGAGTAACCCTTAGAGCAGCGCTTTTTTGACTTTTTTGGAAGCTCTCAACCTATATTAAAATTTAATTTATTTTGTATCAATACCAAAACATTTAAAATCTCTACAGTGCTTAAAAAAAATACCAATATATTCTGTTAGCTATACAATTATGAAATTAAGCCAGTTTCCAAACTCTTTCAATATTTCTTGTGACTTAAATTGAAGACTTTCCTTTTAGACATAGTTGTTGAGAAATTCGGCAGCATTACTACATTAAACATTGATCGCCAATCCACGCGCAACAGCCTTGATATAGAAACATTGCAGGAGATGGTAGCTGCTATTAATGAGTTTGACAAAGATGCTAATGCCAAAGTGCTTGTGTTCAACGGGGAAGGAGGCTCGTTCTGTTCAGGATTCGATGTTGACGAGATTGAGGAGAAGGGATATAATAATTTGAAGGATGCTGCGGTAATTAAACAATCATTTAACTCAAAAATCATATTTCTTAAATATATTACTTGTGATTAGTAGAACAAGATTGGCGACCAATATGGCGTGGAGGTCAGTATACCTGCACTTCACTTCAGAGGCCATGGGTTCGATTCCCACAAAAGACAAATCTTTGTGTGCATGAACATGAATAATTGTTCTGGTCTGGGTGTTTTCATATGTATATTATTATTATTAATTAACAGGCAGGCAGTTTGAAAACTGATTGCGCCTGTATCCAATTCATCTGCATCTAGTTCCTCTTAACCGGTTGCATGTGTTTGTCCAGCTTGTTCTTGAATGAATTGACAGTGGGAGCTGACACTATATCTGCCGGCAGCTCGTTCCACTGTCTCACTACACGGTTGCCTAAGAAGTGCTTGGGTTGTTGGTAGATAAGCTAGTGCAAAGTTTAGGTGATGGCCTCTTAGGTGGGTATTGTCGCTATATGTGAATAGTTTGGCATCAAGGTCCTTCGGGGACACAGGTGTGATGTTATGTATAGGAAATCACCCAGACCAGCACATGCACACAAAGATTTGTCCTGTATGGGAATCGGACCCATGACCTTAGTAGTGGAGTGTGGTTATACTTGCCACCATTGTGATGTTGATTATAAAATAACATTCAAAATGAAACAGTCAAATACCCAATTAATAGATACTTCTTTTTTGTAACAGCTTGGGACATACACTAATACTTTTTTAGCTTATCAGCATGGACAAATTGATGATTATTTTATACTTAAACAGTCACGCTTGCTGCGACGCCCGTTATGCGACAAAACAACAATAGCAGCCGTGTCTGGGTATGCTGTAGCAGAGGGATTTGAACTGGCCCTGTCTTGCGATCTACGGATAATTGAAGAAACTGCTGTTGTGGGGTGTTTGGGAAGACGGTTTGGTATGTTTTGTTGGAGTTATAATATGTATTTACGTTACTTGTAAATTGTCAAATGTCTGCCCCTAGACAGGTACTCAAACGAAAACAAATAAATCAAAAAACCGCACACCCTACAACAATATACAAGTACAAAACACACCATACACATTACATATGTATTGTGTGTTGTCAAAATAAATGTAACAAATAGAATAACAACACGTAAAAAAGTATTTAGTCTTATGAAGTGACTTGTTTGAGGACTTAATTACTATTTGGAACTCGTGTACAACAGTAATGTTAATCTAAAGACATAGTGTGTTACCAAGTTGTGGTTGTGTGTGTTTTACTAAGTACCTAATGTAATAAGTTTAAATTTAAGTATTTCTTCAACCATAATTTTCATAGACCTTATGTTTCAGGCGTTCCCCAGGGCTTGTTTGGTGCTAGAAAACTAACAGCACTCATAGGGCTTTCACGAGCATTGGATCTCCTGATGACTGGCAGACTTATCTCGGGAGTGGAAGCCAACCAATTGGGTCTGGCTGCTAAACTTACTGCGACAGGGACTTGTGAGTAACATAATGCTAGAATTTTCTGACTCAAGCTGTAAAATTGTCATCATCTTAGCGCATTAAAGTTCCACTCCCAAGCTTACAAACTAAGGGAGTCAGCTCATACATATAAGCGTTTGAAAAGATGAAGGCAGGTGTGTAGTTAACTCCTTTTCCCTACAATGACTACCATATATACTAATTACCAAACACCAATTTAAAATAGACTAGAGCCTAAAACAAACAAAACTGACAGTATCAATATGCTAAATTAAATTGGATATCGTCTCTATCAGTTGTAGTAACTGCTTGGCTGTCAAATAATAATATAGTAATATCCGGGACCAACATCTTCACATGACGACCGATATGGCGTGGAGGTCAGTATACCTACACTTCACTCCAGAGGTCGTGGGTTCGATTCCCACACAGGACAAATCTTTGTGTGCATGAACATGAATATTTGTTCTGGTCTGGGTGTTTTCCTATGTAATATTAAGTATGTATTTACAAAAAAAAGTATTTAAGTATGTTTATCCGTTGTTTAGTATCCATAATACAAGTATTAATGATGCTTGGAATTGGTGTAATTGTCAGAAAATATTTATTTATTATTATTACGTTTATACGTTCTTTAGTATCCATAACACAAGTTCTTAGTGAAACTTATCTTCGAACTAATTAATTGGTGTGATTGTAAGAGAATATTTATTATTATTTATGATATCAAACAACTCTCGATTGATCTCTAAAAATATAGTAAAGCTTTTGTCGCCATCATTGTTTCATACTAAGCAATGAGCGCGTTTTATAAATACAACTGCTGAACATGGCTCATAACCTTCCGAGGTGACTGATTGCAGGCGGATTCTGCTAATCCCACAACCTTCATCAGGTCAATCTAATAGGTTGGGGAAAAAGTCTTTTCGTATTTTTGTATGAAAAGTCAAGACATTTTTTACAAAGTTTATTTACATTTATTTACAATATATATGTACCGTTTTGTTGAATAACTTTCTGCCATTTTGTGGGCAGAGACATTATCCCGTTACTGTAGAAACTTTGGGACTTCTGATCAAAAAAACGGGACAAATAGTTTTGGCAGTCCTCTCTTGAGGTCAACCTTACAGAACCTAAAGAATTCTGCAGAGACCGAAACAGGTGAAAATCTGAAGGCGCAAGGTCAGGGCTATATGGTGGATGCACTAGGACCTCCCAGTCGAACTCTCTTAATTTTTGCTGAGTGGCTAAAGATGTGTGTGGTCTAGCGTTATCGTGATGAAAGACCACACCCTTCCTGTTGATCAATTCCGGCCGTTTTCTCTCGACTGCTTCCTTTAATCTCATCAGTTGCTGGCAGTAAAGATCAAAATCGATGGTTTTGCCGGGCGGTAAAAGCTCATAATAAACAATGCCCTTCCAATCCCACCATACACACAGCATCACCTTATTTCGTGTTAGGCCAGGTTTGGCCACAGTCTGTGAAGCCTGGCCAACTTTCGACCACGACCTTTTTCGCACGTTCTTGTCGTACGTGATCCACTTTTCATCGCCAGTTATCAATCTCTTCAAAAACGGCTCGGTTTCATTACGTCTCAATAATGAATCGCAAATGAGTACACGGTTCATAAAGTTTCTTTGAGTGAGCTCGTGTGGCACCCAAATATCGAGCTATTTTGTATAACCAGCTTTCTTCAAATGGGTCAAAACTGTTTTGTGGTCAATTCCCAGTTCTTCAGCTACATCGTAACTACTAATATGCCGATCTTGCTCCACTCTTTCAAAAATGGCGTCCATTTTATTCGTAACAGGGCGACCAGAGCGAGGTGCATCTTTAACATCAAAATTTCCGGACTGAAAACGTTTGAACCAAATTTGTGCTACTCTTACTGACACTGCATCAGGTCCATAAACATCACAAATTTTTTTCACTGCTTGAGTTGCATTTTTGCCTTTTTTATAATAAAATTTTAAAATGTATCGAATTTCTTCATTAGATTCACTCATTTTTACGGAGAGAAAAACAAATGAAAAATAGCGGGAAACAACTTTTTTTTATTTTTTTCTTTTTATAATGGAACCTTTTTAATGTTACCAAAACCAGCCAGACACACATAGTACAGTCAAAAAAAATTTATAATAAGTTTAGACCTACGTTATGCGAAAAGACTTTTTCCCCGACCTTATATATACTTACAAGCTAAATTGATCTTACCGCAGTTTATGGACGATTGACATTTTGAAAACCGTATCACGAATTTTTTGAAAAGCCCCACACTATAATCTTTTGGCAACCCCTAGCAAACTCGCTTTTGTCTGTTTCTAAGCTGTTAAGATTATTTATATAGACCCCTTTACATTACACATACATTCACGCCTGTTTCCCGGAAGGGGTAGGCATAGGCATATTATACGCCCACACTTCGCCAATTATATAGCTGGTCCCACGTAACAGGTGGCGAGTCTATTGCCGCTTACCGGGCACTGTTATGTTCGCCAGAGCCTCGTCCGTTGATCGGCAGGTGCACCACTTGCAGGTGAGGTTGGCTTGGGCTCCTTCGGTCTTGATAGGTTCCCTATACACCTCATTAACATTACAGGTCTAGGGGAATCAATAAAGTTAGCGAAGAGTCTCATCAAGTTTCCACAAAGCGCGCTCATGATGGACAAGCTAGCCGCTGTAAACTCCCAGCTGAACCCCAACAGCGAGGAGAGTATGCGAGACGAGGCTGTGATGACGAGTCTACTAGGCCAGGCCATCGAGGACATTAATGAAGGAGTCAAGAAGTTTCAAGTTGGTGAGTATCATTTTTCTTGTAGTTTGTGAGTTCTGTGGTGGCAAAATTCAAAATCATTGATTCAAGTTTGGTTCAAAAGAGCTCTTATGAAGGTCAAAACTTAAAAACTTGCGCGCCCATTCACTGCGGACGGGAGCTTGATTGTAAAAGAACGGGCAAGAAAATCGTCAAGGTTGGTTTTTTTCCCGCCAGTCGGCAAACGGCTGAGAGGCAGGAAAAGATATAATTATAATACTAAATACATTAAAAACTCCTTACTCGCGGGGTATATATTCCGTAAATATGCCGCGAATACAGAAACCGTGAATATAGGCAGGATTACTTTTGGTCTGCGAATAGTGAAAACGCGAATGAAAGAAGCGCGAATAAGGAGCTTTTACTGTATTGTAAAATTTAATGAAGTACTTGTATCAAAGAAGGCGGTGGATGCAGGCGTTTTAGGATCGCTCAATATGGAAATGGTTCAGCAGTAGACGTCAATCAATCAAAGACTTCTTAGTAGTACAATTTTGAGGACTGATATGGCGTGAACGTTAGTATACCTGCACTCCGCTTATGAGGTCGTGACATGAGTATTTGTTCTCATCTGGGTGTTTACTACGTATATTAAGTATGTAGTGACAGAAAAAAAGTATGTTTATCCGTTCTTAGTATCCATAACACAAGTTCTTAATGAAGATTGTAAGAGAATATTTATTATTTAAACAGAATTGGAAATCTAACGAACTTGTCAAATTGTTTTACTATTAAGTACATTTTCTTGTAACTGGCGGGAGTAAAAACAAACCTTGACGATTTCCTTGGCCGTTCTTTTACGATCAAGCTCCCGCCCGCATTGATTGGGCGCGCTAGTTATTAAGTTTTGACTTTTATAAGAGCTCTATTGATCCAATCTTGAGTAAATGATTTTGACTTTGACTTTAATCACCCATGCACTCAAGCTGCAGTGAATTAAGCTAAGCTTTTTTGAGCAAACATTTTTCACTTTAATTGTAGGTATTGGAAAACATGGCAAGTTTTACAAGCTGACAGAAGTCCAACTGAAAGACTGGGAACTTGAGGAGTCCTTCGAAGAAATCAAAGTGGAAAAGGTAGATCCACCAGCACCAAAGGACAACAAAGAGGCCGATATCAAAGAAGATCCGTGTAAGAAGTTCAAGGATGATAAACCTTAAAGTACTGATTACTTAGAGTTTAAGTTTATGCGTAATATAATTAAACTTTTAAGTTTTTGTTTGTTGTCATTGTTAGGTAACTTGTAATAAATTCTAGTCGAAATGTTCATTTTTATTTTTTGTCCTTGTCCTTGTTTACACATATGTTTTAGTAGTTAAGTCGATTTACGACGTAACTTCAATATTTTAGTGGTTTTGACCAACTAATTCTAACTTATTAAATAAAACAATTAACGACATATCAAAAATTATGTATATAAATACTTAATAATATAGGAAAACACCCAGACCAGAACAAATATTCATGTTCATGCACACAAATATTTGTCCTGTGTGGGAATTGAACCCACGACCTTGGAGCGGAGAGCGGGCATACTCGCCACCACGCCATATCGGTCGCTATTAATGAACTAAAATAAAAATAAGTTAGCATAATTTTTAATGTTGAAATTATCATGATCCTGTTAAAAAATATATGATTTTGTCTTTCCACTTTTTATGTTTCAGCTAAAATGAATTGTGTTTATTTGCTGTATAGATTGGTCTAGAAATTCCACTTAAAGTCAAATTTATACCAAAGAACGAAGATTTTTGATAAGATTTTTAGTGTCAGAAAATGAGATCACAATCAGTTAAATTTTATAAGAAGTGCCTTTTGCCGGTATATGTTGACAAGATGGCAGCTGATTCTAGTATTATAAAAATGTTGTTTAGATAAAAAATAAATATGCAGATAATTTTTTTTTTGATTTGTGTAACAAACTACGGCACCATGTTTCGTTATAAAAAATATATGAAAGTTAGCACGAGTACACTCCGTTGCATAGCGCACATCAAAGTATCAAAATTATTTTGTCCTACTATACTAAATATACGGGTATAAAGAAACGGGTAAATACACTTCCCATAGTTTTTGTTAGCATGAAGTATACGAAGATAAGTAGGAGAGTAATAAGAAATATTTGTTTTAGTAACTTTGTAGTAATTTGTTAGTAGTTTTTTTTAAGTTAGCGTGTAGTATACTCAAAGAATATTAGAAATATCTAGGCTGAGACCAGTCTTCTCTTTCACACTAATATTTATGCTGTGTCGGAATTGAACCAATGACCCTAGAAGCGATTAAAGGGTTCTCCGCAGCGTCGAATTATAATTATAGCTACACTTTATTAAATAAAATAAAAAATGCGCGCTCTCGGCTTTGTTAAGTTATGGGAAACGATAATTTAAGTATAGCAGGGACTTTCTTGACGGGAAAGTGAAGCGTAATGTCTGTAGTTTTGTTTACTTTTCTAAAATTTGTAATATTTCGAACAATAACGTATAATAACGGTGGATTATTAACCGTTAAGTGTTTGTGAACCTACATGAGTATTGGTAAACGAAACAAAACAGTGCAACATCACTTTTCAAATTCTCTCTAGAATTCCATGTGAGATCTCAGTATAGTCCCACATCTTTACCGAGGACTCAAGGTGTTTCGGGGGAGGGCATCTCATTTACCATGTATTATCTTTATCACCACACATTCTCATTTACTATAAATTTATATGTTATTA
The DNA here is from genome assembly GCA_949126915.1 of Musotima nitidalis. Taxonomy (NCBI): domain Eukaryota; kingdom Metazoa; phylum Arthropoda; class Insecta; order Lepidoptera; family Crambidae; genus Musotima; species Musotima nitidalis. Next base: position 5,476,997 of record OX421435.1, read on the forward strand.
ATATATCTCTTACTTGACACAGGCTAAATGTGCAAACCGCACGAAGCCACTATTAAAAAAAAACCATCTATGAAAGTCTTCTGCGCTTAAATTAAGAAAATAAAGAAGTAATATATATGTAAAAGGTATTTATTGAAATTTCTATAATCTATTCCTCGGTGAGACCCTTCTCAGCCTGATACTTGTAGTGCAGCTCGCTACAGTCTTCGTTGGAGATGTTGACCCAGCCCTTGTCATTCATGTGGTACACTCGGATGATGCCTCCGGAGTAGGCGTCGCGGTGAGTAGCGTGATAGATGGCACGGCGACCTAATTCTGTGAAATAAAAAAACATACATAAATATAATAATCTTACAACCATTAATGAGTGTGAATGAAGCTAAAAGTGTGTGCCAAGATCGTAGCAAGTGGAAGGTTGTGATCTCTGCCTACCCCTACGGGAAATAGGCGTGACATTATGTATGTATGTACAACCATTGTAACAGAGATGTCTTGGTGAATCGTGTCAAATGGTAAAGAGGCGAGCAGTCAATCAAATTCACACTAGGCGAGACTCTATTTTTGTTTGCCTTCAACAGAACAATAGGGCAAGACATGAAGTGGCAAAATTCTTTAAATAAATATCAATAATTTCTAAAAATTACACCAATTATTTAGGTTCAAGATAAGTATCATTAAGAACTTGTGTTATGGATACTAAATAACGGATAAACATACTTAAAAACGTTTTTATTTTTTGTGATTTGTGTGGGAATCGAACCCACGACCTCAGGAGCGAAGTACAGGTATACATCCATGTCATATCGGTGGTCATAAAGTTGCCCCTATATAAGAATTTGTATTTCACAAGTAAAAAATACTTATTTAATAATATTTCATAGATACCTTGGGCTTCCAAATCGGTGAGTTCCCATTTGTATCCAGAGTCGAGCACACCAAAGGCATAGACAGACCCGGAGCCAACTGAGAATACCTTTCCGGGTGTGCGAGTACCTTCACTATCCACGTAATACAACTGGGCTCCCTGGAATAAGATAAGCACACTTAGGTTAAAAGCATCACATAACAAATTTTCTTATACTTTTTACCCGACTGCCAAAGAAGGAGGGTAATGTTTTTTATTTGTTTATACTTATGCCCAATAGTCATTTATTAATTAATTAAACAAATAATCCAACCTTAATTCTTAAAAAAAAATAGATAACCTATTTTTAAGTTTGAAAGTATAGAGAAAATGTAATTTAATTTAAATTAACTTTTTTCTTATTAGAAATGAATAATAACTTTTTGTAGTTATAATATGTAATTCAATTCGGCAACAAAATAAGGGCAACAATAATAAAAATAAGTCAGTGTGTCTTCTAGTGTTGCAAGTAGTATGCTATCTCAATACTTTAAATGCTCTCACGTCAGACTACTAGCTTTTGTTGTATTTCCATAAAACCTACCCTCTTGTCGAAACCTGCAAGCATCATGCCCATACTAAGCCCCATGCCCTTGTAGTTATACACCATGTTGGACATGAGCTTGCTAGCAGCCGCTACAGAGATCCGTTCCCTATTCCTCAACTCGTAAAGCCTGCATTGCTTTGCGAGCACACGGTCCCAGTACACACAATCTGCAGCGCCTCCTGCCAGTGTACCTGTGTGAGATAAATATTGTTGTTATATAAATCTCTTGTAAGACTGCTTATAGAAGATTTATTGGAAATTGTTTTGATCGCTGCATAGCTTAACTGATACAAACAAACTAGACTAACTTCTATCAATTGTAATTTTTATAAACATTATACAGAATGTAAAAAAACCCTGATCAAAACCGAGAGCAATGTATACTGCCCAGCATCAGAATCATTTTGACGTGACAACGTCTTAAATTAGGTTGCGGCTGGGAGTCACTTATGAAAAAGTGTAACGCTCGGTAACGTTACGATGAGTCACCGAACGAGAGAGAGGCCCGGCGAATGCCTTGCGTCTCTCTCCCACTCAACTATGATCGGTCTGCCGCGCGCGCAGCACTAGAATTCCTTGTTCCTATTGTGCAATTTAATTATATTCATATCAATAAATATTCTACCGAGAAAAAGACGTTGTCACGTAAAATCTTCGCCCGTAAAAACGACTTTACAGGCAACCATTTTTTTTTTTTTTCTTAAAAATAATACCTGGGAAATCAAATGCCATAAAGTTATCGGAAATCAAAATCATGAAACTTTTTAATTCATTTTTCTTAAAAACAAATTTTAAGTGATCCTTTTTTGTTTTGTTTTTAAAAATTAAAATAGCGTCAACAACTTGGGCAAAACAGTAACGCGGTCTGTTATGTGCATTTTATTGAATGCTACTAACTGCAGTTATTTTAACACCAAAAATGACAATCTTTTTCTAATGATAATAGGTTTTTTCACACCCTGTATATAAAACATAAAAAGAACCAACATACCTAACAAATAGTCATTAATTTCCACAATTTTCTTCATGGACTGTGAGCCGATGAACTGGCCTCCTGTGGCTCGCGAGTCTACTGCCAGTAATACTCCTCCCTGAAATTTTATGGTACTTTGATGTCATCTTTTATAGGTTATTTTTATCAATGTGTTTCTACATGGTTTAAAGTTCCATTGTAATATTATTTAAACAATAACACAAATATACAGTTAAATAAATTAGAATTTAACTTGACGATTGTGTCAAAAAAGGGCATATTAGCAGCATAAGCTGTGAAAGAAATTAGAAACCTGTGTCTTGAAGCTGTCACATCTGTTTTATATGGAAGAGGATTAAATTGAGGATTTTTATCATCATCATTTCAGCCATTTGAAGTCCACTGCTGAACATGGGCCAGCCCAATTGTTTTCCATGTTGATCAATCCTATGCCGCCTGCATCCATCGGCTTCCCGCTGCCCTGACAAGATCATTGGTCTGGAAGTGGAAGGCTGCCGTCTACTTTGTATTGTATCATATTCATATATAAAATAGAATATTCATAAAACAATACAGACTATGATAGTGGTATTGTAATGGAGTTGAGGTGTATTACAATAAAAATTATAGGAGAAAAATATTTGTCAAGTCATGATCTAAATAATATCAGCACTATTGAGCATGTCACAGATTAATGTCAATAAATGAACTAAAGAAAATACATCAAATAAAGATAGGCAGGAGAACAAACTTGATGAGTTCCTAGTACAATTAATTTCTACTCCAGCCAGTGAATCTGACTCAGTTATTAAGGGATAGTATTCAGTTTTATCAACATTTGACAAGTATTTCATTCCATTTTCATTGAATCAGCAAAGGTTTTAGACTTATTCAGATGATCTTTTAAAAAGTAAACTGTAGGGTTACGATCTAAAATAATTTTCTTGTTAATTTAAGCTTGTTGTTTAAATTATAACTAACCTGATAGCGAAAGCCAAGGGTTGTGGTACCATGGTCGAACTCAATTTTGATTTGTTTGCCAGTTTCATCCTTTCTGTTAAACTGGGCTAAAGTTTCGACGGGCTGTAATAAAGGTATATTATTATAGCTTCATACAAATGAAACTTAAGGTTTATTTAAAACATCAAAATTAACCTTACGTTTGCGAACGGCGGCGATGCAAGTTGAGCACTGTTTAAAAAGTTCTGACTATACCCAATTACGTCGTTTTCAAATGAAGCTAGGGAATCGGCAGGTCTCAAATTGATTTTCTCTTCCAAACGGCATAAATCTACGAGAGCCATATTTATATACTTTCAAATAATATAAAAGTTTTGTTGTATGTAATGAATGACAAGCGAAAACTGCCGATTTAATGATTTGACAGATTTTGTATCCTGACAGTTTACTTTTTAAAAGAAGAAAGTGGTCAATAATAGAACATTGACCACTTTCTAATTGAAAAAAAAATATTCAGTGCAGAATACTTTGTTTTTAAATACATATGTTAAAATCTAAATTTTAACATTTGTATTTAATGAAAATTTTTGATAAATATCTAAGTTTTATGTGACTTCTGCTAAGTGTTGGGTACTATAATTTATTTAGGCACTTTGGTTTTTGAGCAGTTGGTTTGACTACTCGTCACAAGATGTCATTACTTACATCTTATATATGAATAAAAATCATTTGTTCGTCTCTTTTTTGTTTATATGTAACTAAACTTATCATATTGATTTAGTTAATCTTTGCTACTATAATGGTTCTATAACTAGGACATAATTTCACATTACATTTTTACATATACACTAACTTCAAACTTCTCCACTAGATGTCACAGGAGTTTTTTACGTTTCGAAACGAAACGAGGCAAGCGATGTTTAATTTTCTTCATTAATATTATCTTACAACAAAACAACTCAAAAAGATTAGTGCACCTTCCAACCTTAGTTTTATTAACTTCAAAATGTTTAGTACCACTGTATTTTTGAGAACTAACGCACGAACTGCGAAATGCGTTAGCATTCCGTATTCCGTAAGTCCTACATAATAGACTATTGTTAAAAAAAAAATTGTTGTACAACTATGCGTCAATTTATAAATAACCTTTTTATTTAACTTAATAAATTTCACTATCATGTGATTGCAGAAAAATGTAATAAATTTGAACCTGTGATTGCTTATAAGGTTTATTGCATTGATATGGAGCTTTTCCTCATTATGTAAAGAGAGAGGTTATGCTTCTGCATTTGACATACTCCGGTATGTGGCTATGTCGTGCTCTAGTCCAAAATAAGGCCCAACATGGCTGCCATCTGTGGGCAAGAGCGCTTGAATCAGATCTCGGCAGCTCAGACTTCCTAACGCGGTTCAAAGACGAGCTATGAGAATTGTCGTTGGTCTTAGGTTTGTCAGGGTCACAATCTGGCATTTGGGTGGGGTTCACTAACAATAAATAGTCAAATTGAGAAATCTTGTCCTTGTTTTGAAGTCAGTTTCACCGCTAGCTGTCAGCAAACCATAAAATGCAGATCGGCTACAAACATACCTTCATCACGTTTGTTTACCAAGGGGTAGGTAATGGCATATTATACACCCTTATTTCGCCAATTATATTGTTTGTCCCACATAATATGTGGCGAGCCTTTTATGTATGTCGAAGCCTCGTCAGCTAATTGGCAGGTGTCCCATTTGCAGGTGAGGTAGGCTTGGGTTTCTAAGGTCTTAGCAGGATCTGGCTAGGCCGGTAATTTTAATTTGAATTGTCCGATTTGGAAGGGGGGGGGGGGGAGGTCATGTCCCCAGTGATTCGCACTGGGTCCGAGTGGTAGAGTATGACCCAATACCCTCTTACCTTTGTTCATGAGTGCTATCGCTCAGTAGAGCGCCGTATATGAACTAATACGATTTTATAAAAAACATAAAAAAAATCATCCCTGATATAAAAATCATTGTTGTACACACGCTGGAGTCGATAATAAATCTCGACGTCGTTATAAATTCACATTAACTGTAACGATTTACCGGTGATTTTATTGTCAAAATAGAGGCAGTTGCCGCCATTTTGTTATTGTAATGCGTGGAATTATGCGACAGCCGCGGGCCCGCCTCTGGATCACCGTTTGGGTACGGTGACCATCCGTATTTGATTTAGGTAAAAGGATTTAATGCAGCACTATGATTTACCTAACATTAGTTATTAAAATATTAAAACACACTTACGTTCTTTACTTTATGTTGAGCAACATTCTGCAACACAGTGTTTGGTTGTAGTTATTATTTAATAATTATTAGTACTATTAGGCCTTAAAAATAACATTTTGTCCTCAAATGAACTAATTTAAAATAGGAACACATTTCTTCCTTATATTATATAAAATTATTAAACAACCATAAAAATAGGTTGAACACCTAGACATCTCTACACTGTGTGGCCTGAATACTGACTTTGAGTTTTGTATGCCGCCGCGGATGTGCGGGAGTGCGGAGGGTTTGCAGATGAAGAAGAGGATACCCTGTTGACATTTGTGTTGGGCGTCTCCCTATCCTCTGCAACCGTGTTTTAGGTGGTTTGGTTCCGGCTCTCGGCAGTGGGACCCCAAAGGGGGATTGCGCAAGAGTGTCCGTTTGGTAGAGCTGCAGTTTTTCGTCCGTGTCTAACGCGCTGTATATAGCAGAGTGGCTCTTGCGACTGAGGCTGAGAGAAAGTGGTGTGGAAGGAAGCCTGCAACTCTCCTCTCTTCATAAGTATATAGTGGTATGTGTAAGGAAGGACTTAGCCTGGATTTGAATTTGTAGTTATTGTTAAGGGGCCTATGACAATATGGTTACGTACAAGCAAAGGACATTCTGAAAATATTAAATATTACTTAAATAAATTATGATAGTAGTGAATGTACTGAGTCCCAATTTTGTGCTGCCGTGTTCTATAATATACTATGTAAATAAACAAAAAAGAAAAACTAATATATTAGACTTTAAATATTATAAAATTCACAGGAAGAATGGCCACCCGAGTGTGATCCCAGAGTGTACCATCGCGTGTCTCGCTGAGAGCGTGGCATGGGTGTCTCCGAAACCTTCCCATGGCCCTGGCGATCCACACAATGCCCAATGTGGACAACTAGGTCACGCAACGCAATCACACCAAAAGTAACTTTTTTTTTTCGGATGGCAAGTCATCAAATGACTGTCTCCCGCTGTGGGTGTGGAAGGGTGTGTCAGACATTTACTGACTAAAAACCATCCATGTTTCTTCTTGAGCCTCTTTTATTAATTTTTTTATTTACGTCGGTAACAAAATGCATTTACGCACTGTCTCCCGGCCAAAGAGGGACCGAGAGAGGTGTGTGGGACTCACCACCGGCAGATACGACCGCCAGCAGTAATACCCACTAAAAATTTTCCGACCACGCCCGCCGCTTGTTGACAAAGAGGCGGGGGGCCAGTACCTGGGTTGCAGCTCTGCTCTGACACCCCGCCTGCGGCCAACGTCCCCCGGACCAAAACCGGGAGGACCTTCTCAGAGAGACGCAGTGGACGCGCCCCTCGAACCTCCTTGTGCGACCATAGCGTGTGTGGCCGACTTCTCGGAGGGTCCATGGTTAGACAGCAGGGGCCCCCTGCCCCCGCTGCCTAAGACCCTCCTGGCGCTGCTTGACGGGCCCTCCTGGCCCGCCCGCTGCGCCCTCCACAGGTCCCTCTTGGTTTCCCTCCCGGTAGTCAGTACTAAGGGCACCCAGAGTGTGCAATCTCTGGGTGTTACCTTTTCTCTGCCACCCTCTGCGCCCTACCGGGAGGTACTCAGCCCCCCCACCACGACAAGGTGGAGACCAGTCGGGGGGGATGTTTCTTCTTGAGCCTGCGGTAACCTGCGGGGGCTGAGTACCTCCAGAAGGCTGGAAAATGGTAACACCCAGAGATTGGCGACTCTGGGTGCCCTTACTAGTACTTAGTAGTACTTGGTAGTACTGACTACTGGGGGGAAAACTAAGAGGGACCTGTGGAGGGCGCAGCAGGCGGGCCAGGAGGTCCCGTCCAGCGGAGTCCGCTCACAAATCTTTGTGTGCATGAACAGGAATATTTTTTCTCGTCTGGGTGCCTCCTACGTGTTTAAAAAAGTATTTACGTAAGAGCCTATGTTTATCCGTTGTGTAACACAAGCGCGCCGTCACGGATGTCCGTATTTGCCTTAGTAGAAGCAGTGGTATAACAAGCTTAGCTACATGGCACTGAGGTTTCCAGATATATTTATTTCATCATTGTCATCATCATATCAGCCTTATAAAGTCCACTGCTGACCATTAGCCTCCCCAGTAGATTACATTATCACCACGCTGGGCAGGCGGGTTGGTGATCGTAGTCCAAGCCAGTACGCAGAATGACGCTTCTGCTCATCATCTGGTAGCATTTCCCTTCGTCGACTCTTACGACTCCCCGTGAGATGAGATGAGGGGTGTCCCTATTCTAGACCGGTACCACACGGCATCTTATATAAAACAAGTTTACTTAAGTCAACTTAAATAATATGTCATTAGATACGTGGAAATCGTAAATTAAAACTGTCATATCTGATCATAATATTCATAGCATTTAAATTGGTTTAGTAGTTTTGGCGTGAAAGCGAGACAGATAGACAGACAGAGTTTCTTTCTCATTTATAATATTATTATGGAAGTACCTATGGTGCAATATATATATTTATTGAGTTGTAACTGGCTTACGATATTCCTATTCCCACCTCATAAAGCTAAGGCTATGCCTGGGATATGAGGGAATAAGATCCACGTAAGATCGCGTGTCGCGTGCTGGGAGCGCCGACTTCAAACAACCTTCCCATGGACTCTGCGGAATTCCACACACAATGCCCAAACGGCCCACACTCATCAACTATGTCACGCTCTTACACCGAATTCAACTAAATTATTCACTGTTGGATTTCTGTTACATCCCTAAGCAGCAGCGTTACACGGTATAAAATAATTTATTATATCTCAAGACGACATGATTTGATACCACAATACTTAAATAATAAAATTATGAATTGATTTTTATTACAATAAATATTTTTCCTAAACTTACAGTCAAATCTTTTGCACATCGACTGAATAGATAAATATTGTAGTTGTTTACCGTGGTTTCATTCTTGTTTTTCGGTTTTTTTCATCTTTTACATACTTTTTCACTTTGTTACTTACTTTTTTTTGTAAGGTTTTTATAAAACCTTTGTTCAGTATAGTATTTTAGCAGTTGTTATTTTATTTCCATTAGTTGTCAGTCAAGACGATAGATAGAACCTACTAAGTTTATTGCTAACTTCTTGGAGCATACTTCTGCCTAGTGAAATGACGTTCTCAAGTGTTTTGCGTAGGCACATTCTATGTGCCTTGTCTTACATATTTTTTTTTAATTTGTGGTGTTTTGACACACTTTCTAGCATTTATGAAAAAAATCTTTATTTGATTTGTGGAAGCAGAACTGCATGCATCCGCTGCTTCATTCTGTTAGTTACCATAAATCATCTGAGTCTTATGGCCTCCACTCACATAATTAGAATATTAATGTTACAAAAAAATATTACATATCAGTGTAAATACGGTCAGAGCAGATTGCAATTACTAATTTTAGGCTATCATTTTCTCTGACTAGGTTACCGTTTATTAATGTGCACTTGTGGACTGTGGGCCAAGAGTCGTGACTCTCGGGCCAGTCCTCAACCACGATCTCCAAATTTAACTGGCGGTTAATATTAAACTAATGCGCTGTTATGTGGGAGGTGACGGCCGGCGCCCTAATCGTCAAATCGTTGTGAGAGAAAACCAAACTCGCTAATTTTGAACTCTTTAAAGGCGACCTTCAAATGTTTTTAGGTTAACTATCACTTAACTAGAGTCTAAGGTCTAATCCTTACTTACATCTTTATTAGGAAAGAACGATCTGGATTTTGAGAGGATTAAACAAACTTGATTATTGGGTTGGGGATTTGTTAATTTACTCTGAGGAGCGGCAAGACCTTTCAAGGTCGTAGTGTGCGGTGCTAGGTGGTCGATTGTGCTTCGGAAGGCACGTTGAGCCCGTTGGTCCTGGTTAGCACTAAATAGCAGTCGTTAAGCCATGGCATTCTTCTGCGCATTCTTCTCTGAAGCGACAAACGGAGTGCTATCCGCTCTCTTTTCGCAGCATGTTTTATGTAGGAGTATCTTATGCTTTTCAGGGGCCGCCCGTTTTAAAAGCGGTGGGCGTCGTTGGATGATTTTTAGTTGGTAGGACTGCCGGCGATCGTGTCTGCCGGCCGCGAGCCCCACACTCCTTTCTCGGTCCCCTTAGTCAGTGAAGCACAGCGTAAATGCTTTTTGCTACCGACGTTAAAACAAATGTCGTTAAGCCATGTTAGAGGCTTTATTGGGCGGATTGAACCTTGGTATGTTAAAGGAGACCTCTGCTCAGTTGTGGAACGTTAATAGGCTGAGAAGATGATAATATCATTCATGGGGAGTCCCTGCGCGATAGAATCAGGAATGAGGAAATCCGTAGGAGAACTGGGGTGACTTGGTCACAGCAGCATTTAAATTCCAAAATTACCCACTGACAGTTAGTGGCTTTCTAGCTAAAGAAAGGCAGTGCTATGGAAAGAATAAGTTACAAGTTGAAGTGTCAGTGGGCGGGGCTTCAAGTACATATGCAAATATACTCGTTTAACTGTAAGTAAAAGTATCAATAGGAACTAGTTACCGACATATCAACAAGAAACAGCAAGCTGAAGTTTCAGTGTGCTGTTCATGTCTATCGGAGTACAGACCAACGGTCAGGGGTAGACCTAGAATCGAAACTAGGATCCATCTACCCCTGACATTCTGAAACATTTGTTTTCTCCATGCTAGATTCTAGCTGGAGAGCCTACACTATTTTAGCTGCAAGATGGATTCCTTGTTGTTAACGAATAATCCCGAATTTCAATTTTGTTTGTAAAAATTTGACGAATCTAAATGATCCTGTTGATCTTAAAGACTATAAGATTTTTTTTAAATTAATTTTGTAGCGCTGACCTACCTACCTACCTACCTACGCAAATCGGCGGTTAGAAGCGGAGCTGGAGATCCAGCTCAGTGGCGTGTCATTGGAGAAGTCTATATCCAGCAAATATAATATTAATATTTAATAGTATTTTTAATTTTTTATATTATTTATATCGGTTAATTTTTTGTGTGCATTATAAAGTAATGATATAATAGGTTGGGGAAAAAGTCTTTTCGTATTTTTGTATGAAAAGTCAAGACATTTTTTTCAAAGTTTATTTACATTTATTTACAATATATATGTACCGTTTTGTTGAATAACTTTCTGCCATTTTGTGGGCAGAGACATTATCCCGTTACTGTAGAAACTTTGGGACTTCTGATCAAAAAAACGGGACAAATAGTTTTGGCAGTCCTCTCTTGAGGTCAACCTTACAGAACCTAAAGAATTCTGCAGAGACCGAAACAGGTGAAAATCTGAAGGCGCAAGGTCAGGGCTATATGGTGGATGCACTAGGACCTCCCAGTCGAACTCTCTTAATTTTTGCTGAGTGGCTAAAGATGTGTGTGGTCTAGCGTTATCGTGATGAAAGACCACACCCTTCCTGTTGATCAATTCCGGCCGTTTTCTCTCGACTGCTTCCTTTAATCTCATCAGTTGCTGGCAGTAAGGATCAGAATTGATGGTTTTGCCGGGCGGTAAAAGCTCATAATAAACAATGCCCTTCCAATCCCACCATACACACAGCATCACCTTATTTCGTGTTAGGCCAGGTTTGGCCACAGTCTGTGAAGCCTGGCCAACTTTCGACCACGACCTTTTTCGCACGTTCTTGTCGTACGTGATCCACTTTTCATCGCCAGTTATCAATCTCTTCAAAAACGGCTCGGTTTCATTACGTCTCAATAATGAATCGCAAATGAGTACACGGTTCATTAAGTTTCTTTGAGTGAGCTCGTGTGGCACCCAAATAAGCTTTTTTGTATAACCAGTTTTCTTCAAATGGGTCAAAACTGTTTTGTTGTCAATTCCCAGTTCTTCAGCTACATCGTAACTACTAATATGCCGATCTTGCTCCACTCTTTCAAAAATGGCGTCCATTTTATTCGTAACAGGGCGACCAGAGCGAGGTGCATCTTTAACATCAAAATTTCCGGACTGAAAACGTTTGAACCAAATTTGTGCTACTCTTACTGACACTGCATCAGGTCCATAAACATCACAAATTTATTTCACTGCTTGAGTTGCATTTTTGCCTTTTTTATAATAAAATTTTAAAATGTATCGAATTTCTTCATTAGATTCACTCATTTTTACGGAGAGAAAAACAAATGAAAAATAGCGGGAAACAACATTTTTTTATTTTTTTCTTTTCTTTATAATGGAACCTTTTTAATGTTACCAAAACCAGCCAGACACAAATAGTACAGTCAAAAAAATTTTATAATAAGTTTATACCTACGTTATGCGAAAAGACTTTTTCCCCGACCTAATAGTTTATTAACTTGACATCTGCTAAAGTAAGTTTTTTAATCTGTGATTGTTTTTATCTAGCACGTCTATAGACAAATTTGCAGCATAAAATCATGAAGGTCTGGCAAACATGGTCTTTTGCTCTTTTAAGTTATTATGATAACTCCTTCTTTTTGAAGGTCACGCGTGGCTCTCCCCAACTGGTACATACTTTGAGCCTGTTCCCATAAGCCCCTGTGGCCTAATGGATAAGGCATCGGCCTCCTAAGCCGGGGATTGTGGGTTCGAGTCCCACCAGGGGTAGACATTTTTGCCTTTTGGGTTAGCAACTCTATAATTTTTAACTAAAAAGGCAAATTTTGTGTTAAATGTTCGTATAAAAATATGTATTGTTTTATTAGTTTTCACATACTAAAGTTTTCTGCTAACCCCAAGATAAACTGACAGAGAATTTCTTACTGTATTAAGAGCGCCTTTTGTATTACTTTTTAAGTGTGCAATAAAGATTAACAATAAAGTTTTACACAATGAAGGTCGGTTTTTTTGGGTTGACAAAAGATACATTTTGTGTTTTCAACTGATTAAATTTAAATAAAAAGTTATATTTTATTAAAGAATATGCATACACGCGTTTTTCCTGTTAGTTTCCTTGAAATCAAAAACAGGTGAATTATATGTTAAAAATTTCTGTTATTGTCTGTTTGTGGTGTTTGTATATCAATATATACCAATGTACCTTGAGGAAATGTAGAGTATTTTTAACAAATACGGACTATAAGTGTACAATGTTGCACAAATTGTAAACCCATAGAATTATTTTTCCCTCTGGGTTGCGGAGGTCAGACTGCAGTCGCTTTACGTAATAACAGAAATACAGTTGAATCTGGTCAAAACAAAAAGCAGACCCTGGGCCCTATGCTTAAGTCTAGGGCAACCGGGACAATTCCAGAATATTATTAAAGCATCTCGACTAGAGGGTCTGATTAATGAAGGGCAGTGCCGACTGCTTTCTCTAGATAACTCATTAGTTAGTGGACTTATGCACTTTTAATACATCGTTAATTATATGTAGGTAAAAGGAACTGTTAGCCCCGTAATTGATGCTGCGGCAAAAGCTAGTACTAAAAAAAAACATTTTTATCATCACCTCAGCATATAACCGTTCCACTGCTGAGCACGGGCCTCCTCCCATAAACCAAGTAAAGAAAGAACCAGACAATACTTCACGATGTGCGGACCAAGTGCAGATTGGTGGAGGCAGGTCGGTGGCGACCTGTTGTTAGAATTATTTAAACCGCCCAATAGGGCCTTTAATGTGGCTTAACGACTAAAACATTTAGTGATAACTGGGATCAAAGGCTTGACGTGTCCAAGGCCTCCCAAAGGCTGAACTTTGTAAACACTACTTTAGTTTGGTGAACGTTTTGGATCAGTACCGCGGAGCTACGAGCGCTTCCTATCACACGTTTTATTCTAGTACTATTGTACTTATACTAGTTTAATGTACCATGTAGTAGCGGCCTAGAGCCACCCCCTCTCATCTCACGGATTCAAGAGTCAACGAAGAGAAATCCAACTGGGTGATGGTGTAAAAAAGTGGGATGTGGAGAAAAATTAAACAACCGAATCAGCCGCGTCATCCTGCGTACTAACTTGAACTGCAATCCGCCTGCCCAGCGTCGTGGTTATGAGCACAAACCCCTAAGAGAATCAAGTGATGGATTAAAAATATCTTTGTAACAATTCCCGCGCTACTATAATTTCCCGAAAAATCGAGAAACTATTCAACACTACACGTGTTTCGCCCTTACACAGGGCATCTTCAGGTAAGATAGGAGCCTCAGAACAACGATGTCTTCACGACCAACGCTGAAACGAGAGTCAAATACTTATGTAATCTATTGGGGATGCTAATGTTCAGCAGTGGACTTAAGACTAATATGATTACTAGTATAATTTCATTCGGACATTTTGATTAGGTACTTGACAGAGATTCGTGGTCACGAGAAAAGGGCGGAGGTCCGTATAACTACCACCTATTAAAAAAAAATTAAGATATAAAAGAATGGCCGGAGTGTCCAGTCGGTATCGCGATATATTTCAAGGTGCACCTGTAACAAAAAAGCAAAATAACCTTTGTCTTTATGACTTAAATCTTCAGTCCGATCTTTCGTATACAATATTATTATAAAGAAAAATTTCGAACATTAGAAGAGAGTGGCTATATAGATCACAATAGTGTAAGAGCGAGATGCAAGACGGTGATGTTACTTGATGTGAAATACGGTGTAATGTTGCACGCTTCTTATTAATATTCGAAAATAAAGAATGTTGCCATTTGCCTGGCGGCGTTTCGAGTATATTTTGTGATAGTGCTTGGAAATTACGTAGTTATCGATAGAAGCTGAGTCGTAAGAATAACGAAGTGCTTTTGACTCGTGCTCGGAAATGATTATCGATAGCATTTAGCTTAGTTGGGTTATTTGTGTTGTAATTCATGTCGTGCGTTCTTCGGAAAGCAAGTCATCTAGCTTTTCCACGCTAGATGTGCTATGCTGCGTGGCTAAGGATGCGTTTCACATCCACTAATCGTATTTATTGCTCATTGCTATATAAAAGGATGCGTGCAAGTGGTGTAGCTATGTCAAGAGCAGAGTATTTACAGTATATTCATAGCACATCTCACTCGCTTTACGCCATAGCTTAGCATCAGTGGATCTGGTGGAAAAGCATCTTAAAGCTCGATAGTCCTCATTACCATTACATGTGGATTGGTTGCTTGGAATCTAGAATAAATACTCATCATGGAAGGCGTAGGTACCGTAAATAGTTTTGACCGTAAGCAGTTTATTCCGATTTCTTGAATAAATTGTTTGAAGGTTAAAAATATGTGGTGATCGAAGAACAAGTATTCCTTTTTCAAATTTTATATAGAGCTTTCATATCAAAAATTGCGAGCACGGAGCTGCATTTACGACTCGTATATTATTCCAGCGCAAACATAGGACGTTCTTTAATTACAGTTCATAAAACACTCTGTGACACGAAATGAACTCTTGTGTTTCAAAAAAAGATATGCTTCATTTTTACCACATTTTGCTTTCCAATAATAAGGGATCTTATGTATGTTAAAAATAAAATCAAAAAATATATATGTGTCTATCCGTAATTTAGTATCCAGAATATATTATTTATGACCTAAGCATAACATAAACAAGGCTTAATGTGATCTTCTTCAATGGTTGCTTACCTTTGCCGTTCTTTGTTCACAGCAGAAGGAGCAATAAACACGCTGTGTTTAGACTTGTCTTTTTGCAATTTACATTTTCGTTCAGGAAATTTGGCGTTGTTGTAGACCAGCTCATTAATTCATAAAACCAGTTTTACTCCTAGGCTAGGAAGAGATTAAAAACTAACTAGATTCAATGCTTAAAACAATAATATTTAAAGAAGACAAATATGATTATTTTTAAGCCCATGTTGTAACCATAAAATAACTATAGTTCATGAACAGAGTGTGAAGTTTTAGTGTCGTTTGGAAAAAGTTAAAGAACTTTACATACGTAAAGTTACGTCTGTTTCTCCAAAGGGTTAGGTAAAGCATACCATAAGCCCGTATTTCACCAAATTTTATTGTGCCACAATAAATATTCAGGTGCACCACTTAAAGGTAATGTTGGCTTGGATTCCTAAGATGTTGATAGAATCCATATACACCCTTAAAAAATTTTCAGATAACAATATCGATAAAACACGGCACATCACTAACGGGAGCTGGCTCGATGGTGAGCGATAGTAGTGGTCGCGCCGCGGGCTGCGTACGCGCCACCCTTTCATTTTCTAATTATATAACTGGCAACACTGGCCCGTGCCCGTAACTTCTACAATTTAGAATTACTGGACATTATGCGTCCAACCGCCGAGCTAGGAGGACATGCGTGTCCTTAACTCGTTCTTATTATTTGTGATATATGCTTTATTACATGCTTGGAGCCAATGCGGTCATTTTTCATGAAATTACGAACAAAATACTTTACTGAGACCGATGGGTGGATGTTGGTCACGCAATATCTATTTTAAATTATACTAGCTTCCGCCTACGGATTTGCTTGCGAGACTTCTAGATTATCGAATGCTTTATTTTGATACATTAATAAAATAAAAAAAATACATACAATACTTAAAAAAATTACAAACATAGAAATTACTTCAATTTTAATTAATTAATCATAAACTAAATAGGTAATTAATATTTATAGCATCGCAAAAAAAATACAAATATTCGTCAACAAAATTTTGAGTCAATTATGTTACGTTCGAATAATAGTAGTTTTTAACAGATTTACTTATATGGTAATCGAAGCTTAATTATGTATTAAACCATTTGGTAATAATTGCAGAGTCTGAACCATCTGGTCCGCGAGGTGGTTGAAAACGATATTGATGTTAAGGAGAGTTCACAGAGTATTTGGATAGATTAAACGGTCACCCATGCAAAAACTGACCTCTGTGTTGTTGCATTTGCTTTTTCGTTCTTTGTGCATTAATAATAACGTTATATGTCGTTGAGCCAATTAGTTAGAGGCCAAAGGTAAAAATATTTTGTTATAATAATATATTGTTGATAATTTTGAAGAAAGGGCAGGTCAAAAGTACTTTAAACCGACGGGCGTGTATGAGGAAGTTAGATAGATAGAAAATTCTTTATTGTACACCAAATTAAAAATAAAACAAGAAAACAGTTGCAAAAGAAAAGTGATACAATTGGCGGCCTTATCGCTTACAGCGGTTTCTTCCAGGCAACCTTGAAGTTAATGATTGTGAAAGCTAAAAGTATGTGCCAAGATCGTAGCAAGTGGAAGAATGTGATCTCTGCCTACCCTTACGGTAAAGAGGCGTGACATTATGTATGTAATATGTTGTTTAACGAAATAGCGAGTATCATAATGGACGGTTCTAAAATTTTGGACAGCAGGATGATTCTCTCCGACAATCACACTGAGTATACGTAGAATATGACTTAAATTCCTTTCGCCTAACTCAGTAGACTGAGGTAAAATAATTGCGTTAAACCTAATGAAATGAAAATGACGTATTTGCAGAGTTTTCACTACAGGCGGGCAGGAGTTTGAGTAAGGAAGGATTCAAATCAAATGAACAATAAGTTTTGGATTGGGCAAGAAAGTCGTAAAGTTTGTCTTCTTGTAATATTTTTTATTGGTTTGAAGATTTTGTGCATTTATTACGCTATATTTATTATAAGTCTTAATATTTATTAGAAAAATCAATTTCTCACTCGGGCGATTTCGAATTGAGATTTTTATAGTACAAATTTCTTGTGTTTCCGGAATTTAAACAAGTGCTATTCAAAATACCCGATGCATTTGACGTTAGTACGATTAACTCGCAATAGGCACTTTGCATGACACTTTAAGTTTTTTATATGCAATATAACCGTTGTAAAACTTGAAAAAAATTGGTCTAATTACGGAAAGTTCATATTCAATTATTCACAATTCATGTAGTTGGGTAAGTAGAGAGGGGTAAGCACTAAGCACAGATGCCCCCCGGATTTGCGGGTGCATATAATAATCTGCACCGTGGTTAATCGAATGGTATTATTCAAATTGATCGCTCGGGGCGAGCGAGGGTCGTGCATCGTTTCGCCGTCCGGCGAATAGACTCGCGTCACTATCGATGTCGAGTACTATTTTGTACTTTGTGTGGTGCATCACTAGTGTTAATACACTTGTTTAGGTGTAGGTTAAAACAGTTTTTGTTTAAAGGAACAATTAAATTTACAATTTCTTCTCGTAAAGTTTTTTTGGAAGTATAACTTATTAGACATAATGATATCAAACTGTAATTTTTAACTTAACTTTAATTTTCTTTTAACATTTAGCAAGCTTTTATATTGTTTCTTTATTTTTATTCACATGTGAAGTCATCATACGAGTCTGGCTGAATTGTCGTCACTACTCTTGATGACATAGTGACATTAATTTAAAAAAGAAGAAGAAGAAAGAAGACATTATAATTGGATATTGGTATTACATTCATTTGAATGCCTTGAATAGGTAATTTTCAAAAATACGTTATTATTTTTTTATTACACCGTTTTTTAGTAGGAATTAACTAAGAGTACCTTCTTAGTTAATTCCTCCTCCTATATCTTATTATTTGTGTTAATAAAAAAAATCGTCTTTTATTTAAACGTCTTTTAAGGCCCCACTACTAAGCACGAGCGTAGTTTGTTGAGACCCATGGTCAGAGAGATTAAGTACTTTAAAAGTATGTAATGCGACACATTGCGACAAACAAATAACGACACATTACAAGCAATGAATGAAAATTTACAGACGAATGAAATCCTGAATCGCGCAAACAGAATTCCGTAGGCTTGTCACGATATATACAACACCCAACTATCAACGATTAGGCCGCGGCCCGCGGGCACATCCACTGCCCTAGCCTCCCCTCTGGTAGGGAGTACCATCCACTCCCTATAAACACAATAGAGACAGTTACAAAGTCGAGTACCATACCTCGAGTAAAGTCACATGGAAGTGATTAATATCATATACTCCTTCACCATATGTCTACGTATTAGTATTCTGAAATCCAATCTAGCAAGCACTTTGAAGCCACTGAACTTTGAAATAGAGAGTTAGAGAGTTAATCAATTTCGTGATTAATTGAGGAACACAACTGTAATTAAGATCGCTCGGTGCGCATATGGCTCGTATTGTTTGTATCTCGCCTGAAATATTTTATTTTTATTTATTTATTTTTTATTTTTACTATTAGGAAAACATACAGCGACAATTTAACTTAACAATAAATTATAAATAAATACTATGCACTAGTTACATGTTTTCGCATATGAATAACTAATATTACGCATGTATTAACAAAAACAAATACAATAATACATACAAATACAGAGAAATAAAAAATATATATATAAAAATATAGGTAAAGAATGAATTAACTAAAGAGTATGAGAACCATTAAACCAGGATTTAGCCAATGTATCCTTGAATAAGTGATATTTAGAATTAAACAAGTCAAGTTCAGGGTAGACAACCAGTTTGTTTATTTCCTTTTATAAAAAATGAGTTCCGTCTATAGTTAGTAGTGCACCGAGGTATACTTAAGTACACAGGCCGCCTTATTACAGTCCTGTTTGGTATATTTAAATAAACGTTAGAAAGTAAATTAGGGGCATCTATTAAGTATTGTGATATCTTAACTAATAAAATGATATCGGCAATCCGTCTTCTTTCCTGCAAAGGTAGAATGTGAAATCTGCGACATCTTGCGGCGTAATCTGAATCAAAGCTATTACACTTGTATTGCAAATACTTTACGAATTTACGCTGAATAGCCTCTAGTCTCTTAATGAAAACGTTATAGCGTGGATTCCAAATTTGAGAACAATACTCGAGAATGCTGCGCACCAGAGAGCAATATAAGACTTTGACCACTTTAATATTAGTGAATTGTGAACACATCCTAATAATAAAACCCATCGTTCTACGGGCCTTTTTGGCGATATAATCTATATGTTTCTCATATGTCAGCTTAGAATCATGTATGACACCCAGATCCCGAACCTCTTCTACATGTTGTAATTCGTGTCCTCTAAGAGTGAATTTGTGATTCACAATAGCCTTCCTCCGGGTGAAACGAATAAAGTTACATTTTGTGACATTCAAATCTAATTTATTTACAGAGCAATAATTATCGAACCTATCCAAATCATCCTGCAGAAGCAGACAATCTTCAAGCACGTCAATTTTTTTAAATATTTTCATATCATCCGCATAAAGAAGAAAATTTGAATACTTGAAACAAACGTTAACATCGTTAATGAAAATATTGAAAAGCAGGGGACCGAGGAGCGAGCCCTGTGGAACACCTGAAGGGACGTTATTCCAATTGGAAGAGAAACCATTAACAACTACCGCCTGAGAACGATTTTTAATATATGAGGAGAACCATCTGAATAAGTTACCATGAATTCCCGCCAATAAAAGCTTCTGCAACAGAATTACATGATCAATACGATCGAAGGCTTTACTAAAGTCAGTAAATATAGCATCAACCTGTCCTCCGGAATCCATACCTGAAGTTATAAACTCTGTGAATGAAAGAAGGTTTGAGGCAGTGGATCGTCTCTTTAGAAATCCATGCTGTTCCGGAATGAAACTAGCTGACAACGTGTCATATAACTGATTATATATTATTCGCTCAAAGATTTTGGAAAAAATACACAATTTAGATATGGGCCTGTAGTTTGTTATATCATTTTTTGAGCCACTCTTGTGCACTGGTGTTATAAATGCTGATTTCCAAACCACAGGTACAGTACCTTCCGAAATTGAGCGCTTAAATAAAATGGTAAGTGGTTGTGTTAAGTATTTAGCACAATTCACAATAAACAATGGCACAACTCCGTCCGGTCCAGCACCCTTAGTCAGGTCTACTGCCTTCAATAACTTGAAAACCGTTTCAGGATTTATTTCAATGCTGTGAATGTTATTCAAGCTAGTAATGTCTGCTGAAGGATACGGAGAGACCGGGCGAACATTACTCGATGACAGAGAAAGAAACGTGGACTGAAAATATGATGCAAAGAGGTCACAAATACCTTTACCAGTGTCGGCCCACTTTGCTTCATAGTGTAATGACGAGGGAAGTGAGTTAGACCCATTTCTATTAGATCTTGTAAATGACCAAAATCTTTTGGGCTCTTCGATTATTGCATCTTCCAAACGCCTAATGTACTCTTGGTAACACCTTTGCTCGACCATCTTAGCCCTTCTGCGAAGAAGACAAAAAGTGTCGTAGTCATCAATATTACCATAAGTTTTATGTTTTTTAAAATATTTATACTTCTCCTTAAGGATCTTCCTTAGTGAGGCACTATACCAGGGAGGGTAAGAAGAAGAATTGTGAATTAGCTTATGAGGAGTGAATTGGTCACGTATGCTATACAGGCGCTGGTAAAATATATCAATCGCTTCATCCAATGAATTACCCCTTAAACAAACTTCCCAATCCACCTCTTTTAAAGATGAGCATAAAGACTCATAATCTGCTTTTTCATAAAAATATTTAAGTCTAGGTTTAGGTTTAAGCGGAGATTCGCAAGCTAAGTTTAAGGTAACTTCCAAAGATTTATGATGATCATCTTCCGGTACCAAGGGGTCACTACACGACGCAACCGATACTCCACCATTACACAACACATAATCCAATATACGGCTGTTCATATTTCTCATAAAATTAAACTGATTTAGGTTACAGCCAGAGTATCAAAACCCTCCAAAAGCCAAGTTTCCGTCAACAAGACGATGTCGTAAGACGATAAAAGAAGATTCCGTTTAAATAAATGTGTTTTGGTACGCAGCCCCCTAGTATTTTGATAAAATGCATTTATATCAAAGGAAGCCATTTATTAACCGTTCGGTATAGCATACGTAAAGTCCGCTTAAAAAAAACCGGCCAAGTGCGTGTCGGGCCACGCGCAGTATAGGGTTCCGTAGTCACCCTTTGCCATAATGTCGCTATATGAACAGGCTCAGCTATTCCCCGATAGATATCATTACTACGGTATGAATGAAATTTTAATACAACAATTTATTTGATTGTCGTCCATTACTCGAAAACCAGTAAAGCCTACTTAGCCGTGATAGTTTTCCTTTTAACTTCATTATATATACTACTATTGTGAATTTTTTCAGCCACTCTGAAAGTACCGTTTACCTGGTGGGGGGGGCGGATACTTAACTCTATTAATTTTTTCCACTTTAAAGCTCAATATTTCGAAAACGGATCCCTAAATCGAAAAATGGTTTTAAAAAACGCTTATTACTTTTGAAAGACCTTTCTAACGATACCCAACATGATAAGATAGACTCGAGAAAAAAAAATCATTCCTACTTTACGTGTAGGGGAGGTACGTTAAAAAACAATATTTTTAAAATTTTTATTCTACAGGTTTGTCGACGTGAGTAATATGTATACCCACACCAATTTTCAGCTGTCTAATGTTAATAGTCTATGCGCTAACCCGCGGACGGACGGACGGACGGACGGACGGACATGGCGAAACTATAAGGGTTCCTTGTTTACTACGGAACCCTAAAAAGGATAACCGTAATAAAATATAATGATCCGCAACACAAGTGCATAATTCGAATTATTGTTTGTTATAACCCCTTTACATAAATTATTAGTAGCTTTAAAATATAATAAATAGCTAGTAGGACTCGAAACGTATAACTCAATAATTGAACTTACAAGCCTACAACAAAGAATAAAATAAATAAGCAATTTTTTACAATACCTTAATATTTGTTGCAATTTAAATTTACGCATTTTTATTAAAGTGTAATGTAGGGTAAGTGCACATAATCTTATTCGCACTCTCACTATTTGCACTACACTATTAAACATAAGCGCAAACAAGTGCGACCTTGAGGGCATAATATTTTTTCCTGTCAAATTTAACCCGGATGTACTTACCTACTTTCGTTTACTTTTTAGATATTATACTGTGGGAGGTGAACCTTAGGAGCCCAAGCCTACCTCACCTGCTAGTGGTACACCTCAACGGACGAGGCTCTGGCAATTATAAAAGTGGTAATAGGCATTACATCATATCTCTTTCATTGTTGTTAAGAAGACAAATTATGGATTTTTTTATTTTGTATATAAAAATTTGACGAATCTAAATGATCCTGTTTATTTTAAAGACAATAAAGTATATTTTATTTTTATTTATTTTTTATTTTACGTGGGTTCAATTATATGTAGTCATGGGTGGAAATTGAATATGCCTCTGCCTACCTCTTTGGGGAAACAGACGTGATAGTAGTATGTATGTAGCCTTAATGACCGTGTGCCAAGAAGATAAAAAACTGTCGAGAACAGTGCAGTGATCATGACATGGGACTTCTTGGCGGGAAAGTGGAGCGTCATGTCAGCGGTTTTGTTTTATTTTCTAAAATTTGTGATATTTCTAAAATTAATGTGTAATAAATAACGGTGGATTATTAGCCGTTAAGTGTTTGTGAACATACATGAGTTCAGACAAAACAGTGCAACATCACTTTTCAAATTTTCTCTCAAGGAGTCCATGTGAGATCTCAGTATAGTCCCACATCTTTAGGGAAGGGTAGGCTTTGGGGAGGGTATCTCATTTACCATTTATCATCTTTCTCACCACTCATTCTCATTTACTATGAATTATATATTATTAATATATCACTTACTTGACACTGGCTAAATGTGCTAGCCGCACGAAGCCATTATTTAAATGGAAGAAGAAGATCATGACATGACATGACGCTCATTATCATCAAAACCACTATAAGTCCACAGCTGAACACTGGCTTCCGCAATAGTCTTTCACGTAGATCAATCTTGACTCGTCTGCATTCCAACCATTGTCTTCTCGGCATACTGGATATTGTTTTAATATTGGTATCTATTACTAACCTATACTTGACGACCAATATGGCATGGAGGTCAGTATACCTACACTTCACTCAAGAGGTCGTGGATTCGATTTCCACACAGGACAAATCTTTGTGTGCATGAATATGAATATTTGTTCTGGTCTGGGTGTTTTCCTATGTATATTATATTGTATATTATTATAACAAAACATTACAAATAAAAAGGACATGTACAAAGGCGAACTTATCTCTATAAGAGATCTCTTCCAGCCAGCCTCATGAAGAGTCAGAAAGATAAAACAAGGATAGGTAAAATGTTTATCCGATGTTTAGAATCTATAACACAAGTTCTTAATGATACTTATCTTGGAACTAAATAACTGGTGTAATTGTCAGAAAATATTTATTTATTTATACTAATAAGCAAATATACCAATATGCTCTGGAATTCGCTGCCGGCTCATGTGTTTCCTATTTCTTATGATCCCGGGTTTTTTAAGCGGTACGTGAATTACGTGAAACGGCATTTTAGCAAGCCGTCATTAGTGGATGCGCTCTGTACCGTGCTTATTTTACGGTATGGAGCGCTTTAATTTTTTTTTGGGCTGCATCGACTGTTTACCATCACGAGTCATTATGAGGTGTCACATTAAAAAAAAATACTCAAAAACTAGTACTGGTTCATTGAAAAATGCTGTATGTAAACAAGAAACTTATTTCTTTGCGTGTGCTGCTTAAACGGTTCATGAGTTCAACGGTTTATATTGTATTTCAGTAACATTTTCACAATGGATAGTGGATTCAGAATTGAAATATTGTATGGCCTTTATATACCCGAATATCCGAGGTCGAAATTATTATTAACTCCGATTCTAATACGTCTACAAATACTCACCGTGCACGCACAACTTATTTTGTCACTTTGGCAGTGACATCAAAAAGCGCGCAAACGCGCAAACACCGTCCATAGACAATTTCACGCGCGAAAGATCTCTATCTCATCTGTGGTTCGGTCACGTGGCGTCCCGCTGGCGGTCGCGTGGCGATGTTTGCATAGTGATGTGCCTTTATTAAGTTCCACTTGCGGGTAGTCCTGAAATTGAGTAGGGGTCTATTTGTTTACCACCTACCCACTACATTAATTCTTAGACTTTTGACAGTGCGTAGTATATGTTATTGAGTATCTACTAAAACACAATTATTCTTCTGTAAGTTTAAAAACTTACTCTAGAAGTACGCATAAAACAAATCAACATTTCCACATTATTATCACCAGTCCACTATGGAACATAGACCTTTCACAGTTATTACTCGTGAAATGATAGAAAAAATCTTGATCCTTGCTTCTACCGGATTTCCGGATTAATCATAGGATCAAATGTTTGCTGTTTACTTAACAACGTTACTTCTCCATGTTCCATCAGACTTCGGTTCCCTGTTCATTGCCACTTCACCTTCACGAACCAAGTGTAATAAATGTGTAATTGCAATAGATTTGTGAAGTTGTATTAATAAAATCTGTACACAAAAACCACCACCTTAAAACTTGTTCCCTGTTTTTAAAATACGTATCTTATTTTTTTAAATAATGGCTTCGTGCGTTTATCACATTTAGCCAGTGTCAAGTAAGAGATATATTAATAAATTATAAATAATAGTAAATGGGAATGAGTGGTGATAATGATGATAAATGGTAAATGAGATGCCCTCCCCTAAACCCTCAGTAAAGATGTGGGGCCATATTGAGATCTCAGACGGACTTCTTGAAAGAGTTTGAAAAGTGATGTTGCACTGTTTTGTTTCATTTACTAACACTTATGAACGTTGACAAACACTTAACGGTTAATAATCCACCGTTACTATACATTAAAGTAAGAAATATCACAATTTTTTTAAAGTAAAACAAAACTGCAGACATGACGCTTCACTTTCCCGCCAAGAAGTCCTACGTATCTTATGCGGAAAGAATTTTCACACTTTTTGAAGGAACACAAAGCATATTTAGTTTGGCTAAAATCATTATGCTTAAAAAAAATCCTTGTGCTATTTCCAACCGGACACCTTTCACACGAGCTCAGCTCTATACAAATTAGGCAATAATCTGGTCAAATATCGAGCCAATAATATTCATTTTGTATTGGAGTACCGTGGGTCTTCGGCCATAATCCTTCGGTCAACAGAACGAGGCTGAGTGACACTTGACGTTTGCATCCTTAATCCTTTCTGGAATAGCGTAGCAGTGTGGATGCGGCATTTTGGTGCATAATAATATGAGAAACGAGAAATGTTTTTGTAGTTGTAAGAATTACTTTTGGTCTTTGTCAATATAACTCTCAGTCGTTAATATCTGGGAGACTGCTATTAAAAAATGTGTATGTTTGTTAATAATGTGGTAACATCGCTTTATAATTTTTTTGAGAAAGTAAGGTAAGTACATAAACTAAGGTTATCATTTCAACAGAAATATCAATAAAAATACAAACCCATGTAAGTCAAATGAGTCTAAACACGAGAATCTTACTAAAAGTCAGCATCAGTTAAAAAGTTCCACTAGCCACCTCCGGGTTAAATAATGTAATATGTTCTAGATATATGCGGTTCGCTTTTTTTATTGTTTGTAATGAAATTTAAAAAGTATTATTTCTAGTTTTTGATGAAATACAACTTTTAAAACTATTTTGGTTTACTTTCGATCTGTAATTGTAACAATTTTAGCTGTAAGAAAGTCATGATTTATTTTATATTGGTAATCAATAAATATATCTTAATCGTACCTATACGATTCGTATCGTATCGTACACGGCTAGGATTGATATTTCTCGATTGAAGATTCAATATGTCCTATATTTTGACAATAATACATTTCGACATTTACCATATCCAAAACTTCCTTAACCGTAGTAAATAATAAGCTCGAAATGAACAACAAGGAGGGCTCTCGAAAACAAGTGTTGATTTTTGTTCTCATCCCGGTTCGGTCCCAGGACTAATGAAATATGGCGCCTCCTGGGAAATGGACGCCGCAAGTAAGCCGGTTAGCGCTCCACTGAGGAAATTGAGGATCCCCGGTAAACGGGATTTCCATGGATTACTATCTGCATAACAGACTTTTCTTAGAAGTAATTTCGGTGGGATGTCGAAATTAGCTTATGCCAATTTATTGTTATATTTCGTCTTTTCTTTAACAAGTTATGGAAACAAAGGAGCAGAAATAGTAAAAATGTCGAAAAAACTAATCTATTTAGTTATAAAAGTTAGTCATACAAATATTATTTGACTTTTATTTGTATGGCCCCGGGTATTGCGCTATCTCAAGAAGGACCCTCGAAAAGGACTACGCCAAGGACTGAAAAGCTAATGAAAAATGGCGCCGTCCATTTCCCATTTTTTAAAAAAAGCCGGTTAGAGCTTCACTGAGAAAACTGAGTATCCCCGGTACATGGGATTCCCGTGGACTATATGCATAAAATTTTCTTAGAAGTAATTTCGGTGGGATGTCGAATTTAGCTTATGCCAATTGCTATATTTTGTAGTTTCTATAAGAAATTATGTCTCGAAATAAAGAAATAAATAAATAATAAATATTCTCTTACAATCACACCAATTATTTAGTTCCAAGATAAGTATCACTAAGAACTTGTGTTATGGATACTAAATAACGGATAAACATACTTAAATACTTTTTTTTTGTAAATACATACATAATATACATAGGAAAACACCCAGACCAGACCAAATATTCATGTTCATGCACACAAAGATTTGTCCTGCGTGGGAATCGAATCCACGACCTCTGGAGTGAAGTAACAGGTAACTGACCTCCACACCATATCGGTCGTCAAAGAAGAAGAAGAAGAAGCAGAAATAGTAGGTCCAGTAAAGTATGTAACTAATTTATTTAGTTGTAAAAGTTTAATATTGATATATAAATTGTTGAACTTTTAATCAATGTGTAATTCTGGTGGGATGCCAAAACCTATGCTCCCTATTGTGCTACTTTCGTCACT
Organism: Musotima nitidalis; assembly: GCA_949126915.1. Lineage (NCBI taxonomy): Eukaryota > Metazoa > Arthropoda > Insecta > Lepidoptera > Crambidae > Musotima > Musotima nitidalis. The sequence continues at coordinate 5,504,385 of OX421435.1, forward strand.
TATTAAAGTCAAATAAAGTCTGTCACAGTCAATTTAAGTGACAGTCCTACCCCAGTACAGTAGTGGAGACTTTACTAGAGGTTTTTAGACTTTTGGAATTAACGTGGAAAATCATAAACGCAATTTACAGTAAAATACCATTTTTCGACACTTACGTTGCAGAAGAAGTGAAGTTCAAAAATCCATTATATTTACAGTATACACATAAAAACCCGAATTTGCACAAGTTTTGGAAAATTAGATACTGCCGCGATGTGCCTTTTTTTGCGTTGGCGCCGAAACTTTTTATTTCATAGTTTTTTTTTTTTTTTTTCTTTTAAATAATAGCTTCGTGCGTCTAGCACATTTAGCCAGTGTCAAGTAAGTGATATATTAATTATATATAATTTATAGTAAATGAAAATGAGTGGTGATAAAGATGATAAATCGAAGATGAAATACCCTCCCCTAAACCCCTTGAGTCCTCAGTAAAGAAGTGGGACTATACTGAGATCTCACATGGACTCCTTGAGAGAAAATTTGAAAAGTGATGTTGCACTGTTTTGTTTGATTTACCAACACTCATGTATGTTCACAAACACTTAACGGTTAATAATCCACCGTTATTACACGTTAATGTTAGAAATATCACAAATTTTAGAAAATAAAACAAAACTGCAGACATGACGCTTCACTTTCCCGCCAAGAAGTCCTATTTCATAGTTGTCATAACTTTTATCATACCCTCTATTCTGCCCAAATATATCTTTCGAAATTATAAGTTTATTTTTCTTTTGAACAATGGCTTCGTGCGTTTAGCACATTTAGCCAGTGTCAAGTAAGAGATATATAAATCATAGAAAATGAGAATGAGTGATGATAATTGGTAAATGAGATGCCCTACCCCAAAACCCTTTGAGTTCTCAGTAAAGATTTGACTATACTGTGACTCACATGGACTTCTTGAGAGAATTTGAAAAGTCGCACTGTTTTGTTTCATTTACCAACACTCATGTACGTTCAGAAACATTTAACGGTTAATAATCCACCTTTATTCGACATTAATGTTCGAAAAATCACAAATATTAAAAAATAAAACAAAACAGCAGACATGACGCTTCACTTTTCCTTTCTGCTCTATTTCATAGTTGTCAAATCTTTTATCATACCCTCTATTCCGCCTAAATAGATCTTTCAAAACTAATAAGTTTGCCTCTTTTGAAACTATCATTACGAATAGAAAACTATAAAAATAATCATGTGAACATTAATACCATAACTCACTCTATTCTCACTACCACAAAGTTGAGTTGCAAATATATTTACCAAGTACGTAAGCCCTTGCAATATCGAGCAAGCAATATGTCAACCCCCTCAATTATCATATGCAAATAACACGCATAATTTAGGGTAAACCCTACTTCGTGTTTTATCTGCTTATCTGTGAAAATGGTTCAATTAACTGTGCGTGCGCAAGCTATCTGCGTATGAAATATGCTAAATGATTTATTGTGATGATACGAATATTCTGAATATTTAGGGGTGGCGTTAGTTTATCTTACATGTCATGTTAATCATGATAAGTTACCGTAACTTTAATTGTGATCGTCAGTGAAGATAATAAATAATAGTAATAATAATAAATATTTCTGACACTTACACCAATTATTTAGTTCCAATATAAGTATCATTAAGAACTTGTGTTTTGGATACTAAATGACGGATAAACATACATAAATACTTTTTTTTTTGTAAATACATACATAATATACATAGAAAAATAGCCAGACCAGAACACATATTCAAATTTATACACACAAATATTTGTCCTGTGTGGGAATCGAACCCACGACCGAGATATTACACGAGATATTACAGTATCTACTCATGTATTTTTCACACATGAATTTTTCTACACAAACTGAACGAATTAGTGTGTAAGTTCTCAAATTCCAATATTTTTTTACCTGATGAAATGTATATTACTTTCATGAGGAGTGATTTGACTACAGCACCCTTCAAACCAGGATACATTTTCGAACAATTTTAATGAATTATGAATTGAACATTGGGACATTGTAGGATTGGAGTATTAAATTTTAATTAATACTCAGATGATCAAATTTATCACAACCTATTAACGTATGTAACAGTTCTGAGCTATAACACCTCTAACAAACCAAGGTAAGGTGGATTGAGCATTCCACTAGGCGCAGCCTCTCACATCCTCTGCTGATTGCCAAACAAACAAGTGTGGCGTCCTGCTGTTAAAATTTTTTTCAAGCTGCTCTATGGGTCTTATAATTATTACTGCGTAATTGTAATAAAAGGCTTGATGTCTCCCCAAAAGTTATTTCAAAAGAGGTTCTATTGAAAACAGGGAACAACTAGGCTAAAACAAAAAAAAAACTATTTAAAATGGTCACACGCATTTATAACTATTAGCGGCGGCTCACAATTACAAGCTCTTGATTTCACTGAACCTATAAAAGCAAATAAATCATGAAAAAAGCAAACACGCTATTAATATCTCTATTCGTATACTTAAATTTCGAGAAACTATAATTAGAGTTAAGGAAAGCAACATTTAGGGATTAACAGAGTTTGAACGCGGCCGTATCATTATGTTTGCATTATTTTTTCCTTTTTCAAAGCGACCTTTCGAGGTTAAGCTGGGTCACGACACGTCCCAATTAGGGGTGATTAGGCGTTGTAATATATTGGGTGCGTATCCTAACATTTCGTGGCACTGCGGCGAGCTTTGTTCTCTATGGTTCGGTTGTGGCGCCAAACTGTTTGCTTTTGTTTTTTTTCATGTCGAAGCTTAAGAACACACTGTCATGGCTGATTTTTTGTGCCAATAACAGTTTAGACTTCTGGGAATATGGAAATCATTTATAATATGCAAGCATGATGAATTTCAATAAATTTACAATAGATCCAATTAGATGAATCGGCTTTCGAATTGCGACAAATTCTATAGTAACAAGTTTGGTTGAGACAAAATAAAATCACATCGTATGTTAGGTTCTGTGAAACAAACGACATTTGTCACACATGTCTGTAAAATTATTATTTTTTTTACAAACAAAAGCAAACCACTAATTATAAATACTAAAAAGTTCACGATTCCACGTAAAAGGACGGTACAAATTATCTGCTTCACACGATCCTACCCTTGTCTTTGGCACTAAGCGTGCTTTCCCCGCACTGGCTGTTAGACCGCCCTGTGATTAGCTGTTCGAAAAAAGTTTGTTTGAATTTTTGGTCGAGAGTCCAAACTAAGAGATTCTTTTTTTGATTTTTTAAAAGCGTGATACTTACATAGTCTTATAAAAAGTTTTAATTTCTTTTGGTGGGAAATCTTTTTTATGTTCGCACTTTAAGGGCTTACACGCTTTTAGTATACGAAGAGGTATCAAAGTTAAGTTCTTATTGAATTGGTCACAAATGAAAAGATCACTGTGGGATCACGGACAACACAAGTTAGTTGTATTAGAAATTATAGTAATAATAATATTTTTTATTAAGGCGTTCAACTTTACATTAGACTACAACATATTGATAACGACTTATTGATGTTCTATATGAAATGCCATATAAACGCTCATTATCCAGGATCAGATCTTTATGAACTATACTTAACTTTGGTGAACGCTTCCGACTAAGTTCTTACATCCAACTTTGCAAATAAACCATGATCTCAGCCCATCAACGTCCCACTACTGAGCACGAGCCTCCTCTCAACAAAAAAGGTGAGAGGGTATTGGGTCATACTCCACCACGCGTACCCAGTGCGGATTGTTCTGTTGTCAGAATAATTCAAGCCCTCCAATTAGGCCTCTAACATGGCTTAACGACTACCACATACAGTGGGAACAACGGTTTAACGTGCCTTTCGAAGCACGGAAGCGCTCGATTTTAAGTGCCACACAAACGCTCACCCATCCAAGGACTGACCTCAGTGGACTCTACTTTACAGCCAATTAAATAAACAATAGTTAAGCCACTAAAATCATGATTAGATTGGATTTATTATGTTACAAATCGACATTTCACGAGTGCATTGTGCATTGTTGATCTTCTAGTGAGATGGTAGATCTGGGAATGGCTGCCGGTGTTATTACTACGTAACTACGGCACGACTGGATAAGGGCATTATTTTGTTATGACTTCATCTATACATATTTATGTACAGAGGTATTCATCAGCTGCTTTGTATTCATGCTCATTTTTCTAAAAAAAAAACTTGCTATTTGTGTTTTTTTTAAATCCAGTACCTGGTAAAGTAAAGTATCCACTGCTTTACTGGGGTATGACTTTTATTGTGACAATATGACGAAAAAGCTTCATAAGATATCTACTTATGATGAATTCATATGCAAATAACTTGATTTATCAAACTACTTCACACTGGCTAGTCTAAACTAATATGACCATATAAAACAAAATAACCAGACGTGATATGTCAATTTCTCCATAGGTTAAAGATTTTTTTAAGTTTATAAGCAGGTATTAGAAAAATCGACCTGCCTTATGATAAGCGGCTCTTTAATACGTAGGTAGTACCAAGATGCTGTTATAGAAATTAAAACATCGTGTGTAACGTAAAAATGCTAATGACGATGGACAAATCGATCGGATAGGCATCAATAACGGCTCTTGCGGCGGCCATAATTGTTGGTTGTTCTGCGCGTGCGCGGCGCGGCGCCGGCGGACATTTTGTGCGCGACATCACTTACAAGTCTTACAACTTACAAACCTCAGTATATAGACTAATAAAAAAATAGATACAGCAATAGAAAATAAGTACAAGTAAATGAGTTATACAATCTCGGCGGTCTTAATTATTTAACTGCGTGACGACGGACATTTTGTGCGTCAACTCAGAAATCTCAGCCTATACAGACTAATGAAATAAATAAAAGCAATAGAAAAATATACACGTATAACGTGAGTTATATCGTGGGAAGTACTTACAACTAACGAACCTCAATATTCAGACTTATGAAAGAAAAGTCAGTGTCTACGGAAGATCGGCCTCATGACATTCTGTGATGGCCGACATTTTCACTGCTTCGCCACACATCTTCTCACACCTTGTTCTTTTTTTTCTTTCATATAATGTCTTCGTGCGTTTAGCACATTAAACCAGTGTCAAGTAACAGATATATTAATAATACATAAATCATAGTAAATAAGCATGTGATAAAGATGATAAATGGTTAATGAGATGCCCTCCCTTAACCCCCTTGAGTCCTCAGTAAATATGAGGGACTATACTGAGATCTCACATGGACTTCTTGAGAGAATTTGAAAAGTGATGTTGCACTGTTTTGTTTCATTTACCAACACTCATGTATATTCACAAACACATAACGGTTAATAATCCACCGTTTTTACACATGAATGTTCCAATTATCACAAATATTAAAAAATAAAACAAAACTGCAGACATGACGCTTTACTTTCGCGCCAAGAAGTCCACCTAGTGCATATAGTCTGCAATATAAAAGTAATTACGACTAAAAAAAATTATATGATTTATTAAAAAGTTTGTACAGCATTTCCAGCTAAACAGAATCACGCTCTGATTAAGTTAAATCTCTGTAGACATATGCATCTGTGCAGTATCTACTCCAAATGATGCGTAGGCGCATAAAAAGTGTTCCGGCAACGTTTAAAAGTGAATTAAGATTTCTTTTTATAGCCCCTCATTAAATACTTAGAGTCGGTGAAATTCAATGAATAGTTGTCAAGAATATATTGTATAATAAATATAATTAATTACTGTTAAAAACATTACTAGCCTTCGCACGCAGCTTCGGTCTCGTGATTACAGTTTGTCCCGTAGGAAGTTGCAAAAGATTTTCTTACAAAATGCAAAAATATGATTAAATTCAAAACCTTAATAATGCTTATATTTATTTTTTCTTACTGAAGTTTTTGTAACATAATATAAGTCATCATATTATTTTATATTATTTGTTTGTGATGTTATGTCGCTATGCAATTCTCTCCTGTCACAAGTGATCTACTCACTTAAAAGGAGAATCCAAACTCTATATAGTACATACTTTATATACGCAATAAACATTTTTTCATTTTCATTTATTCATTTTTCATGCTGACTTTTAATATCCATAATTTTTCTATCCCGTTTTGTAGACAGATCTCGGCGAGTGTCACTGTGTGCGAAGAGCTGGCCACATCTCACTATTTGAAGCGTTTTATCTAGACATTGCTAAAAGTGAACTTGGCTACAATTTTAGAGATTCCTTTTAAATTGATGACCGATATGGCGTGGAGGTCAGTATACCTGCACTTTACTCCAGAGGTCGTGGGTTCGATTCCCACACAGGACAAATTTTGTGAGCATGAATATGAATATTTGTTCTGGTCTGGGTGTTTTCTACGTATATTAAGTACGTATTTACAAAAAAAAAAGTATGTAAGTATGTTTATCAGTTCTTTAGTATCCATAACACAAGTCCTTCATGATACTTATATTGGAACTAAATAATTGGTGTGATTGTAAGAGAATATTTATTAATTTTAAATAGTTGTAGCGAGAGTATTGCCCACCCTAAATGGGATATCGTCGGGGACAGTGCAAATCCGTGAAACTACCATATGTAAAGTCCGCGTATCTGCAAAAGATCTAGTTTTACAGGTGAAGAAAAAAAAATTAATAAGTTTCTTATTTTAAATAATTTTGTGCTCATTTTTACACATAATATAGTTAGATACTGTCTAACTTTTGTTGTAAAAATATTTTTTTGTTGTAAAAATAATTTTTTGTAAGTTAATTTAGGCTCAGCGACAATACGCGCATTCATTTAAATTAGCAAATTTTTCACAACCGCGGAATTATCCAATGCAAGTTACGCGGATTTGCACTATCCCCGACGATATATGGGCGTAAAATTACATATCTATGTATGTAAAAATGTCAATAAACGATGTTATCGTTCACGACTAAGTTTAATAATTTATCACAAACACGATTACGACGTTAGATAAACGACTGATTTATTGAATAATACCACGTTACGACTCAGAGCTTTCTCTTAAGTCATCCTTTAAGCGTGGGTTGTTATTTAATTACTGTGTAATTTTGTTATAGAATTGAATGTCATATATTATTTATTTAAGGCGATCTTGACTTGATATTCTGAAACAAAGCTAAGCAGCGCTTTTACAAGTGAGTCTTTGACAGGGTGTGGCGATTGCCCAGTGTCGAGACCAACAGACTTCAAATTCAGAGGGTCTCGGATTCAAACCATGGTCTCGCTTATCAAAATTATGTGCATAATTAATATTACCTAATTAGGTGTTTAGGGATCCTTTTTTTTTTTTTTTTTTTTATTATCGTCTGTAAAAAAATGCTGCTTACGCACTGTCTCCCGGCCAAAAGGGGGAGACCGGGAGGGGGTGTGGGGCTCACTGCGGCCGACCGGACCACCGCAGTCCTACCCACTAAAAAACTTCAGACGACGCCCACCGCTGTTGAAAAGGGGCGAGGCACCAGTGCCCGGGATTGTAGCTTCTGGTACCCCGCCCGCGGCCAACGTCCCCCGGATCAGAACCGGGGAGACCTCCTCAGGAAGGCGCAATTTGTAGCGCCCCCCCTACCTCTATGCGCGGCCATGGCGTAACTGGCCGACTTCGGGGGGGGGTCTATGGCGAGACGGAAGGGGCCCCCTGCCCCCGCCGCCTAAGACCCCCCGGGCGCTGCCTGACGGGTCCTCCTGGCCCGCCCGCTGCGCCAACGGCGTAGCCGGAGAGAGAGCGGATCCCGCTCCCTCTCCCGCTCCGCGGCCTCCTTCTGCGACATCACCACTTCGCAGAAGGAGGCCATCGCCTCCCACGCCGTCTCGCTGTCGACCATCTTTTGCATGATGGTCGGCAGCGAGAGAGCCACTCCACCCATGGCCGCGGCTAACGGCGACCGCGGCCCCGCCCACGCAGGGCACGCCACCAAAGTGTGCTGCGCATCATCCATCGCGCAGTCACAGTGGTGGCAACACCGGGTCGACTCCCCCCCGGCGACGTCACACAGATACTTCCCAAAGCACCCGTGCCCGGAAAGTACCTGCGTGAGCCGGAAAGTCATCGACCCCCACCGACGGCCGACCCATCGCTCTAAGATGGGCCCGACCGCCTCGAGGATACGGCGCCTCGATCCTTCGGCACGTAGTTCGGCGCTCCTGTGTAGCTGCCGCCGCCATGCGCCCAGAGCCTGTGTCTGAGCGTCTCTACGCCACCGCACCACAGTGTCCGGTGTGGGGCGGAGACCTTGGCTCCGGGATTGCGCGCCACGCCAGTAGACCGCCGAGAGAACCTCGGCGTCGAGGTCCCACGGCAGGGACCCGGCGAGCGCGCATGCCACCTCATGGGAGATGGTGCGATACCCCCTAACGACACGGGTCGCCATGACCCTCTGCGACTGCTGCAGGATCTGTCGGTGGCGACCCGATATGGAGTTCGCCCAAATTGGGGCTCCATACAGGGCTATGGACCGCACCACTCCCGTGTAAAGGCGGCGGCAACTGCCGCCACTCCCTCTGAGATTGGGGAGCAGGCGAGATAGAGCTCCCGCCGTGCTCACCAACCTCGGGCCTAGGTGCCGAAGGTGCGCTTCGAAGTCCCGGTGTTTAGGGATCCTACCAAGACTATAACATGCAATATAACAGTGACCGGTAAGCGGCAATAGGCTCGCCACCTATTACGTGGGACCTACTATATAATTGGCAAAGTGTGGGCGTATAATATGCCTTTGCCTACCCCTTAGAGGAAACAGGCGTGAATGTATGTATGTATGTATGTGCATAATTACCTCTTACTCCGAGCCTCGGAAAGAACGTTCAGCCGGTGGCACCAACTATCATAACCATCTATGGCACTCGTTATTAGAAAATCACGGTACGGAGTACGGCTCGTCCACAGTATAGCGTAACTAGCTGCGAGCTCCCACGCGCATACTGCAGCCTTTATGCTCGCTCGACCACCGGACGCTAAGGCCTATGCCCGAAGCCTTATCTCTCGGGAGACCTAGGGAGTGACCTGACGCCATTTAAAACAGAACAGAACACTATGCTAGCTGATCGCCCCAGGGCTTGATCGCAGCACTACCGGACAAGACACCCCCGGACTTTACCATCGGCTGAAGACAGCCAACCCAACGACGCGCCCGTATTCACGGGCGCCGCAAGAGACCGCGGCCAGGGGGCACTGCCCCGATCCCGCGCCGTGACCCCCCCTGCGGGGGCTCACGTAGATAACCACGATCGCAGTGATACTGCCACTCAGCGGTTCGCTGTGGTCTTCCTGAGAACAACGCGCGAGCGGCTCGAGCGCGCTCGTGCCTTGTATTCGCTGATACAGTATCTCATAAATTAAATGCTACACGGCTAGATGAGTAACCTGCTTTACAGTAGTCAAGTGGTTGTTGTTGTGATTCACTTAGTGGAGAGCATTCTTACATTTCCTACTGTGGTGACCCTGACATTATGACCATGACATTCATATTTATGCGCTCGTTGTTATTTTCGTAATGTTATCTTGTCAATAAACAAATACTCTATTTCATTTTAAAGCCACTAATATGTACCTATGTATCCTAGCTACTACCTGTCCCACGACCTGTGTCAGAGTCATGTCAAACGAAACCAAGCGATTTTTCTAGACATATCTGGCAAAATCCCGCGACGACAGGCGAAGATGATGTTCCCAGTCAAGTCGAGCGAAGTCCGGAAACGTCGCACCTCTATACCCGATGTTGCTGGCCACACGTGTCGTAGGACATTTGACCCCTAGTGTAACCCTAGTTGAACACGCAACCTCTGCTTCCTATTACCTAATTAGGTAAGACAATTGACCAGTCCTATAATTTCCTATAGTCTGCACAACTGTTATTTAAACGTTTAGACCGTTTATGTCATACCAGTTCCGCTCTTTAATTTTGCACCGATAATACACGAGTACCCCAAGCTTTCTCCCTATTATGTGGGTAGTGGGTAATTACCCCTGACCTAGGTCATCATTACAAACTATTCGTTATTATGAGGCACATTATTATTGATACTATGCAACTATATTGTATGATCGTTTTAAAATGCAACTTCTAAGTAAGCAATTTTGAATAAATTATAAGGTCTCCTAGATATAATATTTACATAAATCTTTAAAAATTAGCCTTATTATAATATTATTTGAGGTTTGGGTGTATAGGGCTCCTACCAAGATCTAAGGAGCCCAAGCCAACCTCACTTGCAAGTGGTGCACCTGCCGATTAAAGGACGAGGCTCTGGAGAACATATTAGTGCCCAGAAAGCGGCAACCAACCAAGCGGTGACCAACAATATAAATGGCAAAGTGTGGGCGTGTGGCCTCTGCCTACCCCTCCGGGGAAACAGGCGTGATAATATGTATGTATGTTTGTATATTATTTTAAGAGGATACGGACGTTCCAATAACCACCTAAATTAATGGGGAATAAAGGTATCCTCGGCCTGTGATTGTGGAGCGCCAGATCAAACTTTAACTCATACTATCAACGATTGCCAGCTCTACTCTTTTCCCGGGCTTGAAGAACTTCATTTTCTGACTCCAGCTTCTGAGACGTGGATAGGCCAACTGACACTGGAGATTTAAATTAGGATTCAGGCAGCTAAACGCTATACGATATGATTATGTAAAAGTTGTTACAAACTTAATCAACGATCAAATATGATGGTAATATGATGATGGGTCGTGACGATCACATATGATAATTTATAGTTACGATTATTATTCACATATATTTATTTCATTTACATTTATAGTTACGATTATTATTATTATTATTATATTTTTCTTATAAGTTAAAATTATGATTATATTATGGCCGTTCTAATTCAGGTAGTGATCGTTATTCTAACGGTTTTAAATTATATAAAAAAAAAAAGTTATGCTATTCTGCTACTCAATTGCCTTGATAGATTTTCAGCTGTTATTTACAACCTGCATCTCCCCAGATTTTTCCCTACAGAGATAGGTCTCTTGCTTCTGTCTCCATATATATTATCTTTACAAAGCGATGGGTAAATATTAACCCTTAAATGGGTTAATATTTTTTTTATAATAAACTTTTGATGGTATATGACATTTTTGTAATAATTGTTCTTATGAATCTATAAATATTAATAAATGTTTTATTTTTGTTAAGCTATCAGGGTCTAGGTTTAATAATGCTTATACATAAGAATATTTTAGTACCTACATTTAAATTTAAGTCTCAATGACAATTTGATTAAAATTTGAAAATAACTAAAAAAAAACTCACCTTGCAAATGGACCCGACCGCACTGCGGGTTGCCAATTGGCATAATTATCATTCGCCGCGTTTTGGGGGGACTTAATACCATTCATAGGCGACATACCGATAAAAAATACCATTGTTAGAAGAACGCACTGAAGAGCTGGCAACATTGGGGGCGTTTTGTACGTGACTAACAAAACTTTCTACTATATTTTAAATAAATACTTACTATGTTTAATTATAGCGCTCGTAGCTCTGCGGTGCTCGGTGGACGGAAACGATCACCGAAGTACAGCAGAGTTTACAGAGTCAGTCCTTGGCCGTTTGTGTGGCATTTGATATCGAGCGCTTCCGTGCTTCGGAAGGCACGTTAAGCCGTTGGTCCCAGCTATCACTAAATGTGGTAGTCGTTAAGCCACGTTAGAGGCCTAATAGGCGGCTTGATAAATTCTAACAGCAGGACGCCATACAACTGCCTCCGCCAATCCGCTCTGGGTCAGCGTGGTGTAGTAGGACCCAATACCTTCGCACCTTGGCATGTGAGAGGAGGCTCGTGCTCAGTAGTGGGACGTTAATGGGCTGAGATGATGATGTTTAATTATTTGCTATAAGTACTACTCATACTAAATATACATTTTTGTCTGGATTGCATTCACTGCTTAACATGCTGCTGGCGATAGTCAAATGTTACATTACCGAAGCTCCCACTCTTAAAGCTGTATTTAATCTACAAGCGAGTTGCCAAAACTGTATTCTATACAAAGTAATGTGTTCCAATTTCCAAAGGATTATAGGCCAGAGTGCACATGTGCGAATTAGTACTTTGACAATTAATGCGAGTAAAAGTCTACACATTTTATATATCATCAAAATTCGTCTTCGTTTGTCAAGTGTTACATTGTTTCAGTTGCCAAATTACTCCGTGATATAGCGACTGCTTATGACAAGTCGGACAAATTCGTACTTCTTTCTATAGATTTGAGTTTAAAAGTAAGAATTTTACCTTTAAGCTCTCAGGCAGGAGAAAGGTGTCAGAGAGTGCATTAAAAACAGCCTTTAATCATTAAACGAGCTGCCAAAACTGTATTCTGTAAAAAGTACAATGTTCCAATGTATTATAGGCCGCAGTGCACAAAATTACTTTGAAAATGAATGCTTTTACACATATTTTATAGTTATACAATCAAAAAGCGTCTTCGTTCGTTAAATGTTGTCTACAAATGAATTATTAAAGCAGTCTTTAATTACAAAGCGATTTGCCAAAACTGTCATCATGTCAGCATTATCCACTGCTGAATATTAGGTGCCTCAATAGATTACATTCTATTGGGGGTATGTGCCCATAATCACCACGCTGGGCAGGCAGGGTTGGTTATCGCAGCTTAGGCCAGTACGCAGGATGACGCTGATGGCCATCATCTGTTAGGATTTCTTTCGTCGACTCTTACGCCTCCCCGAGAGATGACAGGGGTGGCACTATTCTATGCCGGCACCACACAGCCAAAACTGTACTTTCCATTTATTAAAATTTGTAAGCTGAAGAATCCACAATAATTTTATATCCCCAAGTAAATTTGAAATTCAAACAGCTGTTCTCGTGTAGTGGGTCACGAGTTGGGACACAGCACTTGAATGAGATTGTCTTCCAATAACTACAAACAAATACGTTTTAGTGTTTATAAATCGTTTATACAATAATTTAGAGCACAATAACCAAGGAAAATAACACAACTTTTAATTACTTTGTTTTAAGTACTAAGAAGCCGTGCATTCGGCTTTGACGTTTTTTTTTTAAATATAGTTTTGAATTCAAATTAAAAGTATTAATTCAAGTTTGCCTCAATAATGATTCTTCTATTCTCTATGAACGTCTACTTGAAAATAACGCGCCTGTCAGTAAGTAAGTAACATGTTACAAGGATTATAAGCCGGAGTGCACATGTGCGCGTAAAACTACTTCGGTAATTAATGCGAGTGAAGCCGAGCCCTCAACGACTGTAGTTAAATGGCCACTTGATTAGCATGGGGTCACGCCCTTCGCTGTCAAATTGTTTTTTTATACGTAGGGCTGTGTGCTTTGTACATCGATATCAATAATAATACTCAATACACATTGCTGCTTTTAATATGTTTACCAATTTATTATTGACACAAATTTTTGTACAGCTCATTGTTTATCTGTATCTGATGAGCATATACGAGTATAATACATGTATAGGAAAATAGAATGTAGGCTATGTATTTTATAATTATTTAGTTAATGAAATTAATTTAAATGTTTATTTGCTATAAATAGGGGATATCTACATTCGATTAGTTGGTAATCCTAATTGTTTGTGCTTAAGACTATTTAGCAATTTGAAATAACATGCAAATATATGGATCGCGTCTTGAACTTTGAAATCCACCTGAAGCCTTTGTAAAATTATGATAATTTACCCTAATAAACACAGCTACTTCATAAATACATAGGATAGGTAGTGGCAATATTTCTATTGATTTAAACTAAGGCCCGTAAATAATATATAACATTTATATAAAGACTTATAGTTTCGGTCATAGACTTACCTCGTCTAGAAGTTCAGGCTTATACCATAATACTATATATTTTCACTAGTTACTTTAGGTTGAGAATGAATCTTTATAATTAAATAATTATTTTATTTTGTAAAACAGACAGTCGTTGGTCCTTCATATCATATTTTCTTTTATTTATTTTTAAGATTTATATCATTTCAACAAGAGACTACTATAGCTATGATTGTTTTATCGATAGCCATCTCATTGCGCCATGTTCCCATCACTAACTTTAAGTATGGAATGATTTCGTTGTAATATTATTTGAACATTATTTCGGCCTTCCTTTGATCTCAAAGAGAAAGTATTTTGTGATAAAATATAAATATCTATATTACTAATCATGAAATAACATTACTTTCCTTATTTTGAATCTTAGTAGGTAGTAATTAACTGAAGTAATTTCGTTTGAGGGCTTTCATTTAATAACAATAACCAAATATTATTTTAAACTGGCAATGATAATTACTGAAGTAATACTCAATTCAAACTTCCATACTAATATTATTGCGTGGCGATAGCCCAGTGGCGCGACCCATAGCCTTCAAAATCAGAAGGTCTCGGGTTCTAACCCTGCACCTTTCGAATGCTTTTTCACGGGCTTTGCGTAGTTATCACTTGCTCCGTGCCCCGAAAAGCACGATAAGCCGTTGGTCCCCGCTGTCATAAACATCTGGGACTGGTTCTTAGACAAGCTAATGGCTTCACAAACAAGGTTACATTACATTAAAGGTTTTGTAGGACGGATTGGTGAGGAGCCAACTGGATTTCAATGCAATGGTTTGGGCACCTCGTGAAGCAAAGTATGTGGATATGATGGAAAGAATACGAAATTAATTTGCAATTAAAAATTTTGTATATGAAGATTATGGGGTGTATCCGGTTTATCCACGTAAGTACCCAACACTATTTGTTTTGGGGATGGTCGTCTATTATTAGTTACTACTACTAGGCACTCGCGATTTATATGGTAAGACTGTTGCGAGGATTTGCTCATAACCCGTTCGTGCTGCAGTACAGTGCTGGGCTGAGTGTACCAGGTAGATACGTGCGGAGGCGGAGGCGCCCGGGCCTCCTGGCAACACCTGTAGGCAAAACTTATTAATTGCGGAAAACACCTTTAACGCGTCTTACTATTTTATCGAATAAGGTCCATGAGATCGTTGATTTGGTTACATGTTCTTTGACTGAATTGGAAATGGTGACACTGAAACTTCTCTGTGCAGTCTCACAAAAGTGGATTATGACGAAGTATGGTGGGGTATGTCAGAGATAGGAGAAGCGGAACCCACCGTGTGAGAGTTTTACTGACTAAAAACTATCTATTTTCCTTCTTGGAGGATCTTTAATTTAACTGTACTCTTGGTTAACTAGAGTTAAACTTTACAATTGAAAATAAACACGAACTACGATTAAATATAAACTTAGACTAAATCAAACTTGTGGGAGGTTGTTGTTTTTACAATCTACTGGATATTGTGGTTAGGGAAAGTAGTTTTAGCAATGGTTTTATTACTTAGTGAGGTTTCTGCAAGTATCCTAATGTGAAAAAATTGTTTCTGTATCTATTAGATTCAAAAGAGACTAAGTGTATTTTCTCAGTCTAGATTTATTTTCCTTGTCTGTCTGTCGATCCAGAAATACAAAAAAATCAACAACACCAGGACAAGAAACGCTTTTTTATGTCAAAACATATTTTATGACAACGTTTAAATATACAAGATAAACCGGCCCACAAAGAGCTGCGCTTTTATCAAGATTGATGGAGAATAAGCCACGAACAATCCCCCATAAAACGTCATTACAACAGATCACCATTACAACACGCGAAGCAAGAGTATGTAAAAACAGCGAATGCCTCAAATAACCGAACGCGCCCAAATTGCCTGGCTGTATGCGAAGAATGCCTTAAACAGCCAGAAAAAGAAAAGAGTATTTGGAGCGAAAAAGTCGTGATAGTTGTTCGAAAAAGGAACGCTCGGCGATTACTGGCACGCGAGCGGCCGGTCGCGCGCCGATACGGCTGCGTTCATACTGGCGGTAAAGTCGTTTTGTTGTTGATTTTATTCCATAATTACTTGAGAAACACTAGAAGTATCGTTGTTTGATATTAAACCATTCTGACTGCAGCCAAGTCCGTTGCTAACGTCATGAAAATCGGCTCAGAGCTTTTAAGCTCGTCAAGGTTAAACTTAAATTAAAAATGATTTATTTATTTCACATAATTATGCTCATATTTCTATAATTAACTTGACATCTGTTTTATTTGAATTATTGTTATGTAGAATTATAATAATAAATTTGCATGCTTTTATAAAGGCGAGACATGTTGTTGGCATAAAGTAATATACCATCTCAATAACCGTTTTTTTAGCAAATAAATAGCTATTGATTTCACAAAATTCTTTCACCATTATAAAGCTCACACTATCACTCTTCGTGAAAAAGTTTAAATGAGTTTAGTACAAGGTTTTTATTACAATACATACATAATGTCTTTAATAAATTACAAATAACTCTTAATAATATACTTTCTTACATAATTATTAAAAATAAAAACTTTAAATTAAATTATACTTTTTAAATTAGGTAATCCTACGAAAATCTCTTTGAAGAAGCAGAAATAATATGGTTGTCGATTCAGTTCCTAAGTGGTGTGTCATCTATGCTTTAGCTCAGCTATGTCAAATTTTCCACGGGTCCTATGCGGCAGCTACGGTTCTTATGGTTTGACCAATGATTATATTTCATTATGTGAAGCCCTCACATTAAAAGTGTATTCAGCTTAATGAGTAGTAGGCGAACTATCATCATAATTTTTCCCTATGAATGTTCCACTAAGCTGTGCACGGGCTTACTTTTACAAACCAAGATATTAGGTCATACTTCACCCGTTGACCCATTGCGGATTGGCGGAGGCAGGTGTATCAGGTGTGTGTCGTCCAGAAAGTCTGTTAGACGCCTAAGTAGGCCATGATGATGGCTTAACGACTACCACATATAGTGGTAACTAGGAACAACGGCTTAGCGTACCTTCCGAAGCACGGAAGCGCTCGATATTAAATGCCACTTCGACGGTAATCTATCCAAGGACTGATGTATATCAAGTCCATAACACTTTCTAATATCCTTGTCAAAATTAGTAACCACTATGAACGCATCCTAAGGTCGTCTCTTGTCGTGACCGCCGCGAGCTGCTGACGGATCGCTCCCTCCCGCCCCACCCCCCGCTCCCCGCACACCGCGACCACTAACTCCTCATCTCCTCAACAGTTCTGCCGCCCTGGTACCTAGACTATACATCAACTGGATACATTAAAGGCTCTTTATTTATGTAACTGGACTTTACAGACTAGATAATGCTTAGCTGCAGATTTATTTTTATGAATCAGGTTTATTTATTGTTTGGTAGTAGACGGTATCATACGATTAGAAGATTATAAAAAAAAGGTTTTTTGGATGTTTTTAATTAATAAACTCAAATACTTCTAGACCGATTTTAAATAATACCATAAGAAGAATGAAAGGTATACATTATCATCATTGCAGCATAAAGTCCACTGCTAAACTCCCCAATATTTTAATATATTGGAAGTATGTGCCTATAATCATCACGCAGGGCAGGCGGGTTGGTGATCGCAGTAACAGTCAGTACGTTGGATGATGCTGCTATCCATCTTCCGGTATGATTCCTCTTTTTCCCCATGAGATGAGAGGGAGTGGCACTATTTTAGGACGGTACCACACGGCACATTATGCATCGATTTAAATTTGGAATCCCTAAGAAAACTGCAAAAATGAAAACCATGTATGAAAAGTGTACAGTCGCGCGGGCGAAATCGTGGTAGTATAGTTGTTCTACCTACGAGTAAATTAAAGGAATTAAAAAGGTCTTTCTTTAGCATTCCTTTTAAAAAAATAGATTTCAAAACTTTCCAAGACTTCGGTATTAAGTACTCAAATGCGGTAGTAATTACAAGAAAATAATATTGACTTATGAAATTTATATCATATTGTACGTAATTAATAATAATTAATGCGTATAGGCATAAAAACCTAACAGGATGTTTTATGGATAACTTTTTAAATAGATGTTATAAATGGTAAAATACGGAATGTATATAATTGGATGTTAGGGAAAAATACCGTATAGAAGTTATTTCATTTGGAACTTAATAATTTATCGAACTGATATCTTGTATCCAGCGACTGAAAAGTAGGCTCTCATACTATTGAGAAATCTGACTTTGAAGTTATTAGGATCCCAGTACATAATTAAAGTGGCTTGCATTTTTATTTAGACCTTGAAACTTTACGTTCACTAAGAGTGCTGGCAATTCCTTTAAAATCATAAACCATTCTTTACTCATAATGCATATTATCGTATCTAACCGAAAATTACATAACATAGGTACAGAGGGGATTTACTATCTACTAGGAAGGTTTTATTATTATTACCCAATAAAAACACGCGCTCATATCCTGCTTACCGGCTCGGAATCATTCATTGTTGCTAAGTTATTACAGGGGTGCGGATTTTCTTATTCCAATATGGCCACACTCCTTGAAAACCAAATAGCTGGAGGCTAAGTGATCCCCTTTGAACGACCCCAAACCAGGGTGGCTGGCTGTATGCGATTGATCGCCTCAAATATGTTCCAATTAAAAACAAAAAATATTCTTTTTTTGAATTTTACGTTGACTGACTTTGAATTGAGATGGCGCTCGGAGTGGGCGTAAAACAATACAACTTTTTTCTTTAATTGGTTTAGATTTACTTGATTAGAATATATTTTGCCAGTTTTAATCTTGACAATTTAAAACGTTATGAAGAGTTTTCGTCATAAAGTCTAATAAAGTCCGTTACAGTCAAATCGAAGGCCTACCCAGTAAAGTTGTAAGTACTATAATAACTATAGGCTTTTAAGGAGTTTTGGAATCAACAAGGAAAATCCCTCAAACGGTAATATGCCACTTTCCTACACTTGTGTACATTTGCTGAAGATCATCATCATCATCTCAGCCCATTAACGTCCCACTTCTGAGCACGAGCCTCCTCTCACATATCAAGGTGTTAGGGTATTGGGTTAACCCGCCGAGGTTGCGGGACTGTTCGCAAGGGTTACCGCGGCCTCGGCACGTAGCAGGTTCAAAAGAAAGAACATAGATGGTTTTTAGCCAGTAGAAGTCTGACACACCCTCCCGCTCCACCCACAGCGGGGGAAGGTCATTTGATGATTTTCCATCCAAAGAAAAGAAGGGTTTTGGGTCATACTCCACCACCTTGACCCAGTGCGGATTGGCGGAGGCAGGTGTACGGCGTCCTGCTGTTAGAATTTATCAAGCCGCCCATTAGGGCTCTAACATGGCTTAATGTGCCTTCCGAAGCACGGAAGCGCTCGATATCAAATTCCATACAAACGGTCATCCATCCAAGGACTGACCTCTGTAAACTCTGCTGCACTTCATGATCGTTTCCGACCACTTAGCACCGTAGAGCTACGAGTGCTTCTTACTGAAGATGTTTACTTAAAAATCTCAAAATGTATACCGGTTTTAAAACATGAAACTTTACCTCGATTTTTATTATTCCGCGTTGGCGCCAACATTTTAAAAGAACCTACGTGGTTTTAAAAAAAATAACTGTTAATTTTAAAAATAGGAGGAATTTATTATTCTTTAGCTATCTGACTGATCTGATTAAGGATTTATTTCGTTTGGAACCTTTTTCGAAGCACATAAATGCCAATTTCTTCCAAATTACATATTTTATGCAAATCTGGCGACAATTTGTATTTTGGTTGCAGTGCAGTCGTAAGGTATTCTGTGAAATATAAATAATGAAACTACACTTTTGGTAGTATAACTATGTAGTTCATTACTGTAAATTCTGTGTCTTATTCGTAATAATATAATGAAACAATGTTAACAATTATAGATTTTACAAAGGAAATTAACTTATTTTCAATAATAAAACCTTTCTAGAAACCATAGACACACCTGGAATCCAAAGCTCTCAACGCGAAATAAAGAGATTCAAAATTCGAATGTTTGCCATTCGACGGCCTGTCAAGTTGACGTAATCACGCCTTGAGCTATTTACATTAGCTGCGAACTGTAGTGCGGATAAAACAAGGATTACGAACGACGATCATTCATTTGATAATAGCATTGTTAGAGGGGGAGTGCTTCACTTTTTGAGCGCTCATTGAAAGCCCGTGGCATGGAAAGTTAATAAAAAGAAAAAAAATATGTTTGTGAGACTCTCAATATTGTCGCATTCAAGATAACGTAAACGATAACCGTAACGTAAATAACTTATTGCGATGACTGATGTCTTTTGCGATGACTTCGTTCACTAACATCTTTAATAACTTACTAATTGTTATGTAAAATAAATTTAAAGTTATTTGCATTTTTTTTATAATATGTCGTCAATAATATTAGATAAAAACATCGACCAGCTTTTAGTAAGACTTGGCGGGAAAGTGTCATGCCTCGAGTTTTGCTTTATTTTCTAATATTTGATTTGATATTTTGAACATTAATGTGTAATAACGATGGATTATTAACCACTAAGCGTTTGTGAACGTACATGAGTGTTATTAAATGAAACAAATCAGTGCAACCTTACTTTTTAGATTCTCTCAAGAAGTCCGTGTGAGTTCTCAGTATAGCCCCACATCTTTACTGAGGACTCAAGGGGTTTAGGGGAGGGCATCTCATTTACCATTTATCATCTTTATCACCACTCATTCTCATTTACTATGATTTATATGTTATTTATATCTATCTTACTGGACACTGGCTAAATGTGCTTAATGCACGAAGCCATTATTAAAAAGAAAAATAAAACTTAGCAAATAAAAGTGACAGCACTAGTTTTAAACCTGGTCTTACTTTAGATCTCGTTTTGTAATAAACCAGTCTTTATGGGGAGTAAAACAATTTTTGACCTGTAAAAAAACAAAATATTTCGTTCTGAATTTCTTATTCAATTGTTAACAGTTATTTAACAAAACAGGTTTAATTCCCCGCTGTCGATACCCGTTAACCATAACCAATGATTAAAACATTAAATGTGATCAGTAGCCCAACTCCTCGCTCGGAGCCAGTAGGGCGCCCTCTCCCGCTGTGACTTGTAACCACATCATTATTCATCTTAGCTGCTGTTACTTTTTATTACTAGTATCGAGGATATCTTATATATAAATACAAAAGTAAATATAAAATATAATAAATATTCTTTAGTTATTTACTTGTAGTTACACCAATTATTTAGTTCCAAGATAAGTATCAATAAGAACTTGTGTTATGGATACTAAAAAAACCGGCCAAGTGCGTGTCGGGCTACGCGCAATATAGGGTTCCGTACTCACCCTTTGCCATAATGTCGCTATATGAACAGGTTCAGCTATTCCCCGATAGATATCACTACTACGGTATGAATGAAATTTTAATACATTTAATACAAAAATTTATTTGATTGTCGTCCATTACTCGAAAACCAGTAAAGCCTACTTAGCCGTGATAGTTTTCCTTTTAACTTCATTATATATACTACTATTGTGAATTTTTTCAGCCACTCTGAAAGTACCGTTTACCTGGTGGGGGGGGCGGATACTGAACTCAATCAATTTTTTCCACTTTAAAGCTTAATGTTTCGAAAACGGATCCCTAAATCGAAAAATGGTTTTAAGAAACTCGTATTACTTTTGAAAGACCTTTCTAACGATACCCAACATGATAAGATAGACTCGAGAAAAAAAAATCATTCCTACTTTACGTGTAGGGGAGGTACGTTACAAAACAATATTTTTAAAAATTTTATTCTACAGGTTTGTCGACGTGATTAATATGTATACCCACACCAATTTTCAGCTGTCTAATGTTAATAGTCTCTGCGCTAACCCGCGGACGGACGGACGGACGGACGGACGGACGGACATGGCGAAACTATAAGGGTTCCTTGTTTACTACGGAACCCTAAAAACGGATAAATTATAAAAAAAATACTTTTTTTTAAAATACACACTTAATATACATAACACCTAGACCAGAACAAAGATTCATGTTCATGCACACAAAGATTTGTCCTGTATGGGAATAAGTGTGAAAAAAAAACCATAATCATTTATTTACAATCATACCCAGTATTTATTTCCATGGTAAGTATCAATAAGAACTTGTTTTATGAATATAAAATAACGGAAATACATACATATTTCACAGAGGAAACACCCAGACCAGAACAAATATTAATGTTCATGCAAATATTTGTTCTATGTGGGAATCGAACCCGCGACCTCAGAAGTGGAGTGCAGGTACAGAGACCTTCACGCCATATCGGTCAAAGATGGACTAAGTATTTACGTTAAAGTCTTAATCAAGAGCAAACATTTATAACTACAGACTAGAGACTGGCTAAACACACGACCCTCAATGGGTGCAGGTATACCACCATAGTAGTCGTCATTCGCCTTATTTGGTTTGTCATTAAAAATTAAAAAAAAAAACATTTATTCAAGTTTGGCTCAATAGAGCTCTTATGAATGTCATACTTATAAACTAACGCGCCCATTCACTGCGGGCGGGAGCTTGATCGTAAAAGAACGGGCAAGAAAATCGTTAAGGTTGGTTTTTTCTCCCGCCAGTTACAATTAAAATACATAATATTAAAACAATTGTGTTCTGCAGTCACAAGATTTGAAAAAAAAGGGAGACAAAACTCTTTTTAGCAATATTAACATAATTACGGGTTTTATTTTATTATGGGTAAGCCATCAAAACCAAGCACAAACACTAAAACATTTGATCGTCTAAAATAAAAGAAAATAACAATGTTCATGAATAACATTATTAAAGAAACCAGAGAAACACCAAATAATAACCCGAACAAGACGAGTATCTAACAAATTAGCGTTAATTCTCCGGTTTTGTTAACAAAAAACAATTCACCTATTGTTCGTCCTGTTGGAGTCCAATTCATCAAACGGGAACTTCGCGAGGGTCGGCACCCCGATCGGAAACAAAGCTAGATCGCTGTGATTACGAATACTCTGGAGATAGCTTAATGTAACATAGAGTCAAGAAAATTTGTTTCATTTTTGGCTACTTATTTGTGCGCCCTTCGATCAGAAACCAAACTAGATCGCTGTGATTACGAATACTCTGGAGATAGCTTAATGTAACATAGAGTCAAGAATTTTTTTTTCATTTTTGTCTACTTATTTGTGCGCCCTTCGATCGGAAACCAAGCTAGATCGCCGTGATTACGAAATCGAATACTCTGGAGATAGCTTAATGTAACATAGAGTCAAGATTTTTTTTTTCATTTTTGTCTACTTATTTGTGCGCCCTTCGATCGGAAACCAAGCTAGATCGCTCTGATTACGAACGATATCTCTGAGGACAGCTTTTGTAACATAGACTCAGGAAAAATACTTTTAAATTCAATAGACGTAATAAAAACATATATTTTATAAGTTTTATTTTTAACCCGAGTGGATTTTAGTTGTTTGTGCATCCTTCAATCGTAATACAATAAATAGGTGAGTGAAATGTAGTTATTAGTATGTCTTCCGATTGTACACTAATCTGAATTGCTGTGATTGCCAAATGCCCCAGTATGACAGAGATTTAAAAAAAAAATATTTTTATGAATTTTAATAATAGCCGCTTGGAATATCTTTATTTGAACCAAAAACAAATATCTTTGTCACTAATACGTTGCATATTTGTTTATTAATTTTTACGTTGACTTTCATATAAGCTGTACTTATTGAACTAAACTTGGACGACTGCAACAAGAATTGTGACGTGCATTAAATTATTTGATTACACTATTTTTAACGTGACTTTTTTTTCAAAGACCTCGCGCATTAACCTGTTCGCCAATTATTTATTCAAGACGTTTTTAATTGACGAACGTGACGGTGACGAGCTCTCGTCACACAATGAGGGTCCAATACCGCCATCTTTTAATCACACTACACAACACAGCCCGCCACTGGAACATGTGTCACTGGCTGTATACATACTTTTGCGTGATAAAGACTTTAAAAAAAACACTTGAGTTTGGAATTGCGTATCGTTTCAACTTTTTTATTATATATGAATTCGTCATTTGTTTTCGTCCAAGGTTAAACTGTTACATTATTACGTTATGATAACAAAATTGTAGTTAAACTTTTTACCTCAGCCTACTAACGTTTCTGATAGGCCTCCTCTGGTGTCACGTACAAAGGGTGTTAGGTCTTACCACGCGGACCCAGTGCTACCTAGTCCGACAGAGGTAGATGTGTAGCGTTTTTTTTTTTAATGTAAAGTCGTCAAATGACTGTCTCCTGCTGTGTGTTGGGCAGAAGGGTATGTTAGACTTTCACTGGGTAAATCATCCATATTCTTTATTGAGCCTGCTGTTAGAACTTTTGAAGCCGTCCAATTAACCCTCTTACATGGCTTAACCACTACCACAAATATAGCGAAAACTAAATGTGAACAATTTCTAAATAAATCTATTCTATATTTATATAAATATTTTTACTCGAATACCACAAGAAATTAAGTTGGTCCTTCGACCGGATGTTCATTAAGGTTGCTTCCTATGAAGCCAAGCCCTGAGCCGCAGTGTAAGGTGAACCTGTTCGAACGATGACAAATATATGAATATCTCATTCAAACATGGCCGCTAGGGAGCCATCTGTCACATACGAGAACTACTTGACTCAGTGTGAGTAGACATGGGAAGTGTATCGATATGAGTCTTCCACTTATCGAGATTTTTGTTTTGTATTTGCTTTATTGTTCGACCAATAATTTCATACAGTAACCCTTAGAGTTGAGATTTTGTAAGATGTTCAAAAATAAGACTTAAACGAGTTTTTCTCAAATTTTTTGGTAATTTCGACCACTTACAATTATTTTATGTGTTGCTGTTCTCTGTTTTTATACGGAAACGATCACCAACATAAAGAAGGTTATTGAGCGAGAATGAAGATAAAAGTGTGAGCCAGGATCGTAGCCAGTAGAAGAATGTGATTTTTATATGGATAGAAAATCATCAAAATTAAATGACAGTCTTCCGCTGTGGGTGGAGAGTGGATGGCATGTCAGACTTTTACAGATTTAATACCATTCATGTACCTTCATGAGCCCTTAATGTTTAAATAGTTGCAATATTATTTACAAAGAAGTTATGAGTAAAATTACAAAGTTAATAAGCCTTACTATATTATTATGCCTTAATATAAAGTATCACTTACCTATAAGTAACAGAAATCGATATCTTATTCACCAACTGAATCCCATCCCTACCACTTCCCTCAGCGCAACTCTTGAACGAAGGTCATAAATAATTCATAGGCGACGTTTATCTCATCATTTACAGTTCACTTCGAAGCCGCCAGATGGCGTTGTTGACGAAAAAGTTCGCTGTCAAATGGTGCGGTACTAGTAGAAGTGTTTGTCTATGCTTCGATATGTTTTTATAGAGGGCGTGAGTGTTGAATACACATGCTTTGATTTAAAACATATTTGATTTTTGATTGTTACTATAATGTATATATTTTTGATTGCTTTATTTTTTTAGAACTATTTTCCAATTAAAATACTTTTTTTATGAAAATATTATTTAAAACAAGTACTTATTTTTAAAGAAAACACCAAGACTAATATTATAAATTGTTATTTTAATTATAAACAAAGATTCCATGTTAATAATTTGGTCGACAGCGTTTGTACTACATAATTGTTATTCACCAATCTTTATACCGTGATTTAATGCAAATAAATAAATTTCATTCACTCATTCATTATCAAATTTTAAGACGATTTTAGGGTTATAAATCTAAAATTTTGAGATAAAAGATTCCAAGTAAAAATATCTTTAAAAAAATTATAAAACCACTATATAAATATAGTACGCGACATCCTAATAGTTTAATCAGCATAATAAACCTATAATAACGCCAGAGTAATATCAACTGTGTATTCTGCGTGAAAAGTCATAAATAACAATAATTCAACGTCAGTAAAGTGGCCTTAGCAAATAAATGTGTACATTAAAACGCGATGTGATCCCGGGAATATAATTATTACACTTGATTGGTAAACTGTGCGGTTTTTTTCGCTCAGCGTGCGCTCAGTAGCGTGTTTGGTCGCCACTACATGTGTACCGGTGTACACACAATTTGTTATGATGCATTGCGATTTTCGTCGTGTAGGCATACGAACTCGGACGAGCGTGGCCTTTTCAGATTTAAATATTATGTTCCTTAGTTCCTAGTTCCTTCCATATATAGACTGATATCTATGGATGGAATTCAACATGGAAACTTTTCTATAGTTAAGTACGTTGTCGAAAAAATTGTCTACAAGTTCTATATAATTTATTCAGAAAATATAGAACTAAAACTTAGACTAAAATTAAAACACAGCCTTTTACCGGGTTGGCGCCAAAATAATACATGTAATATGTTTTAAAATGCATTGCATTGCGTGTCCGACAAACGTAGCCTTTTTTAATTTTTTTATTGTGTGATGTAAAAAAGCTAAAAAAGACACTTTTGTGTTTTATGTACTATGTAAAATAAATAAATATTGTGTAAAATAAACAATTACACCAATCATTTAGTTCCAAGATAAGTATCAATAAGTAAACATATATAAATACTTTTTTTTTTTTGTAAGTACATAGGGAAACACCTGGGTGTTATTAATTATGTTCATGCACACAAATATTTGTCCTGTGTGAAAATCGAACTCACGACCTTGGAGCGGAGATTGGATATAGTCGTCACCACGCCGTATCGGTCGTTAAAATATTTCGACAATCATTGGCATTAAGTTTTGGCAAGATTTTTATTGAATTTGACTGTGACTAAGTGATTTACTTGATTTATAAAACTACTACATTAATAAGGACTATTAGCTCAGCACCCCATCCGAAGCAAGCAAACACCAAATATTACAGAGCTAAGAGCACACCTTCATAAAATTAACTAACTTATACCAACCACAAAACATACATCAAGCTTATGGATGTTGACACAGGAAAAGTTTCTCGTCTACATTCAATGAACATGTCTGGCAATCAATATACAATCCATAACACTACGCAACACAAGCGCCGGCGCAGCATAATGCGGTATAAAGCAGTCACATTATACCGGCAGGTTCGCGCTGCGTGACCCGTGATATACACCACGCGAACACGGCATAACTGTCGGTGGAATAATTCAATTATAACTGTATTTCATGGAGGAATATATGGTTAGCGATATTAGCATTCGCCCGTGCCTTTGCACTCGTATCCTTAACAGTGGGTTACGCGGGTAAATTTGTAGGTTAGGTACGTGTAATAAAACGACTTACTAATTTATTTATTTCTATATTAATACACACGACAAATTAAAATTTTACAAAAAAAAATCTTAAGAACTAAGGTACAGAATCTAGATTGTAATTCAAATTAAGTGTAAAAATTAATTATCAGTTGATAAATGTCAAGAAATATATGAATATTTTTATACATAAGACATGTCGCCTTAGCATGCAAAAGGCGTACAATAAAGACACGACTTCACATTTCAAATCAATATTAGTTATTGTATTAAAGTATTATAATCTTTTATAAACATTTACGACTGATATGGCGTGAAGGTCAGGATGCCTGCTCTCGATTCCCACACAGGACAAATCTTTGTGTACTTACATGAACATGAATATTTGTGCTGATCTGAGTCGTAACTATGTATATTAAATATGTATTTACAAGTTCTTAATGATACTTATCTTGGAGCTAAATAATTGGTGTAATTATAAGAGAATATTTATTAGTTATTTGATATATTTTGTTATAAAAATAGATCCAAAACAAATAAAAAAAACAGTATATTGGTGTAAGTAAAAAAAATATAATTTATTTATTCATAAAATTAGTTGTAATTAGTATGAAAGAGACTGTGACCCAGAGACAAACCAGTCAAACGGTTTTGTGGGATATGTTTTTATGTAACTTGTATAATTTAAAGGAAATAAACGTTTTGTCTATCTATAAGATGATCAAGATGTAAAATGGCCGAAGCAAGTTAATACCTTAAAAAATTGCGTTCCTAATAAACACTCACTCACGGCCCTCACGGGCTTAAGTATTTATGATAAATTTAATTACATAACAAGTCATACTAGTAGGTTCTATTCAAAGGAATATATCCCCAAAAGCCATCCCCTGCCGTCCTATTAATCCACAAAAGGATGTCACAGTCAGGTGGTCCTGTTTTTGATCTCCAAAGGGCCCCACTGTTTTTAATGTATTGCTTTATTTAAATGATGGTGAACTTCCTAAACTTTCCTTTTATTACTATCTACCTACGAATAATTGTAATATGAATTGTTCAATTGATAATGGTGTTTTTAATTCAATTACACAAAAAGTGTTTCATTGAATTTAAGAAATATCTTCTTTGGCAACGTACACTTTGCCGAAGAACGTACACACAAGAAAGTACGTTTTTTTCTTTTAAGTAATGGCTACGTGTGTTTAGCATATTTAGCCAGTGTCAAGTAAGAGATATACTTATTATTAAAATATAAATAATAGTAATTGATAAAGATATTAAATGGTAAATGAGATGCCTTCCCCCTAAACCCCTTGAGTCCTTAGTAAAAATGTGGGACTATACTGAGATCACATGGACTTCTTGAGAAAATATAAAAAGTTAATACACATTAATGTTAGAATATCACAAATTTTAGAAAATAAAACAAATTTGCAGACATGACGCTTCACTTTCCCGCCAAGAAGTCTAAAGTGCATATTACCGTGAATTGTGTTTTATTTTATTTGAATGTTTTGTCAGCAATTCATCATATTGAAAATATAACTTGTAACTTTAAGATTAGGTAGGTACACTATGATTATGAGCAAACAATGACATATAAATGATGTAGTAGTTAATCATTATGCCGTAAGATGTCGTTACAGGAAAAGTAATTTATTTTAGCTCGCGCATTTTTTTATTGCGACGAGAAGTGATCTGTAGATGGCGCCATAACCGAGGGAAAAGGACAGAGAGTGAGACGAGTGTAGTTGTGTCAACTTGTGTCGGTGATTCTTCTGAAGGACTTCTTGGCGGGAAAGTGAAGCGTCATGTTTGCAGTTTTGTTTTATTTTCTAAAATTTGTGATATTTCTAACATTAATGTGTAATAACGGTGGATTATTAACCGTTAAGTGTTTGTGAATATATATGAGTGTTCGTAAATCAAACAAAGCAGTGCAACATCACTTTTCAAATTCTCTCAAGGAGTCCATGTGAGATCTCAGTATAGTCCCACATCTTTACTGAGGACTCAAGGGGCTTAGGGGAGGGTATCTCATTTACCATTTATCATCTTTATCACCACTCATTCTCATTTACTATGAATTATATATTATTAATACATCACTTACTTGACACTGGCTAGATGTGCTAGACGCACGAAGCTATTATTTAAAAAAAGAAAAAAAAGAAGAAAGATTCTTCTGAATTGACAAAGTCAGCGACATCCACCCTCCCCTTAATTTCAAAACTCTATAGAATCTCTAGTGAAGTGCACTATTTCACTGGGTTATCTATCACCATGGACTTGAATCGACGGACTTTACTTAATTTTGACTAAAATTTGAATTCGCTGCATAAGCAAGAGATTGTCAAATTACTTGACATTGGCAAATACTTAAATCGAGAGATCCTAAACTAAATGAAAAAAGATTGGCTGAAGAAAAATCACTCTGCACTCCAAGTCTGAAGTCTGTATAACGACAATTACCTAAAATTACCTGTGCGTGATTTACAGTCCAAGTGCAGAAATTATGTAAGTCTTATAAATATGCAAGAAACTGCTGGAATGCTGTACAGCGGGATTCCAAGCCCCATACATATATTTACTTTTAACAGTAGTTTAAAAAAAAAAACAATTTTAAAGTTCTTACTAATTAATAATCACAGTCTATTGGACATTTACTGCCCTACAACTGTGCTCAGGCCTCCTCTCACATAACATGGAGATGGATTAAGGCCATTTACATTTTTTTCATCTAACAAGCCTGATGGCAAGATGTTGATGCAATCCTAAAAAAAATTCAGCCTTCTTTTAAATTTAATAGTAAGTAATAACATTCAAGAGTGCTGTATCGTAAGAAAGCAAAGAGCAAATGTATTTCTTAAAATGATAATCTCAACTAAACAGGTTAGCAGCATGAAGGTTGACTTACAAGCCATAAGAACATTAAATACTCTTTACTCGAAGCACGCGCTCGGCACCGATTGATTTGTGCGCGTGGCAAGGAGGTTATAATTTTCGCGCCACGAACGGGCGGGATCACGCGGCGAGCCAACTCTTTTTACTTTTATGAATCTGTTAATTTGAAAATGTTAACAAACAACTACCTATTTGTTGGTTTAACGTTTTGTTTTGCTGGTAATCGTGGTTGTTTAGTAATGGATGGTGCTTGTTGATTTTTAACTTTCTATATTAATGTAATCTGATAAGTGATAATTAAAACTTTATGGTTATGTCTATTTCGTGTCTTTTCTTTAAAAATTGTTAACTCATAACCAAGTTGTTAAGAATTTATAAATAAAAAAAATATTTTTTGATGTGCTATCAAATTTTGAAATATGTAGGTACATTATGATATAAGATAGGATGCTTGTCTTCAAAGCTTACTGCAACCCAGTATAAAGTGCGGTATTCTTTCTTTATCCCCCCGTTACGGAACGGCAGAGCCGGCGTAGTGTTATGTTTGTCGACTGTAAAAGCACCAAGAACTCCAAGCAGGTAGACACAGCGTCGTCCTCTCATAGACAATGCGCGCGGAGGAGCACTAATGGCCGCTGAATATTTTAGAGACGAAGACGAGACGAGATGCGCAGTGCGAGCGAACTGCCACGGGTGCATGACTCGAGTTGTTCTAATATACAATACATAATCTCACGCCCATATACAATATTCTTTTTTGCATGAATATTACAAACTATTTTACAGTGCCATATATAGTGCAAAGACGAACTTATCTATAACACCTTATGTGTTCTAGCTTACCTGAAATAACAGACACAAGTACGTATAAGAAATAAAAAAGTAACTGTATACTTAGTTGTAGCAGTTCTCAATTTTGGCACAGGGATCTCTAGCTCAAACGTGTCCAATGGTGAGAAGTGGCCAGCCCTTTGCCAAATGGATAATATAAGAGATAAATTTTTAAGTTACTTAAATTTAAAAATAGAATAGTTTCTCTTGCTCTTTTGGCTTATTTGCAGCATTTTGCAAAATCAATTAAAAAAAATGACAAAAGACGACAAAAGCAAATTATCAAATTCAAAAAATAAAAACTCAATGTAACGTTCCATTCAGCCAGTATCGAATTGAAAGTGAAAGGGCCCTATCGAGCGTGAACTCAATCGATTCATAAAGCCTTTTGACGCACATTGAACCTTTTTTGGACGTCAAACCTCTTTACAGGATTTCGATATCCTTCGCAAATATTTTCTTTGCGTTCCCTTGTTATATCGTAGCAAAAAGTTTTGAGGTTTTAAATTTTGCTAAGTTTATTGATTTTATGCATTGGAGTGAAAATTATAAAAATTATTACATGTACTTAAATAATTTTTGTTTTGTAGGAATGCCTAATAACAAAAGAAGGATACTTGTACTGACTTTTATTACATATATCTACAACACTGTTATTTTAATTAAGTAGATATCTGAAAAAAGTCTGGAATAGACTATTTTTTATTTACGTCACTAAAAGGACATTTTATTATTTTGTTACTGTTATGATTTAAATAAAACAGTAAAATTATTGTGCTTCAAATTGCTTATACATATTAGGTTTTTTGTATAAATAATAAACGATTCATTACTGTATATGTCTTTATATCTTTGAATGTATTTATGTAAATAATTAAGTAATTAATTCGATATATTGATTAATAAATATTTCAGTATAAACTCATACTACACTGTCCTCGTCACCCCGGGACATCCTTAAGTTTTATAATATGCCCAGTAATTTCACAAGCTACATCTTTATGAATAAATATAGTATAAAATCTGAAATAAAACGTCGAATACGTGCTCCAGTTACAATTGTTCCACCATCCACCATTTATTGAGCGAGACTACTCTGAACTCTCCTTCTTTTTTTTTTGCCCGAGGGCACGAATAATTGAGTGATATAAAATTGATTCATATAAAACCTATAACTTTTAACACTTATTGTAAATATTTTAATTTGGGTTGTAATTTGTGTAATTTTTGAGTTTAGTTAAAAGTTGTAACTACCCGGTACTATTAGTACTCCTTATAATGCTTTTTACGGCCCAATGTAGCTCTTTTTTGCAAAGAGTCTTTGCAAAGGTTCTCTACAAAAAGTATACTTACCGTATAGTTTTAAACAAGCGTACAACGCAAAAACATCACATTTATGTGCTCAATAATACTATCCTTCACTTGTTATGTGGAAAGACGCTTGTCAAGTGCCAACAGCAAAAAGATCACAACTTGTCTATATAAATGTGAAGGAGGTGCGTGAAATTATAATCTTCGTGGTAAACTGGCAGGTTAGATCCTTCTTGCATCAACACTGACAGTTTTTTTTTCTTGGGCAATTGGCTTGTATCTACTTTTGCCAGTGTCGAGATTGACGACTTGTGTGGAGGTTTTTTGTCAAAGAGGCTGATTCTATTAACAGACATAAAATGAATTAATGTCATTAAATGTAACAAAACATTATATATTGTAGTCGTTAATTTCCAAAATACAAACAAAGGTATCATTTTTCTATTTGTTTTATTATAAAGCAAAATACACTCTGAAATTTTAAAACAAAAAATTGTAAAGGGAACTGTTTTGAGGAAATAGGTATATGAGTTTGGCGAGATGAAGCTAGTTTAAGTACCTATGCGAAAATCTTTGGATGTAAGCAGTGTAACATCAGAGTTACTGTTGTCATTGGAAAATCTATATTTATATTACATACAAATTTTAAGTTATATCATGTTTATTTAAAAAACGGCAATTCACAATATTATTGAAGATGGCATTCGCAGGATTGGCCCCCGAAACAGCTCACTAAGAATTATTTATCTGGTAGTCAAAACATTCGACAATCGGAACTAATTGATCCTTTTCGTTCAATAATTCAAGGATTTTCTAGTTTCATTCAAAAGAACCATTTTATTTTAATCTTGTTATCACACTTTCATCTTAGCATTTAATTTAAAGGTAAAAAAAGCTTGTAAAAAGGAGATGTTTCTTAATACCCCCACAACATTTTATTATCAGAATAACGTACTTCATACTGAGATTTGGTGCCTGACTTTGGGCCTTATAAGGAAGCTCAAGTGTAATAGAGAGAGCTGTTCGCTTATTTTTTTTTTCGGATGGAAAATCATCTAATGACCTTCTCCCGCTGTTGATGGAGCGGGAGGGTGGGTCAGACTTTTACTGACTAAAAACTATCCATGTTCCTTCTTGAGCCTGCTACGTCCCGAGGGCGCGGTAACCCGTGTTAAAATTAGATATGTATGAGGAAATCCATAGAGGAAACCGAGTGACCGACATAGCGAGACGACTTTGCAGTGCAGCTATGTTCAGCAGTGGACTTCAAATAGCTAACATTATGATGATAATGATGATTAATTCATACATACACACAATCACGCCTTATTCCCCGACGGGGTAGGTAGAGGCATATTATACGCCCACACTTCGCCAACTATAAAATTGGTCCCACGTAATAGGTGGCGAGCCTATTGTCGGTTTCGGGAACTTTTATGTTCGCCAGAGCCTCATTGGCTTGGAGTTCTTAAATGATGGTAGGATTCCTGTACATGTATGTATTTTTTTTATATAATAGTATGGCCTCATCAAATCTACTTACTTTTTCGTTACAAAAAGTCTTCCCCTAATAAGTAAGTATATGACAAGCATACATTTTTAATATAAATTAACTTATATACTTATTATTAAACATGTTATTAAGCTTGGAGTAGGTAAGCACACAAAAAGTTAAAAAGAGTATATATAACAATTAACCATAAAAAGTAGGCAGAACGTCTTTCATACTTTTTAATTTATTTTTAAAATTCAAATTTTCAACAGAATACACAGAGGGCGGACCGAAAGAAACAAAATTTTTGTTTCAAATTACGATTTTCCCTTCTCGCCTCCCCCTAGGAGGCTGTTTGCTTGCGTATCTTTGATAAAAGAAAAACAATTTAGAAAACGAGGAAAGATTTTAAAAAAACTTTCCCTTATCGCTTTACGAATTGAAATCCAAGTATTTGGAGTCGTGCTAATTGTATTAGCGGAGCGGTCTACATCATTCCGCCATGTTTTTAATCTGCGTGTTATTATATTACCTATTTGTTTTAATGTTTTTGTTTAGTAAAATAATATAATTATCTGATCCTCTAAAAAGAATTGATTCGTAATCCTACATCGGAGCACGGGCATCTTCTCACACAAAAAGATTAGCTTATGCATCAAAGCTAAGAAGGCAAGAGCCGCATCACCACTTTACGGTCAAAAACTGAGATAACCGATGCTGAAATAAAAATTGCACTGAAATGGGACTGGGCGGGCCACGTAGTCAGGATGCACCCACAGCGATGGCCTAAAGTTTGCACGGAATGGGTGCTGGAAGACGGCAAGAGACATAGAGGTAGACCTCGAAAGCGATGGTGAGACGGCATTGCCTCTTTCGTCCCAGAGGGGGGGAGACTCGCCCAAGAAAGAAAGAAATGGGGGAAAAAATATGCATAAATCAATCATCATTTATTGCGTTTTTTGAAATGTTATGAAATTTTGAAAAATGAAATGAAAATTTTATGAAATTAACAAAATAACGTATTAGGTATGCTATGAAATTAACCACATATAAAGTACTTATTTAATTAAATTAACAAAACATAAAATAAAAAATAATATAATATCCTTTATTGTCAGAGCGGTACCATAATAAAGAAATAAAAGCAAATGGGCTCATTGTCATACTTATTATTACTATAAATAACTTATTTAATTAGGGTGTTATTTAACGTGTCTTCAAAATTAATAAATTGCCAACCTAACCTAACCTTTTTGTACATCAAAAATACTGATTGAGCACCTAATCACCTATTAGATGCTCACTCAGTATTTTTGATGATCAAAAAAGCTTTTTTTAGAGGTTTAGTTTATTATATTCCATTTAATTATTTCATCATGTTAATATAGATTGACACTTAGTATAATAATAAGGAACTAAACCTTGGGGCGAAGCGCTCGTAGCTCTGCGGTGCTCGGTGGTCGGAAACGATCACCGAAGTACAGAGTTTACAGAGGTCAGTCCTTGGATGGGTGACCGTTTGTGTGGTATTTGATATCGAGCGCTTTCGTCCTTCGGAAGGCACGTTAAGCCGTTGGTCCCGGTTATCACTAAATGTGGTAGTCGTTAAGCCATGTTAAAGGCCTAATGGGCGGCTTGATAAATTCTAACAGCAGGAAGCCATATATCTGCCTCCGCCAATCCGCACTGGGTACGCGTGGTGGAGTATGACCCTTCGCACCTTGGTATGTGAGAGGAGGCTCGCGCTCAGTAGTGGGACGTTAATGGGCTGAGATGATGAAACCTTGGGGCATAAATTTCTATATTTGAGACACTTTGACTGAAAGCGTGGCGTTTAACACAGAACAGACGTGGCGTGTAACGTCTTCCTATAGATAAATAAAATAAAAATATATAAATATTCTCTTACAATCACACCAATTATTTAGTTCCAAGATAAGTATCATTAAGAACTTGTGTTATGAATACCTACTAAAGAAAGGAAAAACATACTTAAATACTTTTTTGTTGTAAATATAAACTTAATATACATAGGAAATACGCAGACTAGAACTTTTTTTATTATTAGGAAATCATACAGCGGTAATTTAACTTAACAATAAATCATAAATAAATACTATGCATGTTACATGCACCAGTTACATGTTTTCTTGCATATTGATATTCATGCACAGAAAGATTTCTCCACCCTCGAACCCTCGAATCGAACCCACGTCCTCTGGAGTGAAGTGCAGGTATACTGACCTCCACGCCATATCGGTCGTCTAAGTCTAAGATTTTAAGATTTTAATTGTGTTCAACTAAATGGCTGACTGAAGTTTAGCCCTTTACTATACATATTTTCTAACAATTACACCAATTATTTAGTTCCAAGATAAGTATCATGAAGAACTTGTGTTATGGATACTAAACAACGAATAAACATACTTACATACTTTTTTTTTTACTAGGAGCCGGCGTTTTTCCTGCCAGTCCATTGGAGAACAGTGTCATTAATAGCGCTGGAACATTATGGTAAAAATGAATTTAAGATCAATAAATCATACGTCCGTCTCCAAAGAATAATAAGTACAAAGTATCTTGAAGTACCAGTTTGCAATAATTACTACGGACGTAGGTGTAGACATTTTATAGTTCCTACAGTATATAATGGTTTACCATGTGATATAGAAAGCAACAGTATCACTAAAAAGAAATTCAAAAGAAAGCTCAAAAAGTACTTATTGCATATATTTTGTATAAATCTATTTAATAAGTAATATCTAAAATTAAAACCATTTAGATCACTGTGTATAATGATCCTTTTTTATTTTTATTTAATTAGATCGATAAGTTGTAAAATTGATAAAGTAAAATCATCTTAGGTTATGTAACATTTTTATTAAGGGAGTTACATCTGCCAACAAACTGTTGTACAGTTTGGTAGACGTAGAATATTATGTAATCATTGTTAAGAAAACTAAAAAAATACTTGTTGTTGTTTTTTTCTTTTCATTAAGCGGCTAGCTGCTTCATTAGCTGAATTATTTAACCAGTTGGCTGCGACATATATACAATTTATAAAGCATATGCATGTAGGTATATCGCGTGTCCGAACCCCGACCAATCGTCGATGTTGGCAGCCGCTCCTCAGTCCGCGTCGTCTGTTGTTGTTTTTGAAATACTGTTGTTTAAAACGACTAAACATATAATATCTATCTATTAACACTACACAGGAGTGATTATCACTACACAGCAACTGCCTCTTTTATATTTTAAAAATTGTAATACTTACAAATAGTTTTATTGTTCAAAAAAATACTATATATCAAGATATAATTTGTTCACTAGCCTTCACACTAGGATACCCTGTGTCGTAGAGTCTAAGTCTCTTTCATGTAGGCACAGTGGGTACTTAGGTAATTCAATAGTTTCTTTGCTTACCACTCACATTGTTTGTTACATTAGGGAAACCATTCTAGCTTTAAGTACTTATATTAATTGTTTTACTGTATACGCTGTTGGTTTTCTCAATTAATAAATAAATAAATATTAATCATCAGCGGCATGTGTCGATGATTCAGTTCGGTTCACAAAAGGAGTAAAAAAATCGGCACGCTTAGTTTCAAAATAAATCGTGATAATTACGTTATCTGTTGTAAGTATATCTGTATCTATGGTTTTCCCGCAAGATGGAGGGAAGATTTAATAAAAATCGCAGTATCGTGCTGAGTGCAAGCGGTAATATTGGAAGCTTTTGGGCTTAAGTTCAGCTGTGGACTTCTATGGACTAATAATAATGATGACTAGGTATACATACAGACATATACCTACAGTCTAAATTCCCGCAGGGGTAGGCAGAGGCATATATTGGACACTCACGTTTCGCCAATTATGTTCTTGGTCCCACTTAATAGGTTGCGAACCTATTGCCGCTTACCGGGAACTTTTACTTTCGCCAGACCCTTGTCCGTTGATCGGCAAGTGCTCCACTTGCAGGTGAGGTTGGCTTGGGCTTCTTAGACCTTGGCAGGAACCCTATACACCGTAGTCCAATTTTCTCTAATTAGCCTGCCTGCCAATTATCTCTTAATTAGACATTCAAAAAATGGTTTAAGTACCACAAATTTCATAAAAAACTACTTTTACGCACTCACTTAGTTCGAACTATAAATAATGTAAAGATAATTTAAGGTTCACCCTTCAGCGCTAATACAGGATTCTCCAAATAACCTTATTATATTGTAATCAGCGTTCAGACATTCTAAAACAGACTCTAATAAGTACCTATTACTAATTTCATAATAACGACTACGGTACTTACTCAGTCCCAACTACAGCAAATAAAACCCCACAACAGTTTGTAGTTGCACAAAATTTCGACAAAGCCGTTCATCTGACAGCAATTCCGTTTTAGAGCTTTAATCCCAGCTCTAGTTCGAATAAAAGGCATATTTCGTTCTCCGACGCTCGCAAAATTGTCATCGCAAATAGCTTTGGCCCCAGGCACCTAAATTCCAACCCCAGAATAAGACGTAAGCGCCCAACACATCATGCAACTATTAACCTACAACGTATCAAGCTAGAGACCAAAATACCGCGACCAAATCTACCTTCAGCAATGTAACAATGAAAACGCCAGCAATGCACACGTAAATACTATTCGCTGAAACGTTTCTTTACGTCTAGATTTAATGGCCAACAGAATAAGGTTCATAGTTACGTGAAAGGGAAATCTGAACTTGAAAATCGTCGCCTGCCTGACGCTCGATATCAAATAAACATTGCCCTAGTGACGGAACGCCCGAAGCGACTGACACTTTCACGTTCGGAAAACGACTTTACTGTTCTTTGTTAAAGTTGATAATAGGTTTAGTGTTGGGATTTTTGCCGGGGGAAGTGAAAGGGATGACCGGATGGGGTTTCTCTTGTGTGTGAGCAAGAGAGCGATATCGCTCGGAGCGCTGTGATTGGTCAGGAAGGCCGCAGGCTGTGAACAGTAGCCCGCCCTATGTCTACTGTAAATGGTGACTATTACAACGGAGAACAGTGTAAGTGAAATTTAACTAGAAAAAAATTCTAGAATATTTAATATTTCCAAAACAAACATTTTAAAATAATTTGCTTCTAAAACGACAAAAATTTTGAAAGGATAAATAAAAATAGGTAAAATGCGAAGGTTAAACGATAAAATTTACGATGACATCTTGGCGGGAAAGTGAAGCATCATGCCTGAAGTTTTGTTTTATTTTCTAAAATTTGAGATATTTCGAACATTTATGTGTAATAACGGTGGATTATTAACCGTTAAGTGTTTGTGAACGTACATGAGTGTTGGTAAATGAAATAAAACAGTGTAACATCACTTTTCAAATTCTCTCAAGAAATCATTGTAAGATCTCAGTTTAGTCCCACATCTTTACTAAGGACTCCAGGGGTTTAGGAGGAGGGCATCTTATTTACTTTCTATTTATCTTTATTACTTATTCTTATTTACTACTAGCTGTTACCCGCGACTTCGTCCGCGTGGAATGGTATCTCTGGGTAGCATTTTTAATTATTTAATAAGAATCATTAGTAGGTATAGTAGATATCAGCAGCGGCGATGCAGGGTATTCGTTAAAAGAAACTTTAACTTCAAAACTTGATACACCCAAAACTTTTAAATATCATATTCCTAGGATCAGTGGTTAAGATTTTGTATACTATAAGTTTGGCGTCGTAGTTCCCGTGCCGAATCCGTTCCGTTCCGTTACAATTTCGAGAATACCGTTCGAGAAAAACTCTGCACATCCTAAGAGACCTACGTACCGAGTTTCATGGTTTTATCTTCAAAAATGACGAACACCCATAAAACATTCAACCCCTATTTCACCCCCACACTGGTAAAAATTTCAAAATGCTAGAACAAACGATTTTTGTAAATTATTTAGTGCCTAAATATAAAATGTTATATTTTTATCTTCAAAAATGACGAACTTCATACAAACTTTCAACCCCTATTTCATCTCTCACAGGTCGAAATTTTAAAAAACGCTAGAACAAATGTTTAATTATTTCTAATCAAGTGCTTACATATGAAGTTTCATGATTTTATCTTTTAAAATTAAGAAATCCCATACAATTTTTACCCCCCCCCCCCTTTTAACCCTTTACAACCCCCTTTTCGCAATAAAAAGTAGCCTATGTTCTTTCTCAGGGTCTGGACTACCTGTATACCAAATTTCATTCAAATCCGTTCAGTAGTTTTGGCGTGAAAGAGTAACAGACAGACAGACAGAGTTACTTTCGCATTTATAATATTAGTAAGGATAATTTATATGTTATTAATATCATATCTCTTACTTAACACTGGCTAAATGTGCAAACCGCACGTAGCCATAATTAAAAAAAAAGTATTAATAATATTGAAAATGCTTTATAAGTATGGAAAATAATATAGTTCGTTATCGTTCATATTTAACATTAATTCATCAAAAAGTCCCCTTACCCGTTTCTGCATTTGTCAAACGGCAAGACCTAGGGGCCCATCGCCCCAAGAGGGGTCCTGGGTGGGAGGGGGACCCCTTGTGCGTACCGTACAAATGGTACACGTCTGCTTGTATAGGGCTGTCACACATCCCGGTATTGTCTTACAGTAATTACTGATGATGGAATGTTGACCGCGATTATGCAAAGTAAAGGTGGTGATGATGATGATGATCATGATCAGCCCAAAGACATCCAATGCTGAACATAGGCGTCCCCCATTAGCTCCAAATGTAAACGACTGCAAGCGGCCTGCTTCCCAAGGTAGGTAGATAATATTGTAAAAATCCAATGAATAAAATTATACTGAACTTTTGAACGGGCCTTCATATATTTAAATCCTGTTATAGTTACTGATTTTTCTTTTATTTCAACCCTGTGTAGGTACCTACATGTTTCAACTCTCAACTTTCCCTATTATGCCAGAGTAGGGCTTGACCGAGAATTTATGTCTTTATATAAGTACTTGATACTTTTTTTTATAAAGATTTCCTACTAGTTTCCGACCGTGGTTTTGCCCGCGTAGGTATGCTAACATTCTGGGGTCCTACTGTTTGACCAAAAGTCATTTGGCAAAATTACACTTGACAAACAATGTTTGGCAAAAAAATGGTTTTGTCAATATGTCATTTTACTACTAATCATTTCACAAATGACTCACTTATCCATATCCATCAATCAACACTTAAAAAGATCAACAATTAAAATTACAGTTTATACATCATTAATTAACGAAAACTTGTTTAATTAACGAAAAATTGTTAAAGAAAACCACGAGATAG
The DNA here is from genome assembly GCA_949126915.1 of Musotima nitidalis. NCBI lineage: Eukaryota > Metazoa > Arthropoda > Insecta > Lepidoptera > Crambidae > Musotima > Musotima nitidalis. The sequence continues at coordinate 5,545,410 of OX421435.1, forward strand.
TTTTGTTTGCTGATGATACATCATTATTGTTTAAGTTAAAACGAAATCAGAATTTAGACGAAGTAAACAGTGCGATCTCGAAGGTGGTGCACTGGTTTGACGTTAACAATTTGCTATTAAATGGGGCTAAAACCAAATGTATTAAATTCGTGACGCCTAACGTCAGACAGGCAAACTCTACTATTATGGTAAAGGAGGATGAGTTGACCCTTGTGGATACTACCAAGTTTTTAGGGATTACTTTAGACTCTAAGCTACAGTGGGGCCCACATATTGGTGAATTGTCGAGTAGACTTAGCTCTGCAGCATTCGCGGTAAAGAAAATTCGCCAATTAACAGACGTTGTAACAGCTAGGCTAGTTTATCATAGCTATTTCCATAGTGTTATGTCCTATGGTATTCTTCTGTGGGGTTGTGCCGCAGACATTCAAACAATCTTTGTGCTGCAGAAGAGGGCTATTCGAGCAATTTATAATCTCCCGTGTGGACATTCACTAAGGGAAAAGTTTAAAGAAATTGGTATTTTAACAGTGGCCGGTCAATTCATTTATGATAACCTGGTTTATGTACACAAGAATACTGATCAATTTAGTAAGAAAAGCTGTGTACATAACCTAAACACAAGGAATAAGCATAAATTAGTTGTACCTGCCACTAGGCTCCAAAAGATAAACAAATCTTTTAAAGGTCAATGTGTGCGATTCTACAATAAAATCCCAAGCAACATACAGCAATTGAGCCTAAATAAATTTAAATTAACAATAAAACACAAGCTGTCTTCAAAGGGATATTATTCTATTAAAGACTATATGGCAGATAAAAATGCTTGGGATTAAACTGCCGTTTCATACAGGCTATTCTAATATGAATGACTAGAAAACATAAATATTGTTAAGGTTATGTTATATTGCATTGTATAGCTTCACAGACAAATGAAGATTGTAATTCTAGTACCAAACTAATGGACATATTTAAAAGAGCATAGCCTGTGAGTTTCTTGCCAGTTCTTCTTACAGAGCGGTGGCTCGGAACTGGCACTTAGATTCACTTACACTTAATTATTTTTTATTTTTAAATTGTTTTGTTGCATGTAAGTGAATCTAAGCTTCGTGATTTAGTGTAATATTATTTCGATTGTTTTTTTTTCATTTGTGATCATGACGTTTTCAAGTACTATGTATAATAGTTTATGAAATAAATATTTTTTTTACTTTTTTTTACTTTTAACATAATTAACATTTAGGTACTTACTGAGTTATCAGAAAAAACTACTATTGGTCTAAAAACGTTTGATAAAATGTCTTTTAATCTGTTACATATAATACATAATGACAATCAGGGCAAAACCTTCCATGATAGATTAGGTTGAGGTAATTTTTTTTGTTGACCATTTAAAAAGTATTAGGGGTACTACCAATACCCAAGAAGCCCAAGCCAACCTCACCTGCAAGTGGTGCACCTGCCGATCAACGGACGAGGCTCGGGCGAACATAACAGTACCCGGTAAGCGGCAATAGGCCCGCCACCTATTATGTGGGACCAATTATATAATTGGCGAAGTGTGGGCGTATAATTTACCTTTGCCTACCCCTTCGGGGTAACAGGCGTGAATGTATGTATGTGTGGTAGTGTAGTGTGAAAAATTATTAGTTTTTACCTGATATGATCGTATGCTGTAACAACATATTTTGGACTTAATGCTTAATTTGGGAAACATATTACTTATTTCGTGAAACGTAAAAAGATCAATTGACATTTTATTATTTAACACGTTTAACAAGTGCAGTGTTTGCTAATGGATCATTTGCTAAGTGAGTTTATGTAAGATGATACTTTTGTCAAATGGTGGACATTTAGTGAAACGTTGTTTGTCGAATGGCCATTTGTCAATATTTTTTTGGTCAAACATTAGTAATCCTAAAAGTCTTTTTAATTTATTGTTTCTCCGAAAAACTTGTGACCGTTTCGAAAATCTAGGAACAGCAGACTGTAATTAAAAATATAGCCTAGAATTTGATTAAGGTCCTATCTATCTTTATGCCAAATTTTATTAAAACGAATCTATAGGTAACTATGATAGAATAATATTTAATAAACTGTTTGTTATGAAATAGATTTTAATACTGATTGTGCATTAAAAAAAATTGAGCTATTTGCGGGCCAAGTTTCTGTGTTTTATGTCGAATAATATTCAAAGATAGTTAGCAATCTATTACTTGTGATGTCCCGTTAAATATACTTAACCCATAAGTACATTATCCCTTACTTAACAAGTTCCTGGTGTATAGGAATCCTACAAGACCTAAGGAGCCCAAGCCAACCTCACCTGCAAAAGTGTTGCACCCGCTGATCAACGGACGAGGCTCGGGCGAATATAGCAGTGCCCGGTAAGCGGCAATAGGCTCGCCACCTATTACTTGGGACCAACTAAGTATATCATTGGCGAAGTGTGGGCGTATAATATGCCTCTGCCTACCCATTCGGGGAAACAGGCGTGAATGTACGTAATCTCTGAAATACCTAGTTGTAAACCTATATTGTGACGGGATTTTCACCGGCAGATAGCTGATGTAATAAGAAGTAACTTGGACTACTTTTTAAGAGCCCACGAACCGCGCGATTTTTCATAAGTTTTTTAATAAAAGTTTCTAAGATATACTTATGCGTAATTATCGCTTGCTCTGTGGCTCGGAAAACACGTTAAGCCCATACATATATAGGAGTCATCTTTAGGAAGTTGGTGCCTTCTCATAACCTGATAGCGGATAAAACCATAGAACGATGTGTTCCTCTGGGTTACGAAGGTCAGACGGCAGTCGCTCCATGTAATAACTGAAATTCAGATTGATTTAGTCTTGACTGATTAGAATCGGTAAGCTTTAAGTCCGGGATAAAGTTCAAAGTACGAATCTTTTTATTCTATAAACTATTACATAGTATTATTACATAGTTATACATATTAGTGCATAGTACTTGAAAACGTCAAAATTAAATATATAAATACAAAAACAATCAAAATATGATTACACTGAAATCACGAAGCTTAGATTCACTTAAATGCAACAAAACAATTAAAGAACAAAACAATATGTAAGTGTCAGTGAATCTAAGTGCCAGTTCCGAGCAACCACACTGTAAGAAGAACTAGCAAGAAACTCACAGGATAATGCTAGTATATGATGAAACTCAAAAACTGGTATTATTAATATTAGTAGGAAGTTGGATATCGTCTAATAAAAAGACTGACCACCTATTGGTCAAAATAAAAGGAAATTTCTGAAAAACACTACAGACAGATATTTACTAAAATCCTTATTTTCATCTTAAGGAAAAAAGTTAAGTACTTATTTACCAATTTACGTAAACCTTACAAGCCCCGGCTTATTAATAAAGGGCGGGAAACGAGAGAAGCCGAAAGGTAACCACGCGCCGTGTAATACCGTTACGCAAATGTTTGTGAAAAAATAAAGCGGGGTAATTATTTAAGAAACTCCCCACTTTGGGGTAGAACTCCCATCTCCCCACCCCTGTCCAAGTGGCGAAGACAGAAGCCCGGCTTCGTAATTATTTCTCGCGAAAACTTCCCGTTAGACCTTTTTGTTTTCATTTGTGTTTAGCGGTAGGATTACTGTGGATGCGTCTTTAATATTTTTCAAGGTGTGTTTATAGCCAAATAGTTAAAAGGAGACTTCTTGGCGGGAAAGTGAAGAGCCCTGTCTGCAGTTTTGTTTTATTTTCTAAAATTTGTGATATTTCAAACATTAATGTGTAATAACGGTGGATTATTAACCGTTAAGTGTTTGTGAATGTACATGAAAGTAGGTAAATTAAACAAAACAGTTTCAAATTCTCTCAATTTCAAAGAAAAAAAAGTTGAAACAAACTTACTTGAATATTATTTAAAAAAGGCTGCTCTTTAAATTGCTATATAATAAATAATAATTAAATAAAGTTTATGACCCCACATATGAATTGAGAGTCGTTTCCAGTTCTCGGTAAATGGATAGTAAGATTTCTAAATAGGAGTACTTTATATTTTTTTATGTATATGGTACCTCAGAGGTTACAGTGGGGGGTAAGTCTCTCCCCCCCGAGCAGGTCTCCACCTTGGCGTGGTGGGGGGGCTGAGTACCAAGCAGGGGCAGGGAAAAGGTATCACCCAGAGACCGACGACTCTAGGTGCCCTTAGTACTGACTACCGGGGGAGAAACTAAAAGGGACCTGTGTAGGGCGCAGCGGGCGGGCCAGGAGGGCCTGCTCAGCAGCGCCAGGAGGGTCTAGGCAGTAGGGACAGGCCCCTGCTGTCTCACCATGGACCCTCCGGGTAGTCGGCCACACACGCTATGGTCGCAAGGGGGTAGGAGGGGCGCGTCCACTGCGCCTCTCTGAGGAGGTCCTCCCGGTTTTGGTCCGGGGGACGTTGGCCGCAAGCGGGGTGTCAGAGCAGAGTTGCAACCCAGGTTCTGGCCCCCGCCTCTTTCTCAACAAGCGGCGGGCGTCTTCGGAAGATTTTTAGTGGGTATTACTACGGGCAGTCGTGTCTGCCGGTGGTGAGTCCCACACCCCCTTTTCGGTCCCCCTTTGGCCGGAAGATAGTGCGTAAATGCATTTATTTACCGACGTTAAACAAAAAAAAAAAGGGGGGGTGAAGTCTCTAATTTATTTTGAGACCTAGAGAAATATGCGTTTTCATGCGAACAAATATTTGTCTAGTGTAAGAATTACCCATTTTTATTTCTATAAACGTGTCTTAGATGTTTTTAGCTAACCTATATTTTTTTTAACTTATTCATTGCATGTTGATTTAGAGTTTTTAAAATGATCAATTCAAATTCAATTGTTAACTTTGAATAAATGATTTTAAATTTGAATGGAATTGCAGAATAGACTGTTAAAATAATTACATTAACCAATTAAGAAAAAAAAAGCGTTATCCACATTCATACCTACCATCTACCTACAAACAATCTTGTTATTAAAAAGTTTGCCAGTAAAGAATACTCCGTACCCCTTAGACAGGGGTTAGTAAGAAAAATATACCACCTTCCACGCCTCCCTCTTTACATTAACTTTAGGGGGCAGTTGGTACTTGGGCATAAAAATTGTAGGCATAATGGTATGTTCAGTTCAGACCTCGCCTCTTTGGAGAAGTTTGGTACTTTATTACCGAGGGCTTATGATCAAGCAATTATAAGGTAAGGCTGAAAATAAATTTATCAAGCATCTTTTTTCAGCTCATCTTTCATTTATTTTATTATCGCTAAATAAAATCAACTAAGACGATGTATATTAGAAAATAGGGTGCATAGGGCTCCTACTAACATCTTAGGACACCAAGCCAACCCAAACTGCAAGTGGTGCAGCTGCTGATCAAAAGTCGAGGCTTTCGCAAACATGAAAGTTCCTGGTGAGCAATAGCCTCGTTACCTTTTACGCTGGACCAACAATTTAATTGGCAAAATGTGGGCTTATAATGCTTTTGCCTACATTTTCGGGTAAACAGGCGTGATTTTATGAAAGTATGTATGTAAAACTGTAATTGTAAATTACATAATTACATTGCCTATGCCGTGAAGAAGATCCGACCAATAACGGACATTAAAACAGCTTGTCTAGTCTACTTCAGCTACTTCCTATGCAGCTACAGCTATGTTATGACATATGGCATTCTGCTGTGGGGTAATGCTGCAGATATTGAATGTATCTTTGTGCTGCAGAAAAGGGCTGTTCGTACTATCTATGGTATGAGATCTCGCGACTTATTGAGAGATAAGTTTAAAGAGATAGGCATAATGACTGTGTATTCACAGTACATTTATGAAAACTTACTGTATACTCATAAAAATAAAAGTAAGTTATGTAAAAATAGTGATAGACATAATTTTAACTTAAGAAAAGGTAGGTACAGAGCACACATTAATTTACACTATCTAAATGAAATAACAGAATTAATTAATTTAAGTCAGATGAGAGGAATAAATAAATAATCAAATTAAACGGAATTAGATTGAGAAGGAAAACAAATATATAATTCTTAAATACTTATATTTAATTTGTTCAAGCACTTTGTTCTTGAACTTTTTCAAATTGTCAAAAAATATCAATGCAAAGATATCGGTGCATTCCAAAATGATCATTTTCATTAGATTTTTGAAAGACATGATTGCTCAACTCAGTTTGTCATGGTTTTCAGTGTACAAGAACTGCACTATTGCTTGGAATGATGCTAAGCTTTTAATTTGTCACAGATACTCTACTGAATCTACGGTAAATCTGGTTCCACATTGTAGTACTTGCTGCTACCCGCGACGTCGTCAACGTGTTATTTATGAGTCATAACGGAACCTAAGTAGGCCTCATAGCATTAGCTATCTACCAGTGCAATTCCCGTTGAAATAGGTCCAGCTTTTACGTGATTGATAGAACAAACTGATAGTAATACGGTATGTATTTTTTAAAAGTATCGTATTACTTTCTTAATAGTATAACTTCGCTGCCGGGTTTCTTATGTTTCTTAGTTCATATAATCTGGGGTATTTTTAGCGGGGCGTGAAACGGCATTTTAGCAGACCGTCATGATTGAGTGCGCCTTGTACCGTGCTTATTTTACGGTAAGAAGCGCATTAGTTTTTTTGAACTGCATCAACTGCTTATCATCATGCAGGACGTAGTCATTATGACGTGTCACATTAAAAAAAAACAAAGAATTTAAAAAAAAGCTTTTAAATTATAATAAAGGTGTACCTATAGGGATCCTACCAAGACCTAAGGAGCCCAAGCCAACTTCACCTGCAAGTGTTGCACCTGCCGATCAACGGACGAGGCTCTGACGAACATAACAGTGCCCGATAAGCGGCAATAGGCTCGCCCCCTATTACGTGGGACCAACTTTATAATTGGCGAAGTGTTGGCGTATAATATGCCTCTGCTTCCCCTTCGGGGAAACAGGCAACAATAAATAGCTGTTCGTTTGTCTGGTGGCTGAATTCGAGGCTTTGAAATTTTTTTATCTAGAAATATTTGTGGAACTTCAGGAAAAGTTTAAACGGTAAGAAAGAATAATTAGGAAATACAAAAAGCGACAATGCAATTTTCCAATCCAAACTGTTCCTACCTACATACATACAATCTCGACAGTTTCCCCGAAGGGGTATGCAGAGGCATATTATACGCCCACATTTCTCCAGTAATATTGTTAGTCCCACATAATAAGTGGCGAGCCTATTGTCGATTACCGAGAACTTATAAGTTCGCTAGATCCTCGTCCGTTGATCGGCAGGTGAGGTTGGCTTGGGCTCCTCGATCTTGATAGGAATTAAAAAATTAAAAAATTAAAAATTCATTTATTCAAGTTTGGCTCAATAGAGCTCTTATGAATGTCATACTTATAAACTAACGCGCCCATTCACTGCGGGCGGGAGCTTGATCGTAAAAGAACGGGCAAGAAAATCGTCAAGGTTGGTTTTTTCTCCCGCCAGTTACAATTAAAATACATAATATTAAAACAATTGTGTTCTGCAGTCACAAGATTTGAAAAAAAAAGGGAGACAGAACTAATAAAATTATAAAATTACATAGACAATGTATGTAAGTAATCGTTATATTGTAAAGAGGGCCGCAGAACACAACTTTTATCATTGTAAATGTTACATCCAAGCGTTTTTGTCATTAACGTAATCATTAACCGTGTAATACCCTTTCTTGGTAAGTGATGTCTTAACGGTTTGCTTAAACTTTTCAAAAGGCAAATCTAAAATATCTTTTGGAATTTTGTTATAATATTGTATACCCTGCCCCATAAACGATTTTCGAATTTTATGCAGGCGTAAAAATGGATTTAATAATTTATTTCTATTTCTAGTATTAAAACTGTGATCATCACAGCGCCTGTTATAGGTTTCTATGTTTCGTTTTATAAATATTATACTATTATAAATGTATTGAGAGGCAACAGTCAAGATACCTATTTCTTTAAACTTTTCTCTAAGAGTTGTCCGTGAGCTTAGTCCGTAAATAGATCTTACAGCCCGTTTCTGTAAAATAAAAATTGTTTCTATATCTGCTGCTAGTCCCCACATAAGAATACCATAAGACATTAGGCTATGAAAGTAACTAAATTATACCATTCTTGCCGTATCAACATCTGTTAATTGGCGAATTTTGCGAATAGCATAAGCTGCGGAACTAAGTTTGCCAGCAAGAGTATCAATATGTAGACCCCACTGAAGTTTTTCATCTATAGTTATTCCCAAGAAAACAGTAGAATCTACTAAATCTAGTTTCTGACCGTCAATAATGATATTTGTTTCGAGTTTCCTTACGTTTGGAACAGTGAATTTAATACATTTCGTTTTTTTAGCATTTAGCTGTAAGTTGTTAACAGTAAACCAACGAAGCAGCTCTGCAAGGGCATCGTTTACATCGCTAAAGTCCTTTTTATGTCGATCAATATTAAATACTAAAGAAGTATCATCAGCAAATAATACCATCTCACAACGCCTACTCATAAAAAATGGCAAATCATTTATATAAACTAAAAAGAGAAATGGTCCTAAAATTGAACCCTGAGGGACCCCCACACGCACAGACGACCCGGGTGATCTAGTTCCGTTAATATCTACCGTCTGAATTCGTGAACAAAGATATGATGACAATAACTTTTGGGCTAAGTCTCCTATACCATAGTATTTTAATTTAAGAATTAGAGTCTGGTGGTCAACACAGTCAAAAGCCTTAGACAGATCACAAAAAACTCCTAGAGCATTCTGCGATAACTTCCAAGCTTCAAAAATATGCTGCATTAAAGCTGCACCAGCATCTGCCGTAGAACGGCTCTTTCTAAAACCGTACTGCTTTTTATGTAGAAGATCTTGTGAATTAAAGTAATATGTTAACTGATTAAGAATAATTTTTTCAAAGACCTTACTTAAAACTGGTAAGATTGAAATAGGTCTATAGTTACTTTTGTCCTCTTTGCAACCGGATTTATGTAAAGGAATAACCTTACTCAGTTTCATTAAGTCCGGAAAGGACCCTTGATTAATACATTCATTAAATATGAACGCAAGGTATGGGGCAATAGAATGTATTATTGATTGAATTACTTTAGTGGACAGATCCCAAAAATCACCCGTATTTTTAATTTTTACTTCTTTAAAGGATTTTAAAATATCTACATATGTGATATATCTAAATTCAAAGATGGAATTGCAGACTGGTACATATTCCGAAAGAAGTGATACAGCAACTAAAGGAGACGAATTTAGACTTGAAGTTGTCTCTATTGGTATTTTCGCAAAGAAGTCGCCAAATATTTTAGCTACTTCTGCTTTACATTCTACAGTTATATCATTATCTTTAAGGACAAAGGTATCATCTTTGGGCGCACGCCTGCCAGATTCGCGGTTTATAATATTCCACGTTGTTTTGATCTTACTATCCGACGACTTTATTTTATTTTTTATGAAATCGGATTTTGCTGCAATACATACCCTTTTAAATGTCTTAGAATATCTTTTAACATATTCAATAAAACCTGGATTATGATTGCAATTCTTTAAGTTGTACAATTCATAAAGTCGCCGCCTACTCCTATATATACCTGTTGTAGCCCATTCACAAAATTGAAGCTTCTCAAAACGTTTAGTAGACTTAAGGGTAAAAACATTATTAAACTCATTTTTAATTAAACCAAAAACATTAGCATAAAGAACACCCGGATCGCTGTGCGAAAATGGGACTGAACCTATTTTTTTATCTATACTGTTTTGATAGTACTCCAAACGATTATTTGTTATTGGTCTATATTTTATTAACTTAGGAACTTCCGGCTGATTATATTTAAATGACACTAATAACCCGCAATGGTCAGACGGTAGGCAACTCAATAAATCCTTAAAAGATGGGTTACATTCCGAAAATACGTTGTCTAGACAAGTTGCACTATGTGCTGTTATCCTGGTTGGCTCTAAAAACTGATTTCTTAAATTAAAGCTTTGAAATAATGAAATTAAGCGTGTGGTTGTCACTGTTTTTTCAAGAAGATTAACGTTAAAGTCGCCACAAACTATAATGTGTTTACTTTTGGATTTTAATTTTTTTAATACATCTTCCATAGCCAATTCAAAGGTAGAAAAGTTGCCAGATGGTGGCCGGTACACGCATACTATAACAAATTTTTCCAATTCCACACATGACAATTCAATATTACGCTCTATAGAAAGATTTACAATGTCTAATCGATCTTTACATTTTAAACTGTTCTTGACAAATATCATGGATCCTCCATGAATAGCGGTTTTTCGTACAAAAAAGCTTATTAATTTAAAATTATTTATGTTAAAATTTAATTCACTGCTTTTAAGCCAGTGCTCAGTAATACAAATGACAGATGTATCCTGACATTCCAAAAACAGTTCAAAATCAAGGTCTTTGCCAGTCAGGCCCTGGATGTTTTGGTGTATTATGTTTAGGTCCAAGGGCCTGGCCTTTGTCTTGCCTCTCAGTTTAAAATGGGAGAAGTCAAAAAATTATTATTAGTAACAGTACTAACATTTTGTATAAGATTAATATTAGAACTAGTCATCTGTATAACAGAATCTTGTAAAGTATAAGCTAACAGAGTAGCTGTCTGATTTTTATACCTCCATGGTAGGTACATAGTATCTGTGGTCAATTGAAAATTCTTAATAAAATTATTCATTTCAAGAAATGAAATGTTAGAATTATAACAAGTCAAATTATAAATTAATAAATTTAAATTAAATATTTTCTGGTTTTGTTCCCAGGTTAAGTTTTGTGCATAAGGAAATGCACTTATAATAAATTTACAATTAGTATCCATTTGTAACTGAGTCAGATCACTAATACTTTGGACAATATCTCTCTTTTTTACCAACTGACTGTCACCACACAATATAATAACATTTTTTGCATCAATAATGTCTTGGATTTTTATATTACTTATGATTTCATTAATTTTTTTGCCTGGTGTGCAATAGTTTTTAAATTTTTTATTTAATTTACCACTAACAAGGGAACCTAAACCTTTTCCCAAACCATCACAAAACATTATTGATCCATATATTTCAGCACTACTTTTTACATTCTGTGAGGTATTTAATAATAGTTCCTGCGAGGGTGAGGCCAATGTATGGTCGGTGAGTTTAACATTGCATTTTGGTCTCAAAGTGACAGGGTCACAAAGGCAATTTGAACATGTCTTATTTACTAATGAGTCAAACCTTTCTTCATTATAATTGCATAGGTCAATCAATTCATTTGCTGACAATATATGTTCAGCAATTTGTTTCTGTGCCAATAAATATTTTTTATTAATTGAGTCTAGGGAATTATGCAAGTTCTTTATATCTAACTGCAACTGTTTCGTGTCCCGATCATACATCTTCCTACTCTCTTGCAGTTTAGAGTCATAAATTTCTAAGGAGTCTATGAAATCCTTCCTTTCTTTTGTTAGTGCAACATTTTTAAAAATACACCTATTATAATTTTTTAATGATTTTTCTGCCTTTTTTATGCATCTATTAATTTTTATAATCTTTTTTGATTTGTTCCTACTTTTGTTGTTCATCCGGCATTCGTCTGGCATCCTTGTGTTTATAATGCTAGAATTATCTATTTGATATCCACCGGGTGATGCAACAAGTTCATCGAATAAACTTTCAGGCTGTTTGGTTTCATGATGCTTTTGTTCCTTTGTCATTTTTGCAATTTTCCTATTAGCATCACGGAGCTCTATTTCAAGGCCATTTATGCGATCTAGTGCCTTTTCATAGGTCGCATTACAGTTGTCTAGCTCATGGAGAGTATGCTGTAGCTGGTCACGCTGGCTTAAAATGTCTTGGTGTTCTTGAAAGAGAATTGACAACTCATTTTTTAATTGTGTGTTTTTTTCAATGTTTTTCCTAATTTCTATTTCGCTCTCATCTCTGTCTGACATCAACTGCTCACAAAGGAATTTTGATTTCTCCAATTCTGCAATTGTTTTCATAAGTTTAGATTCCATATTTTGGGCAGTTGCTCGTCTAGTCAGCATGTTGGAGCTGAAACACCAGTAACTATTTTAAAATTGCAAAATAATATTGAATTACTGTTTGTTAGTCTAGCCTGTCTGTTTAATTTTAAATTACAAAAGAAACAGATTCAAGTATGTCCTTTGACTTAGTATTTATATATAGGTATCTTGTTTCTTTAAAGCTATACTTTGCAGAGCAAGCAGTGATGATGTTTATTAAGTGTGTCTATATAACTTAGTTAAGTCAAAGCAGAAGAAATGTAGTTGGACTATAAATTAACTTATGGATATTATAAAATGTATTATCCAATTTCACGTTCAATCATTAGAAATTGTGCCTGATTTTTATGTTAAATATCTTAAATTTTAAATACACAACCTGTATTACCCATTAACATTGGAGAAATATTAGTGAGTTTAAGAGTAAAAATTTAAAAGAAACTTATTTTGGTTCTAGAAAATTAATTAAGTGGGTAGTTAAGTGTTGTTTTAAAACTACTCAAATTTATTTTCAAAAGAAACAATTTTTAACAAAATTTATTGTTTATTGTGTTGAGAGATAATCTAAATCTTAACATTTAAATAATATGATGGCAAAGAGGCTTTTGAAGTCAATTTATGTGTGTAATTAAGTTAACACACTTTGGTACAATTTATGAATAAATGGTTGGTTACACCGTATGAATAGCTACACTGTAGTTGATAAGAGTAGGATAGTAATATAAAACAAATACTCCCCGGGTTTATGCTAAAAAATCCACAATAATTTGATATCTCAAAGTAAATTTGAAATTCAAACAGCTGTTTTCTGTAGCGGGTCACAAGTTGGGACACAGCACTTGAACGAGATTAACTACCAAAAACAACAAACAAATACGTTTTAGTGATTATAAATCGTTATTATAATAATTTAGAGCACAATTACAAAGAAAAATAACACTAAATTTAATTATTTTGCTCTAAATAATAAAAAGCCGTGCATCTAAGCACGAGCACGAGCTCTTAGACACCCTGTTCCTACCTGTCAATGCAAAATAGTCTCTAGTAGTCAAATAGTTATAAAATGTGCTACGAAGTTTACCGGGTTATCTAGTAATACCATAAATTCCATCAAAATATATACAAACTCAACGTTAAACCTATTTCATGACATCAAACCTCATCTGATGCCCTCGGGGTCGGTCTATGGTGTAAATTGCTATATCCGGTCGGCCACTCCATTTCCTCCAATAAAGCCCACTTCCGGCGGGACGCGCCGCCAGGTGGCGCCACTATTTAGTTTTCGCGTCACTTCCGGGAGGGCTTTTCACTCGGCAAACCTGATTTGACGGCAGGTTAACTTTTTGTAAGGAAACATTTCCAGTGGGCTGTGGTCGGTAAATACATTTCAAAGTACGTTAAGTATCTTATTTTTCTTTACACGCTCTTGAAACGCTTGTAGTATTAGCAGGTTCACCTTACCTAATGTGCGGCTTGCTCAAACCAGTGTTAGGGTTAGAGACGATGCAATAGATTTAGTAAATGAGACGGTTTTTCTGGGTATAACACTAGAGTCTAGGTTCGGGCAGACTGAGTTCTGCAGCCTATGCCGTGAAGAAGATCCGACAACTAACGGACATTAAAACAGCTCGTCTAGTCTACTTCAGCTACTTCCTATGCAGCTACAGCTATGTTATGACATATGGCATTCTGCTGTGGGGTAATGCTGCAGATATTGAATGTATCTTTGTGCTGCAGAAAAGGGCTGTTCGTACTATCTATGGTATAAAATCTCGCGACTTATTGAGAGATAAGTTTGAAGAGATAGGCATAATGACTGTGTATTCACAGTAAATTTATGAAAACTTACTGCATACTCATAAAAATAAAAGTAAGTTATGTAAAAATAGTGATAGACATAACTTTAACTTAAGAAAAAGGTTGGTACTATTACACGTTAATCGACTTTTAATGAGAGATTGTGTTTATAGCATTTTTTCAAATCTTCTATTGTCAGTATTGCTAATATTCTTTGATGTAAGTAATTTAAAAATAAAATGACGAAAATATTAGTGTTTTTTTCATTTATCGTCTTGCTTTGGACCCCAAATAATGAAAGTTAGTTAAGTAAATGCTCAATTTGAGGCATCAGATAGCTGTACTGGATTGCTATCTCCCCTCCGAGCACGGCAGATTGGGCGTGACTAAACGGTGCTGGGGTCACTGATGGTTTTAACGCGAACACCGACCGAATAAACAATGATTCGGCTATGCATGAAATGGAACGTAAAAGTCATACGTTATTGTGTAATGAGTTTAGTTTCATTTCATTTCTTTTCCGCTAATTCTAGAAATCAGCCTAAGTTTCTCCTTAAAAATATCGGCTATCGGATTTCCCAGACATCTGTCTGGGAAAATCCTGCCACAATGAGTTGAGATTAGCATATTAAGCGTGACTAAACGATAATGGGGTCACTGATGATTTTAACGAGTACACCGAATTATCTAACAAATTATTAGGTTATGCATGAAATGGAACGTAAAAGTTATTCGTCGATAGTATGTTACATTTAATTTGATGTTTTACATAAGCTATCTGTCAATATCGTCAAAATCATTTGAGCTCGTTAACGGAGACACTAAGGGCCTTATTACAACCCAAGATCTAAAGTTAGACCATGTTTAAAAATAGTGCTGTCACTGTCTTCATTTTGTCAAATAAAAGTGAGAGTACGAGTTTTAAACCTAGTTTGACTCTAAATCTTGTTTTGTAATAAGAACCTTATTGTTTTAACACGAACAAACGAGTTTATTTTCCGTTGTACCACCATCCGTCTTACCCATAGGTGCTTTGCTGTTTTTTCGGTTAATAATCGTCTCTGAAAACCATGTCAAACTCAGTTGAGCAATCATGTCTTTCAAAAATCTTATGAAAATGATCATTTTGGAATGCACCGATATCTTTGCATTGATATTTTTTGACAATTTGAAAAAGTTTAAGAACAAAATGCTTGAACAAATTAAATATAAGTATTTAAGAATTATATATTTGTTTTCTTTCTCATTCTAATTCCGTTTAATTTGATTATTTATATAATCCTCTCATCTGACTTAATTTAATTAATTCTGTTATTTCTTTTAGTTTGTGTTAATTAATGTGTGCTCTGTATCGACAATGTTGTGTACGCCTGTAATCGGTTCTCATGTAAGTCTGGAACCTATATTTTACTAAATGTTAAAGTATGCATGTGAAACTGTTAGTGTAAATAAATAAATAACACTAATCAGTAGGAACATGATTTCACACAGATATATAGCTCTTTCAGAAACAGTACTTTAGTTAATGCTTCGCCAGTATGAATACCATGAATTTAAATCGAACTCCATAGTCAATAACTCCTTATAGTTATCTCAGAAACAATAATATACGTTCCATACAAAAATTCAAACACTATTTCAGTATCTAACTACTTGAAAACAGCTTAATAGAACTCGAGTAACTAACTTTTTCGTCGCACAACTCAATTTGGAGCCATAGTTCGTTAAAGCATAGAGTTTTCATTTAACTGTGCATGTACCGTATGAAACCATTTTACAGCCTAACAAATTACTCTTAAACTTACTTGGCATTATAAATGCACCTTATGTTAAATGTAATAAGATTCATAAATGCTTAAAGGTCGGTCCGAGTGTTATTGGTTTTACGTTCCGTTTCACGGTAATGTCGTCTGTTGAGATGCAGGAGGGTTGTGAGGTTGTTACATTGACTGCCTTCATCTGGGGAGAATGCTGAGGTCTGATTTCTGTTTTAAATGGGAAAGAGATGTAAATTGTATGTTTAGCTACATATTGTATTATGAAACAGATAATACAAATTACAAATTACTTATTCAATATCTGGTTTTTACAATTTCTGTGATTTCTTTTATTGGGATTTCTTTTAAGAACTTATGTGCATACTTGTGTCAGATATCCCCGTTCTCCATTGCAATGATTTACTCAAAACAGACACTTATAATAAAAATAATATTTTATTTTAAAATTAATTATTAAAATAATTACACAAAGCTATGGGTAAAAGTGCGCGCGCGCGTGTGTGCCTGTGTGTGTATATATTTTTATATATTTATAATACTATAGTACTTTATTTAAAAAATGATTCAGTTTAGTCATAATTCCATGTTTTTAATATGAGATAATATTATGTAATTAGAAAATGTCGTTATCATTTAATTTAATTAACGTCCCACTACTGAGGACGGGCCTCCTGTCACGAACCAAGGTGAGAGAGTATTGGAGTGACCTTATGACTACGCTTGGTGGAGTGTGAACTCCGCACTTAATCTGTCTGTTATTTGGTCATCTTCTTTTCCTCTAACATTCATAATTTAAATAATTCAAAATTGTTAATTTTTATTTAAACATCCTGCCTAATGGTAAACAGTCGATGCAGTCCAAAAAAAAAATGAAAGCGCTTCATACCGTGAAATAAGCACGATACAAAGCGCATCCCCACATGATGGCCTGCTAAAATGCCGTTTCACGACCCGCTTCATAGACCCGGGATATAGGAAATAGGAAACACATGAGCCGGCAGCGAATTCCAGAGCTTAGTGGGCTTGCTCAGAAACGACCTCCCAAATTTCTTGGTTCGAGTGCTGATAGTCTGCACAGTATGAGGATGGTTTCCAAGACCAGCACGTGTTGTTCGGGAGAGGAAAGGAGAGGGCGGGATGAGATCGAAAAGCTCCTCAGATCACTCGCCATAATAGTTCCGGTAGAAGACACTGAGAGATGCAATGTCTTTCTTTAATTTATACTTATTAACTTTAAACTATTTATTTATTTATCGACGACCGATATGGCGTGGTGGCGAGTATACCCGCTCTCCGCTCCAAGGTCGTGGGTTCGATTCCCACACAGGACAAATGTTTGTGTGCATGAACATGAATATTTGTTCCCGTCTGGGTGTTTCCCTATGTATATTAAGTATTTATTTACAAAAAAAAATATATTGATATATATTTATCCGTAATTTAGTATCCATAACACAAGTTCTTAATGATACTTATCTTCCATTAAATGATTGGTGTAATTGTTAGAAAATATTTATTTATTATTTACACCAACAAGTTAACATGCATACCTAAACATTTAGTAAAGGTATAGGTTAAAATAGATTAATTAATAAATAATTAATTTATAGCTATCTAAACAGATAGCGTATGAAATATTTTATTATAAAATAGACTACTGCATTTGGAACAGCTAAAAGAAGATGGTAGATGATTTTATGAGGGTGATAGGCCTGGTGATCTACGACACAGGCAGACTTTTGCCTAAGTTAGACTCCAGCCTCCCACATTTCACTTAATATTGTTTGTACCTAAATTGTGTCCATTGTGTATTATTGTTCGTGGAGGAAATTAAATGATTTATTATTATTATTACTTATCGAATTTCGTCTTATTTATTTATTAAAATGAACACCAACATAATAAACATTATTAATACCAAAAAACAATTAACCATAGCAGGATTTAGCTAAATGTCATTATAATTATAGGCGAAGACAGCATGCAATTAAAACATTATAAACGAAAATTCCTAGTTAAAGTTATGGTTTAAAAACACAATAACAAAATAAATTACATTATTAAAAAGCTAAATCAAAGATGAATAAAATAGGATAAAAATGTCTATCACACAAATTGCGGTCATGTGAGGAGAGACCTCTTAAACCCGCGAATGCCACCCATGAACAAATCGAGGTTCTTGGTTTTATCGACGCCATTAAACTCCCTTATAAATCGGTCTACTTGTATAAAATGATACTATGCCTATAGTTTGTGTTCCCTTCGATTCCCGTGATTCAGGAATGATGACGTGCCTGCGGTCGCCATGGCAACCATCGATCGCTTCTCCTCAGGGTAATAGGGACCTAGGAGGGATTGTTTACATTCCGCTGTTCTCTCCCATAACTTGTTGTTTTGCGTTACGAGGTTTTGGTGCAACGTGTTTTCAAAGTTTCTTTAGGGTTTTAAGATAAGATAGGACTTCAATCTCCATCGTTGGGCTCGATTCCTAGACAGGATAAATATTTGTGTGTATAGCTTGAATTTTTATTTTCCGGTCTGTGCTTTTTCATTGTATATAAAAAAAATTGGTTGCCTGTAAAGTTGGTATACGGGCGAAAGTTTTACGTGACAACGACTTTGAGTGGTAAAATAATTTTAATGTGAATATTCATTCGTATAGTAGGAAGAAGGATGAAATAATACTGTAACACTCGGGCATGATTAGCCCGCCTAAGAGCGAGAGAGACAGACATAAAAAGTGAAAGGCACGCGTGCCTCTCACTCGCTCTCATTGTCACCGCATAACGTGAGCGGAGCGTAACGCAGTTTCTTGAAGTGTCACCCGGCAAACCAATTTATAAGACGTTGTCACGTCAAAATGTATGTGTTACATGACACAAGTAATGTGTCATGTAAAGAACAGGATGTGATCTCTGCCTACCCCTACGGGAAAGAGGCGTGACATTATGTATGTATGTATATAGTACATAGGCTTTGTGGAGACCTTACAAATATAGGTTACGAATGCAGTGATATCCAGTAAAAGTATATATTACGTTTGCTATTTTAGTGGAGCTCAGGTGTACAAATTTGTATCACAAAAATACCGTTTGGGTAAGGGATTACTATACACACTAGAGATGTTTGACCTCCACGATATATCTTTATTATAATCCTTTGTGTCGTGTTGAATAGTTTCCCGATTTTTCGGGAAATTATAGTAGCGCGGGAATTGTTACAAAGATATTTTTAATTCTTGCTTACAATGGATTTCCGCAAAGTAACGCTTGAATTAATAAATTATTTAATAATCCTTTATTGCACAGAAATAATTTTAAGTATTACATGAGGTATATAAAATAACATGATCAAAGGTGGACTTATCTCTGGAAGAGAACTCTACCAGCCAACCCTAGCAGTTGTAGACTAAATAGTTGTACGGGATAAATGTTGTCCAAGAAAAGTGTTACTAATATTTTTTTTTCTTCAATCAGTAGAGCTACTTAGTAGGTTCGTGAAGATCTCACAAATATTAGTATATAATATGCGGCGATATCCACTACAAATACCAGTACTTTCCTTCTTCTTCAGGTACAAACATTTGTGACGTTTGAAATCATATTATGGCAAGTTTGACATTTATAGCGAGGGTTTTTCGGTTAACACCACCATTACACTCTTGTGCTCCGCTCCTATATCCATTACAGATACCAGTAATTTCCTCTCCTTCAGTCATAAGGGTACAGAATGAATATGTACGTGGCCAGTTAACTGGAAGCCGGCCTCATCGCAGGTGATACCAGCCATTGTTCCGTTGTCTATTGATCCACTGTACATACCAATACAGTCAGCTAGTTTACTGCATTGACTATGTTATAAATATCTTATATATATGTGTGAATATAATTATGTGTAATTCCTCGAAAGGTAAATCGGTATATACCTATACCCAGACCAGAAAATATAGTCATGTTCAAGCACACAAAGATTTGTCCTGTGTGGGAATCGAACCCACGACTTCAGGACGGACGGTGTGCGCGTACACACCTCGTTTGACAACCGTAGCTATAAGGTAGTACGAGTATATAATTTACATACATACCTACATAATATCCCACCTGTTTCTCCGAAGGGGTAGGCAGAGACATATTATACGCCCACATTTTGCCAGTTATATTGTTGGTCCCACGTATTAGGTGGCGAGCCTATTGCTGCTTACCGGGAAATGTTCTGTTCGCCAGAGCCTTGTCCGTTAATCGGCAGGTGCACCACTTGCAGTCAAATTTTATTAACTGATAATAAATAAATAAATATAAATATGTTTTTTACACTCCCGGTTTTCTTTTAATTTTACTGACTCTTCATCCTAAGGTTGCCTGAAAGAAAGCGCTGTAAGCGATAAGGTCGCCAATTGTATCGCTTTTCTTTTGCAATTGTTTTATTTTTAATTTGGTGTACAATAAAGTTATTTCAGTATAATTAAGAGTGTATTTACAAAATAAAAGGTATTTAAGTATGTTTATTCGTTGTTTAGTAACCATAACACAAGTTCATAGTGATACTTATCTTAGAACTAAATAATTGGTGTGATTGTGAAAGAATATCTTATGATGTCTGGTATATAAATAGTTATTTTGAAAGTGAACTAACTATTGGTCTAGTTTCAAGTAAAGGTACAGGTTCGGGAGTCTTCTCTGACGACCTAAACATTAACATTGTGATGCCACTCGGTGAGCTCCATACTGTTTTCCAAGCGGAAAACGTGGGAGTGCTCATCGCGGCTAAGGCAATAGCAGACAGGAAGGTAACAGATAAACGTATTCTTATTCTCTCAGATAGCAAATCTGTTTTACAGGCTTTAAATCGTAGTATTACAAATTCTTGCCTCGTCAAAGAATGCCATACAATTCTAAACGAAGTAGGGCATGTCAATCAACTAATCCTCAGGTGGATTAAAGGACATAGTGGCAATAGAGGTAACGACATTGCGGATATTTTGGCAAAAAGAGGGTCGAACATCAAGCCATATGGCCCGGAACCAATCTTGCCACTACCCATAAATTGGCTTAAAAGCAGAATAAATGAACATACTTCGTACCTTCACAATATTCTCTGGACAGGCCTGGAGGAATGCAGGCAAGCTAGACACGCACTACCGCGGATCGAACCACGGTTCTCCAAAATTTTGATGCAGCTTAAAAAACCTCATATGCGCCTGGTCACAAGCGCACTTACGGGTCATGGAAGTTTTAACAGACATCTTTTTAACATAGGTATAACAGACAGTCCTCTGTGCAGAGCATGCATGGAGACTGAGGAGACAGCCGCACACGTCTTGCTGGAATGCAGGGTGGTGGCCGATTGCCGGGCGAGGTTCCTGAAGACACCAGGCAGCCTTCCGGAAGCCTTCAGCGACGTTAAGGCGCTGATAGGATTCCTGGAGGAACTGGGATGGCTGGAGTAATCCAGCTCTCACCCTCCTACGCAAAATGGACGCATTGACGTCTGATTGCGGAAAAAGCCTGCACGACGAAGAAGAGGAGAAGAAGAACTATTGGTCTATGGCCTGTATCTTATACACTACACACATAACAATAATAGGTGCGCGGGCCACCTCGCATTCTGCTCATACCAATCTCAGAATTACGATTGTTTTAGATACGGCATGCTAAGTAAAGTAAAGTAAAAAATATATTTATTTCATAAACTATTATACATATAAGGTGATTTTTAAAGAGTAAACATTAAAATATTGATTATGAAAAGTAAGTAAGTTTTATTAAATAAATAAATATCCTCTTACAATCACACCAATTCGGTAGCTCCAAGATAAATATTATTAAGAACTTGTGTTATGGATACTAAAGAACGGATAAAGATACTTATATACTTTTTTTTTGTAAATACATACGTAATATACGTAGAAAGCAAACAATTCGCATGCATTTTTTTTTTTTGGGTATTTTACATTTTGAACTGATTTTTGTACAACGAAAGAGTATTGTAGTAATAGAACGTTTGATTTGTCTCTGCGCCTAGGCAAGTAGGTTTGTTTCTACCGTGTATACAAATTTTGGATAATGACTGAGGTAAATGTAGTATTGTTGACTATTAAAGAAAATGGCATAATCCACGGTCAAGCCGCTGTTTTCGACTTGGTAATAAATATGTAATATACTATAATTTAATCACGATTAAGGTTAGGTTTCAGCATCTTAAATTAACTATATCAAAAGTCAATAAAGCTTCATACTATTATATGTATAGTTACGGTCAAATTAATATGATGCAATACAACCTTCATATTAGGTATACAAACCGTTCTAATGCGATGTTCGTTTACAAAATTTGGGTAATACTTAATGACACTTATCTTGGACCTAAAAAAGTGGTGTAATTGTAAGAAAATATTCATTTATTTATTTTAAATCTTTACACATTGCCACGTCTACAAGTGTGTAAGCTCTGTGTCGGTAAAGGGCCCCACAACCCTTCCGGAGAGCGCACGGAGAAGCAACCAAGCAGCCCGTAAAGCGCTACTTTGGGCAAATCCATAAAAGTATGCATAGCAATACAAAGTGATTATTTGTAACGAATATGTCGACGGGTCCAACATATACAGTTGCAAGTAACAATTTGACAAATCATATTGCGTCTGTAGATTTAAATTCTGTATCCAAACTAAATTATGTTTTAATAGGTATTTGACCACATAATACTGCGAAACCATCTTTGATTAATAATTTGTATCGCGCGATGCTCCCTAGTTGCTATATTTTACGCTCATAGCTTAGGAATGAGAGGTGCGCGAATGGTTTTAAATTAAACTACTATTGGGATGTGAAATGACCTTAGATTTGGTATTCAAGACATTACGGCATGGCGCTTTTCAAAAAACAACAAACTACAGTTATTAGAAACAACGGTTTCTAATGACTTAGGAACGCGCAATAGCTTCGGTGACCACTTCCCATCCACAAGATTGAGTGCCACCTATAGTTAGGGCTGCCATCGGTCCGGAATTCCCGGGATGTTTCCAAGAAGGGCGTCCGGGGTCCGTCCGGCAGGGGAGTTCAATAATTTCCGGACACTGTGCGAATTTTTTTTTATTAAATGAAAAACGATAAATTGAAATAAAACTTAGTGAAAATATTATTTACCAAGTCATTATCAATCATAGCGAAGTTTTTATGTTGTTGCAAAAAAAAAACCGCGGAATTAACCATATTTTGCCCGAATGTCCGGGTTTTATGCCGTGTCTATTTGGCGTCGGCAATTTAGTTAATGGCAGCCCTACTGTATAAAAAAATATATGACAAGTATGATATCGTGTTAAGATTTTAATTTCGTATTCATATATCGCCCGATTGGCTCCGAGGCCAAAACTCATTTAATTCAGGTCCGCACAAAAATAAATGATGACAATGCAATATTACACAAATGTAAAAATAATACGATACGCAAAACGCGTATAAACAGCTAATAATAATCTGTAGATGATCTTAGTTCCACCATAGTGCAGAGAGAGGAGAGTAACACACACAAAACCTCTATGGAAGCAGGGCATAAGTCACTTTATTTCTTAAGGAAGGTTATATTTAATTCATCATCATCATATCCTCATAGCGTTATCCCGGTTTCCCCAGACTTAAGCCCAGGGCTCACTGGTCTAACCACATTTGGCTGAACTTCAGTTTTCAGTTATTACATGGAGCGACTGTTATCTGACCTCCACAAACCCAAGAGAAACATCATTCTATGGTTAAACCAGCTGTCAGGATGTTAGAAATCATTGACTTCCTATTAACGACTGCCATAGATGTTCATGACAGCCGGGACCAATGGTTTAACGTGTTTTCCGAGGCATGGAGCAAGCTATAACTACGGACATAACTTCGAAAAAATTCATAGGTGCGCCACCAGGGTTTGAACCCTAGACCCTTTGAATTAGAAGTATATGGGTCTTGCCACTGACCTATCGTCGCTTGTCGTTATATTTAATTTAAATAGTAACTAAAACCTATTTAAAATTAGCATAACACGTAGAAAATTCTAAAAATGAGGAATGGTATTTCATTAGACATTTTGCACCTACCACCACCAAAATTTGCAAACTAACAGAATTCTCGAAATTAAGTTGACATTGACAGTATATCCCATATAGTGTTCCGTAATACGTAATAATTGAAGTTCAGTCAAATCTGGTTGAACCATTGAGCAGACCCTGGGGGCCTACCGCCGAATTCGATGGATTACCGGTAATCCATCTAGATCAAACTTTGTTTACGTTCATTAATCCTTACCGGGGAATCTGCCGACAGCCACCTCTCATTCATGACCTTCAGTCCGTGACAGACCAATAGGTAAACAGAGAACGCCATTTTGTTTCGATTTCCATGAGTTCGGCGGTACGACAGAATCAATTCGAAATCCATTTTGCCTTATAATCGATTGCCATCGAACTCGGCGGTAGGCCCCCTGGGCCCTAAGCTTAAGTCTAGGGCAACTGGCATAATGCTAGGATATGATGATGATCCCATATAGTGTTCCAAAACATGTGAAAAATGCGCTTCATAGTGGCCTGACGTCTTTTTTGCACTCATACAAAAAAATGCCTTTCAAATTTACTTTTTGGCTATACTGACTTTGAATTATTTTCCATTAATGCTATTTGAAAAAAATCCAAAATAATTTCAACTAACCACATGAACTACAGATAGAATTTGAATAGTATTAGGTGCTTTTTGAGATTCAACGGTTTGCCACCAACTAAGTACAGCTACTCCTAGGCTCAGGTCAAAGGAAAGGAAACCAAACCAAATGAATCGGCTTCTAGCTTGGCTTAAAGGCACATTTATAACTGGAAGTATGGAACCAACTAACAGCTGAACTTGCTTTTTGAGCAAAAAAGCTCGAGATATTAAAAGCCACAGAAATGATTACCCATCCAAGGACTGCGAACACTGTTTATCTTTTGTGATTGTGTGATTGCTTATATAAGGAGATAATCTACTTTCGCAAAGCTATGAACACCTTGTATATTGAACAAAGCTAAATCTTGTACATAAATAGATAATCTACTTTCGCAAAGCTATGAACACCTTGTATATTGAACAAGGCTAAATCTTGTACATAAATAGATAACCTACTTTCGCAAAGCTATGAACACCTTGTATATTGAACAAGGCTAAATCTTGTACATAAATAGATAACCTACTTTCGCAAAGCTATGAACACCTTGTTGCACACCTTGCCTTGTCTATTGAACAAGGCTAAATCTTGTACATGGGACTTGGCGCTTGTGTCGCGGGATAATTGACCATTTAACTATGGCACAAAACCCTAAAACCCATGCGACATACAGAGATACTGAGAGGTGAAGGAACGCTTATCTATACGGTTCAATATTTTCATTCACTTAAGGCCCAGGTTTTAAAATGTTTTACGTACTTTTATTCAACTATGACCATACCGAACAGCGCGCGGCAGCCGCGGGCGCGGATATTTTCAAAATAATAATTAAGCGGATACATTTATTATACTGTGCGCATATGTAATGCGCGCCGAGATCAACAGGTACAGGATGTTGCCAAAAGCGATGCTCTAAATAACGTTTGTAGTTATCGTATTGTATAATTTATCATATTGTCAGCCTAGTTTTCAAACCACACCTAGATACGTCCACGCCTGTTTTTAAACTGTTTATGTCCTTTTGAGCAAAATTTATAAGAGAAAGTAAAAGCTGTTTAGTTTGCAACGTTATGGCACTAATTAAATAAAGGTGGTGTGTCCAAATCATTCATAACTAATTACATATTATTTTTGGGGCTTTAGAGATTCAATCGATAGATCTCGAAATTTTACACTAGATAGAAGTCAAATTTTGTATTTTTTGGAGTTACATAGTTTGAATATAGAGGAATCTCTACTTGTCAAATTTGGCACATAATTAGCACTTTTTTTTCTTTAAATGTTCCGTTTGTGCTCTTACAATAATGTTAGCATAAGTTGTATGTATGTATCTATGTACCTATATATTATTAATATATTATTAGCATGTACCTAAGAGATTTGCTTTGTATTTTGTACTTATTTTAATTTTTATTAGTAACACTTTTCTTGGACAACATTTATCCCGTACAACTATTTAGCTTACTACTGCTAGAGTTGGCTGGTAGAGATCTCTTCTAGATATCAGCTTTATGAATTCACTGCTAAAAATCGCTCTCTCTATTAGATTACATTCTATTGGGGGTATTTGCCCATAACCACCACCACTGGCCAGGCGGGTTGGTGGTTCAAGCTAGTACGCAAGTTGAAGCTGCTGCACGTCATGCGGAAGAATTGCTTTTCGTCGACTGTTACATATCCCATAAGTTGAGAGGGGTAGGCACTATTCTAAGCCGATATCACACGGCACCAGTCTATTTAATTAATATTAATTATTTTTATATCGATATTATGAGTTAAATCCATTGGGTGCTTATGATTTTTTGTTTTTTTTAAATGTACAATAAAGGTTTTATATCTACTAGTTATCTGTCACGATAACTAAGACATCATCCAACATTTCAATGTGCTTTCAAAGAGACGAAAGCGTTTGATGTTAAATACCATACAAACGATCATCCATGCAACAATAGATCTTATAGAACTGGAACAGCGGAGATAAGAGAACTTCGGGGGGCATAGTATTTCAGCTTAAAGATGATTAAGGCGTATAGGGTAAAATCCTGAGTGATATCTATCAGATAAAAGTAAAAAATGACAATGGCAGTACTGCGCGGTAGTGCGCCATATACGAGCCCGGTAGTGCGCGTTATATGGACGTGATCTGCGCACTAACGTCTGGCAGGTTTGTAGGGAGTGGGTACACTGCTCTCCATTGAAGGTAAGATCTCCCACCGGGCGGAAGGATGTCCCCGCGAGCCGCAGCCCAACCGATGATGGATGGGTGTTAGATATATCGACGAGCTTATGGAGTTATGCTTGCGCGATTCAGGATTTAATTAATATTTATTTATTTCTTATTTATTTATTGATTTTTTACAACTATCATTACATGTAAGTACCCAATGCGATACTGTATCTGAAATTAAAAATTACACAGAAGTTTTAGTGTTACTATTTCGAATTCACTCAAAGAACATGTGAGCAAATCAACAATTTCATGGACCTTATTCAATAAAATAGTGATACTCGTTAAAGGTGTTAACCGCAATAAATTAGTTCTGGCTATAGGTGTTGTAGGTACGTTTCAGTCATTGTACAGTGTCGCTCTAGGTTGAACTGATCTTGGTAGAATTTTAACACTTGTATTGATATCGGATAAAAGTAAACGAGTACTTTTATTGTGACACCCTGTGGTGCGTGATTACAGCGACCGCGGCAGCTGCGGCTGGCCGGCGCGCGTCGCCGCGGGCGCGGTAGTGCGGTATATGGCAGTAGTGCACGGTATATGGCGCGGTAGTGCACAGTACAGTCAGCATCACATAGTTGATAGTGCCCAAAGCGACCTTTCGATCGATCTTTCTAATGGTCAAGTTTCGAGGCGTTTACACTGATATACTTATGTCTTAGAATAGAATACTTTATTTGCACTTGATTAAGGTACATTACAGTTCTTGTACAATAAAGTAAAGCTCCTCTCATTCAGCCAACAACGGTGGCATGCAAATTACAACAAAATTACACATTATTTTAAAAAGAAAACTATACTTATAAATTGTTAAAATGTCAAAATTGGGAATTAGCAATTAGACATAATTAAATTTTAAATGTGAAAATTGGGAATTAGTAACTAAACATTATTGATGTCAAAATACGGGTACCCACAAGTCATTCATAAGTACAATCACAAAAATAATAATATTGAAATCGAAATCATGTCACAAATGCGCAAAATATTAGTCAAACCAAACATAGACAGTAACTTTAACCTTTTAGGGTAAAAACACTACAAGTACCACAAGGTGTGTGCTCTAAAAATTGTTTTACTATGTAAAAAGTGTGTAAGATTGTGTGTGTTCTACTAGTAAAGTATTCGCTCTTTTTAATGTTCAAGTTTCACATAGGGTTCAGTAAGCTCCTATGAACTGCAACTAGAAACTATCGCGCTTATTCACTGCGGTTGTAGCTTAAGTAGAAAAGATTTGGGCAAGGAACTGGTTAACTTATGTTCTCCCGCTAGTAGAGAAATTACTAGATTATAAACACAGTGAGGATCAAGATTGCCGCGTCCACTCGTTCCTCGCGCGTCTGAAAGAGATGGCAGCAGCCGTCCCGGGGAGGTGGCCAAGCCTTCCAGGGTTGAGAGACTATCCAAATGGTTACCGCGGCCCCGAGACATAGCAGGCTGAAGAAGAAACTTGTATGGATTTGAGTAAATAAAAGTCTGTCATAACCTCCCGCTCCACCCACAGCGGGCGAAGGTTATCTGATGATTTTCCATCCGAGAATAAAAAAAGTAAAGATCAAAATTTCATAAGTCTGCAACACCACTCCGTCTCTAAACCAACCACACATTCACGCGGTTCAAACAAACGAGGCTCTGGCGACCTACCGATGGCGGGATAACCATAAAATATTGCGTCATCAAAAACTGCAGATCGACACAGTAGCGTTGCCAGACAGACCAACGGATTTGTCCTTAGATCCGGAGTCCAGTCCACTCATATCTGTAGATGAGCCCTAAAGATCTACGGAGCCTAGATGTTATCTACGGACATACGTACTGAGAATGAAACCGATATTATTAAGTGATCAATAAAAATCCAGTTTTAGTCAATTCAAGGCAGTCTTCGTCTACGGATTTTTGCCAAATTGGATCTGGCGAAAACGGCAACAGCGTCAACGGTGCCAGCTACTAAGAAATTCCTTTTAGGGAAAAGCAGAGCCGTTGTACATGTTTTTCATAACTTCTATCTTTGTGTATGTTCCTTATATGCATACATTTTTAAATAAATAAGTATATAAATCTATGCCAGAGTATCGTCCGTTAATCGGCAGGTGCACCACTTGCAGGTGAGGTTGGGATCCTAAGATGATGGTAGGATCTCTGTACACCTGTATTGTGTTTCATAACTAGCTTAAAATATAGTGTAGATTTAATATAAATCAAAAAGTTGAAATCTTTTTAAACTTATCAGCCATTTTATACTTTAACTTCATTTCATTGTACGAGATTGAACATAGGAAATAGCTCTAGGTATTAACTATTTGACCTATTTCTAAATAACTTACACAATCCACTCGTGTCTATTTCAAAACAACTGTCAGGATTTCTATTAAAGTTATTAAACAACAAATAATAAATTATACCTCGTTAAAGAACATTTGCATGACAAAATAATTATTTAATACCAATTATATCTGTCGTAATTCTAAATTGTCCCCCGATTAGAATAATTATCTAACATTGCCGATAGAAATTGGATTTATGTTAAAACTGAATACGATCTTTATGCGAAATATTATAAGGTGTATGTTGAATATTATTGTTGAATATTTTATTTTGTTGATGGTTATCTATTCATCCGTTTAATAATAGTATTTGTTGTTTGACATATTGCAGTCACGAGCGACCAAAATGGCGTTCGTGTACCACCGAGGACACTGTTCCCCGATCAGTTTTAAGCTATGAATTAAACAGATATAATTGTATTTACCGTGTGTAATTTTACCGATCAATTTTAGGGCATTGGGGTTCTTTCTGTGTGTAGTTCTAGTGAAGATCACAGCCATTTCATATAAAGTTATATATACATTCATACAATCACGCCTGTTTACCCGAAGAGGCAGCCAGATGCATATTTTATGCCTTCATTCCGACAGTTATGCTGCTGGTCCTACGTAATAGGTAGTGAGCCTATTGCCGCTTACCGGGAACTTTAATGTTTGCTAGAGCCTCGTCTGTTGATCGCCAGATGCACCAATTGCAGTTAAGGTTGGCCTGGATCTTGGTAGAATTAAATAAATATCCTCTTACAATCACACCAATTATTTAGCTCCAATAAGTATCATTAAGAACTTGTGTTATGGATACTAAAGAACGTATAAACATACTTTTTTTTGTAAATACATACTTAATATACATAGAAAACACCCAGACCAGAACAAATATACGTGTTCAAGCACACAAAGATTTGTCCTGTGTGGGAATCGAACCCACGACCTCAGGAGTAGATTGCAGGTATACTGACCTCCACGCCATATCGGTCGAAAATTACTTGATATATTTGATACGTGAGCAGGCGACGTAGTTCTCGACTATACCTATGTTATTTATAAAGGTATTGTTGATGAAGATATTGACTTAACATTACAGGTACTTTACTATATGTGTTTGCATACCATTATGTTTCATAGTATGAATTCTTATACTTACTTACCCTATACAATAAGTAAGAGATTAGATCCTTGATGAGTTTGGGTAAGAATTACTGATAGACCTATATGTTTTTATACCTATTTAAGTTTTCATATTTAACCGATGTTTTTTTTATTTAAAATATAAAGTTTTACAAGTTTTTTATATGTTAATCCTTTGTTAAGGTACCATTAATTGAAATAGATATAAGACATAAATATTATGACAAAACCCTAATGGCACCTACCGTTACTATATTTATGCTGTTGTTGTACTATTTTAAAAAATAATTGTAAAATTGAACAAATGAAAGAAATTATAAAAAATGTTATATTAATAAACATGTAAGTATGACTGTAATGTTATGTAATTAGTATCTATATGTTGTCGACACTTTTTATTGCTGCTCTTATATTTTACTATTAGTTATCTTACACTAAAAATTTACTTAGGGATCAGATGAATGTAATTTTGGAGTGAATATCAATGATGCTAATAAATATAATAAAAAATAAAACACGTGTATCTGGGCTCTTGCAATTTATCTTTAGGTCTGGGTTGTATATTATAATTATTTATTATCTTTAGATATGTTTATCTGTTCTCTTAACATTACAGTGCCTGACTATGGGCCTCATAAGGAAGCTCCAAGTCGCTCAGCGTGCAATGGAGAGAGCTATGCTCAGAGTGTCCCTACGTGATCGAATCAGAAATGAGGAAATCCGTAGGAGAACTGGTGTGACCGACATAGCGAAGCGCGTTTGCAAGCTGAAGTGGCAGTGGGCGGGGCACATAGCTCGAAGAACCGACGGCCGATGGGGCGTTAAGGTGCTTGAATGGCGACCACGAATCAGCAAGCGTTGTAGAAGGCGCCCCCCCCCGCGATGGACTGATGACTTGGTCAGGGCGGCGGGGAGCCGGTGGATGCAGGCGGCAAAGGATCGATCTACGTGGAAAGCAATTGGGGAGGCCTATGTTCAGCAGTGGACTTTAGATGGCTGATATGATGATGGTGATGTTTATCTGTTCTCTCATAGTAGCTGAGTACCTACACATAGTACAAGCTTTGCTTAGTTTAGTTCTAGAAGCGTTGTGTGAGATGTATAATTTTAAGTTAAATGTTCAAAAGAGCTGAACAATTAAATTAGTTTCATGACCCCAAGGCCTAAAAATCCGAATAAGCTCTGATTAGGTTTTTGGTTTGATAAAATTAGTTTCATAACACCGACGCCGATGAAGCGCTCGTAGCTTCGCGGTGCTTGGTAGTCGGAAACGATCACCGAAGTAAAGCAGAGATTATACAGGTCAGTATTTGGATGGGTGACCGTTTGTGTGCCATTTGATATCGAGCGCTTCCGTGTTTCGGAAGGCACGTTCAGCCGTTGGTTATCACTAAATGTGGTAGTCGTTAAGCCATGTTAGAGGCATAATTGGGCGGCTTGAAAAATTCTAACAGCAGGACGCCATACACCTACCTCCGCCAATCCGCACTGGGTCAGCGTGGTGGAGTATGAATGACCCAATACCTTCGCACCTATTTATGTGGTATGTGAGAGGAGGCTCGTGCTCAGTAGTGGGACGTTAATGGGCTGTGTAGTGTGTGATGTCAAAAAGAAAACTGCAAAATTCATGCAAACAGTCAAAACATGGCAAGAAAAAAATCTACCAAATAGGTACCATACTTTCCCAGGCTTCGGTGTTCCCAGCAAAACTTCAAAACAACGGAACGTTTTTCGAAAAATTCCATAATTATTCTCATGATCTACGCACTACGCATCTCTTGTCTTAATGTTGGCAGCAATGATCGGTTGCAGTGCTGCCAACCCGCTAATTGGCGCGCTTGTCCTGCGGGCGTCGTGAGCTGAGGCACGCGTGCCCGCGGCCCAGTCATACGATACGATGAGCTCTACCGAATACCGATGCTAATTTGCCACTCGAGTCGCTCGATGTATCGATTGTTGCGAGAGACCGCTTGTCTTGTTGTGTTTAGGGAGTAGGGTGATACATATTTATTGTAATGCTGGAGTACGTTAGATATATGAATGTATGTTACGCAGCTATTCTCAAACTAAGTAGAGGTTGTGTAACCATGTGTAGAAGTACGTTATATAAATGAATGTATCTTATGCAGCTTTTCTCAAACTGAGCAAACGTTGGGTTTATCATAGGTAGTATAGGTAGATACTAGACAACGAATAAACATTCATAAAAATACTTTTTTATACAAAAGGAAATTCATTTCCTCATTGATATACCTTATTCATTTTTGTTTTTATGTAAGCTGAATATTTTTATCTTTTTAATCTCACCTGAAAGATTTTGCAAATTCGTTTCATCGATTGATTGATTGGTAACTTGTATTCAGCTCTCATATATAACAACGAAAAAAAGCTTAGAAATACTAAGTAAATCGATTGAGCAAAATAAAAGTTAAAAGTTACATTTTAATAGGGCTTATAGGTTTTTTTATTTACACACACAATAAAAGGCACAAATTAAAATTAACTTCAAACAACAACGATAAAAAGACCCTTCATAAACCCACATTAAAATATTCGCAAAAAACTTTCCAAATAACATCAACAATACACATTCTCACAATTTGGCGAAATTCCCGAATGCCACGATCTCGTGATGACTCTAGGGCTCCATTTCGGGGGTTTCTGGCGAACATTTTCGGCCGTAGGGCTCCGCGGGTCATCACAATTAGGGGCATGATTCGTCATTACCAGAATTGTTCTGACGTTTTGACGTGTGAACCATACGAGATACGAGCGACGGTCGCTGTGTCACGAATATTGTATTACGTTTGAGTGTGGTGAAAATTGGATCAAAATTTACTGGAAAATTGATCAAAATCTATAGGTGCGAGGGGATTTGCTTATTTATTTGGATAGATTGATACATACATTCACGCCTGTTTCCCCGAAGGTGTAGGCAGAGGCATATAATATGCCCACATTTCGCCAATTATGTAGTTGGTCCCACGTAATTAATAAGTGGCGAGCCTATTGCCGCTTACCGGGCACTGTTATGTTCGCCAGAGCCTCGTCTGTTGATCTGCAGGTGCACCACTTGCTGGTGAGGTTGGCTTGGGGTCCTTAGGTCTTGGAACTATACCTATACACTATAGATTGATAACTCGCTTATTAATTGCAGCATTTGCAATTTTCAAGTTTTATGGTTTCTTGTAAGATCGTCATACCCCACCAAAAACATTTTCACAGTAAGCCAAGGGTTCGGATTTTTTTTTAATAATTGCTTCGTTCGTTTAGCACATTTAGCCAGTGTCAAGTAAAAGATGTATTGATAATATTGAATACATAGTATTTAAGATTGAATAATAGATATATGTGATAAATAAAATCCCCCTAAACCCCTTGAGTCCTAATTTAAGAATTGGGACTATACTGAGATCTTATATGGACTTCTTGAGAGAATTTGAAAAGTGATGCTGCACTGTTTTGTTTTATTTACCAACACTCATGTACGTTCACAAAAACGTAACGGTTATTAATCCATCGTTGTTACACACTTATGTTTGAAACATTACAAATTTTAGAAAATAAATTAAAACTGCCGACCTGACATTACACTTTCCCGCCAGAAAAACTACATTTAATTTTGTGTCAATACGTGCGCAACTGAAATTTCTCGAAATTCCGATTGTTATAAAACAAAAGGGACTTTTTCTATTTTGAAAGCGCTTCAAGAAAAGCTTTTTATTAATTAATATAATAAGTATAATTAATATAATATAATAATATAATTTGGCGGTAATAGCATACTTATTGTAAATTTTCTTAAACAGTAGTAGGTATACTAAGTTTGTGCTATTCCACCAATCCTACTATAATATCCTACTAATATTATAAACGTGAAAGTTTGTATGTGTGGATGTTTGTTACTCTTTCACGCAAAAACTACTGGAGCGATTGTGATGAAACTTTGTACGTGTATAGCTGCAGTCCTGTACTAACATATAGGACACTCTTTATCCCGATATTTCCACGGGAACGGGGACCACGCGGGTAAAACCGCAGGGCGCTGCTAGTAATATTATAAACGTGAAAGTTTGTATGTGTGGATGGATGTTTGTTACTCTTTCACGCAAAAACTACTAGAGCGATTGTGATGAAACTTTGTACGTGTATAGCTGCAGTCCTGGACTAACATATAGGATACTCTTTATCCCGATATTTTCACGGGAACGGGGACCACGCGGGTAAAAGAGGGCGCTGCTAGTACCTATATCATATTCGCGAATAAACGCGAATGTTTGTGAGTATGGATCTAAAGATGTTTGTAACTCTTACACGCAATCACTACAGAACGAATTTGGATGAAATTTAGCACACAGGGTGTTTGTAACTTAGATTTTATTTTGCGGTATTCAACGGAACGGGGAACGGGGGTGGTGACACTGTGTGGCGCTGCTAGTATAAATATTATACTTTTTGACAATCACACCAGTTATTTAATTCCAAGATAAGTATAATTAAGAACTTGTGTTATGGACACTAAATAATGTATATACATAATAACTGTTTTTTTGTAAGTACATACATTATTTATTATACTTAAAGTAATACTTAACGAATACTCACTTCTACTTTTTTTTTTAGAAAACTGGTATACATATTACAACTCACACTCATAAGTTGTAAGTATGATAACAATAAAGAAAAATTACAGTTCACAAGTAAAATAACACATTCGGCCTAGGCATCACATTAACAGCCCTGTGCATTAATTATAAACGTTTTAACGAGCAAACCCGCGGGTGGAGTACGGTGGCATTTAATATAGTCAATTCCAAATGTCATCCATTAATTGATAGTTATTAATTAATAATTAGACATAAGGTTTCATAAAACGCTGTTTAATGACTTTAAATATTAAGTTTAAAAAAAAATAAGATAAGTATTGTCTGACTGCTATTATTATGAATAAGTAGTACATAAATTTTATTAATTTATACATTATGGTCATTAAACCTGTTTATACATGATGTGTCGGCACATGACAGTTTATAAGACATTTTTTTGAAAGACTTGAAAAAAGTTTTTATCTCTTTTCAACAATGTTCTTTTTTTTCATATTTTGTTTTTGTTATTGGCGAACGTCAATTGGTTTTATTTAGGTGCCTATTGGTAATTGTTTTTATAAAGTAGAAGATAGTGGCATATTACCGTGAATTGACCGATATGCTGTAGTGGCGAGTATATCCGCACTCCGCTCCTGAGGTCGTGGGTTCGATTCCTACACAGGACAAATTATTGTGTGCATAAACATAAAGCTTTGTTCTGGTCTAGGTGTTTTCCTATGTATACTATTTACGTATTTATAAAAATAAAGTATTAACGTGAGTTTATCCGTTATTTAGTATCCATAACACAAGTTCTTAATAATACTTATCGTGGAACTAAATAATTGGTGTAATTGTTAGAAACTATTTACTTATTATATTTATTTTAATTTGATTTTCCGAATTCATTCCCAAGCTCCATAGACATCTCGAGTAAAGTTTCCATTACTTTCCTGACTTTGATATGACTGTGAAAGACTTTATTTGACTGTTAATAAATGACAAAAACGCTACATAACGTTGAATTCAAATGCAAATAATGTAAACAAGTGACTGTCACGAAAAAAAAGCACTATGGTAGATTTGGCGCCGATGCAAAAAAAGACACATCTTGAAAATGAGTTATTTTCTAAACATACATATCACGCCTTTTTCCCCGAAGGGGTAGGCAGAGGCATATTGTATGCCCACATTTCGCCAATTATATTGTTGGTCCCATGTAATAGGTGGCGAGCCTATCGCCGCTTTTCGGGAACTTTTGTGTTCGCCATAGCCTCGTCCGTTGATCGGCAGGTGCACCACTTGCAGGTAAGGTTGGCTTGGGCTCCTCAGATCTTGGTTGGATCCCTATACACTTATTTTCTAAAATTGGTGTAAATACGTTTTTATTGCGTTAAAGGTGACTAAAATTGTTGCAATCAGCAAATAAATACATTTATCAAAGAACTGCACACTGGCAAATACTCTAATAATCACTCGCTCATATCTCATAACAAAGAAAAAATACGACCTCCTTCAGATCTAGATAAGTTCAGAACTTGTACTTATGTACATAACTTACCGAGTACATAGCATACCTTAAGTCATAATGTAGGGGCGGGGCTCGCCTACCGCCCGAGAGACGTAGGCTATTTAGAAAAACCTGTACTTGCGCTGAACCTTAACTGATCTGTATATTCTTTATACTTATATAGTTTTATATAGTAAGAACTTTTAGTATCATCACAATATCAGCCTTATTAACACTACATATAGATGTATGATCTTTAGATATTAGATTTTGTTAGTTATAAGAACAGTGGTAATCTTAATATTTTATTTCGCCAATTGTTCTTAAGACATAATTTGAAAAAAGCCGAGATGAGTTTCTTGATGCATTCTTCTCAATCTCGTTGCCTTTTGGAATCCTCGTTAGGGTCACCGACAGACTGACTGACTGACGAACAATCCCCTCCCTCCTTTAGAATCACGAAAGGCTGGCTGACAGATCCCCCCGATAAGAGTCACCGACAGACTGACAAATCTTGAGAAAAACCACAACAGACGAATAAACTGACAAACCTTGACAAATTCTGACAAAGAACCCATTTGCTTTTATTTCTTTATTATTGTACAGCTCATATCTCTTTTACTGTTGTTAAAAAAATATATCGAATTTCAATTTTGTGTCTGAATGTTTGACGAATCTAAATGATCATGTTGATCTTAAAGACAATAAAGTACATTTTATTTTATTTTTTATCTTAATCCACTGCTGAACATTTGACGACCGATGTGGCGTGGTAGCAAGTATACCCGCACTTCACTCCTGAGGTCGTGGGTTCGATTCCCACACACAACAAATATTTGTGTGTATAAATATGAATATTTGTTCTGGTCTGGGTGTTTTCCTATGTATATTAAGTATGTATATACAAAAACAAAAGTATTTATGTATGTTTACCCGTTGTTTGGTATCCATAACACAAGTTCTTAATGATACTTATCTTGGAACTAAATAATTGGTGTAAGTGTCAGAAATATTTATTTATTTATTTGCCTTCCCAAAAGAAATCAATCAATGAGGATGAAGAGTCCTTTGCTACAAGGGGTATCGTTTTGGCTTGGAGCCGGCCTAAGTCCTCGTCATGTATGGCTTTAATATAAAATGGAAATGTCAATCAATGATCATTTATTTCATAAACTATTACATAGTATTTCAAAACGTCAAAATTAAATATAAATATAAAAAAAACCAACCGAAATATAATTACACTGAAATCACGAAGCTTATATTCACAAAACAAAAAATATTTAAGTGTAAGTGAACCTAAGTGCCAGTTCCGAGCCACCGGTCTGTAAGAAGAACTGGCAAGAAACTCACAGGCTATGCTCTTTTAAATTTATCCATTGGTTTGGTAACTACTTGAATTATATATATTGTTACATATATTGATAACTTTCTATTGGGGGTGTTTGCCCATAATCACCACGCTGGGTAGGCGGGTTGGTGGTCGCAGTTCAAGCCAGTACGCAGGATGACGCTGCTGCCCATCATTTGGTAAGATTCATCTTCGTCTACTCTTACAACTTCTCGTGAGATGAGAGGGGGTGGTACTATTCTAAGCCGGGAGCATACGACATTTTAAGAAGGACAGTTTATTATAGGGTTTCAAAAACGATCACTAAAGTAAAGCAGAGTTCACAGAGGTCAGTCCTTGGATGGGTGACCGTTTGTATGGCATTAAATATCGGACGCTTTCGTGCTTCGGAAGGCACGTCAAGCCGTTGGTCCCGGTTATCAGCTGTCGTATTTGTTAAGACATGTTAGAGACTTCGTTAAAATCGTCAAGCCGCGGCACGAGGGTCTTAGGCAGCGGGGACAGGGGGACCCTGCGGTCTAACCATGGATCCTCCAGGAAGTCAGCCACACGCTATGGTCGCACGGGGAGGTAAGAGGGGCGCGTTCACTGCGCCTCTCTGAGGAGGTCCTCCCGGTTTTGGTCCGGGGGATGTTGTTCGCAGGCGGGGCGTCAGACGCTGCAACCCAGGTACTGGCCCCCGCCTTTTTCTCAACAAGCGGCGGGCTTCGTCGGAAGATTTTTAGTGGGTATTACTGCTGGCAGTCGCGTGGCAGTGCTGGTGTTGAGTCCGACACCCCCTTGTGTAAATGCATTTCGTTACCGACGTAAAAAAAAGGCCTCCTGTCAACAACCAAGGTGCGAGGGATTCAGGTTTGAGTCGCCTCCTCGAAGATGATGAATATATAAGAGTGACAAATTTCGCGGTTGTCATCCAAATATTATGACCCCTTTACAATTAATTAAGGGACAAGTGATGCCAGTTAAAGTTGATAATGCCCGAATGAGTTCGCCTGCGAGGGTGGCAGCCCTAGCGTAAGATCAAAGCGCGGTGCGTTGCGTTCGCCGCATCGCGAACTTACTGCCAATTGAGTTGCTATGTAGGGTTGCTACAAGCTAAACTTTATATGTTTTTCTCTTTACGTCATTATTATATATGCTAAATAGAATATACGTCAAGGGTTGAACATTAAATTACCGTTAGTATTATTACGTGTTTCGATTTCCGACGATAACACGACTTCACATCCATTTTTAACCTTCTTTAATGTATTAATTAATTTTATTAAACGTCCCTGATATAAGCAAACTCCTCTTGGATTACTATTGAATTGTGTAAATACTAAGTGGTAAAATAAATTTAAAGAAAATATATTTACGACATATAAAATAAACAAAGGAACAGCTGAACAACTTAAATAAACACCTTAACTTAAAACTATAAATAAAATATGTCTTCCAACTGTGGGCCCATGGGTACGGTGTCACGAACGCTGGCAACATTTCCTCTTTGATGGCAGAAGTAGCTGCCATAAAATAAATAAATCAATTAAAAATATTTTTTTGTCTTTAAACAAAGAATATAGCGAAATATGAGGACATTTTTTAACATTTACGTACTTTTTACCCATTTATTAAAACTGGAAGTTAGTTAACATGTGAGTGGAAAGTAACTAATATGATCGAATTAAGTTTAATAGATAGATAGATAGATATACTCTTTATTGACCAAAATAACTTAAACACTACAGATTACAATGAAAAAGCCAATCTAGGCGGTCTTATCGCTAAAAGCGATCTCTTCCAGACAACCCGACGCAAAGGAGAGAAAAGGAAAGCAGTAGGCAGAGCACAAAAACTTTAAAAAGAATAAACACTAAAACTATTTGTTAAATATGAATAAAATACACAAAAAAACAAAAAAATATGTTAATTGTATCTTGTTTATGTGAACTGGATAAATAAACCGTTAAAACGATGATACTCACTACATTGAATGATTTCAGTTAAAGACGCCGTTATATTAACCATAACAAATCATATATAAAAAGCGCCAACCCTAAGCAAAAAACGAATGCATTCTGATAGAATTTGTTTTTAATCGAGTTGAAATTGGGCGCGAAATGAGACTCGGACCCTCCTCGCTCTCATTTGCCCATAGATAGCTTTATTTAAATCAAAAAATAATTACGCCTGCCTTCTATAAACTCTGTGGAAGCTCAAGACAACTTTTTTGACAGTCAATTAAATATAATTTGACCAGATAAATTTGGTTTTATTAAAGCGATTTTAATTTAAAACGTAAATATTGATCTGGTTATATTGCTCCTTATTTTTCGAAAATATAAATAAAGAATGTTCTCATAATGAAACAAATTTTTTTTTTTAATAAAAATATTATTTTATTTTGCTCCAAAACCAGCAGGAGATAGAACACCAAAATTATATGCCTACATTACTAAAGTTTTGCATATAATTTTGGTTGAAGTACCAAAAGAGTATCAAGCCGTAACCTCTACACCAAGTATTTACAATACTACAAAAGAAGACTGACAACACTTCCAAAATTAAGTGAACTTTGACAGAATTATCCAGAAAGTGAACCTACTATGACTCTGAAATTTTTAATAATGGTTAAAAAATTAATAGCTCTACCGTCAATGTTTCACTAGTACAAATAGAGTAGTTGATTGTTAATCACTTAAATCTTTAATCTATGAAAATATTTTTGTGTCATAACATGTCTAACATTAATGTGTCATAACGGTGGATTATTAACCGTTAAGTCTTTGTGAACATACATAAGTGTTGGTAAATGAAACAAAACAGTGCATCATCACTTTTCAAATTCTCTCAAGAAGTCCATGTGAGCACTCAGTATAGCCCATACCTTTACTGAGGACTCAAGGGGCTTTAGGGTAGGGCATTTTATTTACCGTTTATCATCTGTATCACCACTCATTCTCATTTACTATGTATTAAATATTATTATCTCCTAAACAGGCACTTAAACAGATTCTAAATTTCGAATCTAATTCTTCCACTTTCTACAAAATCAGGCATGTCAAATTGCAACAATTGTTTTTCCCTCCAAAATCTGACAGCTCAATTTCATTCTCTGTGGCGAGTGACATTTGTTCAAATTGCCAGTGTTTTATGGGGAGGGCATAAATACTTTTTTCTGTCGTCCAAAACTATTTTCGTCTTTACATAGTTACCATTAAAGTTCACTTTATAAAATATAGTTTATTCTAAAGTTCTGTGCTTTGCTTTGTCAAAGCGTTATTTTTACGTTCCATTTCGTGGTTAATATGGCGTGTAAATTAGTTCTTTATCGTACTGTTTTAAGCATACAGTTTGTACAGTCATGGGTGGGTGGTAAGGGTGAATAAATTATTATAATAGCCAGATAAAACGTCTAATTTCACACTAAATGCCTATCGAATGCTTATTTGCGAAAGCGATACCGAAACAATTCTTGTTTTAAAGGGTTAATGAAGGGTTCTGTTTTCTTTGAAGTTGACTTTTTTGTTTATAGAGCATATATGGCGTGTGCTGTACAGTACTGAGGTCGTGAGTGAAATGATCTGGGCAAATACTTGCCTGACTTCTTGGCGGGAAAGTTAAGCGTCATGTCTGCAGTTTTGTTCTAGTTTCGAAAAATTGTGATATTTTGAACATTAATGTGTACTGGCGGTGGATTATTAACCGTTCAGTGTTTGTGAACTTACATGAGTGTTGGGAAATCAAACGAAACAGTGTCATTTACTTGATAGAGATAACCGCACAAAGCCATGATTTTAAAATAAAATTGCCATTGTCAAAAGTTGTGTTTGCTATTTATGCATTAAAAACAGAATTTTCGTTAATTATTCATACAGGTTGTAGAACCAACAATTATATTATGTTGAAAATAAAAAATAGCAAATCAGCCAAAAATAAAGATTTTTTTTATTTTCAAATCATCTTACCTAAACTATTTTATGTTTTCTTGACTGGAATGGAAAATCCCTTAGCGTTACTTTAAGAACTACTACTACGGTTTCTAAGAACACTGTTTGTTTGTTGGCGGGAGGCTGTACGTTGTCTATTGTCATGCCAACTCCTCGTGATAACTATGAAGTGGCACTCTTAGATGTAAACTACCATTTTAATTTTATTAGGAACAATAAACAGATGTACAATATATTATGTTACCATACATACAAATGTTACAAAATTTGGGTATATAAAAATACTAAGCAAATAACATTGACAGAACTAGCTTTGCTAGGCGAAAAAAATTACATGCAATAAACAACAAATCAATCAAGAAAACTAACAAAAATAAACTCAATTTTAAATTTAAATAGATTTAAAATTTCTTATCCATTTAGTTATATTTGATTTTGACCTTTGTACTTGTTTGATTTCATGAGCTATTTCTCTTTGTATTATTGAGCGTGCTATAAAGGATAATATATTAAAACTCTTTGTTATTAAAGAGAACCGCTTCAACCTATAGCACACCGTACTCAAAAAAAAGAAAAGCAAACGATAATGCAAAATAACCAAGGAACAGAATGAAACTACTGATTATGTTAAAAAAACGACCACAGATATCATTACATGGCCGCGGACTCCTTGAACCTTCAGTTTGTTGAGAATTCAGTAAATAAAACAACGCATGCGCACATAAGGCACATAGCAGCTGCATTCTCTTTGTATATAAAGACATTCTGTATTGAACCATAGTCAAACGGCATTAAGTAAAAGAACTTGTCGAATTTATACAATTTTATTTGTTGTAGAAATGGCCGATTTTACTAGATGAAGATTTAGAGCGATTTGATAGTCCAGTAGCGAGACCCATAGCCTTCAAATTGACGTCATTTTCGCAGGCCGTCATAAGTGGGTGCGTTTATTTTGTGCGTACGCCACTGTATTTTAAGCGCCTTTACCTTTTCAACTTGATCGACTGCTTAATATCAGGCAGGATGTAGTAAATATGACGTGTCACAATAAAAAAAGAACCAAAATCTTACCCTAAATTTCCTAGTATGAAAATAACGTACTTATCACTATATACTATGACTAAACGCAGTTCGCTATCATACACCTGCCATTCAAATCACGCCTACAATACGAATGCGCCGGTATTACTGTATCACAACAATACACAGTACATTATACTTTATTGTGAGGCAGTAAGGATTACTAATGTTTTAAATCGTCCATAATGCGGTTGTCGCAATATGAGCAACTGGGCCAAAGAATATGTATCACATAACATGTATATGTTAACTAACTGACCCGACAGACCGTTTTCCTGTTTTATTAAGATTCTTTGTGGAATTTCTTGGCACGAATGTGAAACGTCGTAACTGCAGATTTCTTTTATTTTCTAAAATTTGTGATATTTCGAACATAAATGTGTAATAACGGTGGATTATAAACCGTTAAGTGTTTGTGTACGTACATGAATGTTGGTAAATGAAACGAAGCAGTACAACATCACTTTTCAAATTCTCTCAAGAAGTCCATGTGAGTTCTCAGTATAGTATCACATTTACTGAGGACTCAAAGGGTTTAGGGGGAGGGCATCTCATTTACTATTTGTCATCTTTATCACCACTAATTCTCATTTACTATGATGTATCTATTATAATGTGTATAGGGATCCTAAGGAGCCCAAGCCAACCTATAATCTGGCGAAAATAGTGCTCGGTAAGCGGCAATAGGCTCGCCACCTATTACGTGGTGGTATACGGAATGTGGGCGTATAATATGCTTCGGGGAATCAGGCGAGAACGTATGCATCTATCATAAACAGGCAATGATCGAGAAGTTGGTGGTGAAATAAACCGATGTGTAGGTATGGCAGGAACAGACATTTCATGCTGAATGAAAAACAGACTTAATTTAAAAAAGACGACTTTTCGGCAATCACTAAAAAAGATCCCGTTAAGAGGACTATTTTTACTTGTTGACGCATAAAATTATTACTGATTTATTAATTATTCATGCTGTGTGTTTAGTAAATAATATTACCTTCCCAATTACCGTATTTTGAGAAAATAAATATGTTTTAATATTTATAAAAAAGGTACTTAGGTATTTCGTACGGTCTGTACCAAAGCG
Source organism: Musotima nitidalis (assembly GCA_949126915.1). Lineage (NCBI taxonomy): Eukaryota > Metazoa > Arthropoda > Insecta > Lepidoptera > Crambidae > Musotima > Musotima nitidalis. Next base: position 5,588,917 of record OX421435.1, read on the forward strand.
TAATCTTTGACCCAGGCAGAGCTGAGTTACCGAAGTGGCAGCAGTTCGCCTGCAGCGATCACGCCGGCGCAGCAGCGTTATTGAATCGTTCCACCACACAAACAGGTGTAAGGGATCATGCTGAGCTGCCTCGGAACTTAGCTCAGCCAGTGAACACTTAGCAAGGTGATGAATTACACTTTTAAGTGTAGCTAAATCATAATAGCACGCCGTTGCCAGACCTATGTTATTTTACTACCACATGAACATGCTGAGCTGCCTCAGAACTGAGTTCAGCTAGAGAACACTTTCAAGTGTAACAAGGCAGTGTTTTATTCATGGGATCTCCACAGCAAAGTTAAATATACCCATTGTGCCTAAGCGAAAAAAGTCGTAGATTCAAACCCAGGAGCTTATAATCATAACAGAGGAAATCATTATTTTGAATCTTTTGAAACTGAAATGAAATAAAACTCATTTCATTTTCAATTTAAATAAAAACTAGACTCAACCAACAGATGAAGTCAGTTAAAAATGGACGCACAATACAGGAGAAAATAAGTATAAAAAAAGTATGAACGTGTTTTGGTGTTCTTGAATGTTTTAATAACACCCCTCCGCAGTGAGACAATGGGATTAATCACGCAGTCCACTGTCTTATATTTTTTTATTCTCTCTCATATTATTAAGTACAGCTCATATGTTGTCGACTGGGTGAGACGGCTTTTCTTTTAGTTTAACATTTTAATCTTTATGTAGACTGACGACTGTTGGGGAATACAGAAAGCTATATCGTCGCGAAGCTAACAATACCGCGCAAATCAAAATTTACACATCGCACCCTTATTTCGAAACCGTTACTAAACGAAAATAATAAATTTTACAGGAGAAGCGATTTATTTGTAGTATTCATCGATTTAAAAAAGATGGAGTTATTAGATTATTTTCGTTTAGTAACGGTTTCGAAATAAGGGTGCGACATCATTAAGTAGTTAATTTTGACGCGCACCCAAAACTTGTTTTTGGACATTACATACATAATATCACGCCTGTTTCCCCGAAGGGGTAGGCAGAGGTATATTATACGCCCACATTTTGCCAGTTATTTTGTTGGTCTCACGTAATAGCTGGCGAGCCTATTGCCACTTATGGGAACTTTTATGGTTGCCAGAGCCTCGTCCGTTAATCGGCAGGTGCTCCACTTGCAGGTGAGGTTGGCTTCCCCCCCGACTGGTCTCCACCTTGTCGTGGTGGGGGCGCTGAGTACCTTCCGGTAGGGCGCAGAGGGCGCTAGGGAAACGGTAACACCCAGAGATTGGCGACTCTGGGTGCCCTTAGTATTGACCGGGGGGAAACTAAGAGGGACCTGTGGAGGGCGCAGCGGGCGGGACAGGAGAGCCCATCAAGCAGCGCCAGGAGGGTCTTAGGCAGCGGGGGCAGGGGCCCCTGATGTCTAACCATGGACCCTCCGAGAAGTCGGCCATACACGCTATGGTCGCACAAGGAGGTAGGAGGGGGGCGTCCACTGCGTCTCTTTGAGGAGGTCCTCCCGGTTTTGGTCCGGGGGACGTTGGCCGCGGGCGGGATGTCAGAGCTGCAACCCAGGTACTGGCCCCCCGCCTCTTACCCAACAAGCGGCGGGCCTCGTCGGAAGATTTTAAGTGGGTATTACTGCTGGCGGTCGTGTCTGCCGGTGGTGAGTCCCACACACCTCTCTAGGTCCCCCTTTGGCCGGGAGACAGTGCGTAAATGCATTATGTTACCGACGTTAATAAAAAAAAAGGTGAGGTTGGCTTGGGCTCCTCAGATCTTGGTAGGAGCCCTATACAACATATACTGCTATAGGAATTGTTTTGAATTCCCAAATTGTTTAAACTTTGAGGTGTGGTAATTGTTACAACCGCACATCGTCGTCGGTCCGCCAACAATCTTCAGTTTTTTTATCTCTCCTGAAGAATTGTATAATCTTACTTACGCGGCGGTATAGTTATAAACGAAAATATACCTTCAAAGTTATTTATTGATTTGTTACTTGGCAGAATTCCATTAAAAACAAGTGATGGTTTAAAAATATTAGTGGTAATTCCGACACGAATGTAATTTTCAGAAAAACGCGCCCAATCATTGCAAGCGGGAGATTGATCTTAAAAATTAAAGAAATTTTTAAAGAAATTCGTCTAAGTTGGATTTATCTCCCGCCACATACAATAAAAGTACTTAATAATACAATAAAGTCTACAAAATCTTGTGTTCTGCAGTTACAAGATTCAAAAGAAATGAAGACAAAACTCTTTTTAGCAAAATTAACATAACTACGGATAAACGGAGTAAACATGAGTATGACACATGAACCAGCCATCGTCGTTTTTCAAATTTGAGATATTTCGAATATTCATTTGTTGTAACGGTGGATTATTAACTATAAAGTGTTTGTGAACGTACATGAGTGTTGGTAAATGAAACAAAACAGTGCAACATCACATTTCAAATTCTTTCAAGAAGTCCATGGACCATGTCAGACTTCAGTTTAGTCCCACATCTTTATTAAGGACTCGAGAGGTTTAAGGAGAGCATTTCATATACCATTTATAATCTTTGCCACCACTTATTCTCATATATTACAAACAAAATATTGTTAATATATATTTTACTTGACAATGGCTAAATGTGCTGGCTGAAACACAAGAAGCCACTATTTATAAGAGAAAAAAACAGAAAATAATTAGATTCTATTGATTCGATTTGAAAATAGAACTCGAGTCCAACTCGGCTGCAACTCATAATCATAATGGCCAGTTCTGTTGCGGAGAAAAAGGTAAATATATGAGGGGCATAAACAGTTTACTTGCAGCTTGTAGCACGGTAATAGCCCAATAGTCTCGGAATGGTAGTACGAGCACGCGCCCGCGGGCGTCACGACAGAATGAGCCCGGCCCATACACAATTTCACTGGACTGCGCTCATGAAAGGCCTTTTTGTTCTTTTCAACGCTTTTAAAAAAAAGAAACCCTTGACTCTTGAAAGCGGGTGATATCAACGTAAAGGGAATATTGTAACGCTGCGTTTAGGCTGCATGTGGGTGTACGCCTTTGCGTAAGTTACAGATTTAAAAATGTAAGTAATCTCATTGGCTATGACGTATTTTGCGACATCTTGGCGGGAAAGTAAAGCGTCATGTCTGCAGTTTTGTTTTATTTTCTAAAATTTGTGATGTTTCTAACATTAATGTGTAATAACGGTGGATTATTAACTGTTAAGTGTTTGTGAACATACATGAGTGTTGGTAAATCAAACAAAACAGTGCAACATCACTTTCCATGTGAGATCTTAGTATAGTCCCACATCTTTACTGAGGACTCAAGGGGTTTAGGGGAGGGTATTTCATCTTCGATTTATCATCTTTATCACCACTCGTTCTCATTTACTATAAATTATATATAATTAATATATCACTTGACACTGGCTAAATGTGCTAGACGCACGAAGCCATTATTTTAAAGAAAGAAGAAGAAGACGTATTTTGCATAATACTACAACTTATTAACGTTTTCAGAAAGAAACTTTTTTAATTTATCGGTACTTTTGAAGTTCGAAGTTCCAATTTTTTTATTCCATTAACTATTACATGAACACTACTTGAAAACGACAAAATTAAAAAAAAATATAAAAAATAATCGAAATATGCTTACACTGAAATCACGAAGCTTAGATTCACTTACATGCAAGAAACCAATATAAAACATAAAAAATATTTATTGTAAATGAATCCAAGTGCCAGTTCCGAGTCACCGCTATGCTAGTAAGAAGAACTAGCAAGAAACTCCACAGGCTTATGCTCTTTTAAATTATCAATGGGTTAGTTATAATCTTTATTTGTCTGTGAAGCTATACAATGCAATACAACATTAACTATATTCATGTTCTAACTCATTGATATGAGATTAACCTGTATGAACGGCAGTTTAATCCGAAGAATTTTTATCGGCCATATAGTCTTTGGTAGAATAGAATCCCTTTTAAAATAGATTACGTTTAATTGGTAATTAAAATTTATGTAGGCTTATTTGCTGTATATTGATTTCTGTATAGCGCACACAAAGATTTTTTAATTTTTTGGAGCCTAGTGGCAGGTACAACTAGTTTATGCGCACACAAAGATTTTTTAATTTTTTGGAGCCTAGCCTAGCCTACTTTATTCCTAAAGTTTAGGTTATGTATATTGCTTTTCTTACTAAAATGATCAATATTCTTATGTACATAACATGTTTACATAATCAAAATAACCCGCCACTATCAAAATACCATACCAAAATACAATTAAGATGTTTCCCTTAGTGAACGTCTACTCTTTTGCAGTACGAAAACAGTTTGAATATCTGCGGCACACCGCTACAGAAGAATACCACACGATATAACACTATGGAAAATGGAAATAGCTATGATAAACAAGCCTAGCTGTTTCAATGTCTGAGTCTATTCGACAATTCACCAATATGGCCCACTGCAGTTCATCTATCTTTATTTTAATAGTGGTGTTTACTTGTCTGACGTTAGGCGTCATGAATTTAATACATTTCGTTTTAGCCCCATTTACTTGCAGATTGTTGACGTCAGACCAGTGCACCACGTTTGAGATCGCATTGTTTACATCGTATGAATTCTGATATCGCTTTAATTTAAATAATACTGATGATGATGAAGCTTTAAGGCTATACCTATACTTACCTAATTTTCTGATTTGCAGGTTAGTAATCTCATTGCCAATGTCGTACTTTGAAAAATACTACAACTTATTTGTACTTAATTTAGTAGTACTGTAAAAGCTTTATTAACATTATAGCTTATTGCCAAGACACCGATATATGTCTTGGCTATTATGCTTTTCAAAGGGCTTTGGGAACTTAACCTAATTGTACATCAGAAATCTAACTCAGCCGTTTATTCCCCCTTTAGATACTCAATTATTCAATCAGTATTTTCGATGGCCAAAAAAAGACATTGTTACAGTATCAGTTTGAGACTATCAGCAAAAAGAGACAGCTTAAAAGGAAAATTATTATTTGACTACCCTGCGTGTAGCCTAGATATTTCAGTATTCTTTCGAACATAAAAGTTCCTGGTAATCGGCAATAGGCTCGCCACCTATTTCGTAGGACCAACAATATATTCGGCGTAATGTAGGCGTATAATATGCCTCTGCCTAACCCTTCGAGGAAACAGGTGTGATTGTATGTATGTATGTAGGTTATCACTAAATGTGGTAGTCGTTAAGCCATGTTAGATGCCTAATTAGGCGGCTTGAAAAATTCTAACAGCAGGACACCATACACCTGCCTCCGCCAATCCGCACTGGGTCAGCGTGGTGGAGGATGACCCAATACCCTCACACCTTGGTATGTGAGAGGAGGCTCGTGCTCAGTAGTGGGACGTTAATGGGCTGTGATGATAATAATGTATGTATGTAAGAGAATATAAATTTTATTTACTTTTTTATCTCAGCCCATCAACGTCCCATTTCTGAGTCCCTCTTCTCAATTAATCAAGGTGAGTGGATATGGATCCACGACATGGAACCAGTGCGGATTGACGGAGACGTGTGGCCTCCTGCTGTTAGATTTTTTAACTCGCCCAAATAGGCCTCTAACATGTCTTAACGACTATGACGTTTAGTGATAACCGGGACCAACGGCTTAACGTGCCCACCGAAGCTCGGAAGCGTTGGATATTAAATGCCACACGGACGGTCACCAATCCTAGAACTGAGCTCTATAAACTTTACTTAACTTCTTCTATCGTTTCCTACCACCCATTATCGCGAATCCGAAAACGTTTCGGTGAATATTTATAATTATAAGACGAATTTCTTACTAGAAAAAAATTAACTCTTCCGCGGTTACCCGGAGAGGAATCGAACCTCGGACCTTTGAACTGAGCTCTGACAACTGAGCTACCGAGGACTCCAATGGACGCGTTGATTCTTTCTAGAACTTTTTGATATGTGTAAGCCCGCGTTATTTTTGCTATAAAAGTTATGATCTCACTATAAAAGTTCCTTCGACTATGAGAGTCGAAGGAACTCTACAGGTATTTAAAAAACGATAAAGATCTTTTATAATTTTAAAATATTTACAATCTTATAGATAACTGTATTAGCTAGTATAACTATATAAACTTATATATAACTTGTTCATAACATACTGTTATTACATATAATGTGCAGGTGTGCCAAATGAAGATATCTTTTACTAAACACAATTATCGCAATTCATCCCGCGGGTGTTTTATAATATCTATGGTATGTATGACACATTGTAATACCATAGACTAATAGATGCTTTAGTGTACGGTCCAATCCTGTGATTAGACGAATTAGATTTGTGGCCGATACGCGGGGACGGGCTGATAAAAAATCCGATAGGGTTCCGTAATTATAGGCGACGCACCGCGTAATTTAGGGGTCCGCGCGAGGGGTCTCAGCGGTAACATCGCTCGCTTTGAATATTTAACGAATGCTTAGTTGTGTCAGTGACAGATGCAATAATTTGTGGTCGCTTTTTGTGCTTTATAGGTTGGATATTAGTTTCGTTTCGACTAGTTTTTTTTATGAGATTATAGACAATATTAAATTCGAATTTGTGTTCTATAGTACGTATGGTGCATAGGGATCCTACTAAGATCTGAGGAGCCCAAGCCAACCTTACCAAACGAGGCTCTGACGAATACAATGAACCTAGGTAAATAAGTGGCAAAGCACCTGCAGTATTTCTGTAAAATTCTACAACAATTTACCACATTCTCTACAAAACGAGCAAAGTGATGTAGCATTTATGAAACAATTAAAACAAATTTTGATTAATAGATGTTATTATGATGTTACGGAATATTTAACTGCCAAGATGTAATATATGTTTGTGATTTTTGGAGATAGATGGTGGAATTGAAAAAGTTAAATGATGTAAGTTTATGTTTTAACAAGTTTTATTAATGTTAATTTTTTATTTGTTTTTAGTATTTTGATGTTGATTGCAACTCCCCTCTCTTCAGTCTTAAAGTTGCGTACCCACAGGGTCCATAAAATTGGTTCCAAAATGGTATAACATCTATGTACACGTTATGGTTTAGCAATAAATAATTTGTATTTGTATCCAATAGATTCGCCACCTATTACGTGATTTACGTGGGACCAACAATCTAATTGGCGAAATGTGGTGTGATATGCCTCTGCCTACCATTTCGGGGACACAGGCTTGATATTATGAGTATGAGTTTATGTTGAAAAATTAGTAATTATTTGGAAGATGTACGTACGTGTTAGAACATTAGGTTATACACATAACAGTTTTTTAAAGACTCTCACGCACAAACATACACAAAGGCACACATACGTGCGCGCATGCACGCACACACACACGCAGGCACATAAACACACATCCTTATTTACTAAAAATTGCACTAAGAAATATATAACGTAAATGGAATGATATTGTGTGTGGAGTTTAAGGAAACTTACTTTTGTATGTGCCGTATTTCAGTTATCATATAAGCATTTACTCTTTATTGTAACAAAAAGCTCATTTTTGTTGATCCTAATAAAATTATTATTATTAAGATGGGCTCTGAAACAAAAGAATTCAACGAAAAAAAAGTGGAGTATCCAGAGGTCAGTCAGTCTATGGATGGGTTACCGTTTTTGATTTAATATCGATCGTCCCAGTGTCATCTATGATAGTCGTTTAGTCATGTTAGGTGCCCCTATGGGGTGAATCGAAAAGATCTAACAGCACATCAGTATACTTAGATCTTCAAAACTATGCAACGGATTTTGATGCAGTTTTTACAACCAGATAGAGTGATTCAAGAAGAAAGTTTATATGTCGGTCACGCAGACGAAGTCGCGAACTGCCGCTAGTCCTTAATACGAGTATACCTATTTAGGAAACAAAAAATTATCCCGTTTCGAAATCGAACTCAGGAACGGTGCTAAAGTAAGTATACTGACTCCCACGTCATATCAGCCGTCTGTGACAAAATAAATAAATAAATATTTTCTAACAATTAGACCAATTATTTAGTTCCAAGATAAGTATCATTAAGAACTTGTGTTATGGATCCTAAACAACGGATAAACATACTTACATACTTTTTTTTTGTAAATACATACTTAATATACATAGAAAAACACCCAGACCAGAACAAATATTCATTTTCATGCACACAAAGATTTGTCCTATGTGGGAATCGAACCCACGACCTCTGAAGTGTAGTGTAAAAATAATTGATATTAGAATATTTGTTAACAAGGTGCCATACCGCCACCCTGTATTGGCTTAAAAAAAACCATTTTACTCTTTTTTTTTTTTTCAAATAATGGCTTTGTGCGTTTAGCACATCTAGCCAGTGTCAAGTAAGTGATATATTAATATATAATTCATAGTAAATGAGAATGAGACATGATAAAGATCATAAATGGTAAATGAGATACCCTCCCCTAAGCCCCTTGAGTCCTCAGTAAAGATGTGGGACTATACTGAGATCTCACATGGACTCCTTGAGAGAATATTAAAAGTGATGTTGCACTGCTTTGTTTAATTCCCCAACACTTATGTACGTTCACAAACACTTAACGGTTAATAATCCACCGTTATATTACACATCAATGTTAGAAATATCACAAATTTTAGAAAATAAAACAAAACTGCAGACATGACTCTTCACTTTCCCGCCAAGAAGACCATGCGACTCATTATAGCGGCCGAATCAATAGCGGTGGACGCGTCGCGACGGGGGGCTGTACGCGCGGGTGCCCTCGCCGCACGACGCCTTTGTCTTTGGACACTTTTGTTTTTTATTTAGTTCCGTATGTTGGCAGCGCGCCGTCTCGTACGTGCTTCTTGTTTGGTTGGCGGTAATTAAGTTCGATTTTTGTAATTTAAATATAGTATACTTAATTTTGCACACTGTCCCGGTTTATTTAATTATAATAATATTTTTTTACTGAAACAAGGTTTTTCTTTTGGTTACGTACCAGGTACCAAGCAGTAGTAAATGGTTTGGCAGAACAAAATAATATGAAATCATAAATTCTGTCCCTCACAATACTCCTGTTTGTTCTGTCCCTCACAATACTCTGATTTGTACGAAAGTGAATGCTAATGGAAAATTATTTAAAAACTTAAGTGACTTATTAATTTCGTTAATTAGAACACTTAAATCATAACAAATAATAAAAAAATTATAGAGCATACACATGTGTAGGCATCTGCCCTCCTTTGTTGTTTAAAGCAAAACCATTCCAAGTTCAAATAGGACCCCATAAACTTAAAGAACAGAGGGTTATCCAAAAGAAATCAAAAATCGCCACAATCTCAAAACAGAATCTCGCCCCACCCTATTTCACAAAAATATTTTCCGAATGAGATCGGGTATCTAACATCAAAGATATCTTTGCGATCCCCTCAAATCTATCATCGAGTGTGGAATACGATTCAGACCCGATTACTCGATTCCAATTCGCGCCCTTAAATGCTCGCGTGCGGAAAATTTTATCACGCCATGTTTAGAATAAAATTTGGAACGCTATTTCTAAATTCAAATCGAATTTTAGCCGTGATCGTGCGCTGTTTAGTTATATTTCTTCTTCCATTTAAATAATGGCTTCGTGCGTCTAGCACATTTAGCCAGTGTCAAGTAAGTGATATATTAATTATATATAATTTATAGTAAATGAGAATGAGTGGTGATCAAGATGATAAATCGAAGATGTAATACCCTCCCCTAAACCCCTTGAGTCCTCAGTAAAGATGTGGGACTATACTGAGATCTCACATGGACTCCTTGAGAGAATATGAAAAGTGATGTTGCACTGCTTTGTTTGATTTACCAACACTTATGTATATTCACAAACACTTAACGGTTAATAATCCACCGTTATTGCACATTAATGTTAGAAATATCACAAATTTTTGAAAATAAAACAAAACTGCAGACATGACACTTCACTTTCCCGCCAAGAAGTCTAGTTATATTTAAAATTGATTTTGTTGCATCATACAAGCAACTATGTCACCCGACCTGGATATCTTTTCTGTCTCGCAAAAAGTGTTCAAGGACACCCTGTTGAAGCTGCTGCTGGCCCATATCTATTTACAACTCATATTTTCTTAAAATATATTGATTATTAGTCATAAGTTTACAAAATACAAGTAGAAATAAGTAAAAAATAATGATGTGAATACTTGTAATGGCTTGCTTATAGGTCCTTTGATTTTAAGTGTTGTATGTAAAATATATATGTTTAGCTGTAAGTGTTCCTAATTAATAAATAAACTTCTATTTTAAAATCAAGAGAGTTCTCGTTTTGTTATTCCAAATCTGTTGTTCGTTTTGTTATACCCCGTTTTATGTCACGTCATACGGGTACGGGATAAAAAGGACACATACGACTTTCTTTTATGTAAGTATACCTAATAGATTTAATTTCTTTAATCGTTTATGTCTTGCAATAATTAATTACTTAGCAACAGTTTTTCACTCTTAGTGCTTTTTCATCTCAGTAATAATCACAAGGGCTTTGAAACGGTTTTTAAGGTATAGCCAGCGTCCATCGTCACTGGTGTGTATGAAATTTACAAAATAACGAGGTCTAATCTACCAACATACCTTTTGACAGGACAACATCACTAATCTAATTATATTTATTAATAAAAACCCCAGTAAAATACTCGAGAAACCCGAAGTATACATTTCACAATTATTTCGCCGGACGGTCGTAACAATAACCTCTTTGGCCGCCACGCTCCGCACATTAGGGGGTTGCCAGAGTAAAAAAACATTTTCCTCCGTGACGCGTGGCAACACTCGATACGACTACTTTATTAATTCCGCGCCGCATTAGCTTGTTAGCGAAATGGTTATAATTAACGTGGCTTTCGGTTCAAGAGGCTACTTATATCAACGTTGCTGTAACAATTTAATTTTGGTGGGAATATTTAGCTTTATGATTGAATTTGATTATTTATAATAAACTAGTGGAGCTATTTACAAAATATTTTAGTGTTGGAGCTTTTGTAGGAGATCTTAATTATTTCTACTTAAATAAATATTTTCTGACAATTACTCTATTTATTTAGTTCCAGGATAACTATCATTAAGAACTTGTGTTATGGATACTGAATAACGGGAACATAAATACAATTTTTTTTTTGTAAAACATACTTAATATATTTACATAGGAAAACACCAAGACCGGAACAAATATTCATGTTCATGCACACAAAAATTTGTCCTGCGTGGGAATCGAATCCACGACCTTAGGATCGGAGAGCGGGTATTCTTGCCACCAAGCCATATCTGTCGTTAATTGTTTCTACTTAGTTATAAATTTAGGCTAGATGGAGCGACGATATACGCATAACGGCTGGTAGTGGTTGAAGACGAAGAGCTGAAGATCGAGCTCAGTGGCGTGCCATTGGGGAGGCCTATGTCCAGCTGTGGACGAAGAGGGGCTGATGATGATGATGATGATGATGATGACGATGATGATGATGACCAATAAATTAAGCTTATGTTAGATACACAAGGATAATACAGCAATTCAAGTGGTAAAAAATTACTACAATCGGTCTAAACGGTTTTGAGTCAGATTATATATAACGTTATACTTATAACACAGTGAAAATTAATAAGAGGTTTTTATGAAACCAAGAAATAAATATTGTAGGACATCTCCAATCACACAGCGCTTCTGGACTCAGATTAGCCAAGTCTAGTACTTACTATAGGCACATACTAGATAAAGGATTAAAATATAGAAATTATCGCAGATAGTTTCACTGACATAACAAGTCTTATTACAAAGCAAAATCTAAAGTTAGACCAGGTTTAAAGCTAGTGTTGTCTTTATTTTATTAAATAAAAGTGAAACTTTAGATCTAGTTTTGTAATAAGACCTCATATATTTAACACAAAGTAATTTAGTGCCGAAATACCTTTTTAAAACAGGATTTGCATCTTACTCCCCGCCCATGGTAAGGACGCAGATCTAAACCCTAACATTTTGCAGAATATGCTAAGGAGCACCTGTTCCAATAAATTTACAATTTAATTTGCATATCGATCATAATCCTCGCCTGCACGCAACGTGCAATATGGTACGAACGCAGGAAACATCTGCATTTTCGTTTTTACTCTTCGTTTTTATGGAAAACTATGCAATTTATTTAAATTAGAGGAATTACTTTACAAATTACGTGTCCGGTGTAATCCAGCGATTTACATGCTGAGTCAAATTCTTGACTTACGTCGGTAACAAAATACTGCCTCTCGGCCAAAGGGGGACCGAGATAGTTGTGTGGGACTTACCACCAGCAGACACGACCGCCAGCAGTAATACCCACTAAAAACGCGCCCTATCTCCTTGTGCGACCATAGCGTGTGGCGTCATAGCGACTTCTCGGAGGGTCTATGGTCAGAGAGCAGGGGCCCCCTGTCCCCTCTGCCTAAGACCCTCCAGGCGCTGCTTGATGGGCCCTCCAGGCGCGCCCTATGCAGGTACCTCTTAGTTTCCCCCCCGGTAGCCAGTACTAAGGGCACCCAGAGTCGCCAAGCTCTGGTTGGTACCTTTTCGCAGCCTCCAGGAGGTACTCAGCCCACCACGCCAAGGTGAAGACCTTTTCGGAGGGAAATTCTTGACTTGACTCAGCGCTTTTGGAACGAATATCTTCTATTCTAAGATTGTAAATGTGATGTGTTGTCTAAGATTGTCTTGCACAATGATGACTAATCTTGATTAGAGCTCACGATGTTCTGTCTCTCTGAACTTCAAACAAATGACTGAAACGCAATGTCTTTTTAAATCAAATTTTGCTTAAAAATCAAAAGTAGAACTGTTGTGCAAGCCGCTCTTAATGTTTGTTGGTGAATAACACATTATCGTCATCCAAACGATATTCTGGTTGCGGCCTGGCGGGCCCGGGGTCCGCTTTTCCTTCTGCCTCCACTTCGCACGGACTTCTGCATCCTTTGTGTACAACCCATTGGCACATATGTCACCTCCTACAATGTCTAGCCAGCTCTTCTTGGGCTTGCTAAACCTTTATTTTCTTTGATATAATGGCTTCGTGCATTTAGCACATTTAGCCATTGTCAAGCAAGAGATATATTAATAACATATAAATCATAGGAAATGAGAATGAGTGATGATAAATGGTAAATGAGATGCCCTCCCCCTAAGCCCTTTGAGTCCTCAGTAAAGATGTGGGACTATACTGAGATCTCACATGGACTCCTTGAGAGAAAATTTGAAAAGTGATGTTGCACTGTTTTGTTTGATTTACCAACACTCATGTATGTTCACAAACACTTAACGGTTAATAATCCACCGTTATTACACATTAATGTTAGAAATATCACAAATTTTAGAAAATAAAACAAAACTGCAGACATGACGCTTCACTTTCCCGCCAAGAAGTCAGCCAGCTCTTCTTGGGCTTGCTAAACCTTTATTTTCTTTGAAATAATGGCTTTGTGCGTTTAGCACATTTAGCCATTGTCAAGCAAGAGATATATTAATAACATATAAATCATAGGAAATGAGATTGAGTGATGATAAATGAGATGCCCTCCCCCTAAACCCCTGGAGTCCTCAGTGAAGATGTGGGACTATCTGAGTTCTCACATCGACTTCTTAAGAGAATTTGAAAAGTGATGTTGCACTGTTTTGTTTTATTTACCAACACTCATGCACGTTCACAAACACTTAACGGTTAATAATCCACCGTTATTACACATTAATGTTCGAAATATCACAAATTTTAGAAAAAAAAATCAAAACTGCAGACATAACGTTTTACTCTTCCGCCAAGAAGTCCCTTGGTAATCTCTTTGTATACAATGTCATCTATTGACAAACTATGACAAATAATTTGACAGACATCATTTCTGTCAAATTATTGTCAAGTAATTATGCAATCTCTTTTTTAACAACTTAAACACTGGGTCCGTGTGGTGGAGTATATGATCTGACTTTTTGTCGTCAAGGTTTGGAGAGGAGAGCCGTAACTGTTTCCATTAATTTAATTCCATACACCCATAACAAAATTTACATTATATCAATATTTACATAACTTCCATCAAAGTAACGAAGCTCATAATTAAATTTATAACCGAACCACTTATGAAGATTCACTTGCAAAATAGGAAAATCTGAAATATCCCCAATTTATTACAAAAAAATGTTCTTTAAAAATTTAAAATAATTGTCATAAGTTTAAAAAAAAAAGGTTGATTACTCGTAAGCTATATAAGATTGAGGATACATGGGGGTGATTCGGGTACCCCAGTTCTTACTCGTACTCTTGAGACTCATTCTAAGGACCCACATATTGATTTCCTTTCATCTATCTTTCGTTATAGAGTCAGACACAACCGCCCGATACCGAATATTTACTAACACGAAAAATTTTAATTTTCCAACTGCTTGCGAAAGATTTAGTAAATGGTTCATTTAAGACAATCTAAGTAACAATGTGTAATCCAAGCACTAAACGCACCCAATCACCCAAGTCTCATGTGGAAGGTAGAGGTAAGGGGAACTCAAATATATATTATTCAATTGTAAACGCACTCTGCCTGATGGTAAGTAGTCGACGTAGTAAAAACTGGGAGCTCTTTTAAAGCAAATAAATAATTTTCTGGCAATAACACCAATTACTTCGTTCCAAGATAAGTATCATTTATAACTTGTATTATAGATACAAAGTAACGGATAAACATATAAAAACATATTTGTTTTTTATAAATACATACTTAATATACATAGGAAACCACGTTTAACTTGGGATGAACGTGATTACAAGAAAAACCTCTTAATGAAATAAATGCTTTATCACGCTTTAGCTTAAAAGTCCCGGGACTACAGGAGCTGTAAAACACATTCCCACATGGAGAATTCCGAAGCATTCATATACAACATGTAACAGAATAAGGGTTACACCAAGAAAGTAGTTTGTTATAAATCGGCTACTCAATCGATTAAAAATATTTAAAAAATAGGTAATTTTTTAAAAAAAAAAATATTTTTTATTTTTTTTATTTTTTTTGCGGCACTTTTCGGTGCTAAGCGATGTGTGCGTGCGTGTCTCTCTGTGTGTGTAGGTCGGTAGGCTAAAGCGCTAATATGCCCATACGATTTGCCCTCGATGAGTATAACTAATAACTTAAATAAACCATATTTAATTAAATAAAAGTAAAATTATTTTGCATGTTTTTTAATTATAATTAAATATTCTAATTGGGGTGTCTGAGGGTGTGCGTTAATTCTGTGCCATGTTGTATAGAATCGATTCACCAAATATTTTTTGCAAGTATCAATAAGAACAAGTTTTTAAGGATACTAAATAATGGAATAACATACGTAAACAATCTCTTTTTTAAATACACACTTACTATACATGGGTAAACCCAGACAAGAATAAATATAAATGTTCATGCAAACACAAATTTCTCCTGTGTGGGGATTGAGCGTAGTGCAGGTTCCTCCACGCCATAGCCGTTGTCATAAATAGATATGGTTCTTCTCGATCTCCTTACCTCTACCCTGCATATCCGCAACAATAAATCACGACTAACGTCGGCGTTTCGTTCGTCCGTCTCAGGTCGATTCGAACCGCGCTGTGATTTGAGCGATAAATCACTATTTTGGGGAATTCACTAAAATGTTAGACACCATGACATGTGGAAAGTACTGGCCTAGATATAACTTTAAGTGATATCATATCATCATCATTATCTCAGCCATCTGACGTCCACTGCTGAACATCGGCCTCCCCAATAGATTTCCACATTAAGCGATCCTGAGTCGCCTGCATCCATCGGCTTCCCGGCCTTGATATCATATCAATAACTTTAATATGGTCTAAATTACTACTATTACTATAAAATGTAACATGTCATATCATAAACGATTTTTTAGAATCATACTGACAAAGATTCAAAAAAAAATTTAAGTAAGTGTAAATTTTGTGAAATGCGGTTAGTTTCATATAACAAACAATAAAACCAATTTGATTTATCTTAGCTAAAACCTGAAAAGTCCACCTCATGATTGCCAGAAAGAAATTGCTGTTGGCAGTAAGGTCGCCCTTTGTGCAACTTATTTGAATACTAATGCAATCATATCAGCCTTATAAAGTCCACTGCTGAACATTAGCCTCCCCAATTCATTATATTCTCATAATCACCACGCTGGGTAGGCGGTGATCGCAGTTCAGGCCAGTACGCAGGATGACGCTGCTGCTCATCATCTGGTAGGATTTCTCTTCGTCGACTCTTACGACTCGACGTAAGGGGGTGGGTTAATTCTAGGCCGGTATGACACGGCAAAAATACTACTTTCACTGATATATCTTTATCTATTACTGTAATTTAAAATTTTGGTGTTACAAGAAAGTGTTCATTCATTCACTCATTCAGTTCTTCACTCATTCATTCGTTTATTCATTCAATAATTTATTGAAAGCTTAATTGAACATTCTTTACTAATGAAGTCATCTAGTAACGTTATACTGTAGCATTAGTATATTAAAATTATATAGCAAAGATTTCCAATTCTTAATTGTTGAGTAAATGTCTCGACTTGTTAATCAGACCGTACTTTCGCTCACCCTACATTGCTTCTTGTTCCTTTCTTTTGCAGGCGTAGCTACATATTAATAAATACATACATACTAATATCACAGGCATATTATACGCCCACATTTCGCCAGTTATATTGTTGGTCCCACGTAATAGGTGGCGAGACTATTGCCGTTTACCGGGAAATGTTATGTTTGCGAGAGCCTCGTTCGATTATCGGTAGGTGCACCACGAACACTTGCAGGTAAGGTTGGCTTGGGCTCGTCAAATCTTGGTAGGAGCCTTATATACCCATATTAATCAATGAAACGAGTGTAAATCTTAAAATAGGTCAATATAGCTGATTAGAGGTAACCAGAAATTAATATGAAAAGTCCACCCATTCCATTGCCTATTGTGCAACTCATTTTTTTTTCTGTTGTTCTTCTTTCTTCTTTCTTTTAAATAATGGCTTCGTGCGTCTAGCACAATTAGCCAGTGTCAAGTAAGTGATATATTAATAATATATAATTCATAGTAAATGATAATGAGTGGTGATCAAGATGATAAATCGAAGATGAAATACCCTCCCCTAAACCCCTTGAGTCCTCAGTAAAGATGTGGGACTATACTGAGATCTCACATGGACTCCTTGAGAGAAAATTTGAAAAGTGATGTTGCACTGTTTTGTTTGATTTACCAACACTCATGTATATTCACAAACACTTGACGGTTAATAATCCACCGTTATTACACATTAATGTTAGAAATATCACAAATTTTAGAAAATAAAACAAAACTGCAGACATAACTCGTCATTTTCCCGCCAAGAAGTCTTTTGTGTTGTTGTAATTTTCTTTTTTGGTGTACAAAAAAGTATTTATTCATACTGCTTTATTGAACATACTATTTAGCAAAGTTCATTGTAAAGCAACGCCAAGGCATTTTCCAAATAGGAATTGTAAAGTAAATGTCGAACAAGTCTCGACTTGTCTCGCCCGTACTTTCGCCCGCAACACCGCTGGCTGACGGACGCGTGAGTGATGCCCCTAAATGTTCCAATCTTAGTCCCCGCCAAATCTGCATTAATAAAACGAGTATAATTTATTGTACAGTTTAATTTGATAACATTATAATGATTTCGCCTGTAATTTCTACTTCAGATTTTAAATTACTTCACATGAAAAAATACCTCGTTAATCAAAACTTTTTTTCTTTAATCAAACAAATAAACTGAAGGGTTAAAAAAATTTATTCGTCTACATTGTTTTTTTTCATTAGATATAGACTCACTCGTTAAGAGTGTTTGCCAGGCTTTGGCTACTTATATAAATTAAGTTATTTGCATAAATGCAGCGTTTTCGTGATTTAGTCAGTGAATGTCAAGTAAAGTCCATCATAGTCGAGTCGAGTCCAAGTCAAGCCCCAGTTAAGACTTTACTCCACTACAATGGAGACTTTACTAAAGGCTTCTATGGAGTTTTGGAGACAACACGAAAAAATCACAATCACACTCACTTCCCTACACTTGCTGAATAAGTTATGTCCTTAAATTATATACACTATATTATCACAATAAAAACTCGAATGTAGTTTTGGAAAATAAAATACTGCCGCGATATGTCTTTTTGCGCGTTGGCGCCAAAGCTTGTCTACGTGGTTTGCCAGATATGTTACCAGTGCGAAGGTTCTTTTCTCGTACAATTTACTTCTTCACTTTGCATATTAATCTTTTAATAAAAAAAGTGTTATCCTATTTATATGAAGTATGTATTAACAAAAAAAAAAGGTATGTCAATGTTTATCCGTTCTTTAGTATCCCTAACACAAGCTTTTAGTGATCATTGTGATTGTAAGAGAATATTTATTTATTTAACGTAGATGATGATATCAGATGGTTTCACTAGTTTTACTCACGGTAGTTTTTAATATGAACTTGGCTTATGGAGACATCTGTTTCTCAGTCACCCCCGTGACGACGAAACACTAAAAATATTCGCAGCCTCCTCAGGGCATAAACAATAATAATAAATAAAAATAAATCAAATAAAATAAAATTCGTTTATTTCGGACCAAAATCCATAATGTTAGTAACAATAAATCTTAAAAACTATGTTAGTAATACAATTTTATAATTAAGTACAAAACAGGATACCACGATTACACATACCGGTTATATGTAATTGTGGCATGCATCCTAGCTATTACTAGCTATTTATTAATTATATCTGTACTCTTTTCCCGGTGGTCTTGAACAACTTCATCTTCTGACTCCAGCTGCTGGGAAGTGGCTACGCCAACTGACACTGGAAATTTCAATTAAGATTCAGGCAGCTCAAAGCCATACGATATGATATGATGATCCTAGCTATTTATATCGGTTGTGCTCTAGAGTCTAGACTTACGTTAAGAACCCAGGGTCTGCTCACTAACCAGCCAGGGCATACACAGTAAACAGCATTGAGGCTTAAACTCAAGTTGAGTTGAAACTCATTAGTGTTTGCAACCAGCAAAATTTGTCCTACCATACACCGGACACGCGGTGGGGTTAGAAGGTTGAACCCGCTGGCTTTGAAGCAGACGCTCAAATCTCTACAATAAGAGGCACTCAAATAAAATAAGAGATAAAAAATAAACAACGAATTAAATGAACGTTAGATCTATTATTGTATATAAACAATAGTGATTTAGTTAAACGGATAGAAACAATGCGTCAAATTTAATTGTGCGGGAATCGAATCGACGCCCGAGACAATATAATTTGCCTGATTGATCGCCGGGCGGCCGCACGCGAGGTTTGGGAACTCTCGAAGAAGTTCTTGATTACGCCTCAAAGAATTCGTCTATCTATATGGATATTTTGTTTTTTAAATATCAGCTTTGGTATGTACAGTTGTGAACTATAAAATGTATGCATAATTAATTAATTATTAACGTCTCACTAGATAAGATAAGATAAGATAATAATTTATTTGAATCACACACACATACATGCAGAAATATACAATATAGACATAAAAATCTTTTTTTTTTTTAAATTACACTACTGGAATCATGGCGAGAGATTCGAGGTATTGCGAATTGCGTATGCAGGTGTGTGCTGTTTCTCCACGCGCGTCTCAAACAGATGTCAGCACCCTGGGGAGGGGGCCAAGCTTGCCGGGGTTGCGGTACTGTTTGAAAGGGTTACCGCGACCTTAGAACATCGCAGGCTTAAGAAGAAAGATGGATGGTTTTTACTAAAAAGGGTTGGGTTACACACAACAGTTTGGCAGCGGACGGTTGGGTCGTCGTCGAGCGTCGCTGCTCGATCGTTTTTGTACCGATTAACGCAAATACACCTCCGTTGTAACTCCGCACATATTTTACGGAGGCGGAGGCGGATGCGGAGGTACGATTTCTTGTGGAGCTTCCGCAGTAACGGAGGCGGAGGCGAAGTTCCGTTACAACCCTGGTTTTTAGTCAATAAAAGTCTTCCGCTTAACTCATAGCGGAAGACGATTTGATGGTTTTTCAATATGAAAAAAAGGGTGTGTGGAGTTTTGCTGTAAGCATTTCTTAGGCTGCAATAAGGTCTCTTAGATTAACGGCCTGATGTTCAATGCTATAGTTGAATGGTCCCGTCCAAAGACTGACTTCTGTAAACACTAACTTTGGTGGCTCTATTGGGCGCCTTGAGAATTATTTATTTGTTTTTCAATTATGTATCAAATTGTTAATAATATGGTATGATGTCCTCTCATGACCTGTTGAGAACATGCCTGAGCCCACTATTAGAGAACTAATAAGATGAAATGGCGATAAAGTCTAGAATTTTAAGGCCTGATTTTTATTTGACTATCCTTGATCATTCTTCAAATTAATGCAAAAGATAATAAAAATACCGGCCAAGTGCGAGTCGGACGCGCATGAAGGGTTTCGTAATATTATTAAAAACAATGGTGGGTACTGAATTTTATTTGTTGTTAAATCTAATGCTCAATTCGAAATTGTATCTATAAAGGGGTTATGGTAACTAACTACTGCTTCAAAAAAAACATGTTTGTTGTATTAAATATTAATTTAAATTTTAGTACTCATTTGTAAAGTTAATTTATAACTAAATATTCTGTGAATATTTCAAGCGTCTGCCTGTTGCCATAATGAATATCTTGCCAAAACGAACAAAAAAATCACGTTTTATTTTTGGATGGGAGCCCCTTAAATATTGTTGTTATTCCGTTTTTTAATATTTGCTGTTATAGAGGCAACAGAAATACATCATAAGTAAAAATTTCAACTGTCTGAATATCACAGTTAGTAATAGAGTCTCGTTTTGTATCCTTTGTGTACGGGACCGTAAAAAGAGAACTTTCCATACCTACATTGGGAAAGAAATCTAATTCATACAAATAGTCACAATATAATTGTAAAATTTGTGATATATCCCTACGGATCCCTATTTCCTATTCCTTTTTTGACAGCATTGTTTCGTCTGTATTCAAATCCTTAATTTCATACAAGTAACAGAACTATATATAAATATATATAAATATATAAATATATATATATATATATATATATTCATTTTTGACATACACTAACCACTAGGTAGAACCTTGATAGGTCAAGCCTACGCTAGCAAGCTATATGCTGCAGTGAGTATCGTTTGCCTAAAAGTACGGTAATAACGACGAATATTTCTTAGGAATGAAAAGAAAATCAAAAAGGTACATCCCCCTAACTACTAACCATCTGTTACATCAAAACAAACAAAAACAAAGCGCTTAAATCTCCAAAATTACTTTACAATATATCAATCACAGCGTTTACAAAACGATATAAATGGCCGAAAGGAACGACGTACGCCGAAAAAAACATTAAGCGGAACACGAAGGCGAAATTATAATAATTCGACCGAAGGATGATCGCGGGTAATCTGATAATACCCCATTGAACTGGGCCTTTCAATTTTTTGATTAGGAATGTTTCAAATGATGCCCTTGTAATTTATTGATGTTCGTCTGGTGTTCCGTAGCTAAATGTCACACATTATTATTTCTACGAAAACAAATATTACAGTTTGGTCGCAATTATGTTGCCAAGAATGAAAAAGGATATAAAGATCCGTAATACCTAAATGTGTAAAGTGTAATACTTATAGTGAACTATTTATTTGAAATAAAAAATACGACGTTGCCGAAAATGGAATACGGTTTAAGAATCCGTACCTAAAGTCCAAAGCGAAATACTCTCTTTATTTTATTAAATAAAAATTATTAAATAAAAATAACAGCACTAGTTTTAAACCTTTTTTTTATTTTTATTGTCGGTTAAAAATGCTGTTTACGCACTGCCTCCCGGCAAATGGGGGGACCTTGAGGAGAGTGTGGGGCTCATTGCGGCAGACGCGACTCCGACGACGCCCGCCTGCGGCTAACGTCCCCCGGATCTGAACTGGAAGGATCTCCTCAAGGAAGCGTGATGTGAAGCGCCCCCCCCCCTACCTCCTTGTGCGGTCATAGCGTAACTGGCTGACTTCGTGAGGGTCCACCAAGGACCGCAGTAAACGTTTCCCGAGGCCTCGCCCACGCAGGACACACCACCAATGTGTGCTGCACAGTTTCAACCGCGCAGTCACAGTGGTGGCATCATCGGGTCGATTTCCTTCCGGCGACGTCACCACTGTGTCCGGTGCGGGGCGGAGACGCTGGCTCCGGGATTGCGCGCCACCGCGAGAACCTCGGCGTCGAGTTCCCACGGAAGAGACCCAGCCAGCGCGCATGCCACCTCATGACGACACGAGTCGCCATGACCCTCTGCGAATGCTGCAGGATCTGTCGATGGCGACCCGTGATGGAGCTCGCCCAAATCGAGGCACCATACAGGGCTTTGAACCGCACCACTCCCATGTAAAGGCGACGGCAACTTCTATCACTTCCGCCGAGATTGGGGAGCAGGCGAGATAGAGCTACCGCCGTGCTCACCAACCTTGGTCCCAGGTGCCGAAGATGTGCCTCAAAGTCTCATCTGCTGTCGAGAAGGACGCCGAGATACTTCAGCGTGTTCCTGACAGGGATGGGAGTTCATCCGACTATGCGCCATATTCTTTCTTTTTTTTTTGTTTTGCGTCGGTAACAAAATGCGCTTACGCACTGCCTTCAGCACTCAGCCCCTCCACCAGGACAAGGTGAAGACCTGCTCGGGGGGGATGCACCATATTCTGAGATAAGCTCAGCCAAGTTACTCCATTATTTAACACTATTGTAAGTAGTTAGTAAGATATGGAGTTTATAAAATTAATACCCATAACGTAAACAGCTAAACCCTATTATCCTCAAAATTTTAAATTATACGTTGTAGTTACCTAATTATAATAAAGTTGACCTTAATTATAATCTTATTAGGGGAAGCCATAATGTCCTCGTATATTTATCGACCATCAAAACTTTTTGCCTTAAAAAAAAAAAAAAAAAGTTCTTAAACTGAACAAAATAAGTAAGTATAGGGTTTTTGGGTTGTGTCGTAGCATCGTCGCTTATGAGAAACGCTTGAATAAATTATTTTGTCGTATATACAATACTTGCGGCTGCCTGAGACTTAATCCGCGTGATCTACACATTAATCTTCGTCTTGAACCACTCTATTTATTAAAAAAACCGCATCAAAATCCGTTTCATAGTTTTATAGATCTCTAAGCAAACATACGGGCAGGCAAAGAAAAAATATTTCATTTTATACTATGTAGTGATAATTTGCAACTATAAGAACTACAAAAAAGCACTCGTGGCTCCCCAGTGCATGGTGTTCGAAAACGATCACAGAAGTAAAGCAGAGTTCACTGAAGTCAGTCAGTTGGATGGGTAATCGTTTGATTGGCATTTAATATCAAGCGCTTCCGTGCTTGCGAAAGCGCGCTATGATTTGCCAACAATTTGTATTACTATTGAACAAAATAAATATTACTATACATTTCAAACCTCAAGTCATAAACTAACTGGACAACGGACAGACATATGTATTATATTTATATATAATATTATTCACAATACAACAATAAGCTTGTTTTATTTTATTTTTCATATGTATCTTGTACAGCTAAAAAATAAAAACCCGATTTCGATAAAATTAAACATCCGAATCCCAGAATCAGACCACCAGATAAAAATGAGGTAAAACTATGTTAGATAGGGAGGTGTAGAAAATGGAACAAAACGCAACATAACCTCAAACAGTACGGTGAAGGACCATAACCGAAATTATTATGTTTTGTACAATAAGCTGTCTCGCCCGGACCAGCCTTGCAATTATATACTAACTAGTCACAAATTACCTAACTTGTAAAGAAATAAATATTTTTGGGTATCTTCTACAGCGCTTTTTGCCCGTAATAAAAACTGCTTGTGTAGGTAAGTACTACAAAATGGATACAATTAAATAGTTCCATAGTTTTCTTTAAATTCAATACATAAAATACCATTCAAAATTATATTTTTAAATTGTATTTTAACAATTGTGTCTTAAAAAGTACTTTCTAAATTTTGCGAGAAAATAAAAAAAAACATCGGATTCCCGGAATCAAACACCACAATAAAAATTTCAAAAAACAATGTTATGGGGTGTAGAAAAATGAAACAATACGCAAGATAAACCCTAAACATTACAGTCCATGACCATATAATACCCGAAATTATTATGTTTCGTACAATTTGCTGGCTTGCCTGGTGCTTTCTGATATTCAACTAATAGTTTATTACCTACATTGTAAGTTAATAACAAAACAAATATTAAAAAGCTTGTATGAGTACATAAAGCATATATTTATAAAAATGGTTTATTGTTCATACATTATATCATCTACGTCTCGATAAAACCAAACAGCCGATTCACGGAATCAAAACACGAGATAAAAATCTCTGAAAATAATATTATGGGGTGTAGAAAAATGGAATAAAACGCAACATAACCTCAAACATTACGGTCAAGGACCATAAAATACCCGAAATGACTATGTTTAGTACAATTAGTTGGCTCGCCCGGTTCAACCTTGCAATTATAAAACGCTTTGTGATATACTAACAGCCAGTTAACTTGGGTCAGGTCAATGTTTATAACAAAATTCTTTAAATGCGGAAAAAGGTTTTTTGTTTTCTTTGCTAGATATTTTTATAGTAATGATAATACAATGATAGTACAATTACAATGGAACATTTTTTTCAGTCTAACTTTCATGTCATTTATGGCTAAAAAAGCTAGGCTTCTAGCTTGAATTTTTTCAAATTCCAAAGATCATGTCTGGCTAAATGCACAAGCCGTGCGAGTTATATTAGGTCGGGGAAAAAGTCTTTTCGCATAACGTAGGTATAAACTTATTTTAAATTTTTTTTGACTGTACTATTTGTGTCTGGCTGGTTTTGGTAACATTAGAAAGGTTCCATTATAAAGAAAAGAAAAAAATAAAAAAAAGTTGTTTCCCGCTATTTTTCATTTGTTTTTCTCTCCGTAAAAATGAGTGAATCTAATGAAGAAATTCGATACATTTTAAAATTTTATTATAAAAAAGGCAAAAATGCAACTCAAGCAGTGAAAAAAATTTGTGATGTTTATGGACCTGATGCAGTGTCAGTAAGAGTAGCACAAATTTAGTTCAAACGTTTTCAGTCCGGAAATTTTGATGTTAAAGATGCACCTCGCTCTGGTCGCCCTGTTACGAATAAAATGGACGCCATTTTTGAAAGAGTGGAGCAAGATCGGCATATTAGTAGTTACGATGTAGCTGAAGAACTGGGAATTGACCACAAAACAGTTTTGACCCATTTGAAGAAAGCTGGTTATACAAAAAAGCTCGATATTTGGGTGCCACACGAGCTCACTCAAAGAAACTTAATGAACCGTGTACTCATTTGCGATTCATTATTGAGACGTAATGAAACCGAGCCGTTTTTGAAGAGATTGATAACTGGCGATGAAAAGTGGATCACGTACGACAAGAACGTGCGAAAAAGGTCGTGGTCGTTGGCCAGGCTTCACAGACTGTGGCCAAACCTGGCCTAACACGAAATAAGGTGATGCTGTGTGTATGGTGGGATTGGAGGGGCATTGTTTATTATGAGCTTTTACCGCCCGGCAAAACCATCGATTCTGATCTTTACTGCCAGCAACTGATGAGATTAAAGGAAGCAGTCGAGAGAAAACGGCCGGAATTGATCAACAGGAAGGGTGTGGTCTTTCATCACGATAACGCTAGACCACACACATCTTTAGCCACTCAGCAAAAATTAAGAGAGTTCGACTGGGAGGTCCTAGTGCATCCACCATATAGCCCTGACCTTGCGCCTTCAGATTTTCACCTGTTTCGGTCTCTGCAGAATTCTTTAGGTTCTGTAAGGTTGACCTCAAGAGAGGACTGCCAAAACTATTTGTCCCGTTTTTTTGATCAGAAGTCCCAAAGTTTCTACAGTAACGGGATAATGTCTCTGTCCACAAAATGGCAGAAAGTTATTCAACAAAACGGTACATATATATTGTAAATAAATGTAAATAAACTTTGAAAAAAATGTCTTGACTTTTCATACAAAAATACGAAAAGACTTTTTCCCCAACCTATTATATTAAGAAGAAAGATGATTTTGACTTTTGACTTAGACCTATTAACTTGGGTCAGGTCAATGTTTTTATCGAAATTATTTAGATGTGGAAAAACGTTTTTGTTTTTTACACAAGTAAGATCGACCGTCTATAAAGACAAAGACTTTATATTTCACATGAAATATGGTACTAAAGTGGTCTTAAATTTAATAAAGTCCGCATATTTCACCAGTTACTGGTACGCAGAAATAAAATCAGAGGATTCTAATCTCACAATCATAAACTAAAAGAAGTTTTTATGTGTGAGATTTTAATATTATATTTAACTTTTACTGTTTTTGATAATTAGTGTAATTGGTGTATTCCGTTCTGATTAAATAAATAAATCACACTGAAATCACGAAGCTTAGATTCACTTTTAAGCAACAAAAAATATTTAAGTGTGAGTGAATCTAAGTGCCAGTTCCGAGCCACCGCTCTGTAAGAAGAATGGCAAAAAACTCACAGGCTGTTTTAAATTTATCCATTTATTTGGTATTTGAATTACAATCTTCTCTGTGAAGCTATACAATGCAATATAATATAATATTAACAATATTTATGTTTTAAGTCATTCATATTGGAAAACCCTGTATGAAACGGCAGCTTATTCCCAAACATTTTTATCTGCTATATAGTTTTTGATAGAATAGTATCCCTTTGAAGATAGCTTGCGTTTTATTGTTAATTTAAATTTATTTAGGCTTAATTACTGTAAATTGCTTTGGGATTCTATTGTAAAATCGCACACAATGACCTTTACATAATTTGTTTATCTTTTGCTCCGCCATAATGTTACATTATATAAAGATATATAATAAATATTTTATTTGGATAGTAATGAAATAAATTTTACTCCGTGTAACGTTAACGTTTAACGTCGATCCAAAGACAATCCTTTTTTTAAAATAGACGCGTGAATCAAAAAGGCCATACATCATTTCGGTTCCTAGTCATCAAGGGAGTAGGTAATTTTGTAATAAAATTCCTGAGATTCCATTGCCTATTTATGTATGAGACAATTACGGTGCCAGCACGCGAGGCCCGCCATTACAGCCGTGTTAGCTTAATACTAGGCTGTATATCTATCATTTTTTACGCATTACGTCCAGACGACGGAATGCTAATAGGCGGAATGTTTGGGGATTTCGTAAATTGAGTGTTATGACATGATGACTCAAGTGGACCGTTTCTCATACTACAAGCTGGACTTTTGAAGGATATTCAAATTTCTTTCCTCATAATAAAAAAATGGCGGTAAGGCAGAAACTGACCTTCGCAGCTTTTTTTTATATTCCAGTTTTCTTATACTAGATTATGTTTATGATTTTATATTTTAGACGTAAACGTAGTAGAGGACGGCCTCCCACGCGATGGACCGATGATCTGGTCAAGGCGGCGGGAAGCCGATAGAAGCAGGCGACTCAGGATCGCTCTATGTGGAAATCTATTGGGGAGGCCTATGTTCAGCAGTGGACGTCAGATGGCTGAGATGATGATGATGATGATTTATATTTTAGATTATGATCATGTATTGTGTATATAGGTACCTACTAGATTTTTGAACATGTCGCGTGCTTAAAGGAACATCGACCCATTAATAAATAGGTCAGGTTTGAGTTACGTACTTGTACAGTCTTTCTATTTCTTACTGAGATCGAGATTGAACTACTTATTAATACATCAGTATCAATTTAATTCGCTTACAAGTAGGAATACTTGATTCTTTAGAAGATCTTCTTTTGTGATGTCCCAAAAGTCATCATCATCATCATCATCACAGCCCATTAACGTCCCACTACTGAGCACGAGCCTCCTCACACAAATCAAGGTGTGAGGGTATTGGGTCATACTCCACCACGCTGACCCAGTGCGGATTGGCGGAGGCAGGTGTATGGCGTCCTGCTGTTAGAATTTTTCAAGCCGCCCATGAGGCCTCTAACATGGCTTAACGACTACCACATTTAGTGATAACCGGGACCAACGGCTTAACGTGCCTTCCGAAGCACGGAAGCGCTCGATATCAAATGCCACACAAACGGTCACCCATCCAAGGACTGACCTCTGTAAACGCTGCTGTACTTTGGTGATCGTTTCCAACCACCGAACACCGCAGAGCTACGAGCGCTTCCCAAAAGTCGTCTTATTTTAATTAAGTCTCTATTCCATTAAGCATGCGATGCCTTCTTCGGCAACGTACAAAAATGTAGAAAAGTAGCATTTTATTTTGAATTGTGATTTTCCGTATTGATTTCTAGACTCTATAAAAGCTTCTAATAAAGTTCACTACTTTACTGGACCATGACTTTGACTGAACTTTAACGAACTTTATTTGACTTTCACTGTGACTAAATTACAAACGAGCTGCATAATGAAAATAACTTAATTCATCAAAATATACAAAATTCAAAAAATTCAATTTTATTTATTCAAGTTTGGCTCATAGAGCTCTTATGAATGTCATAGTTATAAACTAACGCGCCCATTCACTGCGAGCGGGAGCTTAATCGTAAAAGAACGGGCAAGAAAATCGTCAAGGTTGGTTTTTTCTCCCGCCAGTTACAATAAAAACACCTAATATTAAAACAATTGTGTTCTGCAGTCACAAGATCCAAAAGAACAGAAGACAAAACTTTCCTAGCAATATTAACATAATTGCGGACAATCGGACAAACACAGCAGACATGAGAAGACGCGTTTCGCTCAACCATATTTTAGGGAACGCAACGAACCGACGCATGACGCCACCACCGCAGAAATTTGATACCAACATCGGCATTTGGCAATAGAGTATTTGCGAGTGTATAACCTATATGGCGCGGAGGTTAGCATTTCTGCACTCCGCTTTTAAGAACGTGGGTTCGATTAACACGTATGACAAATCTTTGTGTGCATGAACATAAATATTGTTCTGATATATAAATGTATGTCCCTCAGGGTTCAATTTTAGGACCATTTCTCTTTTTAGTTTATATAAATGATTTGCCATTTTTTATGAGTAGGTGTTGTGAGATGGTATTATTTGCTGATGATACTTCTTTAGTATTTAATATTGATCGACATAAAAAGGACTTTAGCGATGTAAACGATGTCCTTGCAGAGCTGCTTCGTTGGTTTACTGTTAACAACTTACAGCTAAATGCTAAAAAATCGAAATGTATTAAATTCACTGTTCCAAACGTAAGGAAACTCGAAACAAATATCATTATTGACGGTCAGAAACTAGATTTAGTAGATTCTACTGTTTTCTTGGGAATAACTATAGATGAAAAACTTCTTCTTGATACTCTTGCTGGCAAACTTAGTTCCGCAGCTTATGCTATTCGCAAAATTCGCCAATTAACAGATGTTGATACGGCAAGAATGGTATACTTTAGTTATTTTCATAGCCTAATGTCTTACGGTATTCTTATGTGGGGACTAGCAGCAGATATAGAAACAATTTTTATTTTACAGAAACGGGCTGTAAGATCTATTTACGGACTAAGCTCACGAACAACTCTTAGAGAAAAGTTTAAAGAAATAGGTATCTTGACTGTTGCCTCTCAATACATTTATAATAGTATAATATTTATAAAACGAAACATAGAAACCTATAACAGGCGCTGTGATGATCACAGTTTTAATACTAGAAATAGAAATAAATTATTAAATCCTTTTTTACGCCTGCAAAAAATTCGCAAATCGTTTATGGGGCAGGGTATACAATATTATAACAAAATTCCAAAAGATATTTTATATTTGCCTTTTGAAAAGTTTAAGCAAACCGTTAAGACATCACTTACCAAGAAAGGGTATTACACGGTTAATGATTACGTTAATGACAAAAACGCTTGGATGTAACATTTACAATGATAAAAGTTGTGTTTTGCGGCCCTCTTTACAATATAACGATTACTTACATACATTGTCTATATAATTTTAATTTTTAATTAAGACTGCTCATATACGATTTATTGGAAATTGTTTTGATGGCTGCATAGCTTAACTGATACCATATGGTATACCACTTTACAGTAACAAAATTGTGGTTTGCAGCACATTTAATTCAGTCTTCTAATATAAATGTTATTTTTACTAAAATCCTTTTATATCCAGCTTGAGTATATCACGCTCACTTATATGTTTCCGCGGTGGTAGCGTCATGCGTCGGGTCGTTACGCTCCCTAAAATATGGTTGAGCGTAACGCGTCTGCTCATGTCTACTATGTTTATCCGTAATTATGTTAATATTGCTAAAAAGAGTTTTGTCTTCCTTTTCTTTTTTTTCAAATCTTGTGACTGCAGAACACAATTGTTTTAATATTATGTATTTTAATTGTAACTGGCGGGAGAAAAACCCAACCATGACGATTTTCTTGCCCGTTCTTTTACGATCAAGCTCCCGCCCGCAGTGAATGGGCTCGTTAGTTTATAAGTATGACATTCATAAGAGCTCAATTGAGCCAAAGTTGAATAAATGAATTTTAATTTTTTTAATTTTTTACCAATATGACATCATTTTAATGTGACTTATTTGTATTTCGAACTATTTATCATTATATATTTTATTTTTCTATTAAATAATGGCTTCGTGCGGTTTGCACATGTAGCCAGTGTCGAGTAAGATATATATTAATAACATATAACTTATAGTAAATGAGAAAGAGTGGTGATAAAGATGATAAATGGTAAATAAGGTGCCCCCTCCCTCTAAACCCCTTGAGACCTCAGTAAAGATGTGGGACTATTCAGAGATCTCACATGGACTTCTTGAGAGAATTTGATAAGTGTTGTTGCACTGTTTTTTCATTCACCAACACTCATGTACGTTTACAAACTCTTAACGGCTAATTATCCGCCATTATTACACATGCATGAAATATCACAAATTTTAGAAAATAAAACAAAACTGCAGACATGACGCTTCACTTTCCCGCCAAGAAGTCGCAACAATTTTTTTTTCTTTATTTTAAATAATGGCTTCGTGCGTCTAGCACATTTAGCCAGTGTCAAGTAAGCGATATATTAATAATATATAATTCATAGTAAATGAGAATGAGTGGTGATAAAGATGATAAATGGTAAATGAGATACCCTCCCCTAAGCCTCTTGAGTCCTCAGTAAAGATGTGGGACTTACTGAGATCTCACATGGACTCCTTAAGAGAAAAATTGAAAAGTGATGTTGCACTGTTTTGTTTGATTTATCAACACTCATGTATGTTCACAAACACTTAACAGTTAATAATCCACCGTTATTACACATTAATTTTAGAAATATCACAAATTTTAGAAAATAAAACAAAACTGCAGACATGACGCTTCACTTTCCCGCCTAGAAGTCGCAACTAAATATTTGGTGTAATTGTATTCAATTTTTTTTTAATGCGACACGTCATTTTGACTTCAACCTGTCTGATGGAAAGCGGTAGATGCAGAGCAGCAAAATGAGGGCGCTCCACCGTGGAGTACGCACGGTAACAATTGAACCCACTCATAACGGGCTGTATGCCGTTTCACGCCCCGCTTAATAGACCCGATACTATAGGAGCTGGGAAACACACGCCGGCAGAGGATTTCAAATCCTAATGGTCTTATCCAGGAATGCCTTACCAAATTTCTTGGTTCATGTGACTTTTTTTTAAATAAACGCGTGAATCAAAGAGGTACTTACACTAAACTAAAGGTACATACTTCATTTCGGTCTCCAATCATCAAGAGAGTTAGGTAATTGTGTAATAAAATTCCTGAGATTGCATTCCCTATATAAGTATGAGACAATTACATGCTTCACAGTATGGGGATTGCCCAAAGACCAACACGTGCTGTTCGGGACCCAAATGCCAGCTAGCTTAATTACATAAATTTAAGATTCTAATTTCTTTAATTTAAAACATAATTAGCAGTGAATATACCTAAATATAAAAAGTTTAGTATGTGCATTCACATTCAAAGTTTGGACAAATGTTTAATTTGTAATATTTACTTTTGTGGTAGCTATAGTGAAACCTGCATGTTAAATGTAACCTCTGTGGTAAGACAAGTCACTCAAAGACAACCCTTTTTCTGATCTTCTGTTAATTTATCATTGCTGCATATATTTTGTTGCTGACTGCAAAACAGAACCATTTTTGTCCTTTATATTTTTGAAATAATTGCAACCGTAAAAAAAACCCTTATATTACAATTCAACTTTCGAATATTAGTTAAACTAGGGAATACCGAAACGAATCAATTCCAACGGGCGGTCATTTGAAACAAAACGGCACAACTCCAAAAAGCGCAAAAAAATCATAACTCATGACGTATTCGGTAATTTTTAATTGATGACTCAACCCGTGTTAAATCAGACACAAATGAGCTGTTAATGCTTTATTACTTTTTTATCTCTTTCAAAGAGTCGGTCTCTTGTTTTATATCAACGTTCGAAAGAAGTGTTAGTGAAATATTGCTACTTAATTCAGTTTTAATCGCTTCCTGTGTCTTTAATAGGCTTTTAGAGATGAATGGGGAATAGTCAATTTCTTTAGTTTTTTTGTTTTATTTTTGTTTTAAATCAAAATTTTGGTGCCTAGTAAGAAATAAAATATGGTCCCAATGTCTTTGTACAGAAACTGTTTTCTGTTTTGATTTACAACAAATAAGTATCTGTATTGGTTACGGTACTAGTTGATTGTAATAGTGTTTCTTTACTCATACAACATTCAGAACCATTCTGATTCGAAAATACCCAGTTAGTTATAATTAAATACGCGTATATACGTAATACTATACAACACCTGTACATATGAAATACCGGTTGAGAGTTTTGAATATTGTAAAGACTAAGTTGACAGATAGTATTACGTCGAGATATATAAAAAATATTATTTGAAACATACAAAAAGCCGATTTACATACAAACAATATGTTTTATACTACTAAGCAAATGTAACTAAATTATAATAGCGCGGGAATTGTTACAAAGATATTTTCAATCCATCACTGGAATTCCGCAAAGTAACGCCTGAATCAATAAATTATCTACTACTACTACTACTTTCTGGGAGAAGTCATAAAAATATAATTTGATATTTACTTCTTATATCTAGTGTATAATAATATAATTTAGGACATAAAATATTTATTACGTTCAAACTCCAAATAATAACTAAAAAAATAAGCAAACAAAAAAAATGCTTGAATTTAAAACTTTCGCTCTAGTACTCACGTACCAATTAAACTTCTTACCAAACATCAGGGGCCTATACAAAATCAAATAAAGGCAATATAATAATAATTCAACAACAACAAAAGGGTTTCTGGCAACTTTTGTGATAATGATGTCGAAATGCCCAACTTTTTCGCTCCGCCGACCAAATGTTGACACCTCGGGCTGTTTATCGTGAAGCCACCACCAAAAGAAAATTAATTGTTCCGGTGAAGTCAAAATTTCACAATTGCAGGCGTTACGCCATTTCGGCAGTGCGGTGATGCAGCTGTGACAGTTGTTAGGATTGACGAAATTTTGAATTTTTGGAGTGACCTTCGATATTTTTTGCTGTTAAATTTATGTACAATAATAATTTGCGTATTTTTTTTATTTATATTCGTGAGTAGACGCAATCACTTTGAAACGTCTGAATGCGAAAAAAATGAGAAATTTAACGTGGTTCCTGCCGATCAAATAATGAGTTCGCGTTGTTTTTTGTTTCATAATAATTATTAATAATTCATTTTTTTAAGCATCTTTAGTCTCAAGTGATGGATTAAAAATATCTTTGTAACAATTCCCGCGCTACTATAATTTCCCGAAAAATCGAGAAACTATTCAACACGACATGTGTTTCGCCCTTTTATAGGGCATCTTCAGTTAAGATAGGAGCCTCAGAACAACGCTGAAACGAGAGTTCTCGTTCACTTGCTTACAATGGATTTCCGCAAAGTAACGCCTGTATCAATAAATTATCTTTAGTCTCATTATCAATTTTAGGATTATGTTAGTAACAAATATACTTAACTAATGTTAGTAAACCATAACAATAAATAAAGGGGTATAGAGATCCTACCAAGACCTTCTTTTTTTTTGTTTTACGTTCGTAACAAAATGCATTTACACACTGCCTTCCGGCCTAAGGGGGACCGAAAGGGGGTGTGGGACTCACCACCAGCAGACGCGACTGACAGCATTAATACCCACTTAAAATCTTCCGACGACGCCCACCGCTTGTTGTTAAAAAGGGGGGGGGGCAGGGTTGCGGCGTCTGATATTGGTCTCGGTGGGTCAATAGTTAGAGATCAGTGGCCCCCTGCCCTTGCTGCCAGAGACCCTGGCGCTGCTTGACGGGCCGTTCTGGCCCGCCCGCTGCGCCCTCCACAGGTCCCTCTTATTGTCCGCCCCGGTAGTCAGTACTAAGGGCACCCAGAGTCGGTGCACAAACCATTTTAGATTTACTTTTTTCTATTATATTTTTGCAGGAATTTGTGCAAGAATATAATATAGACAAATTTTCAACTATTTTAACATTAAGTGTTTTCTATTAATTTCCATATGGATCTTTGCAAAAATGCTCCTTGTTAAAAAAAACTCTTTACAATTAATAGTTTTTCCTTTTTTTTTATTTCCGCACGCATTTGTGTAAGAATCTGTATAGGTATCTAGGTAGAACTCTTTTGAATACTTTCTACTTTTTTTTTCTTTTTTTGTTCCCGCACGCATCTGTGCAGCCTTTGTGTGGTCCGCCGGTGGGCCCGCACCGTGCAAATGTTATTGCCAATTTTCGTCACCGCCATTATTTTATGGTTTGCGTCGACTTTCCAGGCCCGAGGTGCTGACATTTGGTGTTCGACAAAAAGAAAATAAAACCTTCTCATGATCGCTATGTCGAGCAAAGGTTAGTTATTATGTCTATACCCTGCTTTAAAGGGGTTCGATTCCCACACAGGACTTAATACTTGTGTGCTTATAAGTAACTATAGTCCTTTTCACCTTGGATGATTTCTGTGACACTTCATCGGGTTCCGAATTACGCGTTTTTTGTTTGAGAAACAAAAATAATTTTATCGTATAATATTTTTATTTATTGGTGACGTTGTTACGAAAATTATAAAAATTAAATACTTTAAACTCATAAAGCAAAAACAGTCTCGTTTAGTGTAATTTATAGAAATATAAAATAGAAAAACACATATAAATAAAATACCTACGCAATTCTTGCCGTGGAACGGAACGTAGAAAGAACATAGGGCTGAGAAATCACATAATCAGCGGCCATCTCGTGATAGCTCGACAATCGCTCGAAAATGCATTAAATTGTCTGTCAGTAAATTTAACTATATTTTATAATTGGGCGAAAGTAGTGGAGAAGAGATTATATTAGAGGACTGAGAGCGGTACGTCAGGAAGTAACCAAAGAATTAAGTATTTTAAAATTCTGTATTATTAGTATCTTAATAAAACTGTGTAAAATATACCGTTTATGTATTTATGCACAATAAACTTTCATTATAATACATATACACCAAAAACATTTGAGTTTTGGTTTATTCAAATCGATTTTATTTCCTTATAAATTACCTATTATCGATTATCGGAAATATTAAATACGATTTCATTAGAGGACGTCTCTACAAGTGTCAAAAATCGATCTGCCATAGAAATCATCTAAGGTGAAAAGGACTATAATATCTGTTTTCCTATTAAATAAATAAATAAATATTTCTGACACTTACACCAATTATTTAGTTTCAAGATAAGTATCATTAAGAACTTGTGTTATGGATACTAAAAAACGGATAAACATACATAAATACTATTTTTTTTTGTAAATACATACTTAATATACATAAGAAAACACCCAGACCAGAACAAATATTCATGTTTATCCACACAAAGATTTGTCCTGCGTGGGAATCGAACCCACGACCTTAGGAGCTAAGAGCGGGTATTCTCGCCACCACGCCATATCGGTCGTCAATTGTTATTAATAAACATACGATGGTATGTTAAAGTATCAAAAGTATGTATTCGTTATACTCGTATATAAGATCTATATTTTATGCATTTAAATAAAAGATATTTTACAATACGTTCATTTTAAATGTAAGTTGGTATATCTTAGAATATGCAATTCATATATATTTTTGAATATGAATATCGGTTTACCTTGACAGATTAAGTTGAGGCATTGCAAAGTTACGAACAAGAGAAGTGCATTAGATATTCTGCACGAAAGCAGGGAAACGAGCGACAAGTTACAGTGGTTGAAATACAGGAAATTAACAGACAAATTGGTCCTTAGTACATATAATTAGCTTCTATTTCGATAGTTTAGATAGATTTTTTTTGTAGTTTTCCAATATACATTATAACTTCTTATATTTTGTAGTTTTCATAGTACTTACGTGATAATCAACTGTATAGGGTGTATAGGGATCCTACCAAGACCTGAGGAGCCCCAGCCAACCTCACCTGCAAGTCGTGCACCTGCCGATTGACGGACGAGGCTCTGGCGAACATAACAGTGCCCTGTAAGCGGCAATAGTCTCGCCCCATTACGTGGGACCAACTATATAATTGGCGAAGTGTGGGCGCATAATATGCCTCTGCCTACCCCTTCGAAGAAACAGGCGTGATAGTATGTATTTATTTGTATGATTTTTATATATTTTGCATCATCATCATCACAGCCCATTAATGTCCCACTACTGAGCACGAGCCTCCTCACACATATCAAGAAGTGAGGGTATTGGGACATACTCCATACGCTGACCCAATGTGAATAAACGGAGGCAGGTGTATGGCGTCCTGCTGTTAGAATTTTTCAAGCCGACCATTAGGCCTATAACATGGCTTAACGACTACCATATCCTCTCTTATGTTGAATGACATTAGCCCACTTTCCGTTATCTGTTGTGCCGGGAGCCGGTATGGTCAACACACGGCCCATTTTTGAGATAGACTCTTACTGTAACTGGATTTTCTCATTTGACATTTGTTTAAATTTTTTCCGCTAAAGTTGGCCGAGATTTTGGCTTTACTAGTCAGCCTGTTTTTTCTTTATGCATTTGTAACGTGTTAGAAAGGATAGGGTATATACAATGAAGTTTTTTAGAGCGAATATGAGAACACAGTTTGCCATACCGGCTCCCGGTACGTCAACCGATTAGGCGAAGATATGTTTATACCGGGAGCCGGTGTTTCACATATGAGGGGTTATTTAGTGATAACCGGAACCAAAGGCTTAACACGGAAGCATGGAAGCGCTCGTTATCAAATGCCACACAAACGGTCACCCATCCAAGAACAGACCTCTGTAAACTCTGCTTTACTTTGGTGATCGTTTCCGACCACCGAGCACCGCAGAGCTACGAGCGCTTCAATGATATTTTTCATGAGGAAAATAATCTTCTTACTGACACATAATCATCTCAATCCATTCATATCCGACAACTGAGCACAGGCCTCCTCACGCGAACCAAGGAGACAGGAATTCAGGCCATACTCCATTATGAGAACCCAGTGAAGATTGGCAAAGCTATTAATTCTATTAAATTTTATCAAATCCCAAAATCAAAATAATAATTCATTTATTCAAGTAACTTCAAGACTCATTATATTATGTTTTACTATGTATATTAAGTATGTAATAGGTTGGGGAAAAAGTCTTTTCGTATTTTTGTATGAAAAGTCAAGACATTTTTTTCAAAGTTTATTTACATTTATTTACAATATATATGTACCGTTTTGTTGAATAACTTTCTGCCATTTTGTGGGCAGAGACATTATCCCGTTACTGTAGAAACTTTGGGACTTCTGATCAAAAAAACGGGACAAATAGTTTTGGCAGTCCTCTCTTGAGGTCAACCTTACAGAACCTAAAGAATTCTGCAGAGACCGAAACAGGTGAAAATCTGAAGGCGCAAGGTCAGGGCTATATGGTGGATGCACTAGGACCTCCCAGTCGAACTCTCTTAATTTTTGCGGAGTGGCTAAAGATGTGTGTGGTCTAGCGTTATCGTGATGAAAGACCACACCCTTCCTGTTGATCAATTCCGGCCGTTTTCTCTCGACTGTTTCCTTTAATCTCATCAGTTGCTGGCAGTAAAGATCAGAATCGATGGTTTTGCCGGGCGGTAAAAGCTCATAATAAACAATGCCCTTCCAATCCCACCATACACACAG
Organism: Musotima nitidalis; assembly: GCA_949126915.1. Lineage (NCBI taxonomy): Eukaryota > Metazoa > Arthropoda > Insecta > Lepidoptera > Crambidae > Musotima > Musotima nitidalis. The sequence continues at coordinate 5,627,257 of OX421435.1, forward strand.
CATCACCTTATTTCGTGTTAGGCCAGGTTTGGCCACAGTCCCCCCCGACTGGTCTCCACCTTGTCGTGGTGGGGGGGCTGAGTACCTCCCGGTAGGGCGCAGGAGGCGCCAGGGAAAAGGTAACACCCAGAGACCGACGACTCTGGGTGCCCTTAGTACTGACTACCGGGGGGGAAACTAAGAGGGACCTATGGAGGGCGCTGCGGGTAGGCCAGGAGGGCCCGCTCAGGAGCGCCAAGAGGGTCTAGGCAGCGGGGGCAGGGGGCCCCTGCTGTCTAACCATGGACCCTCCGGGAAGTCGGCCACACACGCTATGGTCGCAGGGGGAGGTAGGAGGGGCGCGTCCACTGCGCCTCTCTGAGGAGGTCCTCCCGGTTTTGGTCCGGGGGACGTTGGCCGCAGGCGGGGTGTCAGAAGCTGCAACCCAGGTACTGGCCCCCGCCTCTTTGCCTCTGTGTGTGCAACGGCCGCGCAGAGTAGGCGCGTATTTATTTTCTCTCGTATTTTAATTCCAAACCAGTGTTAAAAACTCACGTTCTTTCTGTTACTATATATAATTGTGTTTGTCAAAGTGAGGACTATCTATTTGTGTTATTATTCATCGGAAACTGACTAGTTAGGAACAAATATTCAATAAAATTAAAATCTGTTGAATTGGTTAACATCCAACGCTTTCAGTTCAGTGACCCCAGACGACCACAACTGATTCTTCGCGCGCTAATAAGCGTTTGCTGCGCTTCATATATTTGTACTGCATAATTTTCGCTCCGCTTTACTCAGCACTACATTTTTTTGCTGCAGCGCTTTTTTTATTCTGTTCGCTGCTATACCGCTGATTTATCCAAAATGTCGTCGATTAAAAACTGTGGAAAGTGTAAACAAACAATTAAATCTAGAAGTCAATTGATGTGCAGCTCTTGTGATATAAACTTTCATCTTGAGTGTGTTGGGTGTGAAAAACGATATTACGTTATGGACAAGGAACAAAAAAGTCAATGGATATGCAGAGTTTGTATAAATAAAAAACAAAGCAGGATCACACAATCCAATACGGCGACGTCAACCGAGTCTATCGCTGACCATTCTGTGAGTGGAGATACCTCAAGAAATAGTATCGACTCATATGATAATATCACAATTCGGAGTAAGTCTCAGCAGTTACCATCAGAACGCACTGACGACGTTACCCTATCACAGGTAACATGTTCAGAAATTACTAACTCTCTTAAAGAGTACATCGCTGAACAAATAAGCTTTTTTTCGAAACAACTTCTCTCAAAAATTGACACCCTCGCCTCCTCCATATTGAGCTTTAACAATCGTGTAGGTGAGATAGAAAATAGAATAACTGCTATAGAATTGAGCGTAAAGGAAATATATAATCAGAATATGCCGGATATAATTGAAAATTGTAAGAAGCCGACCATTTTGCATATAACAAACACACCCACACACGCACACACAAACACGCACACACACACAAACGCACACGCACACACTCACACGCACACACTCACACGCAAACACTCACACATTAGTTATCTTTATGTTATATAATTTACTTAAGTCTTGTATTTAAATTTGAATTTTGCTCTCTTTAGTCCTAAGGAAACCGTATTAATGATGGCCGCGATACAGGCTTCGCCTAGTGCGATTATCATTGTAAATGATTACTGTAAACACTGGAATGCGTAATAAAGATTTATTATTATTATTATTATTATTAATTTAAAAACGGAGCTAAACGATCGGGATCAGGAACTGTTATCTAACGATCTCGATATATCTGGCATCCCGGAATTACCAAGTGAGAATCCCATACATATCGTGACACTAATCGGCAAAAAGCTGGGCGTTCCCATTGATGAAAGTGATATCGTGAGTGCCAATAGAGTGGGAGCTCGCCGTGTGGCGGGTGCGTCGGAGCATCCGGGCGCGGACGGTGGCGGCGGCGGCGGCGCGGCGGCGAGGCCGCTGGTGGTGCGGCTGGTGCGACGCGCGCACCGCGACGAGCTCCTGCGCGCGGCGCGCGTGCGGCCCGGCGTCGACACGGCGGGGCTCGGTCTGCCGGGCGCCGCTCGAAGGTTCTATGTAAACGAGCGCCTCACCCGTCCCAATCGGCTACTTTTTCGTCGCTCACGGGAGGAGAAGCAGAGACTAAACTGGCGGTATGTGTGGACAAAAAATGGTTTTATTTTTGTGCGCCGGGATCAGGGTCAACCAGTGTTTAAAATTCGTACGGAATCTGACCTAAAGAGGGTTTTTAATAGTGAGCCAGTTTGTGAATAATTATTTTTATTACTGTCAATTGACTTCCTTTCACGAGTTCTTGTTGTTTTATCTTTTTAAATTTTATTTTGCGTTTTATATTGCTATTAGTTTACTAAAATGTTTTATTTTGTTTCATATAAAAATAGATTTTTGTTTAGTGAGTTACATTATGTTTTGCAATTATTTGTTTTACTTTAATCAATTTTTATTACTACGGCTAGGCTTCTTAGTTTTACATACATTTTCATATTATAACAAAACGTTTATTGTATACTTATTCCTTTCAACCGGCTGGCGCCATGTTACGTGTTTGCGAAAATGTTTAATTAATTGTAAACTTAACCAAATTCTGTACTCATTTGTTATAAAATTTGTTAAAAATAAATATTTTAAAGTAGGTCTGTTGAACCCAGGTTCTCTTGGTACGCGACATGACGAGTTTGTTGTAGCAGTTTTGCGACATTCTGTAGATGTCCTAGCAATAAATGAAACCTGGCTTCGTGCGGGCGAAGAAGCGCGCGCGCCGTCTCCACCGGGATACCGGCTGCGGCACAAACCGCGCCCCGCCGGCGTTCGCTCGCGCGGCGGTGGAGTTGGCTTTTATATCCGAACTGGTATCAATGCACGTCTTATTAACCACCCTGAGGCTCCAAATATAGAACAAATGTGGCTTAGGCTAAATGTAAATGGTCTTTCTGTTGCAATAGGTACTGCATACCGTCCACCTTGGCTTGACCTTGACACGTTTATAAATGCTCTTTCTGATTCGGTAACTTCTTTATCTGGGTTTGACCATATCATTTTATTGGGAGATTTCAATGTCAATTTACTTCAATCTGGAGAACCTAGCACTAAACACCTATTCAATTTCATAACCTGCACAAATTTGGTTCAATATGTCAATTTACCTACACATTTTACAGATCATAGTGAAACTTTGTTAGATCTTTTATGTTCAAATATTCAGCCGTTACACGTAGAAGTGGACTATATTCCAGATCTTAGTCACCATGCATTCATAAGCAGTACATTCCGTTTCAAGAAGTTTATACCCCCACCTAAGTGGATTACTTATAGACCATTAAATGACATAGATATGAATAATTTTAATCGTGACTTGAATAATGTAGATTGGAATAGTTTGATAAGTAATAATGTTGATCATATAGTAAATAAATTCACCAATACAGTTATAGATTTATTCGACAAGCATGCGCCATTTAAAAAGTTTTATATCAAAGAGCGCTCATATCCCTGGATAACCTACACTATTAAAAAAATGATGAAACTTCGGGATGAAGCCTACACACGTAGTCGGAAAACTAAACTAGACATTCATAAGACTTATTATAAAGATTTAAAAACCATTGTTAATAAAGCTCTCTTTAGTGAAAAATCAGCTTATCTAAAAAACTGCGTTAATTCTCATTTAAGTGAACCCAGATTGCTGTGGAAAAATATCAAGCGTAATGTGGCAAATTTCGACCATAAAGACTGTGACCTTCCATCACATTTACAGGATCCTGATAAGATAAATAATCATTTTATTAATTCTGTTCCTCAATTTGAAAACACAGCTAACTCGACGTCATCTTACTATGAATGTAATAGGTTTAACTCAAACATTTTTAATATTCAGCCTCTTGATGAATACAGCGTACTTAATATTATAAAATCAATTAAAAGTAATGCATCCGGCACCGACAAAATCACTAAGGATATGATTATATTGACTCTCCCACATACTCTTTTTTTTTTTTTTTTTTTATTTATTCATAGGCAACCAACAAAACATACATTTTAACATTTTACAATAAATCTTGCAATTAAAAAAAAAACTAAATGCTGTCTTACTTAAAGGAAGCCACTGCATGCAAGAGTGGCATAACAATATTTTTAAAATATAGATACTAACACTATACTAATAATATTCGCTAAATAATAGGTACCAAATATGTGAACATAGTTAATATAGAAAGAGGTGAATGATGCCTTAGAATTTTAGTGAGAATTAAGAACATCTTTATATCTATTTATGACTTTTATGTAGATTTAAAATAATTAAGTAGATCATTTTTGACCTTCGTGTGACTGCGAGTGAATATATCAATTTCCGTAACATTTAATAAATTATTGTATTGCGTTTGTATTCTTTTCATTGCTGAATGTTTTCCGAGATTACTTTTAGTAAAATGAGGTTTAAAAATATCATGCTTCTTACTGGTTCTAAAAGATTTTTTAGGAGAATGGAAATTTAGTAATGCTAGAAGATCCGGACAATCTATTGCACCGCTGACCAACTTGTGTAAAAATAGCATATCCAATAAATGCCTGCGATCCTTTAGAGAGTTAATTTCAAAGTGAATCAAACGCTTACGATATGAAGGAATCCTTTTAGCCAGGTTATGTTGGTAACTTAAATGCCACAAGAAGCGCTTTTGTACACTTTCAATACGTTTTAAATGAACATCATAGTGCGGTGACCAAACTGCACTACAATATTCCAAACCCGTTCTAACAAACGCATTGTACAAGGAGATCTTGGTGGATGGTTTCTTAAAACTTTTAGAATTTCTCAAAACAAAACCTAGAGACTTATATGCTTTATTTGCTATTTTGTCGTAATGTACGTTAAATCTTAACTTGTTATCAAGGTAGACGCCAAGATCACGAATAACATCGACTTCTTTAAGTGAAGCTCCATTTATTTTATAGTTCAGCGAGTGTGGTCTATTACTTCTTTTAAATCTTATACAGTAGCATTTCTCTGCGTTAAGTTTCATTTTATTTTTTTTACACCAATCCGCAAGATTTGTTAGATCCTTCTGCAATAGTTGCTCATCGCCTGGCGAGGCTATGGGCCTGGCAATTTTCAGGTCGTCAGCAAATAAATATATTTTACTGTGATTTATCACCGAAACTATATCGTTAATAAATATGCCAAAGAAAATAGGCCCAAGATGCGAGCCCTGAGGTACACCAGACGTAACAGAAAATGGTTCCGACGTAAATCCGTTGACCACAACCCTTGATGAACGACCATTTAAATAAGACCGACACCAATCATGAATACTACCAACAAAACCATATCGATGAAGCTTATTTAATAGAATTTCGAAATCAACCCTATCGAAGGCTTTACTAAAGTCTGTGTATACAGCGTCTACAGGGATACCTACATCTACCGACTGAATAACGTCACCGACAAACGACACTAGGTTTGTAGTCGTAGAACGATGTTTAACAAAACCATGCTGGTGTAATGTTAAGGACTGTTTGAAATGCCATGAAAAGATGGGACAAAGCAAAGACTCGAAGACTTTGGCAAACACTGATAGGATCGATATAGGTCGAAAATTCGTTACAGAAGACACGTCACCAGATTTATAAACAGGCACAATTCTGGCCTCCTTCCATAAGGTTGGAAATGTTCCCGAAGTCAGCGACAGATTAAAAATTAAAGATAGAGGGTAAGCCAAGCCCTTTGCGCAACGTTGAGCAAACATAGACGGTACTCCATCACATCCTGGACCTTTACCAAGATCCAAACCCTTTAGTACTTTCATAACTTGTTTGACTGATACCACCAATTTATTTATTGGGAACGCGTCCAGAGTACCTATTTTTGTGATAGGCAGCGAAGCGTCAGAACCAGTGCCGTACACAGTAGAAAAATATGTCGCAAATAGATTGCTAACATCGCTCCCAGTTGAAGCCTCAGCATCAATATAGCGCATAACTGAAGGGAGAGAGCTGTTGTTATATCTTTTATTTTTCACGAAAGACCAAAAGGCTTTTGAGTTTTTTTTTATTGATTCCTCAATGCCAGACATGTATTTGGCATAGCACTTATTGGTTAATTCTATGCTTCTTATTTTGAGTGTGTTGTAAGAAATATTGTCTAGAGGATTACCATATTTAAGAAATTTGCATCTATACTTATTTTTTTCGTTTAAAACTCTGATAAGATCTCTGGAATACCATATAGGAAAATTCTTACCTTTTGGTTTACCTAAAGGAACATGTTTTGCTATAATGTTGTGTAAAATTGTGTAAAACTTTTTGCTCATATCATTCACTGATGAGAATTGCAGTAGCTCATCATCCCATGACACAGACTGTAATTCTTTTAAGATATTGTCGTAATTAGCTGCATGGAATTTAAATCTATTCTTAGAGCTGCATTGTAAAGGTTTAATTTTGCTACGAATCTCTGTTGTAAAATCAATTGGTGGGTGATAACCGTCAATGTTACAAAGTGGTATGCTACTGTGACTGACATTACTGACTAAAAAATTTGACAATATAAGATCTAGAACCTTCCCTTTCATGTTTAAAATATTATTATGTTGTGTAAGCCCTCGTAATGCCAAAAAGTCCAATAGAACGTCAGAACACTCGCTACGGCTAATACTTGATGGTGCATTGCAACTATATTCCGTTGAATTCCATAATATATTACTAAGATTAAAATCACCTAATATTAGATAGTTATTTATGCTACTTTTTTCTAAAACACTGTTGGCATTATCTATGAAATGTACTAACATATCTTTCTTTAGTGGTGGTGGCAAGTATGTAGCACAAATTAGAATTTTTTCTGATTTATTATTTGTTGGCACTTCTATGGCTACCCAAAGATCCTCACACTGACTCTCATAGTCCATGAAGCGATTTGACTTAAGATGTTTTGAGACAGCAACCAACACACCTCCGCCAGACTTGTGATGATGATAACCACTAGTCTCGCGGTCTCGCCTATAAACGATATACTTATTGTTAAAAATTTCAGAATCATATATACTGCTGTTTAACCACGTTTCACACAATACAATAATATCATACTCACAGTTATTCACCTGAGAAAAAATTTCATTGGTTTTTGTTCGTAATCCTCTCACATTCTGATAATAAAACTTAATTAATGAGAATTTTATTTTATATTTAAACACAAGATCATGACTAAAAATAGAAAATATATAAAGAATTTATAAACACTACAAATTAGGTTAGTTTCTGTAAGACATCATTGTTACGAATATATATGTACGGCGAAGATTCAGATTTCCGAACAAATATGCGACCGCCGCGCACCCACACAAATTTATAATTTAATTCCTTAGCACGATGTCGAGTTGCAGCATGCAAACCCTTATTTTCGGGTGACAAGTTTTCGGCCACAAACACGGCTGTTTTATTTTGATCGCCAAATCCAAGATGGCTGCTGCTTAATTTCTCAATTTGGTTTTTTCTGTTAAACTGAATAGTGGCGGCCAACAAAGAATCACGCACACGAGGGCTACTTAGTTTTACCAGGATGGACCGGGGTCGAGTACTCTCCGTGTTTACTTTAGCAATTCGCGTGTAAAACATAATATCATGGTCACTCAATGGGTGTTTAACTACTTCTCCCAGCTTTTTAATAATAGATAAGATGTTTTCGGACTTCCGTTCAGGTACACATTGGATTTCGATGTTCGAAGATCGAGATATAAGCTCCAAGCCATTCAAACGGTCAGACATTTTAAGAAAGTCGTCACGAAGCCTTTCGTTCTCGATTTTCAAAGACTGAACTTCCGACTTGTTAGTTGAGACCGCCGTATTCAATGCGTCAAACTTATCACTCAAAAAATTCATTGATTCTTTAAAAGAAATTATGTCGTTTTGAAACTCACGCATCTGTTGGACAATTTTATCAGAGAAATCATTTAAACAAACTGTCAATACGTCTTGTACCTCTGAGCGAATAGTGGCTCGTAATTCCACACTTGATACGCCGCCGACGCTAACGCTGGGTGTAGATGGCGTTATGTCCATTGTAAGAGAGTTCATTGTTTGTTTACAGGCGTTCGAATAGGAAGTACTCTTTATTGGCTTTGAATTTTGGCCAGTTAAAGTTGGCTTTACTGAAGGGCTCGAATGATCTTTTTTTTCTTTGTTATGACAGCTAAGACAGGTCCAATTTATCTTAGATACAGAAAGCGATTTGCTGATGCAATGTTGGTGATATGACAGCCTACAAATCACGCACGAAATGTGTTTGTTTTCGTGTATTCTTTTGCGGCAGGATTCGCAATATTGCATAATTAGGTGCGCCCGCACCGCGTCTTGTCCGAGCCAGGTCGTTGGGAGCGGAAAAGAGACGACAATTATGGCAACTATCTCTTATCGCGGCGGGGGAGTGGAACGGTCGTCCCACTGCTGGGACAGGCAAAACGGCGCAAGCGATATCTTCTGTCTTCGTCACTCCTTGCACTTTTATTAAAATATTCTATATTTTATAATTATGATGCGCACAGATAATTGATTTCACTGCAGAACAGTTTACGGGTCAAAGTTCTGTGATAGATAATTCACTTTTATTTAGAGACAAGCAACACGTCCACTTCGCAAAACTGTGATCCACGGAAAAAGTCTTTGAAAAAGTTTAAGAGTAAAGAATACTCTTAAAATTATCACTACGATAGTAAATACTTCAATCGCGACAGGGGTTTTTCCTCGTGTCTGGAAGACCTCTATTGTTCGTCCATTACCTAAAACTAATCACCCCACAGATTATAAAGAATTACGTCCAATTAGCATTTTAAATTATTTGTCTAAAATACTAGAAAAGGCCATTTGTTTGCAATTAACTACATACTTAGAAGTCAATAACATTATACCAAAACGACAATCAGGTTTTAGGAAAAATCATTCTACAGCTACCGCACTTCTTGACGTCATAGACGATGTGTTGGCTGCACGTGATAGGGGTGAGGGAACTATATTAACTCTGTTAGATCTGTCCCGGGCATTCGACACAATTAATATACCTCTCTTACTTGCTAAATGCTCTTTTTATGGTTTTAACGATATAGCAATAAAAATCTTTCATAGTTATCTAACAGAACGTTTTCAAAAAGTTGAAATTACTAAATCCAGTGGTTTGAGTTCTATGTCAAGTACTTTAGCAGTGAGGAGTGGTGTGCCGCAAGGCTCAATTCTTGGTCCTATTCTCTTTATTTTATACATTGCTGATATGGAAAGTAGTATTCATAGTTGTAAGTGTCACTTTTATGCTGATGATATTCAATTATATATTTCATGTAATCCAAAATCGACTACCCAAGGAGCAAATCAACTTAATCAAGATCTATATCGTATTTCTGTCTGGTGTAATGCCAATAGCCTGGTTTTAAATCCTTCCAAATCCAAATATTTAGTTCTGGGTTCAAAATTTCAAATACATAATATCACAACGTTAAATCCTCATATCAGCGTACAAGGTACTCAAATAGAACGGGTATCAGAAGCACGCAATCTTGGCCTCCTAATGGATGGAATGCTTCAATTTGAAAACCATATTCTTCAAACTGTTCGTTCTTGTTATTATAGGTTATCAGTCCTATATAGAATGCGCGCTTATCTGTCTGTTGACATTCGCATTAAACTGTGTGAAGCACTTATTCTTTCAAAATTAAATTATGTAGATACCGTTTTCGGAAAATGTTTGCTATCACGAACGCAAAAAATTTTACAACGTGTTCAAAATGCGTGTGTCCGTTATTGTTTCCCTGTACCTCATCGAGCCCACATTACGCCTTTTCTTAACAAAAACGACATGTTTAACATGACTGCTAGACGTAACTTACATTTTTCATCTCTTCTCTTTGGTATAATTATAAACAAGCAACCCCCTTATTTGTTTGAAAAGCTCAAGTTTTCTCAGTCTCTGGTTCGATCTGCAACGCGTTTAACCTGTCCTTCACATAGAACGGCCGCTTTTCGTGGCAGCTTTCGTTACGCCGCCACGAAATGTTGGAACAATTTACCTCCACCCGTCCGTAACTCAGTTTCTATTGGTGCTTTTAAATATAAATTAAAAAAATATTTACGTATTACTTAATGCTGTCGATCTCTCTATTATCTTTAATAAAAATTAAAAATCTTTTCAACTCAAATCAAACTGTGTTTGTTCTATGTTATTTAATCTTAAGTTAGAAAATTTCATATGATATACATAAGTAAGTGTGATTCTGATGTAACTCACTACTTTTATTACTTTTTACTACTTTAACTTTTCATTTAATTGTATTTTGTGGTTTGAATATTTTGTTTTATTGTTAAGTTTTTGCCTTTTGTGTGGCTGTTGCACACGTAAGTTATAAGGTCTCCACGGAAGACCAGCGCTGTTGTGGCCCTCCACTGCAGCACATGCTGAGTGGAGTCCTTTTTAGGCATACTATATGTAAACTGTGTAAAAATTGTTTACTGATTTGAATACTGTTTTTTGTTTATGTTTATGTGTCTTATGTCTAAATAAAATTTTATTTCATTTTCATTTTCTTTCTCAACAAGCGGCGGGCGTCGTCGGAAGATTTTAAGTGGGTATTGCTGCCGGCGGTCGTGTCTGCCGGTGGTGAGTCCCACACCCCCTTTCGGTCCCCCTTTGGCCGGAAGGCAGTGCGTAAATGCATTTTGTTACCGACGTAAAACAAAAAAAAAAAAAGGTTTGGCCACAGTCTGTGAAGCCTGGCCAACTTTCGACCACGACCTTTTTCGCACGTTCTTGTCGTACGTGATCCACTTTTCATCGCCAGTTATCAATCTCTTCAAAAACGGCTCGGTTTCATTACGTCTCAATAATGAATCGCAAATGAGTACACGGTTCATTAAGTTTCTTTGAGTGAGCTCGTGTGGCACCCAAATATCGAGCTTTTTTGTATAACCAGCTTTCTTCAAATGGGTCAAAACTGTTTTGTGGTCAATTCCCAGTTCTTCAGCTACATCGTAACTACTAATATGCCGATCTTGCTCCACTCTTTCAAAAATGGCGTCCATTTTATTCGTAACAGGGCGACCAGAGCGAGGTGCATCTTTAACATCAAAATTTCCGGACTGAAAACGTTTGAACCAAATTTGTGCTACTCTTACTGACACTGCATCAGGTCCATAAACATCACAAATTTTTTTCACTGCTTGAGTTGCATTTTTGCCTTTTTTATAATAAAATTTTAAAATGTATCGAATTTCTTCATTAGATTCACTCATTTTAACGGAGAGAAAAACAAATGAAAAATAGCGGGAAACAACTTTTTTTTATTTTTTTCTTTTCTTTATAATGGAACCTTTTTAATGTTACCAAAACCAGCCAGACACAAATAGTACAGTCAAAAAAAATTTATAATAAGTTTATACCTACGTTATGCGAAAAGACTTTTTCCCCGACCTAATATTTACAAAAAAAAAAAGTATTTATGTATGTTTATCCGTTATTTAGTATCCATAACACAAGTTCTTAATGATACTTATCTTGGAACTGAAAAATTGGTGTAAATGTCTGAAATATTTATTTATTTATTATACATTATACAATTAGGTTAGTCATATTACTAAACTTATATTAGTCATCTAATCCTTGCATTATCCCGGTTGCCCTAGACTTAAGCTTAGGGCCCAGGGTCTGCTTACTGGTTTAACCAGATTTGACTGAATTACATGGAGCGACTGCCGTCTGACCTCCGCGACCCAGAAGGAAACCTCATTATATGGTTAAACTAGCTGTCAGGGTGTTAGAAGGCACTGACTTCCTAATAACGACTGCCATAGATGTTCATGACAGCCGGACCCTACGGCTTAACGTACTTTTCGAGGCACGGCGCAAGCGCTAGTTACGCACATAACTTCGACAAGTCATAGGTTTGAATTCGAAACCCTCTGAATTTGCACGCTATGGGTCTCGCCACTGGTCTACCGCCGCTCTAAACCTATATTAGTGTACTATAACAATACATAATGGAAGATCTCAGTACCCAAATCATCCCCGCACCACACCAGCAGATCTTGAGCAGCAATGGTTACCAATCCATTCTACTCGCTATCATATTCAGGATGCTGCTGAAGCTGCCCCGGCGCACAAAGGAAGCGCATCGTTTTCGCATAATCGCGTAAAAGCAGCCTACTCGCGCTTCCACAAACATACCCGCTGCGCTGCAGAAGCAAGAAAAACTATCAGCGCCCTAAACACATTACTAAATTGAACCCGCAAAGTTTGAAGGACCCACGAGTACGTTTCGCCCAAAGACTAACGCGTAAAAAGTTGTATCATCATCATCTCAGCCATCTAACGACCACTGCTGAACATAGGCCTCCCCAATAGATTTCCACATTGAGCGATCCTGAGTCGCCTGCATCCATCGGCTTCCCGCCGCCTTGACCAGATCATTGGTCCATCGCGTGGGAGGCCGTCCTCTAATAATACGATTACCGGTTCGCGGTCGCCATTGCAGAACAAAAAAACAAAAAAAAGTTATATTATATGACAAAAAGTTGTATAATATACTCTAAAAAGAGTAATTACGGCATTACTCGATTTAAATACCACCAAAAACAGGAAACTTTCTAACAAAAAACCTAACAAAAATCGTAAATCCTAATTAATATTAAAAATAAAAGATACAGATTTCATCTTTAGCTAGCTACTTTAGAAGACATTTAAAGCTAATTGTAATTATATGGAATCCTTAAACAAAAATTACACGACTTCCAGATTGATACTAGAATGTCACAATGCACTAGAACAGGCATCGATACGATATCGTAACAAAATTACACTACAGTGGATCAAAGGACACAGTGGATCAATGGGTAACGATGCAGCTGACGAACTGGCAAGGAGAGGCTCCATCGCGACGGTCTATGGACCTGAACTCATAGTTCCCATTCCCTTTAAACAAATACGAAATTGGCTACATAGCATAACACACACACAATCCCAAGGGTGGTGGTCCTCCACTCCAGGTTGCAGGCAGTCCAAGGAGGCCATGCCGTCACTGGACGCAAGGCTGACTAGGCGACTTTTGCGACTGGACTAGCTTGCGCCTGGTGACGGGGACCATCACTGGGCACTGCTTACTGAACAAACATTTACACACTATAGGAGTCACAGACAGCCCCTTGTGCAGAGCGTGTATGGTGGCCGAGGAAACGGTCGCACACGTGCTCCTGGAATGCACAGGCGTGGCTGACACACGAAAGGTAACCCTAGGTTCGCCGAGTTCCATTGGAGAAGCTTTGCACGGACTTGGAAACCTGATCTGCTTCTGGAGAGAGGTGGGCTGGCTGGAGTGAGCAAATATGGCCGCAAAGGCTCACGCACAATGGTCCATAACAGGGACTAAGTGCGGAAACCACCACCACTAACATAGAACATATATGGAATGCAAATATAATGTTTTATTAGCAATAAAAATACTTAGAGTATAAGTTATGTTGTCAAATTACAAACTGCTGTAGGTACCCACATTAAAAAGCTGGTAAATATGTATTATCAACAAAACATTAAAACGTTATTTTCTTAACAATTTATTTAATCTTTATTAGTTTTTTATTTACATTTTGTATGAGCTCCATCAATTTTACCTACTAATATTGCAAAACCAAGCCTTTTTTTGAAGATTTCACGCAAATATGTTGCCAGAACAGAAGGTTCTCATGCCATAATAGTAACTATGGTAACACAAAAGTACTAGAACCTCTTTTATGATAAAAAAGGATTTAACAAAAAAGAACTTATAACCCAACAAAAAAGAACAATCAAAAACCGAAAGAAAATCGTTGGTGAATAGCGTTCCAAAATTGAATTAAACAAACATCCGAACGTTGTACAAACAGAACACAATTCACGGGGAAGCGTTACAAATTCAAACACGAATCACGTCAAAATATTTTAAAAAAACAACTCGAACAGAACTGCGCGCGCGCATGGCACCGCTCTCCATTGATGGTACGTCACCATAGTATAGCAATAACTGCTCACTTAACCCTACAAAGGCTATAAAGAATTACAATTAATCGTCGAGGCAGAATCAGAAATGCCACCGACGTAAAAAAAACGTCAAAATATTGTCGACGCAGGGACGCGCATACCCCCACACAGGGCGGCGTGGAGGCAGGAGGGGGCTCCCGCGGCAGCCAATGGGGCCCGAGGGCGGAGCCTCCAGCTACAAACGCGTTTCGCCCTAAGCGAAACCTTTTTCGCCTGCAGTAGTTTACAGATAAGCCCTGAGGATGGACGGATATTATTACGTACGCGTGATTTTGTGATCTGTATAGCCCGCGGGCAGTGGCTATGTGTTCTTCTATATTTAGTTGACTAAACTTTGATTGTTGTGATATGAGACTTCCTGTGTTCTGTGATATGTTTGCCTTAGTATAGCTATATTTCGCCGGTATGAACTTGTATATGCAGTGCCATCGTGAGGTACGTAGTCGTATTCCTACTATATGTGCAGTTCAGTGCTATACTATATATGAATATGTGTTATACTATAGAAGATAGTAAAGGTATATTAACGATTTAAATGATAAATCAAATAAACAAATATCTATTTGGCAATAGCGTACCTAGCTAAGTGTGGTGAAAAGCTTTGTTAGGATAAAGCTTTCTTAATTCTTGTGTTGCATGAAGTTGGAAATATCAGGAGATATTCTGGTGTGGCTACAAAGTTTTCGTCATAAATTAATTTAAAAAAAGTTTGGGTACAAAAGTTGTTATAAAATAATGACAACCATACAAAATAAAAAAATATTTATTCATTTTAGGCTCCGATGGGTTAGATTTTTTGAACTGTGAAATGACATTTATTTATTACAATGCATAATGTTTATTATAAATATTATAATACCTCTGGTATATTATATAAAGTTTATCCACACTCGTGAAGTAAATAAATAATAACAATTAAATAATGTGTTCCTACTGCATTGAGCTACATCAGGAGAAGGCTAAAATAAGACAAATTATACATTGTCAAGGATAAAAATAAAATACATTTTTAGCTTTGCTATAATGCATACTTCGTCATGGTATGACAAAGTTTTCTTTCTTAATTTTACAAATGATATGTATGTTTTATGTACTTTTCATTTCAATTTTTGTTGTATTTATAATTTACAGCAAAATGTTCATAAATATAGTAATTATTTATTTTTAATACGCAATGGAATGCTTACCTATATTCAGACTTACAAATTAAAAATAGACGCAGTGATAGTAAATACAATTTTAATTCGTTTTTTACAAAAGCTAGCTATATTTTTGAATTAACAAAAATTCGGTTCACTGAAAAATAAGTTCAGAAGGTAAACGCATTGTAGATTTAGTTTCCGTTTTCTTGTAGTTTTACCTACTGTTCGTTTTATCCTAAAAAAGTATGTATATTTCCTTATATTTGGGGACAATATATCCGTTTCGCCTACAGGCAAATATGTTTCAGGCTACTTTCTACTTAATAATAAGACAACAAATAATAATAACAAACTTGATATTTTCGTTCTCGGCTACAACTTATTTCTTCTATCGCATCGATTTACTATTGTACATAAATAATGTGTCTATTTTCTGTGACAGTTAAAATTCTAGCTGATTACGAAAATCTTAAGAGATATGGTTAAGTCAAAATAAGAAACCCTTAGTACATGTTAAATTTAAAAAGGGAGAGAATTTTGAGAAATTGATAAAAGAGGCAAGGCTAAATCAGAAAATAATATCAAATCATAAAGCTTTTTTATTTTGCATACCGATTTTTTATTCGAAATAATAGAGGCGAGGTTGAGTTTTACAAAATTGTATCCATACAAAAAGAAAAAGTGTACAAAAATTTGTACGGAAACGAAATCATACTATGATTTTTAAATTGTCCCACTACTGATCTTTTTCTCACAATAAACGTGCAGGAGGTTCAGGTCGTAAGTACTTCCACCATGCAGACCCAGAGGGGCCTCAGGTATGTGTCGACCTGTAATTAGAATTATCCTAGTCACTCAATAGCGTATGTAATTAGGTTTAAAAAAATTAGGCATAAAAAATTGGGCTTAAATAAAGTTGGCTTAAAAATGGACAATCGATAATTCCACAGAAGTATACATTAATGTTTACCGTGCCTTCTTAAGCACGTAAGTACCCGATGCTATTATATTAAATGCGACACAAATGGTCACCTATCCAAAAACTGTAATCTGTACCCAAACTTTGGTAATAATTTCGCCCCTCCATAGAGCATTTTCAGTTTAATAAGAATATACACAAAAACTTCAAAACAACTCGTTGGTTCAACAAAGAAACGAGAAGCCATTACATTGAGGGTGAAAGTTTAACAAACATACATACAGACAGCCAACTGGGGTGTGCTCTAAGGAATTATTTAAAATTATGCCAACGGCCTTTTTTTTATTATCGCACCTCTCACCATTAGCAGTTCGGTGTTCCTCATACCTTAAAAATGAAAGGTGAGCGTCCAGTGCGTTCCAAAAGATACTTTCTGCGTACCCTTGCTTTGTGAAAATGGGTCCCTGGCAAGATTTTCCTAAAAGATTATAGAATAGGTCTGTTCAAGAAGGGTCTTCTTAAAGAGTGCCTCTTCGTGAAACTGTTTTTAATGGGTCGGCATCGCGCTAGTAATGCTCCTGGTGTTGCAACTCTCCATAGGCCGCGGTGACCACCTTCCATCAGATGGTCCGAATGACTGAGTGCCACCTTGTGTTATAAAATAAATGTACATACATACATAATATCACGCCTGTTTCCCCGAAGGAATAGGCAGAGGCATACTATGCGCCCTCACTTCGCCATTTAATTTTATATTGTTGGTCCCACGTAATAGGTGGCGAACCTATTGCCGCTTTCGCTCTCACGGGGAGTCGTAAGATTCGACGTAGAGAAATTCCACCGGATGATGAGCAGCAGCGTCATTCTGCGTACTGATTTGAACTGCGATCTACAACCCGCCTGCCCAGCGTAATGATTACGGGCAAATACCCTCAGTAGATCTTCATTTATTTGGGAGGCTCATATTCAATAGTGGACTCTATAAGGCTTATATGACGATGATTAATGCAAAACCAGGGCGCTATCACAGATAATATATTAAATTTATTAGTCTAAAACATTTTCTCCCTCACAACTGACACGCTCGTGTCATTATCCGCATTCACTGAGCAATTTTGTTATTAAGTTCGACTTAGGACGAATTCCTCAAAACTGGTTTTAAGTAAGTCTTCCTCGGGATATGGTCTACAAGAACTTCAGATTCTTGTTAACAAATTAGCAGGACAACTATTTTTAATCTATTTTGTTTAATAAAATGTTTATAATACAAAAATATCATTACGTTAATCTATAGTGCTATCTATATTGACTTAAATAACTAAGTTATTATCTTTAAGTAACAAACTTTAAAGGTGAGTCTAGCCTAATAACGTGATATTAATTTGTCTGTATAACTTAGACTAGTTTGTATAATATCTATAATTATTTTAATATACAAGCATAAAAAGAATAATTTTGTGAAAAATTGTTGATGTTATTAAATAAATTTTAAATATATATGGTAAAGAAAGAGCTTACGTATACTTACATAAAATTACTTACATATTTAAGACTAATGTTATTAAAAACTAGTCTTACGTACTTTACACGACTGATATGTGGAAGCCAGTACTTCTGCACTCCGCTCCTAAAGTCGTGGGTTCGATTTTCACACAAGAAAAATATTTGTTCTGGTCTGAATCGAACTCCGAAGATAAGGTAAGCTTGAGAACTCTACAGTCGGGTTTACAATGAATAGGCGCGTTAGTCCTTAAATTGATTAAGTTGAGCTAAATTTGAATAAATGTTTATGACTTTACTGTTAATTTCAATTTGATTGTTCTTTGTCATCTTGTGTGGAAAACTTATGAAAAATATAGACATAAATCTAAATTATATAACACATGAGGACGTGTGATTAAAAATAAAATAACCCGTTCAGTTTCTCAATATTGCGTATGTAAAGTTGCGGTCGTCTTTTTTTCCGGCCATATTACTTTTATGCTATTAATCGCAAATATAGACTCTAAGTTATTAGTAGATTAAATACCAAAGAGATCGTTTGGTTGTTTTTGCCAATTTTTTATTTCTGATAAATTTTTATATGCAATCGATGCACGAAATCCATCTGGAATCACCTCTGCCGCGGGCACGGAGATGCTTTGCTAGGATTCTGAAAATCAGCGACATCCATACCCTTAATAAAAATCTAACTTGGGCACATTTTCATTTAATGATAGCCAAATCGGTCCATCTTTGTCCATGTGATGCACTTTATAACTTTGTATATTAAAGTCGAGTACGTAATTAATATGCCATGTGGTTCCGCCCTAGAATAGTGCCACCCCTGTCATCTCGTATGTTATGGGGAGTCGTAAGAGTCGACGAAGAGAAATCTTACCGGATGATGGGCAGCAGCGTCATCCTGCGTACTGGCTTGAACTGCGATCAACAACCCGCCGGTCCAGCGTGGTGATTATTGGCAAATACTATCAATATAATGTAATCTATTGGAAAGACTTTATAAGGGTGATATGATGACGTAATTAATAGCCTCTCGTAAGTTTTATAGACTAGAAAATGTTTCCGAAAACATTTTTAAATTAATTTGCTTATGATACCTACTTATTGTCAAATGGTGTCGAATCTTGTAAAGTACTTACACACAAGAAAATGTTATTGTAAGTAGACATAAGGATGGTCGGTCACTTCATTTCGGTAATCAAAATATAGAGATTCCTAATTTATGCGACTGACTAATAAACATAGAAGATTAATTTAAAAATCAGATAGAAATTATAAAGATGCCTTTAGTTTCTCACCCAGTAACATCAGTTGCTAAAACTCATATGCCCAGTAATTACGCTATTTACAGCGTTCCTCAAACCAGATCACCATATCACGTAAAACGCGTTTATCTCAAAAATGACCACCTAAGTACATGGTGGTACGGTTGTTGAAACCAAAACGTACTTAACATGTACAAAATAAATGCTTGAAATTGCGTTTCGTTCCATAAAGTACACGCAAAACGAAAAAAAAAAACAAAAATGACAAGTGAACAATAAAAACAAAGTCGACAGCACTGCGACAAAACACGGTACAACAACTATTTCTAAAAAAAAGAAATAATAGCATAAAGAAGGTTGTGTTTAAAACATTCCAACCGGGGATATAATTAAGTGTTCTCTTGTGTTCTCTAAGTTATACTTTTAAGTTTTATAATTGGGGGTCCCCGGCTTAAATTATGGTGAGACATCGCCGATATCGTGCTGGAAACCGATTTGTTTACTTGATTTTAGTTGTTATGTTTAAAACAAGATCTAATTGGCATACGAAGATGGAATTCACAAATAGACACACTCAAAAAAATCTAAAAGGAAGATTCAAAATTCAGAGAATATTGTGACCATCTTGAATAGAATGCTTGCAAATCTATTTATAATAAATAAAGTAGTTGAAACTGGTTTCTGAAACTTTTTTTTTAATTTATGATGTTTTGTGAAATCTTGTTGAATGCATATTCTAAACCATGATGGAAATTCTTTGCAATAATTATACAATTTCACCAAATTAGCTAAGTACTGCTTTCTAAAGGTTTTGATCTTGTATACAGCATTTTTGACTTGACTTGATTTCTTAAGTGTCGATTTTTTTTGTTTGGGAGAAACTCTTACTGAAGCTCCGGCTCTCATTCAATAGACGCATTAGTTTTAAGTCGACCATAGCGTATGCTTAAAGGAACATCGACCCATTAATAGATAGGTCAGGTTTGAGTTACGCACTTATACAGTCTTTCTATTTCTTGCTGAGATCGAATCAATGCTAATCAAACGTTCAAAACACAAGCAGAATTAATCAGTATCAATTAAAAAGTGCTTACAAGTAGGAAAAGTATTCTTTAGAAGATCTTCTTTTGTGATGTACAAAAAAAGTTTTTTTGAGTTATGTCTATATTCCATTCAGCATGTGATAAGAGCTCTATTGAACCACTCTATTTTGATTACATGCGTTATGAAATAAATATTTTTTGGGGCAAATAAAGAATTTTCCGATAGAAAAGTAGTCTATATAAGCTGTAATGAAGTAATCAGGACTGCAATATTGACTGCTCAGTATCTATTTAAAGATAGGGTATTGAGATATGTTAACACTTTGCGTGGTTAGTCATTTCTTAAGTTAGATAGAGTTCTCGATGAGTTAAACATTGACAACTGCTTTGAATACAGTTACAAATTCATGAGTTTAAATTGTAACAGACTTTCTGACTTGTCTTGTTTTATTAAGACCGGTTAGCACTATCTGCTGTTTAAGATAAAATATAATTCAACTGACAACTGGCTTCAAACAAATTTGTGAAATTAATTTCATTTCAAGCCATACTAAACGCGTTTAGCTGTGCTAGTGACCCTTAAGTTCTGTTAGAGAATTTCTGAATCAAATTTTTTAACTAATTAACTAAAAATATTAATTCCATTGAAGATAAAAAAGAATGCCCTTCCAAATGAAATGAAAGGGATAATACTTTTTAAAACCAACCTGTAGAATCCCATTAAGACGCTGTCATCGCGCGTTGATAAGATTTAAATTAGCCGCACAATAAAGCTCCTGTCAAATCCGCCATTAATTTTGAATTTCATTTCAAATTCGGAACGGGAGCGCCGCCGTGCAGCCTACGAGCGCGCGTAATTACAAAAAGCGGTCCGTTTCGTTTCGTTCCACCAAAATATAGGTAACAACAATACAAAAACGCGTAGAGGATCTATGCTGGTTCATAAGGTTATTGAGTGGGGTTCTATGTTACATGTGTGATACATTTATCTAAGTTAACTTGACGTTGTAGATTATGTTGAATTTATCTATCAAAGGGCCTATGATTATGATCATTTATTACAAAAGTAAACATCACGTACATCAAACTGGTACGTTCATTTATAATTACAAACACAAAAGAAATACTGCTAATAAGTTTATTCATCACTGCATTCTTGTCTGCAAATTTGTCAAAAACTTTCACGAATAGAGACTATTTTATCTATAATAAAATCCTTTAAGGACTCTCTGTAAGGGCATAACATACCGATACTCATTTATTGATAAAACCGCATAACACATCACGGATAAGAAAACTCTAGGTACATTATTATAATAATTATTAAAATTCAATTAAATGACAATATTATTAGTAATTGATGTCAAAATAAAAAATTTCTTCAAAACAATTTTATTTAATTACAAGATTAACATAAACTTTTTTATAACCTTAAATATTTTTGAGGGATGATTAACAAACATTAAAATTTTATTTGAGATATCTAGTGATTTTTACTAGTTCTATAATAAGTATAATATAACCATATGGCAGTTACTATCACTGACATTTCAATGTCTAGTTTTTTGCACTAACTACAAAGTTTTGAAAAATCCTCTAATACGCTAAAAGAAAAGTTAACAAGCGATTATACAATTTTCAATTGGTATATAATGTGTGCTTACCAATTGACGAAAACTGGCAAACTATATGGGGAACAAAAAACTGGCTAGGGCCAGTACGGTGGCAACCGGAATAACGCTCAAAAGTGTAAGTCATAAATTATTTAAAAAAACTATTACATACTTACTTGAAAAAGTCAAAGTGAAATATAAAAATAAAGTTGTTTGAATATCTCCGGCGCAGCCCTTCGAATACCATAAGAACACTATAGAAATAGCTATGATAAACAAGCCTAGCTGTTACAACGTCTGTTAATTGGCGAATTTTCTTTACCACGAATGCTATAGAGCTGAATCTAGTCGACAATTCACCAATATATGGGCTCAGATGATGTTTCCGAATAATATATTCAGTTGTTATATCCTGGCAATATCCCGGTTGCCCTAGAGTAAAGCCCTGATTTTCAGAACCTGAATTTCAGTTATTACATGAATGGTACAGGTAAAACAAGAAATGTCACAAAACGGGATTTTGTGGAATTAATATTTTTATATTCATATATTTATTGCAGTCCATAAGTGCAATATTAAATATAAATTAAGTAGATACACATTATATATTATATACGCTTGTATTCACGAAAACTTTAAGAAATATATCTATTTTACAACTTTAATTGCATCCATTTGATTGCCTGCTTTTATGATCTAAAAATTCTTGTACGGAATAGTAGTTTTTCTTATTTAGTAATTCTTATAATAGTTTTAGCAAAAGTTTGTACTATCGTTATGGCTTTTATTGGGTCGGTCAATTTAATGTAGATATATTTTAATGGACGTTACAAGGGGCCTGATGCGTGTATTTTAGGTAGGAAGTATTAGTTTATTTGTGGGTCTTAGTGTATACACTTTAAATTTTACTATTTTCTTGTTTTATAAAATTCAGGGTACTTTTAGATAAATTTGCATAATTATGTCCAGAATATATGAACAGTAAAAAAAAAATTATTTTCGAAGGACTGTTTACCACTTTCGGTATTTTTGATGTTGAAAATTTTACGAATAAGCTTCTTTTGCATAGTGAAGAGATTGAGGGCATCTGTACTGTTTCCCCACATAAAGCTGATCCATGCAAACCCGTAGTATGTTGTTAGGGCTGCTTCTATGTTTATGGTTTTCTTGACCTAATGGAGAGCGTATGAAAGGAAGATGATGATGGTGATTTTATTATTTGTATGTGTGATTTCCGACTCAGGATCGCTCTATGTGGAAATCTTTGGGGAGGCCTGTGTTCAGCAGTGGACGTCATATGATGATGATGATGATGTTCAGTTTAAATTAGTATCTATTCCCATGCCCAGTGGCGTGAATTGGTCAACTATTTCTAATTTTATATTATTAAATGTGAAATCTATAGGGGCTTTTTGATATAAGTGGAAGGTAATGATTTTAGTTGTTTAAAGTTCATTTCGAAATTATGACCTTTTATCCAGTTACCAGATTTATAGTTTTATTTAACATTGAGAATAGTTTAGTGCTTATATTTCTATTGTTACACGAGGCCAGTAGGGATACACCATCTGCAAACAGCACACAAGTTTCTTTCATGATTTTTGGGAGGTCATTTATGTAAAAGAGAAATAATAAACATCCTATAACACTACCCTGAGGAATTGATGATTTGGTAATTTTTGTTCTAACTTACTGTTTTAATTTCTCTTTAGTCGTAATAGTCTATATCTACAAATTATTCCGATTTCTTACATACGAATAAAGCCAGTCCTAGGCCTTTCCCCTAATACCTATTCTATAATAATATAATTTATTTAGTAATATTTTAAATTGTACTTTATCATACGCATTTGACATATCCAATTGAACACCAATTGGATATTCTTTGTTATTTATTACACTAAGGATTTCTTGGATATAGGACAAATCTTTGTGTGCATGAACATGAATATTTGTTCTGGTCTGGGTGTTATTCTATGTATACTAAGTATGTATTTACAAAAAAAAAGTATTTAAGTATGTTTATCCGTTGTCTAGTATCCATACCACAAGTTCTTAATGATACTTATATTGGAACTAAATAATTGGTGTAATTGTCAGAAAATATTTATTTATTTATTATTTGAAGACTGCCAAAACGGTTGATATTTTTTACAAAATCCATTAGAACACTAATCAAATAGTTTGTACTTCCCACAGAAATTGTAGCTCCGAATGCAAATAACTTTTAAAAAAAAATTTTTATGGAAGTTACTTGAGCTGTTGGGCGATAGTTATTAGGGTCAGTTTTCTTGTTTTTAATGTTTCAAAGTGTATAAGTTTTTCTTATCTTTTTATTTTATCACTACATTTTAATTATATGAAGGACTCTATTTGCTATATGGTATATATGCTACATACATACATTTACGCCTGTAATCAGGCATATTATACGCCCTGGCTTCGCCAATTATATAGTTGGTCCCACGTAATAGGTGGCGAGCCGCTTACCGGGCACTATTGTGTCCCTATACACCCATTTTAATTAATGCTATATAAAAATACGCGGGAGAACCTAAATACTTATAATAATTTATTGGAATTTCATATGACATTCTTTGTTTTGCCCCTGTATTAGTATAGTATACTTTCTACTTAATTCACCCAAAATTTATTCTTTAAAAAACGTTTCTCTTCAAAAATTACTAAGTATAAATTTAAGAAAATACTCTAGAAACAGTCAATACTCTAGAACATTCGCTTTTTGGATTACTTAGGAAGAAAACAGGCGAATCATTTGTTGGTCATCGAATAAAAATAAGGGTCTGTGGCACCTATAGTTATATTTAAATAAGTCTGTTTTTGGAACTCTAACTGTGGTATCTCATATACAATTACAATAATTAAATACGCATTCAATAATCCATTTGTTTTAAATTACCCAAGTCTTTTACTTACTTTACTATCCAAACATCGGTAAATCATGCCTTATATAGAAAAAAAATTTGGCTGCCAGTGCGATGTATTTAAAAAAAAAGAATATGAAAAAGGAACGACAAACCTCTGCAGCCGCGAATCTTTGCCTTATTGCCTATTAAAATATCGACATTGCTTATTGAAAATCGAACACCGAAATAGCCAATTAGGGTTGCCATTTTGGAATGTACGATTTAGATCATTATTGGCGGACGGTGGGCGGTTCAATGTGACATGTCGTTTAGGTTTTAGAACGTTTGAATAATTATTATAAAGGCTGTATTACCATAAAAATGATCTATAATTCAAATGTTTATATCTAATAAATTGGAACCACTTTTTGTCAGTGTCCAAAATGAACTCTAATTAAAATTTAATACTAATGTTGAGGTTGTATATTTTCAAATCAATTAAGTAGTTGTTTTGTATTGTATATTTTTCAAGGCGTTAGGCAGATATGACATTTGACAATCGTGGCACAAAAATCAATCTAAAAGAATATTATCGCGATGTACCAAAGAATAATTGTGACCATGAAAATCGTAAATATCACAGAAAAGTATGTAAAATACGCATAAACTTTAAATATATGAAGTGTATATCGCTTTATTTCCCTGTTGCCCTAGAAATAAGCTTAAGGCCCAGGGTCCGCTCACTGGTGTAACCAGATTTAGTTGAATTTCAGTTATTTAACGGAGCGATTACTGTCTGACCACATCACAGAGGGAAACAAGACAACAGTAAGATGTTCATAAAACACTTTTAACACATGTCTAAATGTACAGAAATTTTAATCTTACTATCGAAAAACTTGTTAGGATCACTGTTTGTTATGATATTTACAAAATGAAGAACTACAATCTCAATATAAATCTTCCATATGTTTGGTTTGTTGAACTACCACAACAAAATAGGCTTTGTCTGTTATCTATACAAATATAAAGAAGAGCAAAAAGATTATCACTCATATTTCATCGTCCATTTTTTTGAATGGCTATTTGTAACAGCAAATATAAGACTATTGTGCTCCGAAGTGGCCGGGGCCCGATCGCTTTTCTACGGCCATAACTGAAATTTATATCTGACATTATTCATAAGATACCGTCCAGTTGTTTTCCCCTAATTAGAATCCATTCAACCGTATCCCATTAAAACTCGTCTAAATTAAAATTCGAATAACTTACTAACTAGATATATAAATCAAGAGAGCACAGAAAGACAATAAAATATATTTTGTACGTGTCCAGACAATTGGGCGAGCCATAATAATTAATACAACAATACGCTCACCGAGTAATTAAAATAAACTAATTCCTAAACGTGAGCTCGGATTTATGAATGAATAGTCTACACTCTATGTGTTTTTTTTGCGTTGGCAACATATTTCATTCTGTCAGACTCACTGACAGCGCGGTTGACGTTCCTTTTTTTAGGCGCGACCTCGCTGCGGGACGCTACGGCATCCGTTCGGCGTTCAAATTAACTTATTTTGATTTAGAGAATCGGCACCGCACTTTTGGGTTATCGATAATAATTTAAGTTAATACTAAATCGTTCCAATCGACTATTCGATTTCACAGTTGTGTTTGTTGTGAAATATATTTCTTTCATGATAATTAATTGGTAACAATTTACAATAGATATAAACTTATTATCTAATAAGGAATGGTGCACTGCAGAAAATTATACTAACGAAAATGTAGAGCACTAAGCTGTAAATGTATATCAATTTAAAAAATTGCACAGACAGCAAAGTAACATTTTGCCAAAAAATAATATTAGATTCTAGCCTAAGGTATGTACTTTCAGATTGCACAGCAATAAAGAAATTAAATGGGTATAGATTAAATAGAAAATATCTAGGGCAAATACCAGACGTCCAGACCACTGGTGCGGTGGAAATCAAACCAAAAAGATGTCAGTGGAACAAGGAGAACTAAACACATCGGAATAAAACAATAAATAATAGGAAAAATCCGTATAGTACTGTTAAATATAGAAATGTTAACAGTTTTTCAATGGGAAACTTCTGCTCAATATACATTGTTCTTTCACACGAATTTTGGGATAGACATTTATAACATTACCAATACTGAGAACACGACTTTGCAATTCGAACTAATTCAAAGTCTCGTACAAAATTATTCCCTTCTCACGCTAAGCCCCTGCTTAGGTATCGTTCGACTCCCACGAATTAGTAGACTAATTTTATTTCTGGCAACATTGGATTGGGATGCGCCAATCGGCGTGCGTAATTACAGTGTAAGAATTTGGTAAAATCCGCGTGCACGGTAGCAACAGCCTGCAATTTAAATGTTTCGAATTTCGAACTCGATTTCTTTTTTTTTATACGAATGCGTGCGAGCAATGATTTGTTGAAAAAGGTTTTATTTTGGCAGTCATTTGAAAGGAGCAACATATCATCTCAAAACAAGTGTAGGTAGGTACTTATAGTATATTTCATTTGAATATGGCAATCATGTTAACAAACCAATTTAAACACGATTTTTCCAAATAAACTTAAACCAAATAACTTATATGTAATAATAAATTCAATAAAGAATACTCGAACGACGAAAATTTCTTTAATTTATGAAACTGCCATTAAACATTTAGACAAATGTGTATCCTGATTTCACACAAAAAGTCTAGTGTAAAATTATCGATATAGTTTCTACCTTAAATTTAATAGCTTCATAATTATTCAGGAATAATTGAAATACTCAGGATGAAAACTAAATTTAGGTACAAATAATCAGTCACAACGTGACTTACTTTTATATGCAGGCTGTTAAGTAGCCTTCAAATTCAGTGGGTCTCGAGTTCAAACCCTATGACTTTTCAAAGTTATGTGCGTAATTATCGCTTGCTCCGTGCTTTAGACAGCACGTTAAGCCGTTGGTCCCGGCTGTCATGAACATCTATGGCAGTGTTGCGGAAGCCAGACGGCAGTCGCTACATGTAATAACTGAAATTCAGCCAAGTCTGTTTCAACCAGTGAGCAGAACCTGGGCCCTAAGATTAAGTCTAGAACAACGGTGATAGTAGATATATCCCTTTCCACCCGAAAAAAAAAAGTTTTAAATATCAAATATAAAGTTGATGGGGGGGTTTTCTAGAAGTCTATGGATGATGGGAAAAATCGATAAAAAAATCCTGAATTTTCAGTTTTCCTGAAAATATGCCCTCACGACCGTGACACTTATGAATAATCTGCAAGTCTCACGATAGTGAGTGTTAACTTATTTGTATTTTTTTTCGTAAGTAAAACAATGAATTACTTATTTTTATTTTGTTTATATATAGGAACTTCTTATAAATCTGTCTTCATAATTTAACACAAAATCAACATATTACTAAACATAAAACATAGTCAATCTCTGACTGACCTAAAATCACAGATATTTTTACTTTGAGAAACAGA
Organism: Musotima nitidalis; assembly: GCA_949126915.1. Classification (NCBI taxonomy): domain Eukaryota; kingdom Metazoa; phylum Arthropoda; class Insecta; order Lepidoptera; family Crambidae; genus Musotima; species Musotima nitidalis. The sequence goes on from OX421435.1 coordinate 5,655,198, forward strand.
ACGAGATCAACAAAAACATTAAAAAGTAGCAACTATCAACTAAGTACGTAATTTAATAATTAATCAAACCTACATAACTAGATAAGTATGTACGTATCTAAATATTAGGTCGGGGAAAAAGTCTTTTCGCATAACGTAGGTATAAACTTATTATAAAATTTTTTTGACTGTACTATTTGTGTCTGGCTGGTTTTGGTAACATTAAAAAGGTTCCATTATAAAGAAAAGAAAAAAATAAAAAAAAGTTGTTTCCCGCTATTTTTCATTTGTTTTTCTCTCCGTAAAAATGAGTGAATCTAATGAAGAAATTCTATACATTTTAAAATGTTATTATAAAAAAGGCAAAAATGCAACTCAAGCAGTGAAAAAAATTTGTGATGTTTATGGACCTGATGCAGTGTCAGTAAGAGTAGCACAAATTTGGTTCAAACGTTTTCAGTCCGGAAATTTTGATGTTAAAGATGCACCTCGCTCTGGTCGCCCTGTTACGAATAAAATGGACGCCATTTTTGAAAGAGTGGAGCAAGATCGGCATATTAGTAGTTACGATGTAGCTGAAGAACTGGGAATTGACCACAAAACAGTTTTGACCCATTTGAAGAAAGCTGGTTATACAAAAAAGCTCGATATTTGGGTGCCACACGAGCTCACTCAAAGAAACTTAATGAACCGTGTACTCATTTGCGATTCATTATTGAGACGTAATGAAACCGAGCCGTTTTTGAAGAGATTGATAACTGGCGATGAAAAGTGGATCACGTACGACAAGAACGTGCGAAAAAGGTCGTGGTCGAAAGTTGGCCAGGCTTCACAGACTGTGGCCAAACCTGGCCTAACACGAAATAAGGTGATGCTGTGTGTATGGTGGGATTGGAAGGGCATTGTTTATTATGAGCTTTTACCGCCCGGCAAAACCATCGATTCTGATCTTTACTGCCAGCAACTGATGAGATTAAAGGAAGCAGTCGAGAGAAAACGGCCGGAATTGATCAACAGGAAGGGTGTGGTCTTTCATCACGATAACGCTAGACCACACACATCTTTAGCCACTCAGCAAAAATTAAGAGAGTTCGACTGGGAGGTCCTAGTGCATCCACCATATAGCCCTGACCTTGCGCCTTCAGATTTTCACCTGTTTCGGTCTCTGCAGAATTCTTTAGGTTCTGTAAGGTTGACCTCAAGAGAGGACTGCCAAAACTATTTGTATCGTTTTTTTGATCAGAAGTCCCAAAGTTTCTACAGTAACGGGATAATGTCTCTGCCCACAAAATGGCAGAAAGTTATTCAACAAAACGGTACATATATATTGTAAATAAATGTAAATAAACTTTGAAAAAAATGTCTTGACTTTTCATACAAAAATACGAAAAGACTTTTTCCCCAACCTATTATTATTGTTTCACATGATACATTTGAAAACAGTTTTGATTTTGGGAAAGAAACAGGTAAACACCACACTTCGGACATTTAATTTTTGATCGGCTATGACATCCCTCCATCATGCAAGACCTTGGTGCCTTTATGTCATCGAAAACAGACAGGTGATCATACCCATCATACCTTTTGCCTTCTGATGGGCGTATTGGGCGATACTGTCTACTGATAGGTGGTTCACAATCCATAGCTTTATGGCGGCGGTTTAGATCTGGATAATTAGTCAGAGCATCAGCAACACTTAAACGAAAGTCCAGTTGGCCCAATGTGTCTTTTCTAGAATGACCATTTGCCACGCAATCATTTTTATTCAGTAGGTAAGAATTAACCAATGCAAGATCCATAAAATAGATAATTACTTTTAAAGTCCATTTCTTGTTCTTTATGAACGTACGGTAACGACGCCACCCATGTGTTGGTTGTATTGTTGGACTACCTTTGGAGCCTGTACATCAATGTAGCAATGTGTTTTTTTTCCCAACGTTTGATAGTCGTTCCAGAAGAGAATCCTGTACAGTTTGATGCCATGATAGCGGACTTATTGTCTTTCCATTTGACGATAACAGTTGAGTTCCTGGTATAATGTTGGCTTTCACCTCGAGCCATAGCCGAGTCGGGCTTAAATTTACACGCTGCACAATCTGGATAATATGCACACCGAATACCTTACCAATTTCAGCTTGTGAAGTTCTCTAAGTTCTTTCCCAGTCTGACGCATATAATACAGGTTTGTACATCGAGCAATCTCCTCCAAAAAATGTTCATCAACGTAATCATGAAAGTATTCGGATGGTGTACGTAACGGGTCTCTTTGTAAAGTTGTAGCGTTGTCATGTGATTTGTCAATAAAAGTAATATTCTTCCAAGTGTCACCATGACCACGTTGCTGCAGATTTCGCTGAGTAGTCGCTGCAGTAAGAGATCGTCCTCTGCGTGATCGTATTCGATTCAAAGTGGTCCCACGAGAACGCCCCCTGCTCGAAATTTGTTGCGAATTGGGACTCCTAGAGCGCCCTCTATCCGGTGTTGTTATCTTAGCCACTGGTTCAGGTTCCACTTCATCGCTAGAACCATCAAAATTGTTTTCATCGCTTGCAAGGTCAGCAAGAACACACGGCTGTGTATCTAAGTCTTCTTCATCATGGAACTCTTCGATATCTGACTGGGTTCCATCGCCAAGGAGCTCTAAGATACGGTCATCAGATATAGTATTCACTAAAATCAAAAAATAAGAAGTAGTTAAGAAAATAACGAGTTTTATTCCATAATCTAAAAAAATACGTTGAAATCAATTTGAAGGGATACAACTGAAGGAACACGATCGTGCTACTCGAAATAATATTGTAATTTATTCCTTATTTATAAAAATAATTATCAAAAATAGTTTGTATATGTTTACATTAATGTTTAAATAATAATTTAAAACAATAATAATAACTAAAACAAATCAATAAACAGTAAAACAAAATACTTACACGTGCTACCCAAGGGGTCAAAAAACGCGGCCAACTTGCACCTTAAATTGCGGCGAACTAATACGTCACACAGCAACTCGAGCGCCACTGCATGTAAATACATATCTCTCACGATCGATCGACGTTGGTTGCGTTCGCAAAAGTGAATTCACGGGTCTTTGAGATTTTTTTTAAGTTACCCGCACTATCGTATACCGTCGGGTGGAAAGGGATATGTAAAAAAGTGATCAAGCTAAGGATTTGTAATATTTACAGATGATGATTTATACTTAGAGACAGTTTTGATTAAAATGAGGATAATAATTAGGAGGATTATTATAATAATAATAAGTTCTTTATTCAGGTTAATTTAAATACAGTTTTTTCAATATAAATCCAATCAAATTACAATTTAAATAAGCTTAAAATAATAATAATATGTAATAAAATGTTGCAAAAGAAAAAACTGAAATTATCATGTGAATACTATACTTTTTAATTTATACTTGAGCAAACATACATGTTTTTCCAAACAATTCTTAATGAATGTGCAGTCCATCCTCCCAGCAATTATCGCAAGGACACTGTAATTAAGTAATATAATGATAATTATAATTCGGTTCGGATATAGCAGGTTAGTAACACATCTTAACTTAGGTGATAAAATCAAAAAATATTTATTCAAGTTTGGCTAAATAGAGCTCTTATGAATGTCATACATTATAAACTAACGCGTCCATTCACTGCGGGCGGGAGCTTGGTCGTAAAAGAACCTAATAATTATATAGATATAGATACCTAATAATTATCTAAGTTAAGTATACTTACTCATAAAATTAAGTTACCAATAATGGTTATATTTTGATTTAGGACATTGATGTTGTGAACTATTTAATCTTTATGTAATTTGTAAAAAAGGACCTGGTATGCTCCCTCTCTCCTAAGTTTGGCGTGCCCAACAGGGTCCATAATTGTAACTTGTGTAGATGTAAGACCTTATGTAAAACATTATGGAGTGCAATAAACATTGAATTGAATTAAACGGGAAGAAAATAATATTCATCATTTGAATATAACCCATAGCTTAGTTTCTAAACTCAAACTTTTATTGTGTCAAATTTATTATATTACTTACTATGAATACAAAGGTAAGATTGTTTGATTATACAAACTTCCAGTTCTTTTTTTTCCCCTTTAAATAGTTATTATGGGAATAAAAACTATTCTATATCCTTTACTGAGTCTTAAACTATCTACATACCAAATCTTATCTATATCGGTTCAACAGTTTAGGCGTAAATATGTTACAGACAAACAAAGTCAAAATCGCATTTGTAGCAATTCTGTATAAATAAATATTTCTACATTAATTTAATTCTAGTATAAGGTGTGTATATCACTGAAAATCTCCTAAACGAGTGGACCGATTAAAATTATTTTAGGGTGGCTCCCTAGATTCCTAGGGGTGAGGAAAGAATTTGGTAATTTATAAAAACTTAACCACGATATTTTTTTTCTGACAATATTAAAAATTAATTATAACCATTATAACCACGTTTGACATTGCTGTCAGTCGTTGGACAATTTGCGCAATGAACAGAAAGAAGGACTTCTTGGCGGGAAAGTGAAGAGTCATGTCTGCAGTTTTGTTTTATTTTCTAAAATTTGTGATATTTCTAACATTAATGTGTAATTACGGTGGATTATTAACCGTTAAGTGTTAAGTGCGACATCACTTTTCAAATTCTCTCAAGGAGTCCATGTGAGATCTCAGTATAGTCCCACATCTTTACTGAGGACTCAAGGGGCTTAGGGGAGGATATTTCATTTACCATTTATCATCTTTATCATCACTCATGCTCATATACTATGAATTACCTCTTTTACTATTGATATATCACTTACTTGACACTGGCTAAATGTGCTGCACGAAGCCATTATTTAAAAGAAAGAAAGAACATAAAGAATCTTGATAAGACAGGACAACGGTCTGTCGGGTCAGCTAGTATCTTTAAAAGACATAAAAATTGCCTCTAGCACTTATGAAAAGTTAACAATATCTACACAATATTTAAAGATGTAGACATTGTTGTTGCATATTACATTACATCAAACGTAAGTTTCTTTTCTACGAAATGCTTTACTCGACAAAATTATGTAAAATCTTTTTTATTTTGTTTGGCCGCTAGACTCTCAGAGATGTTGTGTTAATCAATACATAATTTCAACCTCAATATCAAGTCTTCGGTAGTATAGTGGTCAGTATCCCCGCCTGTCACGCGGGAGACCGGGGTTCGATTCCCCGCCGGAGAGAACTTCTTTTTGGGTTTTAATGTTAAATAATTGCATAGTTTTTATTTACTTTTATGTTACAAACCTTTGCTTTATGCATATTTTATTGCAGGTACTGATATCATAGAAATAATTAAGGAAATAGTTACTCTAATACATTATTGTATGTAATTAGTATTACTTTAGGGAAATTGATGTTGTCTGGTTATTGATTGTCTAACTAAACCAATATTAATTCCATTTACGGTTCGAATAATGCAGAATTAATAACCTATCCGCAATTATTGCGGTTTTGTTGTATTGTTTTTTCTGAAAGTTTTGAGTGATCGTGGCCACTAAGATTAAACGATGTGGGGTTACTTACCCAAGTGGAGATAACATTTGGGTAATAATAAAATAGTAAGAAATCATATGTGATTAATATTTACTTGAAATATTGATTTTATAAGATGTATATTAGATTCGGTACGGCAGCGGGAAGCCGGTGGTTGCAGGCGGCTCCAGATCGATCGCCATTGGTATAATTGTATTAGTGTTTAGTTTTTATTATTATTTTTGTATGTACCGACACTAAAATATTAGCCTTTATTGACATATTGCTGACCAAATATTGGAGCGCTATTACCTCCGCAGTGCTAGTGGGTCGCAAGCGATAACCGATGTAAATTAGAGATTACCAAGGTCAGTCCTTGGATAGGTGACCACTATTTTGGCATATAATTATGAGCGCTTCCCTGCTTCAATAAGCACCTAATGCCGCTTGACCAGTGGCTTATCAGGTAAACTCGGTAATTTAAATAATAAACATAATTATTATCATCTAACACAGTCTAGCTGTGGGTATTTCCTATGCAATAAGTAGGTACGTAAGGAAGAAATTACAATAACACAACATCAACAGTGCGGTCAGTGAGCAATAGACAAAAATAACATATCCAATAAAATTTAAATCATAAAAAGATAAATTTTTAATCATTCCGAAAGTCGTATCGTCCGCTCCGTCTGTTGTCGAAACTCACCGCTAGAGGGCGTGGTCAGGTGATGGATGCCGGCGCGCGCAAGATTAAATATGTCCTCGTCGCATACCCTATTAAACATTTACCAACCCAACACACTAAGTCTAACTACATACAATAAAAACGACTTTATCTTAAACGCCATAAGAAGTAAACCGACACCAAAAGCATGTTTGTAAACTAAAAATCTTTTGTGTCTGTTCCAACATGGCATTATAACCTCAAAAGCGCTATGTTTTAAGTATTGTTTCTAAACGGCATAGTTGATGGCGTTTGAGTAAGGAAAACTTAATTTTGTCTTAGAAAATGAATAGGATTTTAACATGGTACACCGGTAATGGAGGAAGTGGTATGGGTTTCGCTTTTTGACAGGTAGAAAATGACCTTAAACCTTCACGTATTCTATTTTAATTAACCGCTTACTCGTTAAGAATAATGTATAATACCTGCTGCTGCTCGTTACTTTGGCTGAGTGTACTTTAGAATTTAAATAAAGAATAGCGAATAATACCACGGATATACGACAATATCTGAAATAATCTTACCGTTAAAGCGTGATCAAAGCATCTAGCAAACATAAAAACTGTCACAGTAATAAAATAAACACAATAATATCTACATTGATTTTCCCATCAAGATAACATTGTTGTGTCAGCGTCATCTTTTGGCGATTTTCCAAAACTAATTTTAAGATGAATTAACCTAATTAAAATAAAGACTACGATAACCATTATAAATTACTTTGATTATCTACAATGCTAATTTAGAATAATTTTGACTTCTTGGCGGGAAAGTGAAGCGTCATATTTGCAGTTCTGTTTAATTTTCTAAAATTTGTGATGTTGTGAAACTTGTGATCGTACATGAGTGTGGGTAAATAAAACAAAAAAGTGCAACATGACTTTTAAAATTCTCTAAAGAAGTTCATGTGATATCTCAGTATAGTCCCACATCTGTACTGAGGACTCAAGGGGTTTAGGGGGAAGGCATCTCATTTACCATTTATCTTTATCACCAATCATGTTCATTTACTATGATTTATATGTTGTTAATATATCTCTTACTTGACACTGGCTACATGTGCTAAACGCACGAAGCCATTATTTAAAAGAAAAAAAAGACTAAAACACAAAACAAATTTTGAAATGTTATTTTTTTCATAACCTCAAACTTTTTTTGCTATAACGCTACTAACAAACTTTGCTTAAATAAATCCTTCATCGTGTTTCTCATAAGAAAATTGAATCAGCGTATAGGGAAAGGTTAATTTGACTGGATAAATACCCTACCGCGCTACGCCTTAACTCCCGTAGTTAACATGTTTTGTGTAACTCGCAGGTCGGCGCATGCGCCGGTCACGACCCGGGCCACGGGCCCTCAATTGCCCAACAACTTTTTTTTAACACTTTCTTCATTAGGAACTGCTATACTTCATACTTTCAGTTATTTTGCCGTCATAACGAAAAAGAGCACATCTTACAATTTGGAAATATGAAAAACTCTCATTTAAAAGGCATATAACATAGTGTTCATTACACAAATATTTTTTTTTCCTAATTATGGCCTTACTCGTTTAAAGTATTTGCCGGTGTCAAGTAATTTAATAATTCAACTTATGTGTAACAATGTGCAGCGTTTTCGCCATTTTAGTAGTTAAAGTCAAGTCAAGTAAATTCCGTCTTAGTCAAGTCAAAGTTCTAGCCCAGTAATATGCCACTTTCTTACAATTGGGTACGTTGAAGATGTTATGTCTAAAAATCTACTATATTTACACATAAAAACTCGAAATTATACTAGATTTGGAAATTAAAAAAATCGTCTATATAATGAATATATGATTTTATAATCTCCCAAACTTGTAAAAAACTGTATTTCAGGACAAATAACAATAATGTTGTGTGCAATTCTCCACAACTATGCCAAATATTCAAATCTAACCTTACTGTTTCTTTGTTTACTTAAACCTGATTTCTTTTAGGGCTGACGGAAATCCAAGAAAATGTCTTGAATGTGAAGTTTTCAAAAAAATCTCCTGTGCAAATAGCACACAATGGGTAAATATTTACAAAATCTCAGTTTTAGGATAGTCCTAATCCTAAGCCTGTTTTAGACACTATTTCATATACTCGCGGTGGGGAGCCGGCGGATGCAGGCGGCACAGGATCGATCAACGTAGGAAGCAATTGGGGAGGCCTATGTTCAGCAGTGGACTTCAAATGGCTGAAATGATGATGATGATGACATATAGATACTCATCAAACAAAGTCCATAATCAAATTTTAACATTATAAAAGATCTACACCGAGATTTCTTAAAATAATAATTGGTTTAAGAATTTAATATGATAAATTTGAACATCCCAGCTTCCGTTAAACCACTGTGGGCGTGATAAAAACACCCACAAACTAATTTAAACTCCAGTTAAATGAAACACTCGAAAAATAAACCTGTACCACGAAAACTGCGGTAGCTAAGTATTGTTTTATAAATTGAAACAGCTTTGTTATATTATAGATAATCTTTAATTTACCTGCTTTTTACATTAAAACATGGAAACTATTGAATTTAACTACAAGCCAGGATTAACCTTATTGTTAAATTTATAGTTTGTTATTAAAATGCTGTTTTATAATAACTAAATTATTAATTCAAGTGTTAACTTTCAAAAATCCTAATTGCACACTCGTTTATTCAACTAATAGGAAGGCGTCGTCGCATACAACTGTGACTTTGAGTGAATCCCACAAAACAAAACGTAAGCTATTACATACACAACACATTACATGATACATAGATGGTATAAATAAAAGATCTACATGTGCCCTGCAATGCAAGGGCATAGCAACTAAGGAATGCTTACTAAGAGCATTATTAACTTATTAACCTTATCTAACATAAACATTTCTAAACCACTCAACACGACCTCTGTATTTCCGCCGCAATGAAAATTTCAGATAATTTACCTTGTTCGTAGCCGTATTATGTGGTCTAAATGACGCGTAACGGGACCACACAAAAATACGAATAAGGTTTTGTAGTTATCACAGCGAAATTGAGAAATCTATAATTTCTTTAAGTTAGCGTATTTTGGGGGATTTCCCACAATTCATGATTAATTGTAAGGCAAGATCGAACTTGATATTAGTTACTAATTTACTTGCTTTTTTCATTTGTCGCCATACAAGCAAACCTTAAGTCTACACATAGCTAAATAGAATGACTAATACAGTTGTCTAAGTTGAATTAAGTACATAATCTTTTGACGGAATGAAAAGACGACCATGCCTCGACCCCAGATAAGAAAGAAGGAGTCCCCAGAAAAACTGGGAGGAGGGCAGGAGGCTAATTATAATGATAGTAAAGCTTTTAACGGTGTTGATTGAGATATATTATTTATTATTTAACAATTGTAGTTTAATTATCGATATTATTAAAAAAACACATATTCTAGCGCAAAAGCCATCGTCAATCAAAAATGAGGAAAAATCCATTAACATTACCAGTATTTTTATGTTTTGAAGCATTGATTAATTTCATTTATTAAAAAATATTTCTACTCTATTGATTAATTTAAAGGGGTTCAATACAGACAAAGAACAGGAAATTAAAAGAATTTCTATTAAAATTCTTAAAATTACTCTTAGCTCTTAAACTTCGAACCTGTGCGTTTTGAAAAAAACAAAATAAATCGTTGGCAATTTAAAAACCACCTGAATTTAAAAAGAGAACACATGGGCATGGAATTTCGAAATTAACGTTGCTACCAGGCTTGGATATTCATTCCAAGATTCCCCTAAAATCAACGCTGTGTTTCTTGAATTAAGACATTATTTTCATTACACGCTAAGCCATATTCTTACAACATTCTACTAATTGATTCAAAGTATCGACTTCCTTTTTACGGGAATGCTTAATCAAAATTTTAATATGGACGTAATTGCTTGTTGAGTGTGCGTGCTTTAAATATACTATCTTCTTATTTTAAATATAGTTGCTTATTTAATTCTTAAATAACGTTTCACGCCGCTCTTAAAAGACCCAGTGTTATAAGAGCTTAGAAACACATGTGCTGGCAGATAATTCTAGAGCTGAATGAAAGAAAGAAAGAAAAAGAATTTATTCTGTGTAACTACTTAAAGAGTGTCACAGAAAAGGTATCCACTCAGCATAAAGCCGAGGTGTTACGAAAACGAATCGACGCTGGTCTTCCGTAGATACCGTTTGTGAGAGCACTGCTATGACACTTTCATTACATAATACATACATACAGTTACTGCAGCATACAAATAACACATAAGCTTGCAGGGACCCTAAGTAGCAAAAGTGAGAGGACAGCACAACCGATGACGATCATATACATATTTATAGACATTTCTGCTGGTTCAATAAATATTTTATATAATTGCATCGGAAAGATCCTGAGGACTGAGGATAAAACATGAATATTGTTAATGTTATATTCTGTTGCATTGTATAGCGTCACAGACAAATGAAGATTGTATTTGAGAACCAAACAAATTGATAATTTAAAAGACCATAGCCTGTAAGTTTCTTACCTGTTCTTCATACGAAGCGGTAGCTCGGAACTTAGATTCACAAACACTTAAGTATTATTTTGTTTTTTAATTGTTTCGTTGCATGTAAATGAATCTAAGCTTCGTGTAATCATTTGATTGCTTTTTGTATTTAATTTTGACGTTTTTAAGTATTAGTTTATGAAACAAAATATTTGAAGCTTGATAGTATGTACAGTGTAAGAGTTCCTAGGGCCTACATGTGTAGTTCTGGAGAGGAAAGGAGAGTGCGGGTAAACAAATTATATCTACCATAACAATTTTCGAGTGGGGTGAACTAACATTCTAGGGTTATCAAGCATTTTAGGGTTCCTAGTACCAATTACAGGAGTAAGGCCGTCCGCATATTTGCCTTTCAATAAGATGGATGTAAGAAACTGACAGAGATTTTTGACAGTTTTTTTTTCTTATATTTACACGAGTATTTTAAATTCTAAATGAAAATGTAACTTTGCAGAGTTGTGTTGTCAGCTCTTTACTAGGTAACTGTTAGTTTGTGGCATTTAACAGCAAATGCTTCAGAAGGCATGATATACCGTAGGACATACACTTTATGAGGTAGTTGTTAGGGGCTATCCATAAATTACGTCACACGTCATGTGGGTGGGAGGGGGTTTACGAAGTGTGAAAAGGTGTGACATGGGGGATGGGAGGGAGGTACCCGTTATTTTGTGACGTCACATTTCAAAATCCAGATGCCCTATGAAAATTTTGGAATTGCTGTCTTGATATTATTGCAAAATATGTGACGTCACACTAAGAAGGAGGGAGTCTTACAAGTGTGACCAGCTGTGACAAGGACGGAAGAGGAGGTCAAAAACTTACGAAATTCGTGTGACGTAATTTATGGATGCCCCTTGAGCCAAGGGGCACTGTGATAATTCTTACAGCAAGTTAAGTTCTGTTAATTTGCAATGGGTCCGCGTGGTGGAGTATAACCTGAATTCCTCACGATAGTTAGTGTGAGAAACCCAACCCCAGTAGTAATGGGCTAAAATGGTAACCGAGAAGACTAAAAAATATTAAGATGGTAGAAAAACCTAAGAATTTCATACATAAATAGCAAAATAGTGAACGACCACTATTTTTCTAATCTCTAATCTTAATGGGATCGAACAAAATCTGTACCCATCTATTTGCTTTCATAAAACAATATAGCCTGCAGTTAACTGTTTTATTGACAGTTAATTTTAACCTCGACCCGATCATTAACTGGCACAGGCTAAAAACATTTCTAGCCTAAGCGCGGCCCGTGCCACGCCCGAGGCGTTCGGCGTCCATATTTTTTATCGACGAAAAAATATTATAACCTCAAACAAAACATATTGGACTCTATTAAAAAAGTGTACAGGATTTATCTTTGCATGAACGCAGCTGATATGATTTTTTTTTACGAAATTGTTTTCAATCAAAGGAGTATGAACTGTATTGAATGTCGGTGAGGTTGGCTTCGGTTTGAATGCGGAATGCTGTTATTTTTTTTATTGTTTTTTGGCGCGGGCGTCAGGCATTTTAAGCTTCAAGTGGAGCGCGCACCGAGCTATCATTACGCTCTTTAATGTTTTAGTTCATTCATGATTTATTTGCGTAACTTATTATCATCATTTCTACTAAAAAGGCTGGACTAAATTACTAAAAAGTCAAGTTTGGAACTAAGGAACTTTTTTTTTCACTTATTTGAAGAATTATTTACATAGAGGTATATCTGATTAAAGTACTGCTGCTAATGGAATTACTGGGCCTATCGTACATAGCCGTTGAAGTAAAGGGATGACATTGTAACTTGATACCAATTTGGATAATTCACATGTCAACTTACCATCTTATTCGGAATTCAACTTTGTACTAATGTAACCGAGCAATCACTAAAATTGCAATACTGGATTTGGGGTCCTGGATATGTGATGAGATTTTAAGTTAGATCCTCTTAACTCAGATCCACAGTTGTGGGCATGACCACGCATATCCACAACCACAATAGACTTGAACGCCACATTTATTCGGTCTATTGAAAGCGACCACAGATGCATACATTCATGCCTTTTTCATGGAGTAGGCAGAGGCATATTATACGCTTACAATTCGCCAATTATATAGTTGGTCCCACGTAATAGGTGGCGAGCCTATTGCCGCTTGCCGGGCACAGTTATATTCACCAGAGCCTCGTCCGTTGATCGGCAGGTGCACCACTTGCAGGTGAGGTAAGTATGGACTCCTCAGGTCTTCGTAGGATACCTAAACAAAAGGTAAAGTAAAAATAATACATTTACATTTTGGTAAATAATATGTCTGTATTTTATCGAATAAGAAATAATGCTGCTTCTATAATATATTATTAAATAAAATTTTGTTGCTATGACCACAACTTTTTTTACAGGTTTGGTCTGCGCCTGAATAGACTACCTACTTAACCGAGGAAAGTTTTTTGCCAAATCTAACAATAAAGATCATATTTTCTGGTACCTAATTGTTACAGATGAAATCGAGTTCTGCATCAAGTATTTTACAAACTATGGAAGCCTGCTTACTATATTACATCATCGTTCCATGATATTTCAAAGTAGAAGAAAGACAAAAAAGATATGAAAAAAATCGATCAGAATTTGAGTGGCATCATTACTCGGCTGACGGGGCGCGATCTGTCGGGTAATTGGTCGCAATTAACCCGTCACGACGACCAATCTATAAATCAATGGATCTACCTAACGCGAGCCATGAATGGCCCAATCTATGACGTGCGGTATAGGTTGTTTAAAAAAAATGGAATCAATTTTGTTGTTATGAGAATGGTTACCATAAGATTTGAAAAATCCACGTGTTTTGAATTCCTAATTCAAAAGTGGTAATTTTTATTAAACATTCCAAATTCAAATTGCTGATCTTGTTTTTTAAATTTTGAGGTTTTTTTAAATTGTAATCTCTCTGATACCTTCCTACCTACGTATAGTTATACAAATCAATTAAAACTTAAAAAATAATGTTTCTCCCTATTGTGATAGACTCTGCTGCTATACATTCTACCATTTGTATTTATATTGTAGTATAGAATATTATACTTGTGTTAGTTCTCACTGAAACTTCGAAAAGTTTCGCTCAAATTGAATTATTACGCACCCCACACAGTTGCGTCGAGCGAGCGAGACAAAAATAGAATTATATTATATGTCATGTAATTATAAATATTTTTGTATAATAAATTTGTTTGCAATTTTATTTATTGCATTATCAATATTAAAAATAAAAATAGTTTGTAATACCAACTAGGTTTACCTGTGAAGCCCCGAGTAAAGAGTCATCATATCCTAGCATTATTCCGGTTGCCCTAGACTTAAGCATAGGGATCTGCTCACTGGTTCAGCCAGATTTGACTGAACTTCAGTTTTTATGTAGAGCGACTGCCGTCGGACCTCCACAACCCAGAGGGACACATCATTCTATGGTTAAATCAGCTGTCAGGATATTAGAAGGCACTGACTTTATAATGACGATTGCCATAGATGTTCATGACAGCCGGACCAGACGGCTTAACGTGCTTTCCGAGACTCGGAGCAAGCGATAAACTTTAAACATCTATGTAACATTTATTTTCGTTAAGCGTTAATGAATGAGAAACAAATATTTTTAGAGAACTTCGTCATTTACTACTATTATATATATGAAAATATTGATCATATGATAAGTTTGTGCAGCGGTTTAAGGCGATGAGCTACCAAAATAAGTTACGTGCCTTTGGAGACCTGTGTGGCGTGGAGGCGATTCAGCAAGTACTCCACATCTGAGGACGTGGTTTCAATTTCCACATAGATCAATTTTTTGTGACCATAAACATGATTATTTGTTCTGGTCTGGGTGTTTTGCTATGTATATTAACTATCAAATGTTTATCCGTTATTTAGTATGCGTAACACAAGTTCTTAATGAAAATTATTTTGGAACTAAATAATTGGTTTCATTGTTAGAAAATATCTATAATGTATTTAATTAATGATGAAGCGTTTGTCTAGCTAGCAGTGAATGAAAATCAAAATCCGCCGATGACGATCAAAATACTGTTTAAACCTATCTTTTAATGATCGTGCATCACTAAGTAAGTGTTTCGTTTTGTTCTAGGTAAGCTGTGACAAGAAATTTTAGTTTATGTGTAAAGAAAACTTGAAATACAATATGACATTTCGGTGTGTGCCCACTTTCCAAGCGGTCTCCAACGACAGCAACGCTGCCTGGGTAAGTTTCATAAAACATTCATATAAGTACTGCTACTAGCCGATAGATGGCTAAAAGAAGTGTTGGATTGATGAAGGGATAAAATTATAAATTTATTTTATCATGTTGTTATAATAAATAACAGAATTATGAAAAATAAATATACAAATAGTTCTTAAAAATTGTTCGCGACAAAAAACTTTCTTTAGACCTTCTATAAGGTTAGTTGAAATTGTTGCAAACAGCGCCATCTATGAGTATTACACGTAACCAAATGAAAATCACAAATGAAATGTGTGCGGAATGCTAAAGCGAACGAACAGAAGTCTTTGCTACTTAACGCTAGATGTAGACACAAGTTTTTATTTTATATTATATTGCACGATTAATTTTAAATTCAGTGTGGCGAGATAGCTTCCTAAGTGAATGAGATAGAAAATAAGTAATTTTTTATTAGGTTGGGCTTTGGCTCAAAATATAACATTTTCTAAATGATCTCTTTAACTTACATTGTTTTATTAGATTCTGGCAAGTTTTTTGCTAAAATTTTCGTACTTCGAATAAGTTTCATATATTTATTTTACATTTATTTCATAATTCACAACTCCGAATTAAAATTTGTAATTCATGTATAGTAATTATTATATAGTAACTAATGTATAAATAATTTCCAACTCATCACCTTATTTTCAAACGATCTGTGTCAGTCAAACTACGAACAACAATTATGCAGTTTTTGACTCAACCATTGTAAGTAGTAATTGGAAAAAAGTAACCTTAAAATACCAACGACTGATGGGGCGTTAAGGTCCTTTAATGGCGGCCGCGCAAAATCTTGTAAAAACTTCTGCTAAATGATTGCGTTGATAAAATTACATAAACATATTATTATGCTTGCGTAATTACCTCATAGAAACCGAACTACAAGTGATTTTGATAAGTAGGTTGTGCGTAGGAGTGCGTGAGGGTGGGAGTCGACACGTCAAGTGGACACTCGGTGACACGCTGTGACCCCAATGTCATGAGAACTATTATTATGTGTGAAAATCATGAGAACTTTTAAAAAACATACGATCCAGTAAACACTACACTATGCTGGCTCCCGCTCTAGTGAAACATACATACATTCACGCCTGTTTCCCCGAAGAGGTAGGCAGAGGCATAAGTATTATACGCCCACAGTTCGTCAATTATATTGTCGGTCCTACGTAATAGGTGGCGAACCTACGCGTGCCGGGATCTGTTAAGTTTGCCAGAGCCTCGTCTGTTGATCAGCAGGTGCACCACTTGCAGGTGAGGTTGGCTTGGGCTCCAAAGATGTTAGTAGGATCCCTATACTCCTAGTGTCTAGTGAAATAGCGCTCTTAAGAACACTTAGATTTAAATGACGATCACAAGTGCTTCGGAATAAAGCCAAACATGATTACATAATTTAGATTTTTTAGGTGGGGTCTTAACTTAGGTACTTACTACTTTTTTAATTTATTATTTTTTCTTAAATAACTTTTCTTTTAAATCGTAATCCCACACATTTATCCTCAACACAGTTGCTAATGTTAGCTTGAAGAGATTTCTTATAGAAATAAGCTCACCTTTGTACTTCATATTTTAAAGTGTTTGTAGCACTGCGATGCTGAGTCTTGGAAAGCGACCAGCGAAGCAGAGCTTACAGATGGCAGACCCTGCATGGGTGACCATTTGTGCGAAATTAACGTTAACATTGAAGTAATAATAATAATAATTTAGTTCTGTATAATTATAGCCTAAATACAAAATGTAATTCATTTAAGTATTAAATGTAATTACCTAAACTTAGTAAACTTAATTACTTATGTCTTAGGTATCGATTACAGTAAATTACAGTTCTTGAATGGATGAATGTTTGTGTGCCATTGTAAAGAGTTTTGGAAAAGCTTGTATTTTATATAAATAAATAAATATTCTCTTACAATCACACCAATTATTTAGTTCCAAAATAAGTATCACAAAAAACTTGTGTAATGGATACTAAAGAACGGATAAACATACATATATACTATTTTTTGTAAATACATACTTAATATACATAGGAAAACATCCAGACCAGAACAAATATTTATGCTCATGCACACAAAGATTTGTCCTGTGGGAATCGAACCCACGACCTCTAGAGTGAAGTGCAGTTATACTGACCTCCACGCCATATCGGTCGTCAAATGTACTATATGAGTACTAGACTACGGAAAAACATGCCCAATAACCTTTCGTAAATATATAGATCCAAATTATATATAGAGAGCACTCAGATCAACACAAGTATCCTTGTTCATACACATACAAATTTATCATGTACCGGATTCGAACTCATGGCTTTTCGAGCGAATAGCCAATACAAAACTCCGCGCCACATCGGTCGTCAAAATAAAAATTAAGTACCTAATGTCTTAGAAAAACTGATTTTAAATGTAAAATTTTACCTAGGAATTTTCTTAAAATTCACGGTTAGTTAATTACCTAATTAAATAACCAAGATAGTACTAAATCTCAGTGTTAAAACAGTAAACAGGTATAGTCTAAAAAGTTTCTATATCTTTATTTTCCCAATTGTGAACTGCGTAAATATACTGCGAGATGTATAACCTCCTGCGCCCACGCAGGTCAGTGTAGAGGCTGTTGACCCCACTCCTTACCTATTGTGTCTCTGGTCATCCATCACATGTGTTTTGATATACTTTAACACGTCTTGTTAAAAGTATTTTTCTATCTCTGATACAGATGAGTAATAATTATAATATACTACTCGCTTCATTTGGGTTACATTATTAAATGTTTTAATAGGATTCCTATTTTATATTGTAAAATATAATAACAGCCTATGTATAAATATAAAAAATTGCCTATGTCAGTCAAGAATTATCGAAATACGTCCAGTAGTTTCTAAATACGAATAAAAACAAACATTCATATTCATTAATTCTGTAAAAAGTTCGTACAAAGAATATTCAATAAAATATAATTATTTTCTAACAATTACACGAATTATTTAGTTCCAAGATAAGTATTATTAAGAACTTGTGTTATGGATACTAAACAACGGATAAACATACATAAATACTTTTTTTTTTGTAAATGCATACTATGCATACATAGGAAAACACCAGGGCAAAACAAATATTTATGTTTATGCGCACAAAATTTGTCCTGTGTGGGAATCGAACCCACGACCTCAGGGTCGGTTCGCGGGTATACTCGCCACCACGCCATATCGGTCGCCAAAAAAAAAACATATCACAAAGTATTTTTTTCTAAAAAAAATTGCCGTGCTGTAACGACCTGTAATAGTGCCACCTTCTCTCATCTCAAGGAGAGTCGTTATAGTAGACGAAGAGAAATCCTACTGGATGATGGGCAGCGGCGTCATCCTGCGTAAGAAGCTGGAGGTGCTGCAGAGTGCCACCCCACGCCGCATCGTTCACGCACCACGCTACGTGAGGAATGCCACGATCGCAAGGGATTTGCACATAGAGAGCATTGAAGCCTTCGTGGGTCGCCTGGCAGGACCGATGTTCGAGCGGGTGGATGCCTCAATTCACGAACACCTCCGTGGCTTTGCGCCGCTGCACGCTCGACCACCGGATGCCAAGGCCTATGCCCGAAGCCTAATCCCTCGGAAGACCTAGGAAGTGACCTGACGCCATCTAGAACAAGACACCATGCTAGCTGATCGCCCCAGGGCTTGATTGCAGCACTACTGGACGTGACACCCCCGGACTTTACCATCGGCTGAATACAGCCATTCCAACGACGCGCCCATATTTACGGGCGCCGCAAGAAACCACGGCCAGGGGGCACTGCCCCGATCCCGCGACGAAACCCCCACAAGGGTTTCGTACGAACACACCACGATCATCCTGCGTACTGGCTTGGAGTGCGATCGCCTGCACAGCGTGGTGATTATGAGCAAATAGATGCCCACGGAAGATCAGCGTCGCGACATCTCTGTGATGTCCGACAATTTGCTGAGTGAGCACCTTTTCAATACAAGTTGAGTACTTCTTTCACTTGAGTTCTTATTGTTATTGATTTGTGTTTTTATTATTTTGTACTTATTTTATGTTATTTTTTTTCTTGCAACTTGTATTGAATAAATATTTTTATTTCTTTCTTTCTTTTAATTATCCCCAATATAATGTTATCTATCGGTGTGGCCAACGTTTAGCAATAGACTTATAAGGCTAAAGTCATAACTAAAGAAAATTTATATTTGCAATTTTTTTTAAATGTCAAATAATGACAGCAGTTGTGTATAGGAAAAGAAAAGTAATGTTTTTAGCATGTCCCACGCAACCAAGATTTTTCTCTTCAAAAAACCTTCCATTCGTCCTAAAATAATAACATAGAAGTTCCCGAGTATTCCGCTAAGCCATATTCATATTTCTCTATGTATATACATAAAATTTCTTGCAAAGTCGCAGGCGCTCACAATCGCATTAAACTCGAAAAGTAGCATGTCGCACAGAGAAAGAATAATGACGATGAGTTAATGATAATATCATTGGATGCGTATAATTAATGATGTTGGGTGCCGCGTGCGAGACTGACCACCCAAAAGTGAAGTTTCGTCACGACACTCCGATAAAACCTGGATAATTGTGCTTGTATTGTTTTTGAGACAATGAAACTTAACTATTATATAAGATAAGCAGCGCCCCGCGGTGTCACCCGCGTAAAACCCGATCCTGTGCCAATATCGGAATAAAAAGTATTCTATGTGTTAATTCAGGTTATAAAATACTTGTGCACCAAACTTAATCCATATTCATTAAGTAGTTTTTGTGTGAAAGACTAACAATCATCCCTACATTCGCACGTCCATACTCACAAACTTGCACATTTATAACAAGTATGATTGGAAAGTTAGAGGGACGGTGGATTTTGCTGACTTTCAGAACCTAGCAAGGCGTCTTCGCGCCCGCGGCAGAGGGTGATTCCAGATGGATTTCGTACATTGATTGCATATAAAAATTTATCAAATATAATAAATAAACAAATTGGCAAAAACCACCGAACGGTCTATTCGATATTAAATCTACTAATAACCTGGAGTCATTAAAAATACTTGCGATGTAAAGCTTAGAAGTAAAATGGCCGAAAAAAAGACAAGACGCAACTTTACATTATGTGATATTGAGAAACTAAACAGGTTATTTCATTTCTAACCACACGTTCTTATGTGTAATATGATAATATGTAGATTAATGTCTATTTTTTTCATATTATTTCCGTAAAAGATGACAAAGAACAATCAAATTGAAAAAGCCCGATTTTAACGATCTCACATAACTCCCCACCTTAAGATTTATTATTTATAAAATATATATTCCAGGCCTGCCAGCCTTCCAGCTGAAGACCGAGCTCAGTCTCTTTGCCTTTTTTTTTTGGATGGAAAATCATCAAATGAAGGGAGGGTGTGTCAGACTTCTACTGACTAAAAACCATCCATGTTCCTTCTTCAGAGCCTGCTACGAACAGTCCTGCAACCCAGCAACCCCGCAAGTCAGCTCTTTGCCTGTGGGGCCGTTTCGCGTATTTCGTTGCTCCACCTAGCTGGAGGCGTCCTACACTGCGCTTACCGAGCCGTTTGTCTCCACTATAGCGTCTATACCAGCGTATGAGCGTCCCCATAAGAGCGTCCCATATGAGCGTCCCCAAATGAGCATCCCCGAATGGGCGTCCCCATATGAGCGTCCCTATACGAGCGTCCCCACTGCCACTTCAGCTTGTTAATCATGTAGGCTATATCTTCTTAGCTTTAGTTCTTTGTCGGATATCCCTATTCAAATTGGCTAAGTAAGATAAAATAAGGTAACTTATTAAGAAAGGAAATCACTAAATGTCACGATAAATATTTCACAAAATTCTAAATGAACGGAATCGAGGTATTAAACTACTACTAAAATATCATTTCCAATGTTTTTTTCCTTATCTATAGAAATAATGAGGAATAGTAATCTATATTTATAAATTAGCCAATTATTTTAATTGATAAAAACAATTTTGTTCATTCATTCATTCATAAACTTAAGAATGTATAATGATATTCGTGAGTTTTGTGCTACTCGAAAGTGGACCCTATTTACAAACTCATGCGTAAAATTAATAAGAGCCAACATCCGTTTATGAGCGGAGCGATTACTTAAGCGATTTAAATTGAAGTTATATGGAAATGTAACCATTGTACGGTCGGCTTTTTGACAGCCTTTACTTACTTAATATATATACATACCTATGATCACGCCATTTTGCAATCCAAAAAAACTAGAACGCTTTATATATTTTCCCGTAGGGAAAGGAGACATTATATTCTTCCACATGCTACGAATCTGGCACACACTTTCAACCTTGTTAAACTTATTAACCTGCTCGTTCACTCTGCGTAAGTAGCAACTTGATAGTATAAATTTTTCTTGTTAAAATTTTAAAATCATAAGTCTTATTAAAACGCATTATTTGTTACTTTTACTTACATTATTCAGTCTAACAACCACTTTTTAATATTTTTCACCATACTTGTTTTGCTCGACAGCATCATTACAAACAGTAATAATTAAAATTTCAATCAAGTAACTTGGCCTTTTCAATTTGATTGATTTATTAGTTATATCTTTTTCTGGTAATAATGTCTGGCAATGTGTAATAGTTTACAAAATACAGAACTTTTTACTTTTACTTTTACAATATTTAAAAAAGTAATTTAATAATTTATCAAAATATTGTTTAAAAAAACAAGTCGTCATTATTTCAATGGAAATAAGATTTAGCAACCTGCCATACACTGAAAGTAACAATACGATTTCTTACACTCATTTAGAAAGTAACTCCCAAATCGCGTAAGACCCCCCTTCGCTTCTCGACTCGCTTCCCGCTCCGCTCCCCGCTCCGCTCCCCGCTCCTTTCGTGAGCGTGTAGTGGCCTCGCGCCCAAACTGGATGTGAGAGGAACAATGTTATAGATTCGCGCTCTGTGCGAGTAGGAAGCTTTCGGTGTAGTACACCTTAAAAAATCAGATAAATCAGAAAAAAATGCTCGCAATATTTTTTTTATAAAAGCTGTCACGCTTAAAATGAAACGTGAACCGTGGCTAAAATAATCAACTTCTTAGGGATATTATTGTCAGATTTAGAATTAAAAACATTGTTAGTGCATTCTTGAACATAAACTAACATCCAGGATATTTTTGTACCATACGATTTAATTAAAACTTTGAATAGGCAAAGCCACACAATATAAGAAGAAAAATCTAACTCTTTATTGGGGTACAAACACAGCACTGATTTTTAAAGCATAATTTTATCTCATCGGAGATTCAAACACGAAAGTTGGACCCCTGACTATGTTAGAAGGTTGTGTTGTTATGTACCTAAGTAATGACTAACAATAAAAAAATATTCCCAAATTCACGCACGGCTCCGCTCCGGTGGAATTTGATTATTTATGTGTTACGATGTAAAAAGTATGCTTACCTATCCTAGGTCCTATTGTATATGTATACTATATTCATAAATATATTACCTTTCTCTTGCAAACAAACATTTCACATTCAAATTTAGAATTACAACATAACCTAACAATTAAGCTCTTAAGAATCGTAAACCTCTGTGAGTTTTATCTGAAGTCCATCCAGAAGCTACATTCTCCCCGTCTTTATCATGTCTCGAGGCTTTACGTGCGCGCGCACCCACTCCATGTGATAGCCCCGAGCGACGCGCGCACCTCGCGGTCACGTGGCCGATTGGCGAGCGAGCGACTTGAAACGCGGGAAAAGTTTTGAATTTTCGAATTTGAAGTGGTTTTAATTTCGAGAACGGCTAACAAATATTTTATAGTTTTTTTTAGTTTATTTTGAATTAAAAGTAGTTTGAGGAAAATTCCTTTTTTGTTGTTTTGGACATGACTCGAAACGCAAGAACAGCTAAACAATTTTTAAATCTGAATAACTTCAGTATCTTTTGAATTTTCGAAGTGCACATTTTTCTTATGTTGTTTTATCAAATAGTTTTAATTTGCAAAAGTGTTAGTATAGACTAAATATAGACTAATGTGATGTGTAATAATTTTGAAGCAAAAGAGTATAATTGTAATGCCAGTGTTAAAGTATGTGATAAAACTAATGAATAACTTAAATATACGTGTGAATACAATAGTTACATAAAAAACAAACTTGAAACTCATTACCGGCTGTAACGAACCGAGCTCGGCGATATAACCATTCCACTCAAAGATAATCACATATTGGACATGATGTACATCGATTTCCTATACCATCAGTAACGGGGCAAGTAAACAATAACATTATTTGTCGTGAGAATGAGATAGCCCTATACGTCAGAGTGAGAAAAAGCGCATATCATCGATCTAAAGAAAATAGAATTCTCATACGAAATGTAATGGCGGTACAATAATCGTGTAAAAGTTCACCATAGTTACCCAATGGCGCGGTAACAATACAAACTAGCTAGTATAAGTTGAACTTGAACAAATCGATTTTTAAAAGAGATTGTTCCAAAAAGCACGGCGCAAGATATCCTGGTCCATTGCGGTCATCAGGCAGATAATCATCTATCGATGATTTACGCCGTGTTAAACCGACAATGCTAGCAGATAACCTCTCGCTCACAATGTGACCAATTAGATTGCTAGAACTTTCGCTAAGATGACCAAGATAAACGGAGCCGGATCAACCGCGCCTGAAACTCAAGCAATGCGTGTAGAACACATTTTCAACGAAGTATTCAACGACAAAACCAAAAAACTACAAAATATTGACGAACAATTCACTAATGACACTGTCAAAACTATAGACAACAATATAGACCCAAGGTATAGCAACAACAATAATATTAAGGACATAGATAAATCTGACATAATGAAAAGCAAATTAATAAAGAGTAGCTCAAATGACCATTACGTTGCCACAGAATTAAACATGAATGTAGAAAAAGATCCTGATAAGACTATAAGGCTAGAACTTAGACATATTGGCACAGATATAGCTATGGCCGATTATACAAACGGACACAGTAATGACGAAAATGGAGCGGTAACTGAAAATGTAGGCATAGATGACTATCAATTAAAACCCGTTAGAATGGTTACAAATGAAAAGACCGGAAATGACGAAATGGGTGGTCAAAATGGCGACTATTTGAACGGAAACGACGAGCAGGAGAACGATGTAAGTGATGACTGTTACCTTTTTAATTAATTTAATGAATACCTTATTCAGAATAGGTGCTTTTTTTTACAATAATCTATCATTTGTTAACAAATACGCACATACACACAATCACGCCTGTTTCTCCGAAGGGGTAGGCAGAGGCATATTATACGCCCACACTTCGCCAATTGTGTTGTTGTTCTCACTTTATAGGTGGCGAGCCTACTGCCGCTTGCCGGGAACTTCTCTATGTTTGCAAAGCCTCGTCCGTTGATCGGCAGGTGCACCACTTGCAGATGAGGTTAGGATGGATCCTATACCCATTATTAACTGGATTTATTCGAGCATTTTAAAACGTTAAAAGATAGACAACCACTAATTATCAGTATCAAATAAATAAATCAATGATCTATCTGATAGACAAATTTTATTCAAATTTGTTAAGGAATTTCTTGCTTGTTACAGTAGCAAACCTACATTCATCAGTACTTACACACATTCGCATTTATAACATTAGTAGTATTTCTTTTTAAGTAGTATATTTGACAAAGTGGTCAGACTATCAGCAGACAGCTGACCGGTCAAGCGTGTGTTGCCGCCCGCGTATAGGGAATGTTCAGATTGTTACCGATAAGTTACGTGCTTGAGTATGTCTTGTCTTGAGTTGAGTTGAGACTTTCTGTATTATCAGCTGCCATCAGAAAAATACATTGTGAGCCGGAGATCTGGGGGATATCGCAATTATTTCTTAGTACTAGTAGTACAAATTACTAATAAGGCTTAGAGGTCTGGTATTCCTGCAGTCTGCTCCTAAGATCGTAGTTTTGATTCTCACTGAGCAAATATTTATGTATAGTATTTTTTAGGGGTAGGTAGTAGTACTACTAGACGAGTAGCTAACAGATGATGTGGAGGTTAGTACACCTGCAGTGCACTGCTAAGGTCGTGATTTTGATTCCCACACTGGACAAAAGAAAATATAAAATCGTTTTTTTTTTCACTATTGTTATTTATGGACATTTGTACTATTATTATGTAATTTACATCAGATTTAGAAAACGAAACACTGCCTCGAAGTGTTTCTTTCGCGTTGGCGCCAAAACTCATTCTTCCTTTTGTAAATTCTGTTTAAAAAGAAGTTCCTATATCATAATAAATTAAAAACAAACGAGGACAATTATTTCAAAAATGGAATTACAGTTTCATATCATTCCGCAGTCGCTGTTCGTCGAATCACCAGCGACTCGTTAAGATAACTTTGAATAACAAACCGTAGGGTTACAAAGTTAAAACTTTACGGTAAACCCATCAAAATAATGCATTTTGTCGAAATAACAACGCATAACAGTATCGTTAAGTTTTATATGAGACGGTTTCACTTTTTTTCTTAAATAAATCGCACTTATAAGAGCTTGTTGTCACACCTTAAGATGTTTTTTACATGTTTTAAGAATTTTAAGTAGAGTTTTAAAAAAGCGACGCCGATGTAGCACAATTCATAATATTTTAGTCGTTATGTATTATTTTATACTTTACAGGCGACCGCCCGCGATTATATACCGAATATTTTAAGTATTAAATACACTAGAAAAATCTGTAAAGATATTCTTATATTTTAGTATGGACCTACATACTTACATTCACGCCTGTTTTCCCGAAGGGGTAGGCAGAGGCATATTATACGCCCACACTTCGCCAATTACATTGTTGGTCCCACGAATAAGTGACGAGCCTATTGCCGCTATTATTAATACTATATGTACCAAATTGACTAGAACCTTTCTACACTTGTATACGTTGCCGAAGAAGTTATGTCTAAAATTTATTTATTTATTTATTAAGGACAACCAACAAAACATTACTTACTTCTATTTAGTCACACTTCAACGGTACACATTCTATAGTAATGCCTTTATTACGTACAGGCTGCCTCGACATGCAAAATATTAAACAGTTTACAAAATTACAATAAATCTTAAACTTATAGTAAAAAAAAATATATATATACAGTTACAATATCAAATGTTCTGCCACGACAACTGTAAAGCCCTACGATTTGTGTCGTGGGATCAAGGTAAACTTACTTATACAGTTGCCGTGGTCATAGTGCGCCATAGTTATCTATAACTTTGACACAGACCTGGCAAAGATGCCCGGTCTGCACAACAAGTTTTTGGAATTTTATTAAATTTGTTTTGTAATCTATTCATCATCACAGCCCATTAACGTCCCACTACTGAGCACGAGCCTCATCTCACATATCAAGGTGCGAGGGTATTGGGTCATACTCCACCACGCTGACCCAGAGCGGATTGGCGGAGGCAGGTGTATGGCGTCCTGCTGTTAGAATTTATCAAGCCGCCCATGAGGCCTCTAACATGGCTTAACGACTACCACATTTAGTGATAACCGGGACCAACGGCTTAACGTGCCTTCCGAAGCACGGAAGCGCTCGATATCAAATGCCACACAAACGGTCACCCATCCAAGGACTGACCTTTGTAAACTCTGCTGTACTTCGGTGATCGTTTCCGACCACCGAGCACCGCAGAGCTACGAGCGCTTGTAATCTATTAATTGTTGAGAAGTGACCCAAATTACTCTTGAAAGTTCTGATATTACAGGTGAATTTCAACGTATTTGGATTACACTTTTTCCAGGAAATATCGCACAAATATTCACTTTACACCAATCAAAAACACAAAATAATGAGGAGCTAACTGCAACGATGTTTACTGTATGACAGTTTGTTCTCGTACGTTCTCATAAATTCCACTTTATTTACATTTAAAAACTCGAATGTACACTAGTTTTGGAAATTAAAATAAAGTCGCGATGTATCTTTTTGCGCGTTGGCGCCAAAAAACACTTCAATAATTATGTATTATTTTATTCCTTACTAGCGATCTTCGATTTCATTTGGAAAACTATATGTACCAAATTGACTAGAAAATTCTATGTATATAACAAACAGGACATGGTTTTTATTTTTTTTATAACATGTATTTCGTAAGCCTACTACGCCTGGTCTGCCTACTGACATGTAACATAATTTATGTAACGCTATCTGTCATACATATCCATATCATTGGTGCGTATGGCACACAATGAACAGAGCGCAATCTATTTTCGTCTATCGTAGGGATATCTAGTATAGAATTACTTATAACTATTACATGTTAGTACTAGCTGCCGCCCGCGAGTACGCGTGAGCAACTCTTTCTATCCTAAGGGGTTGAATTTTGCTAAATTCCTGGTTCCATCATCTCAGCCCATAAACGTCCCACTACTGAGCACGAGCCTCCTCTCACATACCAAGGTGCGAGGGTATTGGGTCATACTCCACCACGCGGACCCAGTGCGGATTGGCGGAGGCAGGTGTATGGCGTCCTGCTGTTAGAATTTATCAAGCCGCCTATTAGGCCTCTAACATGGCTTAACGACACTTGAACTCGATGGCTCGAAATTCCTGGTTGCCTGGAAGAAATTGCTTAGCAATAAGGCCGCCCATTGTACCATACATTTGTTTATATGTTTTGATTACTTTTTTATATGTAGTGTACAATAATGTGTTCATTCATTTATTCCATGCAAAATTTGAGAATACAAAAATACAAAGTACTAGCACTTGTACTTTCTGAGATATCGTGATGAGTGAGTGAGTATCCTTTCGCTTTTATTGTATATATGAAATGTATTCAATTCGTGACGCCTAACGTCAGACAGGAAAACTCTACTATTATGGTAAAGGAGGATGAGTTGACCCTTGTGGATACTACCAAGTTTTTAGGGATTACTTTAGACTCTAAGCTACAGTGGGGCCCACATATTGGTAAATTGTCGAGTAGACTTAGCTCTGCAGCATTCGCGGTAAAGAAAATTCGCCAATTAACAGACGTTGTAACAGCTAGGCTAGTTTATCATAACTATTTCCATAGTGTTATGTCCTATGGTATTCTTCTGTGGGGTTGTGCCGCAGACATTCAAACAATCTTTGTGCTGCAGAAGAGGGCTATTCGAGCAATTTATAATCTCCCGTGTGGACATTCACTAAGGGAAAAGTTTAAGGAAATTGGTATTTTAACAGTGGCCGGTCAATTCATTTATGATAACCTGGTTTATGCACATAAGAATACTGATCAATTTAGTAAGAAAAGCTGTGTACATAACCTAAACACAAGGAATAAGCATAAATTAGTTGTACCTGCCACTAGGCTCCAAAAGATAAACAAATCTTTTAAAGGTCAATGTGTGCGATTCTACAATAAAATCCCAAGCAACATACAGCAATTGAGCCTAAATAAATTTAAATTAACAATAAAACACAAGCTGTCTTCAAAGGGATACTATTCTATTAAAGACTATATGACAGATAAAAATGCTTGGGATTAAGCTGCCGTTTCATACAGGCTATTCTAATATGAATGACTTGAAAATATAAATATTGTTAAGGTACATAACCTTAACTTATTGCATTGTATAGCTTCACAGACAAATGAAGATTGTATTTCTAGTACCAAACTAATGGACATATTTAAAAGAGCAAAGCCTGTGAGTTTCTTGCCAGTTCTTCTTACAGAGCGGTGGCTCGGAACTGGCACTTAGATTCACTTACACTTAATTATTTTTTGTTTTTAAATTGTTTTGTTGCATGTAAGTGAATCTAAGCTTCGTTATTTAGTGTAATATTATTTCGATTGTTTTTTTTTTCATTTGTAATCATGACGTTTTCAAGTACTATGTATAAAAGTTTATGAAATAAATATTTTTTTACTTTTACTTTACTTTACTTTACTTTACTTTACATTGATAACTAGCAGCTGCCTGCAACTTCGTCCGCATGACCTACAGAAAAAACTTCCTTTTAAATATACTATATCTATAAGAAAAACCGCTTTAAAAACTTTGTGTAGTTTTAAATATCTAAGCATATATAGGGACAGTGGCCCTACCGCCTAACTTGCTGGTAATCGATTAATAGGCAAAATGTATTTCGAATTGATTCTATCGTACCGCCGAACACATGGAAACAAATACAAGATGGTGTTCTCCATTTAAATACAAATTTTGAAGGATTGACGTAATATTTGGCAGTCTCTGTTTAGTATATTTGACAATCTGTGTTTAGTAGACACGCAAATAATAATCATTTAATTTATTAGTCGCTTTAGTAGTCTGTCAAGGTTATGAATAATCTATAATCTATGATAATAGGTTATGATTAACCTCAGAAATTTTTGATCTAGATGAAATAGCTGAAATTCATCGAATTCGGCGGTAGGGCCCCTGATAGATAAATAAGTTCGATCTTCAGCTCTTCGATTCCCGCGATCCCCCGATTCTGTTGCGAGCCGTTTGTCATATGTCGTGGCTCTACCCAGCTCGAGGGCGTCCTGCACTAAGCTTTTTACTTCTGCTGCAAATAAATTTACAATCGGAATTTATGAGTAAATAAAAATAAAATACACTTTATTGTCTTTATTATTTATCTTCAGATAATAATAATAAATACTTTCTGACAATTACAACAATTATTTAGTTCGAACATAATTTTCGAATTTCGATAGACCCACAGGATCATTTAGATTCGTCAAATCTTTACACACAAAATGGAAATTCGATTTTTTTTTCTTAATAACAATGAAAGAGATATGAGCGGAGTTTGTGCGCTTGTTACAGTGCAATTTTTTTTGACGTGACAACGTCTTAAATTAGGTTGCGGCTGGGAGTCACTTATGAAAAAGTGTAACGCTCGGTAACGTTACGATGAGTCACCGAACGAGAGAGAGGCCCGGCGAATGCCTTGCGTCTCTCTCCCACTCAACTATGATCGGTCTGCCGCGCGCGCAGCACTAGTGTACAATGTTTTAGTAAACAAAATATATTTCTATAGTTAAAATTTGTGCAATTCTTATTTTCATTCAATTCCTTGTTCCTATTGTGCAATTTAATTATATTCATATCAATAAATATTCTACCGAGAAAAAGACGTTGTCACGTAAAATCTTCGCCCGTAAAAACGACTTTACAGGCAACCATTTTTTTTTCTACTGCATCTATTGCTTACTGGCAGCCATTTTTGAAAGGAAGTGACTTCGGAATTTATAAATCTTTACGATTATAACAGCATAGCACCCTGGTTTGATCCCTCTATCGGTCTCTCGATATTATAATTTTATAACATTTGTTTAATTTGTTTTTTATTCAATTTTGCATATTTTTTTATGATTATTAGAAACTTTAACGTAGACTATATACAACAACTAATAATATTGTGACTTTTGAACTTTTAAGTTGCCGATAAGCGGCAATAGGCTCTCCACCTATTACGTGAGAACGACTATATTATTGGCGCAGTGTGGGTGAATGTATGTACGTATAACTTTTGAATTATTACTAACTGACCCAGTGAACTTCGTCCCGCCTAACAGTCAATTAATGTGTATGTTTAGTAATGACTTAAACGGCTAGACTGCTGTTTTTACAATTTTTTTATTGTTTAACATGAATTTTGTTACTTATTTTCCTATTTGAGATGAATCCAATTCCTTAAAGAAAAAACATAAAAATTGGTACAGCCGTGTGAGTTATTTATGGTGGAACTATCACGTTTTATTACAAATTTATGATATAATAACATGTTATTATTTTTTATAATTAACACGTCATAATGACTACATTCTGCCTGATGGTAAGCAGTCGATGCAGGTCAAAATCGCTTTATACCGTGAAATAAGCACAGTACAAAGCACACACACTCAAGACGGCCTTGTTAGTTTTTAAAAAGTAAAATATCGTGGTTTCTGAAGAACTATTCTATACAATCCTGAATTGTAGTACAATCCACGTACTATATTGTACTGTAGGTCACGCTTACAAACTCGTAGGCGTTGTGAATATTTTGACGATTATGATTACGAAATACTACGGACTGCCGACTGGCTGCCAATTAAAAGATAAAGTAGTGTGTCGCAGCACACACAATAGATGAACCAATGCGTTACGACAATCTCGATCTGCTGGCTAATTCTGCTAACTTAAAGTTGGTTCCTGTCCTGTATATATTGCATATTGATCTTTGAGTTGATATAGGATATGTACAAAACATAAAAGGCATATTATGTACCTACACTGCGCCAATTGTATTATTGGTCCCACGTAATAGGTTGCGAGCCTATTGCCGCTTACTGGGAACTTTTTTTTATTGCTAGGGCCTCGTCCGTTGATCAGCAGGTGCACTTCTTGCAGTTGAGGTTGGCTGGGGTTCCACAGGATCCCTTTTCTTTGAGTAGTATTAGTTTTGTAGGTTATAGTTAGTAAAAATACTTATTTAGCATCTAGTTTATATTTTTCATGTACATTAAAGTTGTTGGCAATTTATTAACTATGATGATGGTAAATACAACCCATTCAGAGTTAAAGTCAAAATAATTTATTAATGTTTGGCTCAATAGAGCTCTGAAAGTCAAAACTTAAAAACTAGCGGGCCCATTCACTGCGGACGGGAGCTTGATCGTAATAAAACAGGCAAGAAAATCGTCAAGGCTGGTATTTTTTATTTATTTCCATTTGCCGCCATTCATGCATGAATATACAGACAGATACAACACTGTTGATGCGTCAAACTGTTGATTGAGGACAGATTTTTCAACCTTTGGATAAAATATATCAACCGAAGAACTTATTACCCCACCAAAAAGAAAT
The DNA here is from genome assembly GCA_949126915.1 of Musotima nitidalis. Lineage (NCBI taxonomy): Eukaryota > Metazoa > Arthropoda > Insecta > Lepidoptera > Crambidae > Musotima > Musotima nitidalis. The sequence goes on from OX421435.1 coordinate 5,687,071, forward strand.
GTCACAATTAAACTCGTAAAAGACAGGTGACAACGCAATTTCAGTTTAATTTTTATGTACCTATCTATTTGCTAGCGGCCGCGTGACCTACTAGTACTTTTTTTAATCGAGTTTCCGCGGGAAAACAAAAGTAGCTCCTAACCTTAGCTAAGTATTGATGAAAGTTCCGTTGCGTTTTGTAATACAACATTTTATGTCAGGTGTCACGTGAATGGAAAAAAAATTATGTCCTTGTGCTAAGCTACCTCCATACTATTTTTCAGCCATATTGGTTCAACCGTTTCTGAGTTATGAATAGTGTTACTAACACGACTTTCTTTGATAGAATAGATAATTATTTAAATTTTCGATAAATAAAATTCGACCTTGAAAATTCTGCCCTTAGAAGAATTGACCCACAGGTTTGAGTTATACTGTCGTAAACGAAAGGAATGACAGTGAAAGTTATTCGTAGATTTATCTGTAACTATTTCTGATCTACGAATTTAAAATAGATAGTGTCTATGAAAGTACCAACTTTTCTGTTTGTAACGTAAAAATAAGTCTTTTATTACCAAATACGTTAATCTTTGTTTTTGTTGTGTGATTGAATAAATATTAAATAATATCTTTTATTGCCGTGTATCCGTATCCGTTTCTGGTGCCGTGTAGGACTGGCCTAGAGTGCCACCCTCTCTCATCTCACGGGGAGTCGTAAAAGTCGATGAAGAGAAATCCTACCGGATAATGGGCAGCAGCGTCATCCTATGTTACTTGATTAAACTGCGATCACCAACCCGCCTGGCTAGCATTTTCCCGGTATTTACCCTCAATAGAAAATTAATTATTGGAGAGGGTAATGTTCAGCAGTGGACTTTATAAGGCTGAATGATGATCTTCTATTTACGCATATCATTCACGAAATTTTTAGTCCGAACCATAGACAAATTAAATATAATTTTAAACTTTTTGAACAATACAAAACTACTGACACGACGCTTCACTTTTCCGCCAAGAAGTCCTTCAAAAGCTTTGACGACTATTTATGTCACTTTTTTCAGTCCGAACCACAGACAAATTAAATATAATTTTAAACTTTTTGAACAATACTAGCCAATTAGTGGATTGAGAACTGACTGACTACTGATATATTTGTTTGTATGTCTGATCTGCTTTTTTATAGACGCGACTCCAAAGTTGGTTGACCTCCATTTATATTCTGTTGTGGGTTGGCAGTTTTTATTTCCATTCATACTCAATGTTTTAAATTAACAGTTTGAAGTGATATTTTAGTTTAATATTTTTGAACTGACCTTTGAGACTCCTTAGAAATCTAAAACGCTCCTAGATTTAAGTGACATTTACAAGTGCCTCTTAATGAAGTCAAGACTGAATAAGTGATTTTTGAATTTGAGCCACGCAATGTCCTAATTAAATCATCACATCCTAGCATTATCCTGGTTGCCCCAGACTTAAGCACAGGGCCCAGGGTCTGCTCACTGGTCTACCTATATTTGGCCAAAAGTCAGTTATTACTTAAGGCTTTTGCTATGCCATGATTTTAGGAAACCATAGAATAATGTTACCCTTTGGGCTGCGGAGGTCAGACGACAGTCGCTCCATGTAAAAACTGAAATACAGCCAAAATCTGGTTAAATCAGTGAGCCCTAAGCTTAAGTCTTGGGCGACCGGAATAATGACGTAATATCGCGTATTTACACTATCTAGCTAGATAGTGTAATTACGCTTAGTTAGTTAGTCTTAATTAGTCATAAGCATATGACTTCTATATCATACGCCGCTGACTTGAATTATTTACTTTGTATGGACCACCATCATCACCACCATCACCACAACCATCTGTGGTCCAGGACAAAACCCAAAGAACACGAATGGCTCAGTTTGGGATTAGATGACGCTGTGTACGATGTCATAGAATATTCACATTATAAATAACCGCTCGTAACTCCGGACAAGATGGTTGGAATTTGGAAATGATCAACAAACAGTTCACAGAGGTCAGCTCTTGGATTGGTAATTTGTGTGGCATAGGACATGCTCCCGTAGTGCCGGTTAAGACTTTATGTGGTAGTTGCCAACTAGCCAAGACAAGTTAAGAGTTTCATATGGCCTTAAAAAATATTACAGCTGGACGCCAGACCTGCTTTCGTTGTTAACGGCATACCCAATTAATTTTACTACCCCATGCTTTGCCCTAGAAGTGCATGCTTGAATGCTTGTGTCATAGAAGCCGACTAGCAGAATGAGATCTCATCTAGTGTGACGAAGGGTATTGTCCGATTCGTCTGTACAGTAATAACTTGACAAACACGGTTAAAATATTTGTTAATAGTAATTAGGGGGCCCCTACCTAACTATAGACCCCCCGCGAAGTCGACCACATTCCCCAGTGTTAGCATAAGGAGGTAAAGGGGGCGCGACACGCTGCGCCTCCTGGTTCTGATCCGGGGGCCGTTGGACGTTGTACTTTTGCACTGGCCCCCCGCTCCTTTTTCAATATTGGCGTCGTCGGAAGATTTTTAGTGGGTAGGACTGCTGGCGGTCGCGTCTGCCGCAATAAGCCCCACACTTCCCTCTCGGCCCCCCTTTGGCGGGGAGGCAGTGCGTAAACGCGTTTTGTTACCGACAAAAAAAAACCCTCGACCTCAGGACAAAGTCAAAGTTATGTAAGTAATATTTAGTTATATAACGATTTTTTCTGGAAAAAAGCAGTGCACCGGAGGTCGTGAGTTCGATTCTCACCTGGGCCACCGCGGACAAGTTAATTTTTTAGTAAAAAAATATCTCGTAGGTACTTGATTACAGGTCGACCTGTAATACTAATGTTACAGTGTTAGCGAACAAAGTAGAAAAATTTCGTCAGCTAAATTGTTACGTACGTACATACATACATATACATATGAATACTTGTTTTAAACTTATAGAAAGTTGATCCCAAATCTGTCGACTTGTCAACATTACTCAATCACCTCTGTACAGTAGGCCACAAACGGCACTTGTCATAGGATAAACACCCTTGGCTCGATAGCAATAAGATTGAAGCATGCCTGCAAAGGCTGCCCTAAAATTTGTGTAACGAATACTTTAGAATTGTCGCGTCTTAAAATATCAATTTGAATACAAAATGCGATTTGTAAATTGTAAAATAAAATTTTAAGTGTATTGCAATAAACTCGATGATAAGGTAATGGTATTGCATTATACTGCCTAATAAATCTTTTAAAGTATTTGTAAATGTGTCGAAAAAGTCTTATTGCAAAATTTGCAAATTGCTTAGACAGTGTTTTTGTTTCTAACATAGAATCTTTTTAAATAATTGAAATTGACGTAATAATCTGTTTGTAATGTGCAAATCAGAGATAAGATAAGATAATAATTTATTTGAATCACAAACACACACATGCAGAAATATACAATATAGACATAACAATCAAAAAAAATTAAAAAATTAAAATACACAAACAAGAACAGAAATATTAATTTTTTTTTTAAAAAAAAAACACATTATTATGCAGTTTGCCTTCCATAGCATGTGTGCAGCAGTGACGCAAAGGGACCAAAGCTCAGTGATATTTTGCCCTCGATGAGAGCAAACACTGATTTTCAGCTTTCACCCAAGGGAGTTTCAATTCATTTCAATTCAATTCAATTCATTTATTGCCATCTAAGTGTACATAATGGTCTTAAGAATAAATGTGTTTCAACTTAGTTACCTTTATAGGTGCTGCAATGTCTTATACATAGTCTTAGTAGGTAACAGGTTTTTAATTACACAAAAAATATATATTTGTACAAAATTTTGTGTTTGGATATTTAACATTATAACTTATAACATGCATTTAATAATATAATTATAGTTAAATAATATTAATAATTAATTATTCTATTTAAGATGTCGTGGAACTTATTATATCTATTTATATCTAAAAAACTCGTGCAGCGTGTAGAAGCATCCTGCAACTAATATTTTTTTTAACTTTTGACTAAATGGAATTACATTTGTTTCATTTTTTATATCTGCTGGTAGTTTATTATATATTTTAATTGCCATGTGCTGTGGACTGTTATTTAACATTTTTACTCTGGAATTAGGTAAGTAGAGTCGATTTTTATGTCTAGTGTTTATGTTGTGAGTGTCTTTTACCTTAGGAAATTCATTTAAATTTTTAAAAGTGAAAATGCAAATGTCATATATATATATCGATGTCAATGTGAGTAAGTTAATTTTTTTGAAATAAGGTCTACAACTTTGCGAATTGTCAATTTGTGCTAGAATTCTAATACATTTCTTTTTGTTGCAGCTTTACGCAGAGTTTGAGCGAACGCTTTTTATTAAATTTAAGCTTTTTAATAAATGCGTATATAAATAATAAGGAACTTTTTAGAAATTACCGTTGAATAATTAAATAGTTTTGTCTAATTTTCGAAACAGCTTGGCCGATTTAGATGGGGTTTTTAATGGTATCTAGCTGATGTTATGTAAATAACTTCTTAACCAAAAAATAACACAGAACTTGTAGGACACATTGTTGAAGTAGCGTACAGTCTCTTTTCATGTTTTACTTCTGATATTGTACTGTGAGCGGCGATAGCCCAGAAGCGTGACCCATTGACTTGAAATGCAGAGGGCCTTGGATTCAGACCCCGTGACTTTCCGAAGTATAGTGTGCTCGTGCTCCTTACCTCGGAATGTACGTTAAGTCATCATCATCATCATCTCAGCCATCTGACGTCCACTGCTGAACATAGGCCTCCCCAACAGATTTCCACATTGAGCGACCCTGAGTCGCCTGCATCCATCGGCTTCCCGCCGCCTTGACCAGATCATCGGTGCATCGCGTGGGAGGCCGTCCTCTACTACGTTTGCCGGTCATAAAGTCATAAACATCTTTAATAGTCATTATTAGGAAGTCAGTGCCTTCTAATATCCTGAAAGCTTTTCTTAACCATTGAATGATGTTTCGCTATGTGACGGAGGTCAGAGTGCAGTCGCTCAGGGTAATAACTGATAACCAGCCAAATCTGGTGAGACCAATAAGCAGACCCTATGCCCGATTTGAAGATGATATCTGATATTATTCAGTAGGTACATACATAAGATTCATTTTAATTAAAAAGACGCCTAAAAGGTTACGAATAAAAAGACAAGTTAAAAAGTCAGTTAACCAAAATTCCCACCGAAGAATGTAAACATTGATCCCACAGACAATTTCAGTTTACTTATTACCGGTTTTATAAAGTTCAAGTGGCAACATCGAATACCACAGATAATGAACATAACCTCAACTAAGGTGACACAAATCAACGATTGCACAAACCGTAAGGCAAGGAGATAGGGATCGATTTATCTGTACTATGTCGCTAATTACGTGGTGTACAAGTTTAAACAGTGATAGGAAAAGGTAGACTGTATTTATTTGAAATTCTCGACGAGACAGAACATGGAACTGATATATCACCGAATTTCATACTGGTATTTTGTATAATATATTCGATTTCTTCTTCTACTTCAATATACGTTAATTTTGTATGTCGTTTCTCAGTAAGACCTCATTTTGTATGGTTTGTGACCACGGTACAGAGCGCTCTTCCGGTATGTTCTACACCGACTGCTTACCAGACGGGTAAGATGTGGTCATTATTACGTGGCACATAGGAAAAAGCCCAAAGACGTCCACTAAACAAAGGCCTCTTCCCTTAACTTCAAAGTTACTGATTGTAAACTGCTTGCATCCAGCGAGATCCTGCCATTTTGAACAAATCATACGTCCGTCTTGCGTGTTTGTTTATGAAGATTGCTTATAATTATTGTCTACCAAATCCTGTGTTTTCGATTCCATACGACCGTATGACATTTGAAATACGTTCCACAAATTAGAAATCACGGAGTTTTAAGGAAATATCCATATAAACCTAGGTGGTATTAGCTCCATGTTATGTCCCATAGTGAACTTAAGGTTTATATAGTCTACATATTCCCATCAGTGTGTTTACGTCCCAATCAGCTGAGCCCGCTGTGCGGTCGTGTGGATCGATCAGCGGTTCCGAGAAGGTAACGGACGGGCGGCGGCTTTCTTCGGCGGTCGCCATTATGAATTTCGTAATTAACCATACTTTTTTGTGCATCGCTATTTCCGACTCGAGTTTTGCACCAAGGAGTTTTGATTGTGACCCGACCTCAATCGCATTCGTACTCTTTGCATATTTTTCCGTTTTTGACAGTTTTTTTTAATGAGATGTAATGTAGCAAGACAAATTATGGCAAAATAATATCACTTATTTATGTAGTTCAAAATAATCAGCTATATTTATTATTATTATTATCATATCAGTCTTATAAAGTCCACGGCTAAACATTAAGCGCTAACACTAAACTACCTAACTAACACTAAACGCCAAGCGGTGGCTCGGAACTGGCACTTAGATTCACTTACACTTAATTATTTTTTGTTTTTAAATTGTTTTTTTGCATGTAAGTGAATCTAAGCTTCGTGATTTAGTGTAATATTATTTCGATTGTATTTTTTTTTTCATTTGTAATCATGACGTTTTCAAGTACTATGTATAATAGTTTATGAAATAAATAATTTTTTTACTTTACTTACTTTACTTTATTAGCCTCCCCAATAGATTATATTCTTTGTAGATTATATTCTATTCTACCTATAATCACCCCTCTGGGCAAAGCGGGTTCATGATCGAGGCTTAAGCTAAAACGCAATATGACGCTGCTGCCCATCACCCGGTAGGATTTCTATTCGTCGACTCTTACGTTTATATTTTTAATTATACGTTAATACGTAATTTTTGATTGTAAGCAAAATACTTCTCATATTGAGTGTATAAAGATGTCAAGTCAGATGTTAATTACCACTCTCAGGTGCATTAGCAACAAAACTAAGAGCTATAGAGATCCAATCATCCATCCAACATAATGCCATTACTACATAGAAATGAAATGACTGATTCGATTGAAAATTGTAATATTACATTCGTTAAACAAATCGAATGAGAATTTCCGGACGAGAGGCTAGCAACACCAGGCACCCCGCCATCTTGCCCGAGGCGATCTAGCCAATAAGCTCACGTTCTCTATTCAAAAAATCTGCTTCCGCTACAATGGCACATCATTTTTTTACTGTTCCATTCATATGGCAACATTTGTTATATTCAATTGTAAACTGCCGGGATCTGGCGACAAAAAAATTAATTTAGATATCCACTTATACATTAAGTATTGATGAATAATAAATTTATTAAAAAGCACTTCATTTGACGTTATGGCACTTGGGTACTTACAGTGGCACTTAATTTTAATTGGCAATACATTAGATTTGATTATTAATCTTTGACATACTTACGTTATAAAATAAGATAAACATAACAGATGTTCTTATTACAAGTCACGAACGCAGACCAAGGTGCATATAGCCATCCAGAACGGAGACAGAGATTCAAATTCATTTATTTAAGCTTGACTCTATTCCGCAGCATTTGAAATATCCACTAAAAATCCGACCGAGAAAGAGCCGACCTTTGTGGGGGAGGGGGGGGGGGTTATTAATGTCCTAGCTAAACCAAGTCCAATATTAAACATTCCTAATGCTTTTCGTGAACGTAGACCTTACAAATCTTGCCTGCATCCAACGACTTTTATTTGCCTGAACCAGATCATCAGAAGAGAGAGACAGTGAAACTTATCTGAAACCTCTACTAAAACCTTAAATATTTGCCATGTTATGTACTTCTGAGGATATTAGACAATATTAAAGCTTATGGTGTAGCAATAGGAATTGCTACGATCCGAATTGCTTAATCCGAAAGTCGGGATAAGTGTAGTAAACCGCGATTTAACTCCGGAAAATCTGTAATGTAGAGATTTTATTTTATTATTCTACATATAGTTTTTTTTACCTCTAATAAGCCTGAATGGTTCATCAAATATTGAAGCCCCGAGGCTATAAACACTTTGTAAAAGGCCTACTGGGGTGACTCTATAACGGATATTAACAAAATGCTATTGAATTGGGTAATTTCTACCCCTGTTAGTCGGTGTTGCTAGACGTCATAATAAGAATTTTTGTAGTATTTTTATTAAATCTACAATTTCTTTTTTTTTAAATCAAATTATAGATTAACGAGGTAACACATTTTAACTTCAATTTGCAAAAAAAAAATATTTTACTAAGAAATCCAGTACAGAGGTTCAGTTCCTAGATCCCATTTGGGGTGTGAAGAAATATTGCTATAACAATTTAAAAGGGACCTATGTAGCTAATTTGGTTTTTTCTTTTTCTCAAAATTTTTCTAGGTGAAACGCCTCAAATGATAATAGGCGGCAATCCTTTCGCCGAAATGGACCTTAAACAAGATTCCATTTCCTTAGTCCCTTCTAAGGCACCATGATTGGGCAAGTGCTTTCAGTGCAAGAGTGGCATAATGCTTTGGAGGTGACGGGTTCGTAGTAGAATGTGTGTTATCTATCGCCATAAAAGCCTTTTTTGTTAAATAAACACATTTTATTTATCACAATTTTACGTAGCGCTTTAAGTATACTTTAATATATTTAAAAACAAAACACTTTTATAAGAGTGATCGAGTTACGAGTCTGACTAAAAATGTTTTGAGTAACTAGTCAGACTCAAAAAAAACCATTAGGCTTTCCACAATCGTTTATATTATAGACCTATAATTACCTATGTAAAATTAATCATTAATAACAGTACCCTATTCCTACCTTACCAACCGCTGAGTCATAAAAGCGCAAATAAATTCAATACAACTTCATAAAAAGTTAAATAATTCAACAAGTTTCTGCATGACCAATGAGGTATAACATTGCAATTTAATCTTTACTTCACATACAAATAGGGCTACTGGCTGTTTATCATGTAAGAAGTTTCTATTTTAATTTGAAACAAAAAATAACAAAAGAAATAACTAATCGATATTCAACTTTAACCTCTTGTTTTTAAAGTTTACGCTTTTCTTTTGACAGTGTTGCCATGCGTAAAATTGTGTACAAAGAGGAATGTTCACCAATCGGCGATCGCTCGCAATACCTACTAATTAAAGTCTCGCCCGGGGGTGGGGCGGCATACTACTACGCGAATACGAATGAAACTCACTTCTCGTCTCGATTCGACTCGATGGCAATTTACTATCGGCTATTATGTTGCTTGGTTTTGCTTATATCATCAAAATAAATAAATAATAATAAAAAAAAAAAATTTATTTGTTTATTTATTTTCTCCGATACAACGCAAATAAATTTAAAGTTACTTAAACATATTACAAAACAACTTATAATAAGAGGTGTACAATTTTGCTAAAGCTTTATATTATATGGGAGACTGGTGCCCAAACTAGGTAAATCCTCTGTCTTGGGTCACCAGATCTCATACCTGTCATAAAAACATCATAAATTTAGTACATTTTTAGAGAAAAGCCCTAAAAGAGTGTGAGAATGAGTTTAAGAGGATATGTGTGGGAATATTGTGTGGGAATATGTGTATACGAATGCGGGTGTGTCTGTGTGTGTGTGTGTAAATGTTTAAAAAGAGATAGATAGATAGATAGAAAATTCTTTATTGTACACCAAATTAAAATAAAACAAGAAAACAATTGCATAAAAAAAGGGATACAATTGGCGGCCTTATCGCTTACAGCGATTTCTTCCAGGCAACCTTAGGATGGAGAGTGATTAAAATTAAAAGAAAACCGGGGGTGTAAAAAAGAATAACAAATATATAATTTATATATATATATATATACATACATACACATACATACACATATATACATATACATATATATATATATATATACATATACACACACATATATATATACATGTGCATACATATATTTTAATATATATACAAATAAATACTATTACTTAAATAACATAAAAATAGACCTACATATATAAATATGTACATGGCATAGGAACATTGAGCAGCAGGACATTACGTCTGTGAAAGGAAAAGCTTCTTTACTTCAATTTTGAAAATATTTAAAGATTGCGCTTGTCTAATAGTGACTGGAAGAGAATTCCAGAGACGAGCAGCTTGTACAGTGAACGACGAGTCGTAAAAAGAAGTGACATGCGACGGAATCTCAAGGCTCAGGCTCTCTGATGACCGCAAAGAACGCGAATGTGAGCAGTGAAGGAACTTAAAGTTTTCTTTAAGATAGTGAGGGTATGCGGGATTGTGCAATATGTTATAAAGAAGAGATAGAATGTGAGTATTCCGGCGAAGGCGAATAGGAAGCCACTTGAGTACAGAACGGTAATGAGACACATGATCATATTTGCGCAAGCCAAATATGAATCTTACACAAAAATTTTGAAGACGCTCAAGTTTATTTAGCTGGTCCTCCGTGAGGTCAAGATAGCAGGCGTCGGCGTAATCAAGAACGGGAAGGAGCAGAGACTGCGCTAGCGCTACTTTAGTGGTAGTAGGTAAAAAGTTTCGTAATCTTCTTAATGATGCAGCGGAAGCGTATAACTTACGGCTGACAGCCTGAAGTTGCGGACTCCAACAAAGAGTATTGTCCATAATTACCCCCAAATTCTTGGCCGTCTTTGAATAAGGTATATCGACACCACTAAAATTTACTTTGGGAAGTGAATTAAAATCAACCCTCGATAGCAATCGGGAGCTACCTACTATAATTACTTGTGTTTTCATAGGATTGATCTTAAGGCCAAAAGCTTTGCTCCATTCTGCGATGCGACACAGGTTGATATTAGTAGCAATTACAGCCTCAGCCAACTTCGGAAGCGGTGCCTGACTGTAAATCTGAAGGTCGTCTGCGTATAAGTGGTAGGAACAGGAAAGGTTATAAGAAATAGAATTAATGAAAATTGCAAACAGAAGAGGGGATAACACGCCGCCCTGCGGAACGCCAGCTGTAGTGTCACACCATGAGGAGAAGTTCTCATCAATGCGAACTCGTTGCTTGCGCCCGTACAGATAACAGTGAAACCAATCAATTCCCGTCGGAGATATGTTGAGAGTGCGCAGCATGGCAAGGAGCACATCAAAATCGACCGTGTTGAATGCGTTGCTAAAGTCCAATAATGTTAGCACAGTAAGGTGTCCATTTTCCAAAGAGTTTAATTAAAAAGAATCAAGGTAAATAAAGAGCCTTCTCAAAGTGGAATTAATAAAATAAAACGGTTTTGAACTATAATGCATTTCATATTATTAGTAAAATAAATTAAATATCTTTAAAAAATATAATGCTAAGTAGCCATACTAGCTGTAAGTTCTATGTCAATTGTTTTGCTATATACGCTGTTGGTTTTCTCAATAAATATATATAAAGAATAAAAAATAGCAGCAACACTTTTTACATATATTCGAGACAAACAGTGTACGACAAAGAGCATATTTTTGTAGAGATCTTACGTTTTCAAAGCATTTTCTAGCAAAAGGCATAATTTTATACAGTAAGCAAAATGGACGGTTTGCTGAAGGATTTAATAGCCGCAATTCTCATAAAACTTATGAAAGTTATTGACTTAAGAAAGCTTGTTTATTTAAGGCGATTTAATGTGCTTTAGCCAATTACAAATTTTATGTGTTATTGCATAGTTTTTACGGTTCTGCATTCGAAATAAATTTTAATTTTAATTCCTCACATAGGACAAATAATGACTGATAAATTTGTGCATGTACATGGATATTTGTATTGGTCTGGGTGTTATATATGCGTTATAATTAAGTACCTATTTAAAAAAATACCATACTGGTGTGCCTGTGAATGTGTCCAAACTGAATACCAATGGCTTAGGTATAAGATGCTATTCTGATGATTGGTAGACGTAATACTTACTCTTATTTTACGAACCCGCGCAATGTAACTCCTTAGTGGAATCTGTTGTGCAGTTATATAACTGACTAAGTAAAAAAAAAATTATAATTATCATCATCTAAGCGTTATCCCGGTTGCGACCTTATAAGCCCGCTAAATAATAGGTACAATGGTAGTCACCCAATAGAAATTCGCTTCAATTGACCTCTATCAGTGGTAATGTCGATAAAAAGGGTCATACATGTTCAGCTGTAAGGTCGAAGTCACACCCGAGGGCGGGTCGCGCACTGCTCGCCGCCCTCCGGCAGTCGGCGCCGGGCACGCGACGCGCGCGATCGTAAACACGCAGTGAACCACCATCATTCACAATCATCGATTAAGTTATTGTTCGATTATATCGACTCGATTCTCGACCCATGCGATCTCGTACTACTTCACTAAATTCGTATTCTGATTTCAAATTTGTTTGGGACACAACGTGCTGTTTATCTACATATTCCAAATTTGAATTAAAACAAAACCTTATTATCATTTTTTTAAAAACGTCGTGCTATATATCATAAACGAAAACAAACCTTTTAAAAAAAAAACACAAAAAAGTTTCTTATAGATAGACGCACTATTTCTTTTTTCGGATTTTGTTTGTTAACTGAACAGTATTTAATCAGCGGCTCCCAAAAAAGGGAAATAAAAACATCGTTTTGTTTATATAATAAATTTGTTTTATATTCTGTTAACGAGCACTAAAGCCTACTAAAGCTTGCGACATTCTAATTAAGTCGCACACAATCGCGCGCCGTTTGAAATTTCAACGTCCGTTCGCCATAAAAACGTTAACCCTGAAGCAATTGACATTTTTATTGCGACTAGTTCTTAATTATTTTCCGATTTTATAACGGTCAATGATGTATAATCGATTCTAATCAAGATATCAAGCACAATCGCAATAAAAATACGAAATTTCTACCTTCAACTATACATGTAACCTAATTAAACATTCGCGCACCGTTACCTTATAGCTATAATTTGTTAACTACGCTCCTAAATTCATTTAACTCTATTTAAAACTTTAAAATCTCAGATATGAATCACCATAATACTTTTTATTGAATCCATTGCAGACTAGACTCGACTCACTTAATAGTGATGTAATCATTAACGAATATAATCAATTAAGTCGAGGAAATCTATGAAATCATTGACAACATAATAATCGATATAAATTTTCGATTTAGTATCATTCGCGTCTCTGATACAAATATTAAGATACTTCAGGAATAGTAGCTTTGAGCAGACAACGTAGCCGATAGTTTGAACAAAATGAATCTTAACTCTATAAACAAAAGAGCCAGTTAAAGTCAAATGTATCTACAAATAGGTGCGGTTGAATGTACCTACACCAATTACAATAAATTGCATCCGAAATTCCTAAGCCGGCGATCCGTCAAATACGTACCGTTTCAACCAATCAAAGAGGTTATGACAAATGATATATCAGATCGAGCCGTTCGACTGTTAATTGCACACCTATCGATATTTAGACAGCACTTATTAGTCGAGAAATATTCGGTAGTCGTTCTATCGGTCGGTGAGACGTCAATTTAAAAAGCAATCAGTGCGCGAATGTGACGTGGAATCGGTGGTCTTATAAGGGATCGATAATTGTATTCGAATAATCGACATTCGAATTAAGAATCTGATGTTCTTTTTTTATAAGGTGTTGAAGTGTTTTTAATAATTTAAATTATTTCCTTTTTGTCGAACAGCAGTTTTTTAGGGAAATTTAATAAAAATAAAAAAAAATGTGAATATTAACCAAACTAAAAGTTTTAATAAGTTTTTTCATAAATATATTTTTTGTGTAAAGTGGTAATAAAAAAATTGGCGCTGGCGTACGTGGATTTATCCAGTGTGATCGAGGTGCAGGTAAATATAAAATGTATTAATTACTAGTACGAAATCAGCGCAAATGCGCTATCTTTGTAATAATATTGCCTGTCTATTTTTTATACACACGTGTGTGCCAAAATGTTCCGCAGTTATGTCTATGGGGCAATTTAGCTGGTTCAGTTAAATACAATTTAGAGTTATCTCGGATACTCCGCTGCGAAATATATAAAATAACAATTGAAACATAATTTCTGTCGGCATGTTAACGCTTCAAGTGGAACACACAATACGGCTTGAAACCATAATCTGAAAAATAAAAGCCTTGTACAGTGCCATCTGCCGGAGAGTATTTCCGTTATGTTTTACAGTGAACTCTTTTAATTTCGTTTATTAAGTTTATAAGCGGTAAACTAGAACCTTCTCCAGTAAACAATCAAATATTAATAGAACTTTTAGTTAAAGTATTCTAAAAAACTTTCTGCATACCATTGGATTGTGGAACAAGCTCTTTAAAAAGGGCGTGAAACGGTTCGTAAAGTTTCGGCAATGCAATGCCCCTAGTATTGTGATCGTCCATAGGCTTCAGTGACCAATTACCATCAGGCAGCTTGTGGCTCAAAAATAATTGCATTTTATTGTAAACCCTGTCCTTAGGGGTCATCCATAAATTACGTCACACGGATTCCGTATTTTTTGACCCCCTTTCCGTCCTTGTCACAGCTGGTCACACTTGTGAGACTTCCTCCTCCTTAGTGGGATGTCACATATTTTGCAATTGTACAGCAAGAAATTATTACATCAAAACAGCAGTTCCACAATTTTCATAGGACCTGGATTTTTAATTGTGTCGTTATGAAATGTAGGATCCCTTAACGTGTGACGTAATTTATGGATAGCCCCTCTATAAAAAACCGATATATTAAAAACAGTAAATACACATAAAAGTGGTAGCAAAATGTTTATCTCTCCGGCGGGGAATCGAACCCCGGTCTCCCGCGTGACAGGCGGGGATACTGACCACTATACTACCGAAGACTTACTTTTTAATCGCGAATAAGTAATAACTACTCCGATAAACTTTAATTATACGCACATAATTATGACGTTTAAAATTAATTAGATTATCTACAATGTTAATAATTAATCAGTTTTATTGAACAACCCATTCTCATTGGGTTCTGCTGTACGGTATGATGATGGCCCGGTTGTTCCCGCTTATTACTAAACGTGGTAGTCAACGACGTAGTTATATTATAACGTTTAATGATATTGAGAATTGGGTATACTTAGAAAAAAAAACGTATTTTTCGCAAAAGTCGATTACTTGTTTGTATTAAAATCGATTATTGACAATTCAATTAATATCGCATAATGAAAAATTGAAATTTTTATTTAATCGATTCTTCTTCATTAATCTCACACGGCTCACACCCCTACTAGTCGTTAAGCCATGTTGAAGGTCTATTGCGCTGCTTGAAAAGTTCAAAAAGACGGACGCCACTCATATTTCTCTATCTACTCATTTCTTTATTTCAATTGTCTAAAATGACCGGACTATCACTTCCCTCCGCCAATCCGAACTGGGTCTGCGTGGTGGAGTATGACTCAAAACCCTCTCAACTTGATTCGTGCTCAATAGTGGAACGTGATGGCCTGAAATGATGATGATGATTGCACAGTCAGGAGCAGCCACTCACAAGTCGCTACTTGGAACAACAAAATATTTTTATGGTATGCATGATTTGCGATCTCAAGTTCGGTAGGTCGGTTCGTTCGGTTTCCGCACAACGCAAATTGTGTTAATTGTCAAATATTAAACGAGCCAAAGTAAAACAAAGAAATGCGATGTTAAAAGTTCAAAAGAATAAAATACGACAAAAAAGAAATTTACTTATATTAAAACATTACAATATATACATAGTCCGATGAGCAAAAAATTTCAACAAAGCGAATTATTACGTAAAAACAACAAAAAGATTTTCTCTCCGGCGGGGAATCGAACCCCGGTCTCCCGCGTGACAGGCGGGGATACTTACCACTATACTACCGAAGACTTGATATAATATGCAAAAATTCGCAATAATTCACGTTGATTGGCGATAACTAAAGAATTTCGTCAAACGTAACTAAAAAGTAATGGAATATAATAAACTAAACCTCTAAAAAAAGCTTTTTTGATCATCAAAAATACTGAGTGAGCATCTAATAGGTGATTAGGTGCTCAATCAGTATTTTTGATGTACAAAAAGGTTAGGTTAGGTTGGCAATTTATTAATTTTGAAGACACGTTAAATAACACCCAAAAGTAATTACGAAACCATTGCCAAAAGAGAAGTCAATATTAAAACATCTGTATTTATAAATTTACTACTTTGTTCCCAAGTACACGAACTTCTATTTTAGAGAGTAAATTTATTAAAAGAGCGTTTTTGGGAAAGTCTTTATAATCATAATTAAAGAAGTGTTACAAAAGTATTTAAGTATGTTTATCCGTTCATTAGTATCCATAACACAAGTTCTTAGTCATCATCATCATCACAGCCCATTAACGTCCCACTACTGAGCACGAGCCTCCTCACACATATCAAGGTGTGAGGGTATTGGGTCATACTCCACCACGCTGACCCAGTGCGGATTGGCGGAGGCAGGTGTATGGCGTCCTGCTGTTAGAATTTATCAAGCCGCCCATTAGGCCTCTAACATGGCTTAACGACTACCACATTTAGTGATAACCGGGACCAACGGCTTAACGTGCCTTCCGAAGCACGGAAGCGCTCGATATCAAATGCCACACATACGGTCACCCATCCAAGGACTGACCTCTGTAAACTCTGCTTTACTTCGGTGATCGTCTCCGACCACCTAGCATCGCAGAGCTGCGAGCGCTTCAAGTTCTTAGTGATACTTACCAATTGTGGAACTAAATAATTGGTGTAATTGTAAGAGAATATTTATATATCATTATCTCAGCCATAAGACGTCCATTGCTAAACATAGTCGAGTTTGAGTCTGAGTCGCCTCACAAAGATATTTTTAATCCATCACTTGCTTATAAATTTGTCTGTGGGAATCGAACCTATAACCGTAGGAGAGTAAAGAAAGACTGGCTCTCATGCCATTATTATTATTAATACTTATTTATTAATTATAGTCAATACAACAAAAATTACAACACGCCTTGCAAACCACTTTCGTTGTTGACTGCAAGTAAAAAGTTTATAAATAAGTAGGTTATAATACTAGAATTAAATTAATAGCCAGACGCAATATGGTACCCAAAAGCACGACAAAAGTTATGTAACTATGCAAAATATAGTAAAAATATTTATAAAACCCAATCATAGGAACATTCTTGAAAGAATCACTACACTACACAAGTCAAAGATTGAAAACTTCTCGAGTGTCGTATCTCGGATATTTTAATATCACATTATGAAGACATAGCACGAAGAACTGACGACCGATGGGGCGTAAAGGTTCTTTAATGGCGATCACGAACCAAACGTAGTAGAGGGCGGCTTCCCACTAGAATGACCGATCTGATCAAGGCGGCGGGAAGCTGGTGGATGCAAGCGGCACAAGATCTATCAATGTGAGACACAATTGGGGAGGCATATATTCAGCAGTTTACTTTAAATGGCTGAAATCGTAATGATGATTAGAATGCTACATTATTAGAGTCTTTACACGATTCTTATAGTGGAGACCGCGTCTTGGTAAGCTTACTGTAGAACGCCCTTTAGGCAGGTGGAGCGACGACATACGCAAAACGGTTGGAGACGAAGAGCTGAAGATCGAGCTCTGATGTGGTATGCCATTGGAGAGGCTTATCCAGCAGTGGACAAATGAAGGCACCACCAGCCTTAACCAATAGCAAGAATAAGAATAAGAATATCATTATTTATTTGGCCTACACAATTAGATACACAGTTATTCATATAGTTTTAAAGGCAAAATAATGCCAACAGAAAACAAAGAGACCAAAAAAAACCCCTGACTAGAATACGTAGACCAGTAAAAGGTCCCCTTCTCAGCTCTAAGCTATGGTTATGAAACCATAGCGCTGGTATTCCGAAGGGGCCTAAGTTCACTGTCACGGTCACTCACCAACACAAATTCAAACATTATACAATCCATAACATAAATAAATAGTTTACAATAAATTAAATATGCAAATAAAGTTATCTGAAAATAATACAATTGTTGTGCGAAACGGAACGTTCAAATTGTGCGAGAAGCGTCAAACCATAGACTACCAAACAAACGTCACTCATTTATTATCAGTAACATATATGTATACAAAATAAAAACATTGAAGTAATCATTCAAAAACCCTGATAGGAACGCGATCAACCAATTAGTATTAACAATCTCTTGTAATAAAACGTGCGTACAGACAGACGTACGATAGTGCCAACGGTACCGGTCATAAATGAATAAACTTTTAATTAAACGCAATAAAATAACTTAATTAAACATCGAGCTCGATCGCAGATAGCGGAATCTAAATATTTTTACTGATCTGTGTCAAATAAATTGCGAATAAGATTGATTATTTTGCCTTATCTATTAAATAGAGGCTCGCCTTCACTTCGGCACTTTTGTATTGAATACTAGCCGGTGCCCGCGACTTCGTCTACGCAGGATAAGTACATCGCACTATCAATGCGAAAGTAACTCTGTCTTTCTCGCTTTCACACCAAAACCACTAAACCTATTTAAATGAAATTTGGTACACAGATAGTCTAGAGCCTGAGAAAGGTCATATTATAGGCTATGCTATGAAGGGTTGTAAGGGTTAAAACTAGAAGATAAAAGTATGAATTCTTTGTTTGTCTTCATTTTTGAAACGATATCCGAAGTAAAGCAAAGTTTACAGAGAGAGAGAGGATAATGTTTATCCTTACACCTAGTTTTACATTTCATTTAAATTTTTTAAAAAGAGAGCAGATCAAAATTAAACAGTGCAAAGAAAAGGGGAATATTGAGTGAGTGAGTGTATGTGTGCGGGTGTGTTTGTTTGTGTGTGAGTAAATGTACATCAGGTCTGGGATAACTACTAACTAGTATAACATAATACGGCAGCCTCAGATTAGAGGTACCGTTCTCACATCACTGGGGACCCCGTAGCAATCTGTCTTGCAGGCAATACTGATCAAATTCGTATGGTAATGAGACCGTGTCGATCAATATCCCATTGTGATCGATACGTCGATCGATCGTGATGGAAGATGGCTCGTATCGGCAGCCACTATATAAAATAAAACAACTAGCTGTATAGACGTCCAATGCCAAATGTTGGCCTCCCCAATGCATACAAAAATAAAAATTAATTAAAAATAACTTTATTGTCTTTAAGATCAACAAACTCATTTAGATTCGTCAAATGAGTACACACAAAATGGAAATTCGATAATTTTTTAAACAACAATGAGTGGTGCCATTATCCATAAAAGCACATGAATTCTTTGTCAGAATTTGTCAAGGGTCGTCAGTTTATCTGTCTGTTGTGGTTTTTGCTCAAGATTTGTCAGTTGGTCGGTGGCTCTAACGAGGCTTCCAAAAGGCAACGAAAATGAGAAAAGAGCCTCAAGAAACTCATCTCCATCCACCGGACTCTCGCCGACTAAACTAGATTATCAGTGCATGGGGTGCGATGCCGTCCTCGACTACGTTTGCCGAATCGCAGTCGCCATTGAAGAACCTTTACGCCCCATCGGTCGTCGGTTTTTCATATAAATACTGTAACCATAAATTAACTCTCTCTCTATCAAAAGCTTGTCTGGAAGCAATCGCTGTAAGCGATAAGGCCGCAAATTAATTCGCTTTTCTTTTGCAAAAGTTTTCTAGTTCTCTCACTACTTGCGCCACAGGACCAGTGCCAAACTTTTTATTTGGTAGCCATTTTTGAAAAATCAAAATGAATTTTTTTTTTTTACAGATTTTACATTGAAAATATGATTATTGATATTATTCTTTTAATTATCATTAGTAGACAAAAGACTAGCTACCTCTCACCATTTAAAATGGTTCATCTATAGGTTTCTTAGATTTGCTATAACCTATATAAGTTCCTTCTCATAATTTCGATTTATTTCATATTAAAGTTTTAATTTTTTTTTGAAGTTTTACATTTTCAAATCGTGTAAATGGCCAATAACTATACTGTTTCCCCAATGTTTGTAAAAAATAGACGACATTAGACATACATACATAATATCACGCCAGTTTCCGTGAAGGGGCAGAGGCATATTATACGCCTAAAATTCGCTAATTATATTCTTAGACCCACGTAAAAGGTGGCGAACCTATTGCCGCTTACCGGGAACTTTTATGTTCGCCAGAGCCTCGTCCGTTTTTCGGCAGGGGCACCACTTGCAGGTGAGTTTGGCTTGGGTTCCTCAGAACTTCGTAGGATCCCTATACACCCGAACGAGATTAGAAAAACGTATAATACAGCAATGACCATCTGACAACAGCACAAATAAAAGCTTGTCATTTAGTGATTTGTCTTACCACGGAGGTTTCACTATACCACACAAACAAATTACATTTTTTCATTAATTACTTTTTGATGTAGAACAGAGTGCGTGTCTTTTAATAACATATACATAATACAGCAATAGTGTGATAAGCAAGATGGATGGCGTACATTGGCCGCGGGTGTGGCGGCTGACGTTAATCACACGGACAGACAGACCGACAGGCTGCGCTTGCGACGCTACTTGTACCGTTGAAAAGTAGCGTGAACACCATACATAAAAATAAGCACTGCATACCCTAGTCGCTAAGCTTAAGTAAACAATGTTTACAGCTATTTTTAGCTGGACATAGTTGCACTACTACGAGTATTCTGTTATGCAAGCTTCATGAATGAAAACTTTATCAATAGGTACCTTAAAAAACATATAATTCTGTGTTTCATTCCGTGGTCGGACAGAAATAAGAAGATCCGAAGGCGAACTAATGTCAGTCACCGTTATAGTTAAAAAAATTGCAAGCTGAAGTGGCTTTCGGGGCCAAAAAGATCTGGAATTGAGGCAGAACATTTCATAGAAAATTAAGCACCAGGTGCCGTGTGGTACCGGCCTGGAATGGTGCCATCCCCTCTGCTCACGGGGAGTCCTAAGTACTCCTAAGGTTCGACGAAGAGAAATTCTACCCGAAGATGGGCAGGAGCGCCATTCTGCGCATGTCAACCACGAAAGTGATTTGTAAGGCGAATTATAGTAACTTTAGTTGCCTTGTCTAATCAAAATCAAATTGTTTATTTGCGATAACATAGGTAGATTATTATATAGGTAGATAACATTATTTTAAGTAGTTTCACTATGTTCTGCTTTCAATGGCGTGCAAATGATCATAAAAAAAAATTAAAATGAAATTAATATTATTAAGTACTACATTTTATTAAAACAAAAAAAAATATATTAAAAGTATATGTAATTATTAAGTTCAAAGTCAATTTAAAATTAAATTTTTAGATAATTAATACATTATTGTCAAGTTGATATACATGATGGTCAGGTAAACATTCCATGAAATTATTTTTACTAAAATTATTTATTCTAGAATTAATTAATAATTGACAACAATAAATAACCTACAACTTTCGTCACATTTCCTTATATAATTTAGTAAGACTGTAATACATTTATTCATACTACTTTTCCCCAAACTATTACTCAATAATGAAAAAATGTGTACCATGATGTGGCCAGTCAACCGACTAGTTTGCGCCTAACATCCGGCAATGTGTGAATAAATTAATTTAACTATACTAACTAGTACAAGTATTTAAAAAAGTACTCTAAACTAGATCAAGAGTAATTGATTAAGTGGCGACCGTTACGTGATACCTCGATTGGTTTCGTAATTGGAGTTTGAATCGAAAAATAATATAATTTACTAGCGGCCGCCCGCGTCTTTGTCCGAGTTACCTAAATGTACTTTTTTGTTTTTTGGGTTAAAAATTAGCCAAAGTAAGTTATTATAACATCAGCTATCTGCCAGTGAAAGTCACGCCAGAATCAGTCCTGCCGTTTCAGAGATTAGCCCAAACAGACATACAAAAATACTATGGTATCTGATATAGTAACGTGCAAATATCCATGTGTATGGAGCAAAAGGCGACAAACAGACACATAATTTTTTTATTTACCTATAAAAATAATCTATTTTATCTGTTTTTGGTTGGAATATAATAAACTGAACCTCTAAAAAATACTTTTTTGATCATCAAAAATACTGATCTAGCATCTAATAGGGGATTAGGTGCTCCATCAGAATTTTTTGATGTACAAAAAGGTTAGGTTAGGTTGGTAATTTATTAATTTTGATGACACATTAAATATGAGCCTTTTTGGTTTAGTTGTTTAAGTGGCAGACGACCTATGAGCATCTAACAAGGAGCATTCTTTTTTGTTAATATCACATATTTTTTTAATTAAATTTATTTTAAATGGCTTCATGCGGTTTGCATGTATGTAGCCAGTGTCAAGTAAGATATATATTAATAACATATAAATTATAGGAAATAAAAATGAGTGGTGATACATATGATAAATGGTAAATGAGTTGCCCTTCCCCTAAACCCCTTGAGTTCTCAGTTAAGATGTGGGACTATACTGAGATCTCACATGGAATTCTTGAGAGAATTATGTTGCACTATTTTGTTTCATTTACCTCATATACTACTTATGTGTTACTCATGTACGTCCACAAACACTTAACGGTTAATAATCCACCGTTATTGCACATTAATGTTCGAAGTATCACAAATTTTAGAAAATAAAACGAAACTGCAGACATGACGCTTCACTTTTCCGCCAATAAGTCGTCACATTAATGTTTGAAAATTACAAATTTAAAAAAAATTAACAAAACTGTAGAAGTGACGCTTCACTTTCCCGCCGAGAAGTTCTAACACGGAGTTTTGGGGCTGAGTTATTATTTTTGATAAAACAAATGAAGACAAAGATTCGATTCGACTTGACATTAGCCATTGCTGAATTACTACGTAATTTAGGCAACATATTATGTCAAGTTTATCCATTATATACCTTATGATACATACTATAGAAAAATATACTTATTCTTCTTCTTCATTAATTAGAGGTGCTGTGACTGTGTAGCAGATGCACCTGCAAAGAATTCTACCACCCCATATCTTGCACGAGTGTCGTAAAAAGCGACTAAGAGAATATTTTCTTGTGTCAATGTGGGCGAAGAGTTAGCTCACACCAATTCACGTTTCACCTAGTCATCTCTGTGTTGAAAGTGAACTTTGCTACAATTCTTTAATTCCCTTGGAAATAGTAGTAGTAATATAATACATATAGTTTGACGACCGATATGGCGTTGGAGGTCAGTATACCTGCACTCCGCTCCTGAGGTCGTAGGTTCGATGCCCACAAAGGACAAATCTTTGTGTGCATGAATATGAATATTTCTTCTGGTCTGGGTGTTTCCTATATATTATTATATTAAGGATGTATTTACAAAAAAAGTATGTAAGTATGTTTATCCGTTATTGAGTATCCATAACACAAGTTCTCAATGACACTTATCTTGGAGCTAAATAATTGGTGTGATTGTTAGAAATTATTTATTATTTATTTAAGGTTTCTGACCACCCCTAACAGGATATCATCATCAGGTCACTGCTGAACTTCAATTTCCAGCGTGTTCGATTGCTGGCTTCCTGCATCCATCGTGATCATGGGACCTTTATAATCGTCTGTCCATCTTGCTTTCTATCAAATTCTCGAGCCGAGTCTCAACATCATCTCAGCCCATTAAAGCCCCACTACTGAGCAAGAGCCTCCTCTCACATAACGAGGTGCGAGGGTATTGGGTCATACTTCACCACACTGACCCAGTGCGGATTGGCGGATGCAGGTGTATGGCGCACTGCTTTTAGATTTTTTCAAGCCGCCCATAAGGCCTCGAACATGGCTTAACGACTATCACATTTAATGATAACCGGGCCCAACTGCTTAACGTGCCTACCGAAGCACGGAAGCGCGCGATATCAAATGCCACACAAACGGTCACCCATCTAAGGACAAACCTCTTTAAACTCTACTGCACTTCGGTGATCGTTTCCGACCACCGAGCACCGCAGAGCTAGAGCGAGTCGAATCTCCTTTCAAGAACTTTTTGCCCCAACGGCCGTCATTTTTAATGGGATATATTGGGGTAAGATTTTGTATAAAACTTCGTCATTTCTGTCTTCATTTGTCAAACATATTTGTCTTAGCTCGCTGTTTCTGATCGTTCCCTCGCGCGAAGCAAAGTGCTTTAGCTAATTATGATATTTGGAGAACTCCCTTCACATTTCACGGCTTTTCATAATAGCCGCAACATTGTAACTATTGTTAGTTGCGCCGTGTGTTACCGGCCAAGAATAGTCCTACCCCCTCTCATCTTATGGTGAGTCGTAAGAGTCGATTATGGGCAGCGTGGTGACTATGGGCGGAAGAAGGCCATAGTGACCCCTCGGCATATGCTGAGTATAACCTTTTCGGTGCCACATGTGTATATTAATTTTTATTTTTGTAAACCAATGTATCATGTGTCACATAATAAATTATTTTCTTTCTTTCTTTCATTCTTTCAAATATCCCTTAGACTAGAATACATTCTATTGCCCCCCCGACTGGTCTCCACCTTGTCGTGGTGGGGGGGCTGAGCACCTCCCGGTAGAGCACAGGAGCCGCCAGGGAAAAGGTAACACCCAGAGACCGACGACTCTGGGTGCCCTTAGTACTGACTACCGGGGGGGAAACTAAGAGGGACCTGTGGAGGGCGCAGCGGGCGGGCCAGGAGGGCCCATCAAGCAGCGCCAGGAGGGTCTTAGGCAGTGGGGGCAGGGGGCCCCTGCTGTCTAACTATAGACCCTCCGAGAAGTCGGCCACACACGCTATGGTCGCACAAGGAGGTAGGAGGGGCGCGTCCACTGCGCCTCTCTGAGAAGGTCCTCCCGGTTTTGTTTCGGGGGACGTTCGCAGGCGGGGTGTCAGACGCTGCAACCCAGGTACTGGCCCCCGCCTTTTTCTCAACAAGCGGCGGGCGTCGTCGAAAGATTTTTAGTGGGTATTACTGCTGGCAGTCCCACACCCTCTTTCGGTCCCCCTTTGGCCGGAAGGTAGTGCGTAAACGCATTTTGTTATGTCTAGTAGTGGACTTCATAAGGCTGATATGATGATGAATAATAGCCACAATATTATTACTAACAAATTATAGATGCCTTTAAAAGAGTGTAATAGTTGGCATGGCCGCATTAATTATGTCCGTTGGATGTAATACGCTGGGCCGGCACGCAATCTTTGAATTAGTACACAACTTGTTACCAGAATAGAGATTGCTTTGAAGTCATCATGTTGCATCGTTACCTTACTTGATGGTCAGTCAATTGTAAGTCAAATTAAAATAATAATAATATTTCACGTTAGAATAATGTATATGAAGAAAAAGTTTCTTGATTTCATTTGGCTTTCAAATGATTGCTGGGTCATCTGTAGACATAGACGTACTCTCTCACACACACACACACACACACACACAAACACACACACACACACACACACACACACACACACACCAGCAATAATTATCTATAAAGATGAGTGTAATTAAAGCTAACTAAAAGTTTGTGCCAAGATGGTAGCAAGTGGAAGAATGTGATCTCAGCCCACCCCTACGGGAACAAGGCATGACGATAATTATGGACCTATGTAGATATATATATATATGTCACCGTAAAATTGTAAATAACGTTAAATTATAATCTATCCCGCGATATTGTAATCTGTCGAAAAATTGTGATCCGTAACAAACTGCTCACAATTTAACGCATTATTTTTCGATAGATTATAATCTATCAAAGACAAACCGTTAAATCACAATCTGTCGCGCGTTAAATTGTCAACTGTTTAAAGCCTGTCCATGATTGGCTGGTCTTGCCATCAAGACCAGCCAACCACTCTCTTATTTATTATTTAACTGCACTTCTTTAGGTTCTTAAAGCACAAAACAGGACAGACTTTTCGTAGTCTAGTTAAATGCTTATAATATGCATAATTTTTAATTTTCGGAACCTATTTTATTATATTCTGCATTTTGTGGTAGGTAATTGACGCGTGTCGGTAGAACTTTTATGGTTCAAATGTTATTTTGTATGCAAGTTTTAATCCATCACTTGCTTACAATGGATTTCCGCTAAGTAACGCCTGAATCAATAAATTAGTTATTTTGTATATTTCGCAGTTGAGTATTTAAGAAAACTTTGAAAATAAATTGCATTCCTTATATTTTTATCACCTCCACTTCACTATCGAAGTGAAATTCGAAATGAGTTTAGCTTATCAGAATATAGCTCAACTTAGAAACGTTAATTACTACATATTAAGTTATAATTACTCACTTGTAAGCTCGCTTCACACCTGTCATATTCAACTTTTGACGGGATAAATTGATGTGATTAAAAAAGAATTACCGACAATCACTGCGCAATGATTTTTAAATATATTTCCTATGATTGAGAAACTAGTGTCTTAACATCGTTGAGATTTTAATTAAAACACTGTCTGATTGAACTTCTGCCGACAAGTTACTTAGTTATTTTTTTATTCAGACAAACGAAACGTTTAAATGAACTTACTCATAGCAAGTGCACCTAGATTACAGTTACGTTTACAAGTATATGAAATAATAAATTTTGTTGTAACTGGTAGGAGAAAAACCCAACTTTGACGATTTTCTTGCCCGTTCTTTTACGATCAAGCTCCCGCCCACAGTGAATGGGCGCGATAGTTTATAAGTATGATTGATTTCCGTAAGACTATTGAGCCAAACTTCAATAAATGAGTTTCGATTTTGTTTCAAATGTAGGTATAACAGCGTCAACAGCGTGGATGGCACGCGAACTTCACGCGAGTCGTGTCGTGTCAGTGTAAGCGAATTGTAATTTGAAGTCTAGATTTTTTTTTAAATTATTTTTCCTACTCAGTATTACATGTCCTTTTTCAGATATATTTAATGAAAACGTAAAAAAATCGTCCATTTAAGGGTTAAGCCGAGGTATATGTGTAGTAATATAAAACAAAGTCGCTCTCCTCTGTCCCTATGTTTGCTTAAAAAGGTCACGCGGTCGAAGTCACAGGCGGCCGCTAGTAAAATATAAAATTAAAAGCCTATACCCATTTTTAAAATGTGTCTGTTTTGTTTGTGTCAGGAGCGGCTCGGCGGCGGCGGGCTGGGGCTGGGCGGCGGCGGGTTCCGCGGCGGTGCGCAGCCCTCGCTAGCCGACTTCCAGCCGCCCTACTTCCCGCCGCCCTTCGCACCAGCGCCACATCCCGCCAGCCCACATCACCAGCAACAGGTACGAACATTTGCCAACGTATACCGGCCAAGGGATACTGGACAAGGGACCAAACTCAAGCGCCCACATGTCTCCTTCCGAAAGCTCTACACTTAGGTCGTGCGGTCCATGACCTTTTTGCGGTGTGGGTGAGTCTTATGACATATCGAGCGGCCCATTACCTGAACGAGCCCCAAAGAGTAGTCTAGAGCAGAAGAGTAGTCCTAACCGGATGGTCGTCATGGGTGCTGGAGGTGATAGTTCTCGCGCGCCTCTATGAGTGGCGCGTGGAGATACTATGTAGGGGGAAACGGGAGGAAAGCTTGGCATGCAGCGAACGGACTTCTGGCGCGATCTAATTGCGTCATGGAGGAAACGACTGCCGCAACCACATATAGGGTTCGGGCAAGATGATAGCGTTAACCTCGCACGTAATAACGTTTAGAAATAAATAAAATTGTAATGTTTATCCACACAGAGCCATGGCATGGAGTACGGCGGCGGAGGCGGCGGAGGGGCCGAGTACGCGCAGCATTACGCGCCGCAACAACTCCTGCCGCGCCACCACCACGAGCCGCACGCGCACCTGCGGCACCACCGCGACCACCACGACCCCATACACGCGCACCACGTGAGTCGCAGCTCCTCATTCATACACTATGTACCGACTGCCTTACCATCACCTCAGGCCTAGACGACGCTTCGTTATCTAAAAACTACTAATATAACAATACTAATAGGGTGTTATTTAACGTGTCTTCAAAATTAATAAATTGCCAACCTAACCTAACCTTTTTGTGCATCAAAAATACTGATTGAGCACCTAATCACCTCATTAGATGCTCACTCAGTAATTTTGATGATCAAAAAAGTATTTTTTAGAGGTTCAGTTTATTATATTCCATACTAATATATCAATAATGTGCGCAGGTTCAGCAAATAGACCTGGTTTTAACCCCTTTAACAATGGTCATCCTACACAAGCACGTTTGCTATAATTTCAGTCGAACCACCACAAGCCGCATACACGTTTGCGCTAGTTCTGTAAACCTTAACACTTTCTGTCAACAACTGTAAAAAATATTCTCGTAATCTTGAATAGTACCAAATTGACGTTTGACTTTTTTTACACATGTGCCTTTTGCATCAAAATTATTCCAAACTGAATGCTTTCATTTCTCTGCAGTTATGCTCAATGGCTGGTATAATTTATATTTTCGTTTACAATAGACGGACAGTTTGTATAGGTTGCCACTTTAGTAGATTAGCTCCGCTAATGTTCCGGCGACCGGCCGCGCAACAATGGCCGCCCGCTTTTAGCGGGAAACTGGGATATCGTCTCCTCATCACTCAATGGCGATATATGAAAGGAAAAGACGTTCTATTTCGATATTTTATGACTAGTTTTGGTTTATTATGGGCTATTTTTGTTATATTACTTTTAAAATTGTAGTATATTTCATTCCTAAGAATAGCACGGGCGACACCTTGTTTATATTGCTCCTTTATAGGACCTAATATTAAACATGACCTAATGGTTCGCACTGTCAAAAACTTGACAGATCTCATGAAACATTACACACGCTAACTTCAAAAACTCTTTCGAGATATAAGTAGTCCCCCGTACAACACACTTTATATTTTTATATTCATATTCTCTTTATGCTCTTAAATTTATAACAAAATAGTACAATTTGTTTGAGTTTATGGTGTAGGTTTATAGAGATCCTATCAAGATCTGAGGATCCCAAGCCAACCTCACCTGCAAGTGGTGCACCTGCCGTTCAACGGACGAGGCTCTGGCGAACATAACAGTGCCCGGTAAACGGAAACAGGCTCGCCACCTATTACGTGGGACCAACAATATAACTGGCGAAATGTGGGCCTACAACACACCTCTGCCTACCCCTTCGGGCAAATAAGCGTGATATTACTAGTGTATGTATATAAAATGTTATAAATGTACCTTTTAAAAGCATTGTGATGTTTTAAGGCATTAATTAAATTACACAAATTAAATAAACTTTAAAACAATATATGAAAATTATTAAATATATGAATGTTTTATGAAATTACTTTTTAAATTTGTCAGCAGCTATCTCACGGCGGGTTCAGCTATGGCGGCGGCGGCGAACGGCGCGCTGACTACGGCGCTCGCGAACAGCACGAACTCGCGTTACACCACGCGTTACACTCCGAGGAGGCGCCGGTAAGGACACTCATTAACACACATCATCATTATTTCAGCCATCATCATCTCAACACATTAACGTCCCACTACTGAACACAAGCCTCCTCTCACATACCAAGGTGCGAAGAATCTGGTCATATTCCACCACGCTGATCCAGTGCGGATTGGCGGAGGCAGGTGTATGGCGTCCTGCTGTTAGAATTTTTCAAGCCGCCCATTTAGGCCTCTAACATGGCTTAACGACTACCACATTCAGTGATAACTGGGACCAACGGCTTAACGTGCCTTTCATAGCACGGAAGCGCTCGTTATCAAATGCCACACAAAGGGTCACCCATCCAAGGACTGACCTCTAAAAACTCTGCTTTACTTCGGTGATCGTTTCCGACCATCGAGCACCGCGGAGCTACAAGCGCTTCAGCCACAAAAAACTAAAAATACTGCTGAACACAGGCATCCCCCACAGAGCGCTAACCATCTCAGTCTTCTGCAGAACGCATCCATACGCTACCCATAAGCCTCCTGTCTCAAGTTGTCGGTCCACGGTCGGCGTGTCGCGCGGGGGAACTTTGTAGTCTTCCGTACGGCACGTCTGTCGCGGCCCTAAGGCCCATACTTCATAATAAAGTAACAATTATTTAAGGAATGACCCCTGTGAGCTAAGCTTTACTTTAGTCATCGTTTCCGACCACCTTTCCACAAAATGGAAATACAATAACATTTTTAACAGCAATTAAAGAGATACGTGCGGTACCACAAGCAAGAAGGAGAGTGAAATATATGCGAAATGGTTACTTTGTGAGAGTGTTGTGGTTTTTTCTTAAGATTTTTCAGTCTGTCAATGACTCTAACCAGGGGATTTGCCAGTCAGCCTGTCGTGATTCTAAAGGGGGGAGGGTATTGTCCGTCAGTCAGTCTGTCCGTGACTCTAACGAGGCTTCCAAAAGCAACGAGATTGAGAAAAATGCCTCAAGAGTTCTCGTTTTTTTCTAATACCATATAAAAAAAATAAGAGTACCGTCAAAATCTTATCTATCTATATGTAATCTAATAATGATTGGTAAATAATCTCTATATAAACAATCAATTACTTAGGAAGCCATTGAAAAATGCGCCCAGCTCTCCGCCGAGCCAATAACAGCGCTCAAGAATGCCTGGCCCGAACCCCGCGTCTTGGAATCTATACTAATATTATAAAGAGGAAAGATTTGTTTGTTTGTTTGTTTGTTTGTAATGAATAGGCTCCGAAACTACTGGACCGATTTCAAAAATTCTTTCACCTTTGGAAAGCTACATTATCCCCGAGTAACATAGGCTATATTATATTTTTAAAAAAATTAGGGATCCTTACTAAAAATCCAATAATGTGACCCAAGGTGTAAAAAAATGACCTGAAAAATTCCTTACATAGCGTGCGCAGCGAAAACTATTGATGATAGAACAAAATTATGTACTACGACTTTGCAGTACTCATCATTATCTACAAAAAGTGTCGCGACAGCATATGTCTAAATATTATAGTTACGTCACAGTAAGCGGTTTTTTATTCTAAAAATTTAATTTATATGCCGCCGCTTGAAAAGGCTCTATATTTGTACC
Source organism: Musotima nitidalis (assembly GCA_949126915.1). Lineage (NCBI taxonomy): Eukaryota > Metazoa > Arthropoda > Insecta > Lepidoptera > Crambidae > Musotima > Musotima nitidalis. The sequence continues at coordinate 5,717,937 of OX421435.1, forward strand.
TTGGTATTAATCCTTATCAAAAATTATTAAAGATGGCTTCAATACCTTTTTATAACTTTTTGAATTATTCAATTCGGACATTTCATTAGGAAGATATCACGAGTTTAAAAATGCAAGTATTAGAAAAAAGTCGCGTGGTGCCGCTCACCGCGCTCAGCTAGCTAGCATGCGATGTAGGCTCCATGTAAGCGTCACTGGGGTGGTACGGGGGGGGGGGGGGAGTCAATGTAATCTATACTAATATTATAAAGAGGAAAGATTTGTATTTTTGTATGTAACGAATAAACTCAAAAATTACTGGACCGATATTAATAATTCTTCTTTCAATAGAAAGCTACATTATCACTGAGTAACATAGGCTATATTATAATTTCGAAAAAAATAGGGTTCCGTAAAATATTTGGGTTTTTCGGACACAAAGTGTAAAAATCAACCAGAACAGTTGCGTACGCTGCCTAAACTATAAAAGATAGAACCACAAAATGTATAAATGAATTAAAGATCTTATACCACCTACTAAAAAGTCCGCGACACACTATACCTATATATGGCGAGTGAGGCACAACAACAAGGGTATTTTTATTTAAAAATCTTGATTTTTTTTTGTACTATATTTATACGCATTTATTTTACTTATGCTATTAATCCCTATCAAAATTAATTATTTCATCACTAAGTGCAGTTTATGCACATAATATTTGGTATTGGAATGATCAAAATTGGACGTTTGTTTTTGAAGTTATGGCGAACTTAAATTATTACGATTTCTGCTGCACAGCGCCCTATCACGGGTCGGGGCTCCCGACCATCAGTTTATTTTGTCAACTAAAAATAATTTAATGTCAAATGTTGTTTATGGGGAAGATTTACAATAATCGCTTTAGTTATCTATCCCAAAACAACAGGTTGCTCTCCGGGACTGCCGGTAAGAGTAAAAACTAAGTATTAATTAGATTTAAATATTTTCATCATTAACAACTTCAACATCCACATAAAGACAGCCTGCGGATAATGACTGCGTCGTCGATGTTAGTGTCCGTGTCTGTGAATTGATCTGGAAATCATTTTGCTGACCGTGTCTTTTCTGGGTAGGCATTTTACAGCGGTAGCCGACATCCACGCGGGCGGAGCCGCGGGCGACTGCTAGTTTATTAATATACTCGTATTAAGTAAATTAAAACGATTCAAGTATGGGGCTTATTGAAATTTTCCCTTTTTAGTGTTTCAATTTTTATTTAACGTTAGTTGATCGCGACTGATGCATTCGTTATGGCTTGTAGGTCAGAGTATCTTCACTCTACTATTAAGGTCGTGGGTTCGATTCCTACACATACATACATAATATTACGCTTTTTTTCCTGAAGGGGTAGCCCACATACGTATAATTAATTATACGTATACGTAGACGTCCACATCTCGCCATTTATATTTTTGGTCCCACATTATAGGTGACGAGCCTATTGGTATATTCCTACACACAATACATATATTTTATTAAATTTAATTGTCTTATAAATAAGAAATATATATCTTACAATTACATCTACTATGTAGTTCCAAGATAAGTTTCATTAAGAATTTGTGTCATGGATACTAAATAACGCATAATTTTTTTTTATACATACATATTTAATTAACATAGGAAAACACCCAGACCAGAATTAATAATTATGTTTATCCACACAAAGATTTCTCCTGTGTGGGAGTCGAACCCACTACCTCAGGAACAAAGTACGGGTACATTCACAACCACGCCATACAGGTCGTCTAATTAATTGTCTTGGAATGCTATAATTAGTAAGTATTATTGTATGTTTATTAGTCTAGAACCCATTATACAAACTCCTTTTAATTTGAGGCTTAAGATAAATACTTATATTTATGTTACTAACATACCGATGTTAAAACAAATTTCCAAACAGTTTCGCGGCTGCACAAAAAAAAATTGCAATATATTTTATTTTGTTCTAGAATGCAGCAATGGATGACACTACAGGCTTCATGACAGACCTACCTTTATTAAAAAGTAAGTTAAAACAAGAGCATCATTCCGCGTACTGGCTTCAAGTTGCTTGAACTGCTATCACTAACCCGCCTGCCCAGAGTGGTGATTATGGGCAAGTCCCCCAATTGACTGTTATGTATTGGAGAGGCCAATGTTCAGCAGTGGGCTTTATAAAGGCTGACATGATGATAATGATGAAAGGTTACACGATGCTTCTTTGTCCAAAAAAAAAGTACACACTTTTTTTTATTTCGCGTGCTGGATTACCCTTTCATCTTGATTTGTGAAGGGGGCACGTGCTCGATAGTGGAAAAATTGTGATCCTACCCTAAAAAAACCTGACCTTAAAGGATCTTCCCATACACGGAAGCGCTCGATATTGAAAACCACACAGCCTCTTTCCTCATTTTCCTCATTACAGAGGGTCGCAAGCTCAAGTGATCTTTTTAATAAGGGTCTTCCCGTTATCAGGATCATTGGCGAAATGGATAGCGTCGTGAACTCCGGTGCCGAGAGAAGTGCGATCGGTTGGCCTATAGCCTTGGGCTGCTTTCTCTTGGCCTTCGTCCCTCAACATACATACATACATTCACGCCTGTTTCCCCGAAGGGACAGGCAGAGGCATATTATACGCCCACACTTCGCCAATTGTATAGTTGGTCCCACGTAATAGGTGGCGAGCCTATTGCCGCTTACCGGGCACTGTTATGTTTGCCAGAGCCTCGTTCGTTGATCGGCAGGTGCACCACTTGCATGTGAGGTTGCCTTGGGCTTCTTAATTCTTGGTAGGATCCCTATACACCCTTCATCCCTCTCAACTTTTCGCATAATTATTAGCCTCTCCAGTCTGTCAGGATTTCGTCTACCAATGTTTTCTAAGTATTCCAAGACACGGCTCATGCATAGGACACATCATCATCCTATCATCTTGGTGTGTCCTGGACTTACGTCGAGGATCCTGGGTCTGCTCACTAGTCTACCCAGGTTTGGCTGAATTTCGGTTACTACATGTCACGGAAGGTATCGATATTAAAAACACACAAGCGGTCACCCACCCAAGGACTGTCCTTTGCAATTTATATTTAACTTCAGCGATCATTTCTGAACGGATCTATATACGCTGTACGATAGGTACAAACGAATAAATTTCATATCGATCGAAAGATAAATCGATTGGTAAGAACGAACTCCAACAGTATTACTGTTACATACATGACAATACATATAAATTATTAACCTATCAAATGTTTTGTTGTTCCTCTTGCTATGATGACCCCATAGATAAAAGTGTAATTAGGCCCCAATACTTACTTATCGGATGGTTGTATCGATTTTTATAAGTAGAATGAAAAAAAGAACTTCTCATTCAACGGACGAATGAATCGATATTGGACAATTAAAAGTATCGATCAATCAATCGATGTTTAAATAGTGTATTCGTTTACGAATATAGAAGAAAAAAAAGTCATAAGGTTTTTTGATATCACAGAGTATCGTATTGCTAAGTTGTTCTAATTTCAAAATAATTTATACCACGGCACCCTACGCCGTCGGTGAAATAGTGTCAAGTTTTACAAATTCGAATTTAGATTGTATTTTTTTATTTAAATATGATCAAAAGCATACTGCCTATTTAGCACCCTCTAAATAGGCAGTTTGGTTGGTATGGTGCCAGACTAATGACACGGTAATATTTATTGTATTAGGGCAGGCATAAAGACGTTATACATTATAATGGTGATCACGCTGAGTGCATGTTTGGGGCGGGACTGTGATTGTTAGAATTGCCATTGTTTGTTTTTCGAACCTGGCAATTTTGTAATCAGCCATTTTTTTGTGTCGACTACACCTCGTGTTATGCCATGCTGTTTTTATTATTAACATTTTTAGAAAGTTTTGTGGTATTAATATAAATGTGTACTAGTTTCGCAGTAGACTAATAAATTTATTATTTGATTTTACTCACGTTTGAGGAAATCGTAGCATCCGGGCTTTAATAATTAAATATAATGGATTTGCCAATTTTGATACCATGAACAGTTAATGAATGAAATATCTAACGACTTCTTGTTATTAAATATGCTACTGGTATCGTAATAATTATTGTGCGATTAAAACTTTCTATTTTTTACTAACCTGAGTATTTGAAAGTAACCGTTTATTTGTCATGAGAACTTTACCCATATTGCCAAGATATTATATACTTTTATTGTATATATAGGGTTCCTAGCAAGACCGAAGGAGCCCAAGCCAACTTCACCTGCAAGTGGTGCACCTGCCGATTAACGGACGAGGCTCTGGCGAACATAAAAGTGCCCGGGAAGCGGCAATAGGCTCGCCACCTATTGCTTACATGGGACCAACTATATACTCGAAGTGTAGGCATCTAATACGCCTCTGCCTACCCTTCGAGAAAACAGGCGTGAATATATGTATGTATTAATATAATGGTCATCGCTTAATATATTTACGTCCTATTTACAGCCTAGTTACTATTTACGACCACGGACCCCCTTTCTTGAACTAAGTTGAGAGGCATTCGGTTTATACTCTACCACCCGGAGCCAGTGCTGATTGGCGGAAGCAGATGTAACGTCTCGCTGTTAGATTTTTTTTAACTGCCTAGCGAGGCCTCTAGCCTCTTGAAGACAACCACATAGAATCCTCGGAACGGAAGCTAACTGTCTTAATTTAGATTCTTTTCCTTCTTTTGATTCATAGCGGCATTTGCTTTTTGCGAAATGTGGGCGTATAATATAAATATAGATGTGTGTACGTCCATTCAAAAAAAAAAGCAAATTTTTATAGTTCATTGCCATCCATCCAGCAATGAAAGGGCGCGACGGCCTGGGCGGTGGCGGTTCCTGCGCGCCCAACGACGTGTTCTGTTCGGTTCCCGGCCGCCTGTCGCTCCTGTCTTCCACCAGCAAGTACAAGGTCACCGTGGCGGAGGTGCAGCGCCGCCTGTCCCCGCCGGAGTGTCTCAACGCTTCCTTACTCGGCGGGGTACTGAGGAGGTATGCTCGCTTATTCTATACTAATTTATTTTATTATCATAGTCCTTTCAGCCAATTAAGAATTTTATTACTGAGCAATGCAAGTAGCTCCATGGTCAAAAATATGTTTTTTTTTAAATGAACTACATGTCTTCTTGCATCACAGCACTTTATTTAGCCAGAGTCAAATTTTATTGCCAGTCTGCTATCTATATAATATCGACTTTGACAGTTCGCAAATGCCTTCAAACGTCTGTGTCCTCGAACACCTGGTGTGCTTGCGCAATGTTAGATAATGACAGATAGCGTTACATGAAACCCATGATGTTACCTTTTTTTCCAAATGCTGCCGCGAAGCATCGAAGCAAGTGGTCGCGGTTTGATTAAAAGTTCAATTTAAAAATAATTACAGGTTGATGTAGTGTACATAGTCGAATGTATGATCTACCACCTACCGTCCGCTGAATTAACTTCCATTTTACAAGACTCTGTGTGAGTTTATTGCGTTTTTTGTGGGATCGAGTTTGTGGCAACGCTGTGCTGTTGCGGTCACCGCTAAAGATATGTTTGCCTACTGACATTCGTGCCGTGGTATGTACGCCACAGCGATGCGTTCAATTACTTTTTAAACTTATTAAGATACGGTTCTCTATATAAAATAAATCGTTTACGGTTCGAAAATAATTCTATCGTTTAAAACTAAGCAGATACTGTTTTCTGCAAAAAAGCAGTACGCAAAATGACGAGTAAAACTTATCTTGCAATTATAATATAATATGAGTATATTATTTAAAAAAAAACGAATATATTGGTTATATATAGAGGATTTTATTTAACTACATAGGAACATCGATAATATCGAGTATATTATTATTATTTCACAAGTAGGTATATAATATGTAAGTAAATTATTTATAGAGTATTACCGTTTACATTAGTCTAGTCTAGCGTGTAGCTGTTAGAGTAAAACGCAACTATATGGCGTTATCAGCGGGTCATCTTTTCGGCCGTATGGCTAATGGAGTATTTTTTCCGGCGCGGTTCCTCAGCGGCCTGCGTCGTCGCTAGCCGCCTTCGTCGTGTTTATCAGACGTAATTATCGGGTATCTACACTAGTTCCGTTCTACGACGCACAGCTAAAATGTAACAGACCCTCCGTTTTATTTTATTTGCATTGAGTATACATGTACAATATTTTTCCATACTGAGCTAAAAACTAGAAAATTAAATCTAGTCTAGAGTTCTTTTGTTAAAGTAAAATTGCAATTTTTCGTTTCATTTTAAACTAACAAGTTGGCAAGAAGCGCTGAGGTCGAAAGAAACAATTTTATATCTAAAATTGAATATCTAAAATGCGTGTTTTAGAGCAAAATCGCAAATCTATGGCGTTCTCAGCAGGTCATCGTTACAGCCGCATAGCTAATGGAGTATTTTTTCCGCCGCGGTTCCTCAGCAGCCGGTGTCGTTGCTAGCCGTTCTAGATGTCGCTCTGTCGTGTTATCAGACGTAATTATCGAGTATCTTCACTAGTTCCGTTTTACGACGTACAGCTGAAATATAACACATGTCTCTTTCATTTGATAAGATGAAGACAGTGTAAGCACTAGTTTTAAACTTCTTTTTTTCTTGAAGGGGCCCCCTGCCCCCGCCGCCTAAGACCCCCCGGGTGCTGCCTGACGGGCCCTCCTGGCCCGCCCGCTGCGCCAACGGCGCCCTCTCCCGCTCCGCGGCCTCCTTCTGCGACATCCATCACCACTTCGCAGAAGGAGACTAGTTTTAAACCTGGTCTAACTGTAGATCTCGTTTTGTAATAAGCCCCCTTGTGTTCAATTTGAATTCTATTGCTAGTTCATCTTACAGAGCGTTGGCTTGGAACTGGCACTTAGATTCACTTACACTTTAATATTTTTGTTTTTTAATTGTTTTGTTGCATGTAAGTGAAACTAATCTTTGTGATTTCAGTGTAATCATATTTCGGTTGTTTTTTTTATATTTAAATAAAACTTTTACGTTTTCAAGTGAAGACTACAGGGGAATAATGAGGAATGTCAATCAGAGACAAATTTGCATAAATGAAAAATTAATTTTGAAAAGTCTGTAAATTCTTATTATTTTACCCTAGTTTTTAATTTGCACATTATAAATAACTGTTAACTAATATATTTTAACATTGCACTGATACAAATTTTAAGGTAAGCACAAAAATTGAAATATTCAACAAAAATAACTTAAAGAGTAATATGTAAAAAGCAATAACAATGAATGTCAGTGACATTCATTGTTAATGCTTTTTACTGTACATTGTAACTTACTAGATATTTTTAACATAATAATAACAGTATATTAGTTTTACTGACTGTTCTTATTGCACATGAGGTAGATTACTATAAAATTGTTTGGCCTTTGTTTTGGATTTAAGATGTGCTTTTATATCATTAATTATATCAGTTTTCAATCTGTTAGGTCGATTATCATGCCTTCCCCTTTTGTCTACTGGTGCTGTGCCAGAAAATTTTAAGTTACTTTGAAGTTATTGTACTTTTGCTTTGGTTATTCCACAAATACTAACAAAAGCTTGAAAACAGATAGGAATTTCATTACAACCTTGTTCTCTGATCACTCTCACTACATAATAATATGAACTGTCGTGTCCTCTTACCTCTGTACCTTCTTGACATCGACGATTTTTGTTTTTTTCGCACGGACCCTCATGATTATTGCCAGTTACAAACAATCATTTTAACCGTGATAGACCATGACAACGACGTTTGTTGCTTTAGATAATTTGTGAGAGCATAGGTACCCAAAAATGCCACTAGATGGCATTATTAGCTTAATTCAGGATTTTTACTGACATTCCTTGTTTTTCCCCTGTAGTCTTCAAGTACTATGTCATAGTTTGAAATAAATAAATAATATGTAAATAAATTATATAAACTGGGTTTTCATTTTTTAACCCAGTGAAAGCTGTTACTTCGATATAACCAATTTGCTTTTTTTCATATTTGAAAAATGGACAATTAGAGAATTTCAACAAAAAAACTGAGAAGGCTGGTATCCGTAGGCTGTGGCCTATTTGACTTTAACGCGTGGCCCGTTAGCTACCAGTTTTAAAGGCGGTTTTATTGAAGGCGTGTACATTTATTACTTTAAATTAACTATGTATTATGTTAATTTTTGAAAAACTGCAAGTCTTTTTACTAAAGCTTGGCAATTTAGTACCTACTGTAAGAAAAAATATACGTCAGAGGATTGAAGTTCTGACAAAAGCCCCCCAGTAAATGGCTTCTTACAATGAACATACAATAGACGATTCTTTCTAATACATACTTACTCATATAATAAGCTCTATTCCAGTATTTCAAAATATTGTAATTTCACATAATTTTGTAGTATCTGGAGTTTATGGCAAGAATTGATAAAGAAATACGTTAGTCAGATCCTTCCGACCGACTGTTTAAATAATTATAATTAAAAGACCAATGTAAGGGAACAATAAATCTTTTCACAAATTTATTGTGTTTATATATTTATTATGTAAAGTTAAGTAATATCATTAAAAAAATTATTAATTAAGAGCCTACCTACTTTAAAATAATCTTATTGAAAACTATTAATTATTATAGCTATTTATTTCAATAGCTGATCTCACAGCCCGTTGTGCGTTCTTTATGGGCCTTAGGTATGGACTCACTAGTTTAAGGTATTGTCAGTGTAAAGCAATATAATAAATCCAGCATTTTCGTCATTCAATTCAGTCTAAGTCAAGTAAAGTCCGTAATTCATACCCCATAGTCATACCCCAGTAAAATAGTGGAGACTTCACTAGAGGCTTCTAGTGAGTTTTGGAGTCAACGCGGAATAACAATTGAAAAGGACTTTTTGACGGGAAAGTAAAGCGTAATGTCTGCGATTTTGTTTTATTTTCTAAAATTTGTGATATTTCTAACATTAATTTATAATAACGGTGTATTATTAACCGTTAAGTTTTTGTGAACATAGATGTGTGTTATAATGAAAAGGTTTATTGAGAAAATTGCATAGAGTCAGTAAGGTTCCTTAAATATTATTTTTATCCGCTCAACATTCATAATTTTAACTACTACATAAACCTTGTACCAACAGTAATAAAAATGAACAATAAAAAAAACAAATAAATGCAGTCGTTCGAAAGTTATAGATTTCGACGCCCCATTTTTATTTATATAAATATTAGAACATTAGTTAAAATATGATCATGATTTACAATATGGTGCCTTCGTAGGAATTCGAATGGTAAAAAAATATGTAAAATCAGTCCAATAGTTTTTGTATTCACAAAACTCTTTATTAAGTATAAGTATGATTAAAATTACATAGACATGCTACTTGACAATACTAAGTTACAATCTAGTAGAGTTTTATGTATTTAGTAACGTAAGAACACAGTATACCTGTGCTGTAACTATATGTATAAACATATTTTTCATGTATGTAGGTAGGTATAACTTTATGAATATTTCAACTCGTGGAAAAACACATAATTGCGTAATTATCAACAAGCTTAGCGCTGTTATCCCGGGAGTTATTAAGTTAAAAACGTAGTAAAAAATTCAATTTCGTACCTGAAATGTAATCTTGCCAATTATATTGCATGAATTTATTGACTTTTATATAGCTAGGTACTTTATTTTCGTCATGCCTTTATCAGAAATTAATAAGCAGTTAAGTACTTACTTACTATTTTTTAACAATTTTTTTTATCAACATTTACTAAAATCTTCAAAAGTTTTTTTTCATGCCAAAATCTTTTTTCTCAATTCTAATAAACAAACAGTTGGTATGTATTTCATTATCAGAGGTCGGAATTAGGTAGAGTTATTTATGTACTTGCATCGAAATGTTGATATTAATGTGGACCTTCCCGGGATTTCAAATGGACAATCCCGTGTGGCCAACAATATTACAAATAAATAATAATAAAAACATCATAGATAGACAAATAAAACAAAGATACACATACCATACAACAAATTGCGTATTGGAATTTTGCAACTTCGGTCATCCAATATCATTGATGTAAGTTTGGCAACGTCGCGCGTGCAGTAGTCTAAATTAAAAAAGTAAAAGTAAATAACTTTTTATTAAAAAGTAACGGGATTTTTTCTATTCTTTAAAATTAATCCCGGGATTTGAGGCATATCCACTATATTCTTTCGCTGTGTGAAATCAGTGTAAGTACATGAATAACTCTACCTAATTCCGACCTCTGTTCATTATGTACATCATTATTTCTATCTTCTAATAACAAAGGAGTGTTGTGTCAAAAGAGGCATACATTATTTCGCTAAGGTTGTCTCCAGTTTAAAAAGAGGCTGTAACACTGTTCCGTTGCACCGTTTTGCTTTCAAAATGGAGGTAGTATCATGGAATGAATACGGAATATCTATCCTTACTTGATTTCGTTTGAATTTTAACAATGAGTCAGGAAAATGTCTCCAAACTTTTATTTCGCCAGTAACCACTGGTTTAAACATTTTCTTTTAGTGTTTTAGTTTCTTCCTATTTATATTTTCTTAAAAAAAATTACCCTACTTTACTAAGATTATTTATATTTCGTACAGGTTTAATGTTTTGGGATCATAAGAGTTATCCTTCCAGCATTAATCCTCTCTGCTCACTGGTCTAATCAGGCTGAATTTCAGTAATTTAGATATTACACGGAGCAACTGCAATCTAACCTTCACAACATCTATGGTTTGAGCAAGCGTATATATTTTCTAATTATAACAATAATAAGTGTGGAATGGTTTCATGACAGCCCTGTGAACCACGACTCCAAAGTCACAGTTTCGAAATCCAAATGTTATTGTGTCGCAAGTAGGGCCCGCACGCCCGCCATTTTGATTTAATCAATCGCAGATTATTAATGGATACGATTCTTAAGGTCGGTATACACTAGCTATAATATTTCTATGAATTTTAATATTCTTTTATCTGCGCTAATGATAATGATATAAGGTGTAATGCTCTTAGACGTACTGTCCACCTAGCTCTCGAGCTTAACAAGATTTTTGGTATGCGAGCATCCTAACATTTTTAACCATTTCTTTTTATAACTTAGTTCTTCGTTCGAAAAGTCGTGGGTTCTTCAGTCACACAACACAAAAAAAATATGCATAAACTTGGAACCTAGTTCTTGGAGTGTTGTATATATTTACTGTTCTTTCAAACGAAGTGTAGAAAAATGAAAAATAGTAAATATAATATGATGTTGTGTGTGTGAAATATAAAGTGACAAAAAATAAGATTTGTTTTTTTTTTAAATAAAAAGTCCTGTATATGTTGTTGTGTATTCAGCCGTGTTTCAGGCATCCGCATTCACGTCATAATTGAAAGTATTCCTCACTAGCGGATTCCAATCATTATTAATGTATAAAGAATGGCTGCTTCATTCAATTCGTGTTTAAATTAGTTTTTTTATATTAAGTATATGATACCAACGGCACGCGATGATTTTTCTTATTCGAGTAGATCTTGTTAAATAATTTTTTTATTAACTGGTAATAAACAAAGCTGGTAATAATAAGATATTTTTTATTACTGAGATAAAAAAATAGATCGCGGAACGTTTGCATAAAAAAAAGTGAATTTCAACTTTCAAGCCTCAACAAACATTTAAGAGGGACTTCTTGGCGGGAAAGTGAAGCGTAATGTCTGCAGTTTTGTTTTATTTTCTAAAATGTGTGATATTTCGAACATTGATGTGTAATAACAGTGGATTATTAACCGTTAAGTGTTTGTGAATTGTGAACGTACACGAGGTACTGGTACGAGGTAGGTTGCACTGTTTTGTTGGTAAATGAAACAAAACAGTGCAACATCACTTTTCATATTCTTTCAAGGAGTCCATGTGAGATCTTAGTATAGTCACACATCTTTACTGAGGACTCAAAGGGTTTAGGGGGCATCTCATTTACCATTAATCATCTTTATCACCACTCATTCTTATTTACGATATTTTATATGTTATTAATATATCTCTTACTTGACACTGGCTAAATGTGCAAACCGCACGAAGCCATTATTTAAAAGAAAAAGAAAATAAATGTTTTTTTGGCGCCAACGCGGAAATAGACACATATCTAGCGACAGTATTTTATTTTTCAGTGTAAATTCGAGTTTTTATGTGATTTCCGTGTTGAATCCCAAACTTCATAGACGCCTCTAGTAAAGTCTCCAATACTTTACCAGGTTAAAGTCATAACTGTAAAATAATAATGACTTGACTTCACTTAGGGCTGCCATCACGTAAATTGCCGACGCTAGATAAAGACGGCACAAATCCCGGACATTCGAACGATAAGACGTATATGGTTATTACCCCGGACACCTCTGAAAATATTGCAACAAAGTGAATTTGCATAGTGTTCCTTTTTAGATTGCAATATAGTTTATCGTTTATTTTTAAACAAAAGGGTCCGGGTTTCTCCCGGATATTTTTAAAATCCCCTGCCGGACGTTACTCGGACGCCCTTCAAACTATGACAAATCCGGGGAATTCCAGAAGGATGGCAGCCCTAACTTCACTTGACTATGACTGTGAATCAATAATGAAAACACTGCATTTGTGCAAATAACACAAGTTAATTTTTTATGTAAAGAAATATCAATTACCAAGTATAACCGCTAAATAAGCGTCAACAGTGGTGTAATCGCAATTCGATTAAAAAATAATAATCTAGTAATACTAATTAGTGGTGTTTGTTTCGTAGAAATGTACTTTCTACCAAACAAACACCACTAACAAGCCTAACTACCTACAAACATTCCACTATTCACATTTAATGAGACGAGAACGCCAAACTCTTATGTGTTAATACATTTTTCATAAGAATATGAGTAAGTGAAAATGAGTGCTTTTATGTGTATAAGAATTTAAAAAGCCGCCATATTTTAATTACACACGCGCGCTTACATCCGTAAAAAATCTCACTTGTCTATGGTTCCAATTTTAAATTACGCCGATTTGGTCTTTAACTCGTACTGATAGGATTAAAATTACATTAAGCCTATTTTGTTTTTTGGCCATAGAGTGTATGGCCAAAAAACGCTAACGAGACGAATAAAGATTTAAAGATCAATCGATTCAAAAACTAAATCGGATGAATCGTCAGATCGTACGGCTAATGGGCACGCGATATCGAGTACACTTGTATCGATACTCGACCATGCGATTAACGAAATTATAAATGGATCTTTGTGATTTGTATACGAGCTAACTGTTAAACAGTCAAAGCGGTTATTCCCAAACAATAGGATCTTAAACGGTATTTGTGTCCATTTTTTGTAAAGATTTGAATAAATCATCCTAATGAGTTAATCATGGCATTCCATAATGACATAACGTTTTATAACAAAACATACATACATACATTCACGATTGTCTTCCCGAAAGGGTAGACAGAGGCATATTATATGCCCACAATTCGCCAATTACATTGGTGGACCCACGTAATAGGTAGCAAGCCTCCTGCCGCTTACCGGGGTCTGTTACGTTCGCCAGAGCCTCGTCTGTTAATCAGCACGTGCACCACTTGCATTGCAGGTGAGGTTGGCTTCGGTTCCGTAGATGTTGTTAGGATCCCTATACACCCTATTATTTTATAACAAAACTAAATAGGAAATAGGTTTTTGAAATAATAATTAATAATTAGGTAAATATTATGTATGTTTGTGACTGACGGCGGTGACGGCTTAACTGAACCAGCTGAAACTTGACATAGTTGATCTACATTAACTTCGAAACTAGCTCGTTGTATAGTTCTGGGATATTAAGGACATTTATTTTGTTTATAAATAATAAAACCGCTCTTTCCTTTCCCTTGGCAACCCACAAGCTGCTCTTCTGGTAGGCTAATGCTGGTCTTCAGATCAGAATCACCCTTATCATGTGCAAACAAACAGCTCTCGAACCAAAAAACATTGTCATTATTATTATGTTTTTGTAATTCACTGACAGCTCATGTTTTTTAAAGGGGCGTGAAACGTCATTTATGTTTGAATACCCTTATTGTATAAACTTGAAAGCGCTGTTATTTTTTTTTTTTTGTTTGCTTAGACTGCTTACATTCAGGCAGGATGAGGTCATATTGACAAGACACATTAAAACAACTAATTTTAAAACAAAAATTAGGAAATATTAACATAATTAATGTTATTAATAGTTAGACATAATTTTAAATTTATGTGACTTTATTCCTAAATCTACAATGAGAAAAATTTACTTATGTAATTGTAAGTCGAAGTTGTGATGAAAGTACCCCTAGGGATATGACCCCTAATATAATTTTAATGAAGATCTAAAATATTTAGAAATACCAAACTATTCTCCCTCTTGGAATGTGTTCCCTAAATTCCTAAACCGAATAAAGGGGAGCTTCGATCCGAGCACGGAGTTTGTATAGGTACTTTATACTTAGTAATATCAGAATGAAATATATGTAGAAAGTATTCATATTGAGTAATAACATCAGCAACGTAGTAATTAGTGATTTATTTTTGTAGGATTTGTCGGGAAACTAAAATAAAAAAATATCATATTTCTGGCATATTTACGCTATTTCTATAGAGTTCACACGGAACGTTGAAAAAATGTAGAAATACGATTCTTCTTTTTTTTTATTTCCGTGTGAACTATATAGAGAAATATAAGCCATAATTTAAAAGAAAGAATGAAAGAAAGAAAGACTTCTTGGCGGGAAAGTGAAACGTCATGTCGGTTTTGTTTTATTTTCTAAAATGGATAATAATTTGAACATTAATGTCAATGTGGATGTTGAAAAGTTGAACACATTTGTTGGTAAATGTTATAAAACAGTGCAACATTACTGTTCAAATTATTTTTTGATACTTATAATTTAAGTTTTAGAAATATTTTGTAAATAATTTATAAGATGTACGTTCCGCACTGCACCCAAAATGGCCCAGCTGAAAACCAGCGCTATAACACGGGACTAGCATATGCTGAGTTGGGTCATTTTGGTGCATCATATAAACATTTATTAATTGTTTATAGCTTTAATTTTTAATTGTATGGTGCACTAATAAATATTTATTATTATTATTATTTTTATTGAATTCTTTCAGGAAATCCATGTCAGATCTCAATATTGTTCCACATCTTTACTGAGGACTCAAGGGATTTAGGAGGAGGGCATCCTATCTCATATGTAATTGGTTAGGTTGTTCATGAAACAGAAATTGTAAATGTAGAAATATTAAAGAGCAGGTGTTCTTTATAACGTTATTTAAGACAATTATTTTATTAAAAAAGCAATTTTCAATAATCCATTTTAATAACAGTACCAAAACATTACATCGCTCAACTTATCCGGAAGGTCTATCATCAAAAAGATTTATCGAAAACAATTTGGTTAACGAGCATTATTATTTTTTAGTTAATACTGGTAGCCAGTTTCTGGACGTAACAAGTTTTGATGCGGCCTTAAAAATAAATATACAACCTATTTTCAACTCTATCTCTTTGGTGTAAGTTGATTTTTATAGACCGCTGAAGCCGTTTGATTTTCGAACAACTTTCTATGTGTCAATCATGAATCATGATTTTGACGGTAATCGATAGGTTATCAGTAACTCCATCTAGCAGGCAGTAGCTGAACTACGACATGGACATATCGCGTCTATCCATCTCGTTTTACCTATTTTATTTATAATTTTTAAAGTTCATTGCCTCTTTTAACCGATTCATTGTGGATGACGCCTTATGGCGTCATTTATATCTTTTGCGTATGGCGTTTGACGCCAAATGGCGTCTCAAAGAATTCCTCTGTAATTCTATGCAATGGTCCAAACGAACAGAATTGCCATTATTTGTCACGTCGGTTAAGGTTTTATGATTTATTGCCAATTTAAAAACTTCAGGTGTTGCAAACCTTTTGAAAACAAATTTAATTTCTTTCACGAATGGCGTATGACGCCGGGTCCCTATCGGATCGCCTAATTTTTTGTACGCCTAATTTGTAATGGCACCCAAACGATAAGCCTAAAATTTTTTTCGCCTAATTTCACTCTTCAGAATTGTGTTTGCCCTAATTTCACTTCGCCTAACTTTTTATCGCCACATTGTCATTTACCAAATGCGTCATTTAGCAGAACAATTCGTAATCCCTAAAGTTTACAAACCCTAAATATTAACTCGCACAAAATAAAAATCATAAAGTACAAAACGTCTATTCATTTGTATAAGTCATGCAGCATGTAAGCGTGCAAGCAGGCATGCAGCATGCAAGCAGGCATGCATGCAGGCATGTAGCATGCAAGCAGGCATGCATGCAGGCATGCAGCATGCATAGTTTCCGTCACGGCTTCGGCGCTGCGGGGCTCCGGCGGTCCCACGCGGGTTTATATTGCACTCTAGGGTAGGGCAGACAAGACTACGTGGAGTCGGGTTTGCAGCGATTCGCTTCTGTTAATTTATTTTCTCAATTAAATTCTATGCTTTTATTCCAATACATTATTGGCACATTTCATTTTAGATATGCTAAAATTAGAGCTTTTATAAATTTGCGAAATAATCGTTATGCCAAAATAAACTTATGCCAATATAGTTTAGGCTATTTTACATTAGACATTCTAAAATTAGGCCTTTCAATTCTTAGGCCAAACTATATTGGTGGCAAAACTATTTTTAGGCGAAACAATAATTATACGTTTTAAGTTTAGACTAAAACGGTTTGGCCAAACCATATGAGGACAAACAATTTTAGGCGGACCAAAGGGCACCCTATGACGCCACATGTGGCGTCATGAAGGTTTTTGTTCTTAAAATCAAAGAAGGCGAACTCGATCCCGAACACTTTGAAGACTTGCGCCTACACACTTATACACGCCTTCAAAAATATGGATGGCTATTGGGGCAGAATAGTTCACGATTTTCGTTTCACTAAAACTCAGACGAAGATCTGCAACTACTACGAAGATGCACAGACGACTTGATAAAGTTCGCAGGCATACACTGGATGCAATTTGCATTTAATTATTGTTTTTAGACTTAATAAACTAAATATTAAGTCTAAAAACAATAATTAAATGCACTCCTTTTACACCCTTTTGTCAACCTCTACTAACACTACTACACACAAACTACTACACTCTACTACACAAAAGCTTTACAACAACTGATCCAATTAAATCACTTACCAGCCATTCCAGCAAAATCACGTAGATAAGTCACTTTGTAACACTCTAAAGGAATTAACAAAACCTTTACGTTTGACATCTGACGCCGACTGAAAGTAAACACGCATAAAAACGCCAAAATCTTAACATAAAACAAAATATGTTCAATCATCGCTGAAGACGCCCAAGGGCGTCACTTTAATGGGTGGCGGCTGACGCACAGAGGCGTCATAGAAAATTTGTTAGCCGCCATGCAGAAAAGTCCCTAAAAGTGGGATACGCAATGAATCGGGTAACGAATAATTCAAATAGGTCAATAATCTTACACGTTTACAACACGTAATATATTGTTGGTAGAAAATTAGTAGTTTCCTCCTGAAAATTACCTAATATGAAAACCTCAAGTACGATTACGTACGTGTGTAGCGATTGGCCGTCCGATTACCATCTAAGCTAGGGCGTGTTACCTAATAATAATGAACTGATTTTGTTACAGAGCAAAAAGCAAAAATGGCGGTCGACTACTTCGAGAGAAATTAGAAAAAATTGGATTAAACTTGCCAGCGGGCCGGAGAAAAGCAGCCAACGTCACATTGCTGACTTCCTTAGTAGAAGGTACATTATTTACAATCATAGTTACATACATACCTACATTCACGCCTGTTTCTCCGAAGGGGTAGGCAGAGGCATACTATACGCCCACACTTCGCCGATTATATAGTTGGTCCCACGTAATAGGTAAAGAGCCTACTGCCGCTTGACCTAAGGAACCCAAGCCAACCTCACCTGCAAGTGTTCCAGCTGCCGATCAACAGACGAGGCTCTGGCAAACATAAGTTCCCGGTAAGCGACAATAGACTCGCTACTTACGTGGAACCAAAAATATGATGGGCAAATTATTTTTTATATGAAATACATGTAGATTATAATACAAAGTCAATAAACCTATGAATGTTTTGTAACAGCCGAAGCAGTGCACTTGGCCCGCGACTTTGGCTACGTGTGCGAGACCGAGTTCCCTGCGCGCGCGCTGGCCGAGTACCTCGCGCGGCAATACGCCGAACACGACGCGCGCCGCCGCAAGGACCTGCTACAGGCCACCAAGCAGGTAACTTATACTTATCATGTCATATAATAGCACATCACATCATATCATATCATATGATATAAAGAAATTTTTAACCTAAGTGTGCTATAATAGACGGAACAAAATCCGTTCTGCCGCAAGCATCTGCTTCAGGCCACCAAGCAAGTAACTTCTACTTATCGTTTCATAGTATTATCTTTTATCTAGGATCTTTATATCGTTTTTTTATATAGTTAAGGACTATACAAACCGAGAAAAAAGGGCAATTTAAAGCTCTTAGGACCATCAGCAACCTGAAGCCTACAAAACTGGTAACTTCTTACTTAAGGATCTTATAACTGAATCTCAGTCAAATCTGGTTAAACCAGTAAGCAGACCCGGGGCTCTAAGCTTAATTCTGGGGAACCAGGATAATGCTAGGATATGATGATAATTTTCAGGCAAGATAAAGGGTTAGATACCCTGAGGACGTAGCAGAACCGATACGATGATCAATTAACAAGGAGAAATAGATAATAATATACCTACTTACTACGTTGTCTCAAGTGACCAATAAGCTGATGGACCTGCTGACTCAGGAACTAAAGTTATTAAAAATATTCTGCATCGTATCCACAGCATTCCAAATGTTTCTCAACTTGGATCTAATATATTGTCTCAGGTGACCAAAGAGCTGATGGACCTGCTGACTCAGGAACTAAAGTTATTAAGAATATTCTGCTTTGTATCCACAGCATTCCATATGTTTCTCAACTTGGATCTAATATATTGTCTCAGGTGACCAAAGAGCTGATGGACCTGCTGAACCAGGACCGCTCGCCGCTGTGCAACACGCGGCCGCCGCACCTGCTGGAGCCGGCCATCCAGCGGCACCTCACTCACTTCTCGCTCATCTCGCACGGCTTCGGAGGTCCAGCCATCGTCGCCGCGCTCACAGCTATACAAGTGAGTATCTTTTACTGCTATACAAGCTATTGTCATCATTGATTATTTAATTGAAGCGAGGCGTTGCCTGCTATATGGAAGGACGAGTTAATTTAAGGTCGTAGGCCTCCTTCAAATGGTCACATTGGAAATTTATGGAGAGGCCATTGTTTAGCAAAGGACTTTTTCTCCTCGCTCTTAGCACGGGTTTGGCAGCCCGGTTTCGTCTCCGCGCTCACTGCTTTACTCGTTAGTACATATTTCATCGCTGCCAATTGACGTGCTCGCGCTGGTAGCTCTGCGATACCGAAGTAACATGAAGTATACGGAGTTCACGATTCCTGGAATGGTGACTGTTTGTGTGGCATTTAATATCAAGCGCTTTCGAGTTTAAAAAGCTTCCTGCCCCGGTTATCGCTGTAGTAGTCAATCAATCAATCAAAATCGTTTATTGCGAACACAGGTTACAGGATAGGTGTTACAGTACAGGTTTAGATCTAGCTGTGGTCTGCCTCATGGGCGTACAATTAGTTGCGATTTCATATAACCTGAAATCAGATTTTTATGGATCTTAAAAGTAATACTAACAAGTCGGACTTTGTCAAAAGTTTATAGTGATAAGTCGTTAAAATAACCTTTAGGCGTTAAATCATTACACAATAGATCCGACCAAATGGTCAACGTGTGCCGCGGGTTTGCCCGTGGCCTCTGCATTAAGCTAAGATAGGTCGTTAAGTCAAGTTAAGTCGGCCTAATAAATTCTAACAGCAGGACGACACTTCTGCCTCCGCCAATGCGCACTGGGTCCTCGTGACGTATTGACCTGAATCACTCTCGTACGTGGGGATAGGCCTATTCTAGTAGTGGGATATTAATTAACTGCGATAATGTAATCGAAAGCTGAACTGTCCTTCTCATTTGATTAATATTCAAATCATTGGTTCCGCGAGTGGAATATCGTTCTCTACTTCGTGAAAGAATCAGATCTGGAGGCTTGGGGACTGACATGAAGGGGCACTCTAATCCCACGGGGCGTAAATAATTTGTTAGATATATAATCAATTATATATCAAATATATAATTAATCATAGTACAAACAGACTCTGCTGAATGCGATGGTTATCTATACCTAGATGTATTATTATTTTTCCTAAATTATATTTTATTATAATTCCATTTTACTAAACGTACTAAATTTGTTTCAGAATTTCCTGAACGAATCACTCAAACACATAGATAAGTTATATCCGCAAAGCGGAATGGTATCCTCTTCGATGGACAAAACAAAAATGGACCCTGATATCAAAAAGTAACATAAGTATCACGACGATTTCGTCGAACTACTCGCACATATACGCACATACAAAAACCTGGACTTTATGAGTGGACTAAAGCTGTTTGACACTTTGATTAAAGTTTTTTAACACTAAAGACTATAATTGAAGACTTCGCTGTTCATTACTGCCATAAATATGTCGAATGTGAGCTTGCGTATTTATTTTTATGAACGTCTGTGGTGGCATACAAATAAAGTGCAATTATAATACTCAAGATTGTGAGAATATGTAAATATAGATAATTATTGTAGTATTGTTAGTTTTAAAAGTAAGCATTTGTAGTGTATTAAAGTAAAGTTTTAACTCGGCTGGTTTCTAAGGTGGGAAATATTTTTTTATAATGTGCAACCACCGCAATAAACATACACATATCAAAATGCTGAGTTGTAAATAGGTTAAATAAGTAAAACATCTGAAGGGGATATTGTTCATAGATTGATGTTATAATTTTCGTCGTAAATATACGTACCCTATGTCTATTTTTTTACTGGTCGATTTAGTATTTAAATATTTTTTTAGACTGAGAACTCTAAAACCCTAATACTGCGCAATAGACTACATAAAAAAGTACAGTGTATTTGAAAACTTGTTTAAAAAACACACAGTTAACTATTATTTGTGGTGAATGTTCCGCTCGTAAACATCTTTTAAATAATCAGCTCAAATAACTTACTAAATAAAAAGAATGAACGAAAATTTGCACATAAAACCAATAGTAGGGGCAACAATATGTTTACAAAGTTGGCAGCTGATACGAATAGTTCGCCTTATTATGTAAACGCGAATTAATTCGTTGTCTTAAAACAATATATGTGCACCAAATTATTTTTGATGATCACTAAAACTTTTCTGAAAGGTAGTATAATTTGTTACATTAGTATAAAATACGTCAAAAATTTAATAGTTTTCCATGGCCTGGATTTCTGCTCCACGGGCTTAAAGCAATCAATATTTAACTGTATGCTTGTAATTTAATTATTAAAGGAGTTTTCAAGATACCCCAGAGAAAGCACAATACATTATACAATCCTAACTACTTTTGTATGTATGTCGTTATTATTTGAGTTAAGATACACTTCAAGATTTTTTTAATGAAATTTATACTTTTTTTGTAAGTTAGAAAGGATTTCAATCAAAGCAAATTAAAATTGGTCATAGGCAAAACAAGTGTGAATTTGTTTTACAAAACTTGTTTCATAATCATATTGCCAGGTATTGCGGCACTAACAGAATTATTGATAAATTTTATATTTTGTTTCCAAAATGTTCTTTATCTCAGAACTTTTAGTTTTAAACTAAATTAGATATAGTTTTGCTAGGAAATCAATGTGAAAGTGTGCCAATTAGTTTTTTATTGGATATTATAAAACATTCCAATAAAGTACATTAGTGTTTAATATTTATTATTATGACGTCTGTGTATATAAACATACTTTGAAAAATGGTACCGTTTCTTGCCAGGATAAATGAAATAATATTTTTAACTTAATGAATAAGAACATATTTTTTCTTAGGCATACAAAAAAAGCATTATTTTTGTTTATGTCTTTACAACTTTTCACATATAATTTTGATCCAAATTAAAAATAAATACATAATTTTATTACTTTTTGATACAGAATACCTACAATAATGAACACTTCATAAATTACTTTCAATGTGCCAAATGTGAACGGATAAAAGTGTCTTGCTTGCTGTACAATTATGAGAAAATGCTTTTTACTTTTGTTTAATGGAACATTTAACATGTAATAATAAATATTAATTCAGCCCAATGTAAAAAATCAACTAAAAAGTAGGTAATTAAATAAAAATTCCGATAAAGAAAAAAACAGGAATCAAAGCATTAATTTTATTTTTTTTATCGGTGGGTAAGCTCTTTGGAAAAATCTTTTGTAAAAACCATAAATATTGTACACGATAATGTCAACCAGTTCCGTAACAATTAAAAAGTATTTTTTAGTAAAAACGCCCTGACACTTTATTTTATGGTAATATTACATCGTGTCTATCGCGAGTTAATAATTCTACGGTATGTATTTATTTAAAAAGAGGAAATTTGATACTAATAATATCTGAGCGCGTACGATTATATAACTTTATATCTTTGTTTGTACTAATGCGCAATACCTACTTTTATGTAACTGGTACCTGCCTACTTCTTAGTAATCCAAACCTCTTCACTGCACTAACTCAAAGGAAATTTTAACTTTTCATCTAAATAAATAACCTCTTTTAAACTATTTAGTTGAAATTATTTTATAACCTAATTTTATTTTTTTCTAACATCACGGCATTGCGATGTAAATATTGATAGACACAATAAAATAAATAACTTGAAATTAAATGTCTTGGCAGCTAAGATATGACAATTTTTTTGTTATAATCAATGTTTTGAAATATATTTGTACTTTTCACAATTTGTGTCACTTTAATCATGTTTTTTGTGAAGTAAAAGAATGATGGCGTTACAATTTTGTTTTATTATTTCCTGACATATTCCCTATAATGGCAAAAGGATTTAAAATTTAAACAATGTGCAAGGCACTCATTAACAGTTAATGAGTGCATTGCACGTTGTTGAATTGTTGACCTACTGGTTGAATTATTTGTACTGTAGAATACCACAAGTAGAACAATAAACGAAACTACTGAACGTATTTGACCTGTGCTTTAAGGCTCAACTCACACTGGCGCAGAGTCGAAGCGACGGCTTAATAAATTCTAAAACTCATTTGATCTTATACAATGCGAAAACACCAATCGCTGACGCGATTCAACTCCAATCAACGCTCTCTATTGACAAGAAGTTGCATATAATGTTACTTAATAAAATATAATATTAAGAACCAAAGACATTTAACTATTACTATAGACAGGACATTGAGATCAAAACTGTAATCCACAACTTATTACCAAGTGGTAACAAGTCGCTCAGTATGATTTTATGCGCCCTCTAGTGTAGTCGTGTTTGTGCGGGAACAGATTTGACAAATTTTATAGAAAATATGCCAAATTGCGTACTGCGATATTGCAAATCCCGTTATGGTAAAAAGGCTGAACGTGATTACAGTTTATTTTCGTAAGTATTTTTTATATTTACTCAATAATCAGACTATATAATAATTTTCAATAAATTGTTCTAGAACATTACTTATGCCCTTTGCCGACCTCTAGCGGTGAGAAGCAAAAGCACTACTTTTAGGATCTCGCCACAGTTGTCGATGCGGAAGTAGATGATTTAGTGATGTTCAAGTGATGTCGTTTAAATAATATTTTTAAACTGTAAGTATAAGTTTGATATAAGTAGGAATATTCTGATTCAATAATAATTGCGTTGGGGGACTGTTATACACTATAATAGTAAAACTATCAAATCAATGTTTATGGCACTCCATAACGTTTCACAGAAGGTTATTTTTTATTTATTTATTTATATTTTTACATAATTTTTTTAAAATTGTCATATCACATATTTAAATACATTTATTATAACTTTAACTTATACTTATTTTTTTATTGTCTTGTCATTGATATAGTCTTTTATGTCGTAGTAGGCCTTATTTACTAATATTTCTTTGATTATGTTCACAAATGTAGCGTTACAGGTTTCTGTTTTATTAATTCAGGGAGTTTATTATAAATTTTTATTGACATAACATATTATTATGGACTATTGGAGTGTAGAGTCATGTTAGAAGTATTAATCTGTTTTTGTGTCTTAGTAGTTTATTTATTGGTTTTTCTCCACGTTTTGTAAAAGGAGGTGATGGTATTTCTTACAAATTTACATATTTCTAAAATATAAATGCCTGGTAGAGTTAGTATGTTAAGTTTTATAAAGCAGGGCTTGCAAGTGTCAGTCTGTTCAATGTTTGCCAAAGTTCAAATTATTTCATTTGAAGAATAAAAAGAGAAGGTGTGTCAGTACTACTTCCCCACAAAATAATCCCGTAACTAAACCTTGCATATGCATAGACATAGTATGTAGTTAAAGCTGTTTGCAAATCTGTTGTTCTTTTAATTTATTGAAGGGCATAGGAGAATCTGGATATTTTTTTATCGAAGGTTTTTAATGTGGGTCTTCCAGTTTAAGTTACTATCTATAGTTATGCCTAATAGAGAGAATTCATTAGTATTTTCTATTGTGGAAGTTAATTATTAAGGGTGACTGATAAGGATAAAATGAAATTAATTTAGTTTAGAACATCCCTACTGCAAAGCGACGCCTACCGTGGAGTAGGTAAAACTTATTCTAATTGTTTTTAATATGCTGTTTTGCTTTTCAACGTTAGATAGCGCTACTTCCGCGCCAGCTCAAATTTTTTGTATGGAAAAGTCTCTAATAGCCGCTCTATTACTATATTAAATCTCTTTGTTAAAAACTAAATACTTCACGTAAACATTCCGCCCACCAAGAACATTTAGTGAGAAAATGTCCTTTTACAAATTAACGGGCTATCCGCCCACCATAGCATAAATTCATTTATGACTTCGACATAGCTGTTTTTTAGATCTGGATCTTTCGATAGCCTTTTTTCTAATTATTCGAATCTCTTTATTGCTATTTCTCGTGAGTTGCCACCCTTAAAACGTGGCTGTTCTTCGCGAAAAGGTAACTTAACGATATAGCGACCTTCTGGTGTCCTGGTGGTTGTTTGAGTGGATAATAGTCACTCAAACGGAATGCTTTTCCTACCTTACTAAGATTTATCCAGTGTAAACAACTTTACCAGTTTTACCCATAAAGTCAAGGGTAGTGGAAAATGGCAGCCCTGAGATCTTATGTCATTCACAAAATGACGTCGGCACGTCAGATCGATGTCGAACTTTCTTTCTTTCTTTATTTTAAATAATGGCTTCGTGCGTCTAGCTGCTAGACTCTAGCACATTTAGCCAGTGTCAAGTAAGTGATATATAAATAATATATAATTCATAGTAAATGAGAATGAGTGGTGATAAAGATGATAAATGGTAAATGAGATACCCTCCCCTAAGCCCCTTGAGTCCTCAGTAAAGATGTGGGACTATACTGAGATCTCACATGGACTACTTGCGAGAAAATAAAATAAATATAGGCTATATAGGTATCTATTTTACAATGTTTTATTTACTAAGTTCTTAATGATTTGATATTGTTTATATGTCTCTGACGTAATTACATAGTTGTTTATTTATTATTTATAGTTGTATATATATATATATATATATATAGTAAATTCTTATTGCCAAGTACTTACGAGTAATTTTTAATAATTAATAAAGTAATTTTCATCCGACTCATATACTGCTTAAAGCATGAAAATCCGACCTCGTATAATTAATGTAACTAATGGAAATCAAAATTCTACCGCCATCCGGCTGCAAATATTTATTGTCTTTTACAAAATTATTTAAATTGGATACTGATCAAAATGGATTTATCGGAAGAAAGCAATGTGATAACTCGAAAATGTTATAAATTTAAAAATCAGTTATTCGACAATTTGAAAATAAACTACAACGCCTCAAATTCAATGATAGCATTGTGGAATAAGTATCAAATATTTATTTTCGAAGACGTGAATTTCGAAAGCTCTTCAAAAATAATCGTGCCCGAATTTCAAGTTCACCAGGTGATAATATCAAACAATCATCTAATATGTTTGGACACCAGCTGTAATGTTCACATTACTTCCCTGAAATTTAAGAATGCCGCCCAGAAACGTTTTAAAGGCAGTTTCCAGTCTAAAAAAGAAGGTATTCTAGTATTTGCACAAATCGAAGACAATGTTATTAGTATACAATATTCAAACTCGTATTACCTTTGTATTAACAAAATAAATTCTGATTATCAGTTAGAAAAAAAATTTGAATTAAATTATAGTGGGCATTGGCCTTTACCAGAACCAAAGCAAGAAAAAAGCTTATTAACTAGTCACAAACTATCCAATGAAGAAACGAGTTATGTGATCAATCTATTCGATAATGTCACTCCACCTACGAATAACGACACTTGGCTAATAATATTTTCATTAGATAGTCTATCAGTTTTTAGTTGTATGTACAAGTCTAAAACCAGTGAATCTGATAGCTATGTAAAAAAATTATACACATGTCCCTCAGAAATTTGTAACATAGATATTAAGAGCCATGATGGCACACTGTATGTATTGGTGGGACTCAAAATTGGTTCCGTAATCAGGCTCTCCTTAAAAAATGTCTCTAACAAACCTGAAGTAATACATTTGAATACCGCATTACATAAATATATAACATTTAAGGACGAAATAATTTACACAGATGGGAAATCTATGTGGAAAGTACAAAACACATTTAGAGACACCATTGCCTTCTCTAAGTGTTTCCCGAGACAAATAAAAGACTTTATAAAAATTGGTGATTTAATTGTGTGCACTTCATATATGAACATTCTGTATGTGTTTTCTTTGTATGACGAAAGCTCCTATCTGAATAGACAGAGCATAGAAGAGTACTGCACAGCTGAAAAATTGCTCAACAATTCTGATTATTTGTACAAAATAATAGAAGAAGTAGAAATTAATAATGAATTAGCAAGTAGAATAAACGAAGAGGGCAATTATATTACTGCATTTTCATTATCTAAAAGACAAGATATCATGGATACTGTTATTAATGCCACTGCCACAGTATATGATACATATAAGGATGCCCTAAAAGAACACACAGAAATTAACCTAACTGAACATTTGCACGAGTATTTCAAGCTAAGTTCATTTTTTGTCTTCATAAATATCTCTACTACATCCCTCCATCATATATTTAATAATATACTGGCCAATATTTTAAATAGTTTAAAAATACACATTACATTTGCAACAGATAATAATATTTTAAAAACTACAAGTTTAAAATTAGCGAGAACATTTAGAAAGATGAATATTTTAATACCGCTTAACATAAAAGAAGAAGAGATATCTGAGATAGCTTTAAATATAAAACTGGTATGTAGTGTTCCTGGGGCACTTGAAGAGAAACAGAAGTTGTGGGTCACTCTTTACAGGAAGCAAGTATTATTAAACTCTGAACACTTGATAAAACCATCCGTCAGTGTGAATAAAAATGTCAGTAGTTTGAAAGAACCAACTGAGCATCTTTCGATTCAAGTGTACAAAACAACAATGAGCCAATATGGAAATATGTTTAAAATATTAAATGCAACCTCACATTATGCAGACGAAATAGAATTTAGTACTTTTTGTAAACTTCCTAATGAATATAAAGAGTTACTTAGGAATGATCGTATTTTGAAAAATATGGAAAGTTGGAGCCAAAGAAAAGCGTTTTATGTTTATCAGCAATTGAGTGGAGAATCATTCTTAAAGTCGGAGAGCTGCATTTATTTCGAAGTTGGTAACATCACGGTTAGGATGGAAATCATTTATGACGAATTTACCAATCCAGTCTTAAAAGTTAGCAGCATGAACATGAGGGTAGCTTTTCACATCAGGAATTTTATATCAAAGTTGATTTATAAAGACTTCTTGAATCATGGAACGGAATTTATAAAATACTCCATATATAATATTACTGAGGTAAGTTTTGTTTTATCTACTACATTTCTGATTGCTTTAGTACTGAATGCTTTAAGATTATTTACTATGGAAACTTTACTCTGGTTTTACCATGGAATGCTGTTTCCCTCTGATGTGTGGAGGTCAGACTGCATTTGCCTACCTTCTGCTTGCGCCAGGAGGGTCTTGGACGGAGGGGGCAGGGGGCCGCTGTTGTCTACAAGAAGGTAGGAGGGGCGCGTCCGCTGCGCCTCTTTAAGAAGGTCCACCCGATTTTAGCCTGGGAGATGTTGGTTCTGCGGCTTTATGTTATATCGTCTCAGCATTAACATATCTCAGCACGCCTGTCCTTGCACAAACCAAGGTGAGATGGATTCAGGCGGGTGCGCGGCGACCTTGAGTCAGAATTTCTTATGCCCCCTCGAACTTCTATTTATGTCGATAACTAAAAAGCATTTACGCACTGCCTCCCGGCCAATGGGAGGACCGAGAGGGGAGCGTGGGACTCACTGCCGGCAGTCAAACCCAATAAAATACTTCCAACGACGCTTGCCGCTTGTCGGCAGGGAGCCAGTGTCTGGGTTTCAGCTTCTGTCCTTTCGCCAGCAGCCAACGGGAGGACCTCCTTGAAGAGGCGCAGTAGACGCAGCCCTCCTACCTCCATACGTGCGACCATGGCGTGTGTCTTCGCAGAGGGTCTATGGATAACGGGCGAGCCCTCATGGCCATGGAGGGATAGCGGGTCTCGCTTTTTGTTCTTCTGCAACATCAACACCTCCAGAAGGAGGCCATCGCCTCTCACGCTGTGTCACTGTCGAACTTCATTCGCATGATAGTCGGTAGCGGGGGAGCGACTCCTCCCAGGGAAGCGACTAGTGTAACCCGCGGGGCCCGCCCTTGCTGAAATATCTAACTTGGCTTCACAACCAACATCTTGATGTTAAATGCTATAATATAGAGGTTTAAGTTATAAAATTTTTTTTCAGAATATACAAAGGGAAATCAAAAATTACTTATTGAAACATCAACCATTTGAAAAATTCCAATTGCTCGGTAAACATTTTGAACGTTACGTGCATGGAGCATTACCTTAGAAAGAAAATGAGCACCAAACCACCAGTAGTCAGATAAAGATCTTTCAAGAATTTAATTAGGCAATCATCATCTTTAGCCCAAGAACATCCAGAGCGGAACTGCCTCACCGGAACATTCACGCTCCTAAAACTATAATATTTTAGATTTTGTTCAGTCCAACAAAGTTTTACTACTGTGAATACTTATAGACATCCAGTATGATCAATTGAAGGTCTTATATTTCATTTTGAGGTTGGAAGACTCATGGTCCTTTCCAGGAGGCAGAGAGGAGAATTAGAATCTCATAGGCCAATTCTACCAAGAAATACCAACTATGTTTAGCTATCGCTGATCCTTACCAATTGGACCTATTTCACCGAAGCACCTCTTCGAAAGAAATAGATATTGTTACATTCTAATTTCTCACCCATACTATCTTTTCTCGTCACGTCCCGCCGGTGGAAAAACCACTTTATGGGGACTCAACCTTTTCGATAATGTGTCTGAAATGGTCCCCAGACAATTTAAAGGTTATTCTCGTTGACCAATTCGCGATTGATCCTATTGTAATTAATAATTATATTCATATTATTAGTTAAATAGACGTTTCAGGGGGTAGTAATTTTTTCTCTAAAATAAAGACGTTTATTTAACTAGTAATTGCGACTTTTTTTTCACCATTGGGCCAAACATGACGAAAGGTATCGAAATAGGTATCTACAAAATAAACTCAATATTTTTTGTACGTAATAATTAAATACACGACTAGTTTTAAGACAGGTAGGTGACCAATATTGCATTTATTTTTATTTACCAGTATGATTTAATATACCTTTATTGTTTTCCGAAATTCAAAATTTCAAAACAAGCTAGTTACCTAATAACAATAAAAGATCTTGCAGTTTTTATTTGCTTTTTACAACAGATGAATTATCAATTTTCCATTTATTTATAATTTAATTGGATATTTATTGCTTTCCGAAATTCTAAATTTCAAAACATTACATAGTAAAGATATTGCAGTTTTTTGTGATTTATACAATTTATTCATATACAACATACCTAATTTTTCAGGATCAATGTTACTTTTAAATATATTATTTCATTCGATCCAATAGGAGTACCGTGCATCCAACCAAAGAAACAAACTATGCAGCTTAATAAAAAAAAAATGAATCGATCACGGGTAAATATTACCTGGAAAGCAACTGATCTAATTAAACCCCAAAATTTCAATAAAATTGTATAAAGTACTCAAAATATCATAAGTTTTTATTATTTTCGAATGCATACACAATCGTAAAATTAGTTTTAATGGTATATTCCCACTGGCCTGTTGGTCAGTCCAACTGTCTAATTGAAAACCAAAAATAGACGTGGATTTGTAGGAAATTTCTAAAAACCTTATATACCTATTTTAATTTACTTGAAAACCTTTTTTTACTTGCTCTTATTAGCAGTAAAGTTATATCGTTTGTGACTGATAGTAATAAACCAATAATTTTTAATCCATATTTCGTCTGCAGTGAAATTAAAGCCCAATTTACTGTTTTGATTTATGAATTCAAATTTAAATTATTATTTAAATAATAATTTGAAATGTGATACTAATCTGTAAGTTTAACTTATTTAGAATTTTTATGTCAATAAAATGTCTTTAATTTTTTTCTAACTTTTATTACACCTTAATGCCGTATCCTACGCCTTAAACCCTTTAGGGGTATGGTTTGGAAAATTCAAACAGCAGGACACCTCACACCCGTGTCTCCGCCAATCTACCCTGGGTCCTTACCACTGCAAGGCCCAGCAGCGAAGCACTGCGCTTACGAATAATACTGTAGAAACAGTACGTGGGCTTCAGCAAACATTGCGGACGCACTGCAGTGCGAACAACATCCTAAAAGTGTCATTGTACTGGGCACGCAATGCCCCGTATCCACGGCGCGTGTACTTAGCCCTAAGGGTGGAGGACTACAGTGTGCGCTAAACAGCGTTAATTTAACTTGAGGGCTACACTGACCTGAGGCACCTTAGAGCCAGCATATTGCCGCGCACACACAAAGCTCTACGCTCTCTTTCAATGTATATATTATCATCTGAGAAGTTGGCAGTGGCCCAGGTACTTATATACTCTGTTCAATGGTGATCCACTCTTTGATACAGTGTACCTGACACCATGAGCCACCGCATATGGTTCACGAAAGCCTACGCAAGGCGCCCACAGACGGGCACTACGTCATCCGCGCAACTGATATTGTTGATATGGACGAGATAAGCCCGTCCATGAGACTGTTCTTGTACAGGTTGAAAAGCTTTAGCGAGCTCAAACCCCCCCCCCCCCCTTATCTTAGGTCCAAGAAACAAGTAGATAAGTTTGGCCTGAACCCAAACAGAGCCGCCTACCACACTTAATTAAGTTTTTAAACCAAAACCGAGCTTCCTCATGGACATGCCTTACATAGTAATTCCACCCTACTACATTCCTATTTCTAATAAGATAACAATATTAGAAACACATTTTTTCTCTAACATTGCAGATATTAAAATGTATAGATATTTAATATGTAATAAATGCTATATTATGTACTATTTGTACCCCGAACCAGACATTTGTACCTCATATTATGGTAAAATAATTATGCCAAGATCTTTTCTAATCCCTCAAATTGGCGGAAGAACAATTCTTGCGCGATTATTTTTCACTTTAATTCCTGCCTGTAGTTACATCGACGCGTTATTTTACTCTTTTTTATAAATGCCTTATTGGAGCCCAAACTAAATACATAAAGCATTTATGAATAAAGTTAAGTAGGGTTGCAGTGTAAAAATGAAAACACATAAATTAGGTATTAAATCTATATATTATTAGACCATCCTTCTGAGGAGTTCGTTGATCTTATCCTCGCGGTTACCGAAGTCGCCTCCGTCGACGTAATGGATGGTCTTCTTCCTCCAGCCTCCAGTGGGGTTGTTCAGCTTGAAGGGCCATAGGAAATTGCTAGCGTACTGTAAACAAAACAATATCGTTAATAATAGTTTATTTATCAATTATCGCAGTCTACAATAACTGAAACCAGATGAAATAGTCTTGGTATTTTAAAGATAGAACATGTAGCAACACAAAATATAAATTGTGATGAAGTGTCAAAGCTAGAAGGAAGAACTTTTCTTTTTAACAAACTAAATTTGTTTCATAATACACAAATATTTGTAACACTCATATTTTAATAAAACGTAAATGATTATTAATTTTTATTTTAAGTTTCGATTGAGTTTTGGGGCGACACATACAAAATCCGCCCCGGGTGTCACCTATGCTAGCTACGCCACTGGTAACAATACAATAATACAAACTAGGCCAGAGTACAATGTGCGGTTGCTGACCGTACAGGTGTTATACTTCGCAGCACGACCGTAAAGCTTTTATTATGACTTGTTCTATCTTGAGAGGTATAAAACCAGAGGTATAACTTAGTACAAATTACACTGGACAGCAAATAAACCGGGCCACCCGCTACCTTGGAACTCTGATTCGATTTTCTCAAAAAGTATAAACCTCACAACTATCAAACTTACACCTACAAAAAGTGCGTTTCATGTTGTTTGAGAAATGACCACAAATTTATCCAAAGTACCCTCAATTCACATTGTAATCAAGCAACAAACACAATACCAACGATTTGCTCTGTTTTGACTAGAGTTTGCGATTAGCGTTCTTTTTTTCTAAATGAGGATATTCGGATTTTTCTTATGATTTCTTTAGTTGCCATCCATTAATTGCTTCAGACGCGTGTATTTTTGCTATTTTCTATGGTCAATAATGGATACGACGCCTCAAGAAGCAGCTCAAGCTGTAGCACTACTTCAAGCAGGCGTTTCGCAACGTGAAGTTGCTCGGAGACTTCGAATCAGCAGATCTTTGGTACAACGGCCTTACAGAAGATACTTAGAGACTAGAGCATTCGATCGCCGACCATGTACGGGCAGACCTAGGGCTATATCAGCAGCAGATGATCGTTATATCCAACTTACTGTTTTGCGAAATCGCCGCCTCAACGCAGTTGAAGTCCAACGAATTCTGCGTGACGAACGCCAAGTGGTCATAAGTTCAGATACCGCTAGAAGGAGACTTGCTGAACGAAATCTGGCTCCAAAGAGAGCTGCTACAGGCCCAAAATTAACCGTAGCCTACCGTAGAGCACGACTTAAATTTGCTCGAGAGCATAGGGATTGGATGTTAGAGCAGTGGCGCAATGTACTCTTTACTGATGAGACCAGGGTGAGTCTACAAGGAAGTGATCGACGTCAGAGAGTATTATATACGCACTTTTTGTAGGTGTAAGTTTGATAGTTGTGAGGTTTATACTTTTTGAGAAAATCGAATCAGAGTTTTAAGGTAGCGGGTGGCCCGGTTTATTTGCTGTACAGTGTATATTAATATTTGATTACCACCATATGTAATAATAATAATAATGCGTTCATGATCGTGCTACGTTATCACATCCTAGCACTATCCTGGTTGCCCTAGACTTAAGCTTAGATCTTACTGGTTGAATCAGTACTGGCTGATTTTAAGTTATTACATGGAGAGACTGCCGTCGGACCTCTGCAACCCAGGACAAAACATTATTTACCAGCTGTCAGGATATAATAAGGCACCGAATTACTAATAACGACTGCCATAGACGTCCATGACAGCAGAGACTGACGGCTTGACGTGCTTTCCGAACCACGTAGCAAGCAATAATAACACTCAACTGATACCCTCTAAATTGCCAAAAGGAAGTTCATATTATTATATTTTTATCATAATTTCAGCCAAGATGATTTACATTTGACAGTGAACTGACCTTGAACTTGTCATTGACTGTAAAGATCTCGTGGATGAGGTCCTCCACACAGATGATGTTGCTCTTGCCGAGCTTCTCCTCGATGATGGTGTTGGAGGTGATTGGCACTCTCTGTCCCTTGACCTTGGCGAAACCGCGTTTGTACACCAGCTAAAAACATAATTCAATATTAATATTAAGTTGAAGGTAACACATCAATAAATATTATGGACATTACATAGAAAACACCAACACTCACATTCACATTTGCCATGTGTGGGAATAGAACCCTAACTTTAATACTTCACTACTACGGCCTTTTTAAGACGAAGTACAGAATGGGATTTCGTCTATAGTCCGGCAATCTCGTGCACGACCGTCCCGCGGGGTGACAGAGAGACAGCACACGGCTAAACACGGAGAGAAGTTCCCCCTTCCGCAATCCCGCTGACATCTTGTTTAACTCGTCCCCGCCACCGTCTGTAGGTCGCGCATGAGATTGCCGGACTATACTGCCAATGCGGACAAAGAACTAGCATGTTTTATCTAGAGATCTACATACACACAGATTCACGCTTGTTTCCCCGCAGGGGTAGGTAGGCAGAGGCATATTATACGCCCACACTTCGCCAATTATATAGTTGGTCCCACGTAATAGGAGGCGAGCCTATTGTAGGATATATCTGCGATCTTGTATACATATTTGTATGATGTTTTTACTATATTTAAACTTAATCACACAAATACATATATTTTATTTAGGGGACTTACAGCTATTACTATAATAATTATAAAAAAAACTTTTAGAAGTTTAAGGCTTTTAGAAGTTTAAGGCATTTAGAAGTTAATGCCAATAACGAGCCTCCACAGATGACAATTGACTAACATTAACTAGAACTATGTATATATTAAAATTTAGATTATTAATAAATTTACTTAGTTAACATACAAATTTACCGATTTATACAAAGTGAAGTAGTTTGCAACTAAATTTTATTACTAAGAACATAATGCTGAGATATTGAGGGTATTGAGATGATTTTTATATATATATAATTAAAAAGTTTGATAACGCGAATTAAGTAGGAGCTACCACAATAACTACTACGTTTAACTGGTACATGGAGTAGATTTCTCGTACAAGGCATTCTATACTTTGGGTAAGTAGAAAAGTTAAAGGCAGTACAAACAACTTATAAACAGCAACTTTAGTAGAACCTACCTCTCGCACACTCTTGAGGTTGGGGTATCCCCAGGTGATGTAGGGCTCCGCAATACGCAGCATGTTGACGGTGGCCTTGTTCAGACGGATAAACACACCGTTGTTGATCTGCCGCAAACGGAACAGCTGCAGCACTTTACGTACCTGCGAGAATACAATAATAAATAAATTTATTTTATACTCAATGCCTCAGCCCTTACTGATTGTATCTTCAAATTTTTCTTTTACAGGCCAGTTGTAAGACAGTTGTAAGTCTATATTGAATAAACTGTGCCCTTTACTTTTTCTTTGTGGCAGGCCAGCTGGAAGATATTTCTTTATGGAATAAGCTATTCCCTGCACACCCCCAGTACCACGATGAACTAACTAGATGCGTAATAGTTGGCGGCAATAGGCTCGTCACATAATAAGCCTCAACCGGGGGGAGCTTAGGTTAGTTAGATAGGGAAACAGGCATACAAATGTATGTACATGAATTAATTCTTATCTCTTTGTATAATTTTTGCTTCTGCAGTTAGATTCGAGTGTATGTATGCTCTGGAGGGGGAGTTAATAATGGGTTCAAATCCTGCTTTGTCAGGTTTGTGCATGACTAATCAGAATATCATAAACACAAATTTCATAAACATTATTAATATTAGACTAACATTTGATTGTGACAAAGAATCTTCTTGAAACAACAGTATTACTTAAGTGCAATTAACAATTGTTAACTGCCTGTTTTTTTATAATAAATTAGTCACAGTTGTTACATATAAATTTATAATTTAATAGCTGCTGACCTTAGGTGAGACCTGGTTGATACCACGGATACGGATGACGAAGGCTAGTTTGGCTTCTCCAGGAACATAGTAATTACCTCTGTTGCGTGCCTGAAAGCATATATTTATACATATAATATTATCTTAGAAATGGCTTCTGGTTTCGAAACTTGGCTTGTACTATGAGTACTAGAAAACAGATGAACATATAAATTTTTGTACATTTAAGTAATTTTAATAAATAGGAAATATGCTAACTAGTGGGCAAAGGCAGCTTTATCGCTAAGAGAAATCTCTTTCAGGCAACCTATGTAAATATAATAATAAAACAAAAAAGATAGTGCACAACTCACAAAAATAAAATAAAAACAATACATTGAAGACTCAGAAATTTATAAAATCATTTAAAAATATAATTATTTGTCCAGTGTGGAAATGTTTTACTGCCAAAGACAAGGATTTAATAAAAACTAAACTATTTTTATGGTATGACATTAAGCAAAACACTGTTAGGTGAAATTGAGCTTCATAAAAATTCACATGACAAGTGAATTTAAAACTTTTCTTACATTTATATGACACAACATTATAATAATGATAACAGAAGCAGCAATATATAAAAAATTCAATCTAATAATATTTACATCCAACTAACTCATCAGTAGTCTAAGTACCCTGGGATTGCTGAAGGTCAACCCCAGCTCCGGGAAATAGCAGGATCAAGAAGGAACATCCATCGGATAGAAGGATAAAACCATCTGTTTTAAGTCATTAACAGTCTGACACACTTTCCTGCACCACCCAAAATTTAATGACTTTCCGTTCAAAAAAATCTAACTACCACAATGTTTGACCATTGGGTATACATAAACATGACTTAACATTGAAATCTCAGATTAGCTTCATTCAAATTCACACTTAAGTTGCTCATCACACATTTTCACAACAACACAAACTGTTTTACAGTTAGGCAGATGTTCATTGTATGTTTATTTTGCGGAAATAATTATCTGTTAGAGCCCTTTGGTTAATATCACATTTATTTATTTGTCATTAAATTAACTATGTATTAATATATGTTACCTGTCTTATTAGCCTAATTTCATCACGCTCCTTGATGCGGTATTCCTTGACATACTGTTCGGCCCTCTTGAAAATTTCCTTCTTCTTTTTGATGGCAGATGTTCTCCTTTTGATCGTAACCTACAATAAAATACTTTTATTAATTCATACACTTCATATAAGTTCAGTTTCTTATTCTTGTAGTTAGATCAGATTTGTATGTAACAGCATTTTAATCAGATGAACTATGCCTTTAAAATTTGGGATCATCATTATTACCCACATCTAACAGAACTTAAAACAGCAATTCATTATAATCACCTCCTGCCCAGCTCCCAGTTAATCTGGGATAAGCGCAGCATTTCATTTCCATTCACCCAGAAATAATAGCTAAATAATTCTGTGACCACAGCTTATACAAGGTTTATAAGAATGACAGAGGATCACTCAGCTGGTAATCTCATACAAACAATTACATACATGCAGAGATCACATCCTTCCACTTGCTAATTTCCTGGCAAACACCCTTAGCTTTATTCACACTTGTTAACCGTCTCTTTTATGTCTGTCAGTTTAAAGTATCAAATAATACTTACCTAACCTAACAACTTTTAATACTATAAATTTACCTGAAGACGGCGAGCGCGGAGTGCCTCTCGCCTCTTCCGGTGCTTGAGAACGGACTCAGGGACAGCGGGCAGCTTCTTGCTGTCCTCCTTGCCTTTCACAGGCTTCTTCTCGGCCGCAGCCTTCTTTTGTGTCGTCGCAACCATCGTGCTATATACAAAAAATCTTTATTTACTTCGAAGAAAAAACCATACACTTATATTTTAGACGTAATCAGTTCTTGTTATTAATGTAGTGACTTAATGTAAATTTCACTGGAGAATTGATTCAATGGACATGGATGACTTTACAAAACATGTGAATCAATGGTCAACAAGAGGTTATGTTGAAACTTCAAAATACAAAAAGTTGGCTTAAGTCTCTCATTGATCAGAGAGACCCTTAGAACTCACAAAATACTATTCTTGGGTACAATATAATGATAAAGATTGATAATCAGGAAAAGTAAGAGAAAAAAAATCAAGACTCCAATGTAAAAGCGGCATGTCAACCAACAGTTTAATCATTTAACACATAATCACAAGAAAACACCACATAATAAGATATACTGACACTTTATATAAAATGATTATTTACTATAAACTATATTGCATTTATTTAAAGGTAAATATCTAAATTATTTACAACCTGCGGGGCAAAACTCCACGCGGCACGTGTGTCAAATATGAAAAGAAAGACAGTAACTATACTTCCGGTATGCGCCATGTTTGCGGTTTTTCTTACTAGCAACACCACTGAAACCCCTTTTTACTTATAAAGATAGTCTGTGTACACGCTTAAAGTCAAAATGCGATTTAATGGAAGAAAATAATTGTTTAAATTATAATATAAAACAAATATTCCAGTGAGACACATTGTAATGAGGTAAACAATAAGGTACCAATCCTTGTTATGAAATAGGAAACTCACAGACAAATTTTATTTTTAATATTTGCTCTTTAGAGACTTTGTTTATATGTTTGAATGATATGGTTTAATTTATTTTTGTCTTAAAGCATTAAAAAAAAAATTAACGAACAACAAAGACCTCACAGATAGTTAGTCTGCGGGAGCGCACTTCCGCTTAAATTTATTCATGGCGCTATAACTTAAAATACTGGCATTGATAATAGAAATAAACCTAAACGTATCCATGGTTACAAGTTGTTACAAAAAATTTAGTAAAATAGGGTAGCTAATTCGATTGCCTACTTTTATATTATAATAACTAATTAATAACTTTTATATTAATAAAGAAAACATAATAATAATGGTAGAAAAAAATACTCAGCTAAGTGCTTTGGAAATAGGAGAACTAGACATGTTTGTGGAAAGCATGGAACCATGGCGCATTGAAAGTATAGGAAACCAAGCGTAAGTAAATAACATATTGATCCAATCTACTATTTGTTAATAAGTAAATTGTTTCATACAAATCATTTATTGCAAGTCACTCGTACTAATCAGTAGGTTTCGTCCCACAGAGTCACTGCCACATTGATTGTAGAATAATTTTAACAATTATTGTTATTTCCGCCCACTGTTCCTCGCACTCCTCTTCTACTCCAGTTTTGAACTATTCGACGCGGCAGGTGTGCGAGGTTTCACAGGATTTCGTTTATAGTATCAAAAATTTGTATCGTTCCACTCGTTCGGCTCGGATAAGTGTGCGTTCACCTTTAACGTCCCACTACAAGGTGTGGGTGTCCTGTTGCTGGGTATTTTCAAGCATTCCAACTTGTACATAAAGTAATAGTCGGGTTTTATAGCTTAATGTACCTCACGTATCACGGAAGCTCTAGAATCATCTATCGGGTTTGACGACCGATATGGCGTAGTGGCGAGTATACCTGCACTCCACTCCTGAGGTCCTGAGTTCGGTTCCCACTCAGGACAAACCTGTGTGTGCATTAACATAATATTTATTTTGGTCGGTTTGGTAGGTTGGATACTTATCTGGGAACAAAATAATTGGTGTAATTGTCAGAAATATTTATATAACTAGGGACGGACCACTGGGAATTATTTCTGCTTAACTATAGTGATGTTTACCAACCAAACTGGTACGGTACGAACGCTTCAATAATTTATTATAATATACCTACACCTTACTAAGTTAATTTTAGGTTAACTCTATTAGTCAAAACACCATCATCATCAGTCATTTTCATACATATTGAACTTTTTTGTCTTTTAAAATTAAAGACATGAAAATTCCCTTCACATCAATAACATCTTTTGCTTAATAATTTATTAACTAGACCTAAAAAATAACTCGTTTTTGTTTAGATGGGTAGACTGGCATATTAGGCTACAGAAATTAAATCAACAGGCCGTGTTAGAGGCCTCGTCTTTACAAGAGGAGCTGACTAAGGAAACTTTGATTTCGTGTGGTAAGGTAAGCAGTTATACTACATATTTTTAACTAAGTATAAGCCTCAATCATCACTACTTAGTATAAAATAGAGTCGCTTTCCTCTGTCCTCTGTATGCTTACATCTTTAAAGCTATGCAACGGATTTTAATGCAGATTTTTTTAATAATTAAAGTGATTCAAAAGAGGATTTACATTATGTACGCCACGCGGACGAATTAGCTAGTTAAATATAATGATTAAGGCAGCCTTCTGGGGTGTATAGGGATCCTACTAAGAAGCCTAAGCCAACCTCACCTGCAAGTGGTGCACCTGCTGATCAGCAGACGAGGCTCTAGCGAACTTAACAAATCCCGGCAACCCTATTATGTGGGTCCGACAATGTAATTATACTTTGCCTCTGCCTACCCCTTCGGGGATGCAGGCGTGGATGTATGTATGTATTAGGGGAGCTATACTATTTTTTGCGTTGTTACCTTGCTTATTTGACGGTATGGAAGGCTCAAATTTTTGGACTTTTTGGCATTATCTGCTTACTTACCAGATAGACATATAAACTAGAGCTGTCACTGTCATTTTATCAAATAAAAGTTTAAAATTGTAAACAAACAAAAAGCGTGATAAAATTATGGTACCTAAGCAACAACAACTATAGTCAAAATTACTTTAGGTTTATCTTTTAAAGTGACTCGTCAGAATCATGACCGACAGTAAGCCACAGAAATAAAATATGGGGCTTTTTACAAAACAAGATCTAAAGTTAAACCAGGTTTAAAACGATTGTTACTTTAATTTGGACGCAAATCTAAAATTTTGAAATTTGAATAAAGAAAAAAGGGTTCCAAATTAATGAAATAAATATGTTTCTTTTCAATAGCTGCCTGTATTGGTTTACGAGGCGATTTGCATACAAGTATGGCGGCTTAAGATTTATCCCCAAATAATTAAACTGGAGCCTTCGCCAGCAAACACTTTTGGTATTTATATGGTGGTGAGTTGGTAAACAAATATTTTAAGCCAGTAGATGATGATTCGATGTGATTCAGCATTATCTCATCTCATTAAAGTAAGAAGAGGTTCAGTTCGAACAGTTTGACTGTCATGTAGGAGGCAGGTGTATGGCGTACTGCTGTTATATTTTTCAAGCCATCCAATAA
The DNA here is from genome assembly GCA_949126915.1 of Musotima nitidalis. NCBI lineage: Eukaryota > Metazoa > Arthropoda > Insecta > Lepidoptera > Crambidae > Musotima > Musotima nitidalis. Next base: position 5,759,086 of record OX421435.1, read on the forward strand.
GAATAAGATATGTAATAACTAAAACCAACAGCATAACGTGGCTTACGAAGTCTAGAAACACTCGACTTTACCTGCCACTTATCCAAGAACTGAGGGCCCACTCTAATTTAACGAAAACGAAACTTCGTTCCCCTTTCACTCACCCTTTCACTCGATAATGATATACCTAGAGAGTAAAAGAGATGGGTATAACGAAGTCTGAACTCTGTTTGCCTTCGGTGACCATTTCCGAATACGATTTAATTAATTTGTGATTTAGGAGCAGTTTATTAAAATCGGTTTACACTCTAGCTTTACCATGAGGCAGCCGTAGTGGGCCTTTTGGAGACCGTGCTGTTCCACGAAGACGGAGCCACCTGCATCAGTGAGGTGATGATAGACCTTCTGGAGTACGCCGTGGAGCAGCTTACGGCACTGGTGGCACTCGTTAAGTAAGGAAAAATATCTATTAAAAAGTGTGGTTTTGGGTCAAGTTCTTGGTAAAGTCTCCACTACTTTACTAGGGTATGACTTTGACTTGACTCGACTATAACTATAAAGTACTTTACTTGAATTTGGCTGTGCCAAAAGACATACTTTGTAGTCATTAAAAATCTTGGTTAATTTAACTACTGGACACTGGCAACTTAGCAAATACATACTTTGAACGAGTAAGTCTATATCTAAGAAAAACTTTCCTTCCGCGCGGGTAAGCGCGATACTTAAGCAAACATAAAACCGGCCAAGTGCGTGTCGGGCCACGCGCAATATAGGGTTCCGTAGTCACCCTTTGCCATAATGTCGCTATATGAACAGGTTCAGCTATTCCCCGATAGATATCACTACTACGGTATGAATGAAATTTTAATACATTTAATACAAAAAATTATTTGATTGTCGTCCATTACTCGAAAACCAGTAAAGCCTACTTAGCCGTGATAGTTTTCCTTTTAACTTCATTATATATACTACTATTGTGAATTTTTTCAGCCACTCTGAAAGTACCGTTTACCTGGTGGGGGGGGCGGATACTGAACTCTATCAATTTTTTCCACTTTAAAGCTTAATGTTTCGAAAACGGATCCCTAAATCGAATAATGGTTTTAAGTAACTCGTATTATTTTTGAAAGACCTTTCTAACGATACCCAACATGATAAGATAGACTCGAGAAAAAAAATCATTCCTACTTTACGTGTAGGGGAGGTACGTTACAAAACAATATTTTTAAAAATTTTATTCTACAGGTTTGTCGACGTGATTAATATGTATACCCACACCAATTTTCAGCTGTCTAATGTTAATAGTATCTGCGCTAACCCGCGGACGGACGGACGGACGGACGGACGGACATGGCGAAACTATAAGGGTTCCTTGTTTACTACGGAACCCTGAAAACGGGGCATTACAATATAAGATCTAAAGTTACACCAGGTTTAAAACTAGTGCTGTCACTGTCATCATTTTATCAAATAAGAGTGACAGCACTAGTTTTAAACCTAATTTAACTTTAAATTTTGTTGGTAATAAGCCCGAAAACGTTCATGCGTTAAACTGTGATCCAAACTGCGTGAGCAAAGCTCGCGGCCAGTGACGGTTATTAACCGTAATACTCATCATCATCGTTTCAACGATTTCGAGTCCCCTACGAAACATTGACTTCCCCAATATAATGTTAACTACGTAATAATTATCTTAGTATATAGGTACATATATGTACTAGCTGACCCAGCAAATGTTGTTTTGCCTTATAAATTTATTAAAATGGCTATAAAAAAATAAAAAAATTAGGGCTGTATGTATTTTTTAATGCCACATTATTAAAAAAAAACAAAAAATTCGTCCAATAGTTAAAATAATGTTTTTTAAGGGTGAACAACCCGTATCACTTAGGGGTATGAAAAATAGATAGTAGCTTGCCGATTCTCAGACCTACTGAATACGCATGTAATGTTTGGTAAAACTCGGTAAAGCCGTTTCAGAAGAGTGTGGTACATTGTTACATGAAAATTTTATATTTTAAATATTTTTTATGTCGCCTGTTATCCCAAGGGATAGGCACAGGCCTATTATACGCCCACATTTCGCCAAATAGAGTGGTCTCACGTAATAGGTGGCGAGCTCATTTGCCGCTTACCGGGAACTGTAATGTTTGCCAAAGCGTCATAGCCTATGTCACTAGTTAACTTTTGGCATGTTTATTTGTTCAGCACTGGTTATTTGAAGCCAAAGTCAGCAAAGGAGTTAGATTGTGAAACTGCTTCCGATCAGTTGGAGAGACAAAAGCGGGAGTTACAATTTGACATTAGCATGCGGTGCATCTCAATTGTACGGTAAGTTATCCGGTCTGAGGACCATTTGTAACTAACTAATTAACTTTTTAAGGCTTATTTAGAACAAGAATACGAATAATATTTATATCTGATAAATTCTTAGTCTAATTGCATAAAAAATATTATTTATTTACAAATTGCTGATCCTTTAGCTATATCTATTTGTTGCCTATGTTTATCTGTGGATCGACCATTAAAAAGGAAATTTCTTTACATTTTAAGTGCATTGGCTCAGCTATAGTAGATTATATTCTGTCCCAATAGTATGTAATGCACAAATCGGAGTTAAAGATATGTTTCGTGTAGTGTGCTCTATGTAAATGCGCACTTTATAATCTCATAGAAATTACACACTAATACAATTTTGATCATTATTTTATTTTATATTTCCATATTTCAGTCATAAGATGTTTCAATACTTTAAAATTATTATTGAATATATCTATTGAGCTAAATTGTTTATTGTAAATATTTTGGGTTCCACAGATAATAGAGTGTTTGTAGTAGTTAGTGTGCGTGCGCTGTAGATGGAACAAAGCAGTGAGTCTAGTGCGGACCGTAGGGACACGAAACTGCAGGAACTGTCCGGTGAGCTCAATGTGTCGATTGCACCGTAGCAGACTATATGCAGAAATGACAAGTCAAGGAGTTATCTCTGTCTTTAAGACTTATTAAATGTTTTTAAAACTTTGCTGTGTAACCTGTGGCATAGTTCCTATAATCGCCTGTTGACATCAGAACCATACGATTGAAAATGCATAAGTATAAAGACTTTATGCATCGCCTTTTTAATGAAAAAGGCACACAGGCAGGTGTATGGTTTCAGATAAAACTAGGAAAATAATGAGAGCTATGCATTTACCAGTATCGACAATCAAATGAGCTTCATGCATAATTTGTGACTTTAACTAAGGGCTATACTACACGGGCGGTTCTCCTTCCGCGGGAATCCGCTTCTAAACCGCGCTAGACTCAATTATACAACATGTAACAGAATAAGGGTTACACCAAGAAAGTAGTTTGTTATAAATCGGCTACTCAATCGATTAAAAATATTTAAAAAATAGGTAATTTTTTTTAAACATTTTTTTTTTTATTTTTTGTTTTTTTTTTGCGGCACTTTTCGGTGCTAAGCGATGTGTGCGTGCGTGTCTCTCTGTGTGTGTAGGTCGGTAGGCTAAAGCGCTAATATGCCCATACGATTTGCCCTCGATAAGTATAACTAGTAACTTAAATAATCCATATTTAATTAAATAAAAGTAAAATTATTTTGCATGTTTTTTAATTATAATTAAATATTCTAATTGGGGTGTCTGAGGGTGTGCGTTAATTCTGTGCCATGTTGTATATGGACATTGTATGCTACAAACTATACTGCGCGGTTTGAAGGCGGGAGAAATTCGACTGCCCGCAAACCGCCGTTTAAAACTAAACGGGCGGTTATCCGTTATTGCGTCATTCTGCTTAAAACTAGTTTCACCCAAACATTGCGGTTTACATTATTTTTTAATATTTTTTATGATATAAGAACTGCAAGCGCAGCTATCATTGGCGAATCCATGTTGAAATGAACACAAAACAGCGGTAAACCGCGTCCAGTGTAGTTTGCTGGTTAGCGGGAGCTTTGCCGAGCGGATACCCGCGACAGGAACATCGCCCGTGTAGTATAGCCCTACTAAGCGTTAGTAATATTTTGTATATATTCTGCAATCCCCGCAAGATAGACGTACGATCTGACACAAGTCGCAGCATCACGAATCACTATGCAAACAGTCTCGCTGGAAATCTCGCTTCCTTAAGCTGATGATGACGAGGATTCCCCAATCTCAGACATGCCCGGGCACTAGTATAAACATAGCTCCCCTTCTTTCCGCGCGTGCCGAGGTTAACTGATAAAAATCAGAGTAAAGGTTTTAAGAAAATAAGGTTTGGTGAACAGTTACATAGCAGAACATATGGAGACGGCAGGAGTGGCGGCATCGTTGTCCACAGCCCTGTATCGCTCCCACGACGTCCCAGCGTTGTTGTCTCACCTGCTGCAGCTGGAACCCTGGCGCAGAACCGGGGAGAAAGGTCAACTGGAAACCTTTAACTGTAAGTAACTTTATTCTGCACTGTATCTGCGTGTTGGAGTTAGACCTAATTTTATTTATACGAATGAAAAATTACCAGTTTCTCGCTACGGGTGTGTAGCGAGGCATTTGTTTTTTAGTAAAGTCCCGGGTCTTTTAAGGTCTCAGCACACATATGGGATCGGAAAGGGATCGTCACCGTATCGCCTCGAGCCGTTCAGAATGGTTTGTATTAAACTCCCTACTGCAACGCACACTAATCGGAATAATAACGTAATCGCCTCGCCTCGGAACAGGCTCCGAACTAGAATTCCCGCGCTTACGGCTCATCGTCCCCGCGCTTACGTTTCTCCGTCCCCGCGCTTACGTCTCTCCGTACCCGAGCTCACATCTCTTCGTCCACCCTTTCCCCTTTCCCCTCCCGCGACTTGCCTGCTAAAGACGCCGCCATTCGCAAGGAGTATTTCAGGGGGCGGCGAGGCGTAAGCGCGGTGTCGCCTAGCCATAGCCGAGTTGACGTACAGGCGCTGCTAATACGCTTTCGTTACGTGCATACGGTAGGTTGACGCTTGTTTGAGTTAGGCGAAAGGCGTTACGGTTACGATCCCTTTCCGATCCCATATGTGTGCTGAGACCTTTAAGCGGAATAACAACGGTGCTATAACGTAGCGGAACTTATGGAAACAAAGGGGATGGCGGCTTTGTTGTCCACAGTTACGTACCGCTCGCACGATGTTCCAGTGTTATTGTCTAACCTGCTGCAGAACCGGGAACGAAGTTCGCGTGTGTTCGCGTGGGGTAGTAAATTTTGAAGGAATGAAAAATTATCACACGACACCTTCTAGGTGAAGCGGAAGGGCGTACTTTTACTAACTAAAATCCATTAATGTTCCTTCTTGAGCCCTTTATGTGCCAGGGACGCGGTACTCTCCCGAGTAAGCAGCCGTGGTCGCGGGATTGTTCACCTCTTATCATCATTTTCTCATCCACCCTCATCTTAATCGTAACATATTATTTTACAATCGTAATCGTCATAATCGTAACATACATTATTTACACATTTCTGTAGTCTTTTTCCCGACACAGATTTTCATCTTTACCATTACAAGCCAGACTCATTCTTTAAGCCCTCTCTGGGCACGGGCCTAGTCACACAAATCAAGATAAGAGGGATACGGCCATCCATTTTTAAATTGTTTCACCATAACGAGCTATAGGTACCTCATTACTGCAGTCAATAATATGCAATACGAGCCCCAATGCGAAATAGTTCGTCTATTAGAAAAAAAGATAATATGAAATATTGTAAAGTATTTTTAGGTAAAGTACTTAATTAATAAAATTAAGTAGAAAGTAAACCACAATTTGAGTAAAAATGCAAAGTTTACTTAAACGTATCCTAAAAAATTCAAGACCTTACGTTACATAAATAAATAAATAAATTGTCGAAACATTTCGCAAAAGTGTTAATCTGCGCTTTCGAAATTTATGCAAAAGCAAAACGCGCAACTACAAGTGGTCGTAATTAGTGATGTTCCGAATATCCGTATTCGTATCCGTATCCGCGGATATACGAGGCAAAAGAAAAATCCGTATCCGTTACTTTTCACGCGGATCTTTTTCAGGTGATTAAGTAGAATTATTAAATAAAAAACTCTAATTAAATGATAATTCTAATTAAGTAAATTAATACTGCGTGTCATATAAAGTTTAAACATTAGCTTACATGAGTGAGTAAGGACAGGAAAAATTAAAAAAGCTTGAAAAATTGATTAATCATAATTGAAATAAATGGTAAATTGTATTTCAAAAAAAGCAACTTCGCAGCTGAATAAGAAAATAAAGATCCGTATCCGTGTCCGCGGATCTTTACACTAAATATCCGTATTCAGATCCGTATCCGCGGATATACATTTTTAAAGATCCGGCACATCACTAGTCGTAATGTGTAAAGCCCTCGTATCTTAAGATAGCGCGAGCAGGCGCTCTTTAAAAATTGTGTTTTCCACAGACGGTAGATGGTCGAGGCCGAATGGCGAAGAGCTTTCGCAACTGCATCGCAGTGAGGCGCAGCTGTGGCTCTGTTTGCGGCAGCTTCTATTGGAGCCGAGACTACCTCACCACTACAACATCGACGACGCCAGGCGGAGTCTCTTCTGTCGGGTACCTACTCATCATCATATCTTCTCTGTTATTACATGGATCGACTGTCTAACCTCCGCTACTCAAAGGGAAAGATCACTCGATTCTTAAACCAGCCGCCAGGATATTAGGGGGCACTGACTTCCTTATAATTCCTTACTGCTGTCGGACCCATTTACAACGTCAACTACATCACCTCCACGGATCTTGCCTGCTGAACGTAGGCCTTCCCAATTGTTTTTCTTGTTGATCGGTCTTGTAGGTACCATAGGACGTCCGCCTATGGTGAAGGCAGCAGGACCGACGGCAGCAACTGCTGAACATATGGACTCTATACGCCTATGTTCATCAGTGGTACAGAGATGTACATAGCAGAGAATAGCCTACCCCCGATAATCCGAGGGCCAACCGCCGAATTTACTGGTAGTCGATTATTAGACAAAATGGATTTCGAATTGATTCTGTCGTACCGCCGAACACATGAAACTCGATACAAGATGGTGTTCTCCATTTCGACACAAATTTTGAAGGATTGACGTGATATTTTCGTGGAACAGCAGGATCTCCAAAGGCCCACCACGGCTGCCTCATGGTAAAGCTAGAGTGAAAACAGATTGATTCAACTGCTGGCGTCTTGACTCAAGACTCTTGAGTCAGAAGATATCATATGGCTGAGATGATGATGGTGTATTTTTAATATATTTTTTGCACCTTAAACTTGTGCCTTTATCTTTTATATAATTTTTTGCCCAATAGTAGGCGGGGTATTTATTTAGACAAATTATGTATGATGTGGCCTACACAATGATCATAATCTACAGCTCCAAGGAAAGATGACTGAAGAGATATTGGATCAGATACCGCCGCTTGCAGACCTGAAGAATTTCCTGTGTCGACTGTCAGTTGGAGACTATTCTAACTTCCGAAACCAGACCAACGGTGTCAAGAACCCTGGCTGTACGCTCATTGAACTGGTTCCTCAGGTACCTCCCAATTGATTTATTATCTGTTAAGTCTTATTTCGAAGCGCTCGTATATGCACGGTGCTCGCAAGCGATTATCCAAGTAAAACAGTTCACACAGGTCAGTCCTTGGATGGGCGACCATTTGTGTAGTATTTATATCGAGCGCTTCCATGCTTCGGAAAGCTAAGTTTGCGACAATACGTCAATCTACGCTTTTTTAACTTTAATATGCTTTTCATATAACATACAGCCCACTCTTATTTAATTACCTATCAGAGCATAAACACTTCTTTTTTTATAAGATAAAAGAAGACTATATGAAGCAAGTTCACAAGCGCACCAAGACCATAGCAAAGGACCAACTAGAGTGCTTCAACATGGACGGTTCGGACGAGTCTCGTAACATGGCTAAGAAACTTCTGGAGTCTTACACTAGCGACGCAGCGTTGGCTATGGACAGCGGCGGTGCCAAGTGTGCCAAATGTGGGGACAAGGCCACCAAGAAGTGCTCTAGGTGCAAGACTGAATGGTATTGTGGCAGGTAAGAAATATTTCGGCAACGCAGATACTTAGTGCGAAATTGGGAGATGGGGAAGCGAAAGGTGCCAAATGTGGGGGATATGGCCACCACGAAGTGCTCTAGCTAGGTGAAAGACTCATGTAGTGGCAGATAAGAGATATTGTGTACCGTCAACGAAGCAGATAGTGCCCATTTGTGCCAGATAGTTGGTGTACGTTGTCCCAGCGTAAAACGTTCGAATTTCACTCTTCGAGTTTTTAGTATGACGTCATGTATTGGGAATGGTAAATTAAAAATGTGTGCATCCAACCTTTGGGGAGTTATTCGTCAAAAACTGTTTCCGCTGCGGCAACGTTGCCCCAGCGGAACTTTTATTTTCCCTGGATGTAGGAGAAAAAAAAATTCGTGATGTAGTTTACAATAATTTTATTCATACAAACACATGTATGAATAAAATTAGTGTTGCATTAAACTGCGAAGATATTAGAGTATCCAATGGGGCAAAATTTGTCCATATGCAAAATTTTATATCAAACGCTTATATAGGATGCTGTAAATTGGTTCATGTTGCTTTGATTTTTTTGTTAGTGATAACAGATTTTTAAAAAAACTTGCGTCCTTAAGGTTATAGGATTATTATGCTCTTTAGGGTTTAGTTTTTAACGTTTACACATAGCTTGTAAATGTCATTACCCCATTTAAGGAGGAATTTACAATGGTTTAAGTTAACCTGAAACATCATAGCTCTAGTAATAACTTCTCTCAATGATCTGTTCCTATAACTATTGGTACGTTTTTGCTTTCAGAGAATGTCAAGTTCAGCAGTGGCCTAAGCATAAGGATATTTGTGACCAGTTTGCGAATATAGTACTTTAATTTATTCGTAGTTTATGTAACAGATTAAATAATTTCAGCTTATCTAATATTAATTATTGGAAGAATTATTAGGAGAAAATGGAATAAATAAAAAGTAAAAAATATTTTTTTGGTTTTTTATTTTCTTATAGACCTAGGACCTAACTTGAAGACTTGAGGTAGTCTTTTAGCACGTCCAGTGCTGGTGTCTCTTCTCCAAAGTCCTATAAAAGAAAATTGGTACTGTAAATATATGTCAGCAGAATCAGCCGAAGTTAGAGATTTGGCAGGTAATATAAGGTTATTTTGATCAAAAGCATAATACTTAATCTTATAATAAAATATAACACAACCTATATATAAATTTTATTTTTTTATTTGTGTGATTAGATTTTTTTTATGCTAGAATAAATTAAATTAAAATTTATTATAAACTAAAAAAATTTGCTTCAAATAATTGTCTGAGTGATAGGAAAGTTGTTAGTGCACAGGCACGACACCATAGGGTCGCTCATTTCTCTTTAGCGCTAATTAATTAATCACCAACAACTTATAGAAGTAGGTGGTGTTCGTGCAAGCGCAAAATTAAAAGGATCTTGACAATAAACTGTGTGATATATAATAGCTTTAGTATGTCGATTCCCAGAATGAATATTGCATCAATTCACTGAGGGTTTATTCAGACTAACAAAGCTTTTATCCTTTAAACTTTATCAAAAATTAGTAGATTCAAATTGAAAAGTAAAATATAAACCCATCCTTACTATTATAAACGCGAAAACTCATGAATTTTTATTCTATCACACAGAGCTTATAAATGGATTTTGATGAAACTTAATCTATCTTGTGAAGAAATTTTGAATTAAAATAACTAATGGAACTGCTTGTCTAATGCAAAACCAACTTACTTTGATAACGACGCATGAGCAGCCCACAATTTTCCTTGCTTTGCCATCTTTGTCGATTTTACACAAACCAGCCCATTCGCCAAGTTTCTTATTGTTGTCAACCTACACATAAAAAGATTAAATCAAACTTTATATTGGGTATATCCTCGTAATAACATCCCATTAATGGGCCCAGGGTTCCTCTCACAAGTTTAGATACGGATACGCACGGTTTCAGGGCACCCAAAGTACCATACATAATAATAAATAAATATTTTCTGACAATTACACCAATTATTTAATTCCAAGATAAGTATCATTAAGAACTTGTGTTATGGATACTAAATAATAGATAAACATACATAAACATTTTTTTTTTTTGTAAATACATACTTAATATACATAGGAAAACACCCAGACCAGAACAAATATTCATGTTCATGCACACAAAGATTTGCCCTGTGTGGGAATTGAACCCACAACGGAGGAGCGGAGAGCAGGTATTTGGGTAAATATCTTAACACCTAACTTAAAGGCGCATTACATGTTACAACTATAAGACGCTGACTATACTTTAAATGTATGGGTGCTAGGAAAGTTGACTCAGCATGATGCGAGCCACCATAGGGGCACACAAAATCAATCTACGCTCTTTGAGCCAATCTAGACATATAGTGACCGATTGGTTCGTGCAGAGCGAATAATTTACTTTATTTTGATACCTATAAATTATAAAGAATATGATAATTGTAACTAACTTTTGAGACTTTATTACTACTGCACTGATTAATAGTTACTAATAAAGTAATTTAATTCTAGTAGATTAAATAATAATAAAACTCGCTCAAAATTCTGAAGGTTTACATTATTTTACTTTAAAGTATGCATATAATAAAAGTATGTATTTTTTTTAACAAATCTTACCTTTACAAGTGGAATCTGATGTTCATTGCAAAGGGCCTGTACAAGTTTCTTGTATGAGGCTTCATCGCAGTTTTCTGCTAAAACACAGAGCATAGCTTGCCTCCTGTTGATGGAAGAAAAAGTTACAGTAATTACAACAAAAACATACTAACTTTATAGCAGAAGATTTGTCTAACTCACTGGAATTACGTTTTATTAGTATAATATATTTTTTAGTTTATTGGACTATTTATTACTTTGAACTAAATAATAAACATAAGACATTAGCTACAGAATGTTACAGCAAAATAGCAAGTAAACCCACAACAATTTTATGACAAAGGCATAATTAGATTAATAAATCTCTAGACTGTGTTAATAACATCTTGGATATTGCAAATGTCTCTAATGTAAACCAACAAACTTCATTAAGAGCAGCTTGCAAAACAGTTCTAAAGCTAAATTTGATTTACAACAACATTGCATTTTAGTCATATGTTTATAACTTGAAGAGAGGGACAGAATGAAGCATTAAATAGATTTATTCTCTTTTGAAAATTTAGCAAAGCTTCTTTCATGTTTCTCTCCTTTTATTTACATGGGTAGTCAATAGTAATTATACGAGGCTGAATTGTAGTCACTACCCTTGATGACAAATTGCCATCAATTCAGAAAAGAAGCACTAGGTTTAGTGACCTAAGTGTTGCCTTGTAAAGTAGTTTTTTGGAATATTTTAACTTACATTAGATTAAAAGATATTTTTGCTTTGTGTTACATTTTTTTATTGCATATTTATCATCTGTGAAACTTAGCACATTTATTATTGAATTTTTTTTAGCAAAAAGCATAGGTGTACAGTTAAAGTGTTTTTTCCATCTATGGCCCAAGGAAACTTGCATTATATACCTATTAAGTAAGAAATAGTAAAATAAATGTGATGTAGCACACTTGGGAGGCCACAACCTTGATAGAACAAGCTCTGTGGTACTATGTGTGTGCATTTCTGTAGGCAATGGAGGCGATCTAAATACAATGTGTTATTATACAAAGATATTTCCACATGTTGCTAGACTAGAACAGGCTAACAACATATGAATATTCAAACAAAAATCCATTGCCAAATCAGCTTCTTATTTTTAGGAACTTTGTAAAAATAAATAAATATTTCCTAACAATTACACCAATTAGTTCCAAGATAAGTATCATTAAGAACTTGTGTTATGGAAACTAAACAATGGATAAACATATATAAACACTTTTATTTTGTAAATACATAATAGACATACTGCATAACTCCATGTGTAACTGCCTAGTTTGTTGTCAAAATGCCTTTAAAATAAATAGAGACTAGAGACTGTTGGCCAAAGCTTGCAATCAATTCTCATTTTGAAGTTATTTAGTGGCAGTATTTATCGTGTTTCTTGCAATAAACTATATCTATTGATCTTAATAAACTAAATTGTAAAACAAATCCAATTCAGAATATCCTATTACCTTTCCTTGTTTATGCCATTATTTAATCAAGCAAGTCTTTTGATGAAAAATACAAGAGAGGAAAGCTTTCACAAAGACAACAGCTAAATACCTAGCCAAATAATTAAATTTAAAGATTAAGGACACTAGAGATATAATCTTAAATTTACCAACTTGTCTCGATGGTTAAATTTACTAACTTGTCAAGGGCTTTTGCGGCTTCGTGTAGACCATGTACCAAACCTCCATGGATAAGGGCAGTCTTCAGGACTTCTTGCAAGGCTGTGTTCACATCCATAGCACCTCCGCTCAGGACGGGGTTCGCTGGGACCTCACTACAATAAAAAGACAGACATGCTTTTTAACGTAAATAATGCATTTTAACTTGTCGGTTTCCTAGCTAACACTCCCAATGTGTACATAGGTCATAAATTCATCCAAAATAATTATAGACTTAATTTATTAAGAATTTGGTTAGATAAATAGTTTATGATCGTTTCGTAGAGGTTATGTTGACAAAGTTTTATGCTAAATTTTAAGTTATGTTTCTTACATATATAGCACCAACAAATGTTGTTTCATAGACCATGATTATATGTTGTTTTAAATATCGCATAGTAACTGCAGTAACAAATTAATATTATATTACTTACACTTCAACTTCAGCCATGGTGTTTTCTTTAAGGTAGACCTGAAATACCGATAGAAGTAAAGAGAATTAAATTTACACATTTTAAAACTTGAACACAGTCACAAAACTAAGTATGATTACTAAAATAATTCAAGATTACGAAATATTTGCCAAAACATTCACTGGCTCTTTACCTTGCGCACCGAAAAAGACAAGACATGTCAAAACGAACTGTCATATCACGTAGTTTTTTTTTATTTAGCTTTTACGGTCGCGGAACACGCTAATTTAGTATTATGTATATTTCGTAAGTACCAAAGTATACGAAGAAATAAATAATTATTAAATTACCTACAAAAAGTAAGTTCTATGTTTGGATGCACAGTGAGGATAGCTAGCTGGCAGGCTAGCAATAAATTCAGCGCGGCAAATTTAAAACAAAAGAGTAAGTAACATCTTTAATGTCATTTTGAGTATTTATTATATTTTTGTAGTTTTAATTGTTTTATAAATGTTTGTGTGAGGAAATCACAGTGCCTTTATATTCAAAATAAATATTGTATATTAAAATGTGCTATCTATTAAGTAATAGTTTATCAACTTTAATATTGCAATCATGACGCGGTGTCCAGACATATTAAGCATGACCGAATACATTAAAAACGTGTTATATTTTGCAACAGTAAGAAATGGAAAATCATTGAAAAATACTGTTGATACACAATACTTTTGTATAGATAATGATTTAGTATATGAAAATTATTATTCCGATTTTGGACCTCTCAACTTAGGATGTCTGTATAAATATTGTAAAATATTACAAGAAAAATTAAAGCAGTTAAATAAGCAAACGTTAGTACATTATACATCAATAGATCCGAAGAAAAAGGCTAACGCAGCGTTTGTACTGGGATGCTATGGCGTATTGTATTTAAATCTCTCGCCTAAAGATGCCCTTAGGCCTTTGTTAATTCATGGACAAAGCTATCGGTAAGTTTTGAACAATATCATTTAATATGTCGTCTGTACTTGCTAATAGGACACCGTTGTCGATATTTTAACATCACTGTCGCGGTGATTATTTATCAGTGATAGGACTTAATAGAGCTATTTCATTGACCACAAACTATGATGTTACTAAAACAAGGCTAATTCTCGAGGGTCTCCCAACATAACTTGAACCAACTTTTAGCTGTGTGCGATATATTGGAAGCTTGCTGGGATTATTTGAGTAAATTTTACCGGACTAAAGCCCGGCTCGGGAATACTACATATTATATGCGTACAGATTTAAGTTGTTTTTTTTACATTAAGAATACCTACATATCGCAAATATATAAAAACAGTTCTTACTACTCTACTCACTGCTGATTAATCTCGAGGACAAATTTAATATCATTGTGGTAAAATGTAAAACTATGTGGTAATATTACATCAATTTGGTAACATGTTTTTTTTATACATTACAAAAATTTAGGCCATTTCAAGATGCTACTCAAGGGGATTCAGATTTTACAATATCTCTTCTCGACTGCTTGCAAGCTATAAAAAAAGCTCATGATTTAGGATTTTTTGATTTTCAAGACTTTAATTACGAAGAATATGAGCGACTTAACAAAATACATGGTGGTGACCTGAATTGGATAATTCCAGGTATTATTATAATTATTATTGATTGTCCATAAAATTAATTGGTTGAATAGTCTAGTCTCATACTATATTACAGATTCTATAAAAATATTTATCTTAAACATCACTACTATACGTATGATTCAAAAATGTTTAAATCTTCTTTTTTTTTTCTAACAGGAAAATTTCTAGCATTTATTGGGCCTGTTGACTATAGTGTTTCATTATATCATCCACCAGAGATGTATATAGATTATTTTCAAAATAATGATGTAAAAGTCGTCATCAGACTTAACAAGAAACTTTACGATGGAAATGTGTAAGTATTATAATTATTGTAAACTGTAAAAATGGCCCACTTTGTAAACCAGTTTTAAAGTATGTGATTTGAATTTTTTTTCTCTTTCTTGCTTAAATTTTGTATGTTTTAACCTATTTATTATCTTATTTCGTACAAGAAAGACATTGTTATTGAACGAGAGATTATTATAATATAGGTATTTATTTACTGTCCATTTTATTTTCAGGTTTAATAATGTTGGAATTAACCACTACGACTTGTTTTTTCATGATGGCACGTGCCCTCCACGCAATATTTTATTTAAGTTTTTGCAAATTAGCGAAAATTCGCCAGGCGCCATTGCTGTACATTGCAAGGTTATGAATTTACTAAAACCCTCTAACAAGCTCTATATTATTTACGATACAAACTATATTTTTCAATACATAATGTGATTCTTTGTCTCTAATTAGTACTGATTAATTTATTTGTTCAGGCAGGTCTAGGGCGCACTGGTTCGCTCATTGGCTGTTATTTAATTAAGCATTATCGCATGTTATCTCACGAAGCTATTGGTTGGATGAGGATTTGTCGACCAGGCTCTGTTATTGGTCATCAACAGGTTATTTGTGTATTTTTTTAACTTCGGCTAGGAGTTGTTAGGCGAAAATTATCTCTTTTAGGCAAGCGAGATATCCACCAGAGCGAAGCGGGTTGGAGATGTGAGCATAACTACGCATCTCCTTTCCGCTTCGGTGAAAATAACCTGTCCGATTCGCAGCACACAGCAGAAATATCAAAGCATTACGATTGAGCTGTAGCTGCTGACTGTCCAATAATTAGCAATTTTTTAAATGTGATATGCAAGGATCGGAGTATGCAGAGCTGTATCGGTTCATTAACTGCAATTATCGTTGTTAGTATGGACATTCTAGAGAATCGTAACGGAAAATCAGCAATGTAAAAAAAAAATTATACTTACATTTGTATGATTACTGTGGGTTTTGTAATAAATGAAAATAAAATAAAATAAAAATAAAATTTATAAAATGGGTTGTTATTGCAGACTTTTAAAATTTTAATAATAAGGAGTAATCCAACATTAGGTATATCCAGTTAGCTACGACTAATTTTGCCGACTAAAGCCCGACATTTCAGGAATGTACATACTAATATAAAGTATACTCGCGACAGACCCTTCGTAAAATAGCTCTACCTACTCCGATCCCTGTTAATAAAACTTCGCATGACTTATCATTTTTGTACAGGACTGGTTGGAAAAACTTGAGCCGTGGCTGATAAAACAAGGAAATCTTTACAGGTAAACAGGTGAAGATTTTATTAAATAATTCATCATCATCCTAGCATTATCCCGGTTGTGTCCTAGACTTAAGGCCCAGGGTATGCTTGCTCTAACCAGATGTGATCCATCCATTCCTCAACCACCGTCTGACCTTCGCCACTATTCTATGGTTAAACCAGCTTTCAGGATATTTGAAAGCACTGCCTCCCTACTAACGATGGCCATAGATGTTATGACATCCGGAACAATCGACTTAGCGTGCGTTCCGAAAGCGATAATTTCGAACATAAAGATAAGTTATAGGTGCGTGACCAGGGTTTGAACCCGAGACCCTTTGAATGGCAGTATGTTAGTCTTGCCATTGGGTTGTCGCTGTCCATGTTCTACTACATAATTACCAAACTTAAATATTTTATTACTAAGGAATTAAGCGTAAGTGTTGTGTCATCACTATTTACATTAACAGTGCCTTAGGTACACGTTCGCTTCTGAAAACAGGTGCTAAAACAATTTTGTATAGTTTACATCAATCGGCATCTCGTGGGAAACGAGATGCCGATTGATGTAGATGTCCCTAGTTACATAGTTTAATATCTCAAACGACTAAACTTATTAAAGTTTATGACAGAAAAAAATACTATCAAAATATGGATCAGCTGCCAACTCATGAATACGGTGTATACTCAATAGCAGAAAAAGCTCTTAAGCAGAGACCAGTCGTATTTCACAAGTCGCCATCTGTGTCTCCACCTCCACAGAGGCAAACTCGTTCGGAAATTTCTCCACCACCAAAGGCTCAAGCCTCAATTACCAGAGAAGGTAAGTCAATTACCAATTATTCACCAGTAAATATAATCATATATACTATATTCAAACAGTGTTTTTTAACATCGTAAAGCAGTACATTATATTACTCATTATTACGATTTAAAATAATACTGTTTGTGGTAAGTTTTCAGCATTATATTTGCGCAACGTTCGGCTAGGTTAAAAATAAAATTGTACTCGCATTACAGTGTTATTTTAAATCAATTATTATTGACTTTGTGTGTACGCACGCTTAGCTTATAAAATATTTATTGGAATCCAGATGGCACATCAGAAGAGGAAGAAATATTTATAAGATCTTGTGACCTAACAACTACGTCAAGTACTCCTTTAACACAATTGAAAGGATGTGTAATAAAAAATACTTCAGTAAACGAAGAGACAGCCAGTAATTATTCTATTGTAAGAAAAGACAAAATTTCTCTATGGAGAAAAATATTATGCTGTCGACCATGTATTGAATGTTGCCATGATTACACCTGGGTTTTAGCCGTACGTTGCGCAAAGATTGCTCCAAAGACATGTTATTACAATAGATTTTGTATTTTAATAGACAAGGTACGTAACAGTGAATCAATCAATTTATTTAATATGCAAAATTGTTGCAAGGTTAAGTTCTTTTTTAGTAACTTGTTCCGCTCGTGAAAACATTCTTGGAAGTCCACCCTTGTCTAAACTAGAATGACGCATATTATTAGTTTTAAGTTTACGCGGTACTTACCACTGATTGTTCATTTTCATTTTAGTTGCTAGCAAAACATCCGAAAAGAGATCGACCGAACGAGACCGGCGCTTGAAATCATCAAAGACAAACGCCAGTCAATATAGTTACAAAGGGTAAGGTGTTCATTCAGCTGTAATTATATAAACAGGGTTTTTTCTATGAACCTCTACTTTTTCTTTTAGACACTATCTCGAAAAGTTATATGGTTTTGGATACCGAGTAAAATCACAATTCACTGTATTAAGCCACTTTTCTAGACTTGTGTACGTTGCCGTAGTTATGTCTAAAAGTCTATTACAACTATAATGAATATTATTAAATGGTACAAGTATTGGTAAAATAAACACTGCCGCGATGTGGCTTTTTACGCGTTGGGTCTAAAAAACTTGCTTTGGATCTTAACTGTTAAGTTAGTTAGTTATAATAACACGTATTTACAGTGAAAATAAGTTTTGTTTACCTTTTTATATGCTTTTGTCTTATTTTATTCTGTTATATATGTGATATATAAAAAATAAACTTATTTACCAGAGACGACCGAGATACAAATAGTATAACGCGGCGGGGAAGTGGAAGTGGTGAACCTAGATTGTCACCTGTAAGAAGAAATAGTGCTCAACGGGACACCAGTAAATTTAATGTACGATTAAATGCATTTGCATATTAATTATTATTTAAATATTTATAAAGTGAATTATTTTTATACTTAATTAAATTATAGGATTCAACTGCAAGAAGCATTATGGCACCTCTAAGTCCTTTACCTTCCTTTAGAACATCCCAAGGGTCTGTAATAAGGACTATAAACGATGCTCGAGTAAGTATTCATTATGTTTTCTATTTTACTGTGTGTAACTATTATAATAGGTATATCAAATACAACATGATTTTTCAGAGTATTCTAATGAGGAGCACAATAAGCAGAGATGATCGTAGAAGACAACTAAACAATTCTATCACTGTAACGCCGCAACAGCAGCATTTCTCTAGGAATGCACAGTATTCAAATGCAAAACCAATGTCGAATATTTCACAAATGATTCCATCTTTATACAGCCCAGGTATTTTTTTTATAAATATGTTCATTGTTATTTACCTACTTACGAAGTTTACAATATGTTATACATCGAAGACTTGAAAATGAATTAACTCAGGACATGGTAATGCTTGCGGGCGGGGTGCCAGAAACTACAACCTAGGCACTGGCGCCTCGCCCCTTTTTCAACAGCGGCGGGCGTCGTCGGAAGATTTTTAGTGGGTAGGACTGCGGTGGTCGCGTCTGCCGCAGTGAGCCCCACACCCCCTCCCGATCTCCCCCTTTGGCCGGGAGACAGTGCGTAAATGCATTTTGTTACCGACGTAAATCAAAAAAATAAAAAAGGACATGGTAATGCTATTGTTTTGGCACTAGTTTTCTATAATGTTTGAAATCTAGTGTACACTAACAAGAAGTGTAAACAAATATTATTGAAAAAAGTTTGTTGTGAGTAGGTATGCACTTTTTTACTGTAAGATGGTCCTTATTTACGCGTACCTTACGACGAGTCGTCACAGCAGCCTTACAATACTATTATTTGCATTTCCAGTTGTATAATAAGCACGATTTTGCTCCCAACCCCCAAAATGCTTAATGTGAATTTATTTTATTAGCATCTAGATGTTCAACGCAACCACAAAATCGTCGTCGACTCGGTCGGAGTCCTAGTCCACCGCAACACAGAGTTCTCGAGCAGACTCGAGCTACGAACACGCCACAATCTTCATCTTTCAAAGTATTAGCTAAAGATGCATCAAAAACAGTACTTAGAGAAGCGCTCTCTCGATTAAAACGTAAGTATTTCTAACTTAATTGTTTGTTTAATTTTGGCAATTTCATAATAAAGTTGGTTATTGTTAGTGTCACGTTACAGTTATCGCTTTAAATCGCATAGCAATAAGTACACGCCAACAAAATTACAAGAAAAATCAGTATTGGCAATATTATTTTGCGTCAGAATACATACATACATGTGACACTAATGTGAAAAGAAATTCCAGGAGACTTTTGGCGCCAACTCAGCAAAATTCTCACTTCATTTTCACAAACAGTTAATTAGACATAATTTCTTCAGCGATGGTCACAAGTGTATAAAATAGGCACATTACAGCAAATTGTGATTTTCCGTGATGATTCCATTTCTCATTAAAATCTTACCTAGTAAGTAGGTACTTCAAAATCGGAAGTTACTTTTGGAAAATCACTTGATTTGACTATAACGTATTTACTTGATTTTACTACGTCTATGTCTGCGACAAAGATGCTACAATTATATGCAAATTACTTTTCTCTCACCCGTTCAAATTATTTGCCAGTGGCAACTAATATTATAAATTATTTTGTGATGTTTCCATTAATGCAGCAGTTCCGTCATCTAGTACAGAATTTTTCAAAATGTTTTATTTTTGGCATTAGCAAATACTATTATTACTAATTTATTACACTATTATTGTAGGTATTATATATACTTAAACTACATATCAATAAGTTTGCTAATTTTGTTAGCATCACCGTGGATATAGTCGATTAGGGATACTTTTTAAATAAATTTTGTGTTTAAAAATCGGGGTCCAAGTCGTTGACCTATCCATGTGCCGCCTGGGGCCATGGCACCCTTATCCCTCAGTCGTAATGCCACCCCCTACCCCTCAGTTGCTTCGCCACTAAGTCAGAGGCGTTTTGAATTAATTGATTTATTATTATTATTTTGAAAGTACAGACACAACCAAATCAGCCCAAGTCATAAAAATGGGGTTAATTCTAAGACCACAGAGTATATCAAAATACGTAAGCACTGGCTGCATGTAAATTTAAATTTGGAACTGTCAAATTGTACTCTGTCAATTAACTCCCAACTTGACAGTTTTCTAAAAATTTATTGTCAAAAAGTTAAAAAAATAACCTGTAGAATCAAATTCTAATGCAAGCTTATTGTTTAATTAAAATCGTGCGATGATTTACTGTAGCAAATGAAATAGCTTACACAAGTATTTGTGAAGTTCTAACGCCACCTGAGATGGGTGCTTTAGTGTCGAGAGCTTTACGACCAATCAAATCTTTTAATATTGAAAACCGCGCTCATCGAGTGATATCTAAAGAGAAGCCGGTTCCGGCGCCGCAGTACCCTCAAGCATTGGAGGATTTGAAACGGACACTAAAGGAAGTTCCTGATATAGACGACAAACTGGACAAAAAGGACCCATCTCTCGATGAAAGGCTTAAGGATGTTTATGTAACCTCTCACGGAAAACCTGAAGATGACGTTACTCGTGAGCGCAGAGAAGATAGTAAATCTAATCGATTATTACCTCAAAACCGAACTTTAGTTGAAGACTATGAAATGGGTTTTAAGGAACCGGATAATGTTTCATATGGAAAGACGACTCTTCGTCATGCTGTAACCTTCATAGGCGCCTATCAGAGTAATCCGACCGACGTTACACCATCTACAATTGCTCTAGAGTACAAATTAAAAGAAGATGATGTGCATTCTATACTTAAGTATTTCAAAACTTTTGAAATTTACGTACCCAAGACTAAGAAAACTCCAGCGGTTTTTGCCGGACCAACTACGACACGAAGACAATTAGAAGCTTTTAATGTTGCAAGTATTGAAAGTAAAGAGGTAGGGGCCAAAACTTCCAAAGATGAGACAAAAAGCTAAGCACTGGTATTAATAACTGTGTATTTATAGTACATACAAATATATTTATTTATTTAGACATTTTGTATCTCATTGTGCCTGTTTTAGAATAGTTTGTTGCCAGTTCTAATCTCCAAATGAACCAGATTTTAGGTTCTCTGTTATTGTTGTGTAACAATGATAAATTACTGCTTAAATTATAAAAATGAAAATATTTTGCGGTAACCAAACAGTGATTGTGAGAATTCTTTATAATGTTGGTTGCTTCTTAGTTTAGATTATTAACAATTTTATAAATGTGTTGTTATGCAGTAAATACTATTACTTAAACAAGTTTGTACTGAAATCAGTTAATGAAGTTGCATGAAATGATAGAGGATTTTTAAAAAAAATACACAATTTGAATAAAAACATAAAAAACAATAAATATATTTCAAATAGATATCAAATTATTAGATCAAAATTACTATCAATATGATACTTGGATTACAATTAAATCAAATTACATTAAATGCAATAATAATCCTAAAAAGTCCTTTTCCATGACATGCTGCGAGTTGAGTGGTACTTCAATAATTGTAATAGTCAGTCTTGTAAATATATATTTATTTAATGTTCTTTTAATTATATTTTCTATACAGAACAATGTTGACTTACCATAACCTATTACTTGTATATTTTTTAGTTTCTTTTGAAGTGAGTACTGTAGTTATGGGTAAGGTGTAATCAAACCTTATTACCTAAAATAAGAGGAATAGCCATAAATATCTTAGCCTAAGGTAATCGGCATACATGTCCATTAATGTCTAACTACTGAGCATTGGGCTCCTCTCACAATTTATGGTGCAATGATATCTGGTCAGACTCCATCACACAAACCTAGTGCATAATTTTAAAGCTGTCTAATAGGGCCTTTAACATGGCTAAACAGCAATTTCTTAACTAGAAAAAATCAACTCATCCTAAGTTGCCGGTGCAGAAATCAAGCCTAACCTTTGGATAACTGATACATCACTATAACCTGCTCTGAGCTCTCAGAAACTCCGATGGACACGCTGAATCTTTCTAGTGCTTTGTGGTATGCATTTTTCGTAGTAAAACTGTTTTTAGCATGACTATGTCTCATATAGCAGTGTTAATGCAAGATATTAAAATTGGCTTACCAAATATCTATTAAGTACTGTCACCATAGTCTGAGAAGTCAATCCGTTAACACTATTATGCCTGTCAGCTGTCCTTTTGGTAACAAAATGGTAAAAGAAATATGTTTGTAAAGGTTTAAGGATTTACATTATAAAGTATTTAGATAGCAAGCAAACAAATGTGATTTAGTTAGTAGATGATAAAATAAAAATTGTTGATTTGAATGTTTGTTTATTCATTAATGTTATGCCTATCTTAATTATGAACTGTTTTTGACTTAATAATCATTTAACAACCATATAACTGAACCATATAACTTGCTACATTAATCACAGAGAAGGCATGAATTGGTTTTGAAAGGTTTTGTAACGAACTAGTGTGCCCTTGGTGCTTATTCCGTTATCCACCATAAAACAGCGACCCTAAGGCGGATACTCGGAAACACGTGTCCTTCTATCCACCCAGAGCGGGGTGGATAACCGTAATTCATATATATAATATGTTTCTTCCGATTTTCTCCCCTCCCTACGTAGTTATTTACAGAAACATACATAAACCCGTTCCGAAAAACTTTGTGAACATTAAAATATTTTAGAAATACATACTTACCGTCTTGTTTAAGCTGAAAATAGTTTTGTTTACTAATCTGTCATTCACATTTAGTTACGTTTATGGAATGCGTGCAAAAAAATGCGTTCTTCGCTAATATGTCTACTGCAACGCAAAAATTTAAAAAAGGATTGCAGATATACATAAAACGGGACGAATTTATCCAGGATACGTCTACTCAATAATAAAATAAGTGATGGTCACTTTCTGGACGTATTGCAAAATTTATAAAATACTACCTGCCCCGCCTCTTATAGTACCATGTATAGGTACTTACCTACAATTTAGGTTTTAAGGCCGTGTCCCCAGTAGGCAAACTGTTAGCGGCCGACTGAGTTGCAAGACTGAGAGACCGACGCTGCAAACTGCGTATAGTGAGCGCAAAACTAGCCATTAGGACACTCCATTTCAAATATATGGAAGGGCGTACTAAATTGGTACGCCGCAAATTTAGTCGGCCGCTAACAGTTTGCCTACTGGGGACACAGCCTAAGATTATTTTATGTTATTCGTTTAACAATAAATATTAAAATAAAACATCCCACCAAGATAATTTTATTCAAACTGTACTTGGGGTATAATATCGGAATAAACATATTATATAAATACTGAAATACCCTGTTCAGGGTGGATAGAAGGATACGCGTTTCCAAATATCCGCCTTAGGGTGGGTAAATAGAATAAGGTGTGGTGACCACTTTCCATTACATGGGGCACATGCATGGTGGCCCACCTTCTATATTCAAGTATTAGCAATTTTTTTTGAATTTAAGGCTAAGAAAAATTGGCCTTGGTGGTTAAAATTTAAACTGAATTTCTTAAACAATAATTAGAGTTGAAAATAGTCTCAAACAATTAACAGCTGCAACTACAACACAGATTTGATAAGGTGAGATTATTTCGTTCTTGTCATTTAGCCTTATTTTCTAATATAATTTATTTCTTTTAGTTAGTACACCAACTGCTTAACTAAGTGTACAGTTTTCATTTTATTTTACTAATGTGAATTGCGTCTGCTCTCAGGTAAAACTCGGTTAACACATTTTTTTACATTTATATTTAATTAATTGACAGACAAGTCTATATCTCATTCATTTCGAGTAGTAAATTATTTAAATAAAATCGATTTCACATGGCCCAATATGTATAATTAACATTTATTAGAATATTAAGCAGACTAAACATTTATAACCAATTTTTTTTTAGAACCATAATACTTAATATCATACAATTACATTAATTATCCTTTTCAGTCGTATCAGGCAGAGACGGGTCTATAGGCGCCGCGTCTGTAGGCGCCGCTTCTCTCGGCGCCCGCAGGGAGGCCCCGGCGCCCAAACGGGCCCCCAGTGTGCATTCCGACGAGCGGCCTCTCGCGACTCAGGGGGACTTGCTCAATAGTATCAAGGTAACTAAAATTATACAAAAACGTGTTTTTTTTGACACGCCCTTGCCTTGCTAGCTATTTATTAACACTAGCTGACCTAATGATCTTTGTTGCGAGTTTTAGTTTTTGGATTCAATAAACCATTTTCAACAAATGAACACAGCTAGACTGATGATTTTACTGATAATTTTTTCTTTTTGCTCACAGTTGTTTTGTTAAATTACGGTTGAATTAAGACGTGAAGTCTTACGGATTCTATACCCGTTTCCCCGTACTAAGCTACCTCCCCACCAATTTTTAGCCATGTCGGTGGAGCCGTCCTTAACTTATAAATAGTGTAACTAACCTAACACGATTATTTAATAAACCGGTTTAGAGTTAATTCATTACAAATATCCAATAATACAAATCTTTTCAAGTGCCATACTTTTCAATTTACAGTTGCAGAGAAGACTTCGTGATACTTTGCATGGCGAAAAGTGTATCAGCTTAGTTCAAGAAAAGGCCAGGTACTATACAAGTCAAAATATTATAACAAATACGTTTTATTACTATAGTAATTGTGCCATCCCGTGTGGGTATCGCCTAGAATAGTGCCCTGCTCTCTCATCTCACTGGGAGTCGTAAAAGTCGACGAAGAGAAATCCCACCGAATGGGAAGCGGCATCATTCTGCGTACTGGCTTGAACTGCGATCACAAACCCGCCTGCCCGCGTGGTGTTTATAGGCAAATATCCCCAATAGATAGATTAATATTCAAATAAGGCTAATATTCAGCAGTGGACTTTATAAGCCTGAGATGTTGATACTAAATATTTCGTATTAATGTACAAAATACCAACATTTTTAAATACATAATTTTTGAGACAGAACACACAAATTTGTTTCTGGACCTGAGTCCCGCTCATCTTGGTATGTGGGAGGGAAACCCGAGCCTAGTAGTGGAAACTTAATGTGGTAGGACTTATCCGTTCCTTTTTGATCATATCATTCTTCACTAAAAAAATCGATCTATGTTGAAAACGCTTTTTTAAAAATTATTCAATTTATTGTATAATACATAATATCACGCCTGTTTCTCCGAAGGAGTAGGCAGAGGCATATTATACGCCTACATTTCGCCAGTTATTTTATCGGTCCCATGTTGTAGCCGGCGAACCTATTACCGCTTACCAGAGCCTCGTCCCTTGATGGGCAAGTGCACCACTTGCAGGTGAGGTTGGCTTGGGCTCCTCAGATCTTAGTAGGAGCCATATACACCATAACAAAAGGGGTACATTAATTAAAACTTAAAAACACAGGGTTTTTGAGAAGGTTGAGTCGGCACTTAACTCAAAAGTAAAATGTAATTTTTTTTTACAGTCCAAAGGATAGGCCTAGTATCAAGAATGTTAACTCGAGAACTAGTGCTGGAAGCAGATTTTCTCACCAACACGACTTCAGGTAAGTTCGACCATTGTTACTTAGTTCATTGAAATGTTGGGCTTAGCTTACTTACGTTAGACAAAGAACCCAATTTTATTATTAAAATTTAGGTTTATGTAAATCCAAGTTTGTAGGGTTGCAACTCTTGTCCCATGGCCGCCATCTTGGCAACAGTGGTTCAAATTGTTTTCTCAGTTATCTGCCAAACTAGATCTCAATTTTTTACCATTTATTGCTGCAATTGGAATTATCGACTAAATGTTATAAACGAAAATATCTTGTTCGATACGTAAATATTACTGGTTTGCCACGGAAACGTTTGTAAAGGAGTACCTTTATCATCTTATTAAAAAAAAATTATTGTTATTAATTATTTATTGACTCTTTTCCCCACCACCTAAGAGGTGTCTGTAGGCGCGTTATTTTATGTGGTAACTTTTTTTTTCGGATGGAAAATCATCTAATGGCCTTCTCCCGCCGAGGATGGAGCGGGAGGGTGTGTCAGACTTTTATTGACTAAAAACCATCCATGTTGCTTCTTGAGCCTGTTACGTCTCGAGACCGCGGTAACTTACGTGGTAACCCTAGGGTTACTTAATAGGGTTAGTTATTCACAACTACTCTGTCCCCGGTCTTTTTGATGGACCTAAATGTAACTTTTCAATGGACTACCTACACATGAGTCATAAAAGTTGTCTGTCTAGTACTTTTTAAAAATGTGATACGTCATAATGACCATGTCCTGTCTGATTGTTAAAGCAGTCTAAAAAAGTAGGCGCGCTCCATACCGTAGGAAATGCACGGTAACAAGAGCACCCCCTCTTGACTCATGATTACATGTTGATGTTGTTTTATTACAGTGGATCTAAAGAGAGGCAACCGCCCACTTCTAAAGGGTTTTTCTGCACACAGCGACCTACATCACCGAAAGGAAAACGAAACATAATCTTACTTACTAGCGATAAGAATTATTAACACTAGCCTGGTAATCTTTCTAATATATATCTTTTAGACAGATTGTAGAAAGTGGCGGTTTTACAAAAAGACTAGGCAAATGTTCACCATATTTTCACATTTCCACTTTGGTATTTTTTTATATCTTTGCTTGCATTTCTTGGGTTTATTAGTTTGCAAATTAGCTTGCACAATTATCTAAAATCCCCTTAAGTGGGAGGGCCAATAAGTGTAATTGTAAGCAAAAACGTTTCCCATACTTTTTCAATTTGCCTATTCATTTTGTAAAACGCTCCGTTTTACAATCCGCCTGTGACATTTAGATCATTCTAAAACTAAACATTGCTGTGACGTAAATTACGTATTTAGTGAAATTGTGCTGTGCATTGTTATTAGTGGTAATATACAAATAAATTAAATATACATGAATTTATAATTATTTGATTCGGTATGTATGTTTTTATTTTATAATAGTTACTCACCACCAATCAAACCCCAACTAAACGGAGCCTGTACTATGGGCACTAGAAAATGCACAAATAAATATTAGGTCGGGGAAAAAGTCTTTTCGCATAACGTAGGTATAAACTTATTATAAAATTTTTTTGACTGTACTATTTGTGTCTGGCTGGTTTTGGTAACATTAAAAAGGTTCCATTATAAAGAAAAGAAAAAAATAAAAAAAAGTTGTTTCCCGCTATTTTTCATTTGTTTTTCTCTCCGTAAAAATGAGTGAATCTAATGAAGAAATTCGATACATTTTAAAATTTTATTATAAAAAAGGCAAAAATGCAACTCAAGCAGTGAAAAAAATTTGTGATGTTTATGGACCTGATGCAGTGTCAGTAAGAGTAGCACAAATTTGGTTCAAACGTTTTCAGTCCGGAAATTTTGATGTTAAAGATGCACCTCGCTCTGGTCGCCCTGTTACGAATAAAATGGACGCCATTTTTGAAAGAGTGGAGCAAGATCGGCATATTAGTAGTTACGATGTAGCTGAAGAACTGGGAATTGACCACAAAACAGTTTTGACCCATTTGAAGAAAGCTGGTTATACAAAAAAGCTCGATATTTGGGTGCCACACGAGCTCACTCAAAGAAACTTAATGAACCGTGTACTCATTTGCGATTCATTATTGAGACGTAATGAAACCGAGCCGTTTTTGAAGAGATTGATAACTGGCGATGAAAAGTGGATCACGTACGACAAGAACGTGCGAAAAAGGTCGTGGTCGAAAGTTGGCCAGGCTTCACAGACTGTGGCCAAACCTGGCCTAACACGAAATAAGGTGATGCTGTGTGTATGGTGGGATTGGAAGGGCATTGTTTATTATGAGCTTTTACCGCCCGGCAAAACCATCGATTCTGATCTTTACTGCCAGCAACTGATGAGATTAAAGGAAGCAGTCGAGAGAAAACGGCCGGAATTGATCAACAGGAAGGGTGTGCTCTTTCATCACGATAACGCTAGACCACACACATCTTTAGCCACTCAGCAAAAATTAAGAGAGTTCGACTGGGAGGTCCTAGTGCATCCACCATATACCTTGCGCCTTCAGATTTTCACCTGTTTCGGTCTTTGCAGAATTCTTTAGGTTCTGTAAGGTTGACCTCAAGAGAGGACTGCCAAAACTATTTGTCCCGTTTTTTTGATCAGAAGTCCCAAAGTTTCTACAGTAACGGGATAATGTCTCTGCCCACAAAATGGCAGAAAGTTATTCAACAAAACGGTACATATATATAGTAAATAAATGTAAATAAACTTTGAAAAAAATGTCTTGACTTTTCATACAAAAATACGAAAAGACTTTTTCCCCAACCTATTATAATTTGTTTTTGTATACTTATATCTTGTTCTCTTATATATTATTATAATATCTTTTTCTTAACTTCTTTTTCGTGTTGCTTGAGGGTGTCGTAGAAGGCGACTAAGAGAATGAGATCTGGTCTGTTGGCAATATGCGCGAAGGACTACGTACACCTCTCACCAATTGACACGTTTCAACTAGATTTGGAAAAGGTACATAAAAAGATACCACTATTGTTTTTACATACTTGTAGGAAGGTTTCTGCCCACTCCAATTAAGATGTGTTCACTTCAAGTCATGATCCACCACGCTGACCCAGTGCAGATTGGCGAAGGCAAGTGCGTAAATTCTAATGATAGCGTGGATTTCCTTCATGCGTTGGTTCCCTTTTAAATTACCTATAACTTTTTCAATACTGTCCTCGTGAATACTTTTGTTGCCTGTTCGATTTTTTCAAATAAATTTTCATCTATCTAAAAAATTATGGACATGACATTTGTTCGAGTACTTGTCAATGTTATTTCCGTACATTTGGTTGAGTTTAGCTTAACTACTTTTGAACGCCAAACATCTTGATGGTTATTAGTTCTGTTTTGTCGCAGTGCACAGTAAGCATATTCAAAGTAAGTTCTGTTTTTTTGCAGTGCACATTAAGAATATTCAAAGCAATATAGAGATTCAAGAGGAATGTTTACATATAGGTTTCGCGGACGAAGTCGTGGGCGGCCGCTAGTAATTACACAAATGAAAACATCATTAAATAAAGATGGGTTTATTGTACATTTACAACTTACTTTATTGTAATCAACAGTCAATACACAGTATTGAGTTAAGTCTCATGCAAAATATTTGACATTTCTGTATATACTCTTCATCATTATGGCCTAGCTTAGGGCCAAGGGTCTCCTTACCAGGTTTCGCTAAATTAAAATTGATACATGTATAGTTTTTACATATTGTTTACATACTTTTAAAATTAATATCCACTATACTGAAATATGTTTTACACAATTGAAATATGTTTAATAACAAAAATGATAGGATTTATCGTGTAAAACACTGGATATTTAAATACAACGCACTTATTTAAATGTACATTGTTTAATCAATGGCCTACGTTAATATCAGAACAGAAGTAAATGAGAAAAAAGAAATCTTACTCTATAGTAATACCACTTGCGTGCACGCCATCAAAGTCAAAAAGCACTGCATACCTGAAGCCATAAACTTTAAATTCAGAGGGTCTCGGGTTCAAACCCTGCTGATATTATCGTTTGCTCCGTGTCTCGGAAAACACGTTAAAGTGGTCCCGGCTGTTATGTACATCTATATCAGTCGTTATTGAAATGTTAGTGCCTTCTAATATTCTGACAGCTGGTTTAATATAATGTTTCCCTCTGGGTTGCGGAGGTCAGACGGCAGTCGCTCCGTGTAGTAACTGAAATTCAGCCAAATCTCGTCAGATCCAGTGAGCAGACCCAGCCTAAGCTTAAGCCTAGGGCAACCGGGATTAAACTAGAATATGAGGATGACCGCCTAGGAAAATTCCGATAACTACTTCAGTCGTGCTCCTGGACTCACCAGCCATAGCCAGGATACCAGCATTACACACTGCATACCCTATTCAAAATCTGCTTTAGCTTATTTCAAGCTGCCGAATAATGTACCTAACTTGGTTTAACGGTTTAAAGTTCTTCACACAAAAGAGATATCCGGGGACGATCGTTAAACATGCCTTCCGAAGTACTTCCGTACTCGATATGTTGTTTTGTATCTGTGATCGGGCAACCGCTACTTCGAGTATAATTTACACAGTTAACGCCATCAGTCCCAGATACAAAAGAAAACCTGTTTTGCCGGTGATTTGGTGTTGAAAGACTTTCATACATTGAAAGGCAAACGTTGCGTGAGACGTCCACTTGTAAGATCGCCGGCCGACATAATTAAGGTCGCAAGATTACGTTGCATGCAGGCCGCCTATCACATATCGCACCTTTCATACTATAAGGGCCCAATTCGAAAAATCATGATTTTTGGGAAAACGCATTTAAAGATTTTTGAGCCCCTATATTTTCACAATATCGATCATAACTACATAATACTTTTTTTTGAGATGTACCCCTATAATAGGAAAGCTACGATATGTAGATATGCAACAGATAACGCACGTATTACGATTTGTATTGAAATCATGCGTGCAAACTTGTTAACACCTACTGTGACGTCACTGCCGAAATTTTGTGACGAGAAATCCAAACTGGTTCATCGACACTAATGCCACTGAAAATAAATATGTTATACCTAAAATCATTCATGTTACAGTATAAAAAAACAGCAGACGCGCGCGGACTGTAAGTAGCGGTGGCTTACCTCGACGATTGGTCGGGGTTAGGACACGCGAAATATGTATTTGCGTTTTCTATTGTATATTTATGTTTTTGACAGCTACATTTGGTCAAATTGGAAGTTCAAAGGGGCCAATGTCCAGCAGTGGACGTCTTTGGGCTGATGGTGAAAAGACTTTATGCCTCAGACGAATGCTAGGCCAATCCAGGGTCTGGAGCGGGTGGTGCCATGCAGTTTCCATCAGGATACCGTTTCTTGAACGCTGTCACCAAATCTGGATCCACTAAGCGTACTCCGTCAACTTGGTTTCCCAGTGTTATCCTATTAAAAGAAAACAGATTTAAAATCAAAAAGGGAAAATCAAATGAGGTTTAAGGTATTTTTCTTGTTATTGAGAGTTCAAGCCACTTTGTCAACAATAAGACTGATTACTTTTTTGTCATTTCACATTAATATAATATCTGGAAATTGGAAGGAGACTCTTCAGGACTAAAGTTTAATTGCTAGGTTCTACGTCATTTAGTAAGAGAGGAGTTTTTAGTAACTTAATTATACTCTAACTTTACATGCCGCGCGTGGGTGTGTGTGTGAGTATGTGTGTGCGTTTAAAGGTGTGTGAAAGTGTTTGTGTATGTGGGCGCGTGTATGATTTAGGTGTGTGGGAATGTGTGTGCTTGGGTGATGTGTGTACGCGTATGTGTATATGCGTACGTGTGCGTGTGTCTATATGCGTGCATGTGTGTAAGTAACTGTAAATTATATAATATTTTTACAATTACGATGCCACTGTACGGTGCAGTATTGTTAATAGCGTGTGAGAACCCCACTAGTTCTAGTTTAACTAACAAAATAGTAGACAATATAAACTTACCAATTAGGTTGAACGTTGTGTGGTCTACCAAAGAGTTCAATTTTTCTTGTGCTAGGACTGAGGCGCTCTGAAAAATTTAACATTTGCTAATATACCTAAAATACAGAGTGCAAAAAATCTTGATCAAAGGCTACGCGTTCTACATCATGACAAGATATATTACGTAACAATTTAAGATTTTGTGGCAAAGAAATAACTCACCAATAATGCCGTATATTTCGTCCGGCTTGTGCGAAGTAGCTCTCACTTCGGCTACTATCACATCGCAGTCTAGTCCTCTGTTCAGATTATCTGGATTTCCTTTCATGCCAACCTGTAACGAGGAATTGTGAAAAGATTAAAGACACTAACATCATCATCATATCCTAGCATTATCGCTAATTACTATTCTAACCAGATTAAGCTGAATTTCAATTGTTGAGTACTCAAAGATCTCTTAGTAAAATATTTGATAAGGTTATATTTAATCAATTATAATTACTTTGTCAATTCTCTCTGAATGCCTTATTTCATTTTTAGCAGTATGGTTAACTAAGAGTAAATCCACTACAGATGCTGGTGTAGCCCTAATGACGCCTGGGAAGACAGGCGGAATGCGATTGAAGTATTTTGTGATCTTTCGAAGGCATTCGATTGATTTCACCATCCAACTTCGTTAGCTAAATTGACATTTACCATGGTGTTCATAATAATTCTTTAAAATTTATTAAGTATTAAAAATTCCACAGGGTTCGATTTTAGGCCCATTATTGTTTCTCATATGTTAATGATCTACCTTTCTATACCAGAGATATGTGCGAAACAGTTTTGTTCGCTGACGATACGTCTCTGATATTGAAAGTGAACATAGGCAAAGATTATTATGTCAGGCTAAAATTGAGATTGTCAGGCTAATACTCTTGCGAAGTTTATACATTGGTTTACGGTAAACAATCTAAACTTACGGTTAGGGCCCAGGGTCTGCTTGCTGGTCTAACCAGATTAAATAAAAGAGAAACATCTATCGGAATGGGACCACGCTGGTGATACCGCGGGGCTGCTGCTAGTCATATAATAACAATGTGTACTGATTCTATAGTTTACTGTGCTAGTACTATAGTGTACTGTACTAGTACTATAGTTTACTGTACTATTACTAGTGTACTGTTCTA
The DNA here is from genome assembly GCA_949126915.1 of Musotima nitidalis. Lineage (NCBI taxonomy): Eukaryota > Metazoa > Arthropoda > Insecta > Lepidoptera > Crambidae > Musotima > Musotima nitidalis. Next base: position 5,791,982 of record OX421435.1, read on the forward strand.
GTACTACAGTTTACTGTACAAGTACTATAGTTTACTGATCTAGTACTATAGTAACTGTAATATTACTATAGATTATTGTACTAGTACTATAGAAACTGATCCAGACTTTAAAAAAAAGCCACCCAAAATCATCAACTTTCAGTTTAGTTTATTAAGCCACACACATAATATCATCGCATATTGATATCAATAGACCATATAAGGGCGACGTCACAAGTATAATACAGTTGTAGACACAGATATAAATATACAATAGATAACGCAAATGCATGTTTTCGCGTGTCGAGGTGGGCCGCCGCTACTTACAGTCGGCGTGCATCTGTTGTTATTTTTTTAAATACTATAACTTAAACATTGGACACATACATACATTCACGCTTGTTTCCCCGAAGGGGTAGGCAGAAGCATATTATACGCCCACACTTCGCCAATTACATAGTTGGCCCCACGTAATAGGTGGCAAGCCTATTGCCGCTTATCGGACACTGTTTTGTTCGCCAGGGCCTCGTCCGTTGATCCATCGATGCAGCACTTGAGGTTGGCCTGGGCTCCTTGGGTTTTGGTACAGTAGGCGTTAAAAGTCGGCACTGATTTCAATACGAATCGTGATACTTGCATTATATATTGTAGGCTCGGAACTGGCACTTAGATTCACTTACACTTAATTATTTTTTGTTTTATTTCTTCTGTCGTGGATAACGTCGCTGATTACGCAATAAACCAAATTTAGTTTTAGCCTTTTTAATATTATATATTATGTAACTGTTGGTTGTCCTAAATATAATAAAATGTAAGTGAATCTAAGCTTCGTGATTTAGTGTAATAATATTTCAATTGTTTTTTTTTCATTTTTAATTATGACGTTTTTAATACTATGTATAATAGTTTATGAAATAAATATTTTTTTACTTTATTTTAATCTATATCGGCGGTTGTGGGTATGCCCATCATGCCCATAACGGTGGATCCGTTGATAGTATAGCGCATTAGATGTACTTACAAGACAATGTTCCTTGCCATGGTTGAGCCAGTGCCCAGTGCGGCCGGTGCGGATGATTCGCTGCAGCTGGTTCGTCTTCACCCATATCAGCTCGTCTACTCTCTCGTACCCCCACAGTTTGAGGCATTCTCGTCCAAGCTCCATCGCTCTAAGTTCATAATTATAAAGAATTAGTGGTAATTAAATGCAATAAGTAAAATAAATTAGTTTTACACACAATGCCATTATAAATCATAGCCATAGTAACTAATTTTAACCGCTACTAGAGTCTCCGGGTTACCGCGGACGAATTGATTTTTTGTAGAAAAAGATTCTCGCAACTATTAATAGCAACAAAATATATGAATAAATAATAGCCTGTGTTATTTTGAAGTATAAACTATAATATTGTTGTTAAGTATTATTAAAAATTCAAACAGGTGGTGTTGTATTGTTCCTATCAAGATCTAAGCAGCTCAAGCCAACCTCACCTGCAAGTGGCACCACTTGCCAATCAACGGAAAATTAAGCCATTTTAGAAATCTAACTAGATTTCTAATAAACTCACGAAATACACCTGCCTTCGCCACTCCGCAAGGGTTTTGCGTGGCGTGGTGGAGTATGAGAGTCTGAACCGAATTCTTCTCACCTTTTTTCGTAAGCGCAGGCCCGTGCTAAAAAGCGGGACGACAACGGGCACAGATGATCACTATTTTGCAATAATTACTATAAGCCATACCTGCCAGTGACCCAAAGGAAGATCAGCCCGCTGTCTTGCAGCTGCGGCACGCCGAGACAACGCATCTCGTCGTCAGACATGGTCCCGTATGGCAGCTCCATGTGGATATCCCATGGGGGGTCTGCCATTATTACCGCGAACTTACCTGACAACCAACTGATATCATTATTACCACATTTCTCGACATGAGGAAATCCGTAGAAGGACTGGAGTGTCCGACATAGCGAGGAAAGTTTGCAAACTGAAGTGGCAGTGGGTGGGGCAAATAGCTCGAAGAACTGACGACTGATTGGACGTTAAGGTTTTTCAATGGCGTACGCGACCTGGCAAACGTAGTAGAGGACGGCCTCACATGCGATGGACTGACGATCTAGTCAAGGCGGCGAGAAGCCGATGGATGCAGGCCACTCAGGATCGCTCTATGTGGAAATCTTTTGGGGAACCTATGCTTAGCAGTGGACGTCATATAGCTGAGTTTATGATGATGATGACATTTCAAGTACAGGTTCAGGTTTACTCTAATAATGCGTTAATCGTAGTAATTTATACTTAATTAGTGCTAGCAAACTTTCTAATCATACTCAGAAGTGGCATGGTGCCGTGTAGCGCGCCATTATCGCCGCGAACTTACCTGACAACCAGCTGATTTCATTGTTATCATATTTTAATTACGATTTTGATTGGTTTACTCCTCTTTATAATTCTGTGTTACCCTAAACCACCAACGCCACTATTTCTTGTGGTTTTTTTAATTGCGTCAGCACGCTTGTGCTCCAAAGAAACACGGTCTGCTGCGTGCATTTCATTGTATACTACTATTTGCAGTTTTTATTAACAGAAGTAATGAAAATCGTTTCCCAATTATATGTATAGGGATCCAACCAAGACCTAAGGAGCCCAAGCCAACCTCACCTGCAAGTGGTGCACCTGCCGATCAACGGACGAGGCACTGGCGAACATAACAGTGCCCGGCAAGCGGCAATAGGCTCGCCACCTATTACGTGGGAACAACCATGTATGTTTCCCAATTATTATTTTTAGATAATGTCTCTTCTTATGATATCTATAACGTGTTGCCTTTGGCTTTAATCGAGGCATGTCACTTACCTGCTCCGACATACAAGGATCCTGTAAGGCGGAGCAGGTTAGTGATGTGCATTACATAATTTGTTTTGATTTTACTGACTTACCCAAAAATGTCATGTCAAGATATCTCAAATCGCACTGGATCCACTGAGGAGGTGTTAACGTGAGCACTCCATCAGGCTTGGACACTACACTTGCACCTGTGAAATAAACAAGCTTTTATATTTATTCATCGTTATTCATCGTCTTCATCAACATCACCGTCATAAATGTTATCGCCCCCATCATTATCACCAACTTTGTCATCATCATTTTATTCACCATCAAACCAATCACTATTATTACCATCCTCCTGCCCTGTTCCTAGTTTATCATCACCACCATCAGAATTATCATCACTCTCAATCACCTTTTCACTAACATCATCCTCATTATCCTTATCATCATTCTCCAGCCCTACTCCCAGTTTACCTGGGTCTTTAATGTCTTTCGTTCCACTCACCTCGTTTATCTGCCATTGACTCATTCACCGCTTTCTCGATCATATCATTCATCACTTACTCAAGACATCAGTTTCGGTCATTATTTGCTACACTACAATGTACTAGACGTGCGCGGCGGATCGCGAGCGGCTGCTACTACCTCCGTGTGACCCTTCCCTTTGAATCACTTTATCTATTTAAAAACTGCATCAAAATCCATTGCCTAATATGAAAAACCTATGTATATAGGAACAGGCAGACAGCGGAAAGCGAATTTGTTTATATTATGTAGCGATTTTACGCCAAAACACCGACAAACAACAAGGTTCCTATTGTTTTTGTGCTATATTACATGTACAGTCAGCGCCAAAAAGGTACTTATACTATAATTAATAATAGTCAGAAGCAAACTAAGAGCCATTTAGAATGTAAAAGTTTCAGTTCAAAGCCGAGAACTACGTATTTTGCTCAGCATTGTATTTTGATCATTTTTTCTTTGAGACATATAGGTACCTCCGAAATCAAAAGCGTTAAAATTATTGGAAGTCACAAGTCATCACAAATTGTTTTAGAATATATGTTAAGCCTTATTTCTTAGTTTAATTTCTTTGACTCGGCGCGTGTGGGCTACACTTCGTTGCAGTTTCCTGTCAATATTAACCATATAAATGTCATCGCTATGGAGTTGGATAAATTTTCAATATTGCAAGCATCATTTTAAAAAAATTCAAATTTATATGAAAGTATACTGTAGTTATTTTTTGTCTGTGGATTTTTATGTTTAAAATTTATATTTTTAAGTAATTTGTGTGTCTGTGTATTTTTTTATACTTGATTGAATATGTATCTAGTGTACTTAGGATAAGTGAATGCCGTGTTCGGGTGTAATCGGAGTGCAGGTTTAGTTATATAGTATTTAGTTTATATAAGAATAATTATTCCTGATTTGTACTCTGTTGCTGTACCATAAATAAATAATAGTTTACAAACTTAACACTTGATCTTGATTGATTTACAATTTTATAATTCCGGTCAATTTAGACAAAAATAGTGATCACACAACAAAAACTCTGGCGGAGACCTTGGGTTTATAAATATAACAATAAAACGGCAAAAGTCCCCATCAATACCATGAGTGCTAAAAAGTAATTTGACTCTTACAATAACAATATCCCAGGTATAGTTTTTCTTATAAGCCATGACCATTATGGTTATGAAGACCATTTATATAGAGAATTTGGGGTATTAATCTACAACTTAGATTTAAAGCTTTGATCTACATCCTTGATCTACAACTTCGATCTCGATCTACACTCTTGATCTAAAAAATTAAGCTTTCGTGAAATGAATTTCATGAAAATGAAGAATTTTTGTTATTTCTATATTTTTTGTTATTATGTTATGTTATCTATCTATATATATAAAAGAAAGTCGTGTTAGTTACTGCACTTATAACTCAAGAACGGCAGAACAGATTTGGGCGAAAATTGGTAGGGAGGTAGCTTAGAGCCAGGAGACGGACATAGGATACTTTTTATCCCGTTCGATAGCGTTCCCGTGTGACTTGACATGAAACGTCAGTCACTATAAAACGTGATATAACAAAAAAGAATCAGACTTGGAATAACGAAAAGTAAATGACAGTAATGACGTATGGATGACAATTTGATATTTGTAAGAAATCAATATTCAAACTATTTCTGACTTCTTGGCGGGAATGTGAAAATGAGTTTTGAAATAATTTTTTAGGTGAATTGAAGTGAAGTGAAGTTTAATAAATAATGCCGCGAACAAGACTATCGAATCTTTCCCGACAAAGCCGTAATGCAAGAAGTATACGAAATACTGGAAATGAAAGGACTGAAGAAAAATAAAAAATTGCACGTGAACATCGCCGCAATAATATGGCTCGAATTCGTGCTTCTCAATAAATAATAATAAAACAAAAAATGTCGTGTATCACAAAGTACTTAAGTAAAGACCAACTTTGTATTAAAATACAGAAATAATAATGAATGATTAATGTAGGTATTTAATTATTTTTTGTAATTTTTCCAATAAAATAAAAACACAATCTGCTTATTTATTGTCATTAAGGCGGAACAACGTTTGACGGGTCAGCTCGTTTGTTATAAAACTTACCATTTGGTATAGCTTTCGGTGCGGGTTCTGCTATTTTAATGGAATTTGCGTTGGGATCTGCACTGTCTACTTCATAATGTACATATCTGTAAAGAAAATATGTTTGTTTATTGTGACTTTAGTTATTTTTAGAAAAAAAACAAGATAATGACGTATAGAAACACGCCTGGACTTCTTGGCGGGAAAGTGAAGCGTCATGTCTGCAGTTTTGTTTTATTTTCTAAAATTTGTGATATTTCTAACATTAATGTGTAATAACGGTGGAATATTAACCGTTAAGTGTTTGTGAATATACATAAGTGTTGGTAAATCAAACAAAGCAGTGCAACATCACTTTTCAAATTCTCCTTAAGGAGGACTCCTACTGGGACCATACTGAGATCTCACATGTCCATGTGAGATCTCATACTGAGATCTCACATGGACATGTGAGATCTCAGTATGGTCCCACATCTTTACTGAGGACTCAAGGGGCTTTAGGGGAGGGTATCTCATTTACCATTTATCATCTTTATTATCACTCATTTTAATTTACTATGAATTATATATTATGAATATATCACTTACTTGACACTGGCTAGATGCCATGACACACAAAGCCATTATATAAAAGAAAAAAAAACACGCCTGTGGCAGCATATTATGGTGGTCAGATACATTATACGCCCAGTGACTGAAATTCGGCCAAATCTGGTTAGACCAGTGAGCAGACCCTGGGCCCTAAGCTTAAGTTCAGGGCACACCCAGATAATGATAAGATTATGATGATTATTGGCAACAGAGTCATCCTGCGTACTGGCTGGAACGGCGATCACCAACCCGTCTGCCCAGAGCGGTGATTACGGGCAAATACCCCCACCAAATGTTAATTATTGGGCCTACATTCAGTAGTGGACTTTATATGGCTGAAATGAAATTATACAGTAGAATAACTGACTTGCAGCTGTCCATGTGAAAGCAGGTGTTTAAGAAAGAGCAGTCCCCCAAAGATTCGTCAGTATGGCTCTGTATGATCTTTTTGAAGTGGAGTTTCTTGCATGTATTTGCTCCGGCGGCGCGACTGCATTCGGCTCTTGTACCGTGAGGGCAGAATTCCATCACTTGAGCCCCTGAATACAAAAGATCCAAATTATAATTCCAATTACATACAATCAAGAAGGGGAAGCCGAAAGGGGTAGGCAGCGGCATATTATAAGGCCATATTTCTCCAATTTTATTGTTGGTCCCACGTAATAGGTGGCGAGCCTATTGCCGCTTACCGGGAACTTGTATGTTTGGCAGAGCCTCCTTCTCACCTCGTCTTGAGGTTGGCATGGAGACCGAAGATGTTGGTAGGATCCTTATACACTTACAGCCTTACTAATAAAGATAAGCTCAGGTGTATATATCCGTTATATAGGTGATGCAAGCCATCGGGCTACCAATAAAAACATTTCTGACAAATCGGTTGTATACGTCTGTTTTAGAGTAGAAGAAAAATTACACAGGGCTTATTTACTCACGAACCGTAGTTTATCTATTGTGTAAGTGTATGACAGGTGTCCATTTTTGGTTCGTATCTTGGTTTTTAATATTTTTTGCTTTATACAGTTTATCAAATTTACTTAGATTTGAAATAGAGAACTTAAGTTACGAGCAATCGAAAAATATATGAAAGTTTCTCGTCACTCATAACGAATCAAAATTTAATATTATATTTTCCAATGACAATGTACAAAATAGTAGTAGATAATTGACTTATCAAAAAAAATATCTTTTACATTTTTCTTTATGTCTTGGTGTGTAACTTTATTCGCCATTGTTTAAATATGAATAATAAAATTTATATGAAAATTAAAGGACTGAAAAATCAATAAAATAATTGGACGTACACATCAGAAGTGACAATTATTGACAGCCAGGCAGCTCATAAACAAAACATGGAAAGATGACGTTCGTTTTGAAGTCTCTAATACTAGGTTCAGGTGAATTATAAATTACTATGTAATATATCCAAAACAATAATAAATAATAATATAAATAATCATTTGCGTACTTGATACAGTTTTATCATTTAAAAAGCATTATTTGCTGTTCCATGAACACATCAAACCATATGGTTTCTAAACGTAACGCTAAAATATTGTCACTGCTATGTTTAAACCATGTAAAGCAGACGTTTAACTATTCAGAGCTAATACAATGTTTATTGGTAGGGTCTTTGTGTAATTCGTGTATAACTTTACTCAAAGTTTATTCACTGGGTAACTGTTTACTCGTTAAGTAGCGGTTTAAGCATTTTTTATTAGTAAGACTGTTAATTTGTAATTCTATTTTCAAGACATGGATTATTATTATTATAACTACATGAAACTGTTAATTATAGAACAATATTCCTTGCCGTTTATAAAATCATTTACACTATAATAAGCCTTCTTGCACCTTTACACTTTACGCCACATCATCTGGTAGCGTATTGGCATGTCAACTATTCCCCGCAAAAGAATTTATGGAGCCTATACTTGACAATTGGTTAAGTAGAATAGCTGATAACATCCAAAGCGCTATAAAGCTAAACACACGTATCTACATATTGTCAGGAGCGTTAGGGCGTGTTCCGACATCAGGCAGGGGGTAAGGTTACCGTCTAACTATAAATCCCCGCCAAAGTCGGTCACATACGCCATGGTCGCATAAGGAGGTGGGTGGGGGGGGGGAGACGAGTTACATTGCGCCTCTCTGATGAGGTCTTCCAGGTTATATTATCTGAGGACGTTGGCCGCGGGCGGGATGTCTGAAGCTTTGAACCTTGGCATTGGCCCCCCCTCCTCTTTTTCAACAGCGGTGTTCGTTGTCGGAACGGTAGTGGGTTGGCTGGCGGTCGCGTCTGCGCAGTGAGTCCCACACTACCCTCTCGCTTCCACTTTGGCCAGGAGGCATTGCGTAAAGGTATTTTGTTACCGTCGGAAATAAAACAATACGCTTTGGTTGCTTACAACAATTTGACCCTGTATATTAACAGTGGTGCTGCTTTTTTCCAATAGAAACTATATGCTTTATATTAATGAGACTAACCTCCTTGACTCTTAAATTTATCAGCTAACGACTTCTCCTTGGCCGTGGGTTTACTCAAGAGATCCATGATCTCCTCTCCTACTCTTTTCACTGCTTTCTCTCGACTAGAAGGCATAGCCAATAATGACTGACAAAAAAACAAATTTATTAATCTTCAGAACTATCAAAATAAATTTAGAAATTATTGTACTAAGCAAAGCCTAATAAGCAATAAATTTATAAAGCAGCTGTCAGTTGCGTTTTGTTGTTTCATGTCAGTTGCGTTTCGTTATATCACGTTTCATATCTGACGTGAAAGGGAAAAAAGTGTCCTTTCTCTGCTGGTTTTATTTAAGTATTCCTGGTTGTAGTTATTTATTGTCTGTGTATTTTTTGAATGAATGAATGACGTTTTCGGCTGTAATCGGAGTATAGGTTTGGTTATACAATATTTAGTTCATATAAAAATTATGATTCTTGATTTGTACTCTGTTGCTGTACCATAAATAAATAAGTTACCTACCCGTAAATTTTCACCTAATTCGGTTCAACCGTTTCTGAGTGATAATAAGTGAAACTAACACGACTTTATTATATATATCATTTCGATTGCGACGAAAATCAGACTTTTATTTACCATTATATCAGAGTCACTTTTAACTGTTTTTTTCTCATCTGTTGCTGTTTTGGAGACTTTAGGCTTTGAACTGTCTTCTGCAGCTTTATCACCTAAAAAGGAAAACATATTTTAATTATCTTAGCCCATAATGTATAACTGCCAGACCTTGTCACAGTCCAAGATTGAGGGATTGAGATCCACTTTGAAAACTGAGTGCGAATTAGAAATCACCAGCCATCTTGCTGTTAGATTCTTTCAAGCCATCCAATGCTCCTATCGGCTCTAACCAGGCTTAAGGCTGCCTGTCCATTGAAGCGGAGCGGAGAAACGGACAAAATTAACCAATGGGAAGGCGTAAAATCTGTGCTAAACTCCTGTCCGCGAATCGTATTGGTTAATATTTCTCCGTTTCTCCACTCTGCATCCGCTTCTACTGCTAACTGCTGTGATAACCACAACAGCGACGTTACATACCTTTGAAAGCATGGATGCTCTTGATATTAAATCACCCAAAGGCTGACCAATATGAACCTAGGATTTACTTCGGTGATTGTTTCTAACCATCTATAGTCCGGCAATCTCGTGCGCGACCGTCCCGCGGGGTGACAGACGGTACGAGATTGCTGGACTATAGTATAGTCAGCGTCAAATAGTTTGAACTATCTAAAGCGCCATATATATCGGAACACGACCTAATGCTCTCGACAATTGAGACGTGTGTGGATTTTAATGGCGCTTTGGATGTTACGAACTATATGAGACTACCACTGAGCCACGAGTGGTTCAGGTATAATAAACAGCAATAGTTATAACTCACCGATTTCATCCAGAACCTTGCATACTAGCCCGAAAATAGAAAGAGCTTCAGTTATTATAAAATTATCATAAAAATCAGTTTAACAAATAGAAATCACTAGAAATATGAACCGGTGTAAAAGGCTCTCTTGAAGTTCTGAGTTTGTTTCTCTTAGAGGTAATATATGGATATTTCTTGTCTTAGGCTGTGTTTTTGATGACTTTTAAGTTTATATTTACAAAACCAAGACATTCTAATTTTAAATAAGAGGAAGTCATCAAAAAGTGTACTAATTGTTACTAAAATCATCAATATCTACTATGCCTATTAATCTCCTACTGTTAAGTATTTCTTACAGTAACCAAGGCATAGGCAGGTGTGTTCCGTCCTGCTTTTCCTATTCCTACTTTGGCATAACAACATATTTATCACCAGAACCAAAAGCTTAAGTGTAAGAAGCTCTCAAGATGTTCATCTTTGGCAAAAGTGAAATGTCAGAAATATACAAATAATTGGCTGTGTGAATTCTGCTTAATATTGTTTATTTTACCACCTAACAAAACATATCAATGACCAATATTCTTTAACTATACTGGCCTGTGAAACGAAACATCACTTATTTTATAAGTTTAAAAATTAGTGATTTATTTGCCACATGTAAATTTTTGGACTAAAACAAAGATATCTTTACAAAACATTATTACAATTTTCAAAGCGTCATACTTAGTGGATTTATATGTAAACAACAATCGTTGAAATAACAATTACAATATAACCAGAATTACCTTTTCTTTTGTTGCTGGATGACTGTTCTTCCATTAAAGCTGCCAACACGGCAGCAAGCTTTACCGACTCAGCACTGACTACTTCTATACCACCATCGGTAGTAGTCTCGGTTCTTTCTCTTATTCTGAAAATTATTGTGATAATTTGAATCTTTTCTAATGTCAAATTGGTCACACAAAAATTTATTCAAAGTTATTATAAACAGGTAGAAATTATTTAATGTGCCGTGTGGTACCGGCCTAGAATAGTGCCACTCTCTCATCTCACGGGGAGTCGTAAGAAGAGAAGTCCTACATGGGCAGCTGTGTTATTTTGCGTACTGGCTTGAACTGCAATCTACAACCCGCGTGCCTGGAGTGGTGACTATGGGAAAATATCCCTAATAGAATAGATTGGGGAGGCCAATGTTAAGCAGTGGACTTTATAATCTGACATGATAATGATGATTATTTAAGATCGCTCAATATGGAAATCTATTGGGGAGGCCTATGTCCGTGGACGTCATATGGCTGAGATGATGATGATGTATTTAAAAATGTAGGTTACAAGGATGAAGCAAGTTATGTTATAAAGTACTAACGATATCAGCTTTTGTGTAGCAAATTTTTCCAACAAACTCGCGACAATGCTTGCATCAACATCTTCAAGACCTGGAAGCAAAGCGCTTGCTGTTGCTGGGAGTTGTAGCTGCATGTCAGATAAGACTTGAAGAAGTTGGACTTCTAGCGATGCAGAAGGTACTGGCAGCTTCGTTTTCTCTACAGTCTGAGGTTCTAAAAAACAACAAATAGGGTTCATTCTCTATAATCAGCATGGAATAATTAGAACTGTTTTTGTTCATTGACTGCAAACTTTGATAGTTTTGATGACTCTCGTGGTTTATTCATACGAAACCCTTTGAGGGGGTTTCAGCGCAGGATCGGGGCAGTGCCCCCTGGCCGCAGTCTCTTGCAGCGCCAGTGAATACGGGCGCGTCGTTGGATTGGCTAAATTAGCCTATGGTAATATCTGGATGGCGTCAGGTCTCCCGAGGGATTAGGCTTTTGATGACTGTTATGGGGTGGTGGCGAATAAACCTACACTCCACTCCTGAGGTTGTGAATCCGATTCTCACACAGACCTTCTTTTCTTTTAATTTATAAATCTTTGAGTGCAATAAAATAAATATTCATGTTCAACCAATATTTGTTCTGGTCAGGGTATTTTCCTTCGTATATTTTATTAAGTTTTGGCTTCCATAAAAACTCTATTGAGCCAAACTTGAATAAATAGTTTTGACTTCAATTCCGTTATATCTTATAGTATGTATAAATTAATGTGTGCTCTGTATTAACAATGGTGTGTATGATTGTAATCGGTTCTCATGTAAATCTGAAACCTATATTTTATCAAATGTTAAAGTATGCATGTAAACTTGTTGGTTATGGGAGAACATGGGAAACTAGGTAATATTTTATTCATATTGACTCGGTTGTTTTTGGCTAGTTGATTTTGAGTGGATGCTCTCATGCATACATGATATACTTTATTTTTGTTTATATGATCAAAATATCAACTTTGAATCAGGGATGTAGCGAACATTCGCATCCGCATCTGCAGATGCGGAACTTCCGTATAGAATTGGACATCTGCATCCGCATCCGTATTAATCAGTGCATATGTACATGCAGATGCAAATACCATGCAAATGGCGACAAAAAAGAATTGGGCAAAGCCCGACAATTGGGGCGCGTGCCGGTCGCACGTGACAATTTTCAATGGAAGTAAAGAAATTCGTGACAAAATTCGACACACTACAAAAATAAGTATATGTTTGATTTAATTACAATAAAAATATTAATAATTATCACTGTTTTAATTCTTCATTAATAGACTTTATTTACATAATGTCTTAAACACCCACATCCGCAGACGTGAGCCTTCAAAACTCCGTATCCACATTCGCATCTGCGGAATTTGAATTGGAAGCACTATACAGTGTTTGAAAAGGTCACAAATGTCATAATATAACTTTTTCTTGACCTTAGCAGAAAGATTGATTGATTTTAAAAGGAATTTGATCCTTAGATATGTCATAAATACCTTGCAAATATAATTATTTTCAAAGAATTTATTACATACCTGTTCTATGTCAATCACAATTTAACTTGTTACTTATTATTAATCCAACTTACATCTGAGTTATAACATACAATATGTTAGGACAATTGCTCTGGTTTGCAATTTTTTAATGTAAAACAATTTAATATGGTAATCACCCGGAATTCCCAAATATAGCCGCGAAGGCTCGCGCACCATTGTTCATAGCAAGGACTAAGTGCGGAAACCACCACCACTAACATAGAACATACCTGGAATTCTAAACAACTTTTAATAAATTATATAAATTTTCGATAATATAAGGAAACTTGTCTTATGTATTCAAAATGATTGTAAACAGTTGCCAACATCAAATCTTTACCATATTAATATAACATATTGCAAATATGTAAACTAGCCCAATCTTCTCCTATCCCTCTATCCTATTGTTTCCAGGGTTCAACAGAGACAATGCTAGGATGATGATGATTTATAAAAAACACTACGTTTCAAGTTATATATTTTACATTTGTCTTAAATAATGTTGACCGTTACGCAATAAACCACATTTAGTTTAAGACTTTTATATTAATATATTGTGTAACTGTTTGTTGTCCTCTATATAATACATAATATAAATAAAAAACATACTTTGTACGTGATTTGGTCACCTACGGCATTTTTACCACAAGAAGTTGGTACCCAGTAATGCCAAATGTACTTACGATCATTCTTTTGGGGAGCAGGGCTTGATGAACCACGTTCTTTAGGTGATCCTTCCGACTTGTCAGGCCCTGACAAACTGTTACTGCCAAGAATATTCTGCCGTTCTTTTTTGCGTTTTTCTAGTTTTTCACGGAGACTATTTCTTTTGTTTTTAACTGCTTGTATTTCTTCCCACGCATCTGACATCGTGATAATTTACTTTTCTGGTATTTCTGACTTAGGACAAACTTGCTCCGATCTCAGTTACTTGATCTGAGGCTCCGATGATCATTGGGGAATAATAAACGTCTTTAACCTTATTCTAAAATTGCTATTTTTTAACAACTTTTGACTTTCTGTGAATTTGAATGTGAAGTTTTCATGTGCATCTTTGTTTTTAATGGGCACATAAAATTCATTACTAGAGATTAATTAAAATCATTACCATACACTACATTACGAGAAAGTAACAAAATAACCGGTTAACTGACAGTTTGACACTGCTGTGACGGACGGTGGTGCTCAAGAAACCATTTTGATTATTTTTGATTGTTTGTTTGAATGAATGAACGGAACGAATAAAGACGTTTTTTTTTATTCTTAGATAATTATGTATCTTATGAGTATTTGCCAGTAAATAATTTGATAAATCAAGAGTCTGTTACAGTGTAGTCAATTCAAAGTTCTATCCCAGTAAAGCAGTGAAAATTTTAAAATAATAAAATACTTCAGCAATGTATCCTATTCTAAAGCTAAAAACGAAGACGACTAAAATTTAAATTGTTGCAAGTCTGTACCTACTTCAATCTTGCAACCTCTCTATGAGTATGTTTTCATGAGTTTTGTGTTAGAACTTCTTTCTTAAAATTTTATAAAAACGTAACTTTTGTGCTCATTTATATGCGTCAAATTTTTCAACGTCACTAAGTGCTTCTTATTTGTTTTGTGAATATAAGAAATAATAAGTTATGCCTTTTGCCCCTGAACTTAGAACTCATGCACAAAAAGTGTGCTCCCTTTATAAAAGAGCAAGCAGATTATTAGAATCTTATTACATCGCACGGTAATTCAAATTGATCTATTAGTACACTATAGAGCATAGCATAAAAAGTTTATTAATTAGCTTCTTAAATAGATACGTAATTGTCGTAGCTTTTAAAATTTTCAATAGTCACTGCAACAACGTATATCCTTTCTATCTAGTTAGGATTAGACCCAAGTGTACCGTCATGTCATGTGGCAGAAACATGTAACCTTTAAGTTAACTACTTAGTATGAAGTTAAGAATGTCCTCCGTCAATCTACAATGGATCCGCATAGTGAAGCTTGAACCAATAATTGAAATTGAGAGATATGGCTCGTGAGAAGGCCCGAGCTCAGTAAGTAGTGGGACGTTAATGGGCTAAGATAACGATGATCAAGTACTACAAAGTGCATAAACCGATAAAACTAATGTCATCTTTTTGGAGAAAATATTAAATTTTAGATATATTTGCTTCTTTTGGGGGTTTTATCCTCGTAGCATATGTCATTTATATTGGCCAGTGATAAAGACGTAAGAGCACAAAGGTGAAATTTCACCGCGGCGCACGGAAAGGGTAGTTGGGTAAAGTTTTGCTATGTGATTGATTTCACTGCACACCACTGACTGTCATGCTACGTTAACGTTAAGCGAAACGATGGCTGGTTCATGCTTCATAGATGTGAACGGGTGCCGCCAGTGGGTACTGGTCTGCTTAAGTCTACTATACCTATTTATCCTTAATTATGTTTATCAAGCACATTTTCTTGTAACTGGCGTGAGAAAAATCCAACCTTGACGATTTTCTAGCCCATTCTTTTACGATCAAGCTTCTGCCCGCAGTGAATAGGCGCGTTAGTTTTTAAGTTTTACTTTCATAACAGCTCTACTAAGCAAACTTGAGTACCTACATGATTTTGATTTTAATTGGTACACGCGTTCGTTGCTCAATATGCACTTATATACCCCAACGCTGTCAACGATTTGCGCGTGCACGCGGTGCACAATAATATATGATTTAAAACTGTGTTGCGCCTTAGTCAGTTCGTTTAAAGCGAATGCTGCAGACGCTGCACTAGAAACGTTAACCCATTATGGATCAAACATATTGCCACGCAATGAAAATGCGCCGCGTGTTTGCTGATAAAATGTGCAGCAGTAAGTTGCTTTGTTGGTCTGGCCTTAGAGAAAATTCACTTTAGCATTAGAAAACTATAACATTAGGTATGGATGATTACATTTCCTCCACAGATACATCATAAGATATCAACAAGTCATATTAAGAAGCGAGTTCGATAAAAATAAATGCGTTAATGATCCTCAAGAACAACGCCGTTTGCTCTGGGTTGGAGAAAATGAAGTATTTATGAAGAAATGTCCTGTGCCAATAACAAAATGTGAGCACAATTTTATGAACTAAGTGGCTTTAGTACATTTAGCTAAGTAAGGTAAGGTAAGTCTGTCTAGCCCCTTAACATTACTGCAGCTGGCAATGACTTGGACGGATAAACTTTAATTATTGTTTTGTACTATTTATATGATACGAAATGGAATTCGACCTAATACTGAGAGGGTAGGTACTTGGTTCGTGAGAGGAAGCCCGTGCTGAGTAGTCGGACTTAATAGGCTAAGTTGATGATGATGATAACGTAGTAGTAGCACACGAGGATTACGCAATTCGTAACTCATTGCAGAAATTGTGACCTTATTCTGATATTAATTGCAAAGAATGAAAGATATCACACTTACATCATATGAATATTAGTTTAATCCTCTTAAATTTATAACAGAAATAATACTATACATACAAGATGTTTGAGTTTGTAGATGTTATAAATATGCTGATTTTTCTTCGATATACTTTCTGGCACTTATGCACTGCTACTCTGCTGCATCACACGTATCTATGGTGAAAAAGCTCTGTTGTAATATCTCAAATAATTTCACTCAAACAATAGACATTGGAAATCAATAGGTACATATTGTCACGCCTTTTTTCTGTAGGGGTTCCACTTTCTATAGTTTAGGCACGATTATGGCTTCATTCAGAATCATTAACCTTCTCATACACACCCGTCGGTTTGGGTTTTTTGACTTTCTCCAAAATCTTTTGAATTTGGTCATTACCCTTCCAACACTTCCCTTCACTCGTCCATCAGACAACACTTTCTTTAATATGCTTTTATTTATACTCTCAACATGATCTAACCATCCCCTGGAACTCCTCAGCCGAAGACGCAAGCAAACTTGGTCATCACCAAATAGAATATTATGAATAAATTATGTTATAGGTATATTATAGGTAAAAATATAGAATAATAGGTATTTGATGAGCGACTTGCTCATTCTTGACCCTTTAGTAAACTCTTGTAAGACAATGGTCCAAAAATAAGTTAAACAGCCATGGAGACGCTACATATCCCTGTTTAACCCCTTTAAAGATACCAAACCAGTCCGTGCAAGTCTCATTGATCCTGACACAGGCGTTGCAACCTATATAAAGAGATTTCAGCGCCCGTATCAGGTCACCAATCCATTCTGAGGCAATATCAGTATTGCCACAGATCATCTTTCCCTCCGATTGGCCATTTCCAAATAGGTATACAAACGTGCAATAAATCTCTTTGTACTTTTCTATTAGATATTTAAGGACGTTATTGATTACGACCAACGAATGTTTTGTTTCAGTTCCAAGATCTATAGGAATTGCTGGAGGCGTTGCCTATGGCCGTGTAGTGGATCCTCCAGATTGGATTTTAGACTACTGGCATCCACTAGAGAAAGCCCAATATCCCGAGTACTTCAGGAAGCGTGAATGTCGAAAATGCGAATACATACAAAAGTGGCATAGCGGCACGTTATATTAAAATATGTTCAAAGTTTTATTGATTTCAAGTAAAACTGCTTTGATTTCTGGGTTTATTGTTTGTTAACTGAATACATTTTTATAAACTTTTTTTTATTTAAACAATTTTTTTTAAGTAATGCATTAGACATATATAAAGGAATCATAATTATCATTATTTAAGTTGCTGAGGCAACCTATTATAGAAAGTATAGAGAAAAATAATAACGTAACGTACATTACAAACACTTAATGGTTATTAATCCACCTACTAATGTAGTGTTATTACTCATAAATTTTTATATTATACTATATTATAATTAATACAATTAGAACTACAGACATGACGCTTCACTTTCCCGCCAAGAAGTCCCTTATTAAATATAATAAGAGGTTATTATATTGGGCTGTACTGTTTTACTTTTTGGCTTGACTTGACGTTTGACATTAAAGTTGAGTGGAGTGAAACATGAGTGGAGTGAAAACAAACCAAGTAAGTTTCTCAAGAGTGTGCATGTTTTTTTGAAAAGAGGTTATGAATTCTTGTAGATTTTATTGCGCAATTAAAAACATATTTGTCAATTTGCTGTTTTGATTAAATTCATACAACTAAACAATTATATCTATAAGTAGGGAATAGTCTATGAGCAGTTATGGCTAGTGAAGAAAATCAAATTGTCCCCAAAACGCCAATGACTGATGAAGAAAGACTTCTTTTATGCCAGAAACTTGACAAAGAACTTGATGATTTCATCGATGGGTTGGAGAAGAAGAGTTATACTGAAGGGTGGCCAGAAGATAGGTGGGAGGTAATATTTTTGTTATTCAAGTAGGATAACAGAAAATCTGTTGATATCTGATTAGGCTATCTGTTGACAAACCGTTGTTACGTATCTTATACTATATAAACCTACGTCCTAAAGGTTTGTAAATTCCTCTGAAAGTCAAAATTATTCATTAAAGTTTGGCTCAATAAAGTCAAATTCTCTTACAAATATCTATTTAAAAACAAATACAGCTTTTTCACTATGGGTTTGAGATAGGTAAGAGTTTCTTTGCCAATTCTCCTCTAACCTCCCTACCTCATCATCATCATATTATAGCAAAATCCTAGTTACCCTAGACTCAAGCTTTGGGCCCAGGGTATGCTCACCAGTTTATCCAAATTTTACCAAAACCCTCTGGGCCACTAGGCTACCACCGCTTTGCTTACATTTTACATTCTTTGATAAAATATTTATATGCATCTGGCAAATTTTGCGATTGGGCAAAGATGTATCTAAAATATTAAGCAGAGTACACAAATCCAAAAAATATTACAACTTTCTATTTACTTAACACTAGGAAGAAATGGAAAAGCACCCCTTCTTCATGAAGACAGTTCCTGAGAATGGAGAGTTGTCACCTATGGCTGAAGGGCTAGCAAGACTTAAATTTGATCCTGACGAAAACACTCCTTTGGAACTGGCCCTCAACTATAAGGAAGATGGCAATTTTAATTTCCAGCACAAAAACTATCGTCTTGCTATAATAAGGTAAATATTTTTGTCATTTATCGTCATCTCAGCCTCCTCTCACTTACCAAAGTGGGAAGGTATTGGGTAATAATATGCTGACCTGACCCAGAGCAAATTGTCGAAGGCAGGTGTGTGGAGCCCTGCTATTAGAATTTTTCAAGCCACCCATTAAGGCTTCTATCATCATGACTTAACAACTACCACATTTGGTGATAACCTGGACCTATATCTTCACATGCCCTCTCAAGCACGGAAGCGCTTGATCAAATGCCACACCAATGATCACCCATCCAAGGACTGATTTCGGAACTCTGCTTTACATCAGTGATCATTTTCGACCACCTAGCACGGCAAAGCTATGAGCGCTATAATATGTATTTAATGTTGTATGTATGTAAAATTATTAAATTCTTTTGTGAGCCTAAAAAATGGGAGATTTCAACTTATACATTTGTGTAATAACAATTATATCTTAGTAAAAGCAAAGCTTCTTGTACTGGTATGATAGTTCAATACTTTATATTATGTTGTGGTATGATATTTAAATACTTTATTGTGAATACAAAATTTGTATGTGTAACTTTGAGCCTAATTTCTAGTTTGTTGTACCTACGTAGTATGATATATATATAGGCTTGTAGGAAGGGCAGCGCCGCAGTGCCATAGTGACATCTCGGCATTAGCCTCTTTGGTGCCATTTTAATATTTTTGTTAATTACTGTATCATGTGTCACAGAATAAATTATTTTCATTCTTTTTTTTAATTTTCTAATAAAACTCTTAAAAAATAACCAGACCCAGACACCAGACACACCATGTTCATGTACATGTGTAATGACAACAAATATTTATTGTCTATGAGAACCTTAACAGCAGAAACCAGATTTACTGACACCACTCCACACACTCCCATGATCGCAGCTTGGAAAGTAGCTGGGACCTAGCTACTTTCCAAGCTTTCTTTTTAACAGTCAGTTGCACCAATTGATTGTGATCATCAGTTGTTCCAATTCACCAGTTATTAAATCATGTAACATGTTTTAGGGAACAACACTCAATCACTACATTTCTTTAAAAATATTATATTAGTACGCACTTGTAGCTCCGGTGGTCAGAATCATTTCCTGGAAAAAAGCAGCGTTCACAGAGTTCAGTCCTGGGATGGGTAACTGTTTCGCTTTTGATATTTGTTTTATTTATTTATTTATAAAACTTACAACTATCTTTACAGGCACCAAACCTAATACGATAGAGCAGCTGAGCTTACAATACCTAAATACCTAACTACATAATTCTTCACATAATTCTTATCTTACCGTGTTTCGAATGGCATATTCATCTGTTGATCCTTTAACTATATGGGTTAGTTATAAAGCCATGTTAGACTTCTTATTTAGGCTGCTTAAAAATATAACACCAAAGGCCCCACACCTGCATTCGCCAATCCCCACTGGAAGAGGATACTTGTACTCAGTAGTAAAACATTAGTGGGCTGACAATGATATACATACGTATTATTTTTTAACTATAATTTCAGTTACACAGAGGGCATCAAACAGAAAGCTGACGATCCATGCATCAACGCAAGCCTGTATAACAACCGCGCCCAAGCACAATGGAATTTAAAAAATTATCGCTCTAGCCTGTTGGACAGCGAAAAAGCCCTTTCCTTTGACCCCCAACATCTCAAAGCTAGATTAAGGGCTGCCAAAGCTGCCTTGGCCGTTGGAAAGTATGACCTTTGTGAACAGCACTGTTCTAAGCTAGATGACACTGATTTAAAGTCAGATGCGTTGTCAATAATGAAAACAGTCACACTAAAAAGAGCCGTACAAGAAAGGGATGAGAGAAAAAAACATAATAAAGCTGAAAAGTATCACAAACAACATGTTTTAGTCAAAAAAGCTATCATTGATCGAGGAATTAGGATAGCTAACAGTGATCTTGAGAATGAGCTGGATATGTCAGAACTGGAGCCAAGCGTACCAGGTGCAGATATGGTACACATTGAGAATAACGTTTTGATATGGCCAGTTTTGATTATCTATCCAGAATATCAAATGACGGAATTCATTAAGTCGTGTCCAGAAAATATATCTTTGTTATGCCAGCTGGAACCACTTTTTCCCGCACCTTGGGACGTCGATAATAAGTATGCTATTGATAAAATCAGTGTATACACTGAGGGTCATGATAGAATGCCACATGCGGTCGATCCCAAGAAAGAGTTAGGGGAAATATTGAAGCAAAAGTTCATTGAGGTAAAAGCAGGGACTCCGGCATTTTGTGTTTTACCCCGGAGTAGTGACGTGGAACGAAGGTTCTTACAGAGGTATTTAAACTAATTATATGTATATATTTCAAGTGTAGTTTGTTTTATTATTTTATTGCTATCTATTAAATGGTAACAACCATTCCCCTCCCGCGATATTTTCTACAAAAAGCGGCGCGCATTCATAATATCGTATTACCCACAGATATAGATAGACCTAGATAACGCAAGAGCAACTACTTCGCGTGCCCAGCTTACGAACAAAAATCGTAAGCGGCCACTTTCGCGCTCAGTCTGCATCGGTGTGCCGCGCTAGTCGGACGTCAGTAAAAAAATATAAAATGGTTAATTGCTCAGTTATAAATTGTAAAAACTGTACAAATGCGAGGAGAAAAAATAAAGGAAATGTTTCCTTCCATCGGTAAGTCATTTTGTGATTAATATTATGCATATTTAATATTAAAATCAATTATTTTTGATCTAATACCCTCTGTAATACCAAATTTGAGAAAAAACATAGGTCATCAAACGTTAACTGCATATTCGTGTTACATTGCGGCTTTTACTAGAAGCGGTTGATGCGACGTTTTGTTTTAACAAGTGATGAATATCGCAGCAAGTGATACTATCGTATATCGCATCGGTTTTGTAGTACAGGGGCTTTTATCATTTTTCTGTCAGTTTTAGCGATTAGTGCTGTTCATCGTAGGCAACACAAATCGATTCTCAAGAATTGATTTCGGAAACAGAGAAATGATTTTGTATTTTATAGGTACTAATTATGTAGACAATTTTAGTAAATAATCGTAACGTTTAGTGTTTGTTTTTTAGTTTTCCACATAAACCCAATTTAAAAGAAAAATGGATTGAGGCGACGGGAAAGAAAGATTGGTTCCCAACAAAGCATAGCACTATTTGTTCAATACATTTTGAGGAAGCATGCTTTGTTGAAGGGAAAAAGCAACGAATAGTAACAAAAGCAGCATATCCGACTATTGATGTACTGAAGATCACAACTGGTGAAGTTAGTTAATTGAGAAGTCTATGTACTTTCGAGCTTCGTCTATCTCATTACTCTGTCACAAAATCGATTAATTAATCGATTTAAACGATTCTTAATAATTATTTACTGTATACAATTACTCAATAAATAGATGTATTCGTACGGTAATTGAAAATTGAGAAATGGTATATACAAAGGCGATCTTTATTCAAAATTGAGATTAAAAAGTACCCTTTTGACGTGACAACGTCTTAAATTAGGTTGCGGCTGGGAGTCACTTATGAAAAAGTGTAACGCTCGGTAACGTTACGATGAGTCACCGAACGAGAGAGAGGCCCGGCGAATGCCTTGCGTCTCTCTCCCACTCAACTATGATCGGTCTGCCGCGCGCGCAGCACTAGTGTACAATGTTTTAGTAAACAAAATATATTTCTATAGTTAAAATTTGTGCAATTCTTATTTTCATTCAATTCCTTGTTCCTATTGTGCAATTTAATTATATTCATATCAATAAATATTCTACCGAGAAAAAGACGTTGTCACGTAAAATCTTCGCCCGTAAAAACGACTTTACAGGCAACCATTTTTTTTTTTCATCTCAATTTTGAATAAAGATCGATTCGAAAAGCAACGAGATCCCACCGAATCTCGTTGCTTTTGTAAACACTAGAACTAAATTGAATATAAGGTATTTCAATCGAATATTCACGTATTTATAATGGTAAACTTACTTGAAATTTTGGCAAAGGTATCCAAAAACGATGTGTGACCGTCGACGGAACGCGCACGAACACACAACCTCTCAATACGAAAACTTTCAGCGCACTGCTGGCTGGGTCAGCGCTTGCGCTAGGCGGGGGGTGGGGCGAAACGGGTGCCGCACGCGGCGGCGTCTTTGAATCGAGTTTATTTTCCCATCACTAAATAGTGCTTGTGACGTCATAGTAGGTAGTCAAAAAATGGCACGCTTGGTTTTCATACAAATCGTGATACTTGCGTTATCTAGGTCTATCTATATCTGTGGTATTACCTAACTAAAGTAATGCATGCAATGTTAGAAGTTTTTTTAATTATTGCTTTTATATCTTAGGCTACGTTATTAAAGTTACATACAGATATTCACGCCTGTTTCTTCGAAGTGGTAGGCAGGGACATTTCCTACGCCCAAATTTCGCTAATTTTAATGTTGGTTCGTGGCGAGAGCTAAATGCCGCTCTCCGGAAGCTTCTATCTTAGCTTAAGTCCATATCTTAAAATTATCCTGATTGACCTGGATTTAAGCTTACGGCCCAAGATCTGCTCACTATTATTACATGGAGCAACTGCCTTTAGAGACAATCCAGAGAGATTATTGGGCATTGGGAACAACAATAATAAAATAAAATAAAAATTCCCCACTGGTGGTCGTTGATACAACTTTCTAGTTTTTGTTGCAACCTCCACCAGTGGGGTAGGTTGGGAACAACGATAGTAGAATAAATATAATTTAAGGGTTTATTGTTCACAACCAAATTGGAAATATGATGCGTCTTCAGGGTTTGAAACCAAGACCCTCTCAATTTGAAGTCAATGTCTCTACTAATCTACCTTCGCGAGATTAATTTTAGTAAATAAAAGTATTGCAGAGAATAGAAAATAGTTTAAAGAAACTCTCTCTCTAAAATATTAGTTTAATGAAACAATGTTTATTTCTATTCGTCGTCGTCTGCATCGAATCCCTTCTGGTGCGGGTAGTACGCCGCGCTGGCTGCGTCGTAGGCGTCTTTGTCTAGTCGCGGGTACGACTGATGCGGCATGATACCCATCCATTGCGGGTACCAATAAAGCCCCTGTGAATGTTCAAATATTAGAATGTTACATATCGGAAGTCGATGATAAGAAGCCTGCCGGATAATGGGCAGCAGCGTCATCCTGCATACTGGCTTGGATCAGCGATCACCAACCCGCCTGCCTAGCATGTGAATATGGGCCGATACCCCCAATAAAATGTAAACTCTTAGGGAGGCTAATTTTCAGCAGTGGACTTTATAAGGCCTGATATAATGATGATGGTGATCCAAGGTTTCGTGAAACAAGCGATTACCACATGGCTGCGCCGACTATCGACACGACGCTCCGTCAGACCGATCTACATTCAGTCAACAAAGTATCGGGAATTAATGTTTTGTTTATGGTTCCAAAATCAAGTTTTTGTTTTTTTTTGTTAGATTGGCACAATTGTTTTCCATTTTGGCGCGGAGTTTGATTTGCATCTTTCATTTATATTAAAAACAGTGCTGATTTTAGTTTTTAATTTTATAATATCTGTATGTATTGCGACTTTCATAACGGACAAAAACGTCAAACAAAGATTTTGTCTTAAATTTTGCATCGCCAATGGAATTTCGTATTCAGAGACACTGAAAATGTTACAGAAGTTTACGGTGAATCGACTTTATCAAAAACAGGTGCTTATGAGTGGTACAAAGCGTTCAAAAGCGGTCGAGATTTGCCTCGTTCTGGTAGGCCATTTACGAGTTTGACATGCAATGCTTTTGCATGCAAGCTTCGGAATGGCGCGTTCCAACTGAACCAGACCCGAAAAAACCACGTCAGAGTCGATCAAAGTCAAAGCCATGTTGACTGTTTTCTTTGACTATTGCGGTGTTGTGCACTCGGGATTCTTGCCGGAAGGTCAAACGGTAAATAAAGAATATTATTTAAGCGTTATGCGGCGTTTAAGAGAACAAATTCGACGAAAAAGGCCAGATTTGTGGAAAGATAATTGTTGGATTTTGCACTACGATAATGCGCCTTCGCACAAGGCCATCATTTTGAACGAATTTTGGTCCAAACACTCAACAAATACTATAGAGCAACCACCATATTCACCAGATATGGCACCAGCTGACTTCATTTTTTTCCTACACCCAAATTACCACTTCGTTTTCAATCGGTAGAAGACATAAAGGAGAATTCGCGGCAAGAACTGAACTCAAATCCGGAAAATGGATTATTCGTTGGCGTAAGTGTATCGTTTCCGAAGGAGCATATTTTAAAGGTCATAAAAAAAATTTGGATGAACAACAATTTTTTTGTGTATTATTGATTTTTTTCCCGGTACTTTCTTGACAGAGTAGTATGTCAAACCTCGTTGCGAGGTAATTTTAATAAAGGCGCTGTCAACGCGCCGACACGTACATTAAATTACTCCTATATCGCCTAAAGGTTACGCAGTGCATATTGTCCAAATTTAATCAATTATATATAGTTGGTCCTAGGTAATAGGTGGCGAGCCTTACCTTATTGCCACCAGCGGCGTTACACGTAAATCGATCGTCATGTAAGTCAACTGCATCTAAGTAACTCTTGCCGGCGATTGAGCCATAGTTCGGCGGGTACACGAACAGGCACCCGTCCAATATATCTGTTTAATAATATAATAATAGTTTAAAAAATTATAAGCCTTAAATGCTACATGTCAAGCTACATTAGGGGCTTGGGCGGCTTAAAAAAATATTCTAACAGTACCTACGCTATACATGCCTCCGTCAATCCAGTCTGGGTCCAAGTGGTTGAAATTAACTTGACTTCCATCTCACCTACCAAGGTGTACGTACCAAGGTGTGAGGAGACCCGGGCTCAGTTATGAGGCGTGAAAAGGCTTAGATGATGAATATGAAATCAACCCAGATTTAGACTTTTTTGTGACTTCTACTTGCCATATTATTGTCACCGATCAAAACGTGTTCGGTCAGAATAGGTCATCAGTTGAAGACACAAGCAACATCAACAAATTTCATTTTGGTATTACGCTGCGTTAACTACCGCGAATAATTAATAATTTAAAAGAGCATAGTCAGTGAGTTTCTTGCCTGTTCTTCTTACAGAGCGGTGGTTTGGATCTGGCACTTAGATTCACTTACACTTTTTTAAAAGAAATTTTTACTTGTAAGTGCATCTAAGCTTCGTGATTTTAGTGTAATCATATTTTGATTGTTTTTATATTTAGTTTTGACGTTTTCAAGTACTATGTAATAGTTTATGAAATAAAAAATATTGATGTTCAAAGCGCTCGTAGCTACTGGGTACTAGGTTTACCGAAGTATAATGTTTACTGAGGTCAGTCCTTGAATGGGTTAGAATTTTCATTAATGTCATAAATCAAGTTCTGATCTGGTGCCTGCCTATTATTATTAGTATTGTTTTATTACTTTGTATTTCTTTTATTACTTTGTGTTTCTTTTATTCATTTGTGTTACTTTGAGTGTGAATAAGGTGTATAATTATGTGTTGTTTTAGTGTAAAATGTGCATTAGTTTTGTTGGCGTCTTATTTTATTCGTGTAATTTTTAATGTTGTATCTAGTCCTTGCTGAAAATCAGTGCAGTGGGTTTGTTCGCAGACTCTGCAAATACTGAGCAGGAGCCTTTTTTGATATCATGTAACCTGTACGTGTCCTGTGTGGTGTTCTATTTCTTTGTTAACATTATGTTAATGTACGTGTTTCTGTGATATCGAAATAAATAATTTTTCATTAAATTTTCCATTAATTTAATTTGTGTGGCAATTAATATGGACCGGTTACAGAACCGGTCCATATTAATTGCCACACAAGCACAGGCTTAAAGAAGGCTCGCTAACCAGTTAGTGCACAATGTTCCGGGTTCAGTATCTACGATTTTGCTGTAATGGTGTGCCGTCACGGTAAAATAGTGTCTGGTTTCCGCCATCGAACACGGGAACTATAATCTTGTAATGGTGTGTCTGTATGCCGTGTCAGTAAAATAGTGTCTGGTTGCCGCTCTTGAACACGGGAACTCTGTTTTTGTATTGGTGTGGGTGCCGTGTCGTTATCCTTAAGTAGCTAAGCATGCGCCATACAATTGTATTAGGATAAACACTCACAAGGAACGGTGATGTTATCTTCATCTGGTTCATCCGGCTTGGGTGTAGGCTCGACGTAAGGGGGCACAGGATCTATTCCAGTTCCCGGATCACCAGGTATCAAAAATGGACCTGGAAAAACACTAGTTAGTTGTGTTGAAGCGTTCGTATCTGCTGCTGCAGAAAATAGGATTTTATATGACTATAATTTCCCGAAAAATCGAGGTACAATTCAACACGACACGTGTTTCGCCCTTACACAGGGCATCTTCAGGTAAGATATGAGCCTAAGAACAACCATGCCTCACGACCAACGCTGAAACTAGAACTATCGTGCTGAAATGTTTTTCGATATTTCGGGAAATTATAGTTGCGTGGGATTTGTCACAAAGATATTTTTAATCTGTCACTTGGTTACAATAGATTTCCGCAAAGTAACGCCTGAATCAATTAATTATTTATATAGATTCCTTTTAAATAGTTGTAGTAAGATTTATACCCACCCCAATATGGGCGTCAGATTATGTACCTTTGTATGATTTCATTATAATGAGTTTTATAATAACTTAACCGCAACGAGCGCGCTGCCGAATTGCGAGCAGATTGCGCCTGTCGCGTGCTGGAATAACGCATTTGAACATAGATACATAGTTAATGTTTGTTTCTTTTCTTTTAAATAATGTCTTCGTGCGTTTAGCATATTTAGATAGTGTCAAGTAAGAGATATATTCATAATAGATAAATCATACTCAATGAGAATAAGTGATGATAAAGATAATAAATGGTAAATGAGATGCCCTCCCTCTAAACCCCTTGAGTCCTCAGTAAAGATGTGGGACTATACTGAGATCTCACATGGACTTCTTGAGAGAATTTGAAAAGTAATGTTGCACTGTTTTGTTTGATTTACGATGGTAAAACTAATATACGTTCACAAACATTTAACGGTTAATAATCCACCGTTGTTACACATAAATGTTCGAAAAATCACAAACTTAAGAAAATACAACAAAACTGCAGACTTGACGCTTCACTTTCCCGCCAAGAAGGCCCTAGTTGATGTTAATATTGCCACGTTAATAGTCCACCCAACATAAGTTGAATAATATCAGCTTACCTCCATAGTGATTAGTGTAGTTCCATTCGCATACATGATGGTCGCAAACTAGTGGGGTATGGTCTTCTTTCGTATAGTAGGTATTTCCGTTTGGAGTTGTCTATGGAAAAAATTGTGATGACATTAATACGAGTAAAAAGGCAACAAAAAAGTTTAGTACTGTTTTGGGGCTACTTATTTGAGACATAGGCCTCTCCAATGACATAATGCCGCTGAGCTCGATGCCAGCCGCTTTGCGCATACGCAACAACATTTATCGTCGCTCCACCTGGCTGGATGGCGTCCTACACTGTGCTTACCAAGAAAAATACTTACTCATCCTATTCTGCATCACCTAGATACCTTAGTCACAATTAATTTATTTTTAGAGGATCTCACTATTATGTTCCTTAGATAAACCCCCAAAAGTAACGTACTGTAGAGTAAAAGTGCAGGATATACAAACTCTGCGCTCGAGCTCTATGTACATAGAGGATTCGAGTTGGGTATTCCAAAGAAAGAAAATATTGAAAGACAATTGATTGTCATTAAACTTTCAAATTCAAAATCATTTATTCAAGTTTGGCTCAATAGAGCTCATGTAGGTCAAACTTAAATTTAACGCGCGCATTCACTGCGGGCGGGAGCTTGATCGAAAAAGAACGGGCAAGAAAATCGTCAAGTTTGGTTATTTCTCCCGCCATTTACAAATGTATTTAAACTAAAAACATAGTTTACAAAAAAAAAACTTATGTTTTGCAGCCACAAAATTTTAAAAAAGAAAAAAAAAACATATATCATATTGAAATATGAGTTGAGGCGGAGTTTTGCTTTACCCCAGTGTAATTTTATATTACCAAGAATAAACTATAATTTAAAGTCAAGCATTTTAATTAAATAAACACAAGTTACTACCACAGTACCTACCTACTAAATTAAATAAAATATTACTCTTCTTTATTATACGTCTTATTTAATAAAAATAATAAGTAACTATAAAACATACCAGCATGAAGTCGTAATGCCTATACCGCAATCCTTGGATATTGAAGTCCAGAATAAATGTTCCTGAAGATATAATACAAGACGCAGCTGTCAAGGGGGGTAGTTTGTACATAACGATACCGCATTTGACGATGGCCTTCGGCAGCGTTGAGATGTCTCGCACTCTCTGCAGGAGCTTCTTGAACGGAAACCTTGGGAAAAAAAGTAATTCTAAGAAATACGCTCTCACGGCTGAAATGGTGTCCAACGGAAAATTTTAGAAAGGTCTTTTTTTAAATGAAATCTCACTATTTCTTGTGCAGAACATAATAATATAAGAACCTAAATTCATATATTAATAACAACATACGATAATACAGAGTACATTAGAAGTTATTAGACAGAATATCAGCTATTGTAAGCTGCAATGTGCAGCACTGATTTTCAGACACTCCCACTTCTCTGAAAGTCTTACACGATACGTACGTTTGTGAGGGCTACGAATTACCATAAATTTAATACTAGGGTTGTTTTATGAAATTTATCAGTCACCGTTAATTTAAGTTAAGTAGTAATAGTAAGTTAAGTTAATTAGCAAAAACTACTCTGAGCTAACGACTACAAGACATCAGATCATGTTGATAAATTTTCCGTAATTACGTTGAGTGGACTTGGATCGTTGTAATTTCTCTATGAGTGAGCTAATCTAGAATGTTCCAAAAACCAATTTAGCTCGAGTCCATATCTACACATAAACCCGATACGGCGACGTGTCGTGGAAATATACGATGAGCTTTATATTAATATTCCTACGCCGTGTTTGAGTGCTCGATGTCAGGGCATTGATCAAGGTCAGGACCTTGTCACTATTCAACTTAGTTCTGCTACAAGTGCTGCTATTACCTGCATAAGTGATTCTACCAGGGAGAAATAAGTAGCTATACAGTGGCGATAGCCCAGTGGCGAGACCCATTGCCTCAAATTCAGAGGGTCTCGGGTTCAAACCCTGGTGGCGCACCTATGAATTTTCGAATTTATGTGCCGTGCCTCGGAAAGCACGTTAAGCCGTTGGCCCGGCTGTCATGAACATCTATGGCTTAATTAGGAAGTCAGTGCCTTCTAACATCCTGTAAGCTGATCTAACCATAGAAAGATGTTTCCCTCAGGGTTGCGGAAAACAGATGGCAGTCACTCCATGTAATAACTAAAATTCGGCCAAATCTGGTCCTAACCAGTTAGCAGACCTTGGGCGCTAAGCTAAAGTCTAAGGCAACCAGGGGGCCTACCGCCGAATTCGATGGATTACCGGTAATCCATCTAGATCAAACTTTGTTTACGTTTATTAATCCGTACCGGGGAATCTGCCGACCGCCACCTCTTATTTATGACCTTCAGTCTGTGCCTAAATGGAGAACGCCATTTTGTTTCGATTTCCATGAGTTCGGCGGTACGACAGAATCAATTCGAAATCCATTTTGCCTTATAATCGATTGCCATCGAACTTGGCGGTAGGCCCCCTGGATAATGCTATGATATGATGATGATTCTACCAGGGAGACACTTAACATAGGAGTGCTAGGTTTCGAAACTTACCTAAAAATACAAATGCCGATGTTACACTCCAGACCATGCAGATAGTTATCGGTAGGGAACGATATGCTCGGGTCATCTATTAGGTAATACTTCTGTTCGTCGTGATAGTGAAGGAAACCGAGAAACACAAAGGACCTCTCCTTGCAGTAAGGCGCTGATCCCTTTCCCAGATTGTATATATCTGTGTACAGCTCTGATATAAAGATGTATACGTTTTTTCCGCAGTAGAACTCTAGAAAATACATGATGAATAATAATGAAATAATTCGATTACAATCATACCTTGACGACCGATATGGCGTGGTGAGGAGTATACCCGCATTCCAGTCCTGAGGTCGTGGGTTCGATTCCCACACAGGACAAATATTTGTGTGTATAAATATGAATATTTGTTCTGGTCTGGGTGTTTTAAGTATGCATATTAAGTATGTATTTACAAAAAAAAAAAGTATTTACGTATGTTTATCCGTTATTTAGTATCCATAATACAAGTTCTTAATGATACTTATCTTGGAACTAAATAATTGGTGTAAGTGTCAGAAATATTTATTTTATTTATTTATTTTATTTATTTATTTTATTTATTTATTTTATTTATTTATTTTATTTATTTATTATTTATTTATACCAATTATTTAGTTCCAATATAAGTTAACTAAAAATGTATGTATGTTTGCCAGAGCCTCGTCTGTTGGTCGATAGGTGCACCACTTTTAGGCGAGGTTGGCTTGGACTCCTAAAGTATGGCGCAGAGGACCCGTCACACAGGGCCATACTTTTAAAGAATAAAGATTCTTCGTGGGTAGAACTGCTGGCGGTCGCGTCTGCACAGTGAGCCCCACACTCCCCTTTGGCCGGGAGGCAGTGTGTAAAGGCTTTTTGTAACCGACGGAAACCAAACTAAAAAAAAAGGGTTCCTAAAGGGAGATCTCCACACACTTTTAAGCGGGGGCCTGCATATTGGTGTTACTGTGCTTCTTCCACGTTCTGGAGCGGTATCATTTCTGCAGACTGCATCTACTGCTTACCATCAGCCAGGATTTCGGCATTATGACGGTTCTCATTGAAAAAAGGAGATATGACATACCTTGACTGAGGTAGAACTCCATGGGCACAGGTCCTCCTGTATAAGTGGCTCTCCGTTCTGCCGCTACAGAATTGTGGTTTTCATACATCGTCAGCATGTTGTCGATGACGTCGTCCAAAGTTATCAGCAGCACCTTTGTTTACAGATCAATCGTTATGGTAGAGTTAATAGAGGCTAAGTTTGACAAAGTCCAATTGGTTTTTGATTGTTGACCTTGACGAGTTTCTTGCACGATTATTCTACGATCAAGCTCCTCCTGCTCGCAGTGAGTGGGTGCGTTAGTTTAAGAGTTGAATTTCATAAGACCTTTATTAAGCAAAACTTGAGTACTTAAATGATTTTGATTTTTGTTTTTTTTTTTGGTTCTAATTACAGTAAAGGGAAAGGTTCTAATGCTAGGTTTTAAATTGTATAACGAATACATTCAAATTAGTTAATGTAGAAAGCGCAAGATTTCATTTATTCGATTCAGTAACATTCACTACAATATTTATGATATTAGGGGACCACAGCTTAGTCATTATAAATGTTTTTTTATCGTTCATGATTTGTTGTTTCCTATTTAGTAAATATCTTTGTAAATTCACTACTTGATGCGACTTCACAATCCATTATGCATGCAGGTACTTTCCGAGATCCGGCTTATGGCCTATGAGGACTGAGTTGTACCTATATTTCTTATTTAGTTACGGACCGCACTTTAAGGGATGTAGTATTTAGTAGGTACATTTGCTAAATAATCCCAGATTTGTTCTACAATTGTTTAAAAGTCTACTATAAAATCTTACACACAAGACACGTGTGTAAGATTTTATAGTATAATTGCACAGCACATAATAATAGCACATAATTGTACGTTTACTTACTTATATTTGACTAAAATTTTTCACTTGGCATAAATCAAACCTGGCTTCTTTTCGAAGTGTTACATTTAGTAAAATTAGTACGTAGGTAGGTTATTAAACTGAATTTTTTCCAAATCTGGTTAGGCCAGTGAGCAGACCTTGGGCCCTGACCCTATGTCTAGGACAACCAGGATAGTGCTAGGATGTGATAGTGCTTTATATTGGTGCTATATGGTGGCATTTAGTTAAGTTAGTATATACCTTTAGTTCCTGAATGTGCAGCTTTATGAATCTTCCCAAATGGTCAGTAGCTATGTGGACTCTTTCATTGATCAAATACTGTAAAAAAGATATGCTTATTTGATTTACCCCGTAGGTTCTTCTCTTTCGTGTCGATGACAAACCAGTTTCAATTTAAATTACAGCAAAATCATGGGCACAAGACACAGTGGACATGCTAATGGTCTGTAGAGTCTCCACTTTTGCACTTTAGATTTGCCTCGGCTGCGAAGCCCCATCTGGACTGATTATAAATATTATAACCAGTACGTTTGTGATTACTTAAATTAGAAGTTGGGATTAGGTACCTAGGTTAAGCATTTAAGGTGCTAGTGGCAGCTAAGCTAGCCTGTAACGTGCGTGATAGAGGTCGTTATTCCGTTAGATTTGTTCGTCCTAAGCGATTAAACAAATTAAGCAGTTCGCTTTAATGGGTGATCGTTAAAGTGGCATTTCTCATAAGAACTTTCTGTGTTACGATTAGCCTCAAGAGGTTGTTCCGTCGGCTATTCCGTTCAAGCCTGCCAGGGTTGCAGGATTTTTTGAAAGGCTACCGGCAAAGGTGAAAATTTCGGAATGTTTGCAGATGTAGAAAGTTTTCGATATGTATTGACTTTTATAAAACTATAAGAAACCGTAACTATAAGAAATTATGTACATAGTGTTACTGCGTGCACGCAACTATTTAGTAAATGCGCGTTGCGGGGCTCGGGTGGTGGTTCTACCCAGCCGCGCGATAGTCCATAATGACGGGCAGTCCGTAAGCCGCTACTCGCCACTCGCACATCAGGGGGTGCCCTAGCCACCAGCAGAGTGGAAAGGAGTGCTGTACTTAGTGGTGCCTTGGCAACCAATAGGAAGAGAGGGAACTGTACCGGGGTGTAGCCCCGGCCAACAGTAGGGAGTGCAGAAAGAGGAGACCCAACACGTCGGTTATAATCAGTTTATTGCAGTTGAGTGTTTGGTTCATATACAAGAACTGTACACATATAAATGAATAAAGATGTGCAACGTCGGTGTAAAATGTCGACGCTGTGTGTTAATGCTGGAACTGGGCCGACTTGCTGCTGACTCGCAGCTGACAACGCTGGCGCCGATTACAATGTACAAGTTGCAGGCATGTATATGCTGCCGAATCGGGAATTTGACACGACGGGCTTGCAGAAGAGCAGCCGCTGTGCTGAATCCGAAGGCAATGTGCTATATTAGCTTTGATGAACAACGAACCATGAACCACTCAACAGAAGCCGCCTTTTGTATTTTATTTATTGTTATTAGTGTTAACTAAATAAAGGTGGTAGTTTCCGGAAGTTTTGGAAGTTTTCGGGAATTCTTCCTTAGAAGTGGAATCTTTCCTCGAAGTGTTCACCTCTAGTTATCACGGCACTGGAGCATAACGGGCTCAAGAAGGAATATGGATGGTTTAAATCAATAAGTCTGAGACACCTTCTCGGCTCCACTCAAACGGGAAGCTGTTATTTGATGAATAAAAAAAGAAAAGGACCCCTAGTCATCGTTGCTTTCATTACCTGATCATCAGCAGTTTTAATTCTCATCATCTCGTTTTGGTATAGCCAGAGATTGTCCAGTTTGTCCGTGGGGTCGTGGCCGTAGATCTCGAAGGCATCAATTATCATCGCCAGGGTAAGGTTCTCGTTTGGGTCGAGGCAGCATGGGTGGTTTCTTATGTTGTACGGGTTCTAGTAACAAAAGTTTTAAATGTTATTTCATACATAAAATCACGCCTGTTTTCCCGAAGGGGTAGGCAGAGGCACACCATACGCCCACATTTCGCCAATTTTATTTTGTGTTCCCACGTAATAGGTGGCGAGCCTGTTGTCGCTTATCGGGTACTTTTATGTTTGCCAGTACCTCGTCCGTTGATCGGCAGGTGCACCACTTGCAGGTGAGGTTGGCTTGGGCTCCTAAGATGTTGGTAGGATCCCAATACACCCAAGGTTTTAATGTAGTCTTTATACCATAAGGTCGGAAAGTCATCACCGAAGCCTAATTGACGCAATACTAGGCGTATTACAGGCGCATTGTAGACTCTCTAATAACCATTTAACAAACATTCTGAAGAGCATGGCATAATCTCTTGGGATAACCTTGCCACAATCCAAGGGAATGCTGCAGAAAGTTCATTTTGAAATGTAACTATAGATTTTATCAAATAAAGGTGTCGGCACTAGTTTTAAACTTGATTTAGTTAGTCTAGCTCGGTTTAGTTTTCATCCTCACGCACTTCTGTAACTTTTGAGGTGTTAGAATGGACTCCCTGCCGATGGCATGCGGTGCGATCACAGAATGAGGCCTGCAGCATAATCTCATGATCATATGCTTTTATTTGAGCAGTAACACTTGGAGTTTAGAGGGCTTATAACAAAACATGATCTAAAGTTAAAAAAGGTATAAACTAGTGCTTTCACTGTTATATGATAAAATGAAGACAGTGCCACTGGGCTATCGCTATTTATTATTATCTTACATGAATTGAATGTCCTCGTTTCCTTTATACATGTAACATCGTCATTGCTACCTAGAATTTAGCTCGTAGTTTTCATTGTATCATTAGATAACTGCCGCTTGATAAATTAACAGTGACAGCATTAGTTTTAAACCTGGTTTAACTTTAGGTCTTGTTTTGTAATAAGCCCCTTGTCTTTCTGTCGCCATTAGTAATTATGATTTTATAAATACGTTCTGTTTTCCAGGTGGCTCCTCAATTTAAATGTGAAATTTAATTGTATGATATAACAAATTTAGAAAGCGATATAAAATATATCTATATAATATCTATATAATTAAATAATTGTAACTATCTTACCGCAATTTGAAAACAGGCTAGACATATTGCAAGCAGCACGCATGCTTGAATAGAGGCATCCATTTTGGGCACATCGCGTCTCTCGAAGTTCAGCCCGCACGTGTTCAATTGTATGACTATATTAATATTGCTCTTGTTATTTTTAATTGGTCATATAACGTTTTATGGTGACTGTGGTTTTGTTCAAACATTTCAGGAATAATAATTTAATAACATAATATAGGTATATCTATATGAATATAAATGGATCGCCGAAATTTATGCGTAAAACTACCAAAATACTGTCAATAATTCTTTTTTATTGTGTATTTAAGTATTTATTTAAAAAAGTTACAAAGTAATATATAATACATATATCTGTATATAAATATAGTATTATTTTATTTTAGTTTGTTATGTAACGTATTTTGTGCATGTGTTATTTTGTATATGATGTTTTCCTTCTTCGGTCTGCTGGAAGAAATTCCTTTTAGAGATAAGCAGTGCCGTTGTATATGTCTTTCATAACTTCTATATTTATGTATGTTCCTTATGTGCATAAATTGTTAAACAAATAAATAATAAAAATGCTACTTTGTAATTCTAAAACTAGTGCATCGACAGAATCAAGTTAAATATTGAACAAAGGTTTCCCAACTAGGCTATGGCCGTATCTTAGCGAACCAAATTTTATTATGGTGATAACCGGGACTAACGGCATAACGTGCATTCCGTAAGTATTTATATCTCTGTCCGTAAGTATCCATGTCTCCGTCCGTAAGTATTTATGTCTCCGTCCGTAAGTATTTATGTCTCCGTCCGTAAGTATTTATGTCTCCGACCGTAAGTATTTATGTCTCCGACCGTAAGTATTTATGTCTCCGTCCGTAAGTATTTATGTCTCCGACCGTAAGTATTTATGTCTCCGTCAATCCAAAACGTGAGTTTGTGATCGTCGGGATGGCATGACCAAATAATTATGATTGTCACCAAATGGCGTGAATATTATTTTAGACGTTTTTGGGCTTGTAACAAAACAAGATCCAAAGTTAAACCAGGTTTAAAACTAGTGCTGTCACTGTCTTCATTTTAATAAATAAAAGTTTATGTTTTGTTTTGTAATAACACTGTTTATGTCTTCGTATGTTGTATGTTTAACCGTGTGAAGAAATAAAATATTTTTTTTGTAATTTAATAATATGTTTTGTATTTGTATGTCTATGATTCATAACTTTTGTAGGAGCTTCATAGAGTTAAAAAAAAAAAAATGGTTGCCTGTAAAGTCGTTTTTACGGGCGAAGATTTTACGTGACAACGTCTTTTTCTCGGTAGAATATTTATTGATATGAATATAATTAAATTGCACAATAGGAACAAGGAATTCTAGTGCTGCGCGCGCGGCAGACCGATCATAGTTGAGTGGGAGAGAGACGCAAGGCATTCGCCGGGCCTCTCTCTCGTTCGGTGACTCATCGTAACGTTACCGAGCGTTACACTTTTTCATAAGTGACTCCCAGCCGCAACCTAATTTAAGACGTTGTCACGTCAAAAAATTGCATGTAAAGATAGCAATAAATGATCATAAATATTCTCTTCCAATCACACCAATTATTTAGTTCCAAGGTAAGTATCACTAAGAACTTGTGTCGTCAAGCAATGAGGTATTAAATATGTACAAGAACAAAATATTTGATGGAGCGCTAGAAAACTAAGCGAAAATTAAGCTGACCAGCCAACCTGATATAGCACTTTATTTCTTTGATATATCGCAAAGTTATCAAATATTTCATTTAAGGTAGATCAACAAATATTATTTGACAATTACACCAGTTATTTAGTTCTAAGATAAGTATCATGAAGAACTTCTGTTATGGATACAATTTTTAAAAAATATATTAACTTAATATACATAGGACAATGCCCAAACCAGAAAAAAGTGTGGGAATCGAACCCACGACCTCAGACGCTGAGTGAGGGTATACTCGCCACCACGCCATATCGGCCGTCAAAATCGCTCACAAAAACAGCACATGATCTTATGTCTATATATCATTTAGTCCAGCCATCCTGACGATCACCAGACTTTGGCCTAAATCCAAATTGTTGATTGTCCCAGCTGTCATAAACATCAATGGCAGTCGTTATTAGGAAATCTGTTACCTACTGCTAATATCCTGACAGATGGTTTAACCTAAGATGTTTCCCTCTAGATTGCAGAGGTCAGACGGCAGTCGCTCCATGTAATAACTGAAATTCAGCTAAATCTGTTTAAACCAGTGAGCAGACCCTGGGCCCTAAGCTTAAGTCTAGGGCAACCGGGATAATAATAATAATAAAAACGTTTATTTGGTACATTACAAATTACAATAAAAATAAAAAATCTTAAAGCTAACAGCATCTTAAATAGTACCAAAAAGGCCTCCGCTCAGCATAATGTCGCAACAAAGGTTGTCACGACGCTGGTATTCTGCGGATGCCGGTATAATGAGGTAATGACTCCTTATAAACAAACTAAAAATAATAAGATAATGCGTTACTTCACTGCCATCTTAACTTATAGCATCATTATATAAAAGCTAATTTATTTATTTAACTATAGTAGACTTTTGCAGGCTCAATAGATGCATCCTATATTTATATTTAAAACACTGAACACTAGACAGCTTTCTTATTGGTGGAGGAATGTTGTTCCAGGACTTCGAGGCACATTATCGAAAACTACTTACCACGAAATGATAGGATATGGATAGGGATAATGATAGGATATGGTGGCAATGGGACGGTAATTAATGGTTAATTACCTATGTGTTTTCGAAATAAAACAGCAATATAGATTAACACTTTATATTATTTAAAATACACCTAGAATTGTTCTTTTCATCACAATAATTATATGTTTATATACTTGTATATATATGTACCTATATTTATACAACATTATTGCAATTTGATACTTTTCCGAATAGATATTTCAAAGCTATCCCTCAACACAAGTTCTAGGTGGGTAGATTAAATTGTAATATATAGACAAGTATTTTTATATCACTCACAAACTGACCAATCCTCTGGAAGCCCGATTATATTATAATAATGTTTAAATATACAACTGATTTTTAATGTTTTAAATAAAATATTTCTCATTGTGTAAGTATATCTTTGGTAATGTTGTACTGTCACATATATAAATATTACTATGTATAAATAAAATCGTCAACTGGTTTGTGTAAAAATAGTGGTTAAACGTAAAATTATATCGTCTTTTAAAATCAGTTGTATATTAAGTGCTATATCCTATATTTAGTTCAAAACATTCGCCTAATAGTACTACCTATGTCACATCATCAAAATTGATTACATCCTTATAAACTATTTCTAAATAACATTTAGTTATATTAAAGTTAATCACAATCAAAAAGGGAAAGGGTATGTTTATTATTTTCATTATTTTGTATTTAACATTCATATGACAAACTTGATTTAACTATTTTTACTTAGCTCCAATTTTTTGTTGTTAAGATTTATCACCTGTTGTGTTTAGATTTATCCATCAAATAAAATATAATTCGACCTAGGTTTTTCGGAATATTATTAACTATTTATCGATTAGTGTTTGCGAACGACACTTTTATTATATTCAATGTTTAATTTTTAACTGACAATTAAAAAATCTGCTCTTAGACATCTAACCGTTTAAAGATATTAAGATATTCATAACAATAACCTATCAATATTCATTACATATGTGATGAATGTGGGGTATATTCCACCTTTTTTGATTAAATAACATCTTGGATCTATATCTTATTTAATCTTATATAAAAAAAATCGCCGAAATGTAAGTACGCTCATAACTTTCGAACTACTGCGTCATATTAAAAAAATATTTCTTTATTGGCACAACATGGTTTGTGCGAAAGAAAATTCAATGAAATATTAAAGGCAAGTCAACTTCACCAGCAAGTGGTGCACCTGCCGATCAACGGACGAGGGTCTGGCGAACATAAAAGTTCCCGGTAAGCGGCAATAGGCTCGCCACCTCTTACGTGGGACCAACTATCTAATTAACAAAATTTGGGCGTATGATATGTCTCTGCCTACGCCTTTGGGGAAACATGTGTGATAGTAGGTATGTATGCAAGTATGAGCACGGAAACCAGCCGAGTGACTTCGCGAGGCACTATTAGTCTTTTATAAATTTACCTATTTCCCTTTTTGATTATAATAATGCATATTCAAGTATACAATCAACAACAATATTAAGACTATTAGATACTAATACCTAAGAGTATCAGTATAAGTAAAATGGAAGACATTTTAATATTATTTAAATACGTATAGTAACATAGTTTTCTATATAATGTATAACGACTTCGCGAAAATTTATTTTATGCTTGCATAAGTCATATCATAATTATTACAATTGTTATGCGAATTGAAGAAAATCATTGGACGATAGATATATAAATGTAAAGTTACCTATATCTCCTTCATCAGATATAATTAATATGTCAGGGGTTAATTTGTATATATGTATATATTTTATTGCGCCTGGCAAGGTTCACAAATGTCTGTATAATTTATATAACATTATAACTGCTGGGAGAGCATTATATATAAAATATTGATTATATGTATACATTAACCAAATTAATTTTTATATGAACTCAAAATTAAAAAAAAACCATTGTAAATTGTTGCCGTAATGTAGATTTCTAGGTATGATTGTCTTTGAATATTTTTTTACTCAGGTTTATTTTAAAAAAAAAACTGTTTTAATGCAGCGTTGTGTACTTAGAATAGGTATAGATAAGCACAAAAGTGATTACATTTTTGCAAATTGACACTACTGATGAATATATACTTTTAACATCAGTTATTAAAATGGGTGTATAATAAATATATATAATTTGCCAATTGTTTTATGATAAAGTAGATATACTTAAATATTAATTTATAAATCATGCATTTTATTGTCGTCGCGTCTAGTATAATTTCATAATTAAAATCACATTAACTTTCAATATTACGTTTCTCTATTATGCACGATGATTATTATAGCAAATTATTTT
This sequence comes from Musotima nitidalis, assembly GCA_949126915.1. Lineage (NCBI taxonomy): Eukaryota > Metazoa > Arthropoda > Insecta > Lepidoptera > Crambidae > Musotima > Musotima nitidalis. The sequence goes on from OX421435.1 coordinate 5,832,711, forward strand.
AACATTTATATATGTATATAAATAGATTTTTGTTATTTGGAAGACTTCGTTGCTTTAATAACGTTTTCGAAAACATTATTATGTTCTATACTTTTGGAAGACAAGATAATATATTTAATTGTATAAATAGCAGCTAATTTAAATATTATGTTCTATATACACATACTTATAAAACCTATATTGAAATGGAAGACACGTGTCTTAGTATTATATATTATAATAATTATTCAATTTTAGTCAAATTTTTGCATTGATTACTCCTGACCAATTAAATACTGGATCATTGACAATAATACACATTTTATTGCTACAAAACATATTGTCAACGAATTTATGCGCAACTCTAAAAATAGATCAACAATTATCTAAAAACTACTATGTCTTAGGATGTTTAGAAAGGTAAACCTATTTTGTAAGCTTTTACAAGAGCGGAACCAGAATCATACATGCCTATAACACCAAAAAGTACTCCCAGACAAATAATAAAATAGTCGTAAGCGATAGTTGAGCTATCTAATTGATTACCTTTCAGTTTGAGATGGAAATATGCAGGCCAAATGAAACTTAACATTGTTCCTGTGAAGCTGCCAATGAAACCCATCAGTATAGTGAAATGTGGAATAAATATTGCCATCAAAATCGTTAACATTATCACACCTAGTCTCCAGGCAAGCCCCCAAACCTTCAGCTCTCCATCCAGAGTATAAATCACTGGGAATATAGTTTTCGGCTTTCCCCTGAAAAGGGCACGCTCCAATAAATCACATGCTGCGTAATATGGCAGGGGATAGCTCAGTACTGCTTTTACAACAAGGAAAAAGTTTACAAGCCCTTTAAATCCAGATGAACGAAGATTGTTTGTAATAACTTGTTGAGTGTCATTTTGGAACGTCAGAAAACAAAGATATCCGAAAATAGATTTGAAAGCAGCAGCGGCAATGTGAGACCAGTTAAGCATCCATTCGAATTTAGAGCGATCCTCCATGTTACCTTCCAAGGTAGGTAAAAATATTTGAGATGTATACGAAAATACTATGACCCCCAAGCTAATTGGAAAGTTTTCAAAATCCAAACTCCATTTTACTTTTCCCCAGCCCCATTCTCCAATGTAAAGAATACAATATCCCAAGACAATAGCGTTGATTATCAAATGGCTCATAGTGCACCAGAATGACAACATGCTCACTGATTTAAGCGACTTTAAGAATGCTAACGGAAGGAGGAATATTCCGGTTAGCATCATCCAGGACCGAGTGTCAATGGAACCGTCGGGGAAAGTTCCGATCATGAGATCACCACAAACTACTACATAGAGAATGCAGGTCATAAGCAGCTCGATTATTTGCGCTAAGTTCACGATCCTAGCGCCGTATTTCCTGCCGAAGCATTCCTTGGCGATGCTGACGTAGGAGTCACGAACTCTTACTCGTTGACCAGACACAGGGTCGTCCTCGTAAAGGCATTCGACGAGAATTTTGCCGGTGTAACAGCAGATGTGAGCGATACCGATCATAGCAGCGATGGCCCAGTAGCCTCCTTGGAGTACAGCGAATGGCAATGACACTACGAACATTCCCTGTAAACAGAAAATTATTTATGTTAATAACATCATCATCTCAGCCCATTTACGTCGCACTATTGAGATCGCCTCTCACGAATCAAGGTGAGAACCTACGAACCAAGGATGGCCATACTCCGCGCTGGATCAGTGTGGATGAGCGGTGGTGTGTTACGTTCTGCTTTCTATATACAATAGCTGTGTACTAAATAAGATTGATTATATACGAAATAAGGTAAGGTACTATGGGTATATAAGAGTCAATTACCTGAATAGCATTGGTTACGTTCCAAGCTGCTTGATACTCGTTAATTTTAGCGTCTGATTTTCCACCGCCTTCTTCGAATCCACCTTCTTCAGACGAAGCATAAAAATCAACGCTCTGCATGCTTTGGGTTCTGTAAGCAATATCTTAAATTTTTTACTCAAGACGATTTTTGGTAAATATTTATTGTATTACCTTGAAAATTGGAACTAAGTGAAAACAAAAAAAATACTATAACGTAATACACAATAATAGTTGCCATTTGATTAAATATTTTGAAGTAAGATATTTTGGACAAAAATATGTGTTTAGAATTAATGAAAAAATATATAAAAAAATAAAAAACAATTAATCAAGTAAAACAAATTGTGGTAAAAGGACTCTGTCTCAGCATCTAAGCGACGTCATTCCGTAATACCCTAACTAAAGAAAATATATATACGAAAAGTATGTAATCAACATTATCAGCACAAGTGGGACGCATTTAGAAGGTATGGAAGCTGGATGGGCCTGCAACCTGCAGCCTGATCTTGCGCGCTAGTGTTATAGTCTTAGATTTTTTTTTAATTTGCATGGAAACATACATTTACGCCTGTTACCCAGAAATGGTAGGTAAAGCCATTTACGTAATAGGTCGCGAACCTACTGTCGCTTACCGGGAACTTTTATGTTTGCCAGAGGTGCACTACTTGCATTGGCTTGGGTTCCCGACATCTTGGTGCAATCTCTATACACCTCTATTACACAAATAATAATATTAATACTTTACCGAGGTGCTCCATCTTGTTGAGGGTAAGTATTCTGGTAGCTGGTGAAGGAATCTTCTGCCTGCAGGTTGCCACTCAGAAATGGATTCGTGGGATTCGTAGACTGGTAGGTGGGAGACGTGGACTCATTCATAGTCGATAGCTCGCAGCTTTCACCCTGGTTATCTAATAGATGAAATAATTGTGGAGATGAAATGTCTGTTCTAACGCTTTGAAACATTTTTTTCTTCTGCCATAAAATACTACTAACTATATGTAGTTAACATAAATAACATGTCCTGTTTCCTAATGTAACATGGACTGAATCCATAGAGAAATTATTATATACAAAGTGACAATGATACGCCCAGGCCTTATCATGATCGGGACAGCGACATAAGTAAATATCATGTATACATTTAATACTTTTACATAAAAGATACGATATTGCCTATTTCAAAGTCAAAGTAATTTTTTTTATTGAAATTAAGTTTAATAAAAAAACTTATGAACGTTAACTCAAAAACTAACGCACCGTTTAACTGCGGGAAGGAGCTTCAAGCAGAATCATAAATTTGTTCTCCCCTTTGAAACAGGTCAACACTTTCTTACGTTACATAAGCGCGTTAGAAAATAAATATATTTTAAAAAAACTTACCTAAGTTCGCAAATCTAACATTTTGCGGAGGACGTGGTGGAGGCCCTGGTTTTTCAGGAATTTGCTGGCGAACAGTCTGCATGGCCACGTCCAGCGCATTCTTCAGAGGTGGCATCTTAAAACGGCCGAAGTTCATCATCTTGAAAGCTTCTTTTAACCACCCCAATTAAAACTCAATTTGCTTTTATTCAGCAAATACAGCTCATCAAAACTTTTCTCTTGTATATGACCTACGTACTATTTAATTTATATATTTCAAAATTGACGTCAATGGGAAGACATTTTTTATATTAACATTTTAATAAACTCACTAACACTTTAACATTATTATTTACGTTATTTATCTTGGAAGACTTCTTTACACTAAACTTATTTTAAAGATATTAATTACATTATTTTTTTATGTGCCTTTTCCAAGCAGCCATATCATTGGTTCGCACATTACGATGCAAGATTTGAATTGATTATTTTGTTACAACTAACACTTTTGTCGGTTATTATACGTGGTTTGAACGCATTTATAAAGATAGAATTGTGGTTTTAACATTATTAAAATGGTTATTTTTTTGTGTTGTAATGGCTGCTTGGCTCTAGTTTTCCGTTTTGTGGGGGCTGGGTAGTTAGGTGCGCGGGATGCTGCGCAGAGTTGGGATCGATACGTCGCCTCGCCACCTTTGAGATGATTTACGCTGATACAATGAGTGCATTATTATTGATACGCTCTCTTTTCATCTGTGTGCTAGTATGACACATATTTTATGACCTAATTAATTCTTATTTGTTATAACGTGATCTTTTTTAGGGTTGCTGCTTTTCTATAAATCAAACAGAAATTATTTGTTTTCTTGTCAAATTATTTAAAAAAAAACTTGAGCCGATCACACAGCGATTTTAGTAACATTCTAAGCAGAGCTGTATTATTCATACTATATAATGAAAAGTCATATAAATATATTATTTTCCTTATATGCTTATATTAGCAAACACAAAAAATATTCTTATTTTAGTGGGACTTTAATAGGGAAAGATGACATATTAATTGATGGAAGACAGAACGTTGCCGAGTTTCTTGCCAACTTCTTGGGAGCCAAAGAATTTCCTTTTAGTGTAGTGGCGTAAATTAATTAAAATTTTGGTGACTTAAACAGCCAAAAAAACCCATTTCTTAAACAACTCAGGAATAACTCCATGTAACTAATAGAGTATAATAATTTTTTAAATACATTTTTGTATGTCCTACTGTTAAAGCCGCATTTATTTTGGTAAACCTGTAAGGTTGCCACGAGAAAGACACTAGTGTGGGAGTCATTGATTGTGCATAAAATTTTTACGTAAAAATATGGTAAGTAAATAAAATTTATTGTCTTTATTAATATTTTGACTACATATTTTAGAAAGTGTGTACATAGTTAAACAAAAACCATTTTGTTAGTTTAACACTGATTGGCACAGTTACATAAAGTCGTTTGAAATCGTTTGTTAGTGAACGTGGGCAATTAAATTTGCAACTTTTGGTATTGCCGAGTTCATGTTTTGGTTGGCGGGAGTGCCGCCATGTTTTCGTATCAGGGTCTAACATTTTTAATTTTATTATACTTTTGTAACTTAACAGTAAGTAATTCATGTATTTTTATTTTATGTTTTTAATTAAAGAGAACGTTTTTTTTATCGTGACATCGTCATTATCGTTTTAACAGTTAGAAGTCTATTACTACACATAGGCCCCCCGAATTGTTATCCACGTTGATCGATCTCTAGCCGCCTGCATCCACCGGCTTCCTGCCTACTTAACTAGTTAATCAGCACGGTGGGATGCGTTCCACCCTACTTAATACCTACTTGAATTGATATTAATTTTTATCGGATGGAAAATCGTCAAATGATTATCTTGCAATTTTTTTGTTTACGTGGGTATCAACCTTTACTCACTGCCTCCCGGCTAAAGGGGGACCGCGAGGGGAGTGTGGGGATTACTGCGGCAGACGCGACCGCCAGCAGTCCACCCACCAAAAATCTTCCGACGACACCCTCCGCTGTTAAATAAGGGGGGGGGGGGGGCAGTCCCAAAGGTTAAAGCATCTAAAACCCCGCCCGCGGCCAACGTCACCCCAGATTAGAACCAGGAAAACCTCCTCATAGAGGCGCAGTTTGACGCGCCCCCCTTACCTCCTTGGGAGCGGTAACCCTTATGAACAATCCCACAACCTCGGCAGGCTTCGTCCCTTAGTGTTGCTGACATCTTTTTGAGACGTAATTGATTTCTAAGTTCAATATTTCAGTGCTCTTACATAATCGGCAACCACCCATGCTGCCAAGACCCTGCAGCAAACTTGACCCTGGCGATGGTCATTGATGCCTTCGAGATCTACGGCCATGACCCCACCGACAAGCTGGACCATCTTATGCACTACCAGATCGAGATGATGAAGGTCAAACGGGCCCCTGATCAGGTGAGGTTCTTCCTATTCGCAATGCTCTTGTCAGAGAGGTCATGGTCAGCATGGAGAACACATTTAGTTATGGGGAAGATGTGACTCTTTTGGGCTTTTTAATGTGACACGTCATAAGGTCTACATCCTGCCTTGTGGAAAGCAGCCGATGCAGTACAGCAAAATGTGGGCGCTTCATACCGTGGACTGCCATGACACATACATACATTCACGCCTGTTTCCCCGAAGCGGTAGGCAGAGGCATATTACACGCCCACACTTCGCCAATTATATAATTGGTCCTACGTAATAGGTGAACATCGAACCATTAATAGATAGGTCAGGTTTGAGTTACGTACTTATACAGTATTTCTATTTCTTACTGAGATCGAATCAATAAATATTCAATATATTAATCAATCAAAAATATTTTATATATCAATCATATTTATATAAATCAATGTTAATCAAACGTTAAAAAAACAAGCAGAATTACTAATTAATAAATCAGTATCAATTTAATGCGCTTACAAGTAGGACAAGTGTTCTATAGAAGATCTTCTTTGTGATGTCTCAAAAATAGTTTTTTTGAGTTATGTCTATGTTGCATTAAGCAGGCGATAGGTACTTATATCTCTTGCTATATTTTTTTAATATATACTCACTCGTTCAGGGCTCTTTTAATTTAGACAACTTGTAGAAACTTTTTACTGCTGTAGTGCCGGAGCAGGACGGTTATTGCATGCGCATGGTCGTATTTTTTCATACAAAACCCACAGCAAGCACCGTACCAAGCGCATCTTTTTATATTGCCAACGGGTTTTATGATTTCATATGTACTAAAATTAAACTTACCTGTTTCAGTATATAATTAATGAACACGTGCATATTGCGACTGATCACTTGGGAAGATTTATTAATATGCATATCAAGGAACTAAAGGTATCGACATTGCTGCTTATTTTTTGTTGGTACAGTCAAAGAGTGAAACGCCACCTTGGATCATCTTTCCTTAAAATGTTTACTTTGACATACACACATACATACATTCACGCCTGTTTCTCCAAAGGGGTAGGCAGAGGCATCTTATACGCCCACACTTCGCCAATTATATAATTGGTTCTACGTAATAGGTGGCGAGCCTTTTACTGCTTGCCGGGCACTATTATGTTCGCCAGAGCCTCGTCCGTTGATCGGCAGGTGCACCACTTGCAGGTGAGGTGGGCTTGGGCTATACCCTATACACCTGTTTACTTTGGCACCTCCACAGAATGATGCTGGATGTCGTCTAGTGTCATTGTGGGCGAAGGCTAGCCACTCACGTCCTCGTAATTTGATGCATTTTACATAGAGAGCTCTGTGCTAAAAGTGAAACTTGCAACAATTAAGTATATAGATAAATTAAATAATTATAGCAAAGTGTGTAGCAAGCCTATGTTTTTAAATGGAATGGTTTTTTAAGTGATAGGTTTCAAACCATCTTGATTGCCAAACCATGCACCTACAAGCTTTTTCCGAAGAACCATACATAACAAAATCGTTGCGCGTCTCAATATATCAGTAAAAAAGAGAATGTCTTATGATCAGAGGGGTGATTTGGAGGCCAATATAATTTCAGAATTGGTAAATTTATTTATTATTAAATTCATTGGGATAAAACGACATACGCCATTAAATCTATTACACGAATTTAAGTCAATAGCAGATTAATTTAATGTTACTAAATTATGCAATTTAACCCTTAATCAAATGGATTTTTTATTACGGTACTGTCAAGTGGGAAATAATTTCCCAATATTTGAATAAGGGTTAATAAGTACATCATCAATATATCGTCTGAGTAAGTAAATATCATAACGTGTTTAAAAAGAATCTACATAGATGTCGCAAGGCACAGAGATTTTTAGTCCTTTACCAGGCAGTGGTCAATATATGACCACCATAAATTGAACCTTATGCGGTTAACTTAAGGTGGAAAACCAATGCATATTTTCAACGTGCTCTGCCTGTTAAAGGGTTAGATGAGACGTGTAAAATTTCGAATCCCATGGGTTGTGAGATATGAATGTGTACTTCGCCCCCTCAGGTGCTCCTCATAGCTCTAGATGACACGATAGACAATATGCTGACGATGTACGACAATCACAATACGATCAAGACGGAGAGAGTGGCCACGTTCAACGCGGCTGCTAGTGGGGCGGTGCCTTCAGAGTTCTATTTGAGTCAAGGTATGAACAAATTAAAAAAATGGGTTTTTTTTTGTTTTTATTTTGTGTTTTAAATCAAGTTAAGGTTTTAATACTACTGTCACTAAATATCAGGGGCCTGTGAGAAGGTTCTGACACGGAGGGACCAGACATTTTTAGTGGTTAGGTCTATAGCAGTCCATAGTGATTTAATTGTTAATGGTATTAAATTATGATAATGATACATACATACGTAATATCACGCTCCTCAGATCTTGGTAGGATCTGATGATGATTATTTAGTTCCAAGATAAAGATCATTAAGAACTTGTGTTATGGATAGATACTAAATAAAGGATAAACATATATAAATACTTGTTTTTTGTAAATACATATATAATACTTAATATATATAGGGAAACACCCAGACCAGAACAAATATTCATATTTATACACATAAAGATTTGTCCTGTGTGGGAATCGAACCCACGACCTCAGGAGTGGAGTGCGGGTATACTCGCCACCACGCCATATCGGTCGTCAAATAATTGTGACGACATTCACTCAATTTATTTTTTTATTTCAGAATACTACTGCGGTAAAAACGTGTACATTTTCGTGTCAGAGCTGTACAGTGACATTTATAATATGGGCAAGGGCCCAGCGCCCTACTGTAAAGGCCGAGCATTCCACTTCATAGGGTTCATCCACCTTATGGATGAAAAGCGGTACTACTTGGAGGAAGATCCCACAGTGGTCTTCCAGATGGAAAATTACCTTCACGGGTTGGAGTGTCATCTTGGCATTTGTATATTTAGGTAATTTCAGAATTCATTTGCTCATATATTATTTTCAGATTAGCCTAAAGGATAAGTAAGCTGAAATGGCAGTGGGGGCAGGGGTAGACGTGTCTTATAGTGGAGACCACGGCTCGGTGGGCGCAGTGTAAGATGTGTGTGTCATGTAGGTGGCGCGACGACATATGCAAAACAGCTGGCAGCGGTTAGAGGCCAGAACTGAAGATCGAGCTCAGAGGCACGCCATTAGAGAGGCCTATGTTCAGCAGTAGATCTTTCCGAAACAACGTCACTTAAATATAGGAGCGCCTTTCACTAGAGTGGGAGTCTGCTTAGAGGAGAAGTTGGCAAGAAGCTCGGCTACGTTCTGTCTTCTGTCGAGAAATTTAGCTGAATAGGTAAGGAAATGAGATTTGTTATGTGCGTATTTATCGCTTGCTGCGTGCCTCGGAAAGCAAACCCGTTGGTCCCGGCTGCCATGAACATCTATGACAGTCGTTATTAGGAAGTCAGTGCCTTCTACTATTCTGACTCCTGGTTTGCTTTGGTAAATGAAGATGAACGATTTTTCCCTTTGGGTTACGGGTCAGAGGGCAGTCGCTCCATGTAATACCTGAAATTCAGCCTAATCTAGTAAGACCAGTGAGCAGACCCTGGGCCATTAGCTTAAGTCTAGGGCAATCGAGATAATGCTAGGATGACAATGAGGACACATATACATTCACGCCTGTTTCCCCAAAGGAAAAGAAGAGGCCACGCCCACATTTTGTCAATTATATTGTTGATCCCACGTAATAGGTGGGGAGCCTATTAGCGCTTACCGCCCGGTAAGCGGTACTGTAATGTGCGTGTACTGTAATGATTGGCAGGGTTTCGTCCGTTGATCATGATCTTGATCACCATTGTAGGTGAGGTTGGCTTGTACCTACTCGCTGAATGTTGGTAGGATATTAACGGCAGTCTTCTCCACAGGTTCCCTTTCAAGAAGAATCTTCAGCACATAAGAGACGTTTCAACTCTTCCCAAAGCGATAGTAAAGTGCGGCACGGAGATGTACAAGCTGCCCCCTCTGACGGCCGCTTCCTGCATCATCACCTCAGGCTCCTTCATACTCGACTTCAACATTCAGGGCATACGGTTCCGACACTTCGACTATGTGTTGGTGAGCGAGATTTATCAACTAATGTATGTAGCCAGATTCTATCTGCTAGAACATGTCACGGATTTTCACAAAACCTATAAATTAAAATAAAATGCCTAACAAGGATTCCACTAAGCATATACTGCAGTTCATGTCACGATTTTCTTAGAATAGCTTATAGCTTTTAAATTTACACTTACACACAACATACATAACATGTTTTATTTACTTCGGTAACATAATACACGCACTTTACGCTTTAAGCTTCGCGGAAGGCTCTATGGTTAAACGCCAGGAACCCCCTGCCCCCGCCATCTAAGAGCCCCTGGCGCTGCTTGATGGGCTATCCGGGAGCGGAAGACGCTCCCTCTCGGCAGCCTCCTTCTGCGACATTACCACTTCGCGCCCGAGTCCCGCCTAATAAGCCTTCTTATCTAACACAATTTGGCTGTCATCATCATATAAGACTTATAAAGTCCACTGCTGAACATTAGCCTCCACAAAAGATTACATTCTGTTGGAGGTATCTGCCCATAATCACTACACAGAGGGCAGGCGGGTTGGCTATCGCAGTATAAGCCAGTATGCAGAATGTCGCTGCTGCCGATCATCCGGTAGGATTTCTCTTGGTCGACTCTTACAACTCCACGTGAGATGAGAGGGGCCGGTACTATTCTAGGCCGCTACCACACGGCAAAGCGGTATTTGGCTGTACATCCAAACTAATAATATTATAAATGCGAAAATAACTCAGTCTGTCTGTCATTTCTTCACGCCTAAACTACAGAACCGATTTGGATGAAATTTGGTACAGACATAGTTTGGAACTCGAGAAAGGACATAAAATAGTTATTATCCCGAAAATCACGCGGGAGCGGGAACTTCTCAAAAATCCCGCGAGATCGGGAACTATGTGGGTAAAACCAAAAATCTGCCGGATGTCACTATTCCAAGCGAACGAAGTCGCGGGCAAAAGCTAGTAATATTTTATGCTTCAGAACATAAATAAACGTATCCTATATGAAACGTCATCATCAGCCATGTGACGGCCACTGCTCAACATAATCCACCCAAATAGATTTTCACATTTCCAACAGTAAAGGAAGGCCTTCCAGGCTATAGACCGATGCTCTGGCCAAAGCGGCGGGAAACCGGTGGATACACAAGACCGCTTAATTTTAAACATAATAATTAATAAGCTTGTTTCATAATTTACTTATTTTCCTCAGTTACTACCCAACGGCCACACTTTTTACACCAAAGAGCGTTATTCTCCACTAACCTGTGACCACCACGTATGCGAATGGAATAACACAAACTTTTACGGAGGCAAGTTATTCTGTTATCTTTGATATGGACTCTAATGGAATGGAAAGATGGAATTGAATATAATTTTATACATCAAGTTATTTGCATACATATAAATTAAATAATAGGCCACATACATTTAGTGACAGTTTAGAACCGCACAGGCGTTCTCGTGACGTAGTTTCAAGCCTACAGCGTGTCAATTTCAACTATCATCATCCCAGGCGTGATATAATGAGCAGGTGGTGTGTTCCCCACTGAAAAGAAAATCTTCCGCCGGGCGGATGGACGTGCCTGGGGACCGCGGCCCAACCGATGGTGGTCGGGTGTTGTATATATAGTTACGAGCTTGAGGAATTTCGTTAGCGCGATTCAGGACTTCATTCATTTTTTTTACGCTCTGTTCATCGCTTGCACGGTGTCGCTACAATATCATTATGTCGAGTAAATCAAACATTATTGCCCAACACACAATTATTGATTTATTTATATTATACTAACCTACACGCTTTACCGGTCGTCAGATAAGTACTAAAATAATTAATCTCTTCATAGGTCCGTTCATAATCCCCGGCGACCCCGGGACTGGCCTCTCGCCAATCCCGCCGTTTATGGAGCAGAGCACGGAGCCCTATCCGCCCTCCACAGAACCCTCTACAGGAATCGAGAACAATATTACATGTAAGTATACATTTCACCCATTAGCAAGGCAGAGGCATTGTTATACGCCCACATTTCGCCAATTAAGTACATTTTTGGTTCCACGAGCCTATTTCCCCCACTCACTGTTACGACAGAATGAAAGCCATTTATCGATCGTTAGGGCTGCAAAAATTACATGTAAATTTAATGACTATTATTTTTTATTTTTTTCATTAAGAATAATGTATACATTGCGCCACCTAGTGAGCTTGAGTTTGTAGTCATCAGATACTGCTATCTACAACAACTAATCAATGAAAAGGTATTGGTATCTCCATTACAAATAGGCAAATCAATAATTGAGGTGTTTAGGGATGCTACTAAGACCTAAGGAGCCCAAGCTAACCTCACCTGCAAGTGGTGCACCTGCCGATCAACGAACGAGGCTCTGGCGAACAACAGTGCCCGGCAAGCGGTAATAGGCTCGCCACCTATTACGTAGAACCAATTATATAACTGGCGAAGTGTGTGCGTACAATATGCCTCTGCCTACCCCTTCGGGGAAACAGGCGTTAATGTTTGTATGTATGTATATTAATAATATCGGTTGTCTATTAAATTAACAATTTTAAATCATTTTAAGGTACATAGTAGGTACATAAGAAAATATTAAACAAAGCACTTGCAAAATGGTAGTAACCGCTTACCATTTCACACGCTGCACTTAAAAATCTAGCTAGCAAGCCGCTCACATTAAAAGTTTTTTATTTCATAAAGTATTACATAGCACATATCACATCTACAGAGCTGTGTGGTGGCGGCTCATTCAAAGAATACTACCAACCCATCTCTTCCCTTGGGTGTCGTAAAAGGCGACTAAAAGACTAAAGACTGCACATACATCCTACAGCTTAGAGCGGCGACGGGCTCACCACCTATCACGCTGAGCACATGTGCAGTTGTTATTTGGTGAAAAGTGGACTTTGACAGTGGACTACTCTTGCGGTCCTTATTGCCTAGTCTCTGACTACCCCTTCCGGGATGATAGTCGTGAATGTATGTATGTACATATCACATTGACACTAGATTCATGTTACACATATGACCTATCTCCCAGATTCGTTAGAGGGTTGTTGGTACATGTTCCCGCCAAACTACGGCTCGATCGCGGGCGTGAGCTACCTCGACCCCCTCAGCGTCAACGAGTATCGGTACACCTGCCAAGGATCCAACAACAAGGTCAGTCTATAGAAATAGATGATTCTTCGATTTCATCTGTCAATTAAGTAATTTGTATATAAATAATAATAAATAAATATTTCTGACACTTACACGAATTATTTAGTTTCAAAATAAGTATCATTAAGAACTTGTGTTATGGATACTAAATAACGGATAAACATACATACTTTTTTTTTGTAAATACATACTTAATATACATAGAAAAATACCCAGACCAGAACAAATATCCATATTTATAACACACAAAGATTTGTTCTGTGTGAGAATCGAACCCACGACCTCTGGAGTGAAGTGCAGGTATACTGACCGACCGTCGTCGTATATAAATTCCACTTTGTGCAGCGATCAATGTGTTTAGATGAAAAAATAATAATAATTAATTCATAATATTCCTAGTTCTGAGGTTCTATGGTTAAACCAGCTGTCAGGATTTTAGAAGGCACTGACTTCCTAATGACGGCTGTCATAGATGTTCATAACAGCCGGGACCAACAGCTTAACGTGCTATCCGTGGCACGGAGCAAGCGATAATTAATACTCAATGTCTTTATTGCACTCCATATGTTACAAAGATGTTATTTATAATATCACAGATACAATATGGACCCTGTAGGGTATGGCAACTTAGAAGAGAGGAGGATGCTAGCTTTTGATATTTAGATCAGTTTAAATTTAGATTATTGTATTCGGTTTATTATACAGTAATATTTATATTGAAAATTAAATTAATTCTAAATAGAAATCTATTAAATTAAATGTATATTATATTGTATTGTAAATATGTTATATTATTTGTATAAAATGATTTAGCATGCTATTGTATTATATATTAGGTCGGGGAAAAAGTCTTTTCGCATAACGTAGGTATAAACTTATTATAATTTTTTTTTGACTGTACTATTTGTGTCTGGCTGGTTTTGGTAACATTAAAAAGGTTCCATTATAAAGAAAAGAAACAAATAAAAAAAAGTTGTTTCCCGCTATTTATTATTTGTTTTTCTCTCCGTAAAAATGAGTGAATCTAATGAAGAAATTCGATACATTTTAAAATTTTATTATAAAAAAGGCAAAAATGCAACTCAAGCAGTGAAAAAAATTTGTGATGTTTATGGACCTGATGCAGTGTCAGTAAGAGTAGCACAAATTTGGTTCAAACGTTTTCAGTCCGGAAATTTTGATGTTAAAGATGCACCTCGCTCTGGTCGCCCTGTTACGAATAAAATGGACGCCATTTTTGAAAGAGTGGAGCAAGATCGGCATATTAGTAGTTACGATGTAGCTGAAGAACTGGGAATTGACCACAAAACAGTTTTGACCCATTTGAAGAAAGCTGGTTATACAAAAAAGCTCGATATTTGGGTGCCACACGAGCTCACTCAAAGACACTTAATGAACCGTGTACTCATTTGCGATTCATTATTGAGACGTAATGAAACCGAGCCGTTTTTGAAGAGATTGATAACTGGCGATGAAAAATGGATCACGTACGACAAGAACGTGCGAAAAAGGTCGTGGTCGAAAGTTGGCCAGGCTTCACAGACTGTGGCCAAACCTGGCCTAACACGAAATAAGGTGATGCTGTGTGTATGGTGGGATTGGAAGGGCATTGTTTATTATGAGCTTTTACCGCCCGGCAAAACCATCGATTCTGATCTTTACTGCCAGCAACTGATGAGATTAAAGGAAGCAGTCGAGAGAAAACGGCCGGAATTGATCAACAGGAAGGGTGTGGTCTTTCATCACGATAACGCTAGGCCACACACATCTTTAGCCACTCAGCAAAAATTAAGAGAGTTCGACTGGGAGGTCCTAGTGCATCCACCATATAGCCCTGACCTTGCGCCTTCAGATTTTCACCTGTTTCGGTCTCTGCAGAATTCTTTAGGTTCTGTAAGGTTGACCTCAAGAGAGGACTGCCAAAACTATTTGTCCCGTTTTTTTGATCAGAAGTCCCAAAGTTTCTACAGTAACGGGATAATGTCTCTGCCCACAAAATGGCAGAAAGTTATTCAACTAAACGGTACATATATATTGTAAATAAATGTAAATAAACTTTGAAAAAAATGTCTTGACTTTTCATACAAAAATACGAAAAGACTTTTTCCCCAACCTATTATGTAATTATTATATAATAATTTGTGTTAGATTTTTTCAATATATATTATTTTTGTTTTTGTTTTACGTCTTTATCATCTAGGTATTCTTTAACACTATAATAACTTTTGTTTATTAGTATATGTTTACGCACATAACTTCGAAAAGTCATAGGACGTACCTTTTATGAATTTGCCCAGGGTTTTTGGCAGTTGCTGTCTATTGGCCTTACCATTAAGCTATTGCTGCTCTATTTGACATAATACTTAAGCCCTACTGTTCCCCAGGGCCTATACTGGTACCCTCAATGGATGGGCGCGCCGCCTCACCACCCGTACCCGCAGGCCGGCGACGTGCCCGGCGAGGCGCGCAGCCTCTCCGAAACCTTCTACCCGCACCAGATGGCGCCACATCAGCCGCAGATACGTCTACCTACGCCTTGATTATACACTATATTATACAAATGTTTTATTTAATCATTCTTATTTTCATAAAATCTACCCGCACCAGATGGCGCTGCATCAGCCGCAGATACGTCTACCCACGACTTGATAATACACTATAGTATCCAAACGTTTTATTTCAACATCCTTATTTTCCTAAAACTACCCGTACCAGATGGCGCCGCATCAGCCGCAGATACGTCTACCCACGCCTTAATTATACACTATATTATACAAACGTTTTATTTCAAAATCGTTATTTTCATAAAATCTACCCGTACCAGATGGCGCCGCATCAGCCGCAGATACGTCTACCCACGCCTTGATTATACTCTATATTATACAAAAGTTTTATTTAAAAATCCTTATTTTCCTAAAAATATCACGGTTGCGCCCAAGATTTACGCTTGTCGCTCACTAGTCTGACCAGAATTCAGTTGTTAGACGGAGCGACTGCCATCTCACCTATGCCTCACTGCCATCGCAACCTAGAGGGAAACACCATTTTATGGTTATACCAGCTGTCAGGATATTAGAAGGCACTGTCTTCCTGAAAACGTTTGCCTTAGATGTTCATGACAGCCGGGACCAGCGGCTTAATGCACATAACTCCATAGAATAATTTAAAATTTAAATTACGAAGTCAACTCATCAAACATGATGGTCGCCATATTAAATCTACAATAGCAAACTCATTCCATAAACAAATTTATTTGTTTTAGTTATTGTGTTAGGCTCTCCACCTATTACGTGGCATTAACTATATATTTGGCGATGTGTGGGCGTATAATATGCCTCTGCCTACTCCTTCGGGGAAACAGGCGTGAATGAACACATAGGATTACAAAAAATAAAAACAGATTTCAATTTTTTAATAACTTTTATTCGTAATTATAATAATCATAATTTACACAAACATAACGATATCTAATGTAAACTCAATCATTGAGTTCAGAACCTATGTTCACATATATAAAAAAACCCATAAAAACTCAATTATGTATAAGAACATGTGTCATTGCACAATTTTTTTTAGGGCCAAAAATGTTTTAAAATATATTGTGACTGTAAATAGCATAATATTTCATATAATATAAAAGCTGTAGATATACTAGACTAATTTCTACTTATTTACTAATATTGAAAAATAAGAACTATTATGAATTATCACACTTCCAACTATTCGTCCCCACGGTACCACAACTTTGTCATAGATAGTACACAATTATCTTACTACTTATTAAAAATTTAAAATAGAAACACACAAAAATATATGAAGAAAAATCTACCGAAACCCATACTATAAATTTTAACAAGGTCAATATGTAAAAAACGTATTATATATCGACATAATTATAATATAGGAGTTGTAGGTCGCGTACAAATCAAACGTATACTCAACAGTCCTTGTAGAGCAAATTTTACGCAGCTTACTGTTTTTTTAAATTCAAATGTAAGCTTAACAATATATATATACCTATATACAGACTGTCTCAGAACCAGTGTCAAGCGGAGGCTCAGATATGGAACAATAAAATTCTAAAATGTCTATTTTTTTTAATAAATATTTTGAAATGTCGAAAATTTTCAGAAATTCAGAAAAAAATTCATAGCTCGAAAACTATGACAAAACCGCGTAACATATATGGGGATGATTCGGGTACTCCAGGGAGAGCGCTATCTCTGGACTTTCGCTTGACACTTATTTCTGGGACACCCTGTATGACTGACCCGGTAAACTTTGTCCCGAAAATAACGAGCACAATAAAAGAAGAATTACATACATTTGTAAGGTCTATTTTTATTTATATATAGCTTTTCATAAAAGGGATTATTATAGTCAAACTATAAGTTTGGTTTGAACGCGACCATCGTTTAATATTCCTGTACGCATTTGGAGGACTACTTATGAGAAAACTTTCGAATGATTTTTTGAATTCATCTTAATATCCGTGGCTTTTACATCAGACATATAATTATATAATAAAGACCATAATATAACAATTAATGAAATAAAAATACAATGTTAGTAAATTTATTTGTCATTATAAATGCAGGGATATGTAACTTTAAAAAACGACAATCACAATTTATGAAACACCTTTTAACATTAATAACATAAGGTTTATATAATTCCCAAACGTCTGTCGTCACATGTAGATAGTTGCGCAAAAAATTATAGATTGAATGACTTAGATAAGGGGGAGATTCGGTAGAGGTGAAATGGAGAGGGAGAGCGAGGGGTGGGGAAAGAAGGGGGGACAAAAATGCAAAAAAAAGGGAAGATAGAGTAGAAAGGTAGGCAAATTAGTATCCCCCTATAACTTCGGTCGCGTCATTGTGAAGATTTTACAAATAATATATTATTTGTATTGGCTATGGTTTTTGATGATCATATTACCAGAAAACCCGATTTAGATTTAAAAATAAATATTTAGGGATATATAATTAAAATTGTCTTCTCGTAATTGTCGTTTTACAAAGTCAACAAGAAGGTCCAACGTAAGCAAGTTATACAGTTCTATTTATTTGGAATTGTTTTATTTAGGAATAAAACTTTAAAAGACATAAATTTAAGGTTGTAATAAATTTTATCAATTACGTACTAATAAAACTTTAAACTATTTCCAATCATAACCTCGAAAAACTAACATTAAACATAATTTAGAGCGAACTGTCAATGAAAAAACATATTCAGTTTGGCGCGACCTATTAATAATAATCTAATGTGCAACTTACACTACCAAGAAATATAATATATTTATATTTATGTTGTTACAACATTACTTTTACATTCAGTCGTCAATATATATTTAGAACTAAGATTGAATACGCGATTATAGGCATTATGCTCCTGCACAGAGGGTCCAAAACTACCGTATTTAAAGACTATATTATTTAATATTTCATAAATTATTTTTCATACTTTTTAGTAAATTTATTGTTGCCACAATACATTTATAATGTCACTAATAATAAACGTAGAACTGACGGCCGTTGGCACAGGAAAAATCTTGAATGAAGACCCTTTGACAGAAAGCTTGGCGTGTGTCGTCCACGCGTAAGATAGACGGACGGTCTGAGGACCACGTTGGATGCAGGCGAGGCAATCTGTCACAATGTCTTTTCAAACATAATAATATGTACATTGTAGTAATATTGGATGACTTCCAAAACCATACGGCCGTCTTAGACCCTCTTCAGTATTTAAATATTACAATATTTTTTATCTCTTTTCAAAGATGGCTGTGTAATTTAAAATTATAAATTTCAATCCGTAGAGATTTAGACTATGAAATATGCAGAGTGAAAATAAATTGAATTACACATTAAAATTTGTTTTTTAAAAAATATTTTAATTAATACATTTAGATTTCTTATTTCTGGACACTCTGGTATATTATTTGAATATCATAATAATTTACAACCAATAATACTAGTTTTTTTGCCGACGGTTACAATTTTGTAGATATTTTTTAGTAAGCGATTTTTTTCAATAAGCCCTTGTCTACTGCATCTTTATTTTGTATTTAATTCAAGCACAGCTAAGGAAGACATTTTGGGATAATATTAATATAAATAAAATAGAATACACCATTTTAAAGAATAAAAAGTAAAAAAGCGTTTAATAGGTACTTTAATGATAATTTTAAAGCACACAAACATTTCACTAAATACATAAAAGTTGTTTTTCATGTGGAACACATAGATTTAATTTAAAATCCTAACTGGTGGAATAAAAAATAATATTATATTCCGAATAACTGCTGATTTTTAAAATTCGCATATAATTTGACAATAAAAACGACTTCGGAGAAAAAAATACTCATTTATAAAATATCGTTATAGAAATACATTTATTAATTGTTTATTTGCCAATGTAAAATGTATTAAGGATTATTAAGAAACATATGAAATTACATTTAATAATAAAGTGCATTAAAAAAAACTATGAATTGTCAGTGTCAAGATTGTTTTGAATTAGTGCTGATATATTTTTCGCCTAACTGATATTCTGATATTACATGCTACAAAATATAGATTCATTAATTTATATGTATATAACGGTACAATCATGGGAATTATTGAAGCCTGTCTAGATTCTAACAATATTCGTATACAACTGTCAAACTAAGTAAAAAAAAAAAAAAATCAAGTACTAAATTATTTGGTCAAAATATATTCATTAACTTTCGGGGCATCTCGCTTATTTTAAATTGTTAATGTTATTAAATTGCTGCTGTGGTTTATGAGGTTTGGTCGCAGAATGTACCTTTAGTAAAAAGTCCTTTGTATGCCATATTTTTTTTTCTAATTTACGATAAATATAATTGAATCTGTAGTAGCGTCATCCTGCGTACTGGCTCAATGCGCCTGCCCAGCGTAGTGAGTATGGGCAAATACCTCCAATAGAATGTAATCTATTGGGGAGGCTAATATTCAGCTGTGAACTTTATAAGGCTGATATAATAACGATCACTGAATAGCTTTTTTATCGGGCTAATATCATATTATTAGAAAGGGGGACCTTTTAAGGACTATCTACTCTGCGACTAACCTATATTAGGTTTAGTCGCAGAATGTACCTGTTGCTAAATGTCCTCGGTAACCATACCCGTCTTATTCCCAAGTTTTTAGTCATATTAATAATTTACATAAACTAAATTGCATTCTTTTGGTGATAAAAAAAAAACATTAACCTACAAGATTCCTTTTAGATATTTAGAACGTAAGACACTTTGCGAAAGATACATCCTGCGACTAACCTGTTTATAGTTTATTTGCAGAATGTACCTTTTGCAAACTGTCCCCTGTAAGAATACACGTCTATTCCTGAAAATTTTACAAGAAAAATCAATAAACAGAATTGCTTTTTTTTATTATATTATTTTGTTAAACTTCCGGGCTCCTTTATTATTGTTGGAAAGGGGACATTCTGCGTAACGTAAGATACAAAGTAAGCACGCACGTCTATTTCCCAAAATTGAAAGAGAAATATCAGTAACTAAGATAGGTACATTCTGCGACTAACCTATATATGAGACAGACAGACATAAAATTCAATTTACGTTAGTAAGGCTAGTGCAGTAGACTCGGCTTAACATTATAACTTTTACTCTATGGCCGGATTCTCATATATAACTATCAATTCAAACTTTTTGATCTACATCATCGATTTCAAACTCTTTCTCCCAACTCTCATCTGAATTTGCGCTTACATCATCCTTAACTTCTTTATCACCAAAATAATCTTCTACTAAGTTGCCACAATTGTCCGACTTACCTTTCTTTGGGGAGCGTTGTTTCTTTTTGTTAGTCTTGTCTCTGATCTGGGTTAGGTCGGCGTTGTTATTGGTGACGTCACGCAGGGAATCTTTTTTAACGACCTTCTTAGAGGACATTTCTTTTTCGTACTCCTCTAGGAGTAGTGTCTGTTGTTCCTCTGTCAATTCTACGTCGTTTGTGAAATCTTCTGTAACAAAATTGTGGTTTCGATTTTTAGGCGTTTCGGATAATAAACGGTAAGGATAGTTTTATTTTCCAATACAATTTATGATGATATCACATCCTGCCTGATGTAAGCAGTCAATGCAATCCAACAATTTATTTATTAATAAAAAAAAAAAAAAAATAATAAATAAAAACAAAATAAGAGCGTTCCGAAATGTGAAAAAAAAAACGGTAACAACAGCAACTACTCATGACGGCCTATAAAGACCTGTTATTATAGTAACTGTGAAACACATGCGTGGGTTTATAGGGATCCTAACAAGACCTAAGGAGCCCAAGTCGATCACAGTCGAGACACTGGCAAAAATTACCGATAAGCGGCGTGGGCGTATAATATGCCTGTGCGTACCTCTTTGGGGAAACAGGCGTGATTGTATGTTTGTGAAACACATGTATCAATACTCCCCAGCCAGTTTTGTGTTAGGGTATTATAAAGAAATATAGGAAGAATTTTCAGATTGCCTCAAATACTGACCTAAAAATTTATAGAGATGGAATATTAAGTGATGTTCACAAGTACAGAAATAGTAAACAATATTTGACGACCGATATGGCGAGGAGGTCAGTATACCTACTGCCTGGAGGTTGCGGGTTCGATTCCCACACAGGACAAATCTTTGTGTGCATGAACATGAATATTTGTTATGGTCTGGATGTTTTTCTATGTATATTAAGTATGTATTTACAAAAAAAAAATGAAGGTATTTAAGTATGTTTATCCGTTCTTTAGTATCCATAACACAAGTTCTCAGTGATACTTATCTTTGAGAGGATAGAAGAGAATATTTATATATTTATTTATTTTATAGTTTAATTGAGGAGATCCATATAAGAACGAGCGTCACCGAAAAAGCTCAAAGAATCAGCAAGCTGAAGTGGCTGGGGGCAGGGCACATAGCACTAAAAACTGACGACCGTTGGGGCAGAAAAGTTCTGTAATGGAGACCATTTAACAGGAAATGTGGCGTCGAACATCCACTTGCAAGATGGACGGACGACTTGATAAGAGTTGCAGGACTTCTTGGCGGGAAAGTGAAGCGTCATGTCTCCAGTTTTGTTTTATTATTATTAATCCCTTATTGCACATAATAACATGATCACATTACAAAAATAGTATTTAGAAACAAAAGTACAAAGGTGGACTTATCTCTAGGAGAGATCTCTACCAGCCAATCCTAGCAGTTGTAAATTAGGTTAAGTACGGGATTGAATTTAGTTACAGATCCAAGTAAAAGAAAATTTGTAATATTTCTAACATTAATGTGTAATAACAGTAGATTATTAACCGTTAAGTGTTTGTGAACGTACATGAGTGTTGGTAAATCAAACGAAACAGTGCAACATAGCTTTTCAAATTCTCTTAAGAAGTCCAAATGAGATCTCAGTTTAGTCCCACATCTTTACTGAGGACTCAAGAGGTTTAGGGGAGGGCATCTCATTTACCATTTATCATCTTTATCATCACTCATTCTCATTAACTACTATTTATGTATTATTAATATATCTCTTACTTGACACTGGCTAAATGTGCCAAACGCACGAAGCATTATTTAGAATTAAAAAAAAAGTTGCAGGATCATTTTGGATGCAATCGGCCACATTGGAAGCTAATGGAAGGCCTTTGTTCAGCAGTGGACATCTTTGGGCTGGTCCTAAAGATGATTGTACAGTTCATAACTTACCATCTTCCCAAGAAACAGCAGTATCAATGTCCGAGTTTTCGCAAGGCGGCGTGTCCTCTTCTATGCCCGATAACACCTTTTTAGGACTCCTGTAAAGATACAATAATAGTAAGCGCGTTATGAGCGGAGTTGTCCGGCTATATATAATTGGCATATGTCTATCTCGTTTGCACCTTCGGGGCCTTCGAAGCCGTTTATAAATCGATACCTCCTACGTATAATAAGGTAACAAAGTAAATGGCATTTTTGCTTTTTTCCATAAAAAAATACCTCTTTTTAATAATATTATCGGATATATATATACAAAGAGATATTATGGATAAAAGCAAAAATGTCATTTACTTTGTTGCCATATTATACGTAGGAGGTATCGAAAGGTCAAACATTCACTGCCCAAGTTTTTACACTTAGGGTGCGTCCACATCTCACGAATGCGCCGCGAATGCAGCCCGTACAATAGTTTGGTGCGCCTCTTTTTGCACGAACATAAAATGGACGCGCGCAGCTCGCATGCGACTCGCGAGCTGCCCATTCGCCGGGTGTGGACGCACCCTTACAGGCCTGGGAGAGAGACGCATGCGTTGTAGTAGTGCCACATTTTAGTGCACTGTTGCAGTGAATGTTTAAGTGTAAAAACTTGTTTGTTTAAGGTTATATGCAGAAAGAATATCCTTAATTCCTGAGGAAAAACTCGATATATACACATTGACGAGTAATGATTCGATTCCCAAACAGGAAATATCTTTGTGAGCATAATCAATGCATGAATATTTGTTCTGGTGGGTGGGTCTTATGTATAATAAGTACGTATTTTAAAAAAAAACAAAAAAAAAGTAATACACATACTTTTTTTTAGTTTTTTTTTTTATTTAGTATTCATAACAAAAGCTCTTAGTAATACTTATCTTGGAACTAAATAATTGGTGTGATTGTCATAGAATTATTAGGTAAGTGATGGATTAAAAATATCTTTGTAATAATTTCCGCGCTAAAATAATTTCCCGAAAAATCGAGAAACTATTCAACACGACATGTGTTTCGCCTTTACACAGAGCATCTTCAGGTAAGATAGGCCTCAGAACAACGATCACGACCAACGCTGTAACGAGTGAGCAGCTGAGTGTATTCGAGCGTCCACTTCCGTCATCAACGTCCGTCACGTCATCGCGGTCTGAGTCAGAGTGACCGTTACGAAATTTCTGAACCATACGTAATAAAGATGATCTAGAGAACGTATTTTGTTCGTTCAGCAGTAGGTTTTTATCATTGTGTTTAATTATTTTTCAATACACACAACCGTAGACTTATGTCATGTAAATGTAAAATTTAAAAATTATGATTATTACTAAAAATATATTTGATTTCCGAGTAGTGCCTAACCAGCATAAAATTATGTCATCCATATAACTGTAATAATATAATATGTTACTACTTCTATTCAAAATATTGTTATTCTCAAAGATATCCATAAAATATCAGCCATAAATGGAGAGAGGGGAGAACCCATAGACAAACCGTCTTTCTGTTTTTAATAGTGGTTTTAAGATATTTTTAATCATCACTTGCTTACAATGGATTTCCGTAAAGTAACGGTTAAATCAATAAATTATAGAATTATTATTTTAACATGCAGTTAAAAGATAGTATCGCAATAATACGAATGGTAAGGTAATAAAGTACTGACTGTTCGATGGGCTCCACGGCAGTTTGCAGCGGCAGATGTGCCATGACGGGGTCTGAGGAGGGCTCCTCGGGCTGACGACGCGATGCCGCCGCTAAGCGATCTTGAAGGAGCGCCACGCGGAACATATACCTGTAAATTTTACATTAATGAAGTAAATTTTACAAATAAAGTATGAATTACAATTTAACCTAGTTTTGCCCTAATCAGTTACCTTGCTCGTATTATAAATGCGAAATTTTGTGATTTTGTTAGTTTTTCACAGAATAACAACCAAACCGATTGTGACGAGATTTAGTATCTATGTACACAGCTGCAGTCTGGTGTTTTCACGGAAACGGGGACCACGCATGTGACCCTGCAGGGCGCTAGTTAATATAAATATAGGTAGGTGGCAATGGTATTTATTTATTTATTTATTGAATAACCAACATAATTCCTTTCCTACAATGTGTGCGTGGACTTGTTGGATCTAACACAAATATGAATTGACGGACGTAATTAGTAATTACTAATTACGCATTGCGAGTAGTTGTTTTTTAGTTTTTACTTATTTTTGTATATTTCCTTTTTACGTTTGGTGTAATTATTTGGTATATATCTTTTGTTTTAAAAATTGTACTTTTGTCTTTGTTACTTATTACTATTTTTTTTTTTTTAAATATATTCTCTTGTTTACTATGATTATAATTATGTAGGAATCTTTCATGTTTTGAATTTGTATATTTTAATAACTTGTTAATAATACCAGATTTATGAAATGTATAGAAGAATGGCAGTGCACGGAAAAACCTCGATTGGTTTTTGTTGCACTGTTTTTATTTTCACTTATGATTTAAATTGTAGTTTGTTATACAAATAAAAAAAAAATAAACAGCATATACAAGTAACAAGTAAAACCTATACATAAATTGGCTAACTATTCTTACATTTTTAGATAATTACAGCATGCATAATACCATAATATATTAAAAAAAAGTAAAACAAGCAGTAGCGATATATAAAAGCAAACAAAATTGTAATAATAACCTGGAAACTACAAAAGAGTAAGGTAAGTCACATTCTCTGAGTGAAGACAGAAACTTGGGCAGTGTTTGGTATTGTATAGTTAAAGTTAAGTTATAGGTATCATGTTTAATGTCTGGAATAGCGCATGAATATGTAAAATAGGTACAGGGCTGGTCCTAGCACGGTTCCTTGAGGCACCACAGCTTTTATTGTTTGTAGATATACGATACCTACTCCTCGTCTTGTCTCAATCTGTCTGATATGTATGGCTTTAGTCGTCATAGAAAATTTGCCTGACAGTTTTCTTAGTTTACATGTGTTTACACCTTGATTTAAAAATGTATCAAATGCCTGTGCTTTGTCCAAAAATATGGACTGTCTAATTATTTCTTGCTGTACAATTGAAAATATGCGACATCACACTAAGGAGGAGGGAGTCCCACAAGTGTGACCGGCTGTGACAAGGACGGTCAAAAAATGTGATACTGATGGATGCTGAGAAATATTTACTAAAATTCAGCCAAGTTTGGTTAGACCAATGAGCAGACCCTGGACCCAAAGTGTATGTCTAGGGCATAGCCAGACTAGCTAGGATGATGACTTACCGTTCCCAAAAGTCTTCAGCGGAAACTGCATGTGGTACAAGTCTGGTATACTGCGATGCCAGTGTGGTGTCAGACCGCAATCGACGTTCGGCAGCCGCGGTCACGTCCCCTACTGTTTGTCTCCACGCCGTGAACTCGGGACTATCCGCGGGGACTAGGAAAGTCGCGTCCACGCGTTGGAGGGCTTCTAACTCTTTCTGTAGGGAAATATGAAAAATGAATGTCTAAAAAGCAATTATATATCGAATTTAAAGAGTAAAAAATATCGTTCACAGACTTTTATATCTAATTCAATTCATTCCATAAATCTATGTAAGTTGTTACTGTTAATGACAGAATTTCTTAAGTTGTAGCATAAAGGTGACAAATGATGAGTGGTGGGAAACCCATTGACACTATAGTCCGGCAATCTCGTGCGCGACCGTCCCGCAGGGTGACAGACTGTGGCGGGGACGAGGTAGCGTGTCATTCTAGCACACGGCTACACACGAAGAGAAGGTCCCCCTTTCCCGCTGACATCTTGTTTACCTCGTCCCCGCCACCGTCTGTCACCACGCGGGACGGTCGCGCACGAGATTGCCGGACTATAGACGATATTCTATTCTCTTTCCACAGGAAACTATATAAAAATGTAACTCACTCTGTATAATATGGACACTGTCTGAATTAACACATCTTCCCGATATTTTTTTTATAGACGGATTTTTATATCCTCTAGAAACTAACAATTAAGCACCTAATAATTTTTGTAACCAATTTTTTTAGTCACCTATGACACGCGAGGGGCGAGGGCAAGACATTGGGGAGATGGATATTTTTGAAGGTGCCCCAATCTTACGGCAATATTAATTTACCTTATATGTGGAGAGCATGGTTGTATCTCCCGAGGATAATATGACTTCAGTGTCGTCTTCATCGTCTGGTTCTGGGTTGAGGACAGTGCTTACTTGACCTGAGAATACCAAAATAATGTAGCTTCATACTTTGTTAATAACATTTTTTGAAATGTCTCTATCAATAAATAATTTCTGATAATAAGACAAATTACCCATCAATCCCAAATAAGTATCATTAAGAACTTGCGTTATGGATTCTAAATAACGGAAAAACATTTTTTTTTGTACATACATACTATAAACATACATAAATACTTTTTTTATATAGATACTTAATATACATAGGAAAACATCCAGACCAGAACAAATACTAATGTAAAGATTTGTTTAGTGTGCGAATCGAACCCAATTCCTCAGGAGCGGAGTACGCGCCACTACGCTATATAGGTTGTAAATCTTTCTCAATAAGAAGAAACTATCGGTACTATTTATAGTAGTGTATCTATTATATGAGAAAAGTGATACGTTTTAGAAAGAAATTGATATTGTTAAGGAAATACATACCAAGAAAAGTACTAAAGCTTTTTTTCATAACATTTGCCGGCGACTCTGGTACATCCAACTGTAAGAAATGAAAAAAATTGAGAATGAGAACAAATCAAATCAAAGAGAGAACAAAATTCTTTAAGATTTATAATAAATAAATAAATAATAATGATAAATATTTCTGACACTTACACCAATATTTAGTTCCAAGATAAGTATCATTAAGAACTTGTGTGGATGTGGTGTGATGGATACTAAATAACGGATAAACATACATAAATACTTTTTTTTTGTAAACAAATACTTAATATATCACACAAATTATTTATACACACAAATATTAGTCATGTGTGGGAATCGAACCCACGACCTCAGGAGTGGAGTGCGGGTATACTCGCCACCACGCCATATCGGCCGTCAACAATAATCTATCATAGTCATCATCGTGTAAAGTGATCCTTTCAAGACCTTAGAAGCCCAAGCCCTCACATGCAAGTATGGGCGTAACAACAGTAGGGCAGGGTGGCCTTGTCCCCCCCCCCACGGCACTGACCTGTAAGCTACCTAACCAAACCTAAAAAAATAAATTATCTGGGTACTAACTACAATTATACAAATTAAAATATATTCAACTCACTCACACACACACACACGCACACATACACACATGCACACATACATATAGATACACAACAGGCGCTAGCACGTACGAAAAAAATAACCAACTTATTTTATTTATTACTTGCGAAGTTACTCTTCATTGATTGTTTATATATTATTATATACAGGGTGTCCCAAAAAATAGTGTCAAGCGAAAGTCCAGAGCCAGAGCACCTATTGGAGTATCCGAATCGCCCCCATGTATGTTCTGCGATTATGCGTAGTTTTCGAGTTATAATTTTTTTTCTGATTATTTTAAAGATATCGGTCTAAATATTTCAAAAATCCAAATAAAAAAAAGTAGAACACATTTTAGTGTTTTTCTTTTTGCTACTGAACCATCGTTAAAGGTACTTTAATGTCCATAATAATCAGCTTCGAAACTTTAGTGGCAGTTAAGAAAATATTAGTGTAAAGTCATAATTTTACCGTTAGTGAATAATTTGTTAAAAATTCAACTTCAACAAAAAAATCTAAACAGGCGAATTTATGGTGTCTAAGTATGTCTAAAAACTTCTCTAGACTATCCGCTTTCATAATAATTTAAAATAAGAAGTACTTAATGGGGCTACTTTGGCATAAATCGGCCATCAAAGACAGATTCATCCGTGAATATTTTAAAAAAATGTTTTCATTTTGAAAACTTTATTTAAGTGGTTGAATAATAAATACTTTAAAAATAACTTTTGTCTTTCATTTATCAAGTAAGAATAAACCATCAAATGTTATGAAAGATAGCAGCAGGAACATTAATTATGACCTCCAAAGAATAAATTTTTAGCTTTTCTGTAATGATTTTTGGTTGATTAATAAGCGAATCCCATTATTAACTTAAAAAAAATTATTATTATTTAGATGTCAAATTTATTGAAATTATCACCTCTCTGTTCAACAAATTATTCACTAACGGTAAAATTTTGACTTTACACTAATATTTTCTTAACTGCCACCAAAGTTTCGAAGCTGATTATTATGGACATTAAAGTACCTTTTACGATGATTCAGTAGCAAAAAGAAAAACACTAAAATGTGTTCTACTTTTTTTTATTTGAATTTTTGAAATATTCAGACCGATTACTTTAAAAAAACCAGAAAAAAAATTATAACTAGAAAACTACGCATAATCGCAGAACATACATGGGGGTGATTCGGATACTCCAATAGGTGCTCTAGCTCTGGACTTTCGCTTGAGACTATATTTTGGGACACCCTGTGTATATATATATATATATATAAAAACAAATATTTGTATTTAAAATACATACTTAATAATTATGATAAATCTAAGTCTAGTTACGTTCTTATATGTACCACAGCAAAGAGGGTACTCTTCTAACACAAGTTTTATTAAACTCAAGATATGTTATTATTATTGTCATTAATTATACATAATATCTAATAATATATACACAGAGTGCTATAAGGTGCAAGTGTTGCACCTGTAGAGCAACAGTTGAGGCTCTGGCAAATATAAGTTCCCGGTAGGCGGTGGTTGGCTTAATGTGGGTGTATAATATGCCTCTGCGTTTTTTTATATATAAAGATTATGATAAGTAAGCGAGTGAATGAGACAGGAGAATGTGAGAGATCTTCAATTCAAATTGACAACACATTGACCGATTTACATTTAAAATAACACCGTAAAAAGTTCGCCAGGACCCCTAGTACAAAAAAAAATGTATTTCACTGACCTTGAAAGTTTTCCCTATAACATCAGAAGTCGTACTGAACACATGGGTAGCCTCACTTTTAACTGCGGTGCCTATTTCATCCAGATCTTTCTTCACCATGGAGTATACTTCAGCTGACTGAAAACAGTTGGATAAAAGCGTTATTAACATTTATTTACGTAAAAGAAGTAGCTATAGAGAATATAACAATAGATTATTATTAGAATAGATTATTTATGATTCATTTTGACGACCGATATGGCGTGGAGGTTAGTACACCTGCACTTCACTCCAGAGGTCGTGGGTTCGATTCCCACACAGGACAAATCTTTGTGTGCATGAACATGAATATTTGTTCTGGTCTGGATGTTTTCCTATGTATATTAAGTATGTATTTACAAAAAAAACAGTATTTAAATATGTTTATCCGTTGTTTAGTATCCATAACACAAGTTCTTAATGATACTTATCTTGGAACTAAATAATTGGTGTAATTGTCAGATTTATTTATTTTATTATATTATATTATTATTATAGTATGTTTTTTTGACAATAACTTCCCGTAGGTACCTAGTTTCCCTTCTAGCTCCTATTCTAGTTAAGTTAGGCTTCTAGTTTTAAGTGATGTTTACAATTGCTTCTCAGGATACAAGATAAAATAAATGATTTTGATTGATAATTATATTGCGTCGAGATCAGTGCACACAAATGACAAATATTTTTAAATGGACTAAAACATTTTTATGTATTTCAAAAAGTATTTATTTATTTTTATCATTTTTTTAAATAGTTTAAAATATATTTTATTTTTTCAATAATGGCTTAGTGCGTTTAGCACGTTTAGCATTAATGTTCGTACTATCACACATTGTAGAAAATAAAACAAAACTGCAGACATGACTCTTTACTTTCCCGCCAAAAAGTCGTTTAAACTTTTAAAATATTATTGAAATTAGCTGTCAAACAAACAAATGACAAAGCTCATTGACAACACAAAGTCGAATGTTATGTCCTTGGTCTATATCTGCAACCTACTAACATACAACTTTATTGTTTACGTTCCACATACGCGTTATATCTTTACAATACATATAATATACCTACATATACATAGGTATAATTTAGCATACTGCAACAGCCTTGACGAATTTGTGTGGTCGTTAGAGCAGATAAGAGAAATATCGACGTTATCATATCGGCAGTTCGTACAGAAGTTGCTGCAGAAATAAAAATACTTAAATATTTACATTTTTACTTTAAGAGAATAATCTAAGAGAATAAAATAAGAGAATAAAGTATAATCTTATTTATATGTTTATTTATGAATTTTGTTTGTATGTATTAAATTTATTTGTCTAATAGAACTGTTATTTACAACGATCGTAGTTCAGGGACGATTTTTTTACTAGAACAAATAAACTTGGTAGTGATTGATTCTCCGACCTTTGGATAACAAGTACACTGCTCTAATCACTGAGCTTTGCGATTTGCGTCTCATGTCCGCGTTATTTGCGTCACTATGAAAGTAAAGATTACCCTCACAGTCCACGAAACACTATTTACAAGTTTTCTTTAACATAACATCTTTTTATAGTTTTTTAAGAGTAATAATTATGACACGATTTAAAAAGAAAAAATATGTTATAGTTTAAAGACCGATATGGCGTAGAGGTCAGTAAAACCTCAATTATAGTAACATTTTGTCCCTTTTGATTTTAATGTGACACGTCTGAATTACAACGTCCTGGCTAATAATGGCAAACAATCGACGCAATCCTAAAAAATGGTTGCTTATTAGGAGTGCTTGAAGCGCTGCATGAGATGTTCTTAAATATTTACTTATTTGTTACATAATATTCAGTCGCAGAATGTCCTTTTCGCAAAATCTAAAAGAAGCCCAGTAGATTTAGGTTTTTTTTATAACCAAGTAAAAGCAATTCATAAAGATGAAATAGAGAAGGTACAAAGAAAGTGTTTGAGAATGTTATGTTACCGTCAACGTTTAGGTCGTACCAATCACACCTATAATACTAGACTGACAAAATTTAACGTACAAAGACTGGAAACTCGTCGGAAGTATCTCGACTCCATTTACTTATATAAAATAATACACTCGATAATTGATACTCCAGAGTTACTGTCTCAAATAGCTTTTAATGCACAGTATAGTGCCCGAAGATCTCAAAAAACAAATCTTTTCTCTCTTCAAACTTACAAAAATAATATCTCTTATTATAATCCTATTGTTAGAATGGCTCGTCAGTATAATGAATTGGCAAACAATGATTGTAAACTAGACATTTCATACTAAAATGTTTTCCTATATTGTCTCTCTAAAAGATATCCTCTACATCAAATCCAGTCAGGCTGTCTCAACCAGCTATCTTTAAGGTCATAATTGTTTGTTTTTTGTGTTACTTTAAATAAGTAGTTACTTAATAGATTATTTATTTACTTATCTTACTATAGTATGTACCCATGTCACTAAATTTAAATAAATAGGTATAATATGTACAAGTACTTTTCTATTCTCTTAGTCTTAAGTGATCTTTATAATAAGCCTTGTATTTGATGTAACACGTCTTTTATCCTGTTTTGCTTATTACACAAATTTGAATTACAATCTAGATTCTGTACCTTAGTTCTTAAGATTTTTATTTGTAAAATTGTAATTTGTCGTGTGTAGGTATTAATAAAATAAATAAATTCAGTTTGCTGAAAAATTACTAATATTTTTTGTAAAATTTGGACAAACAGGTTTTCTTACAGGAGACATTTTGCAAATAGGACATTCTGCGACTAGATGATTTTTTTTTCTATTCATAAGGTAACTTTTCTAACGTTCAAATGTATGTTCGATTACAGCTGGACTTTGTGTGTTGTAGGTTGCCAAGTGCAACTGTCATTTAGGATGGTATCCGGATCTCTGCCGGTGATTCATTGCAGGACCAATGAGGCGTTAAGGTTCTTCAGTGGCGACCGCGAACCGGCAAAAGTAGTAGAGGACGGCCTCCCACGCGATGGACCGATGATCTGGTCAAGGCGGTAGGAAGCCGATGGATTCAGGTGACTAAGGATCGCTTAGTGTGGAAATCCATTGGGGAGGCCTATATTCAGCAGTGGACGTCATATGGCTGAGATGATTATGACAGCTGGACATAGGCTTATTAAATGGCAAGCCGCAAAACTCCATCCTCAGCTCTTCGCCTCCTATAGCTGCCAGGCGTTTTGAGTATATTGTCGCACCACTTAGCTGAAGAGCATTCTGCACTACCCTTTTCGAAACCTTGTTCTCCACTTCAGAAGCCGTTTACCCCAGCAGTTTGCGGCCCGATCGGAAGATATAACCCGTTCCCTGCCACTTCAGCTAAACTAAACTATTCTAAGTGTTAAGTCGCCTTAACGGTTTTAAATTTTTTGTGCCGTGTAGTACCGGCCTAGAATAGTGCCACCCCCTCTCATCATCACACAGGGAGTCGTAAGAGTTAACGCACATAAATCTTGCTGGGTGATGGTCATTCTGCGTACTGTCTTGAACTGCAATCACCAACCCGCATGCCCAACGTAATGATTACAGGTAGACACCCCCAATAGAATGTAATCTATTGGTATTGATATCTTGCAGTGATATGATGATGATGTAGTGTTAAGTCCAAATTATAACACAATCAGACTTCGTACAAAAATCATCCAAAACGATGAACCGATCGTTTTTTTGTGATTAAGTAATACAAAAATACTTATACATCTACACATAATTTTGTTGGAATAAGCTCAGAAATCTTTCGTGCAAGAAAGCACGTTAAGCCAATGGTCCCGGTTATCACTAAATATGGTAGTCGTTAAGCCATACTCGAGGCCCAATTGGGCGACTTGATAAATTCTAACAGTAGGACGCCATACTCCTGCCTTCGCCAATCCGCACTGGGTCTGCGTGGTCTCCACCACAATGACCAAATACTCTCGCATCTTGATATGTGAGAGGAGGCTCGTGCTCAGTAGTGGGACGTTAATGAGCTGAGATAATGAAACTCAGAAAGCCTATAAGAGAAATCGTTCCATAAAAAAATTGTTAATACATGCGTAATATTAGTTACACATTATGCGAAAACATGTAACTAGTGCATAGTTATTTATTTATAATTTATTGTTAAGTTACATTGCCACTGTATGTTTTCCTAATAATAAAAAATTAAATAAATAATAATAAAATAATAAACTAGTCACCCCACAAGACCTCATTTAGGTACCGTATGTTGAAATAATCCAAGCACATTTATGGCACTATAGCAGTACACAATTTACAACACAAACATCACAAAACAGGTAGCACATTTCGATAAATGTTACAGTGTATGTAACCTATGTATGAATGGATGTATGATGACTTTGAACATGTCAGGATGTATGTATAAAAGTATATGATAAAAGTGCATGAATGTAATTAGTCACATTTGTGTTTTTAAATTTAAAAACAATCTGAGATAATTGAAATATTAATTGTTCTTACAGCTTAAGTTGAATTTGACATAATTACACATGTTTTAGTTAATATAGAAATTGTAAACATAATTATTTTATTTAGCAAGCGTGACAACACGACACTGAAAAATACAAATAACTAAATTAATTTTGTTGAAAGATAAAAAAAGAAGGTAACAAGTAGAAAAACCAGCTTTCAGCGTAAAGTTTTAAGACTTATAGTCGACTGGAACAGACACATTGGCAGTAGTTACTCTAGTTTACAGGGTATTTGATTTAGCATTAGTGTAGTGAGTCAGTCTGTCTGTTCAAGTTTACATGGGCCAATGAACTACGGTTATAAATGTGTGATTTCTTCATTTCGAAACGAACGCGAGTAAGTAAATTATATACAGAGGTAGGAAATACTCTTAATTTTTATTTGTCACATTAACGGTCACTCTTTCAAGGCCTGAAAATTGTGAACTCTGCTTTATTTAAAAAAAATTGCAGATACTGTAATTAGGCTAGTTATTATACAGAAATAAATTCCTGCAATCCACTCCTGAGGTGGTTCGATTCCCATACAGGACAAATCTTTGTGTGCATCAACATGAATATTTGTTCTGGGCTGGGTGTTTCCTATGTATATAAAGTATGTATTCATAAAACAAAGTATTGATGTATGTTTATCCGTTATTTAGTATCGATTCCACAAGTTTTTAATGATACTTTTCTTGAAATGAATTAGTGTGATTGTAAAAGAATTATTTTCTCAAATCTATATGAGAACTGGTGCCTGAAAAAGGTTTAGGAGAACCAGGTCTCACCCCTTAAAAGGTAAACACAGACCCATACAAAGCACCTATATTTTAATTTGAAATAATAAATAGTTGTGTAAACAACATGTGTATGGGGATCCTACGAAGACCAAAGGAACCCAGACAAACCTCACCTGCAAGTGGTGCACCTGCCGATCAATGGACGAGGCACTGGCGAACATAAAAGTTCCCGGTAAGCGTCAATAACATAAAACATAATTGGCGATAAGTGGGCATATAATATGCCTGTGCTTACCTTTTCGGGGAAACAGGCGTGATTATATGTATGTCGATACATATATTGTGTGCGAATTTGTGGAATGTGGAGAAACCTCTGTGTGTATAGTGGCAAAGCAAAAATTTTGGTAATAGTTTCAACCTAGTTCACAAAGTATAGCGATTTCAAATATTGTTATCATCCTCCCGCACTGCTCCCAGTCTATATGGAGTATTCGGTCATTCGTCAACGACTCATTTACAAGTTTTGGACTGTCTTGGGCCAATGCGTGGTAGTTTTTTAATATTTCATAAAGAATGTGTACTCAGTATTTTAACAGCAAGACCATATACACCTGCAGTATTTAACGGGCAGGCATATGGCGTCTTGATCTCCTTTGGTCCGGTAGGGTCAGGTACGGTTATGGCAGTGATTTACTTACCATTTCAGTTTCGTTACCCTTATGTATGACCTATGTCACTTCTTATTTATACCACTCCGCTTATTCGTTAAGCCCAGCAAATGCGTCTCATTGAAATACCAGTTTTACTCTCCGCGGGGGTATTTACCACGGTCAAGAACCCAGGGTGAGGGTATGCAGTGCTTATTTGCATGTATGGTCTGCATTCTTCTGTCTACGTGGTAAAGCCAACCTTCCTTCTCAGCGTGCTTTGTGAGATGACCGTGTCCAGTAGTGCGACGTTAAAGGGCTGCTGATATAGCGTTACGTAAAAGTAAAAATAATCCCTATCTGTCTGTACTCACTGTCTCTGTAATTTGAAGCTGACCTACATATTTTGGAAAGACGCCAAGTGACACAAACCCAATTCATGTAGACATAGTTTAATAGTACTGATATTATATTTATAATTGAGAATATGATATATCAAACTTTTCGAGTTTATTGCCCAGTTGGTCTCTACTCAAGCTTTGGGCGGGTTAGGATTACGTCGACATTCATTAGTGCTCCATTAGAGCCCACACTTTGAATTCATAGGCCACATGTAGGACAAGAGGAAAATCAGGAACAGAGTGCAGGTATCTTTGAATACATGGGCCACACGTAGGACAAGAGGAAAATCAGGAACAGAGTGCAGGTATCTTTGAATACATGGATCACACGTAGGACAAGAGGAAGATCAGGAACAGAGTGCAGGTATATTTACTCCTATGTGATATGAATTGCCTGCAGTTGGGCGTGATAGTTTATCTTCACATTCATAAGTACTCCACTGGAACCCAAATTGAAGAAAGCATTTGCAAGTGAGGCACCTGCCGATCAATGGATGAGGCTCAAGCACACATAAAAGTTCCTGGCCAGCGGCAATAGGCTTGCCACCTTTTACGTGGGATCAGCCAATTATAGGCGAAATATGGACGTTTATTATGCTTAGGCAGAGGCCTAACCCTGCTTTCCCCCTTCTGCTTAATCCCCTAAAACAGGTATGTATGCATTATCAGCTCACCTTTGTTTTGGCAGAAGTTATCCAGCTATCCCACCAATTCCCGTTATTGTTGCATTGTTTTTCTTCTGTGTTGTCATTATGAGCCGGTTCACACGGACTGCCTTGTTCCGGTCTATTTCACAAAAAAAAACAAATTAAAGCAACACTTAACTAACCTATTTATACAATTTTGCAATGCTATTAACATAAGCCTCTAAATAAATTTAGGTTAATTAAGAACGCATGTTTATTAATCAGTTTTTTTAATAGCCATTACCTACTTGTTTCAAGTCAATTCGGTGATTTGGTAAGATTTCTTTAAAGACCAAACAGAAATATCTACTCATACAATTGTGATATTTCAGTCAGTGTCCATTTTGTTTCCAATAGAACAGTTATGAAAATGTGATTGTGTCTTGGCAGTCACATGGCGACAAAAAAGGAACTACAAGCACTTGAGTGAAAAACAGTCAGGATCAAAATCCTAATACCATTTTTTTGAGTGTTTAAAGCAATAAAGAATATATAACAATACTTCACAGACTGATTAAATGGTTTTTTATTTTATGCACAAAAGATCCGACCTGTAGGGTTAAAGTGCGGTCCCCGTGATAAATGTTTTTTTTGAGAAAGGAGGTGTTCGTCATTGTTTAACTACTAAGGAGGGTCTCCTCACATAAACCCAGTTGAAAGGGGTTTCAGGTCATACTCCTATTGTGAAGGCGCCTGCTATTAGAATTATTAAAGCCACTATATTGGGCCTCTAACTCAATGACTATCCTATATAGTAAATAAATGCAGCCAAAATCCTAATGTGCCTCAAGTAGCGCTAAAGCAGTCCATATTAAATGCCAATTCAAACAGCAGGACACCTTAAATGTTTCTAAACTTCACTGGGTTAGCTAATTCTAATAAGGGTCTTTGCCCATAACCAACATGCTGGGCAGGGGGTTGATAATCTAGTTCAAGCTAGAATGTAGAATGACACTGCTGTCCATTATCCGGTAAATCTCTTTGTCGACTCTTACAACACCCTGTGAGATGAGAGGGGGTGGCACTATTCTAGGCCAGTCCCACACAGCACATTGTAGTAGTGGAAAATATTTTTTTTGCAACGGTGATTCTAAGTTAGATTTTCTTTTAAAGTGACTCATCCCAATGGTTATATCCTGCCTGATGATGAGTAGTTGATGCAGTTCAGAAAAAATATTTTGTTTGTAAGTTATTCTATTATGTTTTCATATTACTTGTGACATCATAGGGCCTCCAGATAAACATGCAGGGCACACATATATACTTGAACAGTTTATGTATATGCAAAAGGTAATAGCAATAGCGGGTGTATAGGGATCCTACCAAGACCTAAGGAGACCAAGCCAACTTCACCTGTAAGTGGACCTGTGAGTGCACCTGCCGACCAATGGATGAGGCTCTGGCAAACATAAGTGCCCGGTAAGCGGCAATAGGCTCACCACCTATTACACGGGACTATATGATTGGCGAGTGTGGGCGTATAATATGCCTCTGCCTACCCCGTCGGGGTAACAGGAGTGAATGTATGTATGTAAAACCAATAGCAGGTTGCTGTTATAATACTATTATTAATAGTTAAATTTCTTTAACAATTGTTCTACCTCCTATAAGGCTCTGCTGGAAGACCAATGTTGCTGTAGTGTGATGTGCAGTATGAATAACTGAGCTGACTGATGTTGGAATATAAAAAAGTTAAAAGGGCAGTCGAGTTTCCCCTTGTTCATTAGTTGGCTTGCATGACTGAATTTAACATTCAAATATAAAAAGATATTATAAGGAATGCATCTTTACTTTATTAATAATCAATGATAAAACAAAATGAAGTGATCAATGTATTTACAAGAGATAGAACTCGAGCATTATAACAACTTAACAAAAGTTTTGCTATCATGCCCTATTATGACTTATTTACCAATAAAAGATTAGAAGTAGGTAGATACATTAACCTTTTGAGGCACAAGTATCTAGACACAGTTGAATTTCCATTGTCCCTTGACAGTTTAATATGCTGAACGCTATTGATTCTAGGAACAATGGATAACCTGTTTGTCAGTCATTAGAAATTCCAACACTAAAATAATTATTTTTTCCAGGATAGTTCTAAATTTCAACTGAACAAAGGTTAATGTTTATTTAGAGACTCTCTAATAATTTTGTTAGTATGACGAAAAACACAACTAGACTCCCAAGATCTGTGAGTAAACATATAAAAAGACTACATATTTGGTTCAATTTGAAAAGAACTCTGTCCAAACATTAGTTTATGACCTTCAATATGGAATTGAGAAACAATTGACACTTGTTAAAAAAGGATAACAATTAAAATTTGAACCTAATTTACCAGAAATTACCTAAAAAAACAACTTTGTTTCATGAATATGACGTGTTCTTCATTCAGACCTGTGATATTTACAGTTCATTTTTGTACGAAGCAACAATAAGAATTAGAGTGTTTGAAATTATATGTCTATTATAAGCTGCGGTAATATAAATATTTTTAAGTCTTTTACCCAATTTGTTTATATTAAAGAACTCTTAATCGTAAATTATACATCCTAAACTACGAGTTTCCGTAATAAAATTGATAAAAGCAGGGCAAGATATCAACCATTTCATACGACTTTCATATATTCGTTAAGCAGTATCACTTACTTTTCTGCCATCACTACTTCGTTTATTGCACTTGAAAATAAAGGGAGCACATGGATTTTGTAAACATAAATTGTTATGAAACTGTTATTGTTTTCACGCAAAATTTAGAAATAATTTTGACATGGTTTTGTTTTTTTTTTTTTTTTTTTCTTCTTTATTTTGGCTTGCACGGTTTGTGCGTATGCCACGACGGTGTTTAAAGGTTGGGATAAGGGTTAAGGTTCATGAAAAATACGAAAAAATTACAATACAAAAGGAGCAATAGGACCAGGATTCAAGGGATAACAATAAATAAGGATATGAGTTTTGGATATTTCTATAATAAGTGATCAATGAGATGAAATGTATACAATGAGTGTCACATTTATAATGATGATATGTAAAATGTATTAGGCTATAATTTAATATTGTTTTTTTTAATAAAATCCGTTATTAGTCTATAAATGTCATATTCCATGGAGTATAAAAGACAAGGCATCGATGTTGGCAATGAGACACCTAAGGTAATCAGATTATTTAAAAAATATGTGCAATCGTGAGATAGGCAATTAAAGAAAATATGATTGAGATCACCTACTCCATTACCACAGCTGCAGTCGCTACTGTCAACAATATTTATGCGAGCTAAATGGGAAGGTGTACAAACATGGCCTAGGCGCATTCTAATAAGAATAGTTGTGCCCACTTTATCAAATCTCATTGAAGAAAACCAAGGTTTTTTTGAAATTTGGGGCTGAATTTTCGAGTAATTTCTTCCTTTCTGTTCTTTACTGATGCTCCAAACTTCTTCCCAAGAATGATACATCTGGTCTCTTGGAAAGGAAACAATATCTTGAACCATGTTTTCATAAGGAAATTTATCACCACAGGTCACGGCCTCGTGGGCTAACTTATCCGCAAAATCGTTACCAGGAATATTCTGATGGCTAGGGATCCACGCAAATTCAACCTGTAGGCCTCTAGAATAACACTTTTCCAACAAAGTTCTACATTCCATAATGACTGAATTGTTAGAATTTGTTTTAAACGGGAACTTTACTAAAGACTGAAGTGCGCTCTTAGAATCAGAGAAAATTATAGTTTGTTTAAGATTTGCGAGAAGAGTATATTCTAATGATTTTAAAAGACCGAAGCACTCCCCGGTGTGCACCGAACTTTCGGGAGGAAGTTTAACTTTCTGTACTATTTTAAATTGCTGATGGTACACTCCGACACCAACGCAATCCATTGAAGACTGTTTAGAGGCATCGCTAAATATATAATGCCAGCCAGGCCAGAATTGCTCTATTTGTGTGTAGAAAGACACAGCTGAACATTCATTTTTTTTTAAATCTAAATCGAATTTTACAGTAGGTAAAAGAATAAGTGCATTATAATTAGTACCAAAAATAGGGAGATATTGAGAACTATGGGTGGGCGCTTGGAGGGAAGTAAATTTACGAAAGCTAATTATTAAACAAGGGCTGTTTTTATGTCGCCAGTAAGGCGCATTTTCAATATTTTCAGATAAAGTTTGCAACATTTTACGAAGAGGGTGTTTTGAAAATTGAAAAGCTCGAAATAAATACTTGTCACATAAATATTGGCGTCGTAAATTCAAAGGCGGTTCTGAACATTCCACTTGTAGTGCATTAATTGGGCTAGAACGCATCGCTCCCGTCACTATTCGCAAAGCTTTAGACTGAATGTTATTTAATTTTTTTAACCCAGCTGAACTACAGGGCTCCAGAAAATAACTTCCATAATCTAACACACTACGAACAAGGGCATTATATAACAGTCTTAATGTAGATGGATGAGCGCCCCACCATACACCTGTCAAACATCTTAATATGTTTAAATTTCGTTCACATTTATTAACAATAGCATTGCAGTGAGGAAGACCAGTTAATTTGTTATCTAAAATAATGCCGAGAAATTTTACTTCTTTACATTGAGGAATGAAAACTGAGTTATATGATATCACTATAGAATAAGGGGTGCGCATTTTAGAAAATAAAACTGTTGAACTTTTTGAAACGGATAATTCAAGTGAATTATAGTCAAGCCATATCTTGAGGTTTTCAAGAGAAACTGTTATGGAGTTTATTAAGTTTTCAACTGATCGGCCAGCTATGTAAAATACTAAGTCATCAGCGTATTGTAAAACCTTAATATAACCTGGAAGAGAGTCTACCAGGTCATAAGTATAAATATTGTAAATCAATGGTGATAAAACTGATCCTTGCGGAAGACCTTTCCATACAGTTCGACGAACAGATGAGTTATCGCAGTTTACCTGTATGTATCTTTCTGAGATAAGGTTTATGATAAAATTGGATAATATTAGTGGGACTTTTAATTTGATAAATTTGTCCTTTAATATAGTTATATCAACATTATCGTATGCAGAATGAATATCTAAAAATGCCGCAAGTAAGGATTCATTTTTAGAAAAAGCTAATCTAATGTCAGTAATAAAAATACCCAAGTTGTCCATGGTGCTTTTGGCTTTCCTAAATCCATACTGGCTAGTATGTAGCAAACCTTGGTTTTCTACGTACCATTCTAGTCTATTTTTTACTAAATGTTCCGTTAGTTTACAAAGAATTGAAGTTAAAGCTATGGGACGATAAGACCTTGGGTCTGAAGATTCTTTATTATGTTTTAGTATGGGAATAACTTCCTGAATTTTCCAAGAGGGTGGAATTTCACCTGAAATCATTATTTTATTTATAATGTTCAAAAAGTATATAAGACTAGGATCACTAAGATTAATAAAAAAAGAATATGGAATTCCATCTATTCCAGGCGCAGAGTCTTTAACGTAACTCAAGACGCCTTTTAGCTCTTGGAGACTGAAAGGGGAATTAAGGTGGGAAAGAGTTTCATTCGGGGATATGGAACAAGGCGTAATAATATTTAGAGGGGCTGAAGGTGGTGCCAAATTATCCATCAAAATCTCTGTAAAGCTCTCAGGCAGAATATGGGGGTTTGTTTCTCTGTAAGCAGACCTGTAACGACGTATGTTACGCCAGACAGTGGAGGAAGGCACGTCGGGTGATAAAGACTCACAGAAAGATTTCCATCCTTCCCATTTTTTTTGTTTAAATAGTTTTCGAGTTTTTTTTGTAGCTTCACAAAGGTTATCAAAATTTTCTGTGGTGGAATAATTTTTGTATAAATTTTCAGCCAATTTGCGTTCTTTGATAGAGGCGGAACATTCAGAGTCCCACCAAGGTGGAGAGGGAATTTTTCTGTGATAATTACTTTTAACAGGAAAAACTCTTCCGGCAACTCTAATCAGAAGTGAGGCAAGAGCATCTGCACATTCAGTCTGGTTGTCAAATTGTGGGAGTAATATTATTTCTTCGTCGACTAACGTACGGTATAATGACCAATTTGTGTTATTATTTGATATCCTAAACTTTAATCTAGGAGGACGGGGTGTGTATGGTTTGGTGAAATTAGAGGGAAATGTAATAATTATAGGATAATGGTCGCTGCCAAGAGTTGAGGAAAAAACGGCCCATGTTAATGTGGATGCTATATTCGGCGAACATAAGGATAAATCAGGGGCGCTTAGTCCTTCATAGGGTTGAGAACGGCGAGTAGCTTCCCCATTGTTTAAAATGCATAAATTAACACTATCCGCCATGTCAATTATTCTCGACCCAAAACTGTTTGAAGAGGAACTGCCCCAAGATTGATGTTGAGCATTAAAATCTCCCATCAATATATAAGGTTTTGGGAGTTGATGGAGAATATGTTCTACTTCATCATATATAACAGACGAAGGATGAGGAATATAAACTGACACAAAACATATATTATAAATTGATACAGCTATTATGGAAAAATTAATATTATGACTTGGTAAGGGGACATGTGTATATGGAACCGAGCTGCTTATAAGTAATGCAACTCCACCATGTCCATCACTTCTATCTTCTCTAACACAAGAGTATTTAGATACTTTAAAATTAAAACTTGGCCGAAGCCAGGTCTCTTGTAAGGCAATTAGAAAAGGATTAAATTTATTTATCAAGTATAAAAGTTCAGATTTTTTACTATTAACACTACGACAATTCCACTGGACTATTATTGAATGACTGTCCATTAAAATCGTTTTTATTTAAATTATCTTTATTAAGAGTGGCAGCGTTGGACGGTTCAGACAAAGTCTGATTATTAGTAAGTAGATTCAATAATGCTATGATTAATTCTCTAGTTGTCATATGGGGAATATTATTTTTAAATACAGTACCAACTGAGGGAAGGGGAATATCATATTCACTAGTTAATAAAGCATGTGTTTCTCTGTCATAACCCTTGCCAATTGATGGCAGTTGTCTGGGCTTTAAAAATACAGTTTTTTTATGTGATGATTTAATTGGCATAGTTTCTGATAATGAAATGAAAGATTTTTGGTTTTGCATTATTTTCTGTGAAGAAGTAAAGGAGTTTTTGGGAGTGTAAAGAACATCAGCATAGGACTTTGATACAGGAGGGTGTAGTTTAAGGGCTTCAGCATATGAGATGCAGCTTTTTGCCATAGATTCTTTGACTGCTTTTTGTCTTGCAAATTCTGGGCACTTATGGCTAGTTGCATAGTGAGGTCCAGAACATAAACAGCAAATTAAATCATCTTCATCAATGGAGCATTTGTCAGCACTATGACCTTGACCACACTTATAACAGCGAGGGGTGGATCTACATTGACTTTTTACATGCCCATATCTGCAGCAATTGAAACATTGTATTGTTGGGTATATATATAAATCAACTGGCAAAGAATTATAACACAGAAACACACGTTTAGGCAAAACTTGGCCATCAAATGTGAGAACAACAGTCTCAATCGGTGTATATGTTGCTTTACCATCTACTATATTTTTCCTATTAATTCTACGGACTTTTATAATTTTTCCACAACCTATTGGTACAGAAATGTTTTCAAGCACAACATCATCTGCCCAATCTGCCGGTACTCCTCTTACAACTCCCATTCGGGTTATATTAAAATTAGGAATAAATGCCTTATAGAAAAATCTTTTTAAGGCTTCACTTTCTAAGAAAGCATTGGCATCTTCAAATTTATTAAATGAAATACACAGTTTATTTCTACCTATTTTTTTTAGGCTTCCATTTACAATATTTTTGAAAGAATGCTTCTTTAAAAAATGCCCGAAAGCAACTGGGTGAATATTTATATTTTCTGAAACTGATTGTTCCTTCTGAATGTGAATTAAAAATGGAGACACATCAGTTGACTCATAATGAGTCCTACCAATATGTACCGGTGATTGAACAGATGGTTGTGTTGATTCTAGGACTGCAGGTGGCAATGGAGCAAGAAATTCTTCAGATTTTGAATTTTTTTCTGCTTTATTTTTTTCATTTATTTCACAATTGCATGAAGATTCTGTAGATGTTTTATTATGTTTACGCTTCTTTTTATTACATAACCTACATTTTTTGTGTGCAGAAACTCTTTTTCGGCTAGATTTTACATTGTCTTGTGAAGCTGAACAGTCAGTATCTATATGTGACCCTTCGGTGTCCATCTCCGATCCATCATGCCCATGACCAATGGTTATAACATTAGACAC
The DNA here is from genome assembly GCA_949126915.1 of Musotima nitidalis. Lineage (NCBI taxonomy): Eukaryota > Metazoa > Arthropoda > Insecta > Lepidoptera > Crambidae > Musotima > Musotima nitidalis. The sequence goes on from OX421435.1 coordinate 5,877,639, forward strand.
CTGAGGGCCTGAGCCCCCAGGGTCTTCGGGGTCAAACATAGACCCACTAGAAAAAGAAAATAACTCACCAGTTTCAGGAACAATTTATATATAAAATGAAATAAACAAATACGTAAGAATAAAATAACAGTAATCTGGCCTTATTACATTCACTTAAAAAATAGATAAAAGTTATGAAAATTTTAAGTTGACCGCGAAGTTTACCCTTTCCCGCGCTTTTTTTCCATGGTTTTGTTTGCGTTGACATAAGGTTACCCCGTTCCTTTACACTAAGTTTAACTAACTGTTCTTACACTGTAAGTAGGTTGTTAATTTACTGATATTTTTCAGTTATTTTGAGTACATATACATAAAACTAGTGTAAAACGTTTATATAGATACTTCAACATAAAAATAAAATATTTTTATTAATTTTTTGACATTATCAGATAATTTACAAGTAGAGCGCTTTTGTACCATAAATGGAACGCTTTAATAGCTAGTACAAATAGCTAATAGATAGATGGCACTAGTAGTATCAAAATTTATTTTGTTCCTTTTAAATAATGGCTTCGTGCGGTTTGCACATTTAGCCAGTCTCAAGTAAGAGGTATTAATAACATATAAATTATGGTAAGTGAGAATGAGTGGTAATAAGATGATAAATGGGAAACGAGGTGCCCTCCCCCTAAACCCATTGAATCCTTAGTAAAGATGTGGGAATATACTGAGATCTCACTTGGACTTCTTAAGAGAATATGAAAAGTGATGTTTCACTGTTTTGTTTCATTTACCAACACTCATGTACTTTCACGAACACTTAACGGTTAATAATCCACCGTTACACATTAATGTTCAAAATGTCAGAAAATAAAACAAAACTGCAGACATGACGCTTCACTTTCTCGCCAATAAGTCCAATGTTTGTTATTACTAAAGTACATTGCTATTTTTTTTGCTATTTGATGTCGTCCATAATATTATACCAGTAGACTTGATAAGTTTGTAGGCATAAATATTTTTACCTACAAAATTTAGCTATAAGTTTCAACATGATTAAAAATAAGTAATTTTTGCAGCCGTATTTCGGAATGAAAATAATTTCCCATTCAAGAGAAAACTCTTGCTAGGAGGAGCGCCACTTCAAGAGGCCGGTAGATTTTTAAATTAAGTTGGGAAAAAATCGGCATGTGTATGTAACCCTCCGCGTAATGACATTTAAATAAACAGGTTGGTAAGTCGTCTTTCGATATCGTTTCCATTATAATAGCATTTATTGATCCTTTCGTCACCAGGGTTGGAAAGAGCCGAACTGGGGTGGCTGACCCAAGCCCGACGCTGTCCATCACAGTCAAGGAAGTATGATGGATCTGAGTTATATTATAATTAGTACTAAATGAAACCAAAAATATATATTAAAATTTTACTATGATAAAAAATTTACATCAATTTAATTATGTATTTAGTGAATTCAGTGAAATAAAGAAAAAAAGATATCAACCTGACCTGTTTCGGCGTTTGTCTTGCAGACTTCGTTGTTCTAAGAGGTTTTGGAGCCAAACAGGTGTCGTGTTCAGTTGTTTCTCCATTTTCCAGAAGATTAATTAGCGTGGGAATTTTGACAAAGTTAATTTAACCCTTTACTTGCTCACAATAATTTTCCACAAATTCACTAACGCCTGAATCAATAAATTATTCAAAACCAAACAAGTCATGATTCCTAAGGTTTTTGCAGTTACAAAATTTATGTAATTCATCATCATCATCAGCCCAAGGATATGCTGAACTCCACTGCTGAACATAGGCCTCCCCCATTAATTTCTAGCCTGACTTATGGTAGGCGGCCTGCATCATGATGCCGCGACCTTTACCAGACCATCAGTCCGTCTTGCGTCTCGACGTTTTCTCTCGAAGGGTCTCTATTTTAGGACATTTATCGCATGCTTAATGGAATATTACTTAACTCAAAAAAGACGATTTTTGGTACATCACAAAAGAAGATCTTCTAAAGAATATGATTTATTAGTTAGTTATTCTGCTTGTGTTTTGAACGTTTGATTAACAATGATTCGATCTCAGTAAGAAATAGAAAGACTGTATAAGTACGTAACTCAAACCTGACCTGTCTAGTAATGGGTCGATGTTCCTTTAAGCATGCGATTTCTGCCCCATCATCATCATCTCAGCCATATGCTGAACATAGGCTTCCCCAATAGATTTCCACATTGAGCGAAGCCCCAAAGTTTCTGCCCCAACGGCATAATAATTCCCACGCCATATTTCCATAAAAATTAACAAGAAAAAATAAAGCTGTTAGGTACCGCTAATTATATTAATTTCGCGATGCAAATATTAATTTGGCTCGTGTAGGCGTTATCGGCCATCTTGGGATTATTCAATAAGTATTGAGACGAGACGGGATATACTCTGCAAGTATTATGTGAACCATAGTGGATGAAAGTTACTTTCTTACAATTTATTTATTATGAGACGATTTATTTACTAGAAAATATTAACTCGTCCTTTGGATAATAGGTCCACTGTTCCATACAAAAATATATGAAACAGTGGACTTTATTCAAAGATCTTAGGTTCGATTTCTATCCGGCTTACCGCTGACGAGTTGATATTGCGACTAAAAATTGTCTCAACAATATAAAGCATTGTACATGCAAGAAATAATGTGCAGACATTATTTATTTATTAATTTAGTACACACAGTGATAAATTAAAGAAAAACTAATAAAAAGTAAACTTAGGCGTAGGGCACACCCCCCTGACTGACTGACCTTGTCGTGTGGGGGGGGGGGGCTAAGTAACTCCCGGTAGGGCGTAGAGGGCGGAAAAGGTAAAACCCAGAGATTGACGACTCTGGAAGCCCTTAGTACTGATTACCGGAGGGGAAACTAAGAGGGCCTGTGGAGGGCGCAGCGGGCGTGCCAGGAGTGCCCGTCAAGCAGCGTCAGGAGGGTCCTAGGCAGCGGGGGCAGGGGCCTCTGCTGTCTAAACATAGATCCTCCGAGAAGTCGGCCACACACGCTATGGTCGCACACGGAGGTAGGAGGGATGCGTCTACTGCGCCTCTCTGATATTAAACTTGGATTAGTATTTAACGAGACATCAATATTAATAAACAGAACCTTCTTGCACATAAAAAGCACTAACTCTGCTTCAAAATCCCAATGAAATGCTCCTTCTTTATCTTTTTGATACGCAATCAGGTATTTTTTGTGATCATTTTATTATGGGACTATTGGCTCCGTTTTATTATGTACTGTGACGTCATTCGATTTCTAAAGGTTGTTTTTAGAATTGCATTGACATAATCAAAACATTAGAAAAATCAAAATTGGTAAATGGCGCGCTAGTTTTTAAGTTTTGTAGTTTTGACTTTCGTAAGAACTTTATTGAGCCAAACTTAAATAAGATTTAGAAAACATATCTGAATAAAAATACCTCGAATACGAAGTAGATATCTACATAAAAAGAGAGGAAGTCTTGATATTCTATATTTAAATTAAAAAGGATGGGCCTGGCAACAAATATAGATTTGAGCTATTTAATTATGATCACAGCCATAAGTGCAGATTTATACTGTTTTCAACATACGTACGAGCTTATTATGTATGTTTTCATTATGGTCGAACCTTTCGCCAGCGGATCGCCAATATGAATGTAGAATGTAGTTAATACTCTCAATATTTGTTTAGCGAGGCTTGCGGAACGCCCACTATGTTAGTTTTCGATCAGATCCTGGGCCGCTTTCCTTGTGTTATTAATAAGGGCCAGGCTGCGCCTGCGCCGTAGCGGGATCTTACATATAGGCTGATGTATTTTTTTACATATTTAAAGAAGTGAGTAGGAGAGTACTTTAAGCTTGACGTAGCTTTTAGATGATAAAGACCATTTTGACTTTTAATTTTATATGTCGAATTACTGGTAACTGTAACTATGTATTAATGCCGTGTGGTGCAGGCCTAGAATAGTGCCACCCTCTCTCATCTCACGGGGAGTCGTAAGTGACGACGAAGAGAATTCGTACCGGATGGTGGGCAGCAGCGGCAGCCTCCCAGCTGGTTTGAACTGCCCAATGTGGTGCGGTGACTAGGCCGATACCAAATGGCGCACTACTGAGTAACAATCTTTTACAAACATGACATTTTCCTATGTATATTAAGTATGTATTTACAAAAAAAAAGTATGAAAGTATGTTTATCCGTTCTTTAGTATCCATAACACAAGTTCTTAATGCTACTTTGCTTGGAACTAAATAATTGGTGTGATTGTAAGAGAATATTTATTTATTTATTTTATTAATAAAATCCATGTAGCCTTATATATTATTTCAGTAGGTACACATACAAAGATACACAAAAAGAAAAACTTATAATTAAAAAAAATAGGTATACGGCACAACTTTTTTCATGGTTAAATATCTTTCAGCTGGCCCGCGAAAGAAAAGACTTTAGGTAGATGTCGTAACTATGTTTACATTATGAACAAATATAAACAGCAAAAAATTTAGGAAGTGAAAATAAAATCAAGAGATAAGAAGAATTTTAAGCCTTATTTAAATTCAGTTACATACCATTTATTACTAAAGCCGTCTACGACAGATTAAAAAAAGAGATCTTTTTTAATAAACAACCTGTATACAGAAATCTGAATGGATAATCCCCTCATGCTGCAATAATAACGCAGCAGTGATCGACGCGGGCCTTCAAAGTTCATCGCTCAATCATGGTGCGCCGGCGGCGGTGACGTCATGCCTCGTGATGCGCACCGCCCGCGAGAGATGGCGCTGTGCGATGTCGACTCCAACCCTCACGCTCTACGTGTGTGGTGTGGTTCCCTTCATTCTGGATCAGCTGATTTTAATTGTAAGGCTTTATCAATTGTATTTGCATTTATAAAAAATATGTTATTGGACTTATTTTACGTATATCTTTATGTGACTCGTTATAATTCACGTATCCTGGCTGATGCCAAGCAGTCGATGCAGTTCAGAAATGTTAGAGTAAATCACTATAAGTTGGTACATGTTGTTGTATTATTTTATCGTAAGCTATAACTTTAAAACTACGAAAATATTTTAAAAAGACGTGATCGTTTGACATTAATCTAATATTTTGTACACTAAAGTACCTAATCGAAATTTAGTCGGCATATCCGCTCTTACGCTCTAAAGACACGCTTGTGTACATGGTCATAGATAATTGTCTATGTCATGGCTAAAGAACTTTACGAACTACACGAACCTCCCTTAAAATGCATTCTGTCAGTACGCATTATAAGGGAGGTTCGAGTACACAGTTAGTAAAGTTCGAACCAAAAAATTCCATCACCATCAGCTTTGGAATTCTCTTTTGACGCATGTGTTTCCCATATTTTATCCTGTTATCTCGGAACTCTTAAGCTGGCCTGTAACCGCAATTTTGCAGGCCGTCTTGAGTGGGTGCGCTTATTAATAACAATAAAGAGTTTATTCGACCAAAATCATTTTCACGTAAAATTTTGCTAATACGAGATCATAATTATAGGTCGTACTGTCAAAAAAGCTATCAGATCTAATGGAGATCACAAGCTTTTCACTCCACAAACCATTCAACGAATGGAGAGCGATCTTCATAAACACTACAAGTTATTCAATGTATAGTCAAAGTTTTAACTCCCTTTAAGGAACGTGCAACGAACTTCCTGAACTCTAGACCTTAGTGAAAATATGTGCTGTTATACTGTCAAAATGTAATCATATCTTATGTAGAGTGAAGCACATTAATGAAAGTAGAGCGAATATCACAAACTTTAAACCTTAGCTAAAATATGCTCGCACTTTTGCTCGCAAAGATTTATCTCATGTCACGTCTCATGTAGAGTTAAGGTTTAAACTCTATAATTATGTCAACATTTGTATACCTACCGTTTAGCATGGGCATTTGAACCAATTTTAATTTATGTACTTTCATTACCTTTCTGTTCGAACGTAACGGCTTTGCCATATATTTTAACTGAAGTATTATGTGTATAATCCAATTTTTAATGAACCTCTTCTCACGAACGAAAGTAAAACTTCTTAAGTTTGCAACTGCTAGGGTTGGCTGGTAGAGATCTCTTCTAGAGATAAGCCCACCTTTGTATATGTTATTTTATATAGCTCATGTCATACTTAAAATTATTTTGCGCAATAAAGGATTATTATTTGGCGACCGATATGGCGTGGAGGTAACTGACCTGCATTTCACTCCAGAGGTCGTGGGTTCGATTCCCACACAGGACAAATATTTGTGTGCATGAACATGAATATTTGATCTGGTCTGGGTTTTTTTCTATGTAAATTAAGTATGTACATACAAAAAAAAGGTAGTTAAGTATGTTTATACGTTCTTTAGTATCCATAACACAAGTTTTTAGTGATACTTATCTTGGAACTAAATAATTGGAGTGATTGTAAGAGAATATTTATTTATTTAATTTATTTATATATATTATTAAAACGGTAATACTAAACAAGCCGCCTTGGCCAGATCCTCAGTCTATCGGGTGGGAGACCGTCCTCTTCTACGATTGGCGGTGTGCAGTAGCCATCAAACAACCTTAAAGCCCCATTAGACGTCGGTTCTCGGAGCTATGTGCCCGAGCCACTTCCACTTCAGGCTGCAAATCTGTCTTGGCTGGTCTCTCCAGTCCTAAACTAAGGCACGGAATGCCCCTTTGAGGCAGGTGGTCGGCTTTTTATAACCTCACCAAAACTTGTCTATGACTCCGATCAAAGACTAAAAACGTTATTATTGAAGAACGAGTTAATCACCGTTATTATGTGACAGATACTGAAAATATGACCATTACATATTACAGTGACTGGTATTAACCGGAACAGAGCACGGGGCAAGGAACACGGAGCGACGGCCATCTCACCTCCACAAGCTAATGGGAAACATCATTCTCGGGTTAAAAGTGCTGCCAGAATATTAGACGGCATATGAAAGCCGGGCGTTGGCCGTCGGCCGTCGGCCGAACCAATCGCTTAACGTGCTTTCACAGGCACGGAGCAAGCGATAATTGCACACATAACCTGGAAAAGTCACAGGCTAACGCTGCTCACTGAAAAAAATTCTATAATTATAATCTTTGCGTTATTAGTCATTGATAGAGTATTCGCGGAGTTACCATTTGCGAAATACTATGTACGTACTGAGCTACGATTGTTTATAGCTAACCGATCGTTTTATTGATTGGTAGGAAAAATCGTGCTTGCTGAAGTAGGGTAACCTTGAATTTGTAAGTTATGAGTCTTAAAAAAATATACAGTTAGAAATTAAATTGAAATATAGCGTAGTTAATTTTAAAATGATAAGCATACTTCATTGTTTTTAATTTCCATCCTTCCTTTATTGTTTTTTTTAAATAAGCACTATATTACGTTTCACGTCCCCGAGTTGTTAATCGTCATATATTATTTCTCCAGTTTAAGAACTAGGCTATATGACATTTTAATTCGGTGCGATAGTTTTTAAGTTGACGTTCAATAGAACTTTTTTTAAACAATTTGTTATGTTTTAAATTTGTCGAACTGATGCGTTCTGCAGAGAACTGGAGTGCTCTTTGGGGGCCTATATTTAGCAGCGGAGCGGAGCATTATCCTAGTTGTACTGGAGACCTACAATTAGGCCTACTCAATAGGTTGTTACTGGATTGCAGAATTGTTCGAAAGGGCGCCCCGGAAAATAAAGAGTCAAAGAAAGAACATTTTGAATTTTATTCAATAATAGACACACTCTTCCGATATACCAACAGCGAGAGTCAGTCATTTATTTATTGTTTATTTATTTAGTGCACACACAGAAATATAATTATAGAAAAACTTAATAAAAAAGAAATTGGATACAGGGCACAACTTATTCCAAAAAGCATGGCCTGCGAAAGGAAAGATAAATCAAATTATATTCCATCCTAAAAAAACTGTCTTTTTGCATGTTTTTTTAAATAATTAAATACTTCAATTCTTGTCAACTTTAAAAAACTAAGGCCAAAATCGGTTATCTTCTTTTCTTTCTTAAAAAAAATATGAATAATTTACATAATTATCTACTTCTCAGCAAAGCCGTGGTCACCCAGGCCGTGGGCGCCGCGTGGGTGCGTTCATCTCTATGTGATGCACATTAAATTTGATTATGCTTGCAACTTGCTCATCTATAAATTTATTACATTTAACTACTACTCATTTGGTTAGTAAAATGGGTCGCAATTACTTAACGAAATATTATCGTTAGTATCTTGTTGGTTACAAGCAAAGGTTAGGACTTAACTTAAAGGTTTACGGTTATTGAATTTGATTCATCGTTTTAATTTAATATAAAACGTTATTTTAAATAAAATTGTTTATTGTATGCCACATTATATGGTATATAAGATGGTAAGTATGGATCTACATCGGATGCCCTGCGAGGGTATAGCTATTTGTCGACTGATATGGCGTGGTGGCGAGTATACCCGCACTCCGCTCCTGAGAACAATTCTTGCATAAACATGAATATTTATTCTGGTCTGGGTGTTTTTCTATGTATGTTAAGTATGTATTTACAACAAAAAAGTATTTATATCTACATAGTACAAGTTCATAAAGACTAATTTTATTATTATGAATTTTATTTATAGGAGCAGGAAACATAAACTGTTTGCTGGGCCAACCTGCCAAACCGTAGCCCGCTCAAAATCACCCATTCCGCGGACACTCAACGCACTTAATGCCATCCTGGATGCATGCAGCACCCGACTGTGATTTGTTTGCTGATGGATGGCCTGAGATTTTGTCAGTGTGTCTGAGGTATTGTGAGAGAATGGGATACAAGAAGTTTTTATGTGTGAGATTTTAATATTATATTTAACTTTTACTGTTTTTGATAAATAGTGTAATTGGTGTATTCCGTTCTGATTAAATAAATAAATAAATGGAAACAAGTAATTGTGAAAGAAACTTTTTTTTTTTTTTGGATGGCTAACTGTGAGCATACTTTTTTATAGGGTATAAATAGGATCCTAGTAACATCTAAGGAGCTTAAGCCAATGTCACCTGCAAATGGTGCAACTGCTGATCAACAGACGAGGCTCTGGCAAACTTAACAGATCCCGGCAAGCGGCAAAAGGCTCGCCACCTACTACGTGGGACCGAGAAATTAATTGGCGAGGTCTGGGCGTATAATATGCCTCTGCTTACCCCTTCGGGGAAACAGGCGTGAATGTATGTATGTGTATGTCGTTTAGAATATTCTCCAGTATCAAGTGATTACTTCATCATCATATCCTAACATTTCCCTAGGCTTAAGCATAGGGCCCAGAGTCTGCTCACTGATTCAATCAGATTTGATTTCAGTTATTACGTGGAGCTACTGCCGTCTGACCTCTGCAACCAAAAGGGCAACATCATTCTATGGTAAAGCCAGCTGTCAGGATGTTAGGAGGAACTGACTTCCTACATGATGATGATACATTACAGCCGGGACAGGCATGGGATTACTTAAATTAAGTTATTTGCATAAATGCAGCGTTTTCGTCATTACTGTGAGTCAAGTAAAGTCTGCCATAGTCGCGTCGTGTCAAAGTTAAGTACCAGTAAAGTAGTGGAGACTGTACTAAAAGCGTCTATGGAGTTTTGGAGTCAACACGGAAAAAACACATCATCATCAGTCTATACTAGTCCACTGCTGGACATAGGCCTCTCCCAAATCGCGCCATTTTCCCCTGTCTTCGGCTTGCCGCATCCAGCATCTGCCAGCGACCGCTCGCAAATCGTCACTCCACCTGGCGAGTGGACGTCCTACACTACGTTTGCCAAGTCGCGGTCTCCACTCAAGAACTCGTTTACCCCATCGGTTGTCGGTCCTTCGACAGATATGGCCAGCCCACTGCCACTTCAGCTTGCTAATCCTATATGCTATGTCGGTGACACAAAAAACACAACACAATTTACAGTAATATAGGTACCACTTTCCTACACTTGTTGTGTATGTTGCTAAAAAAGTTATATCTAAAAATCCACTATATTTTCACAAAAAAACTCGAATGTACACAATTTTTGGAAAATGAAATACTGTTGCTATAGATATTTATCTATTTCCGCGTTTTAAAAAAAAAATCATTTAGATAATGGCTTCGTGCGTTTAGCACATTTAGCCAGTGTCAAGTAAGTGATATATTAATAAAATATAAATCATTGTAAATGAGAATGAGGGTGATAAAGATGATAAATGGTAAATGAGATACCCTCCCCTAAGCCCCTTGAGTCCTCAGTAAAGATGTGGGACTATACTGAAATCTCACATGACCTCCTTGAGAGAAATTGAAAAGTGATGTTGCACTGCTATGTTTGATTTACCAACACTCATGTATATTCACAAACACTTAACGGTTTATAATAACTTAATGGTAACTGAGATACCCTCCCCTAAGCCCCTTGAGTCCTTAGTAAGGATGTGGGACTATACTGAAATCTCACATCAACTCCTTGAGAGAAATTGAAAAGTGATGTGGCACTGCTATGTTTGATTTACCAACACTCATGTATATTCACAAACACTTAACGGTTTATAATAACTTAATGGTAAATGAGATACCCTCCTCTAAGCCCCTTGAGTCCTCAGTAAACATGTGGGAATAATCCACCGTTATTACACATTAATGTGAGAAATATCACAAATGAGATCTAGGTTGTAAGCCTAGATATAATAGGATATAGGATGAGAGTGTAAAAGAATCAGGCTCACAACCAGAATCTTCACATGTTCTATTTACATATTAAAAACCTCATTTCGTTAAGTCTGCGTTTGTAGGTTTCAGGATCACAAAGATACTACCTATGCTATTTTCAGTGAAACAAAAAGTTCAAAGTTCAAATCGATCGTCCAATATTTCAATATGTCATCTTATCGTTTCTTACATACTTTTGCGTCTGAATATTGTTCATTCCTAACTCAATCTCATATTCAACCTCTCGACATAATTTTATTTAAGGGATGCCTAACTTATCGGGCCCTCGTTATAGTATTTATTATTCGCAAATCCACATTATTTCATCGGGTAAAATGGATTCCCGGCAGATTGGTCACAGAGTGAAATAGTGCAGAAGCTCAACAGTAAATAAAATTAATATGTCTGTCTGTAATATTAAAATTAATATTAAACTTCCCGCTTATAACTAAATGCTTATTAGTTGTATACAAGATACATATACCAAAAGATTTCTTTTACAATTTGTGTGTGTTGGCTTGTTTCGGCTAATCTCTGAAACGACTGAGCCGAATTTGACGGGATTTTAACTGGCAGATAGCTGATGTAAAAATAATTAACTAAGGCTACTTTTTAGTAACCCGCAGGAACGCGATTCTTAAATAATACCTGCAAGTCGCAGTCGAAGTCGCGGACGGTCGCTAACTACATAAAAATATCCTTGAAAGCGCTTGTAGGCCCGCGATATTAGATGGCTGAACTCTGCTTTTCGGAAACGAAAAGCAGAGTTCAGCCCTTATATGAGTGGCCGATTGTGTGGCATTTAATATCGTTATCGGGCTTCAGAAAGCTTAGATGTTCGTCCTGATTATTAATTTTATTCAATTCATTTACTGCCATCTAAAAGTATATTAGATTAATGTGTTACAACTTATTTCTTACTCTATATGGTTGTCGTGAAGCCATATGAGAGAAATTACAGGCTAATTTAATGCATTGTAATCGCAGGACACCACTCACCCTTCAATCTGCACCGGATCAGGGGGCCTACCGCCGAATTCGATGAATTACCGGTAATCCATCTAGATCAAACTTTGTTTTGCGTTCATTAATCCGTACCGGGGAATCTGCCGACAGCCACCTCTCATTCATGACCTTCAGTCCGTGACAGACCAATAGGTAAATGGAGAACGCCATTTTGTTTCGATTTCCATGAGTTCGGCGGTACGACAGAATCAATTCGAAATCCATTTTGCCTTATAATCGATTGCCATCGAACTCGGCGGTAGGCCCCCAGCTTAGTGAAATGTGACCTGAATCCACAGATATACATATTATTTACAATAGAAACAGAACAGAAATAGAAACTTCTGTTGAAATCAATCGTGCCAACTTCTTGACACCTAATATGACGTCACTGCCGATATTTTAATGACGGGAAATCCAAACGGATTCATCGACACTAATGCCGCTGATGATAAGTATTTCATACGTGAATGTTCACGTTACAGTATGTAAAAAACAATAATAATAAACGCGCGCAGACTGTAAGTAGCGGCGGCCAATCTCGAAGATAGGTCAGAGTACATGCATTTGCGTTATCTATTGTATATTGCTGTATGTGCCTAAATACCTTTCACCTTGGGTTGTAAAAGAAGGCCCGGACTTCTTGGCGGGAAAGTGAAGCGTCATGTCTGCAGTTTTGTTTTATTTTATAGAATTTGTGATATTTCTAACATTAATGTGTAATAACGGTGGATTATTAACCGTTAAGTTTTTGTGAACATACATGAGTGTTGGTAAATCAAACAAAACAGTGCAACATCACTTTTCAAATTTTCTCTCAAGGAGTCCATGTGAGATCTCAGTATAGTCCCACATCTTTACTGAGGACTCAAGGGGCTTATGGGAGGGTATCTCATTTACCATTCATCATCGTTATCACCACTCATTCTCATTTACTATGAATTATATATTATTAATATATCACTTACTTGACACTGGCTAAATGTGCTAGACGCACGAAGCCATTATTTAAAATAAAGAAAGAAAGAAAAGAAGGCCCGAGCTCAGTAGTGACAGGTGATAAAGATGTTGATCCTGTGACTTTCACACGGTTACCTATTGAAATGCATAACGTTTTTAGCTATAAACTGAAAATGCATGATGTTGATTATTATAATAGTCACTTGCTATACCGCTATAAAGCATAACGTTATAACGCATAACATCAGTAACGCCGAATTGTAAAACGCAAAATCATTATAAGGCATTATTTAGATAAGCGCAGGTAATGAAATTATATTTTTTGTTGTACATAATTATATTGAATTATACTTATTATTATTTATAAAAAAATACAATAATAATAGTCAGGTGGGAAAACTGTATATGGCTATTATAACAAAATACTTTTAAATGGTAAGAAAAAAAATAATCTCAACCTTAATTTATCCATATTTATATTGCGATAGAATAAAAATAGCGCATTCGTCAATCCACTGCTGCTCAATCGCTTGTTCAATGTTGCTCAATGTTTGTGCTGCCTGTTGATTAGTTTTGCATATTACAATTGGTCTACATGTGACTAATGGTAATGTGACGCTTTATAAGAGCATACAACTTACTAATATTTGTAGGACAAAAGCTAGATAATTAGGGTTGTTACAATCATCTGTATCGTACCTATTCTGTGGTTCAGGCACCAGGAGCTCAGAGCGGCGGCGGCGGTGGCCGCAAAGAATGTCGTCGAGGTATTTATGTGTGCGCGCGCAGCCGATGACAAGTGGGCAGCCGTGTCGCGGACTCGCGGCCACTTCTCTACGCGTTATGCTTGCCTGGTAGTTGTGTTTTTGTTGTATGGATCCTTTTCGTGTCTTTGAACCGGGGAAAAAGAGACCTTCTCTCTCTAATCAATTCGATCTTGTTTACATCAAAATGGCAATAATTATATTGGTTTATTTGAATACCAAAATTTATTAACTCTTTTAAAATTCATAAAAATCTATTTCATGTTTTGAGCCAAAAACAAAAAGAGATATTTTTGATTGAAAGAAAGTTTCTAGGAGAATTGCTGATTATTGACATTTAAATAAGTTTAAACATGGATGAGCGACCTGATGATGTTCGCCGTACAACGTGATATAAAGGCCGCCTGCATTTGGTATGTAGGGGATGCCTATGTTCAGCAGTGGACGGACATTCTTGGGTTGTTGATGTTGATAAATACATACAATTAATTATCAAAATCCAATCGTCCTATCAACTATTCATTAACGTCCAACTACTAGGCACCAGCCTCCTCTCACCTCTCCACCACACGGTCCCATTGCGAATTAGCAGTTGTGTTTTGTCCTCTTAGAAATGTTTAATACATACATACGTACAATCACGCCTGTTTCCCCGAAAGGGTAGGCAGAGGCATATTACGAGTATACGCCCACACTTCGCCAATTATATTTTTGGTCCCATGTAAATAGGTGGCAAGCCTATTGCCGCTTACCGGAAACTATAATGTTCGCTTGAAACTCGTCTGTTGATCGGCAGGTGTACTACTTGCAGGTGAGGTTGGCTTGGGCTTTGGTGTACCTGGCTTTGGTGGCTTGTTGGTGTTGTTGGTGTGCAATGTGGGTGTAATTCTATGCCCCTACCTCCCCCTTCCAGGAAACCGGCGTAATAGTATGTTTGTATGTAACTAAACACAAGCTTTTGATCCTGTCAAAACAACTATCGAGACTATTCGAGACCCAATCAAACGCCACTCAAATCCTGTATCGCTCAATGCACATACCTGATTAGATCGCAACTTTTATCGCATAATTGCGCGGTAGCCACAATGGTCTGAAAGTTTCGTGTCCACGTCCCAACGTATTTATGCTAAAAGGCTTCGGCTTGGGCTTAATAAACAAATGACGCACGGCGGGATTTAAGAGCCCGGGCCGCAATTATTTCACTATTTCGACGCGCAGCGGCACTGTAAAGGCGGCTTGGTATAATGAAGAGCGAACAGTGGATGGTTAATGTAAATAATTATATTTGTCATACATAAGCAGAGAGCTTACGAAACCCCATGTTACATAAAGTGAGATCACTATGGGGCTTATTACAAAACAATTGATCTAAAGTTAAACCAGTGCTGTCACTTTTATTTGACATAATGAAGACAGTGACAGCACTAGTTTTAAACCTGATTTAACTTTAGATCTTGTTTTGAGTTTCGTAAACCGATGGTTTAATTGGCCCTAAAGTATGACAATATGCCTAATAAAGTCGTAGAGTATCAACTAATAATTTGGGTTTGCGTCAAGGTTTTTGTTAAGTATTCCATAAGAACTAGCTGAGTGCAGTGGAGGGTTAGCCCCTAAGAAATGAGACTAGATATTATGTCAATGTCTGGTTCTCAAAAACTTTGATAGGTTACTAATAACCCTATAAAAATAACCCTAGTTACATCTACCGATCACCTATTATTATGTGACCGACTAAACGATCGGTGGCCGACATAAAATATACCTACATAATTATTTAATATCTCGGGTTTACTCAATAATTGACTCTTTCATCATTTCAGCCCTGTAAAGTCCACTGTTAAACGTTGGCTCCCACAGTAGACTACATTACATCTGCCCTTAATCACCACGCTGGGCAGGTGAATGTTCAGGATAATGCTGTATTTGCACTTGACAATAGGATATTGCTGGTTTTGAATCTTACCCAATAGGATATTCCTGTGTTTGTTACAACTGCTTTCTTCCTTTGTGTATGTATCTTTGTATGTGGGTGTACGGGAATCCTACCATCATCTTTGGAGCCCAAGCCAACTGCACCTGCTGATTAACAGACGAGGCTCTGGCAAATATAGAAGTGCCCGGTAAGCGGCGATAGGTTCCCTACCTATTACGTGGGACCAACTGCCATCTGCCTACTCCGTCGGGAAAACAACCATGATTGTATGATTGTATGTTCGTAAGTTTGTATGTTCTCTTTAAAAAAAAGTACGATCAGTTACTATTTACCATAATTTCGAAGTGTTTTAGGGTGTATAAGGATCCTACCAACATTTAAAGAGCCCAAGCCTACCTCGCCTGCCTGCCTGGTGCACCTGACGACCAACAAACGAGGCTATGGCAAATGTAAAAGTTCTTGGTAAGTGGCAGTAGGCTCGCGACCTATATCGTGAGACCAACAATAAATTTAGCAAAATGTTGGCTTATATATGCCTCTGCCTATTGATTAAACAGATGTGATAGTGCGTAATTTAAAAACTCTGCTAAAAAATATATATGTGTTTCCAAGACGAGGCTATACGGTTCGCACTGTCAGAATGATTTCATATATCTTAAAGAGCCATTTTCTCGACATGCCCTAATTTCACAAACTTGAACTACACCTTAGTGGGATGACCCCTACGGTGTAATTAATAAATTACGTCACACGAATTTCGTAATTTTTTGACCCCCCCTCCGTCATTGTCACAGCTAGTTCTGAGGATCCCTCCTTCTTAGTGTGATTTCACATATGTGGCAACAATAGCATAGGATTGTTAATTTACATAGGATCATGATTTTGAAATGTGACGTCACGAAATAAAGGGTCCCTCCCATCGCTATGTCACACCATGTCATACTTCGTTAAACCCCTCCCATCCCCTTAACACGTGACGTAATTTATGGATAGCCCCTTAATGAAAAAAATATTTCCATACATATTTCAATATCTTAATTGTAGCTATGATGTCTTTAATTAAATATAAAAATAAAAATAAAGCAATTAGGTCTTAAAATAAATGATAATGTCTAACATAGACTTTGTCAGGGCACGGTAACATTGTTGTGTATTGTACTTAATTTTAAGCAGAGAAAATAAATAAGTTTTTACTCTACGCTCATGTTTTGTAGTTTTTGTAATTCATGGACCTGTTATAAGTAATAATATAAGAATGCTGTAGGAATATTGCTTTAAATAAATATATTTTTGTATTTTATTAAATTGTTGTCTCAAATGTTTTATCCGAGTTTTATATTATTCTATTAGTTCTTATTTATATGATAACTAATATTCCTTACCCACGTCCTAATATTACAAACGTAAGCAATTCTTATTAATGATACACTAGAAATGAGTTATATTTAACGATGTAGCTACTTCGTAAATTTAATTTTGAAATAAACCTACGTTGTATTGTGAGTAGGTGTTCAATTCATCGGATTCCGTGAGCCAGCTACTGGATATAATCTTTTAAAATGATAAATGGCCCGCTCCATCACCGACTGACTCGTCAAAATGAACTTATTTGTCAAACTTAGATCACTGTTGTAAGATAAGTTAAACAGGAAATTGAAATACTGTATCGCTGGACAAAAATCGGACCTTCCCGCCATCTTGTTTTGGAGTTCGGATGCTAATCGTCAACGATTTGAATATGGAACTCTTTGATTCGAAAATAGGTTTTTTTTTTAACGCTTTTTCTTACCAGCCAGTTGATGGATATTATGTTTGACAGGAAATGATTTAAGAAAATATTGTGACTCTGCATATGTTTGAGATGTAAAATTTTGGTTTTCTTTTTTTGAGCCATAATTTAAAAAAAGTGTAAGTAATGGAGTAAGAAAGCGCTCGTAGGGACTTCTTGGCGGGAAAGTGAGGCGTCATGTCTACAGTTTTGTTTCATTTTCTAAAATTTGTGATATTTCTAACAGTAATGTGTAATAACGGTGGATTATTAACCGTTAAGTGTTTGTGTACATACATGAGTGTTGGTAAATCAAACAAAACAGTGCAACATCACTTTTCAAATTTTCTCTCAAGGAGTCCATGTGAGATCTTAGTATAATCCCACATCTTTACTGAGGACTCAAGGGGTTTGGGTTGGTTCATCTTCGATTCATTATCTTTGTCACCACTCATTCTCATTTACTATAAATTATATATAATTAATATATCACTTACTTGACACTGGCTAACTTTGCTAGACGCACGAAGCCATTATTTAAAAGAAGAAGAAGAAGCGCTCGTAGCTCTTTGATACTGTTAGGTCGGAAACGATCACCGGAATAAAGCAGAATTATAAAGGTAAGTCCTAGGACGGATGACCGTTTATGTGGCATTTATTAACGAGCGCTTCCGTGCTTCTAAAACACGTTAAGCCGTTGGTTGGGTATCACTTCATGAGGTAGTCGTTAAGTATCCTATTTGATACGCACTGGGTGTGACGAAGAATGATTTGAATCTCTGTTACTCATTTTCCTGAGACGAAAACCGTGCTCAGTAGTAGGACGTTCATTTAAACTGGAATAATGATGAATGGAGTTAGATGTAATCAACGTTGAATGAAAAGTTTTGAATTTAAGGGTGTAATTTCATCATCATCATCATCATCTCTGCCATAATTATGACGTCCACTGCTACATATAGGCCTCTCCAATAGATTTCCACATTGAGCGATCCTGAGTCGCTTGCATCCATCAGCTTCCCACCGCCCTGAACAGATCATCGGTATATCGCGTGGGAAGCCGTCCTTGTGTCGTTTAGTTCTGTTAAAATCTAAACTGCAACTCGACGAAATGAGATCCTATTGATGACTAGGTATATTTCGAGTGACACTTTGTTTAATGTAATTTTTATACATATTTAATCGAATAACAGTTGCCGAAAGCCTTTTAGACCCTAATAAGTATAAAATTTACCACTAGATTAGTATAATTCAGCCATTAGAGACATTAAAAAACCTAAAGCTCCGCATGTGAATGAATATTTATTTTTCCAGAAATCTCGCTTGTCTCTCCTCGCATTCGCGCGTTTTTTATGTTCGGAACGTTCAAAAACAAGTAATTAGCACCGCTGAGTGATGTTGCCAGGACAAGATTGATTTGTAACCACGATGAGTGTTGCCATTTTAGTTAAATATATTTTAAAAATTCTAAAATTAAATCGGTAGGCTTCTTTTTAGCGGGACGTGAATTCGAAAAGGTTCTTTAAGTACATCGTCAACAATTTGATACATTACAACCACGCTTTACTTTTAAGCAACTCAATTTAATTACTTTAAGGTTTATTTTCCATTGATAGTTTTATCGTTCGAATTGAAGATTATTATGAAGATGTATGCAACGTGTATACTTAATAGTTTAATTAACTGTGTTGGATAAAAAATGGACATTCCTTTTGGCGAACGAGGCCCATAAATGTACCGGCGGATTGGTAATACGACGTTTGCACATTTTACATTGAGGATTTCTTTATAAAAAAAAATGCAATTGAGCGCTATGCCGTCTGAATACTGATTTTGTCAATGAGAAAGTTAAGTACGTACACTGAGTTAAGTTATGGCGTATTTTATTACATAATATTTTACTTGTAAACGAGAAATTTGGTTTTTTAGGTAATTAATTAATGGGATTTAACAACTGTTTATTTGGGGAGACTGAAACTGTCGTTTAGTAATATGAAGTGGTCGAAAACTATCTCCAAAATGACGACCGATATGGCGTGGTTGCGAGTATACCCGCACTCCACTCCTGAGACCGTGGTTCGTGGTTTCGATTCCCACACAGGACAAATATTTGTGTGTATAAATATGAATATTTATTGTGGTCTGGGTGTTTTTCTATGTATATTAAGTATATATTTACAAAAAAATATAGAAAATATTTAAAATGTTTATCCGTTATTAAGTATCCATAACACAAGTTCTTAATGATACTTTACTTGGAACTATATAATTGGTGTAAGTGGCAGAAATATTTATTTATTTATCTGTTCTTTCCCCTTCCGGCGACCGTATTTATGGCATTTTATAATGAGCGTTTCTATGGTTTAAAAGGCAAAGGTTACGCTGCTGGTCCCGCTTATATGTGGGAGTAGTTAAGACATGTTAAAGTAGTAGTTTAGTAATTAGTAGATATTCTTATATACTAATTACTTATGTGTAATTCTTTATGTGAAAGTTTTTAGTCAAGTATTTAGGTATTGTAAGCTCAGCTACCCTATCGTATTAGGTTTGGTGCCTGTAAAGATAGTTGTAAGTTTTATAAATGAATAAATAAAAAATAAATAAATAAATGATGGAGGCCTTTTCGGTGGTTTGGAAAATTCTTAGATTTAGTACATATTATTGCGTTTCTTATTTTTAAGTTAGCGTATTTGCGCACGTTTTTCGTTTGTTACCATTTTTGTTATGTAACGCCCGCTTAAAAGTAAACAGAAAACTAAATTGCAATAAAAAAGATTCTTGCTTATTTTGAAAATAATGTGCAATTACGCAATTTAAACAAATAGCAATTGTTTTAAGCGTAATAAACGCACTGAGGCAGGCGAGTCGGCTCTATCGCCGCATTTGGTGTTGAACGGGTTGTCTGTGCAGTTCGTTAGGGCCATGGTTTTAGTCCTTTAATTTCCTTTAAGAACTATGTATTGATAATTTTAATAAATAAGTTTTCTTGTGATGTCTTTATTGTCATCATTATCTCAGCTTTTGAAAGTCCACTGCTGAACATAGGACTTCGCAATGGTGAGTGAGTTGGTCAAACTTAACCCTGGTGGGGGTCACGGCGCGGATCCGGGGTATGTGCCCTCTGGCCGCGGTTGCAGGCGGTGCCCGTGAATACGGGAGCAGCGTTGGGGTGGCTGTTTAGCCTGTGGAGTTTGTACGGGGTGTCATATCCGGTGAGCGCCGCCATCAAGTCCTGGGCGATCAGCGCACTGAGGCGATCAGCGGCGATGGGGTGTCAATACAGGTAAGTGTTCCCGTCAAATCTCCTGAGGGTTGAGACTGCGGGCATAGGCCCTGGCATCCGTTGGTCGCGCATGTAGCGGCGCCAAGCCCCTGATGACTTCCGCAATGGTTTTCCATGACTACCCGCCGCCTTAATCAGGTCACCACACCGATTCACCGGGTGGGAGGCCGCCATATATTACATTACATTATATTACATATATATAACATGTACTGCATACATATTACATTTGCTGATTCTCGGCTGGTGCGGATCATATCTTCAAAGCAGTTGGTTGTAATACATACATAATGTCACGCCTGTTTCCCCGAAGGAATAGGCAGAGGCATATTATACGCCCGCATTACGCCAGTAATATTCTTGGTCCCATGTAATAGCTGGCGAGTCTATTGCCGGTTACCGGGAACTTTTTTGTTCGCCAAAGCCTCGTTGGACGGCAGGTGAGGTTGGCTTGGATTCCTTCGATCTTGGTAGATCGATCTTTGATCTCTGATCGAAGAAACAATACTAATAAAAATAAGTATTTATAATACATATGCAGTACATGTTATAATTTTATTGGTTTTTTGAAGGCTTTGGGTATAATATGAACTGCCTATAGTGTGATGCCTCAACTCTTTCACAGTTGTGGGCATGCTCCAGCTTAAAATAGTGGTTCTTTTCGATCGTCGGATCTTCAAACTTGTGATGGCTTACGGTGGGGAGTTATGTGAGATCGCTAAAATTGGGCTTTTTCAATTTGATTGTTCGTTGTCATCGTGTACGGAACAATTATGAAAAAATTACGAAAACACAATTGACATAAATCTACATCTTATAATAACACACGAGAACGTGTGGTTAGAAATAATATATATATATATATATAGTATAGTTTGTTAAGATAGTCTTAAGTACTTTGTTTATTCAATTTCCTAGCGCTCACCGCAGTCGCATCAACACTGCAACTTTACAATTATTTTGGGTGGAAAATTTATTATGGCGAGACTGACTATAGACCGTGATGTATAGGGATCCTACCAAGACATTAGGCACCCAAACTGCAATGCAAGTGGTTCACCTGTTGATCAACAGACGAGGCGCAGCGAAATATAGTAGGTATACTTACCTAACATGAGTTTTTATCTTGATGCTAACTAGTTCTAATCTCACCAGATTCGTTCTACAGCCTTTCTAACTAAACGTCGCAGCAACTTTTCCACTGTGATTACTTTTTTTTTAACTAAGACCTTATTTATTTATTTATTTATTTAGTACACACACAGAAATATATATACAGAAATACTAAAAAACTAAGAAACATTGGGTACAGGGCACAGCTTATTCCACATAGAAATATCTTCCAGCTGACCCGCGATAGGAAAAACTTAAGATAAAACAGGCTAGTCTGTGCGTTGTAATATACTAAACACAGAGAACAAAAAAAATACAAAATACATATACTAACGAAGACAGATACAAATAAAATAACAACAACAATAGTAATACAAAGTGTAAACAAAGAACAAAAACATAACAACATGACAAAAAGTGAACTTTTAAATGTTTTTTAAAAGAAGCAACGCTGGGGCAATTCTGAACGTGCAAGGGCAGATCATTCCATAACCTGACTGCATGCACTGAGAAGGAATATGAAAAGAAATTAGACTTGTGAGGAGGGAATTTAAGGAGGTAACGAAGATGAGGTCTACAAGGAGCATCGCGAGTGTGGAGAAAAGAGAACCGCTCACGCAGATATGAAGGGTAGGTAGGATCAAAGAGAACATTATAGAGGAGGCAAAGGATCCGAGTATTCCTGCGTAACCTGATTGGGAGCCAACACAATTGCTTACGGAAGACCGACACATGGTCATACTTCCGAAGACCGAAGATAAATCGAATGCAGTTGTTTTGCAGGCGTTCGAGCTTGTCCAAAAGTTCCTCAGTAAGGTCCAAATAACAGGTGTCTGCATAGTCGAGGATAGGAAGGAGAAGGGATTGAGCTAAGGACACTTTTGTAGCTAATGGAAGAAAACCCTGGAGGCATTTGAGAGAGTGGATGGAGAAATACATTTTACGACTGACATTGACTACATGCGCATGCCATGACAGATTAGCATCAAATAACACACCTAGATTTTTCACAGTATCACTATAGCCAATAGGAACGCCATCGAAGACCACAGGTGGCACGAGGGTAAAGTCCAACCTGCTACGCAAATGTCTACCACCAATAAGGATAGCTTGGGACTTACTTGGGTTCACAAGAAGCCCAAACGATTGAGCCCAGGACATAATACGGCCCAAATCACAATTCAACTCAGCAATAGTACAATCCATATCCGCTAGCCTAAAGTGCCTATAGATCTGTAAATCGTCTGCATAGAGATGTAATTTTGAAGAAATGTTAAGTGTTACGGAATTAATAAAAATTGAGAAAAGCAAAGGAGAAAGCACACTACCCTGAGGTACACCCGCGTCCAGACAACACCAATCAGAGTAGGACTCTTCATGGCGGACCCGCTGCGAGCGACCACTCAGGTAAGAGCAGAACCATGAGAGAGAAGAGGAAGCAACATTAATAGAACGAAGAATACCAAGAAGAAGATCAAAGTCTACCGAATTAAAGGCACTACTAAAATCAAGCAATACTAAAACAGTGAATAATCCATCCTCCATGGCAAGCCGAATGTCGTCAGAGACATTTACAAGAGCAGTAACCGTACTATGCCCTGGTCGGAAGCCAGATTGGAAAGGACTCAGAAGGCGGTTGGCAAGGAGATAAAGAGAAAGCTGTTTGTGCACAATGTGTTCAAGAACCTTGGAAAGGAAAGGAAGAATTGAAATAGGACGGAAATGGGTTGGCGCAGTTGGATTAGAAACTTTAGGCAATGGTATTACGTGAGCTTTCTTCCAGCTATCAGGGAAGCAGGATGTGGTGAGAGAATGATTAAAAATATGAGTGAGAATAGAGATAATGTGAGGAAGGAGGATAACAATCATTCTAGAACAAACATTATCATCGCCAGTTGATGATGATGTAATTGCTAAAATAGACTTTTTTACATCTTCTTCTGATACAACAACAAGAGAAAAAGAAGGATAATCGGGACGATGAATGCCAGAAATATTAAGCAAAGTGGAATTTTTAAGGGAGATATTTAAAGGGACATTAATATGTGAAAAATGAGAATTAAGAACGTTTAGATCTAAATCAAGAGAATCTGGAGCAGACGATCTACCAACACCCACTGACCTGAGAAAACGCCAAGAGTCAGAAGGATTACAGTTAGAGAGAGAATCGTGAAAGAATTGCCTCTTGGCATCACGACACAAACGATTGCAGCGGTTACGTAACAGCTTGTAAGTAACGAGGTTAATATCAGACGGAAAACGCCGTAGTCGTTGTTTGGCTCTGTTCCTTTTCACCATTGCACGTTTTATATCATCATTAAGCCATGGTGAAGGATTGTGCTTTACTCTGAAGCGCTTCACTGGTGCATAAGAGTCAAACAGGCTAAGAACTACCGCCGTGAAGTAGGACACTTTAGCATTAATGTCCTCGTTTTTTAAGACAGGAGTCCAGTCAATTTTCTCTACATCACGACTCAAATCCTCCAGATTAATACATCCATAGCTACGGCGGAGGATAAAACGAGACTTGCGTTTGGGGACTTTTAAACGATAGGAAAGGTATACAAGATCATGATAGGAAAAGCAAGCTGTCAGCTGCCCATGAACATCAACCTTGCTAGGAGACGAGACAATCATGAGATCTAGTAAGGAGGGAACACTGTTAGGAAAATGATGAGTGGCAGAAAGCGGGAGAATATGAAGGTTATACGATGCAACAAGAGAAAGAAGTCTAGAGGAGCGGAAATTGTTCTTAAGCAGGCACGTATTAAAGTCACCCAACAGTAGCAAGTGATCATAAGCTGCAACATTCTCACTAAGAAGGTTATCCAATGAGTTAAAGTAATCGATATTTAAATTAGGACTATAGAAGACGGCCAACAGACACCTGGTATTATTGAAGATAATTTCAAGAAAGAGGTGCTCAGCTGTACCAGAATACCTTTTCTTCTATCTTAGATTAATTTCCTTCTTGGTGGCGGCCCTTGCCTTTATCGGCGGATATATTTAATTAGAGGTATCGCTAATTATTTACGTTGCCGCTCACGACGCGAGGCGAGACCCACAGCCAGTTATTTCAACCACTCCGCTGGTTTGCACAACGACTATGGTATAAGATATTTCCTTTTTGCCTTAAATTTGTTGTTTTGTGTTTAATTGTGCAGTAATTAGTCAAATAACAAATAAATATTCTCTAACAATCACACCAATTATTTAGTACCAAGATAAGTATCATTAAAAACTTGTGTTATGGATACTCAAGAACGGATAAACATAATAAATACTTTTTTTTTGTAAATACATACTTAATACACATAGGAAAATACCCAGACTAGAGCAAATATTCATGTTCATTCACACAAAGATTTGTCCTGTGTGGGAATCGAACCCACGACCTCTGGAGTGGAGTGCAGGTATACTGACCTCCACGCCATATCGGTCGTCAAAAAATAATAAGTCGAAAGTGCATAAAAACAATTTCAGATCATAAAAACATGTTCCGAAAACACGTCTATTTCTAAAATATTACAATAAAAAACAAAAGTAAATTATGAAAATTGAATTGCTTTCATTTGGTTCTAAAAATAATTTAAAAAAAACACTATACCTAATGGGCTCCTTATAGGTTTTTAGAACAGGGGCATTTTGCGAAAGGGAAATTTTGCGACTGACCCTTCGAAAGGGGTACTGCGGACTCAAAACCTAACAAGCTTATGACGGAATATACATATATGGTTTTTAGTAAAAGTCTGACACATCCTTCTGCTCCACCCACAGCGAGAGGCATCATTTGATGATTTCCAAAACCCTCCATCCCAATTAAAGGTTATGCTATATCATCATCTCAGCCCATAAACGTCCCACTACTGAGCACGAGCCTCCTCTCACATACCAAGGTGAGAGGGTATTGGGTCATACTCCACCACGCGGACCCAGTGCGGATTGGCGGAGGCAGGTGTTTGGCGTCCTGCTGTTAGAATTTATCAAGCCGCCCATTAGGCCTCTAACATGGCTTAAAGACTACCACATTTAGTGATAACCGGGACCAACGGCTTAACGTGCCTTCCGAAGCACGGAATGCTATATGTTCGGAATGCTATATGCTATATGTTCGGTCT
This sequence comes from Musotima nitidalis, assembly GCA_949126915.1. Taxonomy (NCBI): domain Eukaryota; kingdom Metazoa; phylum Arthropoda; class Insecta; order Lepidoptera; family Crambidae; genus Musotima; species Musotima nitidalis. The sequence continues at coordinate 5,903,305 of OX421435.1, forward strand.
TACTTGGATATGAAAATAGTAACTGTTACTGAAATAATTAAAGTAAACCGTTTGTATTTATGTAATATGGACATGCCATGAGGAAGCTGAAGATCATGTGACGAGAAGAATGGATTGCTTGTGAGATTATTCGAATGAGTAAACGTGGCCCCGGAACATTAAGGGCTCAAGAAGGAACATGGATGGTTTTTGTAAACTTGTACTTTATATTATACATTATACACGGTATTTTGGGGGCGTCTCGTGTTACTGTTTCGGCAAAAGCTGAAAATCAGTGTTTTGCTCTCTCAGAGCAAAAAACCCACTGAGCCGTAGCCATTCTGCAGCGCTGCGACACACATGCACACTATGTGAATGCTTTACTTTTAGTTTTTTTGTTGTTATTTATATTTTTTTTAATTATTGTAATATTGTTTTCATTGTTTTATATGTATGTGTGTCTTTCGTTGCAATAAAAAGTTTATCTATCTATCTATCTTTTTACTCCATACTCCGTTTAACTCATTGCGGAGGCAATCATTTGATAATCATCATTTCCAAACCCTAAAAAAAATTTAAGTATGAAATTAATTATTTATTGAAAAACTCGTGCAGGATTTATAATGCGATAATTTGTTTTATGCAAAGACTACACCTGATCACCCATCCAAGGACTGACCTTGGTGAATTCTGCTTAACTTCCGTGATAGTTTTCGACTACCAAGTCTACGAGACTTCAATAATAGAATATTTATAATACAGTTATTTAATGTATATATGTTCTAAACAAATCTTAACGCGCTTTTAAGATACCGACATAACGAATGGTCAGGATAACAAACACGTGTACAATTCGATTTCGATCTTATCTCGGGTCCAAAAGGTCTGGTTCAAGTTGGACTAGTTTTATTTTAGCGCTCCACGATCTTGCGGCTCGAATTAAGGGCGTCTAATTGGGTATTTAAAAAATCATTAATTGTGGATAGAAAGAATATTGTGGATACGCCATTATTTTTTTTTTACTTTATGTCAATTAATTGTGTTATCATTTGTGGTTTTAACCAAATTCGGTGATATAATACAAACTTAGTGCTCCTTCTTTAGATCGCTGAAATGTATTTACAAACGACTGCATTTAATTGGTTATTTATTATCGTGTTTGCTATTGTTATGTTTATGACACAAGGTTTGTATGGTAGTTGAAAATTAAGAAAATGAAGCAGAAAATTTAAGAAAACTTAACGAAAAAGGTCTGTGGGGTCGCTAGTTCCTAATAAAGCTGCTGTTATCTTAAATAACATAAAATTTCAAAAAATGTGAGTGCCCAGTTAACTATACTATTCCTTATCCAAAATTCATAAAAGGGTCATTGTCAAATTTTGCGCAGGTAAACGAGTCCCTAAACATTTAAATTTTATTTGTTATTAATAAGGTCAAAACCTCTTAACATTATATATTAAATACAAAATACATCGCATTAGCAAACATCCCTTATTGGAATAAAGACTCAGTTTCGATATTTTTTTTTTTTAAGTAACATTGTGGTCATTGGTGGTAACAGAATGGTTTTCCTTACAAATTGTACCTGTCCCATGTAGCATTCCGTTATAATAAAGATCAAATAACTGCATTTTTAAGTATGGTAACCTTCTTAAAATAAATGATTATCATTCACGGAGTATTATGAATATTCATTAAATATATTATAAAGTCAGTCAGTATTAAAATTATGTTTTTAAATATTTTTTTAAACATTGTCCCACGTATTGTTCTAAAACGTCTGAACTACTATTTTACTAACTAATTCACAACTCAAAATAAAGATGGCGCTGCTTTTGAAACCGTTTTATCTTGGGAGGGATGTCTGCATTCGTCGCGGTAGTTCGTTTATGCGGGGGGATGGGTCTGTCGCTTGACAGTCGGCCGCAAGCTGTTAAACGTGCCGCGTGTTTTAATTGCGCGTCCACTCTGTTACCTACATATTCACGTGAGTAAATTAATGTTTTTTCTTTAGTTTACGTTCAGTATGTTGTCTAAGCGGTAAATGTGTTACATGTGCATGAAATATATTTACTCTACCACATATTTCATGCCTTAATGAAATGTAAAATTTACCACTCTGTTACCGCGCAACTCTGTTACTGGCGTATGGTAACAGAGTTGTTTAAAAAGTAACAGAGTTGTGTAAGCCATTGTATTCTTTCACTTGTCTAAAATTGTGTGTGTTCAAATGACTTTTTTTTTAACAATCGGTTGTACCAAGCAATGGGTAACTTTGTTACATACAAATAAATCTAAATAATTATAAATAACACCGACAACTCATTGTTACAGGATATTGTGCGTGGTTTATGTTTTCAAAATGCCTCTAACGCCTGCTGAGAAGCAGCGAAGATACCGGGAACGCCGTAGAAATAATCCAGAAAAGGAAGAAGAAACCAAAAGAAAAGATAGAGAAAGATACCACGCAAACAAACACTTAGTACGAGATTTAACGACACGTGAACATCGAGCAATAAAGAAGAAATGGCGATCTGCTAATGCTAGGCGAAGAGATACAGCCAGAACTCTCAGTATTATTATGCACACTCCAGAGTCATCACTTGAATGAGGGGTCAAATAGTCCAGCCCCCACCGATCAACATCAAGTTAATTTAAGAGCTTATCGTCATTTGTCAACACCTCAGCCGTCTACTTCCCGTGAAAGCACTCCTAACTCTACATCAGTGGCTGTTCGCGGCAGAAAGCAAGTAAAAAGAAACAGATCAAAGCTATTTAGAGATAGATAGAGAAGCTATTTTTTGTCAGCGCGGCTTTTGTACTTGCATGAATCCAAAGGACTACTATCCATTGAAATCTGCAGTGGAACAATCAACTCCCTCCATTTGCGATAAAAGTATCCTGTCCGATATAAGCAACCTTTATCAAAAGAGAACAACAGGGTTTTACAGAGATGTCTTTAGCTCTGACTCCGATGTTGATGATGCTCCTTTGATATCTTTAAAACAAAAACCTTCTACCACCTATTCAGTAGAACAACCCTGCACATCAAAGGAAAAAGAAGATGCTTTGATTGAAACGGAAAATATTCCTGCTAATCAAATAAAACAAGGTGTTTGCGTCTCAGTGAAAGTTTCCAGCTTAAAGCAGAATTACGTCTATCTGGGTAAGGCATTGTCTGAAATAGAAGAAGATGGTGATGTTAAAATTATGTTTTTTAAGGCAATTGCAACAAAATTCAAATTAGTTGAGACTGATTTATCCTATGAGCCCTTTGATAATTTACTTGCCATTGTTCCAGAACTTAAACAAGTCTGCAAAGGTAAAAGAGTATACTATCAATTTGATACATCCTTAGATATATTTGAGAAATAAGTAACTTTACATTTGGAACTACTCTTCCAAAATAATCTAATTTCTATTGTTATAAATGATAAGAAAATGTAAGAAAGAAAGCTCTTGATTGGTAAATTAAAATTATAACTTAATTTTGATTAATATTACAGTTTATTTGTTAAGCTATTTAGATCTCAAGCTGAACTACGTACTGAACTATGTTACTGTGTTACAACTCTGTTTCTTTTCTGTCCCAAAGATTAAAGAAGATAATAAGACTTTATAGAAAAGCCAGTCAATATAATATAGCAAATAACACAAAGCGTTAATTTATTGGATATTTACACAGTATAATGTTCCAGTTAGCTGTCAATATATAGATATTTAGAGGATTTGGGTAGAATTTAAGGTATTTTAATATTCAGGAAGTAACAGAGTTGTTTAAGAGTTTAGATTTATGATTATTCGTATCGTATTTTTACTTAAACTTTATTTATTTGTATGGAATAGATATACGACGTAAAGAATAGATGTTGTATATAATGCTAACAGGCAAAGTCTTAAAGCAAATTAAAAGTCTTATGCCTTCGCTAAAGGATCAAAAGTAGTTTGACGGTAAAAAGCTTCAGATGACTGTTAACCTTTTGTAAGGCAGTGGTAAACATATTCCCACCATACATTTAACCTTATGGAGTTGAGTTAAGGTAGAAAATCAATGAAAATCTTTAACATGTTCTGCGCGTTAAAGGGCTAACAAAATGTTTAGTAGTCATTACCTTCGATCAACAATACAACTAGATAACGCATCACATACAAAAACAGAACTCAAATATGGCACCGAGTGACTATAGAATAAATAGATATAGGTATACCCTATGAAATGGAGCAAAACGACTTTTAGCTTTAATATTTTTTATGAAACTTACACCTTATCTGGAATATATAAAGCAAGCTTTTGTTTGTGTCAACATTCACTTACGCTTTTACGACATGAATGACAGAAAGCGATAAGAAATAGAAGTTCTTATCTAAACATTTTTTATACACATTGACTATTGTGTCTAAATTAGACTTTATTTGTTAACAAATAAGTTTAATAATAACTTAAAAAGTAAATCCATAGTGCTGCACTGTTCTGACACAACCAACTTATGGCAAACTCACGCGCCAACATTTGCCAATGTTGGCGCGTAGGTTGGCTTTACAAAGTTAATAGTGTAATGTTATTAAAAAGGCGAATATTTAATCTATTATATTATAAAATTATATTTACTTACCGAAAGTACGATATTCCGTCCGATACATTTTTTTTCGATAGTTATTTCCACAGTTTTTGAACACACACTGAGGCATTGTGGCACTTCCGCACGTTGGCGCAATCACAAGTGAACTAACTCGAAAATAAGACCCCACTTTGAAGTGAGGCGTTATTTTCTCGGCCGTTTTTAAGACTCTGACCCGTTATCTAGTTGTATTGTTGATCGAAGGTCATTACGAAGAAAAATCTCAGAGCATACTGTGGAAATAACACAACTACACAGCAATAGCACAAGTAAGTATTTCATCGATAGAAAATAGGTAAGCTGGGAAGATCCATACTAGTCCCATCGTCTAACATCCGTGGCTTGAGATCCAAGATCGTCCAGGAAGGTCCCGCAGCAGATCGCATCTGGAGCTTATTTGTTTAACAAACGTTCTGTCCCCTCATCGATGGCCGCACCACGAGGATTAACTCCAAGCCCGGGTCCAATTAAATGGTTTGTTTTAATCTATTCTACGCTTTTCGAGATAAAATGTTGTTAATAATTAACATAAAAGAACTTTTACTGGGTTTTCACTGAAAGCAGCTTACACCTAGTGGTGAGAGCAAACCTTTCCTTACTTTACTAATAATAATTTATTTCTGTGTAATAACTAGCCTAATTACATTACATACATACATACGCGCCTGTTTCCCCGAAGGGGTAGACAGAGACATATTATACGCCCATACTTCGCCAATTATATAGCCCCACGGAATAGGTCGCGAGCCTATTGCCGCATACCGAGCACTATTATGTTCGCCAGAGCCTCGTCCGTTGATCGGCAGGGGCACCACTTGCAGGTGAGTATGGCTTGCCCTCCTTGGTAGGATCCATATACACCCATATACATTATTTTTACGAACATAAATTAGGTTAGTAATGCAGTTAATTAAAGTGTTATCTAACTAAACTAAGTAAACTTAATTACTTGTATCTTAGGTATCTGTATCTATAGACTGTAATTCAGGGGTCTCAGGTTCAAAAACCTGGCGAAAAAATTACTTTCGATGTTACGTGTGTAAATATCGCTTGCTCTTCGTCTCGAAAAGTATATTAAGCCGTTGGTCCCACGGCTGTTATGAAAATCTATGGCATTATCACTTTATCTGAAAACGTATATCCTGAAATAACGTCATAAGTGCTCGGTATGAAAAGCCATACAAACGAACACCTATCCAAGGATTTACCTTTGTAAACGATGCTTTATTTCTGGCCAGTTAGTACTGCGGAGCTACGATCCTTTCAATATATGTATACAATACAACTCCTTCTCACGCAAAGAAAAATATCAAATAAGTATATAAATTGTATGCTTACCTCAGAGATTGTACCCGACAATACTTCCGGCACCGATTGATTGTTTTGTTGATTTTTGTTTTTATGTACAATAAAGAGTTAAATAAATAAATAAATAAGAGTTAAATAAATTGTAACGACGACAATCTTCCGAGTATACCATGCATTCAACTAAACAGGAAGTACTGTAATCATCATATCAGTCTTATTAAGTCCACTGCTGAACATTGGCTCTCTCAATAGATTACACTCTATTGGGAGTGTTTGCCCATAAACACGACGCTGGGCAGGCGGGTAGGTAATCACAGTTTCAGCCAGTACGCAGGATGATGCTGCTGCCCATCAGCCGGGAGGATTTCTCTACATCTACTCTAACGACTCCCCGTGAGATGAGAGGGGGTGGCACTATTCTGGGCCGGTCCGATACGGCGCACAGTAAATTACAGACGCCACAAAAAGCTTTGTTTTTCCCAGCATATCCATTCAGCCGTTGATCATACTGTATTAAAACCAAACTGCTTGTTAGAGTTTTACCAAGTCTTAGTAGTCACTGACTCCCAGTAAAATATAGTATCAGCCCTAAAACTTTCGGCTAATCAGTGTGTTTTTCCTTATATCTCCATTTGCTACAATCCTAGCACACACGTTAAACCTCATTCAAGCTTATTAATCTTGTCATTTTTTTAAATGAGACACGTCATAATGACTACATCCTGCCTGAAGGTACGCAGTTGCTGCAGTCCCAAAAAAAAAATTAAAGCGCTTCATACCGTGAAAAAAGTACATGACGGCCTGCTAAAATGCCGTTTCACGCCCTGCTTAAAAGACTCGGGATCATGGGAAATAGGAAACACATGAGCCAGCAGCAAATTCCAGAGCTTAGTGGTCTTGCTCAGAAACGACTTCCCAAATTTTTTGGTTCGAGTGCTGATAGTCTGCACAGTATAAGGATGGTTTCTAAGACCAGCACGTGTTGTTCGGAAGAGGAAAGAAGAGGGCGGGATAAGATCAAAAAGTTCCTCAGAACACTCGCCATAGTAGTTTCGGTAGAACACTGACAGATGCAATGTCTCAACGCAGCTGTAGATCCTCGACTGAGGCTGTTACCTCAGCGTCCCCTATAATGCGAACATACACTCCAGTCGGTATAGGGTACTTTTAACCCGTTCTTCCTCCAAAACCTTTTCAACTTTGTCATGGAATGTTTTACGCGGCCTTCCCTTCCTAACATTGGCAGTCACTCGTCCATCATAATATCCACGATAGATATATTAAAACCAAACTTCTTGGTTAGTTAGAGTATTACCAAGTCTTAGTAGTTACATAACTCCCATTAAAGATATATGATGAGCCCTATATCTCGCAATATCAATACATATCAGCTAAGCAGTGCGATTTTGCGTATTAACCTTCGCACACATTCCCGTGGGGTTAAGGTACTTTTGACATGCCCTTCTGATTCTGGATATGAACATGGGAGGTCATACGCGATCTTCCTCTCCCAACAGGTCCATTCACTTGTCCATCATAAATTAATACTTTAATACATATACCTAGGTGTGCAAGACGCTCATACCTTTTTAAAAATATATAGCTTTCTGAGTAGTATTATTTTGTTTTGTTTTAAGAAGATATTTGAAGATGTCATATTTAGTTAATGTCATTATACTGTTTGTGTGAAATCAGCTTTTCATTGACATATTGAGTAATGGAAAAATAATTACAATCCTATTTAATAGGTAAGTAACTATATTTAATTATGCTTGGTTATTTAGAGTATTACCAAGTCTTAGTAGTCACTTAACTCCCAGTAAGATATATTATGAGCCCTAAATCTCGCAATATCGATACCTATCGGCTAATCAGTGCGCTTTTGCGTATATCTCCCGCGATCGGATGCGCGCGCATAAAGATTCAGCGGATAGCGGTCGTATCTTAGATGATTCCAGATAAACGCGCGCGCAGCCGAAATACGGCGCGGGATTGAACAAAAAGGCGCGCGCGCACGCTCCATGCGAAAGGTGGCCAGTATTTTGAGATCTATTTATTTTTTATATATATCTTTTATGGCACTTAAAATTACATATATAACACTCCTAATGTAACATTATGTTTAAAACTTTTATTTCTTGATTTTTAAGAATAATTAAATACATTTAAGTACGTAGGTAGTTTATAACGTAATTTAAATATTGAATTATTGCACATATTTTTGCTGGCATACATGAATTTTTTGCAAATATTACACACATTACACTCTTGTGAACATTACAATTTCAGCTTCATATTTTTGACTGCGTAATATCGGACCAGCGGCAGCGGGACAATAAAAGCCACGACCAGGTGTGACAGTGTTATTTAGAAAGACGACTGTGGCACAATGTAGATCCAAGCTCAACTCTAAAAAATGGGTTCAGAAGCAATAAGAAAAGATTCCTTAATTTTTTACACACTACACTCTTGCACTCGTTAAAACTCGTGCAAACGTTACTCTTTTGCACACATTACTCTCTTGCACACGTTATAATCTAACACACATTACAATTTGGTACACGTTACACTTATGCTTACATTACAGTCTTGCACAAAAGTTACAAATCCATACATAAAGCACAGGTAAACAGTTTAAATTCAGCCTCATATTCTTGGCTGCCTACAGCGTAATATCGGTTCGGCGGTACAACCAAAGGAAAGTGTGACAGTGTTATTTAGTAAGACGACGGTGGCACATTGTCCCGACCCAAGCTCAACTCTATAAATAGGGCTCAGGAGCAAAAAGACCCACCAACCTGTTAAAGAAGCCCTTAATAATACAAGCTACAACTTCTTTCAGCTTTCGCATTGTTAAAAACACTTGACGCAGTGAAGATACTACACATTTAAAGTGTTTCTTGAATTGATCGAATGGTTTGTGATTTATACTGGTGATTTTTAATTTAGGTGCCTTCTTCAATGTGCTAGGTTAAGTCGATTAGGAATGCCAGAATTACACTTTCTTACATTTCATTGATTCACGTGTGGTAGCGGCTCATTTTAGATATATTTGTAAACTTTTCTATAACTATGATCTGTTTCAATATCGGACTCACGGACAAAATATGCTCAGTACTCATTGGTTAACCGTCTTCGTAGAACGTTTCATGGAATCTTTCGTAATATTGACATATTTAATATCAATAAAGCTCGGCTGAAAGGTTGTGCACTTGAAATACTAAACAATTCAAATAAGTAATATTAATTATATAGCACACACACGCACACACACACACACACACACCCATAAACACGCGAAGTATATTTTATTATAGCCATTGTATGAATAATACAAATTTTTTATAATTTGTTAACGTAAAATAATTATTATAACGTAATATATTAAGCATAAAAATATTAACCCGATTTTGGTTTATAATTAGTCATATATTATACTTACATTTGTCTGATTACTGTGGGTTATGTAATAAATGAAAAAAAACAAATTGTTAAATCAAGGTTTTTACCTACCACAAACAGAATATATGAATGTGAAATGATATACCTATGTATGTATATTTCATTAATTCTGTCGTAGAAACGATAACAGCTGGCTTAGACTACAGTCATATCCTAGCATTATTTTTCGACGACTGATATGGCGTGGAAGTCAGTATACCTGCACTTCATTCCAGAAGTCGTGGGTTCGATTCTCACACACAGGACAAATCTTTGTGTGCATTAACATGAATATTTGTTCTGGTCTGGTTGTTTTCCTATGTATATTAAGTATGTATGTACAAAAAAAATGATTGATTTGATTTGAAGGTATTTAAGTATGTTTTTCCATTCTTTACTATCCTTTACACAAGTTTTTAGTGATACTTATATTGGAACTAAATAATTGTTGTGATTGTAGGAGAGTATTATCCCGGTTGCCCTAGACTTAAGCTTAGGGCCCAGGGTCTGCTCACTGGTACAACCAGTTTTGACTGAATTTCAGTTATTACGTGGAGCGACTGCCGTCTGACCTCCGCATCCCAGAGGGAAACATCATTCTATGGTTAAACTGTCAGTCTGTTAGAAGGCACTGACTTCCTAATAACTGCTATAGATGTTCACGACAGCCGGAACCAACGGCTTAACGTGCTTTTCGAGGCACGAAGCAAGCGATAACGGATGTGCGGATTATCGAAGGCTTCTGTCAGATCTTTTTAAGCTGCCTAATAAGACCTTTACCCGGATTCACCATCTTAACTTGGCTTGTAACTCTCGAGAGTGCTCTATTACATAACGACATAGCCGTCAGTCCTGGACACGATAAAAAATATAAGCTTGGCCAGGCTGAAAACTAGTGCTGTCACTGTCTCGTTTTGTAATAAGTCCCCTATTGTTTGTCGGTTATTTGCCGCTTAGGGATTTTAATACCAAAAAACGGTCGCTCATTTAAGGACGCATTTTTGAACTTTACCGTACTTCGGTGATCCTTTTCACCTAGCACCGCGGAGCTCCGATAACTTCTTCTCCTTAAATTTTAATGCAAATATCGACCCAACTTACTACTTTCTTTCTTTATTTTGAATAATGGCTTCGTGCGTCTAGCACATTTAGCCAGTGTCAAGTAAGTGATATATTAATAATATATAATTCATAGTAAATGAAAATGAGTGGTGATAAAGATGATAAATGGTAAATAAGATACCCTCCCATAAGCCCCTTGAGTCCTCAGTAAAGATGTGGGACTATACTGAGATCTCACATGGACTCCTTGAGAGAAAATTTGAAAAGTGATGTTGCACTGTTTTGTTTGATTTACCAACACTCATGTATGTTGACAAACACTTAACGGTTAATAATCCACCGTTATAACACATTAATGTTAGAAATATCATAAATTTTAGAAAATAAAACAAAACTGCAAACATGACACTTCACTTTCCCGCCAAGAAGTCCCAACATACTACTTAATAATATTCCGCTATTTATAAATGTGACATTCTACTTCAGTCTAGGCGTACATTGTAACTAACAGAACTGCCACCTACTATATTCTATAATGAATACACATAATACACTTTATCTAAAGCGGATCGCATATCACAGATCCATTGTGTGCGGTCTAATTAATTGTCGTTGATTGTCCGCGTCTCTGTCGGATTGATTGGAGATCGATCATCAGACGAGGTATCAGGCGGTGGCCGATAGATGGCGGTGATAGTGGGCAATGTTGATCAAAGGCTTCAGGCTTGCTTGATCCGTTGAAGCTTTCGATAATTTTTGAACTCGACATTAATGCTCGATGTCAGGAAATTATTTCTTATTTGTATACTTTTTATTAAAAAATTTACTATTCATTTTTTTCTTTTTATTATTATTGAATGAAACTAAAATACGCAGTATCTTTGGAGAGTTAACAGCTATTGGTAGATAATAGTTAAAAAATATATATGTAATAAGAAGCTAATGGCTTTCACATTTATTTATAATGAATTTAGCTAACTAGTAACTACATATTTTAAATCTATTATGAAAAAAAGGACTGATCCTTATTCGTAACAAGGAAAAGTTTGTAGAAAGCTCTTAGTAAAAAACGAAAAACTGAATATCAAGCTCAGTGGCGTGTTATTGGAGAGGCCTATGTCCAGCAGTGGACAAATGTATGCTGATGATGATAATAGTGTTGATCCAAGAAGTCCATGTGAGATCTCAGCATAGTCCCACATCATTATTGAGGACTTAAAGGGTTTAGGGAGGAGGGCATCTCATTTACTATTTATTTATTTATCTATTTATTATTATATTTATCATCACTCATTCACATTTACTATTAAATAATTTTTTTTTTATAATCTTAATTGACACTGGCAAAATGTGCTAAACGCAGAAAGCCATTATTAAAAAGATTAAAAAACAAAAGGGAATGGGATCTCGTGTCCATATGGCCAGTCACCATTACACATATTTCATCTAGAGATTGCCGTGCTAATTGTAAATTCCCTAATAAATAGTTATGGCCAGATTTCTACCAAATCCAAATAGGATAGAATATTACGTGTACCTACCTATTACGGTGTATAGGGATCCTATTAAGACCTAAGGAGCCCAAGCTAGCCTCACCTGCAAGTGGTGCACCTGCCGATCAACGGATGAGGCTCTGGCGAACATAACAGTGTCCGGTAAGCGGCAATAGGCTCGCCCCTATTACGTGGGACCAACTATAAAACTGGCGAAGTGTGGGCGTACAATATGCTTCTGCCTACTCCTTCGGGGAAACAGGCGCGAATGTATGTATAATATTACGTGAGATTGTGTATGAACCTATTTATTACAAAAGCATTTAAAAAAAAAATATAATCAATTCGTTCGCTCTGTACTCATGCATTGATCTTTTTTTGCGTAATTACACAAATCACATTTTTTTATGACAATAATTTCGCTTAAATAACAAGATGTAAATAAAAAAATCAATGAAACTTACAATTTCGCATAATTAAAATATTTTATTTGTACCAATAACTTAAGATACGATAATAATTATCTGAAGTTATAAGACCCATCTTAAGAAAATGAGTGTATATCTGTAGATCAATTCCTCGTGTATGCAGGAGCTTGTCGTTAGTGCGACAGGCTTTGTGGCGACACCCGCGGTGCGAGGCGCGGGCTTCTATACATATACTAGCCATGCTTGCGACTTTGTTTGCGTATGATTTACTTTTAGACATATAAAAGTTTTTCTTTTGGTTCTGGGACCGATGGTGTGTGATGGTGGTGACCGAATTTTTGGTCCAATAACTAATATTAAAGACTACACTGCTTTATTTTATGGATTACTGATTAATATGTGACGCCACCAATCCCTTAATTAGAGGCAATGTTTTTTTTATATTAATAGTTACGAACATATTTTCAGGCTTATATATATGCACTAGCCACGCCCGCGGCTTTGCTCGTATATGATTTACTTTTAAGTAGCTTTCCAAAATTATGTTTATTTATTTTTAAACTAACATCAATATCAATTTTTACATTTTGACATTTACATTATTTTTCTTATATGAACTACTAATCTATCTGTTAGTACCTCATCCCTTGCAATAATATAATGGTGACAATGATTGTTAAATGTAAACATTTTTAGACACACACACTGTGACATCTTGTCTCAAACTAAATAGAGCATGTTAGCGACAGATCCTTTTTATTAATCATCTTAAGGCCACAGTGCGCGGGGTGGGCTTATAAATATATGTACTATAAGTTGCCCGCGACTATGCTTGCTTTCAGACCAAGCTTAGCTATATTTATTTTACCAACTTTGAAATTATGTTTTGTTAACACACGAAACTATAAGTAATAATGCCATGAAATAGTTATATTTCATAAAATATTTATAAAACAAGTATGTTTAAAACTAGTTTGTTGGGTTGGACCCTTTTTTTTTATTTACGTCGGTAACAAAATGCCTTTATGCACTGCCTCCCGGCCAAACGGGGACCACACTCCCCGTGGGGCTTACTGCGGCAGACACGACGCCAGTAGTCCTAACCACTAAAAATCTTCCGATGACGCCTGCCGCTTGTTGAGAAAAACGCGGGGGCCAGTACTTTTTTTGCAGCGTCTGACACCCCGCCTGCGGCCAACGTCCTCCGGACCAGAACCGGGAAGACTCCCTCATAGAGGCGCAGTGGACACGCCCCTCCTACCTCCTTGGCGACCATAGCGTGTGTGGCCGACTTCTCGGAGGGTCCATGGTTAGGCAGCAGGAACCCCCTATCTTCGCTGCCTAAGACCCTCCTGGCGCTGTTTGACGGGCCCTCCTGGCCCACCCGCTGCATCTTCCACAGGTCCCTCATATTTCCCTCCCCGGGAGTCAGTACTAATGGCACCCAGAGTCGCCAACCTCCCCTGCAAGTGGTGCACCAGCCGATCAATAGACGAGGCTATAAAAGTGGCCGGTAAACGGCAATAGGCTCGCCACAAATTACGTGGGACTATATAATTAGCAAAGTGTGGGCGCATAATATGCCTTGGCCCACCCCTTCGGGGAAACAGGCGTGAATGTCTGTATGTAAGTATGTTCAAGCTTTTAGCTTAGTATAAAGGAGCAACCTACCCAGTTAACACATATTTTACTCACTGTTTTGTTAATTTAATGTTAATAACGATCATAAATGCTTCAGCAATGATAAAAAGTTTATAATCATTTATCTAACATACCTATGGATTTAACACACTTATTTTAATCAAAAAATTAAAGTAATGCATTTGAGGGTTGAATTATTCATTTTTCCCTGAATCAATAAGTCTTAAATCTTTAGAGCGATTTGATACAACGCCATCTATAAACAAAAATTTGCAATAATTAGTCTACATCTTAGTATTATTAAAGTGGTTTCTGCACCTAATCTCTTATCGATAAGGTTTAATCAATGCTGTATGTTTAATTTTCTTTATCTAATAATACCGGCTAGAACCAGTTCAGGCTTTTAGTTAATAATGCGTACGTAGAGATGCCTTACTATGCTAATTACCGCGAAGATATTCAAGGGGATAGCCCTGTCTCTTTTTTTTTATGGCTATTTTTCTTTGATATTTACGCTCGTTTATTTACCCGTGTCAAGTGCTTTGCATAAATGCAGCGTTATCGTCATTTGTCACAATCAAAGGGGGTCAGTGAAGATCATATCAATGATAATAATAGACGAGTCAAGGTAGTGGAGACTTTCCTGAAGGTTCTATGGAGTTCTGGAATCAACACCGATTTGTTTTTATAATTCACAGTAAGACTTCTTGGCGGGAAAGTGAAGAGTCATGTCTGCAGTTTTGTTTTATTTTCTAAAATTTGTGATAATTCGAACATGAATGTGTAATAACGGTGGATTATTAACCGTTAAGTGTTTGTGAACGTACATAAGTGGTAAATGAAACAAAACAGTGCAACATCACTTTTCAAATTCTCTCAAGAAGTCCATGTGAGATCTTTACTGAGAACTCAAAGGGTTTAAGGGGAGGGTATTTCCTTTACCATTTACATCTTTATCACCACATATTCTCATTTACTATGATTTATATATCATTAATAATATCTCTTCTTTGACACTGGCTAAATGTGCTAAACGCACGAAGCCATTATTTAAAACAGATAAAAATCACAGTAATATGCAACTTTCCTACACTTGTGTACGTTGCCGAAGAAGTTACAAATAAAACAATATATACTCATAAAAACTCGAATTGACCCTCATCATATCAGATTTTAAGGTCCACTGCTGAACAAAGCCCTCCCCAATAGATCACTTTCTATTGGGGGTATTTGCCCATGATCAACACGCTGGGCAGGCGAGTTGGTGATCGCAGTTCAAGCCAGTACGCAGGATGGAGCTGCTGCCTATCATCCGCTAGGATTTCTTTCTTTCGACTCTCTTACTACTCCTCACGAGAAAAGAGGGAGTGACACTAGTTTATGAAAATAAAATATATGCTACGAGACGTCTTTTTTTGCATTAGCGCAAAAATCGGTATGATTATATTTGTCACAGTTTTTTTTTTCAAAAAGCATAGTTTTCAGCGGTCTGTCTTGTTGGCGTAACCGATTGAGTGGAATTTTAGATGTTGGTCCCGGTTAATACTATATGTGATAATCTTTTAGCCATGTCAGAGGCCTTTTTGGGCAGCTTGAAAGATTCTAACAATAAGACGCAAAATGCCTGCTACCCCCAATCCGCACTGAGTCCATGTCGTGAAATATGATATATCCTCTCACCTTGGCTCGTGAAAGAAGGCCAGTGCTCAGTAGTGACAAGTTGATGGGCTTAGATGATAAGTTGAAAAGTAAAATGACACGTGATGTAAAAATAAAATAAACTAAATGAAGTAATTTAAAGTCAAATATCAAAAACAATTATGCTTTACTGTAGTGCACAGATTATAAACATCAACGTTAAACTTTTTATATAATATGTGGGTAGATTAAAACAAAAGGTTCATAATTTTAATTTCAGAATACAAAAAGTTAATGGCGCTACTAGGCCAGTTCTAAAATTTTAAAACAAGAAAGCAATCATAAACAAAACTCTTTACTGAAAGGAATTGAACGCACAGATTATTAATATAGACATTCATACTTTTTTCTAAAGAGCGCGGATGTAATTTTTACTCCGTGATAAGTTTATGTAAAGGCTGCATTTATAGGGGTGGTCTGGCGTGTTTTTTTAATGAATTTTAATTTATTTATGAGGTCTGGCGGGACATGTCGATTTATGAATATTAAACAGTGTCGCTCGGCTAGGACACTACTTTTGTAGAATACAATTTTTGTATTACATTTTGTGTTATGTTAATATTTAAAATTTGAAAAATATTAAAGGTTAATTATTTACAATAATATAATATTAATAATTCAATTCCATTATCTGGAATACTATGTATATTTTTTTATATAAGTGTTCATGCAAAGATATAATGAAGTATATGGTACATGACACAGCTTAATTCACACTGTAATATTTTTCAGGTGGCCTGCTCTTTGATTGTCTTATGGCTGTCAAGTATACATTAAATAAACACAAAAAAAAGACCAAAGACATAATAATACACAAATTATTGACTTCTTGGCGGGAAAGTGAAGCGTCATGTCTGAAGTTTTCTTTTATTTTCAAAAATTTGTGATATTTCTAACATTAATGTGTAATAACGCTGGATTATTAACCGTCAAGTGTTTGTGAACGTGTTTGAGTGTTGGTAACTGAAACAATACAGTGCAACATAACTTTTCAAATTCTCTCAAGAAGTTCATGTGAGATCTCAGTATATATATAGCCTGTGAGTTTCTTGCCAGCTCTTCTTACAGAGCGGTGGCTCGGAACTGGCACTTAGATTCACTTACACTTGATAATTTTTTGTTTTTAAATTGTTTTGTTGCATATAAGTGAATCTATGCTTCGTGATTTCAGTGTAATAATATTTCGATTTTTTTTAATATTTATATTTAATTTTGACGTTTTCAAGTACTATGTAATAGTTTCTGAAATAAATAATTTTTGGCTTTGACTTTATAGTCCCACATCTTTACTGAGAACTCAAGGGGTTTAAGGGGAGTCATTCACTCATTCTCATTTACTATGATTTTTATATCATTAATATATCTCTTCCTTGACACTGGCTATATGTGCTAAATGCACGAAACCATTATTTAAAAGAAAAATAAAATACACAAATTTAGACTCAATGTCAAATCAG
The DNA here is from genome assembly GCA_949126915.1 of Musotima nitidalis. NCBI lineage: Eukaryota > Metazoa > Arthropoda > Insecta > Lepidoptera > Crambidae > Musotima > Musotima nitidalis. The sequence goes on from OX421435.1 coordinate 5,920,431, forward strand.
GAGACCAATTAACTTCTTAACTTGTAGTATTAACTTGATACAAATAAAAGTTACGTCAGGTTTAAAATAATAATAATATTATTTTAGTTCTTAGTAAAGAAAAATTAAATACAAATGATGGTGGTGCGTATAATAAGTAATTATTCTTAACCATAAGCAAAATAGGATAGAGGACCTCTAAGCGCCGTTTATTTCTTTGTTATGGACTCGCTCGTTTACAGTATGTGCCAGTGTCAAAATATTTAATATATAAAATTCGACATTATGCAGAGACTTCGTCACTTAGGTCATTTGCACAATCAACAAAAGTTTTTAATTTGATTTGAGCTAAATTTGATTTAAAATTTAAGCATTCCCGTTATTAAGCCCAGATTCTTTGCATGTTAAAAGAACGAGTCTAACAGAACTAACCAATAAAATATTTTTACTTTATAAAAAACTCATAACCCAAAAATATCTACAACAACAACTATTTACTACATCGAGATAGTTATGAAAAAAAAATTAAGAAGGTGTTTTTTCTTCAAAGTCTGCGTAATGCAAATGGGTCGAATTGGGCTTGTCACAGTGACAGACGGACGGAATACGTTAAGCTCCGAGGTGGAACAGGATGTCGAGATGACGAGGCGTATAATAGTGGTCTCGACTTGTTGTCTGTCTGTCTGTGTTGGGGTAATTTTATGTGAGATATGACGAGTTGAAAGTATTTTGATGACATTTTTTATTAGAATTGTTAAGTGTTAAAGCATCTAATTGTAATAACCACCCATAACTAAGATGCAGATCTAACTGTAGATGTTTTAAGAAAAATAAACAGTTCAGTTTCCTATGTAATGTTTGAATATTAATTTAAAATGTGTGATTGGACGCTACAGAGGTGCTACTTAACAAATTGGAACGACTCCAGAACCTGGCAATTCGATTTATTTTTGGGCTTAGAAAATTTGATCATGTCTCGGAATACCGCGTTAAGCTAAAATGGCTCCCCATTCGGCTTCGCAGAGATATGCATATCCTTTGTCTCGTTTATAAAATTCTGAATTTTCCTCAACTCCCCCTTTATTTACGATCTCGGTTTACATACCTGTCTCCCACATCCCGTCCTAAGCGCTCCTGTGTTACTAAAACACTTGAGTATAAAAGTAAAAGTAAAAAAATTATTTATTTCATAAACTATTATACATAGTACTTGAAAACGTCATGATCACAAATGAAAAAAAAAACAATCGAAATAATATTACACTAAATCACGAAGCTTAGATTCACTTACATGCAACAAAACAATTTAAAAATAAAAAATAATTAAGTGTAAGTGAATCTAAGTGCCAGTTCCGAGCCACCGCTCTGTAAGAAGAACTGGCAAGAAACTCACAGGCTATGCTCTTTTAAATATGTCCATTAGTTTGGTACTAGAATTACAATCTTCATTTGTCTGTGAAGCTATACAATGCAATATAACATAACCTTAACAATATTTATGTTTTCAAGTCATTCATATTAGAATAGCCTGTATGAAACGGCAGTTTAATCCCAAGCATTTTTATCTGCCATATAGTCTTTAATAGAATAATATCCCTTTGAAGACAGCTTGTGTTTTATTGTTAATTTAAATTTATTTAGGCTCAATTGCTGTATGTTGCTTGGGATTTTATTGTAGAATCGCACACATTGACCTTTAAAAGATTTGTTTATCTTTTGGAGCCTAGTGGCAGGTACAACTAATTTATGCTTATTCCTTGTGTTTAGGTTATGTACACAGCTTTTCTTACTAAATTGATCAGTATTCTTATGTACATAAACCAGGTTATCATAAATGAATTGACCGGCCACTGTTAAAATACCAATTTCTTTAAACTTTTCCCTTAGTGAATGTCCACACGGGAGATTATAAATTGCTCGAATAGCCCTCTTCTGCAGCACAAAGATTGTTTGAATGTCTGCGGCACAACCCCACAGAAGAATACCATAGGACATAACACTATGGAAATAGCTATGATAAACTAGCCTAGCTGTTACAACGTCTGTTAATTGGCGAATTTTCTTTACCGCGAATGCTGCAGAGCTAAGTCTACTCGACAATTCACCAATATGTGGGCCCCACTGTAGCTTAGAGTCTAAAGTAATCCCTAAAAACTTGGTAGTATCCACAAGGGTCAACTCATCCTCCTTTACCATAATAGTAGAGTTTGCCTGTCTGACGTTAGGCGTCACGAATTTAATACATTTCGTTTTAGCCCCATTTAATAGCAAATTGTTAACGTCAAACCAGTGCACCACCTTCGAGATCGCACTGTTTACTTCGTCTAAATTCTGATTTCGTTTTAACTTAAACAATAATGATGTATCATCAGCAAACAAAACTATCTCGTGGTTTTCTTTAACAAAATATGGCAAATCATTCATATAAATCAAAAACAAAAACGGACCGAGAATCGAGCCCTGCGGTACCCCCATTTTTACAACAGACCCCTGAGATCGCTTTCCATTAACCTCAACCCTTTGAATCCTATCACTTAGATATGAAGTGAGAAGATTCAATGCGGAGTTTCTTATTCCGTAATATTCTAATTTTTTTATCAATGCTTCATGAGGAACACAGTCAAAAGCTTTGGACAGATCGCAAAAAATACCTAAAGCGTCCAAAGAATTATCCCAAGCATCAAATATATGTTTTAAAAGCTCAACACCTGCATCGGTTGTAGAGCGACCCTTAGTGAATCCAAATTGTTTTGAATGCATTAATCCATTTTTATTGAAAAATATTAACATCTGGTTGTAAACAAGTTTTTCAAAAATTTTACTAAATGTAGGCAGCACAGAGATAGGTCGAAAATTTGTTGGGTCTGTTGTACTGCCCGATTTATATAATGGAATGATTTTACTTTCTTTCATTAGATCGGGAAATTTGCCGCAATCTACACATTTATTAAATATTAGAGCCAAACTGTGCGCCACTGAAACAATGATAGGCTTGGTAACTACTATGGAATTGCCCCAGAGGTCTGCAGCTTTCTTAACACTAAAAGTATTGAATGTCTTAATTATATCCATAGATGTAACATGACTAAACGTAAAATCTACTGTACATATATTCACGTTATCTTTCAAAATAGACTCCGCTAAAGTGGGCGAACAATTTAAATCTTTTGTGATAGACACTGGAATATTAGTAAAAAAGTTTTCGAAAGCATTGGCTACATCTAAGTCAGATGTAAGAGTTTTTTTATCAATATTAAGTTTAAACTCAGTATTATAATTTTTACTTCTTCCCGTTTCACTATTAATAATATTCCAGGTCATTTTAATCTTATCATCACAATTCTTTATTTTAGAGCTTAAATAATAAGACTTGGCCGTATGACATGCTTTTCTAAATATTTTAGAATATTTTCTTACATAATTATAAAATTGTTCACTGTTGTTTAATTTTTTCTCATCATACAGTTCATACAGCCTCTTTCTACTTTTATGTAGCCCAGGAGTAGCCCATTCACTAAAGGTAGCTTTATTATTTACCTTAACCGTTCTGGGAGTAAATATTGATTTAAATGTGTTAGAAAAACTGCTGAAAAAATCATTATATAAAAAATTTGGGTCACAGCTTTCATCTATAAAAGGTAAACTATAGCATAATAATTTACTGTTAAACCTCCATTTACTGTTAATCCTTCCTTTAATACTAAATTCTTCCGAAATTCATTCACTGCCCGTGGTGCACGGTTGTGGAATAAGTTGCCAAGTGATGTCCGGGACAGTCCGTCAATTGTGTCTTTTAAGACAAATTTAAGTGCTTCTTTAAGTTTTGCTATCGAGCTAGTCATTATGATTTTGTTTATTTTTTATTTTTCTTTGTATTTATTTATATATATAAGTAGGTTTATATATCTGATATGTATCTTATATCATATTTTTGTATATGTATATGAGTAATATTATCATATTGTAGTGTGTTATTAATGCCCGCTAACTATCTCTCCCACTTCAGTTAAGGTTGACTGGAAGAGATTTCTTTTAGAAATAAGTCCACCTTTGTACATCGTCTTTTTCACATAAGGCTTTTTTTTTGTTATTGTTTGTTTTTTGTGCAATAAAGAATATATATATTTTATATATATTGCATCCTGCCTAATGGTAAGAAGTCGATGCATTTGAAAATAATAAACATAGAGCGTAAAACCGCTTATAACGTCTTGTAATAATTAATTATGCTCTAAAGTGCAGCTTTATAAATATTTCGTCAAATCTGATTTGGCATGGTCGTTACGTCCGTTAATACGCTTTAAAGTTAATTTGGTGTTGATTCCCAGGCAGGATAAATATTTGTGTACATGTTCATAGTTTTTTATCTGGGTATATTTTACCCAGGTACTTCACATTACCTTTATAATATAATCACATCGCAAGGAAGTCATGTTGACACGCTGATAAGGAGAGAAACTAGCCTTATCACCCCTTATCGCGTATATCTTTTTTATTAGGCGTTCGAAAACAGAAGGAATTACGCCTAACAATAGCCTATTAATCGGCAATGTTTTGGTTTTCAACGAAACTAGGTAAAAAGGACATTCTGCGATTAAGCACGTGGTCTCAATTATCGTTAGGTATTTCCAATGTGGCTCATATTTTTTGAAATGATTTTTTGTGAGACATTTTTTTTTTCGCTAATGTTAGCGACAGCCAGTGGCTGTTTGCGACCTGTCGTCGACTGCTTACTACTCGTCCACTTAATCTATGAACAAGGCAATACTGGGAGAAAACGACGGAACAATTTATTGTGAATTTATTTTTAAGTTTTCTCTACTTAACTTCTTGTCCGCTAAAAAACAGAAGTTACTCATCTATAAGATCTATCGGGCTTCTTTGACAGTCTAGTAAAGGTCGCAGGATCACGATGTATGCATACCGCCTACAATAGGTCACGCTGAATTTATGAGACAGGGGATTCAGCAGTGGACTTTCCTTTCCTGAGTGGGCTAATAAAGTTGAGAGCGAAAAAAAAATTTAACTTAATGATTGTATTATGTCTCGATCCTAGTCATGGTTGGTACGTTTAGTGGTTGAAATGATGCAGAGGGTTGACGGTTTTCAAGTTCTTTATTTCCAAAAAGTGCAAAGGGAAATTTAAAATAAAATTAAGTCTCATGTAAGGAGGTTACTACATTCATTTCACTTTAATTGTCAACTTATTAGTTAATATCAAGGTGAAATATTAGCATTTGAGAACTTGAACACAAGTTCAGTTCGTTAAGAATAATATAAACATTAATAAGATTTTATGAATGAATTATCGATTAAGAATAAATTAATAATTAATTTTGACTGCTGCAACACAGGCCTAAGAGCCTAGTGCATAAGTCATAGTTGGTTGGTTGGCTGGAAGAGATCTCTTATAGAGATAAGCCGCCTTTGTATAAACCCTTTTTATTTGTAATGTTTTGTTATTTTTGTTTTATGTGCAATAAAGAGTTTAAATAAATAAGAGTTTAAATAGTTTACACATATCCTTGTCACAATTATTTTTCTGCTAATAAAGATTAATATTTTTATTATTATTAAATATTTTCTGACAGTTGCTCCAATTCTTTTGTTCCTTATGTACTGTCTGTACTTATCTTAAGTAGCATTAAGAACTTGTGTTATGGATAAACATACATAAATTCGTTTTTGTAATGTAAATACATACATTATATACAAAGGAAAACATCCAGACCTTAACATTTATTCATCTTCATGCACACAAAGATTTGTCCTAGCTGGGAATTGAACCCACGTCCTTCGGAGCGGAGTGCGGGTATACTCGCCACCAAGCCATATCGGTCGTCAAATCAGTACCATGTGGGTGGCATTAAATTTAATATTGATACCTGAATGCTCACATAAAACAACAAATAACTATCAATCGCTCTCCCAGACAGCTTCGGAAGACACATGAAAATCTATATTTCACGGAATCCAAGAAAAGTTGGAAGGATCAGTCCAATTGCGGAGATCGGCCGCAATTGGTCGAGTCGGCGGTATGCAAACGTGGCGTAATAAATGTATTGGCGCTATCTTCAAAGGCGCATCTCTCTTTGGAGAACCGCCGCTGCCGTCGCGTGCACATACATATCAGGCCGCCCTACACTGCTTAGAGCTAAGATAGCTGAAAGCTAAGCTCTTTTAATTCATTTTATAAGAGACAAAAATGAGTACATACATCAATACAAAAAACTTTTTACAGACATGGAAAAGTAACAATTCTACATTGTTTGGAGCGGAGATTGATGAAAGCTAAGCTCTGTGAATGTATTTTATTAAAGACATAAAACAATTTTGACAGAAAAATGAGTAACAATTCACATGAACTGTTCAAAATTTCCCGGAGCAGAGATTGCTGGAAGCTAAGCTGCATATATAAAGAAATGTAAACTGAAATGAAAACTGATATTTGTCTACTTGCTAAATCTCAGAGTACAAGCGAGGTCTCTGCGGGCGGCTAATGCTCAGTGGCGGAACCCATAGCAAAATCAGAGCGTATATATATCGGGTATAGTATATCCGGTTTAAGCCCAGGTGGCGCATCTATGGCTTTTCGAAGTTACGTGTTTAATTAGTACCTCGGAGAGCACGTTAAGCCGTTGGTCCCGGCTGTCATGAACATCTATGACAATCATTATTAGGAAGTCAGCGTCATCTAAAATCCAGACAGCTTTTTTGACGTCGGTAACAAATTGCACTTACGCACTGCCTTCTGGACAAAAGGGGGGTCGGAAGGTGGTGTGGTACTCATTACCGACAGCCGCGACCGCCAGCAATAATATCCACTATAGATCTTCCGATGAAGCCCACCGCTTGTTGAGAAAGAGGCGGGGGGCCGGGAGCTGGGTTGCAGCGTCTGAAACCCCGTACGCGAGCAATGTCCCCCGGGCAAAAACCGGGAGGACTTTCTCAAAGAGGCGCAGTGGATGCGCCCCTCCTACCTCTTTGTGCGACCATAGCGTGCATGGCCGACTTCTCGTAGAGTGTATGGTTAGACAGCAGGAGCCCCGTGCCCCCGCCGCCGAAGACCCACCTGGTTTAATCATGATGTTTCCCATGGGGTTGCGGAGGTTAGACGGCATTCGCACCATGTAAAAATTTAAATTCAGCCATACCTGCTTAAACCAGTGAGCAGACCCTGGGCCCTGGGCTAGAGTCTGGGACAAACGGGCTAGTACAAGAATATGATGACAGGCGAGGTCTTTAAAGCAGGCCGTGAAATGGCAGTTATGCATTTCACGTTCGTTATAAGTATAGTCATGAGTTTCAAGAAATGAAGCGCACTTAAATATTGCCAATAGTGTATGGCTTCCTAAAGAGGGCATCCATTAATTACGTGAGTCTAAAATAGGGGAGGGGGGGTCCAGCCACATCTCACCAAAACTCACCAAGGGGAGGCGGGGGTCAATAAAAATCTCACGTCTTTAATTCAGAGAATATACGTTTTTATTCAACAGCAAAATTTTGTATTACAATATGTAATACCGGTCATCATTCGTTATAGTGCACCTTAGACGTGGTATCATTATTCTCCTCTTATTTCACAGAAAAATGTAGTACATAGAAGACAAATCAAATAAATTAAATTTTAAAAAAAATATTGGTTAAATCTCACGTGAGGGGGGGGTGGGTCCGACCACATCTCACCAAATCTCACCAAGGGGGAGGGGGGGGGGGTCCAAATTTTTAAAAAAACATCTCACGTAATTAATGGACGCCCCCAAAGTATATTCAACCGATTACACCGTGGAGTATGTTTAAATGAGCCCTTGCCCTTTTCTTGTCATATCTCTACTTCTCCCTTCATTTACATAAATTCACCGAACTACACATGCTGATCTCGAAATTACGAACATACTGTCTTAAGGCACCCAAACAAAATTTGGTTTGGAAAAACTCTATTTTATCAAGTTATAGGACTTTAAGATTACTTTCTTGTTCGATTCTTTATCCGGATTCTAACAAAGCTTTTATAGTTGTATAGTTATAGCTTGCAGTAAATCGCCAGCCTAATCTGGTCACTATGTATATTTATTACTGCGCTAGTAAGTATCCATTACGAAGCTCCGTTTTTGTGCTCATTCATTTTTGCCGGTGTTTTCTTTAATTGAAGCGATCTGGATCGGTTCTGTTTATGTTCCATTTTCAGTCACTTTTTAAGGGACTTTTTGTTTCAACATATTTATTTACACTAATACTAATAATCATTATTATCACCCTCAGTCCAAAGTCCACTGCTGGACATATGCCTTTCCCATAAATTTCCAGCGTAACCCATGTGGGTGACCTGCATCCATCGTGATCCTGCGACTTTCACTAGTTCGTCATGAATTTTACATCTTGCGGCCTTGGCGTCCTACGCCACGCTTTCTGTCAAAGGGTCTCCAGAAATAAAAAGATCCGTAGGAGTACTAAAGTTATAGACAGAGCCGAAAGAGTAAGCAAGCTGAAGTGGCTGTGGGCAGAGCACTTAGCACGTAGACCTGTTGGGGCAGAAAAAACCTAGAATGGAGACTACAAATTACAAATCCATTGATCTTATAATTTATATGAAGTCGCTTTGCCTGTACTCTTCATTTTGCATATTAATTAATAACATCACGTTTGAATACCGCCGACTCGACCTATAGCGGCCGATCCGTAAGTACGTTTTTACCCTCCTGCCATTCATTAGTTTGTCGCTCATTTCCACCCTCTTGCCCCTCATCCATATTTTGACAGTACTTGGGAAAACCTACGGCGGTTAATCGCTGGTAATCCGATATTCTAGTTGCTCTCGCAACTGATTACCAAACTGAACTCGACCCTCGATCATTCTATGGTTAAACCTACCACCCAAAGTTTTATATTGTAAATTCATATTGAATATACATAGAAAACACCTAGACTAGAATAAATCTGCCTCTGCCGCTCTGAGCCGCCGTCGCATGGTAGGCCTAGTTTCCTCTTACCATGTTTCGTGAATTTCCATACATACATACAAAATATCACGCCTCTTTCCCGTAGGGGTAGGCAGATATCACATCTTTTCACTTGCTACGATCTTGGCACACACTTTTAGCTTCATTCACACTCATTAACCTTCCCATACACGCCTTAGGTTTAGGGCACTTTTGACCAGCCCTTTTTTAATTTTTTTTTGGATTTGGTCATATAATGAATGAATTTGCTAAGATAATTTAATAAGAAACTTATGAGGTATGTGTTTTCTTAGCAATAATATCATGATTAAAAGAGACCTTCTCAACAGCCCAAGTTTAAGAGGATATCACAACAGCCTCTTATAACTGAGGCGGCTAAACTCAGACCAGTGTCGTAATTTAATTTAGCGCTAGCGTATAGCTCCTTTTCTATCATTTTGTATATAATTCAAAACGTATTTATTATCTACATACATTCATTCACGCCTGTTTCCCCGAAGGGCCTACCAGAGGCATATTATACGCCCACACTTTGCCAATTACATAGTTGCTTCCATATAATAGGTGGCGAGCTTATTGCCGCTTACCGGGCACTGATATATTCACCAGAGCCTCGTCCGTTGATCGGCAGGTGCACCACGTGCAGGTGAGGTTGGCTTGGGCTCCTCAGGCCCTCTGCTATACACCCCCCCCCCGACTGGTCTTCACCTTGTCGTGGTGGGGGGGCTGAGTATCTTCCGGTAGGGCGCAGAGGGCGCTAGGGAAAAGGTAACACCCATAGATTGGCGACTCTGGGTGCCCTTAGTACTGACTACCGGGGGGGAAACTAAGAGGAACCTGTGGAGGGCGCAGTGGGCGGGCCAGGAGGGCCCGTCAAGCAGCGCCAGGAGGGTCTTAGGCAGCGGGGGCAGGGGGCTCCTGCTGTCTAACCATAGACCCTCCGAGAAGTCGGCCACACACGCAATGGTCGCACAAGGAGGTGGAGGGGCGCGTCCACTGCGCCTCTCTGAGGAGGTTCTCCCGGTTTTGGTCCGGGGGACGTTGGTCGCAGGCGGGGTGTCAGAGCTGCAACCCAGGTACTGGCCCCCACCTTTTTCTCAACAAGCGGCGGGCGTCGTCGGAAGATTTTTAGTGGGTATTACTGCTGGCAGTCGCGTCTGCCGGTGGTGAGACCCACACCCTCTTCCGGTCCCCCATTGGCTGGAAGGCAGTGCATAAATGCATTTTATTACCGACGTAAAAAAAAAAAAAGGAAAAAACAAAAAAAAAAACACACGTATTTATTATCTTATTAGCATTTATAGTTGTTACCATGAATACGATTGAGGTAAATATAAACACCTAAATCTGAGCACGGCAAAATATTGGACGACCGCTATGGCGTGGAGGTCAGGTCTGCACTCCGCTCTGCTCAAGTCGTGGGTTCGATCTCAAACAGACAAACATGAATGTTTGTTCTGGTCTGGGTGTCTCTTATGTATAATAAGTATGTTTTTTACAAAAAAAAAGTATTTGAGCATTTTTATCCATTATTTAGTATCCATAACACAAGTTCTTAATAATACTTAGCTCGGAAATAGAATCTAAATAACTTTTATTTTCTTGTATAGACTATTTTTGTATTCGACAGCAGTGCCAGTGTATTTTTGATAACTGCATCAATATGCAGCGTTTTTGTCATTTAGTCACAATTTAAGTCAAGTCAAGTAAAGTCCATCAAGTTCAAGTTATACAGTAATGAAGACTTTACTAGAGGTTTCTATGGAGTTTTGGAATCAACAATAATATAAAGCAATATACTACTTTTTTACGTTTGTGTACGTTGCTAAAGAAGTTAGGTCTGAAATTCCATTTTTTACACATAAAAACTCGAATTAACACCAGTTTATGGAAAATTAAACATAAAGTAATGTGTCCAAAACTGCATCATTGTTTCTTACATTGAGATTGTTTATGTTAGAAATCATCTTGGGACCTTACATTTTAAACAGCTTTTAGTTATATATTATGAATAATGATCAAGTTATATGAAATATCAAAAAAAAATTCAATCTTTCATAATGAATACATTTTTAATAAAACTTATATTATCTGTGATAAAATGCATTTAACGATAACCATTATACATTTTCAATAATTATAGTACTCTAAACATTTAGTTTTTATTTTAAACCTTCCTTATTATTTATTTATATTTAGGTACACCGACAGATTATCACCCTTAAAAATATAAAAAGACCAATAAAAAGAGAAAAATAAGTCTAGACAATAATCCACAATTAGTGTGCACAGCATGATTTATAATTAACATTAATAAAAATAATGCTTAATATCTAACAAATAAATACTAAACAGGAAAATACTAAAAATATAACAAAACAAAATACTGCAAAACAAAACGATATCAGGATTCATAAGAGGAGGATGCTTGGTCTGTAAAAAAGTTAGATGTCAACTCTTTGTACTGCGCAAAATTGGCATTAAAGATATCAACTGTGATGTTACTTAATTATATAAACAATTACTTACGAGTATATTAAGTAGTATTGTTTTTATAGCAAGTCCTATCCTTTGTCGAAGCATTGACATCAAAATATATCCACGCGTCTTAAGACTCATACAATGAAATAACAAATTAAATTCGAGATTAATACATGTAAATAAAATATAACAAATGCAAAGGCGATCATTATCAATAAATCACATGTGGAGTTGCAAATTCCCCGAGATGTCTCCGCGGATTAAAACATAAAAGATGAACAAAAAAGTTAATTATCACGTATTATAACAGCCTCGCGCCATTGGACCTCCACGTGGCAAAGCGGCACAACTCAAAATCTTACAATTTTAAAAGTAAGACAATAATCTGTGGAAAACTTTGCTTTTTTTAAAGTTAAAGAATCTTTGTGAATTATGTGAACAAAATTTTTATTTTCCACTTTAAGTTTCATAAAAAATTTGGTCATGTTAATTTTATTGCATCATGTTAACTTTACAGCCCAGATTTTTTTTAAATTATCCTTTTTAGTATTTTTAGAATTCACACCTATAATTGCAATGGTTTTCTTGATAGATTAGGGATATTTAAAATAAACAGTTAAAATTACTATAAAAAAAAAATTTGGTTGTCAGGTAGGTAGGTATGTTAAATCGACTGCTTTTTATGTATACGAGCGATACCATGAAAAATATTATTTTCTATTAACTCCCATGCGCAGCGTGTGTGTTATCGCATGCGGACTTCACATATAATATGCACCGGTCATTCAATTTCAAAACAATTCTCCTAATAATCTCAAATAAGTGTATAGGGATCCTACCAAGATCTGAGGAACCCAAGCCAACGTCACCTGCAAGTGGTGCACCTGCCGAAAAACGGATGAGGCTCCGGTGAACACAAAAGTTTCTTGTAAGCGGCAAAAGGCTCGCCACCAACCTGTTACGTGGGACCAACAATATAATTGGCAAAATGTGGGCATACAATATGCCCCAGACTACCCCTTCGGGAAAACAAACTTGTAATAATCTCAAATCATCAAAAATACCCTAAGCCGACTGGCCTGTATGAGAAAGTTAATAAGTGTGAATGAAGCTGCAAGCGGAAGCAAGTGGAAGGATGTGATTTCCGCGTACCCCTACGGGAAAGAGGCGTGACATTATGTACGTATGTATAATCCCACTGACAAATAATATTTTCCAAAACTTGAATGTTGAACGTTTCCCGTTTTTCAAATAAAAACCATCCATACATAAATGTTATATAAATTATAACTTATATAAATTGTAAAGTAAATCTACCTTTTTTTGTGTAATGATAGACATTAAGTACTTTTATTTCCATTAAATCTCATATGCAGCATCCGTGATATCGCCTGCGGACTTGCAAGTCAGTCCAATACGAAAAATATTCAGGAATTCTCTCAACTCCAATGACAAATATGATTATTTCTCAAAACGTGAATGTTGAACGTTTGCCGTTTTTAATATGAAAACCATCAATACATCAATATCGGCGTGGAGCGCGGCAGGGGCGTGCTCGGGCGGGCCGCTCCGTAATTACAGACGCGCGCGCCCGCGGGCCGCCATATACGCGCCCCTGCCCTAGCTCGCGGATTATTTAGTAATTTTCATTTTATTTGGACTTATGCCCCTTTTGCTGTGGGCGTTATCATTGAGTTGTCTTTTTGCGCACCGTTTAGAATGTTTGGGCAAGTGCGTGTGAGGTATTGTGTAATAAAACAATTTTAATAATTACCAGTTTGGTGTTTTATTAATCTTAATGATTTTGTGTTGGACGAAGGGCTGAAGAAAGTGTTCGTGCGACTTATTATTAATTAATTACCATTTTTGTGCCATTGGTCCTTCGCGCCGGAATCGAAGCGGTATTTCAGGAATCATGCAAGATGCAACAACTCTGACTGATGTAGTCGGACCAAGTTTTGTACTATGTTTTTTAAAACCGTGAATGTCCAGCTTCACTCTGCGAGTTATGGCAACATTTCGGCGTAATGTCGACAAAGTTCAGTACTCACACACATCACACGCAGCAGTCACTGCCAATGACAGTTGCAGATTTTGTGTCCCCGACAAAGTTTCGACTCGAACTCGAACTCGATGTGAATAACCTAACCCCGGGCGACAAAAAAGTCGACGACCTCGTCTTAGACGTTGCTAGTAAATACTTACTAGCAACCAGTAAATTACCAAAGGGTCAAACTGGTGCCATACAATGCAGCGATCGCCCAGGGGTGAGACCAATAGATTGCAGTTCAGGGGGTCTCGGGTTCAAATCTGGTCCTATGATTTTTTTAAGTTATATGCGTTATTATCGCTTGCTCTTTGCCTCGAAAAGCACGTCAAGCCGTTGGTCTTGGCTGTTAAGAACATCTATGCCAGTCGTTATGAGAAAGTCTGTATCTTCTAATATCCTGACATCTGCGCAGCTTAGATAGCAGTCGCTTCGTATAATAACTGAACTTCAGCCAAAACTGGTTAGACAAGTGAACAGAGCCTGAGCCCTTAACGCAAATCGAGGGCACAACCAGGATAATGCTAGGATAATGATAATCAAATCTTGTTCCATGCTGAACGAAAGGACTGTAGACTACAGTTGACTGAAGTGTAACCCAAGAACGACGTTAAATTTGCGACACCTATTTCTACTTCGCCTGTCCTGTCGTCTATTTTTTCAGATCAACATGCTTGGACATAATAATACGTAGGTCTATAGAGTTCTTAACGTGATCTAAAGAGCCCAAGCCAACCTCACCTGCAAGTGGTTCACCTGCCGATCAACGGACGAGGCTCTGGTGAACATAAAAGTTCCCGGTAAGCGGCAATAGCCACTATATGTTTTTCTTCTTTTTTTGTGGCTGGCACGGCTTGTGTATTTAGCCAATATCAAGTTCATCATAACATCCTTATAAGTCCACTGCTGAACATTAGCCTTCCCGATAGATTACATTATATAAAGGGTATTTGCCCATAACTACCACGCTTGTCAGGCGGGTCGTTGATCGCAGTTCGAGCCAAGTTCGATGACGCTGCTGCCCATCATCCGGTAGTATTATTTTTCGTCGACTCTTAATTGCCCCTATGAGATAAGAGGGGATGGCACTATTCTAGGCCGGCACCAGGGGGACGAAACTGGCGATGCGCGGGCGCGGTGTTTGCGGCACTCAGTATTTTTATTCAGTTCGGCTAAAACGGTCGAATAGTCACTACGCTGCGCCTTTAAAAGTGTTCTCTGAACCGCTGTTTTAATTTGTGCCTTCTACGAGACACTTACAAATTGGTCCTTCGAGCCTGATCTATACAGCGACCTCCGCTTCAATTAGGTACTTACTTATTTAAAGTGTGGCAATATATTTCATAAAAAAAGAAATAATTTTCTATGTGACACGTCATGATGACTACACCTTGCCTGATGGTAAGATGTAGTCCAAAAGTGAAGGCGCTTCATACCGTGAAATAAGCACGGTACAAAGCGCACTCACTCATGACGGCCTGCTAAAATTCCTTTTCACGCCCCGCTTAAAAGACCATCTTACAGCATTAATCTAACAGCAAACCAAAACGCTAGCTTGAAGCGCTCGCAGCTCCGTAGTGCACTGAAGTACTTCAGGGTCAGAGCAGGTCAGTTAGTGTAGCAATTGATATCAAGCGGTCCCGTGCTTCGGAAGATAGGTTAAGCTGTTGGTATCATAAAAACATATGAGACTTTTTGGCGATCTGAAAATTTTTAAAAGCAGTACGCCTTTGATTTTTCTCCGCACATCCGCACTGGGTCTTTGTGGTGGAGTTTGACCTGAATCCATCTTATTTTGGTTCATAAGAAGCTCAGTAGTGGGACTTTAATAAGTTGATATTGCTAGCTGATGGTCTATCTCTGTCTTAACTCTTTACAGAACAAATATTCATCAAGGTAAAAAAAGCACACAGTTTCGAATATAAATTTTATTGTTTCTCATAAATTTTCTTATAATTAGGAAGAACTTAATCGCAGTGCGAGTGATTGTTTTATACTAAATAACTACAAAATTGCAACATAACTAAACACTTTAACTAAAACTTTAGTACAGTAACTATGAGACAGTTTATTTAACGATCTTACATTTTATACATATAACTTTTAACTTTAATAATAAATCTATTTAGAAATGTTAAAAAAAATAAAACTTACCAACTATATCTACAGGCTTAATGGAAGAACTAACTATTCGATTAATTAAATTTTTTTCTATTTATTATTTTTACTAAGAAATATACAAAAATAATTACAAATAAATAATGTTCTTTTTTAATAGGAATCGCTAATTTGCTACCTGTATGATATACAGTTTTGGACGCAAATTTAAATGGAAAATATTATTACATTTTAATATGAGGACCCCCTCACATAGCACCAATACATTCAGTGTATAAACAATTAAATTTATGCCAATAAACAGCCTTATTATTAATTGATCAATGTTGCCTTATAATTGATACAAATATTGAGTAAAGTACACAAAATAAAAAAAAACATCATTCACATTTTAAATCGACAATAATTATTGATTAATAAAATTATTGTCTTTAACTCGAATTAAATATATTTTTTCAATAACAGCAACAATATGAGTGACGCAACATTTTTTATATAACTCCTTATTAATTATCTTCAACTGGTTTATTAATATTGCTCGCAATTAAACTATTTTAATTTCAGTTTTGTTTATATTAAGCCCGAAAATAAATCTTAGTTTAAGTGCAATAAAATATGAATACTAGTCACATTATTTAATCTGGCATTCATTATAATTAAACCTACATTATTAATATACATCGAGTCGAATTCTTTGGGCTACATTAGGTAGAGTCCCTATTATTCCTATCCCATATATCAGTCCTGTATAGTCAATTGCTGTAGCAGGTTTGTCTGACTCCAGCTAGGATGACGCTGAATTCGTCTTCGGGGCGAGTCTCGGCGCCCGGAGGGGCGGGGACGTACGGCCCGGCGGCAGGCGCTCCCGAGATCACAGAAGCATACGGAGACGGGTACATCCTCTCAGCGCAGTACTCAGGCGCGGGACCTTGCTCCGGACAATAAGGAGCTCGGTAACTCTGCTGCTGTTGCTGCTGCTGCTGCTGCTCGTATCGGTACTGCTGATGCTGCTCAAGTGTACCCTCAGTACCATAGTCCAAATACTTGTCAAATTCACGAGCGTCCACGTCAGACTCCGGCGATCCAGTCCTTATCCCCGGACGCGAGTTCATGTAACTCGGATCATTTTCCTGAGATTGACTCGTTGGGGGCTCTTCAGAGAAATATGAACCACCGGTATCGTACTCGGTCTTCGGCTGCTCCGGGTAATGAGGCACGTAGGAGTCTTCCGTTTTATACATTTGCTCGTACTGCTCGTATGGGTGGACGTATTGAATACCATATTCTGATGACATCGGGCCGCTTGGCGCTGAAGACACTCTAGGAGCAGACGTGCCCAATGTTTGTTGATCTTGGGAAGTGGCCACCGGCGGGAAGAAGGTGCCGGTAACTAGCGGAGGCTGCTCCGCGAGCGTGCGCTGCGTGCACATCACGTACATCCCATTGGCCATGCCCATGGCTGCGACTGGCGCTGGCGAGAAGGATCCCGGCGTTCGGTAAGTTTTGTATGGCGAGTACGACTCGGAGAGAGATGACGCGTTAATAGCTCTTCTCCTTTCCTCATACTGGAAGTTTTCTTTCTCGTTCTCAACGGGAGACGCATCGGGAGTCGGCAGAGGAGTGTCTGCCGGCGCGCTCCTGCGGCCTTGTGGTTCGGGGGATCGGGTGGGAGAAGATTCAGGAGTTTGGACATGTCCATTGAACTGGTTGGATTGGTAAGAGTCGGGGGCGAGAGGAGATGTTCGGTACGGCGAGAATCCTGCTCCTGGGTTGTGTGAGAATCGAGGGTCTGGTGAATCAGTGGCAGCGGCGTAGGGAGATCCTAGAGCAGCGGAGGCGGCAGGCGGTGCGCTGACTGGCGTCGGTGGCTGGTTCGGCCTCGCCTTGTTCTGCTTCCGCCGCCTAGGTCGGTACTTGTAATTAGGATGCTCAGTCATGTGGATGACTCTCAGTCGCTCCGCTTCCTCGACGAACGGCCTCCTGTCTTGCGGTGTCAGCGAACGCCATTTTTTACCTGCAATACAGAGAAAAACAAAATGAGTCGATTGTAAAGTTAATTGTTTGCGCTCTTACACGTTTTTATCGCTAGTGGAGTGAAACTAAGATCGGCGCGCGGTCGCAGCGGCGCACCGCTGTTTATGGGTCTGACAGACAATTTTTCAAGACACGCCCGACTGAGCTAAAAACACGAATACAATACAACACCGTGCTTAGTAATATTTCCTTTCTAATATCTTGATAGTTCCGAGAGACTAATATATACGAGTTCGCTAGAGAAATAAAATAGACACCGTCTGTCAGAAAGTCAGGCTTAATAATCACGATAGTGTATTATCAAATAACTATAAAGCACGTAGGACGGGAGACCAATAAATCTTCATACCAACTCTGAAGAAGCATTAAGAGGTGGTCAATAAAGAATGGTCTTTGTATCAGTCAAGGTAGGAGCTAAATTACTTTGCATTTAACGGTGTGAGTTTCAAACAGAAATTATCGAGAAGAGCGCACAATCTTTAAGGATATTTATCAAGGCGACACTACTTGCTACTGGCAAAACAAACAACTTCACTTTAGTGAGGTCCAGTGTCGATAAAAAGAGACATCGATAAGATAATGCTGAG
This sequence comes from Musotima nitidalis, assembly GCA_949126915.1. Classification (NCBI taxonomy): domain Eukaryota; kingdom Metazoa; phylum Arthropoda; class Insecta; order Lepidoptera; family Crambidae; genus Musotima; species Musotima nitidalis. The sequence goes on from OX421435.1 coordinate 5,938,637, forward strand.
TTATTACATTGCTGGATGCTTTTAATAAATAACTGTATGTATTTATTTTTGCATAACGTTTTGCATATTCTTGTTTTACAATTGAGTTCGATTGTTGTTTGAGATCTAGGTTGTAAATAAATTGTTAAGGGATGTAATATTGGACAATAGCGGCATGAGGAAAGTATTTATATAATTAATTAAACTTGACGTTAGCTTACAAAACAAATGTAAGATGTTTTTGACACAGAGGTTTGTTCTCGCTTTTACTTTGACAAATATTTGTTCATGAACATAGATAATTGTCTTGGCAAGACAGAAAAAAGTATGTAAGTCTGTTAATCCGTTGATAGTGCTGCTTAGTCATGGAATCTGTAATATGTCCAAGGAATTAATATTATTAGCGCTGCTAAACTACAGTCCACTAAAATTCTTATGTTTTTAAATAAAGAATCACATTTAAGTTTTTGTTTTCAAATCGCTAAACGAGTTTCTCTACTATACCACTATAAGCAATATTCCACTATAGTTTAATATTTCGCAAGTAAGCACATCATTTACTAAAGAATAAACGATCGATGTCACTAAATTCTTAAGGTTTTTTTGTCCAAGTAAGAAACGCGGTCACTAATCTATAAAATCGTCACACAAAAGTTTGTAAGCTTTGCAACTAAAAAGAATCAGGTAAGTGTACGGACTTGACTGATGTCAAATGTCAACCAGACAAATGACGGGACTGAGCTTCCTGTGGCGTCCAGTCGTCGTCCATTACCGACGGATTATCGATGTTTTTCATTATCGATAATGACTGAATAGTTAATGATTGCGTTTAGAGATTATAACTAGTGTTGTCAGCGGGGCGTTTGGTTATTTTTAAAAAAATTTAGTTATTTTTTTTTAATAGTATGCATTTACTATATAAGGTGGCCGCCGGCAGAGAACGCTTGATTTAATTGTGCTTAGATACCTAATAAAATGGAATATATTTTTTTGTATCGGTTATCAAAATTCGCACCTTCAGTAAGACAAGGGCATAATTGCAGTATTTGCAATTTTACAGGATAGCCATTTTAAGATTTTTTTTGTGCTCGATCGCATTGAGTTATTATTTAGTTAATATTACTCTAAAGTAATTCTTCTTTACATGAAGTAAACTATACATTATGGTGTCTTTGTCCTACCAGTTGAAAAGGCAATTTTAAGACACTTTTGCATACCTAACTAATTTTTAAAATTTTTGACAATTATGCCCTTGTCTTACCGAAGGTGCGAATTATTTTTTATAAAATATTTACTTTTAATCAAGCTGTTTAGCGAGGACTATGTTGGAACAGTTTTGTATGACATTGTTTTAATTTACATATTATACAAAGTACTTTTCCAATAAATAAAATATATATATCTATCACAAATCTTATAAAAAACAACATAATTGAGATATGGCTTTTTATTATAAAAATGATCTTGCAATAGCCAAGAGTTTTTGTGAAATATTCACAGAAAACCACCCAGTAAAGCAGCTTAAGAAATAGTCGGGATGACAAATCACTAGTCATTAAGAAGGGGATGCAACTTGAGGTTCTATTGGACTTAAGAATGACACTCATCATTCAAACCATAAGTTGAATGCCAATGTTTTTTCTTTCACTGATTTCGCTGATACAAAAGCAATCGATGCTTAGAAAATGTTACCTGCAGTCGTTTGTGTGATTTACCTAGTTTCAGCTCGTAACTATGTCTGTGTAGACTTACATAAGAAAAGAGAAATAATACACATACATACATTCACGCCTGTTTCTCCGAAAGTGTAGGCAGAGGCTCATTACATGCCCACACTTCGCCAATTATAAAGTAGGTCCCACGTAATAAGTGGCGAGCCTATTGCCGCTTACCGGATTTTTATGTTCGCCAGAGCCTCGTCCGTTATTCGGCAGGTGCACCACTTGCAGGTGAGGTTGTAAAATAGCGGGTAATCGTACTGTTTTTCATGGGATTATTTTTCTTCTTAATTCTAAAGTTTGGGGATCGTTTCAAGACCTGAGGAGCCTAAGCCAACCTCACCTGCACGTGGTGCACCTGCCGATCAACGGACCAGGCTCTGGCGAACAAGACAGTGCCCAATAAGCGGCAATAGGCTCGCCACCTATTACCTGGTAACAACTATGTAATTGACGAAATGTAGGCGTACCCCTTCGGGAAAACAGACGTGGATGTATGTATGTATGTAAAAATTCAATGAATTCAAAATTCATATGAAATTTTAAATTAATGGTAATAGTTGTATGCCCAATTTAACAAACGTTATAGCGTGGTGGAGGGAATGAGGCCAACAACGGCTGGAATCGAGTAGGAGACATCTCTTCTAATTATAAGACAACTTTTATACACTAGTTTGCTACCATTTTGTAACCTTGGTATTTTTATACAATAAAGAACAGTTGTAAATGCTTTTTTTTTCTTTTTCTACCTATCTTAGTCGACAATAAAGTGTAAGATATCCATTAATTTATTGAATAAGGATTATGCCAACATCGCAATTATAAAATTTTCCACTCTAAGTATTCTTAAGAGTATTTCTAAACGCTAAGTAATTAAAACAAAAGATAACACATACTAGTCAGCTTATAAAACCTTTTCAACGACAAACAGAAGCTCTTAAGAGAAAAGAAAAAAAAACGAAACGCAAAGATAACATTTTAATGAGCCTATCTATCATTCCTGTTATGACACTGCGGTGGTCTCTCCAAACAGTAATTAGATCGCGATCATTAATGATATTAATGATGAGTTACGATTAATGACTTTAATGATTCAAGATTTTGTTTAAGTAATAATATTTACAAGTTGTTTAATTTAGATTAAGTTGAAGTAGGTGTGTAATTAATTAGGTTTTATATAATATTTGTGTTTGTGATAAATTAAAATTAAGCATTGTAAGTTTTTGGAAATATTAAATAGTTAACAATTGTCTGGCTTATAACAAGACCAGATCTAAAGATAAACCAGGTTTCAAACTAGTGCTGTCACTTTTATTTGATAAAATGAAGATAGTGACAGCACAGGTTAAAACTTAAACCTGGTTTAACTTAAGATCTTACATACATAATTTCACGCCTGAGTTCCGAACAGGATAGGCAAAGGCATATTGAACGCCCACATTTCGTCAATTATATTTTAGTCCCACGTAATAAGTGGCGAGCCTATTGCCGCTTACAGGGCACTGTTATGTTCGCCAGAGCCTTGTCCGTTGATCGGCAGGTGCACCACTTGCAGGTGAGGTTGGCTTGGGCTCCTTAGATCTTAGTAGGGTCCCTATACACCAATCTTGTTTTGTAATAAGCCCATGTATGTATAGGAGGCATTATTAAATTACTAAAAGTACTTATTATGTGTATGCGTGCTGGCAAAAGTGTCGTTATGGAATTTATAAACACAAGTGTATTATTCCAAGGTCATATTCAGGCTATCGTGGACGGGATGTTTTTTTTTATTTATTTAAAAGAGATACCAACAGTAGACATACTAAAGATAAAAATTGAAAATTTTGAATGAAACAGGTTCTGGTATGTACACCAATTATTTTATCTACAGCATTCAAAACAAAACAGACTATTATTATAAGCTTAAAACTATGTTAGTGCAACAGCGTTAGTATATAATCAATATAAAAAAAAGAGACAGTTGAAGATGTTTTAAATTGTTGTAACCTAAATAAATAAGATAAAATTGTGTACAACGAAATCAATTATCATCAGCATAATAACGACGCACTACTGAGCTTACGCTTCTTCTCATATTAAGGTGAGAGAGATTCAAGACATACTCCCCCACACGGACCTAGTGCGGATTGGCGAGGGCAGGTTATGGCGTTCAAGCGGTCTATTCTTTCATGAGGCATGATATAAATAATGCTAGTATACGTAAAATATCGCAAAAAAATAAATTGAATTGCGTAAGCACACTCCACTGTTATTTGTAAGGAATTTTGTTAAATAAGCACTAACACATATTTATTGTGAATACCTAAGACACAAGTAATTAAGTTTACTTAGTTTAGGTAGATTAATAATTTAGTAGGTATTAGGTAGGTAGGTAGATTAAAAGTTTAGTAGATTAGTAGTTTAGGTAATTTGAAATTTGAAATTACACCAATGAAGACCAATATTTATTTATTTATTCAACCATAAAACTTACAACTATCTTTACAGGCAACACACCTAATACGATAGAGTAGCTGAGCTTACAATAAATACTGATATGACGTGGAGGCGAGTATACCAACTCTCCGCTCCTGAGGTCGTGGGTTCGATTCCAACATAGGACAAATTCTTAACATCACTTTTAAGACCACTTATGTACCATATTTCATGTGAAATAAAAAGTCTTTGTCTTTGTCTATATATTTGTTCTGGTCTCGGTGTTTTCCTAAGAATAATAAATATGTATTTACAAAAAATAAAGTATTTATGTATGTATATCCGTTATTAGTATCAATAGCCCAAGTTCTTATTGATATTTATCTTGGAACTAAATAATGGGTGTAATTGTCGGAAAATTTTAATTTATTTCTCATTATTTACTGAATGAGGTTAGCTAAAGCTCATAAAATTTTATCAATAATTTCGTGATTCAACATTATAGGTGTCTAAATATTACCACTAATATTTAATTAAAGAAAACTTAACTGAAATTCAGCTATATCTGTGAAGACACCTAGTAGGCCCTAAGTCTAGGACAACCGGGTTGATGCTAGAACTTGTTTTATTAATTTAAAGAAAAAAATGAAAAGGAAGTGTATATATTAGTATTAGCAGGTAAATGAGACGTGACAATACAAAGTATTCGCAGATTAAACAAGTTAGGAAAAAACGTTGCAGGTAAAGATGATGACCTCGTACATATACCAAGTAAACTATAAAACGTATAATCGAGTAAATTAATAAATGCTAATAAGACCAACGCTATTTCTGTCTCGAACTTCAGTTGCCGCGCAAGTGACGATGACGGGACAACTTTTAATTGTCTGTGGTAATTAACGCCACTCCTTGATGACTCGAGTTCGATATAAAAAAAGAAAAACAAAGTTCCACAGAGAATCGTCTTCTATGGCAAACGTGGTGACAACGACAGCCTAAGGTTTTTTGCAGCGGATGTGAGGGCGCACGCGACGCATTCTAAAATCGAAATTTCTGCCATTCCACTCTATCTAGAACGTTGTGTATACTGCGTCTCGCTTCTGCAAAATATCTTCTTTTTTTTGCATTTCAATTCAGAATGCGTGGTTATTTTGGTCGTTTTTTTATGCGTTCGGCAAACGTCACATAGCTGTACGGCGGACGGTGGCCGGTTCGAAATGTCCTAGTTATTTATGGTCAGAACCACGGAGCTCCTAATAAACGTGACCTATTCGGTGAGCTTTTTCGCCCTTTTCGATCCTATATTAAGTACTTGTTTGTTGGAAGTCGTGTAAACTAGTTAGGGCACTGTAGCTACTAGTTAGTTACAATGTTTGGAGATGACTGATGTGAAGTGTAAAATTATCGAAACTTTTATTTTTTTCAGATAGTAACAGGATCCCAACGATTTACTTCAATTACAACGAAATGTATTTAAAAACATAAATGACTATGCGAAATAAGTACCCATGTTCTTGTTAAAATTCCAAAATCATAAATTTTAAATGAACAAACGAAAATGTTTATTTAACTTTAAATAAGTTATAAGACGATTTTTTTACTAAAAAAAATCAACTCGTTCTCGGTAATCAGGAGAGGAATCGAACCTCCGATTTTTTGATACCTACTGCTCTAATCACTGAGCTACCGCGAACTCCGATGGACGCGTTAAATCTTTCTAGTACTTTATGATTTGTGTTTTAAGCCCACTTTATAAATATGAAAGATTGTAAATGCTAAATTATTTATTCAGAAATTCGAATAAGTTTTTATTTACCACTTATTCTTTGTTATTTTTATTATTTAATACCATTTTTTCTTACAGTCGTAATGACCTGCCTTCCTTCAAATAAATCAAATAATATCTTACCAACATGAAGACGAGCAAAAATTGCTTAAACGTCAGAACAATAAAAAAAAAGTAACTCTATGAGAACTTCAAAGGCAATGAAAATACTATCAAAATGAAAAGCTAGTAGTCGGAGAGCTGTCCACACTAAAACGACCGATATTGTAAGGGGTATTAAAAAAAGATTTATGACCAATAATATATCCTCATGTTTAACCTAATGGACCGTGTGGTAAAGGTCTAGTGACTACTCGATCATTTTAGCCAAATTGAAGAACCTTTACCGAGTGCCGCGTACCCGCGCCCGCGCCCTTCCCCTCTCGTCACCCTTGCATCGCACCTTATTAATCCCTTCGCAATCTATTTATGATTAATAATAACAAGAAATTGACATTGTGCCATGTGGTATCGGCCTAGTGCCACCCTCTTTCATCTCAAGGGGAGTCGTACTCGTTCTTACGAGTCTACAAAGTAAAAAACTTCTGGAAGATGGGCAGCAGCGTCATCTTGCGTACTGGTTCGTACTCCGATCACCAACCCGCCTGCCCGGCGTGGTGACTATGGGAAAATATCCCCAAAAGAATATTTCTATTGAGGAAGCCAATGTTCAGCAGTGGACTTTATAAGGCTGACATAATGATGATGAATGTTTAACACATCGTGAGTTTGTACTTACAGTCAAGCCTATAATAAGGTTTGGCAAAACCATTTTTATCAGCATTATGATACACTGGGTTGCACAATTACATCCTAAATTATATCATAAAATAATTTTTAAGCTTTAAAATTTTTACATATAACGTTGTGTAGCGAATATTATCGACCTCCTTTGAAACTAGTTAACGACTACCACCTTTATAGTGATGGCCAACGACCGAACGTGCCTTTCGAAGCTTAAACGTACGAAATCACAAAGCAATACGAACATGTACTCATCTAAGATTGACTTCAACAAACTCTGCTTCACTTCGGTGATCATTTCTGACCGTCAACTAAATTCTGGGTGATTTAGATTTATCACAAATTTAAGTAAAAACCTTACAAGACACAATGTTCTATGCGTTTGACGGCGTCGGCGTTGGGTTTTTCTTTTATAAGTTATCACAATTGCGTTGCGAAGTCGTTAAAAAAAGCTTCATAGCTTTTTTTATGTAGATAGCATACACGCTTACGGCCCTCCTGATGAAACTAATAACCACAGCCAATAGACGTTTGTATTGTAAATTCTTTACAAACCACATGAAAAATTCTTACTCCTAAACTAGAAGACGAGTACGCTTAAAAATCGCTTCACACATTACAGAAGACAACTCAAGTTACTCAAGTCTTCAATATCTGCCCTTTACAGCCTGTACAACTCTAAGACTATAAAGACCGGCTAGGCTATCGGCAATCTCCGCGCAATAAATAAAAGCCTGAACAGTTACAAAAACAAATGTTCGTGTTACGTCGTAGTCGGCAACGTTTGCCGCCTGAACGGTGGCTACAAAATATTCCAGTGTTGCAATATACTTCGTTTTTTCCCATTCGGTTCCGAGAAGCGAAATAAAACGGCAAAGTTGCCGAAATGCATAAAGCAAGCTTATTCGGTTTGGACTTCAATATTGGCGGAAACGAAAATTTATATCTGTTGCGTTTTAAGTTAGAGTCGGTAGCGTTTTGGGAATATATTTTATGACTACACATTATTCTCTTAATAACAAGTTATAACAACAGATAAGTTATAATAACAGTTTGTTTGTAATAGATATTGAATCTATTACTTATCCTAAACCGTTGCACAAACTGCTGTTTAAGGTGAAGTATAATTAAAATCACAGCTTTGTCTGTGGCTTTATACAAATCTGCCAAGTTAATTTCGTTTAAGGCCACACTAAATGCGCTTAGCTGTCGGACTCTATTTTTTTAAGGACAAAACTTGAGCACTAATGAGTTTGAACTTTAAATAGAGCAATATTGAGCTAAACTGATTCTTCAAATAACGTTATGAGACGAGATAATGGGAAATTTGTATGTAGTTTATAAAGATCCTAATTTTTGGAATTCTGTATTGACAATGAAAGAAAAAAAATTTTGCGAAAAGAATTTCGTTATGTTTGTTCTCCCGCATTTATTAAATACTAATTAAAGAAACATAGATAGAATGAGTAATTAATTATATTTGATTAACATTTATATTGTAATGTTTGTAGGAGTTAGCTTGATAACTTTTATTAGTAACTTAGTACCCCAAAAAAATAAGAAATTACTCAAAGGTAGGTCACGCGAATGATGTCGCGGGCGGCCGCTAATTATTATAAACTCATAAAGAATATTTTTTTATTCGCATCTTCTTTATTCTTTGCGCATATAAACTATTTATATAAATAATATTAGTAATAAAATACTTATTATTTATTTTTTCTACTTGTAAATGTTGCATTAATAATACCTAAAATAAGCAGCAATCTCCCATAGCTTGTACCACAACCCACAGCCGATGTTACTAACATGTAATAAAGTTGAAACGCGCAGTAAACCCATGCCACAGGCAGCGCATTGTGCGTGCGGCCCTAGTGCCAGCACTGCCAACCTTACCATTGGTGACGCCCCTAACTTGCGCCATTCCGTTTTATAATCTATTTTATGTTTGCGAGACTAAATTACCCACTAACATTTGATGGAGAGCTATAGGGAGAAATGATTTGAGAAATAGGTAGAAAAAGTACTGGGCTTACGCTGTTAAATGACAGTTTACAAGCTTTGTGGTATGGCTGAGGATTTTTATTTTAGTAGTATCTAAAAGTATTGTTTAGCGTTCGATGATCACCATAGTACAGCCGAATTCATAAGGGTCAGTCCATGGAAGGTCGGTTCACATCCATGATTTGGCAGCTAAAGCTGATCGACCATTTTGTATTGGTTCTTATGAAGCGAATTGAAAAGTTCTAATAGTAGAACGCCACACTCCTGCCTCCGCTACTCATCACTGAGTTCTGATTGCTCAGGAGTAGGACGTTCATTGGCTGAGATGATGATGAATCAAGTAAAGGGTACAAGTATTAGTTCTGTTTATTTATATGTTTTCCAACCCCTAGTGAACTCTTGCTTCTAAATTTAAGTAGGGGTAATTCGTAGCAATGTCTCTTTACTTACTTACTCTTGACACTATTCTTGTTCTTCTTAAAGTTCAAATAATATGTCCTTTTTATATGAATGTATACTTTAAACATAATGGTCATATCGACCGTAGCAATTAACAATGTCGTATGTGAAAAGCAGTTTCTTTAAACAATGTCGTAAGTGGAAAGTAACGACTTATAACTTATGATATTGTTAATTGCTACCATCGATATTTTTTATATTTTATTTCTTCTTGTAGCTCGCACGTCTTGTACATTAGCCACTGACAAAAATTTTGTGTTATTTTATCTATTTGATCCTATAAATTACAAATTTAAATGAGACATCGAGAAAAAAATCGACCCCTTAAATTTACGTTTCCCGCCATTTTTAAATATTTGTAGCTGCAATTGCAATGGTCTGTAACATACAGTCAAATTCTATCTTTCTACCTATAACCGAAGTTCAATGTATGAGGTGCCGGAAGTCTGCCGGTAGTCAAGAGGGTACAGAATTAGAATTCATAAAAAGATGGAAAGGTTTTTATTGTAAAACTCAAAATAGTACCCAGAAGTTCTAAGTAAAAGGAGTGCTGTAGCAGTTATATGTTGATAGTTATATGTGTAATAGGACAATAAAATAATTTTAACAATTTATCTTGAAAATTATTAATTATTTATTTATTAAACAAACAGCGAGTTGGGCATTGAAAATATAGTACAACACTATTATTACATAGTTTGTCACTGGGATCACGCGTCTAACTTACAAAATATAAACTTAAATGTTAAGTAAAGTGTGTTATAAAACTCTTCTTAAGAGTTCTTTTAAAAACATTGACTGTCAAAACATCTTACGGCGGTGCGGCGTTTGGAAATGGAAACCAGAAATACTGCTTCTAAATCACAAAGAAATATGCTCTGACGTTGTTAAAAGTTAAATAAATAAGAAATTACGAAAAACCGTATCACTCGACGTTCGCCTGAACAATCTTTTTATTCCTTTGCGTATCGGCTGATGTTTATTTCTCCTAATTTGACTGCATTTCTCGGTTACTAGTCGTGTCCATTAATCATATATCTGGCCTACTCTCGCATAAGACATCCAGGTATAGCTATCTCTTTTTAGCGCGTTAGCATGCTTCGCGCGTATTCGAGCGGTGAGCGCGCGCGTGCCATGACTTTTGTTTTTTTTTTCGGTTACAAGAAAAAACTATAAAATAAAGAGCTTGTTCAATGTTACCTGGCTAGGTTTCCGTTTGACTTGATTTGAGTCACAGAAACTTTTTAAATAAATTGATTCTAAAACGGGCGTGACCAAGGATTTTTATTTGTAGAAGTATTAATATAATGTATGGTTCTATTTGCAAAGCCTTTTTGAGCTATTGTTAAAGTTATTATGTTGCAGGAATATTGTTAATGTTATATGAAATTGCATTAGATAGCTTCACAGACAAATAAAAATTGTAATTAAAGTAACATAACCAATTGATAATTTAAAAGAGCATAGCCTGAAAAATTTCTTGCTAGTTTTTACAGAGGAACTCGGAACTGGCACTTAGATTCACTTACACTTAAATATTTTTTGTTTTTCAATGGTTTTGTTGCATGTAAGTGAATCTAAGCTTCGTGATTTCAGTGTAATAATAATTCTATTGTCATTTATATTTAAAAAAATAATTTAATTCTGACGTTATCAAGTACTATGTAATAGTTTATGAAATAAAAAAAATTACTTTGATGCTAAGGATACTATTAAGTATGTGAAATTTTATAAAGACACCTTGCAGGTAATATGAAACTTAAAGCAGTAGAAAAATATAAAGAGGCAGTGTATCTATTCGTAGATGAGTCTATGACTCTTAACGGATGTTGATAAGGTTTGAATCTGATGATGGAAGTGACCGATACGTGGCCCCTTACTAAGAACCTTATGAGGAAGTTCCTAGTCGCACAGCTAGGTAGGGAGAGGCCTATGTTAAGAGTTTCATCACGAGATTGAATCCGAAATGAGTAGATCCCTTAAAGAACTAATGTCACCGATATAGCTGAAAGAATCAGCAGGCTAAACCGACAGTGGGCAAGTCACATAACACGATGAACTTTGGACATACATACATTCACGGCTGTTTCCCCGAAGGGGTAGGCAGAGGCATATTATAAAAGATTAATAATAGATTTCTTGTTAAGGAAGAGTAGTGTCTTCTGTCACAGGCTTTTATAAGCTTAAAAGGAGACACTTATCATTATTTAAGTTATGTGATTTTGTTTTTATGTAATAAAATATTTTTTAATTTTCTTACGTCCAATATTAAGTTGGTCCCACGTAATAGGTGGCGAGCCTATTGCCGCTTGCCGGGCATCAAAGATCTGTAATAGGAAACGCAGTGTGAGACGTCCATCTGCAAGATGGATAGGCGCCCTAATGAGGTCGCAGGATCTCTTTGGATACATGCCGCCTACAATATTTTCACTATGACCAACTTTGACTTTCGAACACCAGATAAGTGTTCATCCAAAGACTGAGCTCTGTGAACTCAGCTATACTTTGCAGATCGAATCCAAACTAGTACCTACGAAGCTTCAAGTGATTTCTAACTACTATTTTGTAGTACAACAACTATATAATTGGCGAAGTGTGGGTGTAAAATATGCCTCTGCCTACCCCTTCAGGGAAACAGGCGTGAATGTATGTATATGTATATATGTATGTAATTAAAATTTGTAGTTGGGTGCATAGGAATCCTACCAGGGTATATAGGGAACTTAGCAAGACTTTATCAACTTCTCCTGCAAGTAGTGCAACTGCCGATCTACGGACAAGGCTCTGGCAATTATATAAGTTTCCGGTAAATGGCAATAGGTGGCGTTTAACGAGGGCTAAAAAATGTAATTTGCGAATAGTGGACGTATAATATAGCCTATTCCTTCGGCAGAAACAGGCGTCAAACTGACGTTTCTTATTTCAGATTTCATCACATAGGTGCAGTACTAGCATAGCTTTTTCTAATGCACGCTGAGCCACTTTGAGCTTTCTTTTACTTGGCACCAAGTTTCAATATACAGGCCGCGTCAACCGCAAGCGCTTCTAATAGGGGCCAAGCGTGCCGGGGATTGATCGAAAACGAGCTCAAAAAAGAACATGGATAGATTAGAATATTTTTTTATAGATCTTACTCTGTAAAATCGTAAATCGTATCGTAATCGTATTACTCTGTAAAAGCGCTCGTAGCTCTGCGGTGCTCGGTGGTCGGAAACGATCGCCGAAGTACAGCAGAGTTTACAGAGGTCAGTCCTTGGATGGGTGACCGTTTGTGTGGCATTTGATATCGAGCAGCATTCTAACAGCAGGACGCCACACACCTGCCTCCGCCAATCCGCACTGGGTCAGCGTGGTGGAGTATGACCCAATACCCTCACACCTTGTTATGTGAGAGGAGGCTCGTGCTCAGTAGTGGGACGTTAATGGGCTGTAATGATGACTCTGTAAAATCTGACACGAAAAGCTCCACATCGGTAGGTTGTCATTTGTAAATTTTCTATTCTAAGAAATAGGTATAGGTAGGCAATAGATAGTTGTAAAAGTGCTAAAAAAGGTCATTCCCCCGGCGGCGTGGTTAGCACCCAGCGGGCGTGTTGGGCTTCCTGCAGATTCAGTGAATCGCGCACTGACGCGCCGCCGTGATAACTAATATCGCAACGAATCGCGGACACGGGACTCGGGTCCATTGTCTCACGGTAATAGGAACCTATGTTACTTTAATCATTACTAATTCGAAATTGTTTTCTAAGTTATCTAGTTATGAATTAATAGTGGTTAGATTTTTTTATTTCTTAAAAAAATATATTTTATAATGCCCTTTGGAATATGCGCGTTTCTTTCACCTTAAGTTCTTCGTTGAAATTATCTCTTGGTTTAAAAATATTATCAATCATACAAACGTCAACAACAAGTCTTCTATTTTTGAAAATAAAAGAACTTATTATAACACCAAATTGCACCTTTATAGCTCTGGGTTGAAAACCATACAGATTTAAGAATACGCATAGCATAAGCTCTACTCTTATTTTGTTGCAAAGCTGTGCATCGTGATATGTTTAAAAATTGATCAAAGAAAGATTGATCGTAGTGGATTCCATATGCCCGGAATCCTTCAGACTTTTTTTTTTTAAAACATACTCATTCCTCTTTTTTTATCTCTTATGCATTATATTCTAGCAAGTTTCACTGCCAATGCCCATAGATACCAAAAAATCGTGCTACAATGGAGCCGGCTGCCGGCGCGTGCTGGCGACGTGACCGCGTCTGACGCGCGCCGAATAAACACAAGCGTAATGAGCGCGTGCTCTAAGACTAGCTAGCTCTTTATTATTTCCAGCTAGGATTTATCCTTACAAAAGTTTACCCTTATTGTAAACAAAAAAATTGAGAAATAGTTATTTCTACCCTTCCCTTACCCTACAACTAGTTACAATTTTTTTTGTAACTAATTGTAGAGTAAGACAACTATGTAGTTACAAAAATGTTATAAAACTTATTTTCAAATTTCCCAGATTTTTGACATCGGTTTATAGACATTTTGACATCTGAGGATCATCATCATCATCAGCCCAGAATATAGGCCTCTCCATGTACTTGCACCGTGACCGATTTCATTGTGATCCTGTGACCTTTATCAGGTCGTCTGTCCATCTTGCTGGTGGACGTCTTACGCTTCGCTTTCTGTAAAAGGATCTCTATTCCAGGACTTACTGCCCCAATAGCCGTCAGTTCTTCCTGCTACGAGCTGCCACTTCAGCTTGCTTGCTTCTTTGTGTTATGTCAGTGACTATTTTCGGCGTCGATACTTAAGATACGATACCAGGCCGTTATCCTGAATCCGTCGTTACTTCGGGCGTTATGAAGTCATATCTAGAAAGATACATTTTTTGGCCATGTGTTTTGCTACATTCAAAATGTTGCAGTCCTCACTAGGGCATCACTAAGAATTTAGTAATGTCCCGTTCCCGAAAAGAGTGCTCGTTGATGTCTTTTGTATGAATGTATGACTTTGTATGGCTCCCGTGAGTTATGTGACGTTTTATTAATTATAATATTCACACAACTATACACCCTAGATATGCTGACATTATAATTTTATTATTGTAAAAACTAAATTTTTGCATAACGTGTTGGGTTCTGTTAAATTATAATTTTGATTACTAATGTCTTTACTTAGACTAGATTTTAATTGATATGGGAAAACATCTTCTGAAAAGGAAAGTATGTCATAGACGAAATTTTTTTTTTGTTATTTTTATATTTTTCATGTGTATAGGGCAGGGCTCCTACCAAGATCTGACAAGCATAAGCCAACCTCACCTGCAAGTGGTGCACCTGCCGATCAACGGACGAGGCTCTAACAAACATAAAATGTCTCATTAAGCGACAATTACCTCGCCACCTATTACATACGACCAACAGTATAACTGTCGAAATGTGGGCGTATAATAATGTATATTTTTGCATATATAATAAACACAGATAGACCATCTAATTTCTTAAAAGCTATGTCCTGAGTGGAAATCGAACCAATGATCTTAGGAGCGGAGTGCAGGTGTAATCTTCTCGCTACATCAGTCGTCAAAAATAAAACCTTGTTTTTTTTTAAACTTTGATTTTAGGTATTACTAATAACCCAATAATCGCTATAACTTTGATAAGCCCGCTGCACAGTCCCTTCGGCCCTAGGAAGCCGCTACATCAAGGCGGCCGCGGTTTAATTAACATGCAACCTGCGCCTGCGCAACTAACGGTGCGGACCGACTGTGAAACACTTTGATAGCTATTTAAACTCCTTAATCATATCGAAAAGACTTACTTGAACGTTTTTATACTATTATATTGGATCATATCGGAGTGCCTCTATGTGATTAAGTCATAAATGAGAAAGTTCATAGCAGAACTGGAGTGACCGATATAGCGTGGAGATTTTGCAAGCTGAAGTGGCAGAGGGCGGGCACATAGCACGAAGAACCGACGTCTGATGGGGCATTAACGTTCTTTAATGGCTACCGCGATCCAGAAAACCGATGGTTTCCCACTCGATGGAGCGATAATGTGGTCAAGGCGGCGGGAAGCCGAGGGATGAAGGCGAAGTTTTTTATATCATATTAAGCCTTATTCTAATGATTTTATACTATTATATTAGATCTTTTATATAGCAGCAATAGCCAATATATTTTTTTTAAATTTATTTATTAAACTTTATAACATTTTCACATGGTTTAAAACACACAATAAATCACAGAGATTATCTGGTGTGTTCGATATGTAGTTCATAGTTAGTTAAATGAAGTATACTTATAAACTAGTGACAACAATTGTACCTACATTCTTAAATTTTACATTATATGAAACATCGAAAGCGCATTCGGAGCAATCACCCAGGCAGTATATAACAAATCAGCTAACTAATCAGCTGATTAGTAGAGCCAATATACTTAAATACATAGGGACACGGGTTCAAACCCTACGTCGGCACCTATGACATTTGGCAGTTATGTGCGTAATTATCGCTTGCTCCGTATCTCGGAAAACACGTTAAGCCGGTGCTCCTGGCTGTTACATTTATAGCAATCGTTATTAGGAAGTCTGTGCCCTCTAACATCCTGACGGGTGGTGTAACCATCAAAAGATGGCTCTGTGTGGGTTGCATTGATTGCATTGCAGCCAAAACTGGTGAAAACATTAAGCAGGAGCAACACAGAACATAGCAACAACTCTAGGCTATAACCGAGATCAACGCTAAGATGATGATGACATTTGATATCCTTCATCAAACTTGTCCTTGTCATAAAAACTATATTGTCATATAAGATTTATATTAGATATTTTAATGAATTCTCATTTTGGTAGGCATTTTTGGAGAATGGGCGGGTTAAAAATACCTTAAGTCTATAGGAAGATTGACTTAATGGGTACGAATGAAGCTAGGAGTGTGTGCTAGGATCGCAGCAAGTGGAAAGATATGATCTCTGCATAACGCAACAGAAATGCAGGACAACATGTGAACAAACCTCGGTATTTATTCAAAAAGGCCAGGTAGTAGAAAACAACTGCCGGACTTATATAGTTCCGGAAAACAAATAACGCTTGCGCGACCGCTTTTACTCACTCATGTATACCCCACATAAAACCGCATGAGGAAAAGTTCGGATTTTGTGCCGAAACACCGGATTGAAAGTACTGCACCACTTCACTGTGGCGGCCATTAGGAAGGACCACGAGGTTGCAGTATTCTTGGATATGAATAAAGCTAATCCTACAAGTGATAGCCTTGTTTCAGTAGAATTGAATATTCAGGGTAAGAGAGAGAGATCGCCGTCTCCATCAAGCGGATCGTGGTATTTGGAATACCCTAGGGCAGCAACCTCTTGCCGTTCCTGTTCGCGCGATATACTGATGACATATCCTTCAAGACGAAAGTACACCTGGCTGTTTACGCCGACGACGCCGCGTACTACTTTGTCGTACAGAAGCTACCTTGCAGCCTGAAGAGTTGGTCTCTGGACGATTTGCTAGAATGGCTGAAGAAATGCCAACACACAGTCAATGTTTTTTATTTAAGTGATAATGCATTGACGCATATAGTTTGCACCGCAATTACCACAAATATTTATCCTGTGTGAGAATCGAGCGCACGAGCTTTGGAGCCAAGAACGGATATACCTATTGCCATACTTTCGAACTAATATTTATATACAGTTTTGAACAAGATTCATAATTCGTTATTTCGGTAAATACATGTTTTATCACATCACAATTTAAGAAATTTTTTTACCCTATTGAATGCAATAGAACGATGGATTACTCAATCAATAACAAATTTATGTTTATTTATATAACAATTTGCTCTGAGTGTCGTATTAGAGCTGCCTCGATACCGCGGGTCTAAGTTCAACCTCATACGGACTCATATATAATTCATTGCTCTTAGGGCTCAATAGCGACGTACGAGGTCGATCGAGAAATTCGCAGTCACGAATGTCTATCGATTATGTATCGACTCCTAACGGGTACCTAATGAATAGTAACGTATTTAGTAACATAATATCGGAGGGCATTATAACTTTTTTGGGATTGTCAGTATATTTTAGCATATCTTATTGATTCAAGCATTACTTTGCGGAAATTGTTAATTGTAAGCAAGTGATGGATTAAAAATATCTTTGTAATAGTTCTCGCGCAACTATAATTTCCCGAAAAATCGAGAAACAATTCAACACGACACGTGTTTCGCCTTTACACAGGGCATCTTCAGGTAAGATCTGCACGACCATCGCTGAAAGGAGAGTTGCTACTAAGATATTTTTAATCCATCACTTGCATATTTAAGCATGCTTGCGGTTTTGGTTTACTGTAAGTTGGCATGTACAAAATATTAGGTCGGGGAAAAAGTCTTTTCGCATAACGTAGGTATAAACTTATTATAAAAATTTTTTGACTGTACTATTTGTGTCTGGCTGGTTTTGGTAACATTAAAAAGGTTCCATTATAAAGAAAAGAAAAAAATAAAAAAAAATTGTTTCCCGCTATTTTTCATTTGTTTTTCTCTCCGTAAAAATGAGTGAATCTAATGAAGAAATTCGATACATTTTAAAATTATATTATAAAAAAGGCAAAAATGCAACTCAAGCAGTAAAAAAAATTTGTGATGTTTATGGACCTGATGCAGTGTCAGTAAGAGTAGCACAAATTTGGTTCAAACGTTTTCAGTCCGGAAATTTTGATGTTAAAGATGCACCTCGCTCTGGTCGCCCTGTTACGAATAAAATGGACGCCTTTTTTGAAAGAGTGGAGCAAGATCGGCATATTAGTAGTTACGATGTAGCTGAAGAACTGGGAATTGACCACAAAACAGTTTTGACCCATTTGAAGAAAGCTGGTTATACAAAAAAGCTCGATATTTGGGTGCCACACGAGCTCACTCAAAGAAACTTAATGAACCGTGTACTCATTTGCGATTCATTATTGAGACGTAATGAAACCGAGCCGTTTTTGAAGAGATTGATAACTGGCGATGAAAAGTGGATCACGTACGACAAGAACGTGCGAAAAAGGTCGTGGTCGAAAGTTGGCCAGGCTTCACAGACTGTGGCCAAACCTGGCCTAACACGAAATAAGGTGATGCTGTGTGTATGGTGGGATTGGAAGGGCATTGTTTATTATGAGCTTTTACCGCCCGGCAAAACCATCGATTCTGATCTTTACTGCCAGCAACTGATGAGATTAAAGGAAGCAGTCGAGAGAAAACGGCCGGAATTGATCAACAGGAAGGGTGTGGTCTTTCATCACGATAACGCTAGACCACACACATCTTTAGCCACTCAGCAAAAATTAAGAGAGTTCGACTGGGAGGTACTAGTGCATCCACCATATAGCCCTGACCTTGCGCCTTCAGATTTTCACCTGTTTCGGTCTCTGCAGAATTCTTTAGGTTCTGTAAGGTTGACCTCAAGAGAGGACTGCCAAAACTATTTGTCCCGTTTTTTTGATCAGAAGTCCCAAAGTTTCTACAGTAACGGGATAATGTCTCTGCCCACAAAATGGCAGAAAGTTATTCAACAAAACGGTACATATATATTGTAAATAAATGTAAATAAACTTTGAAAAAAATGTCTTGACTTTTCATACAAAAATACGAAAAGACTTTTTCCCCAACCTATTAAATAAGCTATTCAAAGAACTTCAAACAAGCCAAGTATTTGGGAAATTTTTTGGGTAAATTTTATCTAAACGGTCATCCATTAGTTTTCTGAGGTAGTACTTTGACTTGCTTTGATTTCGACGGATTTTAATTGGCTTGAACCGTGATTCAATGATAGCAATTTACTTAATTAATTAAATTACTTGACACTGGCATACACTCTAAATGAATAAGTACGTTTATAAGAAAAAAAAGGTTTCAACTTTCAATTAAAACGAACTCATTGACGCGACATAGTACTATTTCTAAGGTCGACTTACGATTGACTTGGCAAAACTGTAGTGTCAAATTTTGACAGCATGAAATTATGCGCAACGTCAACATGAAGTTGTGAATGTCAAGTCGGACATTTGAAAGGCGGCCGTTCCCCAGATGTTCCCATACATCGAAACATGAAATGTCAACGACCCGTGAATTCCACAAATCCACACAAAATTATATAGACGCAATCGCCCGCTCAAATAACACGCCCGTCACAGACTAATGACATAATTGTCAAAATAGTCGCAGCGACACTCGCACGTGACAACCGCGGTAGAGCGAGACGGCAACACACAAATGTACTGACAGAGAGAGACAGCTAATAACGCGTCGGCGTCAATTATAGGCGGGGAAACGGAATTAGAGACCTAAGCCCGCCGGTTTCAAATTTGGAACCGTTTGTATTTTTAAATCGATAAATCGATCAATCTCGCGGTCGAATCGATTGCGTGTGGTCGAATTTCTAAGAATAATTGAATATCAATATTAATCTGATTCTATAGCATTACAATGATTGTGTCTGTGAATGAACTCGAATCATTCATGAACGCGACGCAAAAATGCGAGGTACAATAATTTATAATAAGGGGCCATTCTATTAAGTATAAGGTTCAGGGCTTTTACGAGCATGTTTATTAGGGCGGTATAAGAAAAATCGGTCATATATTTGCGGACGCGGTCCTGCCCTTTCGACGCCTGTCGCGCATAAAATCAGTGATCATTTCTCCTAATTATACGTATGGGCTCGAAGGCACGGACTTTCGACGTTGTGGGTGTCCGGGGTATGGCATTACGAGAAGGCGCGAACACGCGACACTCATACTTTAAATTACATACCTAATAAAAACAATTATTTCAATACTGTGTCCTTTTATTTAGTGCTACATTTAACGTATTAGTCATTCCTACACTTTTATGATCTTTGACTTCAATGCTAAACCTTCAATTTACTAAAAAGTCACAACACTCACAATATTTTTAGCAATTTAGCAATAAGTCTAATATTTCGATTATTTTTGTCATTTAAGATTTCATCTTTATGTTTTATACTTATTTTTATATTCTTACTAAATTCATTTACCAGTTTCAATTGTCTAAAACTAGCAAAACCTATGTGAGCGCCAAAAGTTATTTAATAGTAAGAGATATTTGTATGTAACCAACCTCATTTATACAGATTTTCGTGACTTCATTTACTGTATAATTTTTTTACAAGTCTTTTGTTTTTGTAGAATATATATTAATTTAAGTACATTTGTAACTGGCGGGAAAAAAACCAACATTTACGATTTTCTTTCCCGTTCTTTTCGATCAAATATCCCGCCCGCAGTGAATGGGCGCGTTAGTTTATAATTTTGAATTTCGTAAGAGCTCTATTAAACCAAATTTTTATAAATAATTTCGACTTTTGACGCATCTAAAACTATTTGCTATAACCTAAGCACTTTCTTCTAAACCTCTACTAGGTGAGTTATAAACATACAAACAAACATTTATATGTATAACATTAGCGAGAAAACCTTAACAGGGTAATATTTATGAGGTTTTTAAAAAAAAATGTGGAACGCTAAGCAGTTGTCACGTATTCAGAGCGTGTCATGAAAGGAGGATAATTTTATTTATCGTTTTATAATGAGCCAGTTTACGCCGGAGACGAAAGGTGCAAAAATGTTTTTAGCATCGCTCCGTCTGATTTGTGGAATAAAACGAATCGAATATGTTGTCTGACGTTAAATTATTGTCCCCGATAGTCATTTTTCTTGTCGTGTAATGCCTATATATCAATGTGAGGTTATGTAAATATTTTTAAATCGAATGATTTAAAGAAATGGACTTGAATGAATAATAATTATTATTGTAAGTTGGTAAATGGTTTGCTTATTTTAACTGTTATTACTATAAATTCTTGGACATCTTACAAAGAGTTTCTAGACTAAAACTAAGCAGAGCTCGTACTATAGGTGCAAGACAACGGATAAACATTGTATTTTTGTAAATGCATACTTAAAACCTATATAAAATCACCTAGTAAAGCCATGTTTCATTATCATTCTTCATGCACAAACCATCTGGGTCATGTGGGGGCAGCACCAGCAACTTTAAAGAGCAAGCAACAAATTGCAGTTAAGATACGTTGCAGTGCTAAATGTATGACAGGCGTTATAGCGTGGTGGCGAGTATACCCTCAATCCGCTCCTGAGGTCGTGGGTTCGATTTCCACATAGAACAAATCTTTGTGTGCATGAACATGAATATTAGTTCTGGTCTGTAAATATTTACCAAAAAAAACAGTATTTATGTATGTTTATCTGTTATTTTGTATCTATAACACAAGTTCTAAATGATACTTGAATGATATTGGAACTAAATAATTGGTGTAATTGTTAGAAAATATTTATTAATTCTGGTCTGGTTGTTGGTTGGATGTTCTATTGGTGTAATTGTCAGAAAATATTCATTTATTTATATTATTAGATATCCCTTTTAACATCATTTGTGAGAGGAAGTTCCTGCTTAGTTAATATATATATAATAATAGGGCGTTAGTGGGCTGATTATAAAATTCTGCACTTTGAAAGAATGGGACAGGAAATGGGAATAGTAGAAAAGTGAAATAATATGAAAATAGCTGATCATATCACAATTGCGATATATTTAAAACTTCAACGTCACTAACGAGCTGACCCGCAGTTAATCGATTCATCGAAGAATCGCAATTAGAACCGATTATTGTGAAAAAAAAAACACACACACGGAAGCTGCTAGTTAATTACGGCTTGGAAAAATCTATTCAACTCGATTATACAGCGGATAAGCGTGAAGCTGGATAAATATGAGGCATCCAGTTATTATTGTATGGGAACATTTCTACGGGTCAACTTTCTTTAGTCATGCTTTTTGCAATAAACCTTTTTACCATTTTAATTTAGCTTGATGAAACTTCGCACACATGTCCAATAAGCCACAAACCAAGCCAGGACTGTGCTAAGTACCGTGCAGTAGGGTGTATAGGGATCCTACCTAGACCTAAGGAGCCCAAGACTACCTCACCTGCAAGTGGTGCACCTGCCGATCAACGGACGGGGCTCTGGACTACGTAATTGGCGAAGTGTGGGCGTATAATATGCCTCTGCCAACCCCTTCGGTGACCCGTAGCGTGAATGTATGTATGTATGTCTGTCACTTTTATTTGATTTCATAATGTAATTAAAACAGCGACAGTACTAGTTTTAAACCTGATTTAACTTTAGATTTTGTTTTGGAATAAACCCCACAATGTCTTGTAAGTAATACATAAGAAACTTCTAGGCTCAGACAAACATTCGATTTAGCACTTATAAATATTTGTCCAGTGTTGGAATCGAATACACGACCGAGTACAGATCTTCATTACATATTAGAAGGTTTAAAACTAAAGATCTAAAATAAATCAGTGAAATCTGTCTATATATATTTGACAGCGTTAACACAAGATGAAGAAGCAATTAAAAGGACACAGTTCAATACGTCCATAGATAATATTAATAAGGTTAAAAACAAATGAAAGAAAAGAACACATTTCAATCTGACGGAATATTCGCTAGCGATCACGTATTCACACTAAATCCTCGTACACTTTAACCGTACACTTACACGACTGACTGCCTATGTGTTATACCTACGTACACGTAGAAAAGTATTATTTTTCGTAGGAGCGAGCGGCGGGCGGCGACCCGTGACGGCGTTTCCTGTCGGGTGCCCTGACCCCGAAGAAATGCTCTATGCTCTATGGCCGGCGAACTCGACTTTTTATTTTTTTTATTTCTTCAACTTTTTAATTGTCGCGCACACAGGAAATTGGGATTTTCGACAATCAGTCATTTAACGGTCTACCGGGCTCGTTTTTGAATAGGCGCTTTGCGTGTTCTTTTATATCAGATTTTGCAAGCTTGTTACTTAATGTTATTGAGAACGGTAATAAATTTGATTCGTTATCAATTATTATTTTCGAATCTTATATCATATTGTCCTAAAGCAGTAATATGTGGTCCAAATGACGCGTTACATTCACAATTTTAATCTTACTTTTAAGTAAGCGCCTTTGCGTGGGTTTCCTGCCAGTATGATTTCCAAGTTTTTGCTATTTATTTAAAAATACGTCTAAACTCTTTGTCTATTAACCTCTCTACAAGCTTAGTTTGGGGCTAGGTGGCGCTGTGTGATGTCCGAATTATTATTAAATATAATTAAAGCGCATAACGAAAACCTTATTGCGCTTATCTAAATGCTGGTGGATCACTTTTTCATATATTATTGTACCGAAAAAAACAGCGTGAATTTATGTATGTACGAAGTTTCGTTCTTGAATGCTTAATATAAAAGGTATTACAACAAAACAAGATCAACAGTTAAACCTAGTTTAAAACTAGTGCTGTCAATTTCAATTCATAAAACAGAGACAGTGACAGCACTAGTTTGAAACCTGGTTTAATCTTACATCATGTTTTGTTATAAGCTCCAATATGTCTATGAATAATATTTTGTATAATATGATATTCTCATAAATATAGGAAAACAATATCCTTAAATACAGACATTACAAGCATAACTAAATCCCTGTACCGTTATAAACAGATGGCAACAAAACACTCATTCACTTTCAAATCACATGCCGATACATTTATTACTATACTTTCTTTCCACGGGCGAATGTCGTGAGAACCATAGACAAGGGTTGGGGAACACGGAAGTTCACGCATGGCCTCGCACTTGTTAGCCGACCTCCATGCTTTGCTCTATGTCCTCTGCAATTAAAATACGTACCGACCAGAGACATTATTAGCGATTGTGCGTAAACTCTTTGGTTCCAATGAGGTTTGTTCTTCCGCGATTGTTTGTTTTCTCTATGATTAAGATTAATTTGCTACTTCGAAATTGTATATGTGCTTACTTCCTTCTTTCATGGAAAAATGCACTGGGAGACAGAATAGTTTATCTTTTTTACTAAGCTAAGAAAAATATTAACACATTAATTAAATTATAAAATAACAGAAAACAAAAATGATAATGACTATAATTATTTAAGCTAATCTAATAAACTAAAAATATGTAGGTAAATAAAAAAAATGTAGGTATTAGGTCCAAAGTCACTTGCTAGTTGGAATTTCATGCTTCAGGACTGTTCGAAAGGGTTACCGCGGCCTTGGGACGTAGCAGGCTCAAGAAGGAACATGGATGGTTTTCAGTCAATAAAAGTCTGACACACCCCTTTTAGCGGGAAAAGGTCAGTAGATTATTTTCCAATGGATAAATTTAAAAGAGCATAGCCTGTGAGTTTCTTGCCATTTGTAATGTAATAGTTTATGAAATAAATAATTTTTGACTTTGACTTTGAGTACTTGCTTTTTAAGGGATTCTTTCGTTAGTGCAAACAGATCAATGTCTGACAACTGTTGTCATCATCATCAGCGTATATTGGTCCACTGTTTGACTTATTCCTCTCCAATGGCTCGCCACTGAGCTCGATCTTCGACCACGACCGATATGGCGTGGAGGCGAGTATACCCACACTCCGCTCCTGATGTCTTGGGTTCGATTCCCACACGGACAAATCTTTGTGTACACAAACATGAATATTTGTTCTGGTCTGGGTGATTTTCCTATATATATTAAGTACGTATTTTAAAAAAAAATATTTATGTATGTTTATCCGTTATTTAGTATCCATAACACAAGTTCTTAATGATACTTATCTTGGAACTAAATAATTGGTGTAATTGTCAGAAAATATTTATCTATTTGTTTATAAAACTCTAGACGGGTCAAAGATCAGTGACCCAGTGCAATTATTACATGAACAGCACAAGAAGAAACTCAATCAGTGCACAGTTATCGTCATGGGAACGGGAGCCTCATGCATATTGCACTAGTTCTTCATAAAAATGTTCACTCATTGCAATAATTATATCTCGAAAGGTCAACCATGCGTTAAACTCGGAAGTTTTTCTTTATCCAATAACAATTAATGATTCACTGATTTATACATCAAAAATTGAATTTATAGCCGTTTTTATACTAACGGATTCACTTGCATCTTAGCGTTACTAAGTGGTTTCCGTGAGAACTTTTCTAGTCCAGACATGTTTGATGTTAATGTAAATATGGCTAGATGCTTAGGGTTTTTCTTTGATACATGATATGGATTTTTTAGATTAAGAAGATTTTCCAGTGTCAATCCATTTGTTAAGTCAAAGCTTCGTTACTGATTTCAACATTATGTATAGTTTTCGTCATAAAGACAAAGTCAATGTCGAATAAAGTTTCCTACACTTGTGTATGTTGTCAAAGAAATTTTGTCTTAAATAACACTCAGTTACAGTTAAAAATTCGAAATTAAGGGCATTTTCAGAAACAAAATAACGGCTCCTGCACGACTAACGTTGAAACGAGAGGCTTTCTTTCTTGTAACTTGGGCAATTGACTTTCGCAAAATAGCATCTAAGTCAATATAATTATTATGCTCTCACATGTTTTACAAAACTCCATTTAACTACAGGTAATCTTAATAGGTAATGAATATTCATGATCATGCCCCAAAGATTTGTCCTGTGTGGGAATCGAACCCACGACCTCTCGAGTGAAGTGCAGGTATACTGACCTCCGCGCCATATCGGTCGTCATTCGTCATCATCAAATAACATAAGAAAAAGTAAAATGTACACTATTATTAAAATGAAATATAAAAAAAAATTACGATATGTAACTGAAATCACGAAGCTTAGATTCATTTACATGCAAAAAATATTAAAAATAATCGTAAGTGAATCTAAATGCCAGTTCCGAGCCACCGCTCTGTTAGAAGAACGGACAAGATACTCACAGACTATTATTATTATTTATTTATTTCGAGTTCTACACTCATATTGTGTTAGTAAATACATATTATCTTAATCTTAGGTGTTAGTAATTGCATGTAGCGCACAACATTTATTCTATGTATGCTCTTTTAAATTAAATAAGGTATTCGATGCAATCATTATTATTATAGAGGAATGTTTATGACAATTATTTTAATGACAATAAATCAAAATGATAACAATTTTTACCCGTTTAATAATTAAAATGATTAAGATTAAACAAACATTCCATGCCTAAACGGAAAACATCAAAACATTGTTTAACAATGTTTACATCTATAAACATGTTTACAAAACAAATCGTTCCTAATATGTGCCCTATGATACGATCTGTCGGCTACAAGTTTTTTAATTACTCCTATTAATTACTGACCATATCCACCCATTATTGCAACTACAGACAATTATGGAACCTATTACTTTCATGTTAATATTCACTTTAGCTTGAATAAAATGACCACTCCTTCAATCCATATTGCGCCGACAGATAAAGTATAGTTTCAACTCTGTTGCGATAGATTTAAAGAGGTTTTTTAGTTTTTTTTATGTACCTAATAAATAGGTGGTATTACAATTACATGCTTAAGCTACTGTTAAATGGTTTAATATTGTACAGGAAGATGGTATTGAAATTGAAATTATGTTTGATGAGGGTGTGAGAAACTTGGTTTTTCAAACAACATTGCGTGTTTTATTGTTTTATTGTTACACACTATTCATTATTTAAATAAGCTTTCGTTAACACTTATTTGTAGAAAATAATGCGAACGATTTTTTGAGTATTTAGTATTTGTATTTTAATTTATTTTTATAAGATTGTTGAAGAACACGATGCAACACCGACACTAATAACAGGTTTAGATGTTTTTTAAAAGCCCGTGCTGTAATTTTTTTTTTTAAATTTGTCTGTGAGCTTTTTTGACGGCTAAAGAATATGAACTAGAATTTGTTTTTTAAACGTACTATATATACGCTCTACTGAAATTTGTAAAGCAATCATTAGGATAGTTAAAAAAGTATTTGGCATATCTCAAATAGTTCCTTATAACACGAACAAAAAGGTTAAAAGGTTTCGGAAAGTGTTGAGTAGAACCTTTTTATGTGTTAGTTTATTCTTTACACTCTATAGTAAAAAAACTTTAGGGAAATGTTGGCATCTGCATCATATCATAGACGGAAATCTCAAAAAAATTTGTCAAAGTAAGTATAACTCTCTAAAAAAGGTCTTCTCATTCTCATTTAACATTTGTCATCTTTATCTGTCTAATTTACTATGAATTATATATTACTAATATATCATTTACATGACACTAGCTAAATGTGCTATAAGCACGAAGCCATTATTTAATAAATAAAAAAAATGTACACAATAAAATGTCAGCCGTGTCAGAATTTCGAAACGGTTTCCGTACATTTGGAGAGCGTACGATAGGCATCTAACGGAATTAATTATAAATTAATCCAAATTAAATTGGCGACACACATAATTAAAATATTCGTGAAAGCAGCCAAGAACAATTGTTGTTCATTCCCACGCCTCTCATCTGGTGTCACCTACATCGCTTCGCCACATCTTCACTAGATCACGGTTTGTGTTAAATAATTCATTAAATCTTGACTTGTGACTGTTTTTTGATTCTTTTTTCAAACAAGCTCTTAGTTAATTAATTTCACCTAAATATTTGAAGCGCTCTAAGCTCTGCGGTGCTTGGAAACGATCACCGAAGTACAGCAGAGTTTTTAGAGGTTAGTCTTTGGATGGGTGACCGTTTGTGTGGCATTTGATATCGAGCGCTTCCGTGCTTCGGAAGGCACGTTAATCTGCTGGTCCCGGTTATCACTAAATGTGGTAGTCGTTAAGCCATGTTCGAGGCCTTAAGGGCGGCTTAAAAAAATCTAAAAGCAGAACGCCATACACCTGCCTCTGCCAATCCGCACTGGGTCAGCGTGTTGGAGTATGACCCAATACCCTCGCACCTTGGTATGTTAGAGGAGACTCGTGCTCAGTAGTGGGACGTTAATGGGCTGAGATGATGATGATGATGAAATATTTCGTTATGGGCTGTGTTCTGGAAACTGCATAAAATCTTTTCGTCCAAAATACCTCATTGTCTAGAAACGAGGATCTCCAACTACGTAAAGACATTGCATCTCTCAGTGTCTTCTACCGAAACTACTATGGCGAGTGTTCTGAGAAACTTTTCAATCTCACTCCTTTCCACTCCCGAACAACACGTGCTGGTCTTAGAAACCATCCACATACTGTGCAGACTATTAGCACTCGAATAAAGAAAATTGGAAAGTCGTTTCTGAGCAAGACCACTAAGCTTTGGAATTCGCTGCCGGCTCATGTGTTTCCTATTTTCTATAATCCCGGGTCTTTTAAGCGGGGCGTGAAATGGCATTTTAGCAAGCCGTCATGAGCGGGTGCGCTTTGTACCGTGCTTATTTCACGATATCAAGCGCCTTAATTTTTTTTTTGCTGCATCAACTGCTTACCTTCAGGCAGGATGTAGTCATTATGACGTGTCAAATAAAAAAAAACACAAAGTTTGCTGGCAACGCACTTACAAAAGAACTCAGCGCAAAATATGAAGAGCTATGCCCGGAATCAGGAAAGAGGAGGTCACTAGGAGAACTAAAGTCTCTTACATTACTCATAGTGTTAACAAGCTGAAGTAGACTGCTTCTCTGATATATTATACTATTTTTATATAGATTATATAGATACACGTCGAACTGTTGCCCGTTGGGTCACAAAAGTGAGGCAAAAGAAAATCATTAATCTATATCATAATAGCACATTGATTCTTTAACTATATCTTAAAACAGTATATGTTATAGAAATCGCGAGGAAAGTACAGAGTACACCACTGTAATTGTAATTTCCAAGCGCATTTGCTTTTCTCTTCTACCAAAGCTCTTCAACATTAATCTATATGATAAAAACGCATTCATTCATTTAGTATATTCTAAAATGACATTAATTCTAATAGAAACTATGAAAAAGTACTGAGTACACTAAAGTAATGCTGATTTCAAAGCTCGTTTGCTTTTCCCATCCACTGTAACTATATCATCTACAACATTAATCTGAAAACTTTATACCACAAAATCTCGTCAAACCCGTTACAAATACACTGAGCCATTAAAAGCCGAGCGGAAACGTTAATTCACGACGTATATCTTAGCTATTTAGTACCACCCCATGTCGAGATATCTTGGTAAGAATGATCTTTAAGGCTTTAGCAATAGGGGTGACGTGAGGCGTGTTGGAAACAGCGATGGTGCGTACAGTCACGGGTGGCTGGGCAGCCAAGTAGAGCAAAGGTGAAAGAACATGAAGCATATTCGAAGACTGGGGAAACTGCGCAATAGGTTATGAGCGTATTTGGAGCATATATCTCACCTCTTGACGGAGGCTGTTTAAAAATTATACCAAGCTGAAAATGGAGAAATAGTCAATGTTAGAATGCGTTTGGAAGGAATAGATAAAAAGTAAAATAAGTCATAAGATACTAATTAAAACCGATTACCATGCAGGATGATGTTAATAAATATTAGGTCGGGGAAAAAGTCTTTTCGCATAACGTAGGTATAAACTTATTATAAAATTTTTTTGACTGTACTATTTGTGTCTGGCTGGTTTTGGTAACATTAAAAAGGTTCCATTATAAAGAAAAGAAAAAAATAAAAAAAAGTTGTTTCCCGCTATTTTTCATTTGTTTTTCTCTCCGTAAAAATGAGTGAATCTAATGAAGAAATTCGATACATTTTAAAATGTTATTATAAAAAAGGCAAAAATGCAACTCAAGCAGTGAAAAAAATTTGTGATGTTTATGGACCTGATGCAGTGTCAGTAAGAGTAGCACAAATTTGGTTCAAACTTTCAGTCCGGAAATTTTGATGTTAAAGATGCACCTCGCTCTGGTCGCCCTGTTACGAATAAAATGGACGCCATTTTTGAAAGAGTGGAGCAAGATCGGCATATTAGTAGTTACGATGTAGCTGAAGAACTGGGAATTGACCACAAAACAGTTTTGACCCATTTGAAGAAAGCTGGTTATACAAAAAAGCTCGATATTTGGGTGCCACACGAGCTCACTCAAACAAACTTAATGAACCGTGTACTCATTTGCGATTCATTATTGAGACGTAATGAAACCGAGCCGTTTTTGAAGAGATTGATAACTGGCGATGAAAAGTGGATCACGTACGACAAGAACGTGCGAAAAAGGTCGTGGTCGAAAGTTGGCCAGGCTTCACAGACTGTGGCCAAACCTGGCCTAACACGAAATAAGGTGATGCTGTGTGTATGGTGGGATTGGAAGGGCATTGTTTATTATGAGCTTTTACCGCCCGGCAAAACCATCGATTCTGATCTTTACTGCCAGCAACTGATGAGATTAAAGGAAGCAGTCGAGAGAAAACGGCCGGAATTGATCAACAGGAAGGGTGTGGTCTTTCATCACGATAACGCTAGACCACACACATCTTTAGCCACTCAGCAAAAATTAAGAGAGTTCGACTGGGAGGTCCTAGTGCATCCACCATATAGCCCTGACCTTGCGCCTTCAGATTTTCACCTGTTTCGGTCTCTGCAGAATTCTTTAGGTTCTGTAAGGTTGACCTCAAGAGAGGACTGCCAAAACTATTTGTCCCGTTTTTTTGATCAGAAGTCCCAAAGTTTCTACAGTAACGGGATAATGTCTCTGCCCACAAAATGGCAGAAAGTTATTCAACAAAACGGTACATATATATTGTAAATAAACTTTGAAAAAAATGTCTTGACTTTTCATACAAAAATACGAAAAGACTTTTTCCCCAACCTATTAAATATTCTCTTTCAATAACACCATTTATTTAGTTCCAAGATAAGTATCATTAAGAACTTGTGTTATGGAGACTAAATAACGGATAAACATACATAAATACTTTTTTTTTTTTTGTAAATACATACTTAAGATAAATAGGAGGAGAACACCCAGACCAGAACAAATATTCATGTTCATGCACACAAAGATTTATCCTGTGTGGGAATCGAACCCACGACCTCTCGAGTGAAGTGCAGGTATACTGACCTCAACGCCATATCGGTCGTCATATAATAATGAACACAGCTTAACGTAGAAGATAAAAAAAAAAATTGTTGCCTGTAAAGTCGTTTTTACGGGCGAAGATTTTACGTGACAACGTCTTTTTCTCGGTAGAATATTTATTGATATGAATATAATTAAATTGCACAATAGGAACAAGGAATTGAATGAAAATAAGAATTGCACAAATTTTAACTATAGAAATATATTTTGTTTACTAAAACATTGTACACTAGTGCTGCGCGCGCGGCAGACCGATCATAGTTGAGTGGGAGAGAGACGCAAGGCATTCGCCGGGCCTCTCTCTCGTTCGGTGACTCATCGTAACGTTACCGAGCGTTACACTTTTTCATAAGTGACTCCCAGCCGCAACCTAATTTAAGACGTTGTCACGTCAAAATAAATCATATAGGACGAAAAACATTAAGCATATTCTAAAACTGGGGAAACTAGGCGTTATGAGCGTATTTAGAGTATATATCGACTCTTGACGGAGGCTGTCTGAAACATCTAACATCTATTCGACGACCAGTATGGCGTGGAGATGAGTATACCTGCACTCCGCTCCTGAGGAATGGGTTCAATTCCCACTCAGAACAAATCTTTATGTGCATGACCATGTTTGTTCTGATAATATCCATACCGTTAGTAATACTAAATAACGATAGTTGTATTGATACTAAATACTTGGTGTGATTGTAAGAGAATTCTTTATAAACACAAATTTCCGTAAAATTAAAAAAATTACAATTCTGACTTAAAAATACTGGAGCAGCAAAAAAAAATGTGAAAAGAAATCAACATTAAAAATTGCATACACGAAAACAGCAAATTAATGGAGAGTCCCAAGTGCGTTTTGCCTGAAATTTAATGGAAGCATTCAGGCCGGGGCGTGACCTATGTTAATGAGTTGCCCAATTGAAAACCAGTGGTGACCTACTTATTTAACGCATACTTTATAAAAAAACATTGAGTATTTATTATTTGGGTCGCATTTCTTATTATCACTGTTCTCATCATATGCCCTTCTTGTCACAGATTAAACTACCTAACTAACCAACAACTGTCTATTTGTCTGTCTATGTTAGCTGATTACGAAATAAAGCAACCGAACAAAAACCATTTAATATCTACAGAGTGACACATAAAGTAGGTACATGTGGAGTCGGAACAAGGCTCACCACAGCAGGAACAATAACACGTCCGCCCTTCATTGGTGCAACCTGCGTTTTTACGCAATTTGCACTGCATACTGCAATATTCGTGCGAAAATACTTCTTGCTACTGCATTCACTGTTTTCATTGTCATAGACTTGACTATTCGAATGTGTTCGAACTTTGAGCTGCAATTTGATTTTGAAATAGCTAGTTCTTGAAGCGTTTGTTTTATTTTTTATGGTAGTTGTTATAACGGTTTATTAGACAAGTAGCCGTGACTTGGGAAAAGGAAACTAGATTTTAGTAATTTAGTCCTTAAGTACTGAAGGGTGTATGAGGATTCCACAAAGACCTAAGGAGCCCAAGCTAACCTCACCTACCAGTGGTGCATCTGCCGATCAACGGCAATAGGCTTGCCTCTTATTACATGGGACTGACTATATTATTGGCGAAGTGTGGGCGTAAAGTATTCCTCTGCCTACCCCTTCGGGAAACAAGCGTGATTGTATGAATGTTATTCATTATTCAGCGTTAGTTGGAAATAAATTATAAATTACAAAATATAAATATTTTAATACTGCTTTACATTTAAATAGGCTTAAAGGTAAAAAAGAGTTGCTATTATTTTGTCCATGTAGATATTAATATATTTAAAAGCCTAGAAATGTCTAAAAGATTTTCTTTATCGATCATACACATCTTTTCAACATATAAAATTTATTCATAATTTTTTAAAGTAATTTTACATGACCAATGAAAAAAGGTCAATAAAAAAAATTAAGCCGCATTAGATTGCGACCTCCGTAATTTAGAAAGGTGCCATACACAAGTAATTAAAAAAAAAAGACCGGTACATATGGCTATATAGCTGGTACGCGCCATTGTTTAAAGAAAAAAATATACTTAATACGTACATAAAACAAGTTATCTGATTTTCGCACGGTAACCATACTAACTGTATTTATACAGGCTGTTGAATTTTATAGCGGTAAATTAGATAATTTTTAAAACTTAGCACAGCGGGTGGGTTTTTCTAGTTTGTATTTATATAATGTGTTAAACAACTGTGCGTGAGTTGCTTTTTTGTAATGTAATATATGTATGTACTTTGTGTGTGATTTTCACGACAGCCAGAAAATAACAATAGTTCTATTTTTTTATTTATTCAAATATTATCTCACTTGAAGACAGAGATTCATGTAATTTTGGTATCCTACAATGAAAATTTACAAAAATATGAGAAAAATCAATTTTTGCTGCCTTGTCCGTTGATTGGCAGGTGCACCACTTGCAGCTGAGGTTGGCTTGAGCTCCTTAGATGTTGTTAGGTTCCCTATATACCCATGTAGAATTATTCTATAAATATTAGGTCGGGGAAAAAGTCTTTTCGCATAACGTAGGTATAAATTTATTATACATTTTTTTTGACTGTACTATTTGTGTCTGGCTGGTTTTGGTAACATTAAAAAGGTTCCATTATAAAGAAAAGAAAAAAATAAAAAAAAGTTGTTTCCCGGAATTTTTCATTTGTTTTTCTCTCCGTAAAAATGAGTGAATCTAATGAAGAAATTCGATACATTTTAAAATTTTATTATAAAAAAGGCAAAAATGCAACTCAAGCAGTGAAAAAAATTTGTGATGTTTATGGACCTGATGCAGTGTCAGTAAGAGTAGCACAAATTTGGTTCAAACGTTTTCAGTCCGGAAATTTTGATGTTACAGATGCACCTCGCTCTGGTCGCCCTGTTACGAATAAAATGGACGCCATTTTTGAAAGAGTGGAGCAAGTTCGGCATATTAGTAGTTACGATGTAGCTGAAGAACTGGGAATTGACCACAAAACAGTTTTGACCCATTTGAAGAAAGCTGGTTATACAAAAAAGCTCGATATTTGGGTGCCACACGAGCTCACTCAAAGAAACTTAATGAACCGTGTACTCATTTGCGATTCATTATTGAGACGTAATGAAACCGAGCCGTTTTTGAAGAGATTGATAACTGGCGATGAAAAGTGGATCACGTACGACAAGAACGTGCGAAAAAGGTCGTGGTCGAAAGTTGGCCAGGCTTCACAGACTGTGGCCAAACCTGGCCTAACACGAAATAAGGTGATGCTGTGTGTATGGTGGGATTGGAAGGGCATTGTTTATTATGAGCTTTTACCGCCCGGCAAAACCATCGATTCTGATCTTTACTGCCAGCAACTGATGAGATTAAAGGAAGCAGTCAAGAGAAAACGGCCGGAATTGATCAACAGGAAGGGTGTGGTCTTTCATCACGATAACGCTAGACCACACACATCTTTAGCCACTCAGCAAAAATTAAGAGAGTTCGACTGGGAGGTCCTAGTGCATCCACCATATAGCACTGACCTTGCGCCTTCAGATTTTCACCTGTTTCGGTCTCTGCAGAATTCTTTAGGTTCTGTAAGGTTGACCTCAAAAGAGGACTGCCAAAACTATTTGTCCCGTTTTTTTGATCAGAAGTCCCAAAGTTTCTACAGTAACGGGATAATGTCTCTGCCCACAAAATGGCAGAAAGTTATTCAACAAAACGGTAGATATATATTGTAAATAAATGTAAATAAACTTTGAAAAAAATGTCTTGACTTTTCATACAAAAATACGAAAAGACTTTTTCCCCAACCTATTATTATAGTTTATATAACACAAATACTACCTTTGCAAAATTCCGTTGCCATTGTATTCTGAGTTCAGTGTGGTACACATGGTATTAAAAATCTGCGATTTGTACCAAGACTCGACCAATTAACAAAAACATCAGCCTGTACGCGTTAGATGTGTACAATTAAACAGTTTGCAACACTATCCCGCGCTGGTTGCGCCACCAGCCGCTCCCGAAATGCTGAAACGAGGCAGCCTTGGACTACATACAACGGTCATTTGTCAAACTGAAACTCGGGGCCTTGACGGTAATTGGGCACGTATTAGAATCTTCATTAGTACGTTTTATTGGTGTTAACTAACAGCAATATTCGGGTTAGTTGAGGTTGCGTTTTTTTTTGTTTCTGATTTTTTTTATAGAGTATGTAATGTGTGGCCGTGTGGTAGCACCTTCAAAGAACTCTTTCCACCTCATGCTTGCCTCATGGTCGAAGAAGGTGACTAAGGAAATGGGAAATCATCTAGTGACAATGTGACGACCGATATGGCGTGGTGGCGAGTATACCCGCACTCCACTCGTGTTGTCGTGGATTCGATTCCCACACAGGAAAAAACTTTGTGTGCGTAAGAATAAATATTTGTTCTGGTCTTGGTGTTTTCCTATCAAGTTTTGTCACAATCAGTTCAGCAGTTTTTGCGTGAAGAAGTAACAAACATGCACACTCACAAACTTTCGCATTTATTATTAGTTAGTAGGATTACCGACGGGTAAAGAATAAAATCAAAAAATTGTATATTAATAAAAAAATCGTAGTAACCGCTGGATTCGAGGCCATGCCTACACAGAACGCACTTCGCATACCAAGTAAGGCTCGGCGAACACCTGACGCCACTTCCGCTCGAGGACGCATCAGCTGATGCCTGTCAGCAGTTCGGATTGATTTATTGATTCATTTGTCTAAACTGTACTGGCCTGAAAATCTAAGTACTAAACTTTGACAACAATTTTCAAATTAAAAATTAAAAGATAGAGGTAAATATTTTAAATGGAAACGAATTATATAGTTTAGATATACAAAGTCAAACTCTTTTTCGAGACCTTTTTGTCGTAAAGTAAATCAATCAGTCTGTACTAAAAAGGTTTTAACATTTTTAAGGCCAGTGTATATTTTAAATCTGTCAAAATTCAACTTAGTCTTTAATTGTATATTGATGAACTGTTTATTTATATTCATTTAATTCCTTGGTGTCAAAGCGGAGTTTTAATTCCAACACTTCATAGAATCTCTGACCAAGTGGCCGCTATTTTAATAGGGTATGACTTTGACTCGACTAAACGACTATACTTGACTTTAACTGTATCATTTTAGATATCGGATGTTCCAGAACAAAAGTCAAAAAAAAGTCAAAAGTCAAAATCATTTATTCAAGTTTGGCTAAAAAGAGCTCATATGAAGGTCAAAACTTAAACTAGCGCGCCCATTCACTGCGGGCGGGAGCTTGACCGTACAAGAACGGGCAAGAAGGTTAGTTTAAGAAAATTCTAATTACTGGACCAGAGTTGTCGAACAACAGTTTGTATAGGTTCAGTAGATCAAAGTAGGTACCTCAGAGTACTATTAGCCGTACTTATACTTTAAACTCGGATGATTTGCAAGACCAGGGCAGTTCCAAGTACGGCAAAACATTGAACGTAATTCATTTAGGGCTACTCCTATCCTAAGTATCGAAAAGATCTCTGTTCCCACTTACAATTAGGTGGAGTATCTGTCAAGTACTGCCAACTGAAATGTCATACAATTACCAAGTTGTCTTAAGTTAAAATAAGGCTATGAATATGTCCCCCCGACTGGTCTCCACCTTGTCGTGGTGGGGGGCTGAGTACCTCTCGGTAGGGCGGAAAACCCGCCAGGGAAAAGGTAACACCCAGAGATTGGCGACTCTGGGTGCTCTTAGTACTGACTACCGGGGGGGAAACTAAGAGGAACCTGTGAAGGGCGCAGCGGGCGTTAAGGAGGGCCCGTCAAGCAGCGCCAGGAGGGTCTTAGGCAGCGGGGGCAGAGGGCCCCTGCTGTTTAACCATGGACCCTCCGGGAAGTCGGCCACACACGCTCTATTCGCACGGGGAGGTAGGAGGGGCGCGGTAGGTCTTGGTAGGATCCCTATACAACTTTAATGAATACATTATGAATGAAGTATTTTATGAAATAAGTTATGTGTCATGTGGAAGGGCATGATCTCTGCCTACCCTTACGGGAACACAGCGTGATAATATGTATATATGGTAAAAATTTAGCCAAAGAACAAAACAGCCATATAATTAATCGGCAAATTATAAATTGCTTGAATTCCTGACCACATAATTACTGCACACCGTTACATTAACCCGACCGCGTATTTGCCATACAAGAAAAAAATTGAAAACCAGCCTTTATTACTAACATTTTA
This sequence comes from Musotima nitidalis, assembly GCA_949126915.1. NCBI lineage: Eukaryota > Metazoa > Arthropoda > Insecta > Lepidoptera > Crambidae > Musotima > Musotima nitidalis. The sequence continues at coordinate 5,975,973 of OX421435.1, forward strand.
GAGTTTAATTTACGATTGTAATAAAATGAGTTTCTAAGAGCCTAAGCTCATTGTGCCGAGGTGAAAACGTTACTATTTTCCCACGAAAAAAGGAAAACTTACGGTACGCCGTGTCGAAACGTGTTGCAACATGACGCATTATGTGTTGTGTTGTATGGTGAATGGATGTTGGCAAGGATATTTGAACGTTGACCTGCCGTGTGTTTGAAGGGAACGTTTATTCCACGGGAAAAATCTAATCGAAACGTAATACAAATTCATTGGTAATCATTATCATAATTCCACAATTCAGCGGTAGATAATCAAATCAATCAGATAATCAATCAAACGGTATCTACGGAAGACCAGCGTCGAGGCGTTTTCGTGACACCTCGGCTTTATGCTGAGTGGATACCTTTTCTGTGACACTCTTCAATTAGTTACTTAAATATAATGTATCTGTTTTCTTTTGATGTTGTTACAGAATAAATTCTTTTTCTTTCTTTCAAATCAAAACGTAACGAAAAATCTTAGTTGGTAATAACATACATACATACTATTACGCCTGTTTGCCTGAAGGGGTAGGCAGAGGCATATAATTTACTATTCGCTTACAATATTTTGGTCCCACGTGGTGACGAGCCTATTGCCGCTTACCGGGAACTGTCATGTTCGCCAGAGCCTCGTCCGTTGATCGGCAGGTGCACCACTAGCAGGTGAAGTTGGTTTGGGCCCCTTAGGTCTTGGTAGGATCCCCATATGATCCCGATATGATTTATTTATTTATTTATAATCTTATGCTACCATTACAGGTGTCTTAACCTAATGAGTTTCTAAGAGCCTAAGCCCATTGTGCCGAGGTGAAAACGTTACTATTTTCATGATAAGATGAGTATGTGTTCAAGTTTATACTTAACTAACTAATCAGCTAAGCGCTCTTAGCTTCGCGGTGTTAGGTGGTAAAGCACAACATATAGAAAATCATTCTTTTTTTTGTTCCCCACAAACAGTTACAAGATCTTTTCTAAGTATTCAGAACTTTGTGGACCCTATCGGGCACGGATAGAAGAAAAGAAGAGTTCTTTTTTCTACTTTCCGTGTTTTTAAAGGCCTGCTGTACTGCCGTATCCATTAAAGAAGATCAATCGCTTTTAATTAAAGCCTATAGTTGTCTGGTAGACAAAACAAGCTTTGAAAAATGCCTAGCCTAAAGGACTTGAAGCATTTTAGGCTTTTATTCAGATCTAGCCCCTTAATTCTTAGACTTGTCTTAATAAAAAGGCTAAAAGCGTATATGAAATGGATGGACGTTAATGGGCAAAGATGATAAAACCGTTTATAAATTTTCAGTAATATCTTGAACTTTTCAAGTTAACACAGCAATAAATATTATTGCGGAATCAGTTGTTAAGTTAAATAGCAAAGTAATTAAAGTTACTTGGCACTTAAACAATCAAAAACTATTTAATTAAAAGTGATATTTCAAACATATAATTTATTGAACATTGCACTTTACGAAATGCAGCAGGTTTGAGCTTATAATTAATCAGAAATAATACGTACTTACTATAGATATTGCCAACTTAACAGCGGTATTTAGTTTTGTTTTTTTTGATTTTAAGATAGTCTTCCAAATCTTTTACAATAGTTTTTTTTTACGCAACTTCAATGAAGAATTCCTCCAACATAGCAGTATCCATTATGTTTTAATGTATAGGGATCCTACCAAGATCTGAGGAGCCCAAGCCAACCCTATATGTAAGTGGTGCTAAAGTGCGAACATAAAAGTTTCCGATAAGCGGCAATAGGCTCGCCACCTATTAAATGGGACAAACAATGTAAATGGCTAAATGAGGGCATATCATATGCCTCTGCCTACCCCTTCGGGGGAATAGGCGTGATGTTATGTATGTATTAAGATTGAGAGCTTCATACCGAGTGTGTTACTCGGACTTGCCGACATATGCTTCGTATACTTTTGATTGCTAAAACCAATCAAGAAATGCAATATAATCGTAATGCCAACCAAAACCAAGGTAGTATTTGAATACGAAGCCTCCTTGCTTGAGAGCTAATGTTCAAACCACTACACCGATAAGTATAATGTCATACTCAAACTCAAATACTTTCTTTTCATAAACTATTACATAATACTTGAAAACGTCAAAATTCAGTTTATATAAAAAACAATTGAAATGTGATTACACTGAAATCACGAAGCTTACACTCACTTACATGCAACATAAAAAAATATATACATTTTTAAGTGTAAGTGAATCTAAGTGCCAGTTCCGAGCCACCGCTCTGTAAGAAGAACTAGCAAGAAACTTACAGGCTATACTCTTTTAAATTCTCAAATTAGGTTAGGTATTTTAATTACAGTTTTCATTTGTCTGTGACGCTATGCATTGCAATATAATATAACATTAACAATATATGTTCTTAAACTCTGTTTTCGGATGATCAAATTGTTGTCTCCAGCTGTGGGTGAAGCGGTAGGGTGTGTCAGACTGTTACAGACAAGAAACCATCTGTTTTTACAGACTTCTACAGACAATGTTCCGTCCATGGAGCCTGTTATGTTCCGGAGCCGCGGTTACCCTTTCGAACAATCCCCCAACATTGTGTATTTAACCCAAATTATTTATATGTTGATAATAATAATTTTAAATTTAAATTCATGTTGGAATTTGCATCTAATTACCAGTAAACAAATAGAAAACAACTCTAATATTTCGATTATCCAACAGCCATTATCGATAAAGATTCCAGTAGCGATGATAAATGTATCATAGGCTTTCGTATTGGTTCGCGCCGACTGATACACCCACTACGTACAGTCATAAACATAAATAAATACGTTATAAAAATAAAATTTTCCTTTTTAATTTCATAAAAGGAATAAGTATTTTAAAATAGAAAAAAAAATAAAAAAATTTATTTTTGTCAAGTGCTTACTTAGCATTTCAAATCGCTCGTTCCTCTAAAATATACTTTATTACATACATTTTGGATTAAAGTAATGTTATCATTAATTATGACAAAATTTAAACATACTTTTATTATATACATTTCGGTTTAAAGTAATTTTATCATTAATTATGACAAAATTTATTGCTCACTGTACTTTTTACAAGATGACCGTGATTTGCCATATAAGCTATTTCTCAACCATACGAGAATTAACTGTAGAGAAAAATAAATTTGGAGGTATAGTGAAGTGTCATTGAAATTGGCATAAGGCACAGCATATGATAGCGAAGTAAAATGAGTATACAAGGGGCCTCACCAAGAGCTTTGGACCCCAAGCCAACCTCACCTGCAAGTGATGCAGCTGCCGATAAACGGACGAGGCTCTGGCGAACATACAAGTTCCCGCAATGCGGCAATAGGATCGCCACCTATTACGTAGGACCAGCAATACAATTGGCGAAATGTGGGCGTAAATTATATGCCTCTGCCTACCCCTTCGGGGAAACAGGCGTGATTTTATGTATCTATGTCTGAAGCAACATCTGCTCCGTTATATTTTACTAAAAAAGATTGTCTAAAAGCTAAAATACACGTTTCTAAGCTAAAGTATGCATTTCATATCATCCATTTCTCCTAAACCTTTTCCAAAATTTGAACTCGCAGTATATTGTAAACTTGACTAATTTATGGTACTTTTGACAAAAAACACGGATTTTTATAGATGGAGAACTTAAAGTAACTTTAACAAAACTTAACTCAAAGTAAGTTTTTACGAGATGACTGTACCGTTGTTTCGCCATACAAGACAAATAGCAATTTCTCAACCAAACGAGAATTAATTCCAATTTGTTTGCAGATAACATCTCGCTGGTATATTGAGGTGTCCGAATGTGGGCTTAATTGTCTGTACAAGGATTCAATTTGAGAGTTTACACATCATAAAGTTTACTGGCTAACGATTCGGAACTCGGTGAGTGCTTCAAACTTTGAGACTTTTACTCCGTCACAGTAGCAGAAAAATTTTGCAATAACATTTTTACAACGTAAAATCAAATTGTCTGTTAATTAAATCTAAATATAACATTGCAAAAGCCGAAACTTTCAACAATACCAACAAATTTGGTTCGTGAATAAATTATTAAAGTTAAGTTGAATTTATATCGGTCTTCGAATTATATAGCGATATGACTTTATAAAGAGACGTTAAGCTCACGCGGTGCAGAAAGTAGTGAAGAGCAAGCATAAAATTATTAAAGAGATGACTTTCTAAAAAAATTAGGAAATAGGTACTCTGGTTTAACCATAGAATGATGTTTGTCTCTGGGTTGTGGAGGTCAGACGGCAGTCGCTCCATGTAACAGCTGTTAGCTGTCTTGAACATCTATGGCAGTCATTAGGAAGTCAGTGCCTTCTAACATCCTAACAGCTGTTATAACCATAAAATGATGTTTCCCCCTGGGTTGCGGAGGTCAGACGCTTTATGCAATAGCTTCTCACACTGTTCGTGTGTTTAACACGCGTTCTCGCACTGTGTCATAACCCTTAATGTATTAAATAGTCCTCAATGCATGCACGCAGTCACCGATTTGCCGGTGCATTAGCCCTTTGTTTTAAAATGAGTTTTTGTCAATCTACCTACTTTTTTAAAGCTAGTTCGTGTTGTGAATCTAGTTAATAATATAGTTTTTAATTTTCTCTGTAAGTGAGTTTTGTAAATTCTTTTGAGAAAATAAATGTTTTGAAATACAGCCAAAATCTGGTTAGACCAGTCATCAGATCCTGGGCCCTAAGCTGAAGTCTAGATCAACCAGGATAATGCTAGGATATAATGATGACTTTCTAAAAAATACTGAGCTAACTACACCGACATATCCTATACACAAACCGCACGAAACGCATTTCGCAATCGAACGCAAGATGCACTGATTGAGATGAGGCCGACGATGCATGCAAGGTGTTAGAGGCCGGATCTTGCCTCAGTCTCATTAAAGATTCTAGGTCGCAATACTTAATTAGCTGAGATAAGTACTGTATTAATTGTACGAACGTTCGGATTTATCGTCGATCTGGCTCTGGGTTATTTTCGCTCGGTTTCGGTTCAATACTTTTGAGCGAACGTAAACGGTTCGAATTTCGATTATGAATTTTCCACCGTTTTTAAAATTTATTTGAGTTATATCGTTATACATAACTGTTCTAACATATTTTTGACGCTCAAGCTAGTTTATTGAAAAATAATGATAATCCTGTCTGTATCCTATCAGACTAGTATTACTCCCTCGCTTCTTCTCGGTAGCCATTTATTCAATATTTTGAATAAATATTTAACATATATATTCAATAATTTTCACTTTAATTTTCATAGGGATCCCTAATTCAAAAGCCTAATAATATAGACCATATTACTCATAAAGAATGCAGCTTTCTCTTCGTGAAAAATTATTTAAATCTGTTCAGAAGTTTAGGAGCCCAATCAATGTAAACAAATAATAATTCTTTTCATTATATTCATGAAATCTCTTATTGAAGATTTGTATATTGATTATCATGAAGACTCTTATTCAACGAAAACGAAACTTCGTTATACCTATATATCTCTTTCACTCTCTAGGTATATCATTATCGAGTGTAAGGGATAGGTATAACGAAATTTCGTCTTCCTTAAATTAGAGTAGGCTTTGTCCACAGGAGAAATATTTGTGTTCATGAATATAATGAAAAGGATTATTATTTGTTGTTTAGGTTTAATTTAAACCCTAGTTATACTGTTAATTTGCAATCGAAGTTAGTTAGTGTCTAAAAATACCTCTAATCATTGGAATTCTCTGAAAAGTGTATAATTATACTAAAGCGGTGATCTAAGGCTCTCGTCAGACGGACTGAATTTACAATACCTTCAACTACAAACTGCTAGGCTTCGCAGTTACCTAGTCTGTACCTTGTTGACTAATATGACATGGATGTCAGTATACCGGCACTCCGCTTCTGAGGTCATGGGTTTGATTTCCAAACAGAACAAACCTTTGTGTGCATCAACATAAACATCTGATCTGGGTGTTTTCTATGTATTGTCAATAAAAATAAGTTTTATGTTTATCCGTTCTGACGTGCCGTTCTGGTGTAAAAGAATATATAGTGGCAAGAATTACTTGCTTAGATAGTGGTGATGATAGAAAGTGATTTATGATGGACAAGTGAATGTGATGGAAGTAATTGAAGGGGAGAACCACGTAGGACCTTCCATGACCAAATCCAGAAGGTTTTGGAGAAAGCGCAGGTCAAAAGTACCCTAAACAGACGGGGGTGTATAACAAAATTAATGGGTGTGAATGAAGCTAAGAGTGTGTGCCTAGATCGTAGCAAGGGATAGGAATTGAGCTCTGTCTACCCCTACGGGAAACAAGCTTGACATTATTTATTTAAGTAAGTATGTAAGTATGTATTCTCAAGCTCTGCCTAGTTTGGGACAAGAAGGACTTTGTGAGATATCCAGGGACATTAATTTATTTAAAATTATGCATTCAAACTATTTACTTTGCAGTAGAAGTACAGTTGAATTGCAGTCTGTACAGAGCCTAAGTATTTAATTCAAAGAAGCCACGACGGCGCAACTAAGTGTAGAATTTACAGTTATTTAATGGTGTAGAAGAAGATTTATAGAGGGACGTCCATTAAATACCATAGTACATAGCTCTCATTTACTAGTCAAACGTAAATATTGTTGCTTAGGTAATGAAATAATATTCTTTAGTATCGATGTGTTTATAAAGTATCATTATTATTTTAACATTACTTATTATTTTAATACTTTTTGACGTGCAAAGATGAGTTTGTCCAAGATCCCAGGCTTACAAGGAGTATTCAACCATTAAATCTGAGGAAAGATTTTGCCTTCTTGTGTGTTCTATCGCTTGTATTGCGAGGTGTGTTCTAAGGAACTACTAAATGATCGGCCACTTCCTACCATCGCACCGCTCGCAATCGGCATGAAGTTCATCCGCACACTTAAGAAATGCAAAGAGAGTACGTTTCAAAAGAAACTTTCAGCTCCATACTCCTTGGTTGTGGATCGAGCTCCCTGGCAAGGTTTTCCCAATAGATTAAAGCATGGGCAATCGTCAATAGGCTGCGGTGATCAGTTTCCATCATGCCGCATGCTTGAGTGCCAACTAGTGGTATAAAAAAAAAGCTCGAGCACCGCTCGGCATCAGCAAGGAGTTTATCATCACACCTGAGAAATGACAGGAGCGTACGTTTCAAAAGAAACTGTCAGCCCCGTGCTCTTGGGTGGTGTAATGAGCTCCCTGGCAAGTTTTCACAAGAGATTAAAGCAAGGGGCTTACAAAAATCCCCTGATGTTGGAAACGTCCATAGACTGCGGTGAGCACTTTCCATCAGGTGGGCGCCATGCTCGAGTTCCAGCTAAAGCTCGAGCACCAATCGGCATCGGCAGGAAGTTCATCCTCACACCTTATAAATGAAAGGAGCATGTAGGATAGAAGCGCTCGTAGCTAGAAGCGCTCGTAGCTCTGCGGTGCTCGGGGGTCGGAAACGATCATCGAAGTACAGCAGAGTTTACATAGGTCAGTCCTTGGATGGGTGACCGTTTGTGTGGCATTTGATATCGAGCGCTTCCGTGCTTCTGAAGGCACGTTAAGCCGTTGGTTCCGGTTATCACTAAATGTGGTAGTCGTTAAGCCATGTTAGAGGCCTCATGGGCGGCTTGATAAATTCTAACAGCAGGACGCCATACACCTGCCTCCGTCAATCCGCACTGGGTCAGCGTGGTGGAGTATGACCCAATACCCTTACACCTTGATATGTGAGAGAAGGCTCGTGCTCAGTAGTGGGACGTTAATGGGCTGAAATGATGAAGTAGGATATGTTTGAAGAAACTTTTTTCCGATAACTCTTTGGTCTTGGAATGAGTCCTGGCGAGGTTTCCCCAAGAGATTACAGTATGAGGCTTTCTAATTAATTTATAATATCTCGATTCTTGTTCTCCACATATTTTTTCCAGTTTCTATAGTATAATAGGTTGGGGAAAAAGTCTTTTCGTATTTTTGTATGAAAAGTCAAGACATTTTTTTCAAAGTTTATTTACATTTATTTACAATATATATGTACAGTTTTGTTGAATAACTTTCTGCCATTTTGTGGGCAGAGACATTATCCCGTTACTGTAGAAACTTTGGGACTTCTGATAAAAAAAACGGGACAAATAGTTTTGGCAGTCCTCTCTTGAGGTCAACCTTACAGAACCTAAAGAATTCTGCAGAGACCGAAAAATGTGAAAATCTGAAGGCGCAAGGTCAGGGCTATATGGTGGATGCACTAGGACCTCCCAGTCGAACTCTCTTAATTTTTGCTGAGTGGCTAAAGATGTGTGTGGTCTAGCGTTATCGTGATGAAAGACCACACCCTTCCTGTTGATCAATTCCGGCCGTTTTCTCTCGACTGCTTCCTTTAATCTCATCAGTTGCTGGCAGTAAAGATCAGAATCGATGGTTTTGCCGGGCGGTAAAAGCTCATAATAAACAATGCCCTTCCAATCCCACCATACACACAGCATCACCTTATTTCGTGTTAGGCCAGGTTTGGCCACAGTCTGTGAAGCCTGGCCAACTTTCGACCACGACCTTTTTCGCACGTTCTTGTCGTACGTGATCCACTTTTCATCGCCAGTTATCAATCTCTTCAAAAACGGCTCGGTTTCATTACGTCTCAATAATGAATCGCAAATGAGTACACGGTTCATTAAGTTTCTTTGAGTGAGCTCGTGTGGCACCCAAATATCGAGCTTTTTTGTATAACCAGCTTTCTTCAAATGGGTCAAAACTGTTTTGTGGTCAATTCCCAGTTCTTCAGCTACATCGGAACTACTAATATGCGGATCTTGCTCCACTTTTTCAAAAATGGCGTCCATTTTATTCGTAACAGGGCGACCAGAGCGAGGTGCATCTTTAACATCAAAATTTCCGGACTGAAAACGTTTGAACCAAATTTGTGCTACTCTTACTGACACTGCATCAGGTCCATAAACATCACAAATTTTTTTCACTGCTTGAGTTGCATTTTTGCCTTTTTTATAATAAAATTTTAAAATGTATCGAATTTCTTCATTAGATTCACTCATTTTAACGGAGAGAAAAACAAATGAAAAATAGCGGGAAACAACTTTTTTTTATTTTTTGCTTTTCTTTATAATGGAACCTTTTTAATGTTACCAAAACAAGCCAGACACAAATAGTACAGTCAAAAAAAAATTATAACAAGTTTATACCTACGTTATGCGAAAAGACTTTTTCCCCGACCTAATATTTTATGAATTTATAATAAGAAGTAAGAGCATGTGCTTTCAGCTTCTAATTTAATAGTTTCGTTAGTATTAACTTGAGTAATTTTAATGTCCATTTACTTACCAATACGAAAATATAGAAGATTGCCTTTGCTTACCTGAAAAAAAAAAAAAGAAGATTTAGCATAAAAGTTATTACAAGTTAAATTTATGAATCGGAATAGGATGACTTTGTAATTATTTATCATTCTTATTCTATACAACAGAAAAGCCACGCCCTCGTTCACGTAATCAAATTAAAAGTGTATTAAAGGCCATTTATAATCGAAATGTTGTGACGATTTTTTTTTGTAGTTTTGTAGTTCTGGTTAGTAGCTATAATTATCTTCAATTACACAAATTGTAAAATTACAGAATAAAAAGAAAATGACAGAAAACTAAAACAATATAACTTTTAGTCTATGGGATTCTGTTTAAGTGGAGTAATTAGATAACTTTATTTTTGCTTTAACTTTTTTTGTAAACTATATGCTTTCCCAATAAGTAAAAATAATTGGAATTGATTTCAAATTTGTATTTCGAATCGGTCCGAAACGCACCACCGCGCAGTGCCCGAATTCGTACTGCGTTGCGAAAATAGAACGGATATTGCTCGTTCCTCTCGGCGAGTATTTTGTCCGAATTTGAATTTTGCCGGTTAACTGGCCCCATCCGGCGGGGCTTTGTTCTCTGCAACTTGGCCAAGTTTTCGAACGGATCCGGTCAGGTGTTAATAGCATAATAAATTGATGGTGTTGCCAGTTCAGAATAGTCATTACAAATATAAGGAGAGTTTTAACAACTTTTTCAGCTTAACTGCAAGTGACAATTTTTTTTCATATTAGCATAAATTCTTATTTATTCATAATTCATTTATTCATGCATGTAAGTAATTAGTCGCCTCGAGATCAAATGTTAAAAGTTTTAAAATTTTCATTGTATTTATATTTAACATGATCGTTAATCCATGTTAGAGGCCCCATGGAGGCAGCTTGACAAACTTTAATTCAGGGCGTAACGCTCTCAACACACCTTCCATCAATCCACACTGGGTCCGCCTGGTTGGGTATCCTGTATCCCTTTCACGTTAGTTCGTGAGAGGCCCCCTGTGCTCAATAGTGGGTTCTAAGTGCTGACTGACATGATGAAGAGTCAACCAAACTAATATATTCTAAGTTACTAATAAGGACTAAGCATTTGGGCATTAATTTCTAGCATGTATTTGTGTTTATGTGAGTATGTGTCTTTATGTTAATAAGGTTATATGAGATTCTGTTTCTATCAGTGGGGACCTATAATTGGCTTCATTATGTTTAGCAAGCTGTTGGTTCTCCTAAAAATGTAATAAATAAATAAATAGGAAATATAACCGATATAATAAGTATATAAAACTTTTACTAACATATTAAGATGTAGCCGTTAAAATACTAGGTGATATCTAGGCAAGATTTAAGAATCAGCTGTTCCAATAAAACATAACACAAGCAAGCACAATTACCAAGCAGCCCTGACAAAGTCGGTCTACCATGAAGGGGCAATGGGCCCCCACACGTCACACATTTTAAGATGCACCGTCATGCCCGGCTTGGTACTGATGTGCATTTAATAAACAAACTTACGATTTGTTTACTTGGAAACTAGAACTGGTGGATGGCTTTTATTGTCTTATTGTTAATGGAAACGTGTATTGATATGTCATACGGTTTATTGTGAACTGCTGTCAATGAAAAACTAGATATTATGATTCCCATGTTATTCTCCAAGGACTGGTCCCTGGTATTTAGCAGTGGAATACATATAATTCTTTAATGTTATAGCTATCTCATAATAAAAGTGTAATCCGCATGGGATTTTTACGGGTTACACTATGAGAGTAAATTATTTTCTAACATAAAATCTTATTATTAAAATTAGTTAATGTATGTATAAGATCAAATATGAGGAGATCCATAGAAGACCTTAGGTTACTAATATAGTTTAAAGAATTAGCAAGCTTATGTAGCAGTGGGCAGGGCATATAGTAGGTACGAATAACGCTAACGGGGGTTACATAATAAAATACTTTAAATACATAGGAAAAACACCCAGACTAAAACAAATATTCATATTTAAGCACACAAAGATTTGTCCTGTGTGGGAATCGAATCCACGATCTCAGGAGCGGAGTGCAGGTATATTCGCATCCACGCCATATCGGTCGTCGTCGAAGATCGAGTTAGTGGCGTGCCATTATTCGCCAACATAAGAAATAAATATCATATTAAGAAATAAAAACATATCAGCCTTATTAGTCTACCTACTGCTGAACATTGGCCTTCCCAACAGCCTACAGTATATTTGGAGTATTTGCCCATATTCACATGCTGGGCAGGTGGGTTGGTGATCGCAGTTCAAGCCAGTATGCAGGATCATCCCTGCTACCCATCATCCGGTACAATTTCTCTTTGTCGACTTTTACTCTCCCCTTCACTCCCAGCGAGATAACAGGAAGCATTATATATTATCTATTATAATTATTACTAATGTCAAAAGATTTCACTCGCTACTTCTTAAGATATATGAAACTTGTTAAAGCAGCCCGTGCAGCTAGATATTATGTAAAGAAGCCGGGAAGCGAACCCGTTACGGGTCGCGAGTTTGCAATTAAGCCACATATGAATTTCTAATATGCGACTTTCTATCGACGAGAAGACGGATTGCTCGTGTATTAACCGTCTTGCTTCTTTGTTAAATGCTTTTAGCGTGGGTTAAATAAATATTCCTATTAGTATGCCTTCTTATTAAAATGTTTTAACTGTAAATAATTTATTGATTCAGGCGTTACTTTGCGGAAATCCATTGTAAGCAAGTGATGGATTAAAAATATCTTGTAACAATTCCCGCGCTACTATAATTTCCCGAAAAATCGCTGAACCGAGACTTCACTCTCGGTTCAGCGTTGGTCGTGAAGACATCGTTGTTCTGAGGCTCCTATCTTACCTGAAGATGCCCTGTGTAAGGGCGAAAAACGTGTCGTGTTGAATCGGTTCTCGATTTTTCGGGAAATTATAGTAGCGCGGGAATTGTTACAAAGATATTTTTAATCCATCACTTGTTTTAACTGTCTTTATTTTATAGGAAGGAAAAATAGAACAAATAATTCCAATCATATCAGCCTTATAAAGTCCATTGCGGCACATTAGCCCCCCTCAGTAGATTACATTTTATTGAGGGTATTTTCCCATAATGGGTTTAAGTCATTGTAACAAAGTTCACTTTCAGTATAGAGATCGTTCTGAATGGCGGGATGTGGCTGTGCCACATGGACATTTGACAAATTTCCATTACCTTAATTTCCTTCAAAAACTCCAAGCATAAAAATTCTTTATGTCATAAACTATCATGTAGTAATGGGTTATTGGTGAAAAGAAACGAGGATTGCGGAGTAATAATTTGATAATTTTATTTGTCGTAAGACAAGAGATGTTACACCGAGAGGCGCCGATATGATTAAGACAACATATATATATGTCAGCTGTCAGTTTGACTTGGCGTTCTATTACAACTAGATGTTGCGTTTGGTTTACGTTTCAACATATACAATTATACAGTCCTTGAAAACGTGAAAATGATATATAAAAAGCAATCAAAATATGACTACACTAAAATCACTACAATTAGATTTAATAATAATCAAAAAAAAATGAATCTAAGTGCCAGCTCCGAGCCAGCGTTCTGTGAGAAGAAATGGTTAGAAACTCACAGGCTTTGCTCTTTTAAATTATCAATTGAGTACTTGAATTACAATCTTCATATAATAATATAGACCTTTCTAGGTGTCGCCCCTCGGACTTTAAATAAACTGCTGCTTAAGAATCTTCACAAGAAATAACAATTTCGCAACTCAAACTTTATTAAGACAAAATAAAGCAACGATTTGTGTATTTGAGAGGGCATGCACGGGCCGACCGGGCGCGGTAACTGTCGTCACGGGTCGCGGCGCGGGCAATTAGCGCGCGCGGTCACCCGTGACGCCACACTGAGATTTCTCGCTCGAGTCGTGCCGCGTGTAAAGAGCTTTATATACATGTAGCTAAAGCTATACAACGTGTGCTTTTTTAAGTTTTGAGGTGACGCCACACTGAGATTTTTCGCTCGGGTCGTGTCGCAATAAAAGTAATATTTTGAGCGATATAGGTTTTATGCTGTTACTCTGTATTCCGAAAAAACATTATCCTATAATTATCCAGGTTGTGCTCTGGACTTACGCTTAATTTGTCTGAATTTCAGTTATAAATTTTTGTCTTATTACTATGACTATTACTGATGTAATAAGAAGTAACTTAGGCTTTTTAACAACAAAATAAGAAAGTATCTATAGGTCAGGAGCGCGAATTTGCGGGCCCGGCAGCTAGCTAATATATGTTGAAGAATACTTATATTTGTACTATATTTTGATATATTTAGTAAAGTTTTCATGAATCGGGCTTCATTCACGACGCACACAAAGGCTGACGCTGTAAGGTCACGTTCGTCGCGCGCGGTTAAAGCCACTCCTGGTATAAATTACTATAATACAGGGTGCGTATCAATATTATCAGTATTACGAAAGAAAGATACGAGCTGGATCAATATTATCAAAAAGATATGAACATCTAAAATGTAAGATTATTTTAATTTTTTCGCTGCTAAACATAGGCCATAAAATTTTTGGACACAGAACTACCAATTACTCTTGGCTGCGCCATCAGTATTAACAAATATACGAGCGAGCGGTTCAAACCTAAGAATAATATCTTTTGGTTGTATAAGGATCCTTTTTTTTTATTAACGTCGGTAACAAAATGCATTTACGCACTGTCTCCCCGCCAAAGGGGGAACGAGAGAGGTGTGTGGGACTCACCACCGGCAGACACGACCGCCAACAGTAATACCCACTAAAAATCTTCCGACGACGCCCGATCTTAGGCAGCAGGGGTAGGACCCCTGCTGCCTAAGACCCTCCTGGCCCTCTGCGCCCTACCGGGAGGTACTCAGCCCCCCACCACGATAAGGTGGAGACCAGTCGGGGGGATAGATCGGATAGATATCCTACCAAGATCTGAGGAGCCCAAGCCAACCCCACCTGCAAGTGGTGCACCTGCCAAACAAAAAACGAGGCTCTGGGACCAACATTGTAATTGGCTAAATGTGAGCATATAATATACCTTTGCCTACCCCTTCGGGGAAACAGGCGTGATAATATGTATGTATTATGAAACCTAAAAATAATATTTCATTTTCTATCAGTATCATCAGCCACTAAACATAGGCTGTTAGTAACTCTTGTATATGTAAAAAAAATATATATACAATTTAGGTTCCAATGGACAACTGATGAATGTCAATATATAACTTAAAAACTAAAGCGCACATTCACTAGAGGCATAAGCCTAAATAAACGGAGCAAGTGTGGGCTTATACCTAAATAATATTACTTTCAAAAACCCCCTCCAAAGTTAATAATAACATTTTAATTTTGTTTTTTTATGTCTCTTTGTGTATCACCCTGTTTACATAAATCATATCAAACAGTGTGTAGGCGAATTTGACAATAAGGTTGAAATGTAGTTTATTTACTAATGTTTAATTCTACATCACCCTGTGTACATTAAACATATCGAACTGTGTGTAATCATCCGCGTCGTGGGCACTGGGCATGCCCTTGGTTCTATTACATTGATTCGAATTCATAAGTGATGACCAAATATTTACCACATTACTACTGTTAATTACATTACTACTCTCCATCTTAAGGTTGCCTGGAAGAAATCGCTGTAAGCGATAATGCCGCCAATAGTATCGCTATTCTTTTGCAATCGTTTACTTGTTTTATTTTTAATTTTGGTGTACAATAAAGAATTTTCTATCTATCTATTATATTTTACGTTATTAATTATACAATTTGCCGTGAGGTACCATCTAGGTATCATCATCAGGCCTAGAATAGTGCCACCCCCTCTCATCTCACGGGGAGTCTTAAGAGTCAACGAAGAGAAATCCTACCGGATGATGGGCAGCGTTATACTGCGTACTGGCTTGAACTGCGGTCACCAACCCACCTGCCCAGCGTGGTGATTATGGGCAAATACCCCCAATATAATGTAATCTACTGAAAAGGCCAATGTTCAGCAGTGGCCTCTATAAGGATGATATAATAATAATGAACCATGTAATATTATTATTAACTTCGTTAATCCCTTAGGTGGTGTGTTCACGTATATATTATATCTACATAAACGGTGACCCGTCCAAAGCCTGAGCTCCGCAAACGCTTCACTTCAGTGATCGTTTTCTCAAACGCTTTGGCAACAGTGTCCTTTATAAATGAATTAATAGAGTTACCCTTGCAAATACATGAATATTCATATCGGAAGATTAACGGCAATTATTAATAATACCAGATGCATTAAGGACGCTATATTAATTACTGATTATAGCGTTATAAAACTCTGTTGATCGAGTAAATTACGAAAGGGAATAGAATATAGCTTTCGAAATCTTTGTAAAGTAAACGGTAAGATGAATCAAAAAAAAGGTTTAAGAAAAGCATCAAGAAATTATTGACAGCAACATTTAATAGGTGTATAGGGATCCTATCCTCACCTGCAAGTGGTGCACCTGCCGATCAACCGACAAGGCTCTGGCGAACATAACAGTGCCCGGTAAGCGGCAATAGTTTCGCCACCTATTACGTGGGACCAACTATATAATTGGCGAAGTGTAGGCGTATAACATGCCTCTGCCTACCCCTTCGGAGAAACAGGCGTGAATGTATGTATGTACACTTATGATACATAATTATGTACGTAGGCTGTAATTTCACAGAGATGTGTAAACAAGAGTATGAGCAATTTAAAACAAAGTTCGCAAAGTATTTAATGTAAGGACTTGATATAATATTTCTGCTAACCTTAAAGGTTAACTGCCTAATGGCATTAAGTTCGCCTTTTGTACATTGTATTTTTATGTCTGTGCAATAAAGATTAAATAAACAGAAGCCTCTGTAAATGACGTAATAGTTTTGGTTTCGAAAATTTAAATTAAGTTTAATTAGGCTTAATTCTGAAACTCTTGTGTACGTTACTTAAATTTAGAAGCCCTACTGCACTGGAGCAGTAACCTGCTACGAGAAGAAGATTACGATAAAACAGATCCATGAATTTCTAGATATAATACAAATATAATAGTCTCGGGTTCAAACCCTGGTGATAAACCTATGGCTGTTCGAAGTTATATGCGTTATTATCGCTTGCTCGCCTCGGAAAGCACAAAAAGTCATTATTAGAACCTTAGTGCCATCTAACATCTGGTTTAACCATAGAATTACGTTTCCCTCTGGGTTGCGCTTCATGTAACAATTTAAATTCGGCCAAAATGGCTAGAGCCAGTGAGCAGAGTCGGGACCCTAAGCTTAAGTTTATTGCAACCGGGATAGTGCTAGGATATAGGATATATTTTAGTTGCAGTTAAGATTGGCTGCAAATGATCTCATGATGAGGCTTCAGGTTATACTCCACCATGCGGACCCAGAGTGTTTTGGTGGAGGCAGGTGTAATGCTGTACAATTAAGTCGATTTAAATCTAAGTCCATTGAATGACTATTATATATAGTGATAAATGGAACCAACAGCTGATGTGGCTTTCGCATACTCAATGTTAAATGCCACATAAACGATCACTCAATAATATATTGAAGTTTCCGACCAATTCACATAGCGAACTAGTTAGAAGTTAAATTCACAAAACTCTTTTGAAATTACAACCCGGCAACATCTACATACCTACCTACTTGTAGATTAGACTGTACAGTACCATACACAAATTCAATGAATGAAATGAACCGGTACATTATACCACGCTCATGTCGTCACCAATCAAAACTGCTCTTCCATTCTCACATCTAATACCCATCAAATAAAATCTACCGTACATAGTAATTTGTACAATCGCACGCAAAAGTACTTTTGTATTAAAATAAATTGTCTATGTACATCATTTTTTAAGACGCAGTTCAACTTTGATTATTATTACTGTGTTAGTAAGAGCTTATACAGCTTGCTATGATTCTGTATCAGTCGATCACGTATCGATAGTATGATAAATGGTGTCATGTCAAAACACAACGGATTGCGTACGGGCTACGGTTAATATAAAAAAAAAACTTGTTTGTAAAAGTCAAACGTAAGTTCATTCACCATTTGATGACGGATGCAATGAGCTTTTTATAATAGCTGCTAATATTATAGACAGTAAAAAAAAGTTTATCTGCGGATACATCCAGGTTTCCAAGAACTGTTTCAGAATGTTACAATATTCAGTATTTGGTCCGTAAGTTGACGTATAATTTGATCAATAGAACCATTTAATGGCCCTAGGACACAGTAAAAATATAGCTAGAAGATTTTTAGTTTGTCTAGAATTAAAAAATAAACTTAATTTTTTAAGACACATATCATTTTTTCAAAAAATCATATTACATTATTATAGTACTAGGCTTATAGTATGTATATTGACAAGTAGGTAATTTAGTCAGTAAATAAGTAAAATGGTCTTAAGATACAGTTCTCTGACAACGATTTCTATATAACGTCAAAAAGTAAGCTAGTAGTAAAAATCCGTAAGGTAATTTATAAAAGTTTTGAGTTAGCAATTTGGGGTATTTTTTTATTGCCTTATAGAATGCTCAGAAACGTAGGAGCATTAAGCTTCTTCTATGGTGATTTATAATAAGTAAATAAACCTGATAAGAAAGCTCAGTGCCGATCTTGCTGCGGTGAAAGCGGTGCTCGAAGTGTCCCCACATGATTGAATCAGAAATGAGGAAATCCGTAGGAGTACTAGAGTGATCAATACAGCAAGATGGATTTGCAAGCGGAAGTGGAAGTGGGCGGGGCACATAGACCAAACCGACCACTGTTAGGACATTTAGGTTAATTAATGGCGACCACATACCAGCAATCGTAGTATATGATGGCCTCTCATCCGATGATCTTATGATTTGATGGCGAAGGGACGCCAGTGGATGCTGGTGGCATCATACTATGATAGATTGATGTGGAAAGCAGTACCCCTACTATGTGCAGCAGTGGTCTTCTTGTGGCTGAGATGAAAATTGTAACTAAAAACACTTTTTACTTAGTTCACCCCAAATTAGTGTAATAAAGAGTTTAGAGTTTTCCTGTCTGAAAAAAAATCTGTGTAAATCAAAAAATACCGAATGATTTAGTTAATCAAGTTTTCTCGAACGACCTGAAGCCTATTTCGTAACAACTGTCATTGTCATGTCTCCTTAGTTTTTTTGGAGTTAAAATAATTTAAAACTCATGTACCAATTTCCGTAGTGATTATACTGTTCGGAATACACGACTCATCCTCGTGGGCGTTGAGACACCGTGTCTATGGTGTTAAGGTATACCTTCCAGTACGCTTACTGTATACTCAAGGATAAAAGTACTATCTTATGATAGGACTGATGCGACTTTTTTATTATTTATTTAGCACATACACAGAAATATATAAAGAAAAAACTTATAACAAAGCAAAATTGTTTACAAAAGAACTAAGTTCTTGTAATTTCATAAATTTATACTAAAGTTTCTGTTTGTAATTTTAAAATAAGAGCCTTTCCATGAAATGCATAAATTTTAAAAATACACTTGCCTTTTTTAAAAAAAAAGTTATGTAGATAAATAAGTGAGAATATTTAAAAAAATGTACAGGATACAGTTCATTTCATACATAAATGTCTTCCAGCTGGCCCGCAGAAGGTAAGACTTTTTACAAATTACAGGATTTATTACCACGAAAAACATAACCAATATTTCTTTTATATTTTTCAATAAAAAAGAAACGAAGTCACTTTTCTACGTGTCAGTATATTGTGGCGAGCAAAAAAACAACTTTACATATTCAATTTATCGACACAAGAACTGTCCGCCCCGCCCGTCCGTCCGTCTGTCTGTCGCGCTACAAAAGTTTGTGTGTATACACTTTTGTATACGTGTACATACACTTTTAGTATAGAGAGTGTAGAGCGTCATTTTGGGTACTGGTGGAACTGCGATTACCAACCCGCCTGCTTTTTTTCAGCTCAGTAAAGCCTCAAATATCGCTTATCGCCTAGCAGATATGTTTATAACTAGGAACAACATCTCAAAGTGGCTTCCGAAACACCGAGCTCTCGACATTAAATACCTTATAAACGGCCACCTATCCAAATAATGAGCTCTATGAGCTCTGCTTTACTTCAGTGATTGTTTTCCAACACCTAGAGTTCAAGTAAGTAAGTAATCATAAGCCAGTTCAACTAGCAAAGTCGATTAAAACATTTGAGAAGCAAGAGTGCTAGCACGAATAAAAACACCAATTTTACACTTCCAATATTACCTTTATTCTAAAATCTTAACAGCGTACCCAACTATGCCCCGGGAATATGCCCATTAAAATCATCCAGCTAAAAGCTATTTAGGTGTGTCAAGTAATACGATTTACGTTGTTCTATGTATCGTATGAACGTACATACTTACACGTTGCAGCATTAAATACATAGTAAATCATATAAAGCCTTTATGTGACTTCACTCGGGTTTATTGCTGCAATGAAACATGTGTGTACGGACAGCAGAAAAAGTGCTATCAAATGTTTTGCACGTGTATAGGACTCCTACCAAGATCTGAAGAGCCCACGCTAACCTTACCTGCAAGTGGTGCACCTGCCGATCAACGGACAAGGCTCTGGCGAACATAAAAGTGCCCAATGAGCGGCAATAGGCTCGCCACCTACTACGTGGGACCAACAATATAAATGGCGAAGTGTGGGCGTATAGTACGCCTCTGCCTACCCCTTCGGGGAAATAGGCGTGATATGATATGTATGTATGTATGTAAATTTCAATTTGTGTTAATGTATGTAGTTAAGAACTAGGAAGTGCTCTTTATAACTAGCCGGAGGATGAAATTTAAGGTTCCTGCAAAATCGTTTCTACTTTTCCTGCCCGCAGCCAGTTAATATTATAGTTGACTTATTTTTTCCTATCCGCCGTGTGGTAACGGCCTAGAATAGTCCCGTCCCCTTTTCATCTCACGGGGAGTTGTAAAGTCGACACAGATAAATGTTACCGGATGATGGGCAGCAGCGTCATCCTGCGTACTGGCTTGAGATGCGATCACCAACCCGCCTGCCTATCGTGGTGATTAAGGGCAAATACCCCCAATAGAATGTAATCTATTAGTGGACTCTATTAGGCTGATATGATGATGATGATAATCATATTTTTAAATTTATAAAGGATGCCTAGGCAACGACTTGGATTGATATTTCCAGTAGGGTATATGTATCTTATCACGGGAGCCACATACTGTTCGTGGCGCACTTTGACCCTAATGTCGGATCTTTTGTGTATGGTATGTGTAAATGCATATGTGTTGTGTGCTCGTAGCATGTAAGACTTAGGTGGTTGGATGCGATCACCGATATTAAGCCAGACAGGTCATCAAGTCTTATCATTATTATAATTGGCGAAATGTGGGCGTCTTATATGCCTCTGCCCACTCCTTCGGGGAAACAGGCTCGAACGTATGTATGTAAAACACAAATTATTAGTGATATTTATCATGGAACTAAATATTTGGTGTGATTTCGATAGAATAATTTATTGAAGCACTGTTTGTGCTGAGTTTTTAACTTTTTATTTATTTACATACTTTTTGTGCTAACCCTCCGAGGCTCTCGGGTTGCGGTCTGGACCTGAATGATTTTTCACCAGCCGTCCGCTGCCGAATGTCCGTATGTGTGCGACTCACCGGTTCTGCAGTAACCACTTTGGGTTCAGACTGATTTCGGAATAACCATACGTAACCTACTTAGCATTATATCTTAGTTTCCAGGTCGACTAAGAACTACATACTCGATCACTGTTAATTTTTTTTAAAGTTCAAAAGACGTGCTTTAGACTTAACTGGTTGTCTACGTAATAAACTTTAATATTGTGTTAATGTTAAACAATCTAAATGTTAGCTTATAAAATAAATAAATACATATTTTTTGACATTTAGCAAATGTAGCATATGACTTGTAGCTTTAGAAACTAAACATTCAGTTCTTAATATTAAATCTAGGTTTTTTCATATTTGCCCGATTTTGTTCCATGTCGCTTTTGACCTTTTTAAAGAGTGACGAGCGAGTCCCTTACCTGATTAAATAGAACACATGGGTCTCTATTAGACGGCAAATATCTACCTAAATGTCCTCTCCTTTAAAGATTTTGATTATGTTTTGTATCTCTTTTTACCTTAAATGTAAAGTTGTGACAAATTGAACTCAGGCCATTGTTATAATTGAGTTTCAACAATAATAAACAAGCTACATAGTTATAAATTACATATTACATAGTTATAAAACACTTAATTATTTCCTACACTCTTGCTACGATATCAACTAAAAAAAAGTCTCGTAACTTTTTCTAACCTTCATTAACATTTCAACCAATTAAAAAAGCGCTTAGATACAAAAAGGTTAATTCATAAAATTGATACGTCATCGTTACAAAAGATATTAATACTCTTTATTATAAACATCTAGGGGGTCGTAGAACCTGCCAGTCACTTAGCTTGAATTTTGATCGTTCCAAAAAGTTTTGTTATTTTTATTTTTTATAAACCTCTTTGCTTTGCGTATCATCTATTAAGATTATAACAATATGGCTACTAAAATTATTGTGTTATGGATTTTAAATCACAATCGTTTTGTTTATCTGCTTATTATAAAATATATTATAATTATGTTTGCTTATTAGTAATAAATACGCGTCGTGATTTGAATCAATTAAAAAGAACCGTTGACGAAATTTAAGTTTTAATAGTTGCGTTAACCCATTATAGTAAGCTCAAAGTAGCTTGTGTTACTTAAGTTTTAAACCTTTTTATTATTTCCTACAAATAAATACACTGACTGGACGCTTATGTGTTTTGTGCAAAAGTTATCTCTAGCGAGGAAAGGCCAGACCATAAGATAGTTAAAATTTTAAGTCGAAAAATATTATTTATGTTTAGTAGGAAACTTATTAAACTTAATTTCTTAATTTTCATACGTTTTAAAATTTAACTTTACTTAGACGACTTTGCGTAGCGATGCTAAATAGTTCTAATGTGTCAAAAGATGCAAAAAGTCTTAGGATTCACTTTTCATTCGTTGGAACCAAGCAGGATAAATTATGAAGTCTTTTAAAAGAAACGTTATTAGTAAAGTCGTGAAAAACAGATTGCATTTTCAATTTGTATGTATGTTCAAAAAATTATGATATATTCATTATGATGCCGTGTGGAATCGGACTAGAACAGTGCCACCCCCTTGCATCTCACGGGGAGTCGTAAGAGTCGACGAAGAAAAAGCCTACCGGATGATGGGCAGCAGCGTCATCCTGCGTACTGGCTTGAACTGCGATCACTAACCTGCTAG
The DNA here is from genome assembly GCA_949126915.1 of Musotima nitidalis. Classification (NCBI taxonomy): domain Eukaryota; kingdom Metazoa; phylum Arthropoda; class Insecta; order Lepidoptera; family Crambidae; genus Musotima; species Musotima nitidalis. The sequence goes on from OX421435.1 coordinate 5,998,738, forward strand.
CTCAGTGTGGTAATTATGGGCTGATACCCCCAATAGAATGCAGTCTATTGGGGAGGGTAATGTCCAACAGTGGACTTTATAAGGCTGATATTATGGTGAATATTATGTTATCGTAAACTTTACTCGACGCACTCAATAGACCGGTACGTCAAACGCTAAGCATAGTTAGGTTCAAGCATCACTAGAGGACTTTCAGTAACCTAGAAATTGCTTCTTACAGAGTCTTCTACCGAAATAACTATGAAGGGTTTTCTAAAGAGCATTTTGGAATACTCTGCCGGCGTATTTCCCAGCTTCATAGCTTTTGGTAGCCTTTTAAGCGGGACTTGAAACGGCATTTAAGCTGGCCGTCATGAGTGGGTGCACTTGTTGCTGTGATTGTACCACGGTATGAAGCGATGTAATTTTTTTGGACTATATTGACGACTATTTTCTATCTAGCAGGATATGCTCATTATGACGTGTCACATTAAAAAAAAATTAGGAGTTTACAAATACCGACCTTTAATATGTTAAAATATTCTGCTAATTTCGATATGTTCAATTGTGCAAAAAGTTGAAAAGTGTTGAAATGTATTTTAACAAATGAGATAAAAGTTTTAACGTGTTAAATTGTACAAAAAGTTTCAATGTGTTAAATTGATGAACAGATCCTCGACAGTAGGTAACGAACTCATAAATAGTTGAACAGCGAAAGGGTACTGTTACAAATGATGGAACGAAATAGTTAATAAGGTAGCGAGTTTATCTTATTAAACGTCACCTACCGCCGTTTGATGGATTCTCGCGGGAGGCCGGCTCATCGACAAATCACCGCGCTGTTAAATGTGCGAGAAATATTTTATCGATAAATGATATTTTTTAAGTTACGTACCTCACTTTTTTTAGAGTGACAGATTTGATATTTACTAGGTGTGCCTGAGCGTGGTCCCAGTTCCCGTGAGAATATCGGGATAAAAAGTTCCATCTATATGTTAATCTAGGATTAATCAAGAAAGACCATATATGGTTTTTGGTCAGTAAAAGTCTGACACACCCACAGCTGGATAGGGCCAATTGATGATTTCCCAACCGCAAAAAAAATTTTGGTTACCGCGGACGAGTGGAACTTTTCTATAAAAAAAATCGTCTCATAACTATGTACAGCATTGTAAATGCAAATAAAACATAATAAGACGTTAACAGTTTATCTGTTCCAATTTCATTCAAATCCGTTTAGAATTTTTTCGTAAAAATCCATACTTTTATTCTACTTAAAGTCTTTTCCATTTATATTATTACTTACATACATATTTTCACGCCTCCCCCCCCGAAGGGGTATGCAGAGGCATATTAAACGCCCACATTTCGCCAATTAATAATATTAGTAGGATTAATTAAATTTGATAACTTCTTTCAAACTGCTTCAGAGGAAGGATGTGAAAATTAAAAAGGAAAGATGGTTATTTAATTTGTATATTTGCTTATTCTTTTACTAAAGGTTGCTTGCGTGCTAAGCTTGATTAGAGAAGAATAGAGTAACAAACTCATCTAGTTTGTTCTTCCGCCAGTATATATTATATCATTGTAAGTAACTATATGAGTATTATGCTTCCATCTGGATGTAAGTTAATATAATTAAGCTCATAATTTATCAGGTACTTCATGGTGGAACTCTTTCAGTATTTATTTAAAGAAAGAAAGAAGAAAGAAAATATTTATTCAATACAAGTTGCAAGAAAAAAAATAACAGAAAATAAGTACAAAATAATAAAAACACAAATCAATAACAATAAAAACCCAAATGTAACTTGTATTGAAAAGGTGCTCACTCAGCAAATTGTCGAACATCACAGAGATGTCGCGACGCTGATCTTCCGTGGGCACCTTTTCAGAAGGTAATATAAACGCACAATATTTCTACTGGTAGGTCGGTTTATTATTAAGGAATTTTGTTTAAATTTATATAATTTGTCTTTTAATAAAGTTGGTACATTATCATATTAAAGATTGAAACGTTTAATTAAAACTGTCAGAGTTTCACATAGCTCTTCTATAAATAAATGCCTGACTACTTTATACATAAGATTTTTCGCCTCGAAAACCTCGCAAATTTATTCAAACTTTTATCCTGAAGCCTGATGCTATATTACATTAATAAAATAACATTGGCAAATAATATCGATATACACACATCACTACTGAATACCAGTATAATTACCATGAATGGCCGATGGACGCGAGCGCGCTAACACAACATTTTACAGCATTTGTCATATAAGAACAGGAGTCCAATTAAAATATATGAAGTGGTCCTTGGTTATAATTTATTTTGTAAATATTTTTACGAGATATTAACAAAATTAATACCTCTTACATTTGTTAGTGGGAGGGGGACTATGCTCAATAGAAGACTGTTAATGAGCTGTGATGGTGATGATGATGATGATGAAAAAGACTACTAAAAAACAGTAGTGTTTTAGAGAAACACCGTAATATGCTCGAGACTAAATAAACGGAAACGATCACGAAGTAAAGCATATTTTACACAGGTCAGTCCTTAGATGGGTGATCATTAGTTAGTTCGTTATCGAACGCTCTTCTGCTTGAGAAGGAATTTTAAGCCGTTGGTCACGGCTGTTATTATATTTGGAAATTTGTGATATTGGTGGCACTTGTGAGCGCTACCAGAATCTAGGAGCGCCACTTTATTAGCTGAAGCTTGCCGTCAATAGAAAAACCTGAACCCATTAGTGGGACGTTAATAAGTTTCAGATGATCATCACATCCTAGCATTGTCCCTGTTGCCAAATTTGAGCTTAGGGTCTAGGATCTGCTATATGGGTTAACCCCTCATATGTTTGAAACACCGGCTCCCGGTATAAACATATCTTCGCCTAATCGGTTGACGTACCGGGAGCCGGTATGGCAAACTGTGTTCTCATATTCGCTCTAAAAAACGTCATTGTATATACCCTATCCTTTCTAACACGTTACAAATGCATAAAGAAGAAACAGGCTGACTAGTAAAGCCAAAATCTCGGCCAACTTTTGCGGAAAAAATTTAAACAAATGTCAAATGAGAAAATCCAGTTACAGTAAGAGTCTATCTCAAAAATGGGCCGTCTGTTGACCATACCGGCTCCCGGCACAACAGATAACGGAAAGTGGGCTAATGTCATTCAACATAAGAGAGGCTATCCAGATTTTAACTATATTTCAGTTATTACATGGAGCGACTGCCGTCTGACCTCCGCCACCCAGAAGGAAACATCATTCTAAGGTTAAACCAGTTGTCAGGATGTTAGAAGGCCCTGACTTCCTAATAACGACTGCCACAGATGTTCATGACAACCGGGACCAACGGCTTAACTTGTCATAGGTGCGCCGCCAGGGTTTGAACCTGAGACCCTCTGAATTTGATCGGTCTCGACACTGGGCTATCGCTGCTCAATGAACTATAGTTTATGATCAGGATTAAAAAAACAAAACAAAACTAAAATACATGAAGTTACCAACACGACACATCACAATATAGACAGTATTTTGATATCTTACAAACCAAATGTAGTAATGACCATTTAGATCATATGATTTATTCACTATTGCAATACTACAACCATTTTATGGCAACATGATATTAAAATCATAAAAAACTACACATGCCTGTCATTTCTGTGTCATGTCAATCACAAATCAGATAACTATGTGGAATTGTACATACAATTTGCAATTTATTTTGTACTATGTAATGACGCGGTAAATGCTACAGCTGTCAATAAATCAATCATAATAATAAAATAAATATTCATATTTGCAAGATCTTTTAGTTAAAATATAAGAACATATGATTTTATTCAGTCACATAGGGTGCACAGGGATCCTACCAAGATTTGAGGAACCCAAGTCAACCTTATCTGCACGAGGCGCACCTGCCGATCACCGGGGAGGCTCTGGCGAATACAAAAGTTCCCGGTAAGCGGCAATAGGCTAGCCACCTATTACGTGGCACCAACAATACTATTGGCAAAATGTGGGCTATAATATGCCTCTGCCTACCTCTTCGGAAACAGGCGTGATTGTATGCATGTTTAGAAAAATATAGGTTTATATGGTCACAGGTTATTTTAAAGCCCGTTCATTAAAATTGATAATAAAATTAACTATTTATTTCAAACAGAATGTTTGTAATAAAATTGTTAATACATGACTATAATATTTTGTAATGGGTATACAATATATAAGTTGGTATAAATAAATTTTCTTTTTACTACTAAGCCCAGCAGCTATCGTTAAAAAAATACCTAGAAAACTATATCACATAATTATGTCATTCTGTTATAACTCAAAATTATATTACACGTAACCAAATTTTATATATTAATTTTGCAATGCTAAAATATTTAAAGTAGAGCCATTACATTCCGATGTTTATGTTCCGGTGTTTAACATCTTTTGAATTTTAATCCCAATTTTCAATTCATTTTAAAAGGCAAACATTTTTTAGAGCGAAACCGTTTTTTATTCAATATGTACTTTATCTGTTAAGACTAATAAATTAATTGTCAACGCCAAAAAGCCCCATGACCAGGACTTTTCAATATCTGGCAACTTTATACCTCTCCACGTCTAGCTTCCATTACTGGGAAGTGTTATCTGGGTGCCCAGTCCATCTTTCATTTTTGGACCTCACGGGACGCGCTGCGAGGCGATAAGAGCGGATTAACTACGACTATTTATCATTTTCTACTTTTTTTTCCACTACCGTTTGCTCTGAGATGGACGAATGCTGACCTCCTTGGATCGCACCTTTTTGCTTTCATTATATTTGTTTTATAAAAAACTTTTTAGTGTCCAATTACATTGCAGCTTAATCGCAATACTTATTAAAATCTTTAATGTCATTATATGGATCAATGCTGGTAGCCGGTAGGCTAGGTAACCGCGTGCTAGGACAGAAATGCTCTAATCGTTAAGTTATTAAACATTACTAATATGACAGAAGCATGAAACAATTTCAAGACAACCTTACGTCACAGACGAGAAACAATACAATTTAATAGTCGTCACGTTAAGCAAACAACAATACCGCTAAGACAATGCCTAAGTTCATTGTTACACCTTCTCTTTCACCGATCAATGATAGATAAGAATCTCTTCAAACAGCTGATCTTAACAATGACGAAAAACAAATGGACCTATTTAAATGAAAGCTTTTGATGTGAACGAACTGGTTGCCTTGAGGAACTCCTGATGTTCTCGCAAATACAATGCCCTATTGTTGTGTGGCTACGTCATAGCTCGGAATATAGGTCAGCGGGCCCAAATGTGGCAGTCAGCTGATCGTGGGATCGACCATTGAGGGCATGCTCCTGATAGCTCGCGTCTTTTGACTTTGCGCGTTTTTTTCCAACGCATTGTTATGATCCGGGCGGTTATAGGTGTGAGAAGGCGATGCTTGTTTGTTTTTAGTTTTTGTACGTCGAATTCGACGAGATTCCATAATTGAAATGAACTTTTTTGTGCTTGGAAACAATATTTGGTTGTAAAAAAGTTAACTGCCTACCAACTTTTAAATTTAGATTAAGATAGATACAGCATAATCAGAAAATTTACTTGTCGGGATCTTCTATTTACAATGTTTGAAAATTCGGAACCAAATTGGCTGCGAATGTATTATTTGATAAAATCTTTTGTATTTGCGATTCTCATAGTAGACAAGCTGTACTTGACAACTAGTAGATCAACAACGGAATAAAGCTTCCCATACTACAACTGGTAAAGGCTGTACAGTACTAGGTTTACCATCTTTTCGGATTTTTCTTCATTTTCTGCCTACTGACAGATCTTTTGACTGAGCTAGAAGAAAATTGCAAAATATATCATGGCTCTTATTTCAAATACTGTTTTGATAGTATCATTGATTTAGTTTTGTTAGTATTCCAGGTATGAACGTTTTGTCATTATAAATTTGACATATCCTTACATCTTTGTGTTTAGGGTATGATGTGTCAATCTTATTCTCCTTCACCTTCATTTAGGTGCAGACTTGTATCTTTTTCCGGCACCCACAAATCATCCTTTTTATTACATAGAACTTTAGGACCATGACAATGGTAACCCTATTCACATAGAATGGGATCGCAAAAATCAACATAACCAGTTGGTGCGCTTTCATCTATGAGGAGCCGGCGCGAGACAATGCTATTGTTTGTTTTCGCCACTCGGCAATTATTGCTGTGCCACGTGGTTTTGTTTACCAATTGTACCTATCTCCATCTGTGTCCTTGGAGGTTTCAATTGTGCAGGCAGCGGAACTCTTTCTTCCGCTCCTCAACTCACGACATCAATTGTTTCGTCATTTGTAACTGTGGCTGACTTTGGTCTGGACTTTTTGTAATGTCACTGTCGTTTGACTTTGAGAAATTACTCATTATACTTTAAATATTGAGAGTATTTACATTTAATTAATTATTTAAGATAACATTTTTTAGAAAAGGCTAGAAATTTATTAGCATTTTATAAATAACATAGCTAAAAAAAGAGTTATTTTCTTCTTTTGTTTTAAATCTGACTGCAGGTTTTTGCAAACTTGTCAAATTGTTTAACTATTGTGTAAATGTTCTGGTAACTGGTGGGAAAACTAACTAACCTTGACGGTTTTTTTGCCCGGTCTCTTACGATCAAGCTCTTGCCCAAAAATTTTTACAGAAGCCAGGACGAATATGGTAAAATCTGTATCATTATTAGCAGGAACCTAATTGTTGTTGACCACTTCGTTGTTATTATTACAATTTTATAAGACAGCCCTTCGTTACATTGCCTTTGAATTATAACTATGCGATCAGAAGATACTTGCAACTGACGTAGTAAATCTTTGCTAATAGAAGCCACATCATCTAGCGGTTATAAGGAAAAACCAGCAGAAAATAGACATAATTACAACTTTAAGCTACCTCAGTTTTGCATAATAAGCATGAAATAAAACTTAGTTAGCGATTACCTTTTGCTTAATTGTTTTCCTTACTCTTGCGTGAGTTTTGGTGTCATGATGAAATTGTATGAACTACCAAACGGTGACTGTGGATCTTAGTTCGTGTGTTATACAGTAAATGTATTTGTTGTTGAATTTGTTTTTTTGTGATAAAAGATTTATATACCTATGATTGTAGCTCAGTGTGAATATATTTTATAATGATCTATAGTCGGCAAATTTTAATTTTAATCCGAATAATTGTTTAAGCTACTTAACAAATTTACAACACTTTGGATACGATAAAATTATCGACTGCGATCGACAAATTAATAAATTTTGGAATTATCGTTAATGTCTATAAATAATCAAGAATCAATATCACCTGAAAGTGAATTGAGTCGATTCATTCAGTCGAAATGTTCTATTTTGCGTACATGCTAGCGGTTATGGCGGGAAATTTTTATAACTTAAAATATAAATTAACCTATTGCTACAGCAAAAATCACACATAACTTTACTTCAGAAGCGAAAAGTGATTACTGCAAATACTGAAATGACTGTAGTAACCAATTAATTGTAGACTTTTTATACCTCGACCTTGTTAACGAGATGCGTCATAGACTGTCGTCAGGTAGACGTTGGGTTGTGTAACGACTATGTCCTGTCAGGTGTTTAATAAAATATACTAAAACATTTGAGCTGTACGTCTGTACAGACACGTGAACAGTATAAGTATGAAGAGTTGAGCGAGGATTGTAACCCTTCTTTGATCAGACCTAGACACAATTCGGTAGGAGTTTTTCCAATCTACCAGGCGGCACCTAAACTTGCGGTCCATCCGATGGAAAGTTCAGCGATTAATTTCAGCCTTTTCTTATAAAGTAGACTGCAAGCAATGATTCAAGATCAGACTCAGACACACGCAAGCAAACACATGCACATAGATTTCGGGTAGGGTGTGCAGTGCTTATTTCCATGTATCGTGTGTACGCCAATGGCCACAAGGTATACATAAGCATGTGGCCCATAGATATAAACATTTTGCAATGGTTATAAACTATAAAGTTATATGTTTAATTTAAAGTGCTAAGTTAAATTGGTAGTAAAACGACACCACATTAGATCTTTAAAATGTTGCCAGTATTTTTTTTAAAGCTCAGTTTTGGTCCGATACGGATAGAACTGTTACCAGCAAAAGAAAATCTCAAAGATTTGAATATTATAGTGTAGTTCTATGATTTTCGAATCGAATCTAAAGTAAACAATATTCCTGATTATCTAAAAACATACTCCATGACTTAAGCATTACTTCGAGTTTTCAAACACTTACCCACCAACTCTTGTCGCTTAAGTACAACTAAGTGATCACTCAAGTCCATAATTGTCCGTCAGTCCTAACACTTCAAAACTTAAGCTCTAACTTATCCTACTTAGTACCTAACGGTAAACAAATATAAGGGATTACTGTTTCTTTGACCCTATATCTTAAAATGTGTGGTTTGACATATTTTCCTGTTATGTTATTAACTAGCCTTTCCCTACGGCTTAGGTTCCTTAAGAATTACATATATAAACTTATAAAGGATAGTTTAGCTTACCTAATTTTTAAACATACAAAACTAGGTTAACTCTTTTTAACATTAGTATTAATTTCGATAACAGTCATTTTTACTTAGCATGACTACTTTGCAAAATATTATACTGTTTTCTAAAATTACCGCAATCACGCAATAGTCCATACGCGATGATTTACTTTAAAATATAATTAATTAATTCATGCGGAGGGAAGCCGATGGATGCAGGTGACTCAGGATCGCTTAGTGTAGAAATCTATTAAGAAGGCCAATGTTCAGCAGTGGACATCATATGGCTGAGATGATGATGATGATGATGACTTCAGTAATTTAATAGTAATTTAATATTAATATTTGGGATTTTTTAGGGAATCTAAACTCATTAAGTGCTTCCGATGAAGCAATGTTTTATAGCAACAAATAAAAGGAAAAATAAGTTGCACACATTTTTTATTTCGTTTCAAGTGATCTTATAATATCTTTTAAAACTAGTATTTTTAAATGGTGCTAGTTAATTTTCAAAATGTTCTGGTAAAGGTTACCAGATATTTATCTCAGAGAAACACCCAATCACCTGGATGTTTAGTAATATATTTGCGTCTTTACTCACACCTCCGGCACAAATGCCACTGACAGATCCCATACATACATTGTATGGAATATCCGAACCGAATGCACTCGGAAATGGCAAATTGACGTACTCGAGTCACTGCGTAAATCACATACGCGTCTTTGCAACACTGTTGTGCTCGTAAACTAGGGTTGGTAATGTTGGCATTCGTAACTGCGGGACTGTTCGAAAGGGTTACCGCAGCCTCGAGACATAGCAGGCTCAAGAAGGAACATGGATGGTTTTTAGTCAGTAAAAGTCTGACACACCCTCCCGCTCCAACCACTCCGGGAGAAGGTCAATAGATGATTTTCCATCCAAAAAGAAAAGGGTTGCCATTCATACTTTCCCATAAATACCCAATTTTGACCGGAGGATCGTGATTCTTGTCTAAAATTATTAAAATTATTAATTATTAAAATTATTAATATTGCACATACAGATATATAAAGAACACAGTAATAAAACATATGTACAAAAGTGTGCCTATTTCTATTAGAAATCTCTTCCAGCCATCCCTAGCAAATTGTGTGTTGTAGTGTATTTTACTATGGTATAAATTGACAATTATAGCCTTGTCTAACTTTTTTAGGTTTTCTTTGTACTATTTCTAACTAAAATAGGCCAGATGATGTATATCTACAGCTACACTGAGATATTATGTAGGTGTCTAAATTTTTTATAAAGTTTATTTTAAGGAGCAGTCAAAATCATGAGATCAAGAATTAAAGAGCTAAATGGTTTAGACGTGCAAACTTAATAAGTAAAGCTTTTTAAGTTTTTATTTTTATGCAATACAGATGAATAAATAATAAAGAGAGATTATATTACCATAAACATTTGACTATTGTTTCCTCTTAAGTGTTATTTGTGAGGACCTATAATGGACCATCTGGCGTTAATTTTTGTAACTTTTCTTGTTTAATTTAGCTGTTGATCTTCCTATGTAATTAAATAAATAAATATTGCAAAATATTTGTTAAGCAGTGTTAAGAAATAATAAATAAATGAAAATTTTATTTAAAGAAAAAAATGTGAAAACCCTGGCCTAAACCCCCATTTACCCCATAAAATTATTCAGAAAATAATCCAATCTGTTCGCAGAAACGGTTTTTCGATACTTTCGGATTAGTCCATCAATTGGTTCCCGTAAAAACTTCCTAACTGTCAGGTGGGTTGATGAATCCCTCAGTTTATGACCGGCTCGGTGTGCAATGTATGTAAATTACTTCAACTCTGACATTTGCAGCGTTAAGGGCGTTTATGGGACAGTTGTAAGTTATTAGGTCTTATAAAACCATGCGTTTAAATTAGCATACATTTTAAAGAAAAATAATTTTACTTACATAGTCGTTAAGTTACTATAATATTATACGCCCTGAGCTCCACAATCCTAGGTAGTTGAAAACGATCACCAAAGTATAAAAGAGTTTATATAGGTCTGATGGGTGACAGTTTGTGTCAAATTTTACATTGAGCCCTTCCGTGCTTCGAAAGGTACGTTAAGTTAAAGACTCTATGTGGTAGTTATGTTATATGTTATGTAAGACATGTTAGAGCCCTAATGGAGCGGCTAGAAAAATTCAAACAGTATGACTACAGACGCTTACCTTGGCCAATCCTCTCACCTTTCGTAAGAGAAAAAAAAGCGATTCGGGTTTTTTTTTATAGGGTGTGAGGAATTCCGGTCATACTCCCCCAACTCAGTAGTGGGACGTTATTGGGTGATAATGTCGATGCGTATATCGTTAAAGTTAGTTCAGTAGCTACGAAGTTCCAATAGAACCTCTGACATGGCTTAACGACCTCATATAATGATAACCGGGACAGCTTTACGTGCCAGAAATCAACTACAAAGGTGTAAAAGCAACCATGTCATTAAAACACCAATCATGGAGAACTACGGAAACGTATTAAGAGAGTATCATATTCTCGAGTTTATGATGGCGAACGGGCCGTATTGATGTAAAGTGCGACTTGTGGTAATTCCTTCGGCCAGGCTCGCACCGTACCTAATCGACGGCCGAAAGGTGAGCGTTCACCGTATTGCCGTGCTTAAACGTGTTTACACACGGGCAAGTGCTGCATCGAACTTTTTCACTGACTTATGTAACTAGTTTTACATCATAAATTGTTTTTTGCAAGTTTAGTAGCAAAGCTTTTGTTCTTTCAACATTTATTAGTCTTTTAATGGCCCTTGTCTTTTAATGGTCTTATGCAATTGTTTTCTTGTTTTATTTTAATTTGGTGTACAATAAAGAGTTTTCTATCTATCTATCTTGTAGTATATTTTTTTATACTTTAACGAAAAGTTAAGAATGTTTACACAATTTTCAGTTTTGTAAACAATGTGTAAAAAATAATTTCAAGAGTCTTTTTCCACATTCATATTTTACTCGAAAGGTAGTAAAGGTCAAAGACATAATGTGTAAAGGAGGTATCTTCTGTAAACCGTTATGTGCCTTTATACTTTTGTCACCGAAAAATGAAAATATCGTATAATTATAACTTATCTCACGAGGTCCGTACTACCTATACCTAATTATTACACTGTTTGATACTTTGAGATGTTAAAGTCAAACATAGGAATTTTTCAATTTACAATAAATTAATGACAAGTGAAGCTCAAATTTAACTGAGTTTTTTATTTTACAAAAAGAAAGTAACGTTTTTAATTACACTTTATGAAAATTTGATTTGTTGGCTTTAACTGTAAGCATTGCTATCAAAAATCCAATGTACTTTTAGTGCTAAAGTAAAAAGTCAATTGGTCTTAAAAGAGATTCCTATTATTTTTATATAGAAACTATTTCCAAATAGTTGTTTTAAATGTACAATCTGATTATTAGTATCGTAAGGGACGGTTTCCGGGTTGAACAAAGGATGTTTTTCAAACATCTCAAGCTGAACTATAACATCTGAGAATAATGTTATGGTTGATTCGCCAACACTTTTGCTTTCATTGATAACAATCCCTTGATAAAAATTACCAATGATTCATTTAGTTAATTAGTTTAATAATTTTGATTTATAATTTACTTTCTCTTTTACTTGCCTTATGTATTTTTGTAGCTGTATGACTATCGTATTAAGACTAATGTAAAGCAAAAAGCTTAAAAGTATTGTATTCTTTATTAGCTCGGGCTTTTAAGCGCGTCTGATTTGAGAAGATAATAAAGTCTTAGATTATTTTGACGAGTTGGCAAGATTTAGGTGTCACCAAATTTAATTCACGACCCAATAAATAACCAGAGACAATTTATTTGGACAACAACCTATTTGCAAAATTTCCTCGGGCATGCGCGTGCGCGTCGCAACGCCAGCCCGTGTGTCGCGGCAATAAACATTGTGAAACATGACGCCTGCCGCCGTTTTTGAGCAAAATATTGCACGTTAATTTAACACAGTACGGTCATTAGCGGCGGGCCTCGCCCGTATGTACTTTTCTGAGCACGCCGGCACGTTTGGCACGCTGACACTTTGGCACGCTGGCACTTTAAGACGTTGGCACGGTGACGCGTTTGCCAAAGCTATTAATTTAGAATAAATACTTTTTGGAACAATTTTAAATTCTCATCATAGCGGGATGTGGACTTAACTCCTTTTTAGTAGTTTATTAGAAAGACGCAAATAGTTCGCAGGTAATTACAAATTCTTGGTTTTTTTCTTTTTATGTGCCTTCTTAAGGCATAGCAAGGAAATACTTTAAGCTATCTTAATACGCTATGGCGTCTCTTTTTATGTTCTGTTTTTAGTTTAGTATTATCAACTAGATATTTCTCTCGTTAGCTTAAAGTATCAGTATTTTGAAATAATTTTAACTGAGAAAAAAATGCTTCTGTTTAGTGACGCTATTTTAAATTAGAAACTTTGTCTATGGTGACCATCAGTTATTTTAGACTGCCCGGAAATCAGTGAAACGTATTCCTATATTTGTGAATACAGTTCACAGCGGACCCAGTGCTCATTTGCGGAGGCATTTTTGTGGTGTCCTGGTGATAGATTTTTCTCAAGCTGCCCAATATAGCCTCTTCAAATTTTTATTTATTTATTTATTTATTATATAGATTTGTACAACTATCATTACAGGTAAGTACCCAATGCGATACTGTATCTAAAATTAAAAATTACAGAGAAGTTTTAGTGTTACTATTTCGAATTCACTCAAAGAACATGTGAGCAAATCAACAATTTTATGGACCTTATTCAATAAAATAGTGACACGCGTTAAAGGTGTTAGCCGCAATAAATTAGTTCTGGCTATAGGTGTTGCCAGGAGGTCCGGGCGCCTCCGCCTCCACACGTATCTATCTGGTACACTCAGCCCCATGTACTGTAGCACGACTGGGTTATGAGCACATCCTCGCAACAGTCTTACCATATAAATCGCGAGTGCCAAATCCCTGCGCACTCCCAACTTGTAATAGCCGACCATCCCCAAAACAAATAGTGTTGGGTACATAAGTGGATAAAACGGATAAACCCCATAAAACTTCATATACAAGAACCTTGTGAATTTATTTTGTATCCGTTCCATCATTGCCACATACTTTGCTTCGTGAGGGGCCCAAACTATTGCATTAAAGTCCAGTTGGCTTCTCACCAATCCGTCATATAAAGCCCTTAATGTGACCGTGTTTGTGAAGCCATGTGCTTGTCTAAGAACCAGTCCTAGGTTCCGATATGCTTTTTTACAGACTTCTGTGATATGTTCACGAAACTGCAAATCTGACGTCGTTGTTATCCCCAAGTCACGGACCTCTTGTTTTCGTGTTAAAACTGTATTGTCCATGCTGTACTCGTATAGCAGCGGCGATTTCGCTCTAGTAAAAGAAACCACATTGCATTTAGATGTATTAAAATACAGTTGATTTTTCTTACTCCATTCAACCACACTATTTAGATCTTCTTGCATTCGCTTACAATCTGATACTTCTTTGACCTCGTATAACATCTTAAGGTCATCTGCATAAAGAAGGCAAAAACCATGTTTGACTACTTCCGGCAAGTCATTTATCATTATGATAAATTCAAGAGGTCCTAGATTACTACCTTGACTGACCCCAGATCTTGTATAATATGGATCCGATTTAAAGCCATTGTAATCTACGTACTGCTGCCGATCTCTCATATAACTGCTGAAAAAATTTAGCAAATGCGGCGTAAACCCAATGTCAGCAAGCTTCCTAAGCAACACGTCATTTAGAACTGTGTCAAAAGCCTTCTTGAAATCGAGGTACACCACATCCACCTGCATACCTGCATCTACTGACGGCACCACCTTTGTCATGAAACTGAGCAAGTTGGAGGCAGTGCTCCTTGCAGGCCTAAAGCCATGCTGCGCGTCTGATAGCTGCGCACTGACCTGCTGATATACGCATCTCTGGATAGCAGATTCAAAAATCTTGGCCGCCGTTGATAGCACCGCCACTGGCCTATACCCACTAACGTCCGGCCCAGCCTTACCCTTTGGGACTGGAATGACTCTGGTCAACTTCCAAAGCGATGGAAAGATCCCTTGTTTAAGACATACGTTGTATATGTGCCTCAGAGGGTTTTCCAAAAGTTTACGGCAGTCCTTAAACAAGAATGCTGGTATGCCGTCTGGGCCCGCAGACCGCTTGGGCTTGAGATGTGCAAGAGCTTGGCTAACATCCTTTAGGGTTAGCGATTGTATGTGCACACGAGCGCTTGACGCGCAGCTTGATTTCGACGCCTGTTGTGCGTTTAGAGTGGGCAAGTCACGACAGTAAACAGACTCAAAGTAACTAGCAAACTCAGTCGCACATTCACTATCACTTAGGTATTGACCATCTTTTATAATAGAATGTTGGCCGAGCGTTGTTCTTTTAGACCTTATGTAGTCCCAAAACGATTTCGGGTCTTGAGCAAACTGTGTTTGAATTTTCTTTTTGTGCTGATCGTGAGCCAGTCCTATGAGTTTCTTTATACTAGCTCTGCATTTCGAAAATTTCTCGTAATCAATGCTTGATTTTGATCGTTTATACCTTTTATGTAATTCCGATTTCTTTCGCACTTCTTTAATAATTTCCCAAGTGTACCATTTTGGGTAATTATATCTCGATAATCCACCCATTCTGGTTTTCAAAGGAACACACTGATTTATTGTGTGATTAATTTTATCATAAAAATAATCTACTGCCTCTTCTGACTCTTTTATACAATATAGTGCATCCCAATCAATGTCAACCAACATCGAGTACAGTAAAGGAAAGTCAGCTTTATTAAAATTCCATCCGAGCTCCCCTGTTATTGCACTATCTGTACTCACACTGGTGGAATAAGTAGCGGTCATATTCGTGCGGCCTGCGGCACCAACAAAGGTGACTGCAAGTGGAGGGTGATGCAGATCAATAGGCACCAAACTGTCATTTGCAGCAGTCACTGTAATCTCCCCACCAAGACCCGATGTTAGTACCAGGTCGAGTTGACGACCTAAAACATTCGGAATTTTATTTCTTTGAGTGAGTTCGCAATAGGACAAAAAATATTTATAATAATTACTAACATTTTGTGAACATGAATATAAGTTAAAATCTCCAATAATTACAATTTTATTATATCTAGTACATAATTGTTCTATTAATCTAAATAATGTCATATATTCATTTTCGCCAGCGTCTGGTGGAATGTAAACCACACAACACAAAAATAAAAACTTACAATTTATATGTACTGTTGCACAAATAAGTTCAAATGCGCAAGAGTCCACCGATATATTACCGGGCGCAGATACTCGTCGAAGCTCCAAGCGGTGAGTGGCTATGAGGAACACGCCGCCCTGCTTTCGCCCATCCGTCCGGTCACATCTTATGATATTGTATCCCAAGGGAATAATTTCAGCATCTTGAATAGATTGATTGCAACCTGACTCAGTGACCGCAAACAAATCCGAACTGAAGGAATCAATATTGTTTCTAAATTGATCTAGTTTTGTCCGCAGTCCCCTTACATTCTGATAGTACAGCTCCATACTTTGACGAGACATATTAGAGTTCTTACGAAGTGCTCTGGTTGGTTTCATGTTTGGGACGAAAATTCTGTTTCCATTCCTTTATCCATATATTTTCAGCCCAGTGTTCAGCGGACAAAATGTGGCCAAAGTATTTGGAAGGAACCCCCAGCTTAAAAGAAGCGTATTTACCTCGCGATTTCAAGGTTTCCACCGTACAAGAATCATTTGCGCATATATTTTTCAAATGTTCCTGTATCTGTGTTTCCGTAGTTCCCATCTTGACGTAATAGAGATGTAGATATTGCCACTTTTCTGATGCTTCTAGCGTAGTCGAGCCCGGGGCCGCTGTGCCACGTAGAACGGCGGGTAGTGAGCGTCGTTTCTTCATGCGCTTAACCTCAGTCCAAGCCTCATTAGACTCGCCCTCATACCCACCAGTGGGAGCTGAAGGTAGTTGGTTAGTTGGGACTATAGGCAAGGAGGTAGTAATAGCAGCCACGGAATCGATTACTGAGTTAATCTTCTTTATTTTTCTTTTCTGGCTAATGTTTTCGCCTATTTTCGGCTTGTCTTCAGAAAAGTAAATCTTAGTCGATTTAGCTTCTTGATTATTGTTCTTAGACGAAGAAGAGCCAATCACACAACCGCCTATTATCGGCCCACTTTTCGGCAACTCGTTCGTCTTTTGACTTAAAATTGTGTTTTGCAATGTATCAACTTTTTTGGTAAGTTCAATTACATTGTCGGACAAGTTACTTACTTTTTCTGTAATGTCCTTTTGAATTGTAGCATAAAAGTTTACTAATAAGTCGTGAATTTTGACTGTTAGACGCTTTTCCAATTGTTCTTGACAGTCCTTCATTTCCTTTGCAATCGAAATATTTATCTTGTTCAAGACATTCTCGAAAGCTTCGCGTTCATTTGGCTCCCTGACATATCGCGCCCCTGTCCGTACTGTTACATTATCCGTACTAGTCATAGATATATCTGGGCAGTCGCTTGCGACACTCATGTCAAGAGTCGGTAGCACAAAGTGAGACTGGCGTACTGGTGTGCCTGAATTGTCACCTTTAGGTACTTTGCTTCGACATTCAAAACAAATCCATATAGATCTTTGTTCAAGTGATAATTTATTAAAATCTTCTGGCGTAAAGTTTGCACAAAAAATATCATAAACTTGCTTACATTTGCTGCAGCGCATGCAAGCGCTCCCCTCGATTATGCCGCGGCATCCCGCACAGCTACTAGTCACTTGCGACATAGTAAAATCACGCAGAGCAGTAGATAGTGACGCGTCGCACGCAAGTAGATGCAGGCAGCAGGCCGAGCGGGCAGCGGGCAGCGGGCAGCGGGCGGCGGCGGCGGCGGCGCGGCGGCGGCCGACAACAACGACGGCGGACGACGACGGCAGCGGTGATTCACGCGAGCGGGCAATGCGTACCACGATTGAAGGTCACCCTCGCAACGGTTTAACAAATTTTTAAAATGGTTTTGCTTAAATCTCGGCTGTTTCCACACGAATTAAAATTCTGATTTTATCACCAGACAACTTACTTCAATAGTTAAAAAACGTATTCAAAATATATTTGGAACTTTTGAGTTAAACTGATTTAAGAGCAGATATTCACGGAGAGAACCGACACAGATGTTGCTTCGAAGCGGCGCTTGATGATATAATGATGATATATCATCAAGCGCATTATTTCAAATGTTATGAGTGACTATAGTAATCAATATAATAATACTTGACGTGGCTAAATACAAATATCTTAGAAGCTTAAAAAGTCAGTTAAATAATCCCTTGACAACAGCTCGACGCAAAACGAAATGAAAACCAATCCAATCGTAATCATGACCCTGATGGATTCATTCAACACAAATCGTTTAATCGTACCATAACACGATCAGGTAGCGCCCATTCAACCAAGATCAGCCTAAACACCACTCGGGTAGCAATTCATGTTTAACTTAACATTTATAAACATTAACCGCCATATTTAAATACGGTCGTGAGAGAACCAGCCGGCCATGTGTTTATATTGGAAAATAATAATATTTTACTAAATTTTCAGGGACTTTGAAAAATTTCTCGTTTATTGTCACACGATTCGGTTTCCGTGTCAGAGAACCATTTCACTTTTTCAAAAACGCATCGCTCGAAAGTTTGACAGATTTGGATTTTTTATATTGTTTCTAACAACTTTCGATAAGTAAAATTTATGTTTGGAATATTGAACGTTCTTCTTTGTCTATGACATTATATATCAATACGATAACTCATGATATAACTAATGACATTTATATAGGACAACAACAAATTTTAGGTTAATATTTTTGTAAAACCAGCAGTAAAATTACAAATCTCACTCATATTATCAGCATTAACTACCTGTTTTATAATACGTGTTAAGTTATTGCAGTAATTTAACAGCAGATCTCGATAAAGTCGTCAAAGCGAATAATCGATTAGTATGCGATTCGAAACATCATCAAGGACCATTAATCGTGCGT
The DNA here is from genome assembly GCA_949126915.1 of Musotima nitidalis. Lineage (NCBI taxonomy): Eukaryota > Metazoa > Arthropoda > Insecta > Lepidoptera > Crambidae > Musotima > Musotima nitidalis. Next base: position 6,017,364 of record OX421435.1, read on the forward strand.
TGTTATGTAATTAAAATTTGTTTTTGACTTCTGCTATTTTTATATTATTGCTTTAGTTAGATTATTACGCTGTAATTTGGAGCATATTTTTGTACACCTATCTTTCTGCTTTCGGTCTTTTAGAACGAAATAAAATATACTTTATTGTCCTTAAGATCATTTAGATTCGTCAAATTTAAACAAACAAAATGAAAATACGCTTTTTTTAATAACAATGCAAGAGATAGGGCGGTACCATAATCAAGAAAGAGAGAGAAATAAAAGCAACATGGAACCCAACCGAACCTGTCTATACACAGATAAACTTTCGAAAATCTAAATAAGTACTAATAATAATAAATATGTGTGGATCTAGTCTAAAACTAGGTGGAAACCTACTGGGAATTGCTATACTTTTCTGTTTATATACTTTTTTTGATAATACACACTTTTAAGTACCTACATTTTATTTTGATAACTTAAATGAAACCACATGTAAACATAAACAGCTAGGTTAGTGATAAAAATGTAGAGTCGAACGAGAAATGAATTAGGTATATGAAGTATAAAACATTTTCTTGTGGCACAAAAAAATACTTCACCGGTCGTAATTTATCTCAAAGAAAGTAGTAGTAATAGTTTAGCATAGTTGCTATGAGCTAAAATATTCAACAAATAACATAATGAGACGTATTAAAATAGCTGTTTATATACATACATTGGGTACTTCTAACTTCATCCTTCGTAATTCCTTTTTTATTTACATATACACAATACTTTTCTTTTTTAAAGGAGTTATCTTATATCAACTATAATCTAGCCTGTCTATAGACTAATTAGTAACTTTCTTTTATCATAGACTACTACATAATCCGTCGTAATTTTTTGTTAAGAACATTATTAGGTACTAAATAATGCTATTAGCTAAAATATTCGACAACTAATCTAGTAAGTCGTTTTATTAATGCTAATTGTATACATTGTATATTTCAATATCGTATATCTAACTTCATCGTAATTCTTTACAATAAAAATATGCTAGAAGCTGAAATATTCAATAAATAACCAAATGAGACGTATTAATATTGTTATTTGTATACATTGTGTATATAAATATCGTACATCTGACTTCAAACAGTTCGGGCGGCGTAATATGCATTTGTATGCAATGCGCATAGGCGCGCGCGCAGAAAGAGGTTACTGACAAATAATGAAGTCTAATAGAGCTACTGTTTGGTAAGTCGCTTGATAAATTACTTTGAATGTACCGGGAGTACATTTTACGAATATTTTAGTGATAATAGGTAGGTCTGTAGATAATATGTCGTTTCCCAATCGTTACATAAAACAGATCATTATTGGCTTTTCTTAAATGTTTTCATAGATCACTTTATCGACAAATATAGTATATGAAACAGAGTCTGATATTTTTCAAGTGATATTTTATGGGTTCAGAATAAAATTTTATTACATTATTTGTAGCTACGTGATAACTAGGTGGTCACAATCAATCACTTAAGTTAAGCACTTAACCTTGGATGGGTGACCGTTTTCGTGAAATTTAGTAATTAGCGGTAGCGTGCTACGGAAGGCACGTTAATTACACTATATTTGGTAGTAGATAAGTCGAAACAAATGCTTTTTAGAGCGCACACTACCCATTGCTACGCCCTTTCGGTATGATTTCGCGTAAGGGAGAAAAAACTGAACCTTAATTTGTGGCAGTAGACCTTTGCCCAGTAGTGGGACGTGAATGGGCTTAGAAGAACTTATACATACAACATAAATAAAAAACAAATCCGTTTAATTCGTTCTAAAATAGCAAGAAAAATGTTATGTCAATTTTCTTTTTTACGTCGTAATGAAACCTTTTCACGTTTTATCTTAAATACAGCAAGGAGGTAAAATACCACAAAGTACCTATATTGACTCGTGTTATAAGAATGTACGTTTTTCTTTACTAATAGTACCTTTCAGTTTATGAAGGACACGCTTGTAATAATCATGATGATCCAATGACGGTTGTTGTGTAAGTTCTAACTAAGACGTAATTCATAATTAGTTATCTAGTTAATCTATCGTGCTGTGGAATATTATAGAGAATCCTATCGCAGTTGCTGATTTTATGACAGTTTATTATTGTGACATGTTTTTTTATTTACCATGCTATTATTATTATTGTAAATTGCTAGCAGCCGCCCGCGACTTCGTCAACGTGTCCTATGTGTAAGTTTTCTCTTGAATCGTCATTATATCAAAAAAAACCGCATCAAAATTTGTTGCGTTGTTTGAAAGATCTAAACATACAAAGGGACAGGCAGACAGCGTATGGAAACTTTGTTTTATACTATGTAATAAAACTGAACATTTTTGGTTTTTTTTTATCAACAAAATCAGAATTAATTTTACAAAAAGCTGATGACTATCCGTAAAATACTTTGTAAAATAAAATATACTTTATTGTCTTTAAGATCCACAGAATCATTTAGATTCGTCAAATTTCTCTTTCTGTTGTGGTTTTTTCTTAAGCTTAAAATTAAGCTAAAGAAGCATATTAGTACGAAAATATATGAATACGCTCGTATGTTAGTTTTCATAACGCAATTCAATATAAGTAAACTGTTGTTTTTTCTTAGCAATAATTTCTTTAAACCAAAGCATTTCGCTGGTGTAACATTACTTTACTGCGGCAGCATCTTATTTCTGAATATCTTACGAATCCAAGCTCAATTTCTTTCTTTCTTTATTTTATAATGGCTTCGTGCGTCTAGCACATTTAGCCAGTGTCAAGTAAGTGATATATTAATAATATATAATTCATAGTAAATGAGAATGAGTGGTGATAAATGGTAAATAAGATACCCTCCCCTAATCCCCTTGAGTCCTCAGTAAAAATGTGGGACTATACTGAGATCTCACATGGACTCCTTGAGGGAAAATTTGAAAAGTGATGTTGCACTGTTTTGTTTGATTTACCAACACTCATGTATATTCACAAACACTTGTCGGTTAATAATCCACCGTTATTACACATTAATGTTAGAAATATCACAAATTTTAGAAAATAAAACAAAACTGCAGACATGACGCTTCACTTTCCCGCCAAGAAGTCCAAGCTCAATTTACACCTGACAATAGTCAAATTTGCTTCTTTATAATATTCCCTGGTATTGGCAAGCGCCTATAGGTTGTATGTTAAAAAATAGAAAAAAGAGAATTTCTTCACATTTTAATGAAAAAAGGTTGCGTTTCAACCAGAGATGTGCGTAAATGCGTTAGTTAAGAACCTATAACATCGCTGCGCTGAGCAAATCTTGGTGAATGAAGCGACTCTATTGGTTCTTAAAGAACACATCTCTCGCACATATCTGATGGCATGCACTTCTATATAAACTTTGTAAATGCACAATGCTATTTAAATAAATTCTGTAGATGTTTCAAATAAATCGTTTTTACAAATAGCTATTTAAAACGAGGCAAAGGCGTTAGAACCAGTCATCCGTGTTCGCGCCATAAGGCTGCCTTCGCGCGTCAGTTTGACGTTGACGTGTGTCGTTGTCACTGACTCCTTTCTGGCAGGCCTTTGTATGGATATCAATCGGCGTCCGACAAAAAGGTGAGTTTGTCTACAATTCTGATAAAACAGAAGGTTTTATTTATGTAATTTGTCTAAAAAGATCTTATTATGCATGTAACATCTTTTTGTTAGTACGATTAGAGTATTTGAGTAATTTCATAAATCAATCTACTTATCAATACATAAAACATTAACTTACAGCGTTATCGTTATTTCTAGAAAAAGAAACAGAAACGTCAAAACGGTTTGCTATCTAAAAAAATCTTATGCATTTTTTTTTTTAAAATGGCTTTGTGCGTTTAGCACATTTAGCCAGTGTGAAGTAAGTGATATATTAATAATATATAAATCATAGTAGATGAGAATGAGTGGTGATAAAGATGATGAATGGTAAATGTGATACCCTCCCCTAAGCCTCTTGAGTTCTCAGTAAAGATGTGGGACTGTACTGATATCTCACATGGACTCCTTGAGAGAGATTGAATTTATATGCCTGTTTCTGCGTTCTTACTCTATAGTACCTATCCAATTAAACAGCTGTACTTATTAATATAACTATCAGGACTAAAAGTAAAACTAAACTGCAAGCATTTTACTTTACAATGGCGCCAGTACCACAGAGAGACTGACAGGACATGGAATATTAAAAAAAACTAGAAATCATTGCTTAATATTCAACGTCAGACCTTGATAGACACTTCCTTTACCTATTGCAAGAACCAACCTTCGCATGCAGCTTGAAGAGAAATATCTTTCCCATAATGATTCATTATTTTAATTAAAAAATCCTAACGCTTTGAATATAACCTTGCTTTAAGAACGACGCCGAACTAACTATACTTAATTAAAGTATGTACTGTTTGTTGGCTTTGAAAATTAATTATGATGTTGATGGCAATATTCTGTTAATTTTATCGATCTATCGTAAATATTGCCCCGCTTTTTTCCCTAGGTACAATGCTGACACACAATTTTAGCTTAATTAAAAAAATATATTCTGTCACCCTAATTATAAGTTTTTTAGAACGTGTGTTATGTATATACCACATAAAGGAAAAATACACATAAATAGCTTTTTTGTAAATACATAAAATAACACCTAGACAAAAACATATATTCACACAAAAAATTGTTCTGTGTGGGAATCGATCCGACGACGTCAGGAGCGGAAGCATCACGCCATATCGGTCGTCAAAATGTACGCTGATTATCCTCCTCATGCACTTCTAACTAGAAAAAATGGATTTGGGCCATTTGGTTCTACGTAAAGAATATATATTCGCATAGTATCAGAATATAAATATTATTGTACCAAAGTATTTTTATTATCATTGTTATGAAACTCAACCTCCGCAAGAGAACGCTCTGGGCGCAGCATTGTGACGTTTTTAGGCTGAGATGATGGTGAAGGTGATGAAGGTGATGAAAGATGAAATATCTTTTTAAATGTTACTAAGCACTTAATTAAACTTTAATTGATAATTTATTAGTATAAGATAACTTGTATTAAATTAATTTGACATAACTATTATAGAAATTGTTAACATGACACACACCGTACAAATTGACAGGCAACTCTGACAGCTGTCAAAAGACGTATAAAGAAAAGTCCCGTCTTCATCACGCACACCTTTTATTCGCACCTAAGCTTTGGCCAATAAAAAAACGTTTGTAATTACAATCTTATTCTGTAAGACATAAGTGTTAGTTACCTAAGTAAAGGTTAAATGGTATGCATTGATATAATGAGTCAAGCGTAGTGTTATTGACTGTCAAAATTTCTGGTTCGCGGTCGCCACCCACTCGCCAATGTTAACGGTAAATTATTTTTGGGGTACCGCAGAGAGAAGTTTTGATTGGACATATTAAACTATGCCTTCTTAAAACGACTTAATTGTGCATCCAAAATAGGGATTAAGCTTTTAATGTGAAATTTTGGGGCTAAATTAGTACTTTTTTTTAACCTACATCAATGAGTTTAACTTGCATGTTTCAGTAACAAATGTATGTTTCACCTAAAGATTCTGTTTGAAAGTGACTTGTCATAGTGACCACATCCTGTCTAATGTGAAGCAGTGCAGCAGCTCAAAACACTAAAAAGCACGGTAACAAGCGCACCCCCTCACGATGGCCTGAAATAATGGCGTTCCACGCCCTGCTAGCCAGAAGTAGGAGTTATGAAATATATAGCAGATTTGGTGTGGCGCTCTCTATCGGACAGTTGTCGAATTACTTAAAAGATCTTTAAGCACTCAATAAATATAAAAAGAAACTTGTAGCATAGATAACACTATTTTGAATTTTTCGACATTTACGTCTTTTAAGAAATAAATAAACAGGTGAGAAGGATTTAGGGCAACCTCCAGCAGAGTGCGGAATAGCGTACTAGATCAATAGTAAGTAAATTAAATTTAACGATTGTTTAAATGTAGTGTTTATAATTTGATTGACTGATTTATGACTGACCGAACACAATGCTTATAAGTTGATAACTGTTACAATGTTTGACACATGCATTAATATCGATCACACACAAAATGCACTTAATTTCACGATTTTGATATAATATAATGTATGTAATAAAATATACTGTAGGGATCCTACCAAGACCCAAGGAGCCCAAGCCAAACTAACCTGCAAGTGGTGCACCTGCTAATCAACGGACCAGGCTCTGGCGAACGTAATGCAGTGCCTACCCCTTGGGGGAAACAAGCGTGAATGTATTGCAAGATTATGGCATAATCCAAATTTATTTTAGACATAGACAGACAAAATATAAGTCTACTCAAGCAATCTTGTGCGGTTTGTTACCGGCGAATAGGAATGCTACCGAATGATGGGCAGTAGCTTGGTGCTGCGTAGTGGCTTTAACTGCGATTATCAATCCTCTGCCCAGCATAGTGATTATGGGCAGATACCCCTAATAGAATGTAATCTATTGGGGAGGCTAATGTTAAGCAGTGGACTTTATAAGGCAAATTTATTTATTTATTTGGTACACCAACAGATTACATGTTTATATTTAAAATTATGCATTATAAGAGTTTACCTAGCATGCAATCCAATCACATGTGAACACAACATTAAAACAAAAGATAACAAAAAAGTATGAACTATAATATTAAAGACAAATAACAAACAAAGACGCACACAACGAAATCCTAAAAACCGTTTTAGTGACAGGATGACTGAATTATATATTAAAATTTCCCAAGAGAGTCGTGATAAATATCTAAACCGCTTTTGCTATTCTCTTTAAATAGAAGATAATAAAGCAATCTTTGGATTCTTATCAAGAGCATGTCTCAAAGTGCGTTAGTAATAGTATGGTCTAAAACTCTCAACTCCTAGTTTTATTTAAAATCGTAGAGAGATTTTTAAACCATACGGAACAACAGACTCTTTAGAAAAAAAAAAACATGAATGATATTCGTGCGTAAACACCAACACAGTCGGCATTAAAATCATTTGCATATTTCAACCACACACATAACATATGTACGTAGGTACGTACGTATATGTTAAAACATATATTTTCCGTATGTGAGGCCGCACAGTTAATGTATTCAAGAGAACCGAGGCGTCAGCGAGTCATTGGCACGAAAACTTGTCTTCGCCCAAAATGGCTGCCAAAAACAAATGAAGGTAGCCATCCTTAAAGCAGGTAAGGTAAGCCCAAATATATGAAACTATCAATTATACTATGAATGAAGCAATATGTTATCCATAATTTTAAATATGGTTCGACACATATAAGTAATTAGTTAATTATTAATGATGAAAATTTATTCAAAATTATAATGAGTCTATGACCTCTTGGTAATTCATGAATATTAACATCTGTGCCTATTTGAGTTGTAAAGTTGGCATGTTGGGGTTTCATTTATCTCGTTTAGGATGTGCGTTAAGAAATCTTGAGGCCTTGTTGAGTTGGAAACTCAGACCAAGTAAACAACATTTTTATTTGGCCTAAGTCTACAAACGACTTTACTCTTCTGGTTAGCTTGTTTCATAAAATCAGCTAATAAAAGTCTTCGTAATCCAAACTTCAATGCTTCTTGTTCTTCACCTTTTCATTATTATAAAATCATTAACCGTGTCATTAAAATATAATATCATTAAAATATAATATCATTAATTAAAGTGTCATGTAAAACAGATCCCTACTTTTTCATATATAACTTAAGAGTAAAGTATCTTAAAAAAACATAACAAAATCGATTATCAGGTAAAATTATTCGTCAACTTTAGATAGTTTTGGGAATTCTCTTTGAAATAGCAGATACTTAAGACCCAGTGAAAAAAACAGTATAATTTCAATGAAGCAGATCAGGATACCCGTGACTTTACATAAATTAATTAATATCAAGTAAGTTACTTAGTTAACTTGAAAAATGTATACAAAATGAGGATAATAATTGATAATCGAACTGATAAAGATCAAAATAGGGAAATAGGGAACGTTAATCGGCAGGTGCACAACTTGCAGGTTTGGTTGTCTTGGGCTCCTCAGATCTTGGTAGGATCCATATATACCTACCCCAAAAACAGAGAAGACTATAATTTGAATTATTTTGGATACCCGTGACTTAAAAGGTAAATAATTACATAGAACACTGATACAATAAGAGATAGTTGATAATGTGAACTGATAAATTGCAAGTCCAATGAGATTACCAAAAAATCGCTTAAGATCAATACGATTTCATCGGGTGTTCGCATTGTGGATACCTGCAGGCAATTAGTGTCGGGGCTTTGCGCTGTATCGATAAATTAACCGACGTCGACATCAAGACAAAACGCGATGCTATCGTCGTATCGATACTGAATAAGGGCTACGATTTCTGATTTCGCAACACAACTAACCACTTTAACCAAACGCGGCTGCTGTGCATGTGTAAGAATATGGATATCTTTGGGCGAAACGGATGACATCGATACGAAATGACTATTCTCCTGTATAGCCTATTTTCCATATTTGTACTGGAGTGTACCTATGCCGGTGGCAATGAGAGGCAAGTAAGGTTAGTTAAAATTTAGTTAAGTGCTGAGAAAACTGGGTGTTTCTCTTTAAAGGCAATAGCCACAATAAAGGGAAAGGGAATAAGGAATTATTTAATGTTTCAGATTTATATTGAATCCAATGTTATAATTATGTTAAATGGTCTTTTACTTATTTGTATGATAGCTGATACTTTTTCATTTATATCACTGGTCGCAAAGGTTGATAATAAGAAATTAGCAGTAATAATTACCTAGTTAGTCTTTGGAAGGCTTAAATATTACGGGAAAATATACATAGATTTGTACACAAAATACTACTACTAAAAAAATTTACGCATACATTTTCATTTCTATTGATTATTTTAGTTAGTCTGGATGACTCTGTATCTGTAGTAACCAGCTATGTTTCTGTATATTTTAGTATTATACTGACTTTTATGTTGATAGTGGTTGATAGTTCCTGTTGAAATCATAAAAGTTTAATCATAGAAATCATAGAAATCATAATAATCATAAACGTATAAGGATTAAAATCATGATCAACACAATATAGTTACATCAGAAACCTATTAGGATTTAAAAAAAGAACATTATTAACAAAATAAGTTTATAAGTAATACAGATGCTGGGAGATACAACCACTCCGACAGATATTTCAGCGTACAACCCTATCAGCCGCTAAATGGTTTAATTCGTGCGCGCGCGCCGACTGGCCATTGGTCGAGCTGAGAGGCGGTTATTGGCGCGGGAGGGGCGACCAGCGGCACGAGAGGCGGAACGGACGCTGTCAAGTATCTTGAGACTGTTACTGCTATGAATATGGACGTACACCGCTTAAATATGGAAATCGCCGGCGAAAATACAAAACGCGGCGGCGGCGGCAAAGGAAATTTTGATATTGCGTCCGAAGTAGCGACGGGCTGACAGGGATTTGTTAACAGGTGGAAGGGAAATAATGTGAATGTAGTGACTGAGAGGATTCTCTGTTTACCGTTTAAATACAGATAATAAGACAGGATAATAATATCGGCGAAAGCATTAGGTGCTTCAGGTTGACATTCTTTATGCTTTTAAAATTCTAATATTGAAACATTATTTAAATTAAGATGCATTCAAATATCTTTTTATGCTTTTGAACTTTGTCACCGGATTTAAACGGAGACGGCATTTTGTTGACTTGTGAGAACTACAAAATATGATTCCTCGAGTTTATGAAAAATTTACTCTATTTCGTTAGTTTCATTTAATGTGGACTAGATTTAGGCTATAACAAGTTAAATTTAAGTCATAAGTACATAATTACCAATTTGTTGAAATTTGCTCTATGCTGTTTTATACTTAACCAATCTAAGTCAGGACTTGGTGTTTCTTTTTTGGTATTCAGTACAGTGGTCCCTGTCATATCGTTATTGATATTAAATAGTTATTTATTTAGAAAGTTAAGAATGAATAAAAGGACAACATTTATTTTACATCATAATAATTTCCAATTGTCTATTCCAATTCAAACCAAACCTTTACAATAAACTCAAAAGCATTTCATGAATCAAGCAAAAAATCGTGTTGGAAAAGCCAATTTCGGTGACAAAGTTTTGACGCGAAGCTACCAGGAAATCATAAAAATAAGAAGGAAAAATCAGGATTGTCGCACAAAGACGGACCTGTGTTACGTAGACAGGACGTGACTCAGTGGAAGTCGGCACGTTCGTCGCTGTAGGTAGACGTGAGGGTGCGGACACACTAGGCAGCGGATAGCGACTATACAGGGGAAATTGATATAAGAATATAACCTATATCTAAGCAAGGCACAACGGCTTATGACAAAAAATGTGCAATAAATATGTAAAGCAGGGCACAGATACATTAAACAAGAAATTAAGCGTATAGTGACGATATAGGTAACGATATTGATGCAAGAAAAAAAGACACTGTTAACTGAAGCACCAAATCAATCTACGAGGTAGTAAAAGGAAATGAAGACAAAGAAGGGAATTTATCGACTCTGAATGCAAGCAGTTTTACAAAATCAAAATAATTTATTCAAGTTTGGCTCAATAGGGCTCTTATGAAAATAAAACTATAAGACTAACATTTGGAATGTTAAATGACGATGAGGATGATGGATTTTGCTCATAGTCTGATGTAGAAGCTGGTGCCTATATAACAACCTCTCTAGCCATCATTGCAAAGGAATATCTATTCCTAGAATATGTTTAGTTGTTCTTCATATTTAAAGAACTAACAAGAAAGAAGAAGTTATTTAACAAATGTACACGTATCTAATAGTACTTACAATATTAAAAAGAAGTATTAAATAGTTCCATCAACATTGTTTAGAAAGCTTAAAGTACTTGTTTTGCTAATGGGCTTACACATCCGTAGAGTGTTGGAGATGTTTGAACTCGGTACCGGAAAACTACGTGGGGACCAAATGTCTAGCCATGGCACCTCCTCCTTGAAGTAGATGGGTAGACCCAAGAAAAGCTTACTGGACGATGTTGGGGTGCACCAATGGGTTTTTCACAAAAGATGCCGAAGACCAAGCGAAGTGGAGACAGAAAGGACGGAAAGTGGACCCCAGACCAGCAAGGCCTTAACCGGAAGAACACTCGGACGATGATGAACTCGGTACCGACTGGTTTTTTACACCAGACGCTCAACCGATAGCAACAAATATAGGAGATATACAAACCCTTTTAGTTACTGATGCTTCATCCCGCAGCTTTGCGTAATGTAACCTCTGCTTTATACAAGGCATATTGTTGTATACGTGCAAATGCAGGTAAGTACATCAATGTCGATTAATATTTAATTGAGGCAGCTGCGACTAAGGACGAATTGAGGAAGGGAAAAAAATGGCGACGACGACGACTGCAACCGATTGATATGTTGGAATCGTATCGGGCCTGATATTGTTGACATTAATGATATTGCGGTCAAAGTATCTCTCAAGTTTATTATTATCGTCAAATTTAGGTAAGAATTAAACTTTATTAGTTATACTAGGCATAACAGCTAGCTTTTTTGGTGCGTTATGTAGATTATGCAGAGTTCTGCCTTTACATACTACACACAAGTTAATTAAATCATTTGTGAAATGTGATTATCTAAAACAAATAAATATGAAGTAATCATAGAGATTAGAGATAATTTTTAGATTACAAATAAATGGTAAACTTTTTTCATACTAAGGGAAATGTAAAAAATGCATCTCATTCTACGTGAACAAAGTTTTGGATATTGTATTAGTTATTTCACAATCAGTAAGTCGAGTACAGATTGTTTATGTGTAGCTTAATATCTGGTATCAACCGTTAGTTTTGGCAGAAACTGTTACGCCTATCGCGAGGACGTAAGTATGCATTTAAAACTGCATGACACTTCTGAAACAATGAAATGTATCACATGTACGTTGTTAAATAATTGAAGTTTTTTTTGTCTTTACAATTTTTTGTATATTCCTTATCATTAATCACTTTAAAATGTCCTTGTTCATCACCTTAAAACGTCACAGATTTTGTGTCTTGTCATGGTGATTGATTGTCAATGTCCTCATACAATTACAAATGCGATGAATATGAATTCCTTTCTCTTATGCCCCACTCCAAGAAGATAATTTTGGATTTAGCAAACGATGAACTTCGATTGTTTAAAGATATTTTGAATATGAACTTTGTTGTACCTGAAAAATCTTGGAGATCTTTAATACTTGTTTTATGAGTACTGCTGCTAACCTGTACTGCTGTCAGATTCTTCAAAAACGAATGATTCAGATATTTTACCAATATAATACATTATCAAACTTAATTTTTTTTAATGAGGATAATAATGCTTCAAAAAGTTCCATAAATTAAAGTACTCGTAAAATAAATGCGTAATGACTTACCGTAACCGTAATAGTTTTAATAAACGAATGGTTCTTACAATTTTCCGGTGACATACAAGCACGTAATCTGTGATAGTAAGTAGAAACTACTTTCTATTTGACTGAGTGAAGTCTTCACATAAAGTATGCAAAATTTGCCGCCACACCTTAGGTTTCTATGAAGTTACAGTCTAAACCGAGAGCTTACTCTCCCATACGCTTTATTGCCGCAACAAAGTATGCGATTATGGCAAAATATTACAAATTTGATTGTGGTTGCTAGTCATTCTGAGTTTTATCTTCAACCTTTAGAACCAACTGCATCCTGGCTTTCCGAGTATCCTACTTAGCTGAGATGAGATTTTGGCTACGATAGTGAGAATTTTCCATTTCAGTCTACTCTGCGCTGCGTCTCTCCAGTTATCGACGTGATTGTGGATCTATCGTAGCCTCGTCTTCCAAGCGTGCTGTAGTACTTATCGTTGGCTACTTAGTCGTCTTAAACACGCTTAATTTACCTAAAAATGAGGGCTTTATGGTAAATCAAATATCTAAAGTTTATCAATGATAGGCAATGCAACAGATGCAAATGCAATAGATGCAGAGAGACGATCGACACCTCACGACTCTCTCCCATACTTTGCAAATTAAAGACCACAATTATTGGAATCGCGGTATGATCAAGGACAGTAGAAGTTTAATAGATGCAGATACATTAGGTATGGAGACATTAACGATAAAAATCTATCTATGCATATGTGGTCGACAATAAAAATTACGTACAAGTTAATGCCCTGTGTCACGTACACAACATGAGTCAATCGATATAAAATCACTAATAACCAGACTTACCATACGAACACAATCGAGAACTTATCGATTCATCGATTGTCCCGCGACGCGTGCCAAACAGACCCTATTCGTGGGGGCATACGATTAATTTATTTATTGAAATCAATACTAATATCTGCCAAGACAATAGCCCCAAATGAAAATGCGTACTCGCTTATGGCATGTCGGAATGCTAAGTGAAGCGGTGTCATTTATTCAATACGCCATTTTGCATTCGATTTTGAGGTTATTAGATGCAATCGGAATGCGTGCGGCCATATTGGATTTCGATCGGCTATATTCGGGCATCTTCGGCCTAACAGACGCTGTTTTGGCAACTGACGTATGTTATAGTACAGTCATAGATTTCTGAGAAGGTAATTTTAAGTATGTATATATGTCACCCATCACAAAGCGTTGATTTTAACAGCCACAATTAAATTACTCGATGTATAATTCATTGCATACATTAATTAATTAGTTGAGGGGACCAATTGCCACTTCACTCTTTACGTTTCGGTATCAAACCATTTGATTCCCACTTAGGATATAGGTAGTACTACGATTAAAGCAAAACAAAAAACGCTAACTTTATAATATACTCGAGAACTTTCGTCTTATTGTAAAAAAACTAACCGAGTTGAACCGAAAACTTTAACTTTTCAAATTATACCTGATTTATTTTTAAACAAACCAATATAATGTAACTTTTCTTTGTGACGTTATGTTTCAAAAATTTATCTTTTTACATTTGAAATTAATCCGTACTTATAATGTAAATGTAAAATAGATAAAGAAAATAGGTGCTTATTAGCAAGTGATGGATTAAAAATATCTTTGTAACAATTCCCGCGCTACTATAATTTCCCGAAAAATCGAGAAACTATTCAACACGACACGTGTTTCGCCCTTACACAGGGCATCTTCAGGTAAGATAGGAGCCTCAGAACAACAGAATAGATATTTTTAATCCATCACTTGCTTACAATGGATTTCCGCAAAGTAACGCCTGAATCAATAAATTATTTAGCTGCTTATTAGTCTATCTGTCAATAACCTTTTTACACTAAAAACGCTTAGCCTATTTAAGAACAGGGAAGAATGTAACTGCATTTCAAAGCAATAAAGTAATTCACACAAGAAAAGCTACGTCCGACTAATAATGATATATATTACGACAACGAAAGAGAAGCGTATCCTCAATCCGTTTGGCAAATAAAGATATATAAAATGGACACGAAAGACATATTCACAGCAGCGTATCCACAATTTGTATAGAAAATAAACCACACGCCAAAGCTCTTAAAGCTAGCAATTAAAGTGATTTGTAATCAAACTCTGCTTACCGTCCGCATCTATAGTCACGAACACACTCGATTAAGTTACACTAAAACGTTAAATGTTTGTCTTCCAGGTCAAAACTATCTGTTATCTCCGACCTTTAGCGGTGTGTCACTTTGTTTTACGATATTACTAAGCTCTATCGTTAATCAACGCCCACCTAACACACTTATATGAAATGTATAACATCGACTGCAATTCTATGCCGTTTGGTATCGAGCTAGAATAGTACCATCCCCTCTCATCTCACGGGGTGTCGTAAGAGCAGCGTCATACTGCATATTGGCTGAATCTGCGATCACAAACCCGCCTGCCAATCGTGGTGATTATGGGCAAATACTCCCAATACACTGGGGGGCCAAGGTTCAGCAGTGAACTTTATAGTACTATAATGATGATATTGACTGTATATTTTACGGAGCAAATGCGTAAAAAATATTTTTAATGCATGCATTTCGGCATTGTGAACATTCTGCTGATGGTAAGCAGTCGATGAAGTTATAGATTTAGAGCGCTTTATACAGTGATATGAGCACGGTAACAAGCACAGCTATTCATGGCGGTTTGATAAATGATATTGCAAGACCCGCAAAAATCCCTGTAGTTCAAAATGAATTTAAAGAGGACAGTCTCTTGATGGGCTTAAGTTTATGGAAATGTTGTGGCATTTTATTTATTTCCTATTAGGAATATGTACAGTCTAATTTGTTTACAATAAATAGACATAAATCACGCCCGTTTCTCCGAAGTGGTAGGCAGAGGCATATTATACGCCCGCATGTCGCCAATTATATTGTTGGTCCCAAGTAATAGGTGGCGGTCTATTGGCGCTTCCCGGAAACTTTTATGTTCGCCAGAGCCTCGTCCGTTGATCGGCAGGTGCACCACTTGCAAGTGAGGTTGGCTTAGGCTCCTCAGGTCTTGGTAGGATCCCTATACACCTATTAATCCTGTCAATAATCTATTAATGTATACCTATTAAATGTTCCTGTTGATAATTTCTTGGTGCTTTTTCTAAACCCCTTTTTTGATTCGCGTCACCGTTTACATTACATTTTTAATATACATAGAATTAATATCAAACACTTCCATTCTTCAGAGGTCACGTTAAAATTCCAGCTATCAGTAAGCTTGCAGTCTTTGAGGCAAGTTGAGGGCCCCGTTAGGCGATTTGAAACATTTAAATACCAGGATGCCTTTGACCATCTGGACTGGGCCCGCTTAATTCAGTATGACCTATAACCCACTTTATTGAGCTCCAATAGAAAATTTATAATAATGGAAAAACTATATTTAAATAATTTGTACAATGAACGGCCTTATTTCTCACAGGGATTTCTTCCACAGTGGTTTGTGAAAGTAAGCCCACTACAATAAATATTTAAACCAAATAATAAACAGAACCAAACAAATAATGTTAAAATTTAAATCATAAAAATTTTTGGCTTGGAATACATAGCGCTCATTCAAATTACATAAATCTACAACTAAACACAAACGTCATTCAAAACAATAATTACGAATAATATTAGCATAAATCACCATTTCATGAAAATAGTTATAACTTATTATAACAGCTATCTGCTGCCGTAGAATCGATTAATCTACTATAATAATTTGTCGTCACCCGTACTCAGTCGCCTACTTATAACAAAATAATGTATTCCTCAGTTGAACCTACGTGGTGCGTAGGCGCATGTGGGGAGTAAACGGTCTTGATACTTCATAAGTTCAGAATCGTTCCTCAATTTTTAAATGATTGATATTTAAGAAAAAATAAATTAGTTTAATTAGAAAAATAAAAATTAAGGGTTTAAACTAACTTTGGTTTATACTAAGACCAAACAAAAAAAAGTAAAATAATAAATTGAAAGTTTTACATTCCTGCTTATGGATATTTTTAGTCAATAATATAACAAAAATAAATTAAGAAATATTTACTGTTGTTTGTAATTTAGGTTCGCATTACTATAGCATTTACTATCTATCCTTTCCACATTGTGAGACAGTCTGAATTTGAATAATATTATCAAATTTATTTCAGAAATTACAAGAAGTCTTAAATTTTGCAAAGGGGTTTCATAGCTGCTTACTTAGACGGGATTTCGCATAAATTCAAACGCTAAGGGATAAAAAGGGGTGGCAATGTTTCTATAAAACTTCATGTTGCTAGGACATTATTATATAGCGGTATCTACTACTAAAGCTTATTATGTAAAGATATTAAAATATATGTAAATATTTTTTCAAAAATTCCTTGCAAACGAGTGAAATAGAAGGTTTGTATGGAAAATGTTTTCAAGGCTATCTACTCTAAGCTTAACAATATACTCTTAACTAAAATTATTAAAAAATATATATATTCATCAAATGACCAAACAAACAGATCCGACTATAATATAAAGTACAAATCGCAATCAAAACTTGGTAAGCGGCGGTTGTAATATAGTTTTGTATAAATGCTATACTGTAGACTGCTATAGAGGTAGGTAGCAGTGTCGTGACCCTATTGGCAGCGTGAGTCATGTCGCGGCGCGTGCGCACTTTGACGTTTTAAATTTTGAATGCTATTTGATACGTTCACTGGAGTTAAGCGGAGATCGCTATGTTCGCTATTTGAATGACTGACCATTTGAGTAACATTATAGTAAAAGACTGTTCGTTATTTACATCTCGCGAATTACATGACTCATTAACCCCCTTTTGGGAAAGTTTATTAAAGATAAGGTGAGTTCGCTGGGTTCAGTTTTTGATTGGGTGACCATTGGTATAATGTGTATCTTTAAATGACTTCACACGAATTTTATGTTAAGTTGTCCGTCCTAGTAGCAGCTAGTCACATTTGTATAATATAAATAAATAAATATTTTCTGACAATTGCACCAATTATTTAGTTTCAAGATAAGTATTCCTAAGAAGTTGTCGTATGTATACTAAATAACGAATAAACATACATATTTTTTTTTTTGTAAAAATATACTTAGTATACATAGGAAAACACCTAGACCAGATCAAATATTACACAAAGATTTAACGAGTGTAGGAATCGAACTCTTCAAAAAGGAATTCGCTTTTGGAATACTCCGCCACAGAATCCAAATCATATAGTACTAGGCCATTTCATCGGAGCCTTTCCAGCATTTATTTATTACCTATATGAGATGGAGGAATTCAAATTTTTTTAAGGACTGCTTACCATCAGTCAGGATTTGGCCATCATTTCGAATCACGTTAAAATTTCAAAAGAAAAACTACAAGTTCTAAATTCGTTTTTCTTAATAACTTTTCCTCGATATTTTATTATAAATTTATATTTAAACAACAACTAATGCATTAGTCGACAGATTGTCCGGTGTATGAATTGACAGGAAATACCAAAGCAGTTAAGTATAGATTTCATGGTTACCGTACTGTAACCAGAGGCGAAAATTGAGTCTAACTGCCGTGCTTACCGGTGTTAGTTAATTTATGTGCATTTTATTGAAATATGTTTTAAGTTACCGGCGTCCATAGTACTTTTAAAGCCCATATTTCAATACCCTGACCCTGTAATATGAAATTGTTATCGATATAGTGTAAGAAATCATAACCGCTTATAATATCTCGCTATTGGTCTAACTAAATGAACTAAACTGGGGCTTACGAGCAATTGACCGGTAGTGGTTTAAGTAGAAATTTTGTGTCAGATGGATTTCCTTTAGTACAACTTTTATTTCTTTTATTTAAATAACGGTTTTGAACGACAGCACTTTTAGCCAGTGTCAAGTAAAAAAATAATAATAAGAGATATATTAATAATATATATTTAACAGTAAATGAGAATGTGTTAAATATAAATTTTGAATCCTGCGCCTGGCAACACCTACTCTATACTCTCTGCTCTGTTTGACACAATAGTGAATGTTCGTTTCCCACGCTTGTCTAAAATAATAAAGATAAAGTAATAAATAGAGTGGTTATTATTTGGATTAATCTATCAGGTTATGGGCCCAGAAAGCCCAGAAATACGAACAGTGCAAAATCTCACAGTGAAAACAGTGATTAAAGATATTGTGTGTAACATAACCTCAAACGGACAACGTGGAAATTTTTCCTTCGGAACTTTTGCGAAGTAATCGTATCTAATCTGAGTGAATTCATTGAAAATGGCTACAAACAATCAATTGGCGTTAATTGAAAAGCTATTTGGCCGTGAAAATTACGTAACTTGGCGGTTTGCAATGCAAACATACCCACAACACTAAAGAGACTATGTGGATCAAGCAATTTTTGTGTGATATTGATCAATACAAACAAAATTCAATGTGTCTTTGTTTGGACAATCAAAGTGCTATTAGTGTCATTAATCTATCAGAATGAATGGTGATAAAGATGATAAATCAGGTACCCTCCCCCTAAACCCCTTGAGTCCTTATTAAGATGTGGAACTATACTGAGAAATCACATGGACTTATTGAGAGAATTTGAAAAGTTATGTTGCACTGTTTTGTTTCGTTTACCAACACTCGTGTACGTTCACAAACACTTAACGGTTAATAATCCACCGTTATTACACATTAATGTTCGAAATATCACTAACTTTAGAAAATAAAACAAAACTGCAGACATGACGCTTTACTTTCCCGCCAAGAAGTCCAACGCTTAAAGAGGTAACCTTTCAAAATTCACTGTCACGAATATATTCCAAGATTTATACACTAGTCATGTTCAATAAGCATTTTAACCATAGGATATTTCAATTTTCAATAATAGGCGGCAGCATAATTAACAAGTCTATTATATCTCCGCGTAGGTGCACTAAGTGTGTACTTAAACCACTTGGTTATTAGTCAATTACATGGTTTTAATTGAGGTAAGGACCCGTCCAACCGGTTTTGGCGTACAGTTTACATAACACTTTACTATAAAATAGTTGACTTACGGTTTACTTTGTCGGCTAATAACCTACGCGTTTTAGATGCATGTCTAAATTTTATACGTTAAATACCTAAAGCATAACAATTCTAAATTTAATTAAAATTTTAATGTTTCTAATACTTAATAATTTGAATGAACTATTACGATTTCTATACGTCAGCTCTATAACATCCACTGAACACGGACCTCCTCTCAAGAACCACTATGAGAGGGATACAGGTCACAGATACCTATCTTTAGCTTAGCTATATCTCCCTATTACTAAAATCGTATTCGAAATATACTCGCAAAAATATGTAAGGCATTTAATCTTATGCCTAAGCCATCTCCAAATTTTTGCGTAAATTTCTATGCATTCAAGCGTGAAAATCTTGAAAAAAGATCATAATTTACTCTACACACATGCTACGATTGCTATCACTAGATAACACTAAGAATATGATTCTTCATACAGTATAATAGTCTGTACAGAGATTCTGCGCAAATCCCCAATCTCTATGGAATACCTCCCAAGATGACAGCTACCTTTTAAGCCCTACTTTATGGCTCACATAAAGATATCTATCACTAAAACATAGCAATCTGTACTCTATTTATACCGCCAATAAAACTATAATGAGCGCAGTGCTAATATTGTGACGGATATCAGATCTAACAAACTGAATTAATTGTATTATTAAACTGATCGTGTAATGAATTACAAATTGTGTTTGTCGGTTTTTTTGTTCTATCGCGTTCCCGGAATGGTTTTCGTGTATTCCAAGTGCGGTGGTGTTCTTCGGAGAAACAGTACGCCTAGGTTGAATTCTAGATAAGAATTTGGACACTTGAATCTTGAAGTGGTTATTTTAGAATGTAAGGATGGTTTCTGTTTTTGCATTTCATTACGTATACAGTAATGGCGACAAGTTATAATTTAGTTAACTATGTTCCAATAGTAGTTTAGTAATAAATAGTATTTTTAGTTTAGTTTCTCGCGTGTAGTTTAGTAAATAGTCAGTATGTCTTATGTATAAAACTAGTGCTTGAAAGACATACTCGTATGATGATGGAAGACCAGGGAACTTATACAAATTAACACTTGACAAAAGTAGATAAATTAATGAAAAAAAACATATATAAAAAATATATGGATCACAGATGAAAATCTGACAATTAAGGCAATTAAAACCAGAAATAAGTTAAATACGTATCGGATAAAATGCTCAGTATTCTGGTAGACGTTGTTAGACTTGGCTTGTCAACTTGGCTAAATATCTACCACATATTATTATAGTGATAACAGAAACCAACATATTAACCTTTTTTGAAGCACAGTGACTTTTGAAGCACGTAAGTAATCTGTCATCTCACGGGGAGTCGTAAGAGTCGAAGAAAAGAAATACTACCGGGTGATGGGCAGCATCATACTGCCTACCATACATACCTGCGTACTGGCTTGAACTTCAATCATCAACCCGCCTGCCCAGCGTAGTATTTATATCCCGAATAGAATGTAATCTATTGGGGAGGCCAATGTTCATCAGTGGACTCATAAGGCTGATATGATGAAATAATCTTAAATGCCACACGTTTGGTCACCCTTCTAAGAACAGACCTCTTCCACTTTTTATTACTTTAAAAAGTAAAAAAAATATTTATTTCATAAACTATTATACATAGTACTTGAAAACGTCATGATTACAAATGAAAAAAAAACAATCGAAATAATATTACACTAAATCACGAAGCTTAGATTCACTTACATGCAAAAAAACAATTTAAAAACAAAAAATAATTAAGTGTAAGTGAATCTAAGTGCCAGTTCCGAGCCACCGCTCTGTAAGAAGAACTGGCAAGAAACTCACAGGCTATGCTCTTTTAAATATGTCCATTAGTTTGGTACTAGAATTACAATCTTCATTTGTCTGTGAAGCTATACAATGCAATATAACATAACCTTAACAATATTTATGTTTTCAAGTCATTCATATTAGAATAGCCTGTATGAAACGGCAGTTTAATCCCAAGCATTTTTATCTGCCATATAGTCTTTAATAGAATAGTATCCCTTTGAAGACATTTAGTGATTGTAACCACACACCAAACTACATACCGCGGAGATACGAACGTACGGGAAATAGTTGTGCATTTAGTAGCGAAATTTTCATTGATTGCAATAAATATAACATAAACTTCTCCAGACAAGACCATAACAAAATCAAAAAAACCTTTACGCGTGCTCATAAAATGTCCAGTTTTAAGTAAAACCATATTAATTATACGAAGCAGCAACATCAAGATAAATATTTGTTTGACTGACAGTCGTACCAACCATATTTGGTTGCGAGATAAAAATATAATCCAAATCTGTCCGGAGACATGCTTCTAAAGACAGAAATGACAAATTTGGTGAGAATTGCCCGAGATATGCTTGGTGCAAATGTCAAATAAATACGGCTGACAGCTTACTAATACTTTATCTAACGAGTAAACTGACACCAAATGCCATAAATGGCCTCTTGGAGTACAGTAAGTTTGACATGTGTATGTTATAGAGAAAAGATGTATTTTATTTATAGAAGAAAATGGCGTCGTAGAAGTATATAAATTCAAAGATTTTACACATCGCTATCTAAACTAAGAAAAGGTATTAAAGAGAAACTATGAAATAAAAGTAGTATTCTATTTTCCTTGGATGTACAAACGTAATCTCACGCCCATATTTACCCCATTTGGGGTTGGCAGAAACCTTCCTATATCAATTAAAAGAAGTAGTTGTAGCAAAGTTTATTATTAGCACTCATATATATCTAAATTTTGATATTGTTGTTTGTTAAATTAAGAAAATTGAAATTTGTTATTATTATTATTTTTGATTCTATTTTGTGGTTTGTTTTTGTTGGCAGTAAAATGTTTGCTTGTTTACTGTTTCGTTTTTGCTGAGGTGTCAATTTTCTTTCTAACTTTTGTAATTTCTGTTTTTTTACGTAGTCGCTACTATGTTGCGAATCCAATGAAACGGGTGGCTGTAAAAACCAGCGCTGCGCATAGTAGCCTACTCTGTGCAGCATAAGCTGAGCTCACTCCAGTTGCTCTTAAGATTATTACTATTTTCAATTTTGTATTTTGTCATGTTTATATTTTCCTTAAAAGCAATAAATTATTTTTATTTCTTTTATTTTATTTATATATATGAAACGTGTCAGATGGTGAAAGGTGGCTAGCCTTTCGCCCCCATTGACACTAAAGTAAAGTAAAGTAAAAAAATTATTTATTTCATAAACTATTATACATAGTACTTGAAAACGTCATGATTACAAATGAAAAAAAAATACATTCGAAATAATATTACACTAAATCACGAAGCTTAGAATCACTTACATGCAAAAAAAACAATTTAAAAACAAAAAATAATTAAGTGTAAGTGAATCTAAGTGCCAGTTCCGAGCCACCGCTCTGTAAGAAGAACTGGCAAGAAACTCACAGGCTATGCTCTTTTAAATATGTCCATTAGTTTGGTACTAGAATTACAATCTTCATTTGTCTGTGAAGCTATACAATGCAATATAACATAACCTTAACAATATTTATTTTTTCAAGTCATTCATATTAGAATAACCTGTTTGAAACGGCAGTTTAATCCCAAGCATTTTTATCTGCCTGCTTTTACTTGCACTAGGAGTGCAAGTGTTTTCTTTGATAAACGATTTCGTATTTATAAAAATGTATCTTCAAAGCACCATCTAACCTACTCAGAGATAAATTTCTGGGACCTACTAGCGAAAAGGGGTATTCTGTTTTTCTACAAGAAAAAAGAACGTGACGTAACCATAAGTAATGTATCTACTAAATATAATTTAATATCTAAAGAAAATTATTGGGAAAACGACGGTAACTATTGTAATAATTAGCGTTCGTTTATTAGGAAAAGCGATGACCGCAGATTTTCAATATTCACAGCGAGGCACTACAAGATAATGTTGCTAGATAAAAGTCCTTTATATGTCGATACCGCTCACAATGACATATAAGAATGTTGTCACAAACGAATGCCTGACAGTTCATAAACTATGTAATTAACCATATGTGGCGTCGAATGATTAAATTATATCTTTTTAAAGAAACTATTAACAAATAAGTATTGCCTATAACGGTGTATAGGCGTTTTAATGTTATTGTTGGTACAAGCTTTTTTTTAATGCCTTTTGTAAAGTTATTTGCGATAAAGTTGAATGTAGCTCTGTGCTTAAGGTTATATTATATATTAGTATGAGATACTTCCGCCCATAGCTTTATTGATAATTTCATTAACACGTTACTTCGTTAATTTTGTACGTTTGTTTTCAATATTGCAAAAATAAAATCCAAAGTCTCGACTGTTACGGAAAATGCAGTACGTTTGACTAAGCACTGGACTACTCTTATAATTATAACTATCGTTATGCAAAGAAGAAGATCGTAAAAAATATGAAGTGTAGTGTACAATTTTTGACGACCGATATGGCGTGGATGTCAGTATACCTACACTTAACTCCAGAGGTCGTGGGTTCGATTCCCACACAGGACAAATATTTGTGTGCATGAACAAGAATATTTGTTCTGGTCTGGGTGTTTTCCTATGTATATTAATATTGTATTTAAAAAAAAAAAAGTCTTTAAGTATGTTTATCCGTTGTTTAGTATCCATAACATAAGTTCTTAATGATACTTATCTAGGAACTAAATAATTGGTGTAAAAAAAAAAAATAGTACCGGCCTAGAATAGTGCCAACACCTTTCATCTCTTAGGAAGTCGTAAGAGGCGACGAAGCGAAATCCTACCGGATGATGGACAGCAGCGTCATCCTGCGTACTGGTTTGAACTACGATCACCAATCCGCCTACCCAAAGCGGTGATTATGGGCTAATACTCCTAATCTATTGTTAACTATTTGAGGGGCCAATGTTCAGCAGTGGACTTTTTATGTCCGAAATTATGTAACTGTATTGTGGCATATGGATTTCAGGAAACCAAGCGCCCTGTATGTTATATGTAAATGAAATTATACCTAGACAGTAAAAGAAAGATACAGGAACACAATCCCATAAACATTTCTGATAAACAAGCGTCAACAATTATTTATACTGTGATTCGATTTACATACAAAATTCTCTCTACCTACTGATAATATTTCGGTATTTTCCCAGGGAAAATAATGCCACGGCAATCTGCATATAACTAAAGGTTTATAACCAATATCAGTGCTAATATTATTATGAAAAAAGATTTGTATTTTTGTTTGTATGTTTGTCACGAGTAAATTTCAAAATTACTCGACGTAATTAGACAATTATTATATTCATATCAGCCGTTGAACTGCTGAACATTAGCCTCCCCAAAAGATTACATTCTATTGGGGGTATTTGCCCGTAATCACCACGCTGGGCATGGCAGGTCATCACCGGATCACAGTTCAAGTCAGACGCTGCTGCCCATCATCCGGTGTGATTGCTCTACGTAGACTCTTACGACCCCCTAGAGAGATGAGAGGGGGTGGCACTACTCTAGGTACCACACGGCACGGTTAATTCATTCACCGTTCGATTAGAGGTGTATAGGGCTTCTACCAAGATCTGAGGAGCCCGACCTAACCTCACCTGCAAATGGTGCCCCTGCCGAACAACAGACGAGGCTCTGGCGAACATAACAGTGCCCGGTAAGCGGCAATAGGCTCGCGACCTAATAATTTAAGAGAAGCGAAGGCGTGCTACTAGTGTATAAAAAATATGCATCATGAACCTGGATGCAATATTGCTATCTTTAAATAGTTATAAATACTTTTATCGGATTATGCTGGCGGTGAGGCGTAAAGCCCCGGCGGCATAAGTTGTTCCGCTGGTAACTGTGGGATATGTAACGTTATTAAAATATAAAAAAATATTAGAGGGCTTCTACCAAGATCTGAGGAGCCCGACCTAACCTCACCTGCAAATGGTGCCCCTGCCGAACAACAGACGAGGCACTGGCAAACATAAAAGTTCCCGATAAGCGGCAATAGGCTCGCCACCTATTACGTGGGACCAACAATATAACTAGCGAAATCAGGGCGTAATAGATGCCTCCGACTACATTTTTGGGGAAACAGGCGTGACATTATGTAGTATGTATGTATTTTTATCAAAGTTTTGGCGCCAACACGAAAAAAGTCACAACAAGACACTGCTTTATATTCTAAAACTGGTACATACATTCAAGTTTATGTCTAAATGATGTATTTTTGGACATAACGTCTTTAACAACAGACGTACGTAGTGTAGGAAAGTGGCTTATTAACGTAAATTGTGATATTCCGTGCTGATTCTAATTAACTTTTTATAACTATTCTTTCTTATTATTTTCTTAGGTAATAATCGTCGAGTTTCTTGTTTAATTCTTCTTAATACAAGCTGTCGCTATTGAACTGTATCTTCTCAATTAAATAAATAAACATTCTTAGATATCTCACACAGCGTTTATAGCTCCTAAACTATAGTGGTTACAACACAACCTGTAAACTTTGATACATATTTATGACTGATAGGAAAAACACCAAAATCAAGACAAATCTAGGTATTGTACATAATAGTATGCCATATGTACTGCATAAGAATAGAACCCACGACCATATGATTTGAAGTGCAAGCAGGGGCGTGCAAAGAACTTGTCTTTTTTTTGTGAGGATGCCCCTGATTGCAGGTAGACCTCGCCTCATCATATTTTAATTTAATTTTAAATAATTATATTCAGATTTTAATGCTTGATAACAGAATTATCGATAGGAATCAATTAGCGCCACTAAATATGTTTGGCACATCCTCTAACACAAGGATGACATTACAGATCCATAAACGGCTGGCAATTTAACAATTATTAATGGAAGGATGGTCCAAGGTCACTAGTTATTGAAGGGACGTGAATCGAGCGATGTGCAATTAAGCTAAGTCTATCGATGCCGTAATAACGTCCTTATTCAATGTCGACGCGAAGGTTAGGTCAAGATTTTACACTGATTTTTTTAAAGGGATTATTTTAGTAATTACTAATACAAATAAATAATCTGACGACCGAAATGGCGTGGAGGTCAGTTTACCTGCTCTTCAATCCAGAGGTCGTGGGTTCGTTTCCCACACAGGACAAATCTTTGCGTACATGAATATGAATATTTGTTCTGGTCTGGGTGATTCCTATGTATATTAAGTATGTATTTACAAAAAAAAAAAAAAAAAGTATTTAAGTATGTATATCCGTTCTTTAGTATTCATAATACAAGTTCTTAATGATACTTATCTTGGAACTAAATAATTGGTGTGATTGTGAGAGAATATTTATTTATTATTTATTTATTTAAATAAATGGATGTAAAATGCATATGCTTTTTTCAGTATAAAGAGTTTTCTCTATCCCGTTATTTTTGGTCCCGGCTGTCATGAACATCTATGGCAGTCGTTCTTAGGAAGTGCCTTCTTATATTCTGACAACTAGTTTAACCATAGAATGGATGTTTCCTAGTGGGTTGTGGAGGTCAGATAGCAGTCTGGAGCAACCGAGGTAATGCAAGGATATAATGATATAATGGACTTTTCTCTATCGGTGCCGTAATAACGTACGTATTCAATGTCGACGCGAAGGTCATGATTTCACGCTGATTTTTCAAAGGTATCATTTCAGTAATTATTTATAAACATAAATAAAAGTAGAGTGCATATGCCCTAGCTTAAAACTACGAACTAATTATAGATTTTTCTGTATCGATACCGTAATCACTTCCTAATTCAATTTTGACGCGATATCCTTCGCGGTTCATGGTTTCACAATATTTTTGCAAAAGGCATCGTTAGTTTATTCAAATAAATGAAAGTAAAGTGCATATGCCCTAGATTATAGATAAGAACTAATTGTAGAGTGTTCTCTATCGATTCCGTAATAAGGTCCTTATTTGTGAATACATACTTAATATACATAGAAACCATCCAGATAAAAACAAATATTCATGTTCATGCACACAAAGATTTGTCCTGTGTGGGAATCGAACCCATGACCTCTGGAGTGAAGTGCAGCCTCCACTCCATATCAGTCGTCGTCATATGTAGCTTCTGTATGTAGAAAAAGTATTGATTTTTTCTTTCAAATAATGGCTTCGTGCGTTTAGCACATTTAGCCAGTGTCAAGTAAGTGATATATTAATAATATTTTATACATAGTAAAAGAGAATTAGTGGTGATAAAGAATATAAATGCCCTCCCCCTAATCCGCTTGAGTTCTCAGTAAAGAAGTGGGACTATACTGAGATTGCAAATGGAATTCTTGGGAGAATTTGAAAAGTGATGTTGCACTATTTTGTTTCATATACCAACACTGATATACATACAAACATACCACACATTTTAGGAAATTAAACAAAACTGCAGACATGACGCTGAACTTTCCCGCCAAGAAGTCAATAGGTATGCTTTGTAGTTGACAGCCAAACAGGAAAGTGAAAAGAGTAACCAATCTAATATTAGAAACATCTCGACATCCTTTATCAGTGTGCCTACTCGGCTAACCCTGCCACTGGCTGGTAATCCCATATTTTGACCGATAAAACTCCAGACCATTAGTCATAATGCTCGCGTGAATAATACTCATATGTTTAAAACAAACACAAGTAATGTTTTGAAAAACATTTATCATGGCTTATTAAACTGTGCGGCAGTTATAAGACGTTCAGGATTAAAAAGTTATTGAACGCTCCAGTTGATGGAATTCTAAAGCAAAGAGTCAGCTAGTAATTTTTTTTAATGGGACACGTCATAATGACTACATTCTGCCTGATGGTAAACAGTCGATGCATTCCAAAAAAAAATGAAAGCGCTTTATCCCGTGAAATAAGCACGGTACAAAGCGCATCCACTCATGACAGCCTTCTAAAATGCCGTTTCACGCCCCGCTTTAAAGACCCGGGATCATAGGAAACACATGAGCCGGCAGCGAATTCCAGAGCTTAGTGGTCTTGTTCAGAAACGTCTTCCCAAATTTCTTGATTCAAGTGCTCATAGACTGCACAGTATGAGGATGGTTTCTAAGACCAGCACGTGTTGTTCGTAAGAGGAAAGGAGAGGGCGGGATGAGATGAAAATGTTTTTGTAGTAAAAAATTTAGTTCTACAACGTCGTAGAAGCATTTAGTGAAGGTTCCTCTTCGTTATTAGGGTATCACTATGACTTAACTCTGACGGACTTTACTTGACTTTAGTGTGACTAAATAACGAAAACGCTGCATATTGTTAAATATGTATGCAATAACTAGATTTATCAAATTACTGGGTACCGGCAAATACTCTGAACGAGTAAATCGATATAAAAATACGCATTGCACTTAAAATGAGATTTGTTAACTACCGCAAATAAAAAAAAGGAAATCATATCGAAATAAACAAGAACATTTGAAAACTATTAAGAATGTCGTTTCAAAAAGTTTTTAATAAAAGAAGTAAACTCTACCGAAGATAATATTTAAAACAGTTCTTTTTGACATTTGCATTAAAATTAAAAAGAAAACGTCGTGCAACTACAGAGTAAAAAACTGTTTTAATCTATGCTTTCTTACTATATACGGCTTAGTGAGCCTGTGTTTATTTTTTATACGAGTTTTATTTCATTAGAAACGATAGCATCAAGCCACCCACGCCGGACTTATAATGACTTGCCATATCTAACCTCTTTGGTACCATTGCGCGGTAAAGGCATATGCACCGTTAGACTGACCTATTTGTTGCTTTGCGACAATTAGAGTTTATTATGTTAGTCAAGATTAAGCTTTGGGTTCATAATTGTGTGTACAGATGCGAATAGCATGATTCGTCATCATAACGTATGTATTATCAATTTATCTACTGAAGTGTTTAAATACAGCAGTAAACATACAATTAATCAATGTCGAATAACGTTATCCTTCCGTAATCTACAATTTATTTGTACGTAAATAAATCTTATTAAGTATATTAGTAGGTAGATTCTGCCCGCGGATTCACCTTGTCGAATTCACTGTTAATATTTATTCCGTAATTTACAAAAATAATCTACAGAGCTTCCTTCAGTGTCTTCTATCGAAATTACTCTAGTAAGTGTTTTAAAGAACTTTTTGAATCAATCTCGCCCTCTCGTTTCCTCTTACGATCACCAGCTGGTATTAGGAACCACCCTTATACTGTGCAGATTACCTATCAGCACTCGAACCATGAAATTTGGGAAGTTGCTCCTCTGTAAGATTCGATTCGGCTTTGGTATCCTCTGCTTGCGCATGTGTTTCCCATCTCCTATAGTCCCGGGCCTTTCAAACGGGGCGTGAAACGGCATTATTTATTCGTTGACTTTTAGTACAAGCTCTATTTGTAAAATGTCAGGAAATATTATTATGTATACTATAATAATATTGTTATTTGTAAAAAACAATGAGAAACACACATTCACTTGTGTGTTTAACTATATCAGATCGTATAGCTGGTTCAAGTTCACGGACCGGCTCCTGTGTCTGTAAGCCAAGTGCGATAGTGTACAGGGTACATTAGAAACGTACACATTTCGAACAAACGTGTCAACATTGGACAAATGTTTGTAAACAATCACAAGAAGGTATTTGAAAAAGTATGAATTGGAGTACTTCAGCCTTATGGTACACTAGATTATTTTGATAATCTAAAAGTCATAGACAAAAGATAACTATGACCTTATCGGATGGTGGACAAATGTTTGTAAACATACATTCACGCCCGTTTTCCCGATGGGCTAGGCATAGGTATATAATACGCCCATACTTCGCCAATTCAATATAGTTGCCCCCACTTAATAGGTGGCGAGTCTATTGCCGCTTACCGGGCACTTTTATGTTCAGAGCAGTTATGTTTGTAAACGATCTCGCGAAGGTGACTGAAAAAGTATGAATGGGGGACCATCAACCATAGCCTGCGAAAAGTCATAGACAACGGATAAGTACTGCTATAACGATAGGGTATCCGTATACGAAGAGGGTCGAGCTCGTAGTACCGCGATCGGAAGCGATCATCAAATTAAAACAGAGTTCACAGAAAACAGTTCCGAAAAATTCAGAAAAAAGTCCGATTGAGTAGTATCAGCGTAGTGAAGTACTACTTGAATTCTTCTTGGTTTGTGAGAAGAAGTCTACACCCAGGAGTGTGACGTTCATACGCAGATATGATGAAGATAATGCTAGAAAACTATTTGCCTTGTTTGGGAATCGAACAAAAGACCTTGAGCCCATATCAGGTTGTATACCTGCCATATACTGATATGGAGAGTTAGTCGTTACAGACTACATTTACGCCTGTTTATTATCAACAATTACACCCTTCATAAGAATCTTGTATTTGTAAAATTAATAAGTACACAAAGTAAATATTTTCTTGAACTTTAGACAATTTTTCTATTTTTTATATCTTATCTACACATAGATAAATATAGGACAGTTCAGCTAAAAATAAGGCCTTATTTAGTTTTGTATTTTTTAATTCACCAGATTCGTCATCATCATCATCATATCAGCCAAGCGAAGGTCTGGGGTTCCACTATACAAGACAAATATTTATATAATATATAGTAACATATATGTATTTAAAAAACAAAAAAATATTCAAATATTTCTATCCAATTTTTGATAGTAATATAATTTTTCCTAACCTTTCCTAATTTAGACGCTGTGTATAAGCTGTAAGAGGTTTTACTAGACAACGGATAAAATCGTTTGTAAATAACAACTTCAGATAAAAACAAAATAAAAAATAACACAATATTTTTAAAACAATCATTGTCATGTGTAGGTATCGAATCTATGACCTCATCGACAATTCGATCAATGGAGTAAATATCTTAAGAATACGTTGACTATAAATGTGTCATTGATTCAGTTAATGAAAAAGACTTTCAGAGTTGTTTTCCAATTAAAAATATGAAGTGTCTCAAAAGAACTGTTTTCTGTTTAATTACGCAACTACTGGTAAATATATAGGTACATACATCATTAGAGTAATATATACGATAAGCAAAAAAAATGCATAAATTGTCTACTTAAATAAATATTAAGTAGTTTTCTCAGATTTTGTTAACAATTAAACATTTAAGCATGCTTGCATTATATTTCCTAATTTGAATTAAGCTAAATTTGATGTAAAATGTCATTGAATTTCTGTCATATGTATGAAGTTTAAAGGGACAGAATGAGCTTTTAAATAGATTTAGCACTAAAGAGGATTAGACTTCTTGGCGGGAAAGTGAAGCGTCGTGTCTAGAGTTTTGTTTTATTTTCTAAAATTTGTAATATTTCAGACATTAGTGTGTAATAACGGTGGATTATTAACCGTTAAGTGTTAGTGAACGTACATGAGTGTTGGTAAATGAAACAAAACAGTGCAACATAACTTTTCAAATTCTCTCAAGAAGTCCATGTGAGATCTCAGTATTGTCCCACATCTTTACTGAGGACTCAAGGGGTTTAGGGGGGGGGGGGGTCGTTATCACCACTCATTCTTGTTTACTATGATTTATATGTTATTAATATATCTCTTAATCGACACTGGCTAAATGTGCTAAACGCATAAAGCCACTATTTAAATGAAAAAAAAAACAGGATTAGTGATCGTTGTGCTAGAGAGATTTTAAAGTGTCTTTCAGTTTATTCATTACGTAAGTGGTGTCTTAATATATAGGTACATACGTCAGTAAATTAATATCCACGGTCTGCAAAAAAATTTAAAACTGTCTATGTAATTATTTATTTATTAGGCAATGTTTTTGTAAATTTATGTTTTTTTTTAATAATGGTTAATAATATATGCATTTATTATCAGGTAAAAAAAACAGTTGCGTCATCATTTATACCTATACTTTTACACTACTACCTTCCAAACGAAGTGAATGTACCAATTTAAAGTCGACAGTACCAGATATCACTTAATTAAGTTGTTAGCAACGTCGAACGTACGCTGTGCATACCTTTTACGTACAAAGAATGCAATTCAGAAACACTTGAGGCTAATATGGAATTAATATCAAGTCTCTCTGAGTTTTTTTAATGCCAGTTTATCATAAGAACGTTTCCAAGATAAATAAGGCCTCGTTTATGAAGACGTGCTGAGCGGCGAAGTATGTGAGGAGTGCACATTTAAATAGTTCAATGATTTGAGATCGTTATATGTTCTTGAAAAGCATTTTCTTTTAAAACTTTACTCTGTTAGGTTTTCTTTATTTTTCTGACGGTGGGTTATATTAGAGGGACATGTTTTCAATGGTGTATGGGGATCCTACCTAAGGTCTTGGGAGCCCAAATCAACCTCACCTGCATGTGGTGCATCTACCTTTTTGCATATTTTTTTCGCATGTGCAATATAATTATGCTTTAGCGTAGGTTACAATTTAAGTAGGTAGGAAGTGTAGTTTTCACCTAATATATATTTGCGACAATGCATAGATTTTTAGTTATAATTTAATGCATTACTACCTACTGAAAGGATTTTTATTTAATTGGCTCACATATATATTCATATATATAACATATATATTCGAGATAGGCAAATACTTTTACATAATAACATGTAATGTCTATGTGAAATGTCTTATTTTAATTCAAGTTTGAAGCATATAAAGCTATTATAAACATTATTTAAAAAACTTTATATAAAATTATTTATGTAGAAATCTTAATTATTATGCTCATTACACCTTAAATCTTTAATAATCATTTTATTATATATTCCAAGCAGTACCTAGTTCTTATACAAAGAAGCAAAATAAGCTGTAAATCACAGACAAAACCGAG
Organism: Musotima nitidalis; assembly: GCA_949126915.1. Classification (NCBI taxonomy): domain Eukaryota; kingdom Metazoa; phylum Arthropoda; class Insecta; order Lepidoptera; family Crambidae; genus Musotima; species Musotima nitidalis. The sequence goes on from OX421435.1 coordinate 6,050,688, forward strand.
TGCAAACCAGTACTTTTAATTAATGAAATACTTCAAATCTCTTTTCCCTTATACTATCAAGTTATTATAATGAGCGTTTAATTAATCTAATCCGAGGTTCTGGACTGCTTTTTATATCAAATAGCATTTTTAGTTTTCTTATATAGCTTACTCGAGTTTACTAATTGGTATAAATTATCAATAACAAAAATTATTGCGAATTAGCAAATACTTGGTCTTAAAAAATGTCTGATGTTGGTAAATATGTACTACCTACTTAGTTTACCGAATATACGTTTTAATCTAAGTTAATGTGGATTTCATATGTTAGTATAATAATATATGTGCATTTGACGACCGATATGGCGTGGTGGCGAGTATACCCGCACTCCACTTCTGAGGTCGTGGGTTCGATTCCCACACAGGACAAATATTTGGGTGTATAAATATGAATATTTGTTCCGGTCTGGGTGTTTTCCTATGTATATTAAGTATGTATTTACAAAAAAAAAGTATTTATGTATGTTTATCCGTTATTTAGTATCCATAACACAAGTTCTTAATGATACTTATCTTGGAACTAAATATTGGTGTAAGTGTCAGAAATATTTATTTATTTTTTATTTTATTTATATGAAAAAAGATTTAATAAGTTCTCATAGTATAGTCAGTTTATAAACTTCAAAAGTAACTGGGTATTTTAATAACTTAATCGTAAAGTTAATTAGCAAATTTCAGTTTTCAAGTGTAGCAAATTATGATATTCCAGAATCTTCCATTAATTCAAGTTTAAATGCAACTTTCAAAATGGTTTTTAAAAAGGAAACGAAAAATGTGTTGAGTATTTTGTTTGTAGGGAAGTGCTGTCCAGCCAAATTCAAAAAAGTCAAATAGCAATTCCGTTTCTACATATTTTTTATTATAATGTAATTTTTAGTTGATTCGTCAATTTTTTTTTTGCTGATGGTAAGAAATTATATGTATATTTCATCAGTAGGTCAATAATAGTTATGTTATTATGTAATCTCTAAGTACATATCATGCTACTAGCTTCGGCTCGCAACTCTAATAAAAGTGTAAGAGTTACGTAGCATCAAAGTTTACAATAGTTTTATCTCCCTCTAAGAACGATGGCTTGTACTACAACGAATCAAAAGATTAGAACAGAAAATAAAATTATGCGTATATCTTAAATTTTGGTAAATCTGTAAGAGAAACATTGATTGGAAATAACTAATTGTTTTAGTGTCGAGTGGTACAGGCCTAGAATAGTACCACCACTGCTCATCTCATGGGAAGTCGTAAGAGTCGACGAAGAGAATGCCTACCGGATGATGGGCAGCAGCGTCATCCTGCGTACTGGCTTGAACTGCGATCACCAACCCAACCAGCGTGGTGATTACTTTGGCGTTAAGGCCATCCAACTTTGGAACTCTCTTTCTCCAAATATAAGATTGGCTAAAAGCAAAGCAGCTTTCAAAAACTTGACTTTAAATTACTTCGATCATTACAACGACCATCGATGAAATTTCCCCTCTTGTCATCCCAATATTTACAATATTTATTTTTAAATATGTATGTATTTGTGTTTAAATAAGTGTATGTGTTTGTATTTTTATTAATCGCACCGCCTTTAATGTCTCTGCTAACCCCAAGTTAGACATTAAAGTTGACAAAAGGTTGACTGGTAGAGAATGCCTAATGGCATTAAGTTCGCCCTTTGTACATTGTATTTTTATGTGTATGCATTAAAGATTAAATAAATAAATAATGTGATCTATTGGGGAAGTTAATATTCAGCAGTGGACTTTATAAAGCTGATATGATGATGGTAAATACTTTTTAAACTTCCCCAAAAGGGTGGGAGCATGTACTATACTGACACGCATAAAAAGACCAGGCCTATACTGGTCATAGAAAAATAAAATAATACGCGCATTGAAAGTTACACATAAATGCATTCAAAAACATTGTTTAGCTATTAGAAATTCAAATTCCGTGCTGAGTCACTCGGCATTAATATTGGTTACCTTACCTTACGTAGGCTCATTTTTTATACTTTTACTGTTCAAAGTTTAAGGTTGGTATTGTTATTATTTTTTGTACATTATTTCGTCGATGACTACATAGAGGTTAAAATATTCTTGTTTTGCTTTTCTATTTAATAATGTTGACTTGGAACTAAAACTACGCAAACAGTTTTAATTCCTCTCGTTTCAGCTTTTGGTATACCTACATCAAGATTTTTTTTTATCGCAAGCACTCGGACATACGACCTACCTAATGAAAACTTTTAGCCGCAGAGTTGCCTTTTTAAAAATTATTTTACGCCCTATGAAAATGGGTAACTTTTTTTGAAAAGCTTATTTTAATCTATTGGTAAAACGTGTTGTATGTTTAAGTATTTGATATACACATTGTGGTATTTAAAAAATCAGTACTGTACCTTATTATTGATTTAGGCAAACGTAAGAAGAACAAACTCCTAAATCATTAATGAAACACAAAATAAATATTTTTTTGATTTAGTTTCGTTTTCTTATCTAGCTTATTATTAAATATCACTTACCTAGCATTTTACTTAAGTCAGCATTATGCAGATCAGGATTCTCATCAGCCAGCTTCTTTCGCTCCACCTTCGCCCACACCATGAAAGCATTCATAGGTCTTCTTATTCTGGCCTCTTTCAACGCCTTTGCCTGCCCCATTTTTGTCGTAAATGGTGCCCTAGCGTACTGCTGTGTCGAGTAATCTCTACCAGTGTCGTAAGGACTTCTATAGTCGTACTGCGCTCTGTAGTCTAGTCCGTAGGGTAATGCGGACCAGACTACCAAGTCTGGACTGGTCTGATCTTGACCTGAGTCTGTGCTGTTCTCGACGCCTCCTTGGACGTATTGTTCGTAGGTTCGGTGGTAAGTAGGGGGAGATTCGGCGATGCCTGCCCCTCCGGTATCCATCATACTGTAATTAAAGAAACTACGTAAATAAATCAATGATTCAATACAACATTTGTTTAATAAAATACCATGAACTACGTCTGGCCATGGTCTAGTGGCATAATGACTGATTCACGACATAGCCAGCCTACAAAATCGGCTTGAAAATGATTACCTTGTCTGAATTTTGAATATTATAACATACATACATAATATCACGCCTGTTTCCCCGAATGGGTAGGCAGGGGCAAATTATACGCCCACATTTCGCCAGTTATATTATTGGTCCCACGTAATAGGTGGCAAGCCTATTGTCGCTTGCCGGGAACTTTTATGTTCGCCAGAGCCTCGTCCGTAGATCGGCAGGTGCACCACTTGCAGGTGAGGTTGGCTTGGGCTCTTTAGATCTTGGTAGGAGACTTGGTAAAAAAGACCATCTAGTATTTTTAAGTACAAGAAATAGAACTCAACAATTTTCGATCTTTTACTGAATAAGAAAACTGTAAATGTAGTACGAACATTTTTCTTGTATTTGGCCTCGCTTACATTCTAACTTAGAGACAAAGTACGAGGCCTTCAACTAAGTAACAATTGTTAAGTTATAATTTTTTAAACAATTAATGGGCAGTATTTTTTGTAAATATAAACCTTATGTATGAAAGATATGCTAAAGTAAATTAAAAATAAAGAATTGTAATTAGTGCAGAAGCTTACAAACATTCGTTAGTCAAACTTGTGGATCCGTGTTTAGTATATTATAAATAAATTTATAGTCTGTATTACATAACCGATAGCCAATAGCATCCCGATAGCAACTGCTAAGCCATTACGAGTAACCACGTGCGAGTCATGTGCCCTATCCATTTCACATTACACGGCGCTGTGGAATTTGAAAAATCAATGGTGTCATTTTCTGGATACTTACGACTATACCATTTAGCGAGAACCGTCGCCTCTCAGGAAATAACGTAAGGCGAGTCTTATGCCGCCATTACTGACTGATGGGTAAATGGGAATGTGGTCAACGCACACTACTGCAAAAGCTACTTTCTACACAGTATATATTATTTCATATCAATGATAAAATGCTTATTAAAGACGTAAGGTGTAATGGACATAATACATAAAATTTCTTCATAAACAATTTTATATAAAGTTTTTTAGGTTCATGTTTATAATAGCTTTATTTGTCTTTCCTTTTGAGCGGATTTTTCCTTTTCATGAGTTAAACCCTGTTTGCAACTTTTCGAAGTAATTATAGCTTGCTCCGTGCCTCGGAGTGCACATTAGGTCGTTGGGTCGGCAGTCATGGACATCTAGAACAGTCGTTATTAGAAAGTCAGTTCTCCAATAATACATTAAGTAAATCAAATTCAATTATTTCATAAGAATGAATAAAAAGAAATTATATTAAAAAGCAAATTAGCAACTGGGTTTCAGAGAGTCTAAGTTATATCTTGACATGATGTTAATTGACTGTTAATGTATTCCTCTAAATAACTATGAATTATATTTACGTATGTAGAAATGTTTTAAGGAATTTAATTACTATACTTGATAATATTGTAATTATATTATAGCATACGCTGTAAGCTCCAGATAGCTATTGTAAGCCTTTGTTGTATTTGGGGCTGTGCTGTAAATGTGATAATTTGTAAGAATCTTTTACACCAATATGAATGACAAGTAAACAATTTATACGGGGCGAACCCGTGGAACGAAATGAAATCCTTAAGAAAACCTTGCGCTATTTTAGATTTAAACAATTTGACGCACCAGGTGAAAATAAAATAAAAATATAAATGCTTTATTAAATTTCAAGTCAAGATAACTTGAAAACTGACGCGTCCATTCACTGCAGACAGGAGCTTGAGGGAGGCTGGGTTTCATAGGATTTTATACAAAGTATTCAAGATCGATCAACGTGAAAGTTTGTATTGGGGAGGGCTAAGTTCAGTGAACTTCAAAGGTGAAATGATGATAATTCTAAATTTAAATTTGTTCGACTTGGCTAAGTGTGCGTTCACCTTAACTCGTTGGTGGGCTTAAACTCTGATCGGATCACAGCTCGGGTGCCGATTGTCTGTTGTTAACTGCTAATCTATGGCTTTGTCTATGCTATGGATATGGTAGATACAGTGTTTCATAGAACAAGTTTAAAATGCAGTTCTAAGGTTCATTTTGATAATTAACATAATTTATTTTACCAATTTTTTTTTCTTATATTTAAGTGATTATACATAATCTTAAGTAAGTTAAGTTAAGTGCTCTGGCGAACGTAAAAGTTCCCGGTAAGCGGCAATAGGCTCGCCACCTTTTACCTGGGATCAACAATATAATTGGCGAAATGTGGGCGTATAATATGTATCTGCCTACTCCTTTGGGGAAACAGGCGTGTTATTATGTATGTAATAAATACTCGTATAAACCAGCAAACAATTAATTATGTAGAAACTGCATTTCAGCGACATTTGATGCCTGTATTTGTTATTTGATATTCCACCTGATTCTTGATTAATATTTACCTATTAGGTAATATTTTAAAACTGTGTTAGTTAAATGTAGGTAAATAGAGGTTCAAATATGCAAGACACGTAATATGACACGTAAGACTATTTGGAGTTAAATTAAACTAAGTCAATGATAAGAGAAAGAGGTCAATCGTCGAAACTAAGCTCGGTTGGGCTGCGTTCGGAAAACTACGCAAAATCTGGGCGGATGCAGGCGGCAAAGGATCGATCAACGTGATAAGCAAATGGTGAGGCCTATGTTCAGCAGTGGACTTCAAATGGCTGAAATGATGATGATGATGAATGAATGAATGAATGAATAAATGAATGAATGAATGAACACTTTATTGTACACTTAATATAAAAAAAGTAATCAAATCACATAAAAAAATATATGGTACAATGGGCGGCCTTATTGCTAACAGCAATTTCTACCAGGCAACCTTAGATGAAGCCAATGCTATAACAATATCTTTGTTAGGTAACTTATTTATTATTATAAAGTCAATTATATCTTGTTTGTGTTTTATGATTAAATTAATTTGTTATATGATTCCTGCTCATTTTCGCAATCGCCAATAGTTTTTTTAGGTTATAATTTTGCTATATATGATGTTTTTTATGTCATACCTATGACACAATGAAGTTTTGAGAACAAATATTTCCACGTCTAAATGCGACAGAATATGTTGGAATGATAAACCATAAGAACATGTATATGGTAACCAGTTTCTACGAAAAAATAAGAAAGAAAACAAAAAACAATTATTACAGTACATATCAAAAAATTGTTAGCCTAAAAATAATCAAATCTTTTACTATGGATATCAGACAACGCATACAGATATTAATATACTGGCTAATATTTGTGAGCATGATTAAATAAACAAGAATGGTTTTAGAGAAAGCTTATTTTTTAGTTATTTTTTTAGGGCAAATCTGTAAAATCTTATAACAAAAATAGATGAAATTCGTAGTGATAACGAAAATCAGAACAGATAACTTTGAAACGCCTCAATAATTAAGAACCGTCTCAATTACATCAGCTTTCAAATAAAGGAAACCGCGTCATAAACGGTCTATTCGTTTAAGAGCTACGATGCCACAGACAAACACACTGATTCACAGGCACGTTGAACGTATAACACCTTAAACTTTTTAGAGAACAGAGAAATATAAAAAAACTTGCTTTTATTATACGCTTGCCTAAGCTTAGCTCATTCTTTGGTTACGCTAGGATACAATGAAATATCTTCTTTCTTTAAAAAAGGAATTCATAAGCTTATTTTTGAAAGTCTCAATTTCCAATACTCCTTAAAATAACAACGATCCCATAATTACTCATTTCACAGTATTGATTACGATTGAATCGTAAAAAATATGAGTAATTGTCGAATTAATGGAAAGTGCGCCGGCGCAACCCGAGCGGTTCCACGAAAGCGCCATCTAGCGCCATAACGTGAGAATGCAATGTTTAAAGCCAAATATGGCAGATTGAAAAAACATGAAATCTAGATTTTACTGCTGATTCGAATATCTACAAAAAAAAAGTTATAGGTAAATCATGGGTGAAGTCACAGGCGCGACCAGAGTTTTAACCTGAGGTCCTAATCAATATATTTATAATATATAGTGTATTTTCTCTGCTTCGGGGTTAAAGTATGAGTAATTGTCTAATTATTGGAACGTGCGCCGGCGCAACCAGAGCGGTTCTACGAAAGCGCCATCGAGTGTCGCCGTGTTGAACGCAGTACTTAAAACCAAATATAGCATGTTGAAAAAATATTAATTGCTATATTTTTCTAACATATTAAGAAAAAAGTGTGCGACAAGGGTTGGAACCGGAGATTCTGTTAATTACAGTCTATAGGTCTGAACACTAGGCTATCGATGTTTAGGGGTTAATATATGAGTAATGGTCGAATTAATGGAAAGTGCGCAGGCGCGACTTGAGCCGTTCTACGAAAGCGCCATGGAGCGCCGCCATCGTGTGGGAACTCGTGTGGCATTGTTGCCGTGATTTCACCCGATACTGCCACGGTACCCGCTACAACTCTCGTACTAAACCTTATACCTCCCAGTATGTCATGTAGTTGAATTACATTGACTTACACTGACTGACTGAATGTCTGAATTGTATAATAATCAATAGTTTATTTGTGATACAAAAGTAAAATTAATTGTGTATCCCGCAAACTGGCTTTACTAACAATATACAACGAAAAGATTTGTTTGTATTTTTAAATTGAATAAATATTTTTGTATTGCCTTAGTCAATGAATTGAGAAAGGCTTTGCTAAGTGACGTAACGGTACGACCAGTACGTAGGAGCGACGCATCAGTAAAATTTGATGCAGGATCTGAAGCCTTCTTTCGATGGGTGTGTTTCGCAAACGGTTTAAGGAACTTCTCACACTTATTCATCGTATGCATATAGATGTGTGAGTCTCATAATTAATATATTTTTGTAAAATGTTTCATAAAATTAATGATGTTGAAAACGTGGCTTAAATTAAAAATTAAACAGTATGTGTCCTTACAGACCGCCTAGCCTCGTCTCAGTTAATCTTAGAGATAAACAGAGCATGCTGCTTAACAGTGCACTATGCCACAAACATGGATACAACAATGTCTTCAGACAAATTAAACTTTTTTGCTGACATTGTTAGAGATGTAAATGTGACATTACCGCTCATTTGTCGCCAGTTCAACTGCGATTATGTCAAATAAGTAGAACTGCACTTATTCACAGAAGTGTTACATTTTCACAACAGTAACGTGCTGGCTTGGCTACACATAGTAATATTAGTTGTGTGTCAATACAAACATAGTTGTAGTCCTTTATTTTCATCTTAGTTTAGTTCGCAACGCACACGTCAACGTGTTATAATTATCTATGGCAGTCCGTTGGGAAGTCAGCGCCTTCTAAAATACTGACAGCTGGTTTAACCCAAAGACTGATGTTTCCCTCTGGGATGAGGTCAGACGGCAGTCGCTACATGTGATTACTGAAGTTCAGCTAAATCTGGTTAAACCACTGAGCAGACTCTCCCCCCCCCCCCCCTGAGTAACGCCTGAGGCGCTGAGGCCGACGGGGAAAGGTAACACGCAGAGGCGACTGTGGGTGCTCTTAATACTAACTGAGGGAAAGCAAGAGAGCCCTGTATAGGGCGCAGCGGGTGGGCCCGGGGGGTTTTTCAGCATCGCCAGGAAGTTCTTAGGGGGCAGGGGCAGGGGGGCCGTTTAACTATAGACCCTCCGAGAAGTCGGCCACAGTCTCTATGGTCGCACATGAAGGAAGGAGGGGCGCGTCCACTGCGCCTCTGAGAAGGTCCTCCCGGTTTTAACCCGTAGGACTTAAGCTGCGGGCGGGCTGTCAGACGCTGCAACCCAGGTTCTGGCCCCCCGCCTATTTCTTAACAAGCGGCGAGCGGCAACAACCCCTTTCGTCCCCCTGGGAATAATTCTGTCTTGAGCAGCAAGAGTTGGAAATCAGATTAGTGGCCATCTGGCATTACACATTGAGTGCTTCTGTGTGTGCTCTCAAACTTAGCTATCACAGGTATTAAATATATTTTATTAGGATGTGAGGTAGCCAAAAAGACAATTTCAAGGAGGCCCTTGTGAACAATTTTGTATACACAGTAACTTTGATTGTGTGTAAATATAACAATGGTCGTAAAGCAGCAAGAATTGGTTGTCTACAACAATCACTGAAGTTAAGCAGAGTTTTTAAAGGTCAATTCTTGGATAGGTGACTATTTAATAGTTCACTTCGAGCGCTTCTGTGCATGTTCTCAATAATTATATAAGATGATAGTTAATACAGTTTATAGGCACTATTAGGTGGCTGTTTTTTTTTAAAGAATGATCCCATGAGTCCTCGTGGTGGAATAACACCCGTATTCCTATCAAATTAGTTTTTAAGATGAGGCCACGGCTCAGCAATGTTACATTAACTAACCGAGATAGTCTTTTTTTTAAAAGAGTTTTTTTCTTCTTTTATTTTAAATCTTGTGACTGCAGAACACAGGTTTTTGTAGACTTGTCAAATTGTTTTACTACTAAGTACATTTTCTTGTAACTGGCGGGAGAAAAAACTAACCTTGACGATTTTCTTGCCCGTTCTTTTATGATCAAGCTCCCGCCCGCAGTGAATAGGCGCGCTAGTTTTTGAGTTTTGACTTTCATAAGAGCTCTTTTGAGCCAAACTTGAATAAATATTTTTTTTTATATTGATTTTGCGGAGGGCCTGTACGTTTGGCGCCCTTTGGGGAGTCATAGTTTACCACTGGACAGTAATTGGCTGATTTATTTTTAACTAATATTTCTTCTGGATCTTGTACTAATAACAGTCGAAATCAAGTCAAAGTTCAAACCATTTATTCAAGTTTGGCTCAAAAGAGCTCTTATGAAAGTCAACTTAATATTAAAACAACTTGATAATTCTACAAAATTTGTGATCTGCAGTCACAAGATTTAAAAGAAAAGACAATGCTAAGATGTATTATTCTTTTGTACTTTGTAAATTACTAGGAGGAATCATACATTATGTCGTAGAAATACTTATAAACTTGTGAACTTCATATCATGGTCGTTCAACTCTTCACAAAATTATTCATAAATGAGTCGGTACAAATACACAAGGGAAAAAATAAAATATTCACTAAAGCCTCGCAAGTCGATGTTGGGAACGTACAATGTCACGAACAAGGTTTGAACCCGCACCTTGCGGTCACAGAGACCACCCATTGATTGATGTGTCTTATTGTTCATGAATTAAAGTTGATATTTCTCTGATCTGTAAATTGTTGTTGAATGTATTGAAAACTCATTGACACTTAAGAATTGTGCCATGTAGGTTTATAATATACCAGCTTTGCCCGCGGTTTAATTTGAGGAAACATCGCAATTCTAAAAGTATGTTCCACGAACCGTTTAGCTAAAACGGGATAATATTTTACGTTTTTGCATTTTTTATTAATGCTTTTATCTTTTAGCTCCTATTGCGTGTAGCGTGATGTAACCCCTTACCCTCCCCCACCCTTCCTCCCTCCTTCTACCTTCTAGTTCCCTACTTCAATAATTGAATAGACTCATTAGCATTGTCCCAGTTGCCCTAGACTGAAGCTTACTTAGGGTTTGCTCACTTGGCTAACCAGTTGTCGTTAAATTTCAGTTATTACACGGAGCGACTGCCGTGTGACCTCCGCCACCAAAAGAGAAACATAATTCTTTGGTTAAACCAGTCTTTCCCAAAGTGGGCGATAACGCCCCCTTGTGGGCCCAGCAGGTCTCAAGGGGGGCGGTAAGAGACCCAGAAAGAAAATGGAGGCGTTGTGTAGAGGCCTGGGGGGTGATTTGTAATTTTATTTAGCTAGGAGGCCACTTAAAATAATATTTATTCTCAAAGTGGGCAATAGACAAAATAAGTTTGGGAACCACTGGGTTAAACCAATCCTCAGAATAGTAGTACTAGTAAAATGTGTTTATTTTTCAGTAATGCACAATTGTACATTTTATAATAACATATTTTGATAATATCGTAAACATAATCCACTCTGGGTCTACCTGATCGAGTTTAAAGTCTAATAAACCCCAATTACCTCAATCTAATTTACTTCTAATAATTCAAATTCTCTACTCAATCAAAACAATGTCATAATATTGACCTAGTATAACATAAATAATACCACCCACTTATTTCTCAAATAAGACATATCTAGCTGTAATTTTATTTAATTTCTTTATAACAACCGACTTACTAATACATGTATTCCATCATCAATGTTATTTACTGGACGCCATTGTTTTTCTTGTTATTGTGTAAATATAAATAAAAAGTCATGCTTCACAATCGTTGTGCGTTATTAGAAATATAACATTCCATCGGATCTAAACAAATGATGGAGAATGAGTGAAAATATTTAATGTTTTTACTGAAGATGCGCGCGCGTCGGCGATGAGACTAAGATGAGAGTTTGTTCGTTTACTCATTACGTAGAAAAATAATTCTGAGCCTCCCGTGAATAGAGATACATCACAATATTACGTGTATACAGTAGAAAACATTGTCTTTATTTATGTATTTAACAATTTATGTACACACAAACATATAAGGGAAAAAAAAATTATACAACAATGTACAATGGAGCTGCTTATTCCAAAAAGAATCTCTTCCAGCAGTCCAAAATAAGGAAAAAACATTTAACAGTAGATGACATGTGTAAAAAAAAACAATTGAAAGAAAAGGAACAAAAAATACAATATATCAAAATTTTGAAATGTTTTTGAAATTTTGTAATGTCAAAACTGGAAATGCATTGAATCGATTTTAAAAATTCCTTCACCATGCTCCATATTCTAAGTAACACACATACATTCACGCTTGTTTCCCCGAAGAGGTAGGCAGAAGCATATTATACGCCTACATTTCGCCATTTATATTGTTGGGCTCACATAATAGTTGGCGAGCCTATTACCGCTTGCCAGGATCTACTGCGTTCGCCAAAGCCTCGTCTGTTGATTAGCAGGGGCACCACTTGCAGGTGAGGTTGCATTGAGCTCCTTAGATATTGGTAGGATCTCTATACATCCTGAGTAACACAGACTATACTAATTAATAGAAAAAAGGGATCCATACGTAAACTCCTATAATACAACCCAAGATGCTATTGTCTTATAAGTCACAAACACGTGTACGACTTTTCCCAGGAGACACAAAGTTGTCAACTGTTTTAAATTACTATTAAATTGATCCATGACAGACAAAACTGTAAAAATTCCCTGAATGAAGTTAACAATGCAGTTATAATACTGTCTCAAATATAATCCTCTGACCAATTGACAACTGTTTATCCTGCTGATGATTGATCTACTCATTTGATAGTTCTAATAAATTTTATTACATAATTGAGTTAAAAATAATTTGCACGAGAAAAATAAAAATAACTGCCGAATTTTGTAAAATTGAGTCAAAAATGCCAGTATATTTCAATTGTCTTATCCTATAGATATATTCCTGAATGAATGAATATCCTATTGGTCGCCTGAAGATGCGACTAAAAGTTGCTATACGGAAAGAACTGCCAGAATTTCTCAAATCGGAAGAAGACAGCAGGGCCAGGAAATGGTGGTGGGTTAATTTTGTCTCAGGGTGACGAAAACAGTATGGTGACTATCGGAAAGTTCAGTATTGTATGTCATATTCTGAAGTTAACAAAGTGGGATATCCTGCTATTATTTTATTTATTATTTGTATTGAATATTAAAAACGTAATTATTTTTATAGAATATGGTCTACATCTAACCTATTGCCGCTTACCATGCACTGTTATTATATATATTCGCCAGAGCCTCGTCCATTGATCGACAGGTGCCCCACTTGCAGGTGTGGTTGACTTGGGCTCCTTGGGTCTTGGTAGGATCCCTGTACGTTTTTAAATGCTATATAATAGTTTATGAAATAAATAACTTTAACTTTGAACCGGGACCAATGTCTGGCGATGACTGAAAAGGTTTAATTTTAAAGACAATTTCGGGAATGTTCGATAAGGTTATCGCGGCCCTGGGACATAGCAGGCTCGGGAAGGAACTTTAAGGGTGTTATTACAAAACGAGACCTAAAGGTTTAAAACTAGAGCTGTTACTTTCATTTGATAAGACGATTATAATGGTTTTAAGTCAGTAAAAGTCTGACACACCTTTCCGCTGTACCCACAGCAGGAGACGTTCATTTGATGACTTTGCCATCCGAAAAAAAACGGCATAAAAAGTGACCAACAAATAAAATTAATTAAATTTTACTATACTGAGCCTATAAATTATAAAAACTTTTCCTTAAAAAAATGCAATTTTGATATTTTCCACGCCGAAATTATTAAAAATCAATATACTCGTGTTTTCAGCTCGCCATCACTCCACCCTGACGCGATCTCGGAGGGTGTGATGTTTTCAAACAATCCAAAACAATAGCTATTGTTGACAAAACGAGTGATCAGCTACTTATCTGCCACTGTGCCACTCGATTCTTCTCTGTTTGATCGATTCAGCATCGGATTTAGGGTTGCCAGTAAGAAAGATACAAAAATATTTTGAGGTACAGTCTGCCTTAAGTTATTCGTAACACTTCTATGTTAGTAAATTTAAAGCGTTTTTGTTAAAACTGATTTTGGAACCGATTAATTCTTGCTATCTTCTGAAACGGTGTCCCAGGAAATCAGCGTCGTGACATTTCAGAAATGTCCAACAAATGCTGAGAAGGCACGATTGCAATACAAGTTCAGATATTACTTGATAGTAAGTAACGCAGACTAATGTAAATTATACGTTGTACTTGAATAATAATTATTTATGTATTAATATAGTACATTCAAAGGATTTATAAACTAATAATACAATGTCTCGCAAAATGGTACAAACAGTTTTTACCCCAGACTTAATAGTAATAGTAGGTTAATATCTATTTATATTTGTTGCTTGAAAAACTTGAATTTATATCCTAATCCTAACCACAATCTGAGAGTAACCCTGGCATAGTCACAAAAAGAAATTTTAAAATTTTGACAACCCTAATCGGTGTCGAGTTTGCGGAAAACGTTCAAATGTGAGTCACAGTTCAGTTATTGGATTTTGTAATAAGATGTTTCAACCTTGTCCTGCAAGCACAAGCTGTGATGAGAAAGTTCATTCATCATTTATTCCAATAACCTTGAATAAATTAATAGATGTAGCTTGGAAGAATAAAGAACAAAAAAAATCACTTTCAAGTAAATATTCTGCATTAAAGTTTGACTCAATAAATCTCTTAAATACATACATACAATCACGCCTGTTTCCCCGAAGGAGTAGGCAGAGACTAGTATACGCCCACATTTCGCCAATTATATTGTTGATCTCACGTCATAGGTGGAGAGATATGTTCGCCAGAGCCTCCGATCAACGATGCTCTGGCGAACACAACAGTGCCCGGTAAGCGGCAATAGGCTCGCCACCAACGTACGACCAACTATATAATTGGCCAAGTGTTGGCGTATAATATGCCTCTGCCTACCCCTTCGGGGAAACAGGCGTGAATGTATGTATGTATGTTAAAGATGTCGCAATCCTATTCTTGCAAAAGAAAAAGTTGTAAAGCTATTTAGGGTCATTGTATGATAAATGAATAAGCTGAAATGCAATATAGTGATATAGTTTGTAAGATAAGACCTAATCTTAAGAAAATAATAAGAAATAAAACATTATTTATGATTGAAATGAACATCAATAGTAAAAGGTAATTTTTTTTTAATATCGCTTACATTGGTTTTAGCTCTAAACTACTATGGGTACTAAACAACAAAATAATATAATTTCATACCTTTTTGGTAAAATTATTAATAATAATATGTATTTAAAATACTTAGACCGCCACACCCAAACACAATTGGAAAATCAATTAGAAAATGTAAAAAAATGTACAACAATTGATTTTTATGGTTGTTTAATTTCTACATATATAACGATAAAACACAATAAAATTTATGTTAATAACAAAAATATATGCTCACAGCAGTAAAAACTATTTTTATAAAATAGTATATCCATGTATTTAAAATCGCTACACCAAACACAACACCAAGAAATCAATGACAACTGTTAACGGTTTTATGGAAATAAATTTAAGTAGGACTACACCTAAAAAGTAACGCGAATAAAACCGCGCCGCGGTCACTTCTAGTTATATAAAATATATTACCTACCTAGCCTATTCATTTCTCATTTTATTATTTAAAAAAATATATAAGATATACACTAAAAACAATAAAAAGAAATCTCTTTGCAAAAATATGTGCCTTGCGTCCACATCACATCGTATCAGATCTCTTATCTCCGATAACGTATCGCTGCACGTTGCACCCGTTTGTATATAACTAGTAGTATAGTACAAGTACTCCTAATCAGTGTTTCAACTAGTTTAACATACTTACGCCTATTACATTTAAGAGCTCGTCAAATATTGATGATCGTTACAAAGTTTACTAATAAATAATACATACATACATTCACGCCTGTGTCCCCGAAGGGGTAGGCCGAGGCATATTATACGCCCACACTTCGCCAATTATAAAGATGGTCGAACCCATTGCCTCTTACATAATAGTTCGGTCAATTTAGACCAAAAAATTTGAGTGAAGTTACATAAAGTCCCAACAAGCTGAATTTCTGTAAAGTTGTTCAAAACATAATTATAAACAATGTGTAGAAGTTCCCCATCATTCCCCTGTAAGGAAAAAACTTAATTCAAGGTCAAAGGTCAAAAAAATGAGTTTTTCGCGATTTTCAGCAAACGGTAAGTTTTATCATAAAAGTACTTCAGACAAAAATTGTAGATCATAAAATTATCTTTAAAAAATGTACCAATACTTTTTTTCTTACGAGCCACCGTTACTGAGATATAACGATTCAAAAAGTTATAAAAGTTGTTAAAAAAACGCGCTAAATACACTACCTCATAGGTGGCGTAGAAACGTATGCATATTATGACGATAACTTTTAACTAAATTGACCGGACTATAACAGTGCCCGCTGTTATGTTCGCCAGAGCCTCATCCGTTGATCGGCAGGTGCACCACTTGCAGGTGAGGTTTGCTCGGGCTCCTCAGGTCTTGGTAGGATCCACCATATTTCTAATAAATTATGTAATTTCTAATAGACAATAATACCATCTCTACAACATTTTTATCATCATATCAGCCTTATAAAGTCCAATGCTAAACATTGGCCTCCCCAATAGATTACATTCTATTGGGGGTATTTGCCCATAATCACCACGCTGGGCAGGCGGGTTGGTGATCGCAGTTCAAGCCAGTGCGAAGGACGACGCTGCTGCCCACCATCCCATAGGATTTCTCTTCGTCGACTCTTACGACTCCTCGTGAGATGATTATTAAGTAATAAATTACTAAAGGTCGCAGGATAACATTGAAGGCAGACCGCCTACAATTGGTCGCATCGAAAATGTATGGGGAGGCCTATGTTCAGCAATGGACATTCTTGAGCTGATGATGGTTATGTAATAAAACGTGTAACTTCCAACGGACTTTACTTGACTTGACTTAAACTGTGACTAAATGACGAAAACATTGCACATTGTTGCTAATAACTAGCATTATAAACTTGCTTGACACTGAAAAATACTCTAATCGAGTCAGTCTATACGAAAATAAAAAAACACCAATATCCTCAGAAATAAGTCTTTAAACCTTCAAGTCGTCAGATATATTCGTATATATTGCCGCGAACATCGTAGGAATATGTAAAGAATATAACCCAGGCAAGTTTACAATCGTGGACGTAGAAACAAGCATTGTCTCGAGGCGGCGTCACCGCAACTTGGCAACATATCATAACACTACTGGGAGCTGGTCGATCAACAAACATCGCTTCTAGGAACCGCTGTTCGGTGGAAACTAAGGGCTAGCCATTTCGCGACGTGTAGTCCGGGACTTGGTTTATATTTGCTGAACGCTGATAGGCAACCATACAAATTATTGTGTGGTATGTACGAGGATATTAATCATCGTCAGAAACGATGATCTTAGTAAAGCAGAGGTGACCTAAGTGGATATCGAACTTACGACATTTGGACAACCGGTCTACTGCTCTTCTATGTTCACTATTTGTTTATCTTAAAAGAAAAACAAATTTAGAAAAAAATATACACTTTTTGTTAAAAGATGTTTAAAAATCAAAAGAGGGTAAGCTAGGTTAAAATTTATTCGTTAACAATTAATACTCGTAGTAATAAATAAATAAAAAATTCTAATCAGAATATCCTTTTTTATACGTGAACAATGAATACAAACAAAATTTTTCAAAGTAGAAATCTTTTTTTGTTAAAAGTTTAAGAATTAAAAGAGGTTAACAATAATAAATTAAAAATAAAATTTTAAAATCAGAAGAATTTAATACTTCTTTTGTTAAAAGTTTAAGAATCAAAGAGGTTGCTCAAGGTTGAAATCTCTACGATAACAATAACAAAAGTGTCTCGCGTCTCACCCGAGTGTCCCGTATTCGCAATATGTTTTCTTATCAAAATGCACCTGTTATCACTTTATCAGCAATGCACTGGCCTTCCTACTCTACAGCTATAAATCTACTGTGCTAGTAGCGACGTCGTAGATGTTGTTTGATATGACTCTGAGAAAATTATATGAACTATCTCTTAAAGATAAATATTGTAATAAACATCACATGTAAACATTGCACTTTATTACTGCAATAATATGTGGATTAATTATTTTAAAAATTAAATTAATGAAATAAAAAAATATGAAAATCTATTTTATTGTATGAGATTTTTATGAGGTGTATAGGGATCCTACAAAGACCTAAGGAGCCCAAGGCAACCTCACCTGCAAGTGGTGCGCCTGCCGATCAACGGACAAGGCTCTGGTAAATATAATAATGCCTGGTAAGCGGCAATAGGCTCGCCACTTATTACGTGGGACCAACTATATAATTGGCGAAGTGCGGCAGAGCTATATTATACGCCCACACTTCGCCAATTACATTGGCTTGGATCCTAATATATAAGACTAACAACCAGATACATTCAAATACATGTTTACGTTATATCGTTACGATACATCTCTTGTTCTATAATAATTAAAATCTGGTTAGAACAGTAAGCATACCCTTTTTTAACAGCGATGCGCGAATTCGGAAGATTTTAAGTGGGTAAGAGTTAGGACTGCTGGCGGTCGCCTCTGCCGCAATGAGCCCCACACTCCCCTCTCGGTCCCCCCATTGGACCGGAGGCAGTGCGGTACGCATTTTATCACCGACATTTCATAAAAAAATTTGAATACCCTGGTCCCTAATCTCATATCCAGGAAACAACCGGGATAATGCTTGAATTATTATGACTTTTTTTGTTCTATTTAAAAGGATCATCATCATCATCTCAGCTCATTTACATCCCACTACTGAGCACGGGCCTCCTCTCACATATCAAGGTGTGAGGATATTAGGTCATACTCCACCACGCTGTCCCAGTGAGGATTGGTGGAGGCAGGTGTATGGCGTCCTGCTGTTAGAATTGTTCAAACCGCCCATGAGGCCTCTAACATGGCTTAACGACTACCACATTTTGTGATAACCGGGACCAACGGCTTAACGTGCCTTCCGAAGCACGGAAGCGCGCGATGTCAATTGCCACACAAACGGTCACCCATCCAAGGACTGACCTCTGTAAACTCTGCTGTACTCCGGTGATCGTTTCCGACCACAGAGCACCGCAAGGCTACGAGCGCTTCATTTAATTAAAAGGATAGTTCTTTGTAATTGAGAAAAGGCATTAAGGGGAATCACACTATTAAGACCAATACATGTTAAACAATGTCGTATATCGATAGTTGTATTGTCAATTGGATTAGAAAGTTAACAACGAAGCGATGAGGATCACGACCGAAGATGTAGGCACGCAAATAATTAGTATTACAATCAATTCTTAAGGAACTAATAAATACTAAGGAGTAGTAACATACACCTCCAGTAGATAGGTAACATTATAGTAATAATAATTAATAATTTACACTTTATTATATACCATGATAAAGATTACACATAAAAACAAAAAAAATACAGGTAGGTACATAAAATGGGTGGCCTTATCGCTTAAAGCAATTTCTTCCAGGCATATCTTAAATATTACACATATAATTAAACTATATAATAGCTCTTTATTAAATGCATTTTAAAGTAATAGGGTACTTATATCAAAAAACCAGTATTATAATATTTATGCCACATTTTATTCTGTTCACTGTATGTCAAGTAGAAACACGCTACAGTCGTTTTTATAAAGTTATGACGTATCTGCGCCGATATATTAGTGGTACGTTCTACGTACTTGATAACCAGAGCCACGGTACCAAAGTCTAAGTAGGCAGTTTGAAAATCTAGTTCTAAAACCCAGTAGTTAATCCGCTATTCTAACGCGACTTTAATAGTATCACGAGTAGTGCTCGACGCTAGGGATGTTACGGAGGTTCGACTACGATTCGATTCCGAAAAGTCGGAAATTCTGACTGATATGAAACCTTCGATTTCGACTTTGGTTCCTACATTTTTGAATCGGATGATAAAATCGGAGAGCGAAGTCATCGTGATCAGTTAGCGCATACTGCCTCGGCCGGGTGGAGGTGCCATGGCCAGGCATTTGTTCTCCACGTAGTTTGCCAGTTTTTGTATAACGTCACCGTACCAGCGTAGGCGACATTCTCGCAATTTGCCGCGAGAAGGCAGTATAATCTATGACCAAATTCTCAATTCCTTATTGCTCCATAAGTTTACATTGAGTGTTAAAAAATTACAAACAATATCTTCTAAATATTTATTTAAGGCATAGTCGGGCACGGTTAAATTTAAATAAAAATCCATAGAGAAAATTATTAGACGGAGATAAAGCTGCGATTTTCTAACCGTGAATTTACTCTGATATTGTTCAATTTAACCAGCCTCCGCCACCTAATTCGAATCCCACTCAGACTTCGGTTTTGACTCGGAAAACTCAAATTTCGAACCTCCGATTCCGAGTAAGGTTCTGATAAAACCACTTCCGTAACATCTCTAGTCGAGACACAAGTCACATGGTAAGTCGACCGATACCTCACGAACGTATCAGTAACGATTTGTCATAATCCAACCGGTTTGAAGCGCATACCAGCTGAGCTATTGTCTTTCGAAATTCACTTATGAATGAGTTTTTTAATGTACCGTCTCGTCGCCTTGGTAACAATGATATTTATAAAGGACTTGTACTAGAGAGCTGCTTGTATCTGAGTACACGTAGTCAAGTTCAGAACGGGATCTTTGACTTAATTTTTTTTTCGAGTAGAAAATAGAATACAACATATGATTTTTGAAAGAGGTGTAAAGCGATTTTGAATGGTTGGCAACGCAATAGTGAGGCTACCGTAACCACTTTATTAGGGACCGTGGTAACTTCACTGTATAAAGTCTCTCAATTAAGAGTGCATCAGCTACTTACCATTCGGCAAGAATTCATTGTGACTACATTAAAAAAAATATTCAACTTTTAAACGTCTAAAGAAGAAAGACGCGTCGAAGAATTTCTACAACATTCCTAAGAAATAGAGTGGCATGTTTGTTTATGTTTATGTTTATAAAATGTTTGCCATCCCTGGTTTATGCTGACGAAATTGAGAATCATTGACACTTCCTATGAATAAGAGGGAGATGACAACAGTGAACTGCTTTATTTTTAAGCTTTTGATCAGTTTAATTCTTTGCCTAGTAGACTTTTTAAAAATCTAAGTTTCAACACAAAGTAAAGAAAAGTAGCAAAATATTTGTAATTCAAAATGTACTTAAATCACAAATGCTAAACAAATATAAATAAGTAAGGTATGAAACACCAAAAATAAGCAACAAAAACAATGCCTTAAATGTCATATAAAATATAGAGGTATATTACTTTCGATGGAACTCGTGTAAAGACGCAAAGGACAAAAACATACAGCCACTAATATAATTTAGTTTAAAGCCTGACCAGCGACTTGCCGCGGCTCGTATTCTGCACAAAAAAAACAAACAAATTTTGCAAACGCGAAGAAATTGAAAGGTACCGGCTAACCAGATACTATCGCGAAATTATTTCCAATTTCACCGTTTTGCGTCTCCGTTCAGAAACTTTTTGGTTTTCATTTTACTTTTTCGCATTTCTTTTTTTCTTTAATTTTATTTCGAGCGATGGCCGTCGCGAAGCCGGGCTCCCATAAATTATAGTTCGGTAGCTTTCTTAAAGGGGTTCTGTGATTTTTATTTTTGTTTAGCCCATTGAAGAATTTATGTCCCCGTCTTACTTAGTAGCGGCGGTCAGCCTGTCTGACTTCGGTAAATGTTTTCTGCGTGCTCCTGCGCAGATATTCGACCGCGTTATAAGGTTTCAGTGCACTATTGAGCGGCTGAATACTGCCGTATTTATTATTAAACATTTGTTTATGGTGTTATTGGTTTTATAGTAGAAATTTAAGTTGAAGTACATATCAAAATTATAATGTAAACGTTTTTGCTTTGTTTTGCTGAGCGGCTAAATATTGTGATTTTGTTTACTTCTTTGATATGGAACGCAAATAACTTTATGTGTTTAATTTCAACGTCATCTAGTCATATTCAAAGTCAAGTAAAGTCCATCACAGTCAAAGCATAGTCCAGTAAAGTAGTGGTAGAGTTTTTTTGTTGAGTTTAGAAATTGACACAAAAATCACATTTTACTGTAATATGCCACTATCATATTCTTAAGAACGATCGAAAAAGTTTAAATCCACCATTATACACATAAAAACTCGAATTCACACTAGTTTTAGTTCAAATTTGAGAATACCTCGACGTTTCTTATTCTGCGTTGATGTCAAAAATCAACCTTCCCTATTTACTTATTAACTCCTTCCATATACAGCTCCCGCCTTCTATGGCTAATTTGAAACTTATCTAGAAGTGGTGACGTTTAGAAGTGCTTGAGAAGAAACCTAATATGAATACATTGGTTATGTTTTTGAATTTCAACCTACTATTTTCTATTAAAATCTCTCATTATTCAAAAATCTCTTTTTTTATATTGTTTATTTCGTATAGATACAGTTGCTTATTAATAGTGCATACACATAATATTTTTTCTAGGAAAATCCTGATTACTTCACTTACGACCACAATATGTGTGTTAAGCGCTTTGTCATAAGATCCACTGATTTATTTCAACTGGCACCGAGTTTAAACCTAAAAAACACCATAGTTCCTATGATACGCAATATTATGATATTAGTAAAATAGTATAGGGGTCTACAAGGATCCCAGTATTATCTTTAGAGCCCAAGCCAACCTCACCTGGGGGCCTACCGCCGAGTTCGATATCAATCGATTACCAGGGAAAATGGATTTCGAATTGATTCTGTCGTACCGCCAAACTCATGGAAATCGAAACAAAATGGCGTTCACCATTTACCTATTGGTCTGTCACGGACTGAAGGTCATGAATGAGAGGTGGCTGTCGGCAGATTCCCCGGTACGGATTAATGAACGTTTGATCTAGATGGATTACCGGTAATCCATCGAATTCGGCGGTAGGCCCCCTGCAAGTAGATCACCTGCTGATCAACAGACGAGGCTCTGGCGAATTTAGATCCCGGACAGCGGCAATAGACTTGCTACCTACGTGGGACCAACAACATAATTGGCGTATATGATGCCTATTATGTATGTAGCAAAATAGTCCAATTAGACAAAAATTTACATGCATACATTATCTGACGCCCTTAAATCCCATTTAGAAAAGAGTAAAACCTTGCCACCTATTTGAAAAGTACATAAACAGAAACAATATCTCACTGCTTAAACAGTCTTCTTCATTACGTGCTTTCACAGAAAATTGAAAAATATATCATATGAATAAACAAAGGGACATAACACAGTAGTAGTGTAAATACTTTTATGTTATTTGTTTAAATGACTATAAATATGGTATATTAAGGCAAACCAAAGGAAATATATTATGCGTGGCTATATTAAGAAATTAATTTGGAAATTGTAATATATTGTAATAACTCATTCCAAATGCTCTTCGTAGCAGTGCCCTCTCTTTATATTTTTGTTTAGTATATCATTTTAGTTTGGGTATCTACGGAAGACCAGCGTCGAGGGCTCACTTAGATGCTCTGGTGATCCCAGTGACATGCTGAGTAGATAACGAAAGCCGGGAGCCGAATTCCTCTTTGTCAACTAATAATAATAATAATAATTTACTCTTTATTGTACACCATAACAAGGATTACACATAAAAACAAATAAAATTAAACAGGTAGGCATATACAATGGGCGGCCTTATCGCTTAAAGCAATTTCTTCCAGGCAACCTTAAATGGACAGAAAAGTTAAGGACACAGAAAGGTACATCGTGATGTACAATAATAATTGAAAACAAAATAAATAAACACAAAACAAATAATAAATTAGACTAACAAGGATAAAAAAAAACTACTAACTACTAAAATAATACAAACAAAAAACCAGCTACTAATTTACAAATAAAATATAAACACAACATAAAATGAAAAACTAACAGAAATTAATTATTTAAAAAAAAAAAAAACACACATTTAGAAAATTAAATTTTTAAGGAAACAGATGGTTATTATTATAAGGAAAGGTAGTGAGCCTTGACTAACGTCTTGAACGAATCCAAGGATTTTGCTTTTCTTATGTTGCCTGGTAACGCGTTCCAGAGCCGAGCTGCATGCACAGTAAAAGACGAGCCGAAAAATTTGGTGGTGTGGGAAGGAATAGCCAGAATCAGACTCTCGTGAGATCTGAGACTTCTACAGTGGGAATCACCAAGGAAATTGAATTTGTTTTTGAGGTAAAAAGGAGTATTAGGATGGAAAAGGATCTTATACAAAAGGGATACAACGTGGTAATTTCTACGATAACGTATTGGCAACCAGCAGAGTTTGGCCCGATATTCAGATATGTGGTCAAACTTGCGCAACCCAAAAACAAACCTTATACAAAAGTTTTGAAGGCGCTCAAGCTTGTCCAGTTGGTCTTGGTTCAAGTCAAGGTAGGAGACATCAGCATAATCTAATATGGGAAGGAGAAGAGAATGAGCTAGCGCAATTTTGGTTGTAGTTGGAAGAAAGTGACGAAGTCTCATTAATGATCCAGCCGATGCAAACAACTTGCGGCTTACCTCCTGCAACTGCGGACCCCAATTCAAATTTTTGTCGAGATACACGCCCAAATTTTTGACTCGGTCAGCAATAGGTATAACGGTACCATCATACGTCACCAGAGGCAAGCACGACCAGTCAACCCGGGACATTAACCTCTGGCTACCAATGACAATGACTTGTGATTTGTTTGGGTTTACTGCAATACCGTAGGCCTTGCTCCAATCCGATACTGACCTAAAATCCCTGTTAATTTTGTAAATAGCAGATGATAACTGTTCTGGAGGAGATTGTGAGAATATTTGCAAATCATCAGCGTACAGATGATAGAAAGAGCATAGAACATTTGAAATGGAGTTAATAAAAATTCCAAATAGTAATGGAGAGAGCACCCCACCCTGTGGTACACCAGCATGAGTATCACACCAAGAAGAAGAAACCCCATCGGTAAAGATACGCTGACTGCGTCCAGAGAGATAGCTGCGAAACCAGTTGATCACCGAAGGAGACATATTATATGAGCGCAATATGCCTAACAATATGTCGAAATCAACGGTATTAAAAGCATTACTAAAGTCTAGCAGTGCAAGCACTGTCAGTTCACTATGTTCCATGCCCCTCCTAACACTATCAGTAACACTTACCAATGCTGTGGTTGTACTGTGGCCTGAACGGAAACCGGATTGAAAAGGATTTAGAAGCTTGTTACTACATAGAAACACATTAACTTGATTGTAAATAAGACGTTCATGGACTTTAGCAAGGAAAGGCAATATTGAAATAGGGCGATACTCAGAAAAGGATTTTGGGTTGGATTTTTTTGGTAAAGGAATAATCTGCGCTCTTTTCCATGCAGTAGGAAAAACGCCACTAGTAATGGAATGGTTAAAAATATGGGAGAGAACTGGGAGAAGAACATTTAGGATGGGAAAAATCATTTTACGGCTTATACAGTCATCACCCACAGCATTGGAAGAAATTGACAGAAAGCTCTTCCTCACATCACCCTCCGTGAAAGGATGGAAAGAAAAATTTGACTCTGCTTGCATAGGCTGCCTTTGAATCATATCAAGTGTCAAAGATTTATTAGTTTTGTCTAGAGAAGATGAAGTTACAGAAAAATGATTGTTTAATTGGTCTATGTCTATGTCATTTAAAGCGATTTGTTGCCGCCGTCTACCTACCCCCAGAGTTTTAAGAAATTTCCAGGTTTTGGAAGCATCACCAGTAAGGACCGAGTCGTGAATGTATCTGCGTTGCGCGTTCCTACACTGATTATTGCAGTAGTTGCGTATAGCAATAAATTTGTCCCAATTAGACAAATTTGGATTACGCTTATATTTAGACTTTGAAACCACCTTTTTCTGAATAAGTGCCTTAATGTGGTCCGTGAGCCAGGGTGCCGGTGGATGTTTTAACTTAACCATGCGTTCCGGGGCATGAACGTTATACAACTCAATGAGCTTTTTGCAGAAAATCTGCACTTTTTCGTCAACTGTATCACAACTGAACAGCGAAAGCCAGTCAATTTTACCAGCATCATAAAGCAGCTTATCATTGTCAATAGCTCCAAAATTGCGCTGCAAAAGGATTTTGGGCTTGACTTTGGGTGGACGAATCTTGTAAGAGAGAAATAAGAGGTCATGATGTGAAAAGCCATCTGCGGGATATTGGCCATGTCTGAAGACATGTGAAGGGGAGGAGACGAAAATTAAGTCTAGGAGTGATGGGGTAGTATTGGGAAGATTGTGTGTAGCATTCAAAGGAAGTATTGACAGATTATTGGCATTAATGACAGAACGTAAACTTGACGTCCGGGCATCGTTTTTTAATAAGCACGTGTTGAAATCGCCCATGACGATGATGTGGCTATATGAAGGTGCAAGCGACTGGAGAATCGTGTCGAAAGAGGAAAAGTAATTAATTCTTAAGGATGGACAATAATATACACCTACAAGTATTTTGGAGTGGTTTAAGGAAAGTTCTAGAAATAAATGTTCGCCAGCATTCGCAGGAGGAGGTTGAGAAGAAATATCAATTACAGTATAGGAAAGGTAAGAGCGGATATATATGGCAACACCCCCTCCACCTCCAACCGCACGATCATTTCTGACAAGCTGAAAGCCAGGCAGGGAATATGCAGTTGAGAGCAAGCAGGGCTTGAGCCATGATTCTGAGACTAGAACTGCATGTAAATTACTATGACTGAAGGAAGCAAGCAACTCAGAATAATGGGCAGGTATGCTTTGGGCATTAATATGAACTATGTTAAAATTTACAGCAGCATCCGAAAACGCGGCTTCCAGGTTAGATTCCAGTGAAGGAAAGCTTTCAAAACTGCAAGAATCACTACTAAACGACACAAAACTGTTACAGTCACTATCTGTTTCCATAATACTTAAAACAATCACTTACAAAAATAAAAAAAATAAAAAACGAATAAAAATTAGAAAAAATAAAAACTATAAATAAGATATAACAAACTATGAGTTTCCCACCCACCCACAATGTTATCGATTACTGAATGAATAATTAGGAGAGAAACTACAAGAACATGCAAACAATGAAAAAGTCGTAAGAATAACCACTTCTACTACTAATAGATATTTTTAATACCCACTTTGTACAGTTAGACATATTTGCACAGTCGCAAGCAAAGTTTGAAAGAAATGCGGTAGATATCTTAAAAAATATTGAACGTAATTGATACAGTTAATATTAAGGCTGGTCTTGAATTGTATAGTCTTTGAGCCTTTCCTGTATTTTTTAAGTTAGATATGAGATAGAATGTCGGAAGAATAATACTCTGTTTTATATTCTTTTTTCAAATAGCAAAGTTCACTTTTTGCACAGACATCTCTGGATGAATCGTGTCAATGGTTAGAGGTGGCTAGCCCTTCGCCCACATTAACTGTAGAACCCATTTCTTTAGACTAGACATACGTCTTCATCCATACATAAAATGTGCCAACTGGTGAGAGGTCGCTAATCTTTCGCCTACAATTACACTAGCCAAGATTCCATTTCTTAAAAAAAAAAAAAGGTAAAAACAAAAGATAAAGAAAAGTTTGGGACTTCTTGGCGGGAAAGTGAAGTGTCATGATTGTAGTTTTGTTTTATTTTCTATAACTTGTGATATTTCGAACATTAATGTGTAATAACGGTGGATTATTAACCGTTAAATGTTTGTAAACGTACAATATTATGATGATTAAATGAGAATGAGTGGTGATAAAGATGATAAATGGTAAATGAGGTACCCTCCCCTAAGCCCCTTGAGTCCTCAGTAAAGATGGACTATACTGAGATCTCACATGGACTCCTTGAGAGAAAATATGAAAAGTGATGTTGCACTGTTTTGTTTCATTTACCAACACTCATGTATGTTCACAAACACTTAACGGTTAATAATCCACCGTTATTACTCATTAATGTTCGAAATATCACAAATTTTAGAAAATAAAACAAAACTGCAGACATGACACTTCAGTTTCCCGCCAAGAAGTCGATTTGTACATTATTAATATATCTCTTACTTGACACTAGCTTTATGTGCAAACCGCACGAAGCCATTATATAAAAGAAAAAGAAAAGTTTGTCTTTAAAATGTGTCACTAGGAGAGAGGTTATCCCTTCGCCCACTTTGACATTAGACGAGATATTCCTTAGACGAAAGTATGATCCAATACAATACTTGTTACTATAAAACCTACAAAATAATAAAGCAAAGATATTAATTGCAAAAATATCTCCAACTTCGTAATAGGCACATAAGAAATGGAATTTTCGTTTCGCATATCAATTTCTATAACTGCAGATCGGTCGTGCAAAAATAGCCTCTCTAAAATGTTATGGCAGCCAAAACGGATTCCCGATGCCGGCAATTGGAATAGTTTTCAGTCGATTTTTATGCCTTTTTATGTTCCGATGGCATCCTAACGGTATCCGCAGGGACATAGCTTCGTCCGACCGCGAATCACTTTTTTTATGCTATTTTTCCTTTGACCTCTATCGGTTTCGGACTTACTACTTATATGTATGATAATAGTGTTTTAACAGTTAAATTTAGTAAGACTTACTTAGTATATGTCGGTGTTTTACTAGTTCAATTCATAAACTCTATATTGAATCCAGTACTAAATATTTAAAATGGTTAATAAATTAAATTAATAAGGGTTCGGAGAATATATAGCATAGTCGCTTGTCACAGTCATTGTTTGCTTACTAGGCGGCTTCGACCACTATATTATAATGTAAACCTCTGTAAAGAAAATAAATAATTTTAATTTTTTAAATTTAATTTTAATATATTAGAGATTTTTCTAGTTTAATTTAATAAACATTCTAATGAATCTTTACAAAGTTCTATAGATAACAACAAATAAATACATTTTATTTTATTATCTGCTTGTAATGTTATAAATGTAATAAATAATAAAAAGCTTTTGTTATAAATCATAAAAGTTTTAGATTAAATGCATTTATAATAACAAAATTTCGTTTATATTTCTGTTTGTTTTATCGTCATCTTAGTCCTCTAGGGTTCCTATCAGGAATCAAGGTTTAGACCAGGGTTTCAGAGCTTGCTTCATCACGCGAACCCAGTGGCCACTGTCATAGGCCGGTCTGTTTGTTGTGAATAAACTCCGACACAGGTACTTTGTTAGGCTTAGGATATCTGGCAGATAGTTCAAGGTAATAGAAGTAGTTACTAATCTTGTTTACTTTTTAATCTAAAAAATAATAACGAACCTGTTGGTCAAGATTTTCAAGCGGACGATGTTTACAAATTTATAAATATTTCGCCTTATAAAACATCAGCGATCAAATTTTGATTTATGTGCGCCCAAAATTTCTTCAACGTTACATGTAAGTATCCAAGCAAGATATTGCAATATTAATTAAACAACCACATGAGAATGAAGAAGTCTTATTAATTATCATGAAAACGACCTTTATCGACGCGGACCGCGGCGCGATTATGACAAAAACGGTCATATACGAACTCTAATTGCATTCAACGCCGGCCAAAATTAAAAAGAAAACTCGCACAGCAAGAATCCCGCCTATTTTTAAAAATGGAACCCGCCGATGATTCGCCTAATTAATAAACCAATCACGTACAGTCGAGACGCGGCGTCGAGGCGCGACGGACGTGCGCGCGCGGGGGATGCATGCTCCGATATTCGAATCCTATGTTTTATGCACTCAAAGTAATGCTATGGCAAATGTAATTGGTTTGATGACAATTCTGTTCCAAAATAACGTTTGCAAAATGCAACAATGTACCATGCAAAGGTAAATTCTCAAGAAACTTAATCGACTAATAAATTAAAAATAGTGATATACATTCAAAACTTTGAAAAAACAAAGAAACATAAAATGCAGAAAAGTTTCAAGATACCCACGTTCTTTGAACGCTCTATAATTTTAATATCAATCACAAGCCAGTTTCAATGGAGCTCATTAGCAAAAAAGTGTATTTGAACACCAGATAATCAAAAAACCTTACACAAAAAAATCGTTTATCAAATAAATGCATTCCTGTTACGTCTTTTCGCAGCGTGACAG
Source organism: Musotima nitidalis (assembly GCA_949126915.1). Taxonomy (NCBI): domain Eukaryota; kingdom Metazoa; phylum Arthropoda; class Insecta; order Lepidoptera; family Crambidae; genus Musotima; species Musotima nitidalis. The sequence continues at coordinate 6,080,411 of OX421435.1, forward strand.
CAAAAACTAGCTGAATAATAAATGCGTCGACTGGCAACACTGAGAGCCGAGGGAGACCGAGCCGACCCGAAGAAGGGCGAAGATTAGCGAGCGCGCGCTTTTTGTTTGCATCAATCGATGCGGTCGCGCATTCGTACGATGAATAATTCAAAAATTGACATGAAATGGCGTATGGTTCTTTTTTTAAATGAAAGGTGCCCGATTGAGGGCTGTAACCGCCTGACGAATTCATTGGGCAACGGCTTTTTGCGACCGGTAATTGCTGTATTTACTTTATACTTTATGAAATTAATTCGAGTTTACACTCAGGATTCACAACTTTTTATTGCAAACTACGATCTATTTGGCTTGTACTCTAAAATGAACGTCATAGGATGATTGCTGACTTTGTTCATTGCTGTATTATCTTTCTGATTTGATTTCACTCGTTTATAGTATGTGGATAAATCAAATTCTTTGCTTTCAAAATTAATCAGCGTCTTCATCATTTAAAAATTTTAGTTAAGTCCGACACACAGTCACACAGTCGAGTCAAAGTGCTACCTCAGGAAAATAGGGAAAACTTTACTATTTCTTATAGCGACTTCTATAGAGTTTTGGAGTCAACAAATCTTATATATTTTCACATAAAAACTGTAATTTGCACCAGTATACAAAATTTAAGCACTGCCGCAAAAAGTCTTTATTCGAGTTTACATACAGGACAACTTTTTTATTGCAAACTTTTTCACCAATTTCTATTAGGCTTGTGCACTTAAGTGTGCGTCCTAAGATGATTGCTGACTTTTTGCGGTCCCAAAGCTTTATTACGTAACCGCAAATAAGCGGTTACTTAGAAGCTTACGAGGAATATTGCTTAGTATGGGTAATAAAATAAATTGTAACGCAATAATTTTAAATTAAGTCAAGATAAATCAGAAATCCTATTTGGAAAAAATCTTCATGACAAATAAAATTTTGTAACTTAGAAAGAGCAATTAATTTACAATCGATAAAATATTCGAATCAATCGATTATGCTGATGACACAATCGATTGTCAAGAGCGCAACTCTAGAAATGTAATTATTTAGCAAAAAAAATGCAGATGCTGCACTTAATTAATTCCTGCAACGCCGTTAATGATGCTCCCAAGCATTTCCAAGTAGTATCGTCAGAATTTGTATGCGATTGTCGAAACTCTCAAGTGCGCTTTTAGCCAAATGGCTTCATCTTGGGAATCGAGAATCCAGTGAGTTATGGTTATGACCGCTTTTTATATTACCAACTGGCCGTTGAGGATAATTTAATTTAATTTTAATATAGTTTGTGTATTTAACTAAATTATGCTTTTGTTATCATTCAAAACTTAAACAATATAGGGGATAAATCCTTGGCACATAGCGCAATCGAGCCCTAAGGGCTTGTACTATAAGTACATAAGTACAACAGATCATCATCACTTTTTAGCTAGAATATTATCCGAAAAGTGTCAAATAGTAAGAGGCGGCTAGCTTATCGCTTAGATTGAAACTAGACGAGCTTATATTCCCTTAAACGTTAAAACATGACGTGACAAATACTTTAGATATATTAATATATACTTACTTATATGATGAAAAAGACATATTGCTCTCGACACAAGTAGGGTCATCAACAACTCCGCTGGTCGTCAGCATCAGGGTGTTCATTCGGTGTGGCAATCAATAGGAGCACGCTCGAACGATTATGATTGAGTTTATTAACGCTCACAACACTAGTTCACGTCACGGGGGCGCGTAATCGCAAATCTCACGTCACTTCACTAGCTGACGCGCTCGCGTCCATGCGTGAAAACTGTAAAAAAAGAAAGGATAGGTTACAAAACTTTTTTTGCTACCATTTTGTGTTGTTAGGTCGACCTTTTGAAGGTTATTACATGTTAATTTAAATTTAAGTATTATTAAAAGGGGCTAGGTTGTGCACATTCGCCAAATTAACACTTGACTTTTTATTTGAATGATTTTATTAATTATAGGTTCAGTATTATGATTCACGTAAATAAGTTGTCATTTTCATACACATACATACATACATTTACACCTGTTTCCCCGAAGGGATAGGCAGAGGCTTAACAAAAGCCAACATTTCGTAATGAATAGGTGGCGAGCCTATTGCAAGTTACGGGGAACTTTTATGTTCGCCAGAACCTCGTTCGTTGGCTTGGGATAGTATAAACCAATTATCCATATACACTTGTACATAAATAAGTTTATATTGCCAAAATTTTGGTACAGCTAATATTATTCAAAATAAATTTTAAAGAAGTTATATTTTTAATACAAATAAACAGTGGGCTGGCCGCTGGTCAAAGCACCTTCCGTCACATTTGTCAAACTATGTCTAAGTACTGGTCAAAAGTGACAGCAGACGAAAAAAATTAACTCCTATCATAATAAAAAATAAACAGCAAATGACTCATCATTTTTAATTAAAGAAATAAACATGTATTTGCTCGTTCTGACTATTGGAATATAATATAGGTACATTCAGCGTCAGTTAGTTGGTGACATACAAACCACTAAAATAATCGACGTCTCCATTGTCAAGAACGTTGTACAAGCATTGGGAAATGAGTAGTTATATTTTTGTATGTACGATATGATTGCATGTTTCATCCCTTAAGCTTAAGTTTTTTTCTACATGTATTTTATTTTAGTTATATTATAAAAGTTGTTAACTGTTTTCTCTTTTTTTACAAGTTATTTGTTGAGTTGTTTGAAGTAATTTCTTTCTCATTGCATGGGGTGTTCACCTTAATTGTTTGTTTCTCTTAGATAATTTTAATAATATTGTTTAAGTAATGGTGTAAAAAACTGGTGGTCCTAAATAAATAAATAAAATAAAAACGTTGGGGCGTGTTCCAATATATACGGCGCTTCGGGTGATACCAATAATTTGACGCTCACTGTACATACAGTAGCATTTTAAAATATTCCGGCATTAAATACTTCTTATTCAAACTTATTTGCGTGTGTCAGTGCTCAAACTACATAATTTCAATGCATAGATAGTCAGTAAACAAAATAAGACCTTCTATTGCTGTGTTAGAGGCTTTTTTAGATTGGCACTGACAGGTGGTCATCATATGTACTTTGGTAGTGCATTATCGCTGACGTCACGACGCCATTGGACATTAAACTTGACCTTCATTTTATGAGAAGTGACGTCATAAGTGTCAAATCAATCGATGTCAAATCGATTGATAGGAAGAGTAATGAACTTACTGCATTTTAAATGTTTTTGTTAAATATGCAGAAGAAACGCTCTCTGAGGTACTTGGTGACTGGAAACGCTTGACGAAGGTAAGGAGAGTTTACAGAGGACAATCTTTGGATGGGTGATCATTTGTGATATAAGCCAATAGGGAATGGGAACGTTTGCTTGTTCAAACTTAGCTACGTCAAGCAAAATCTAAGTTAAAATGACATGATACTTTCATACGCATATTGTGGATCAGTAACGTATTTTGACAAAGGTTTATATAACCATAAAAACTTACATAGTAAATTTGATGTCGAGTTGAATCGTAAAAACAGAAATCCTTGTCCATAAATAAATATAGTTAGCAGCTGCTAATTAATTTTAATAGATACTGAAGTAGTATACGTATTTAATTTATGTCAATCTTTGTGTATAAAAATAAATGTTTTCTGACAATCACGCCCATTATTTAGTCCCTAAATAGTGTCATTAAAAACTTGTGTACTGAATAACGGATAAACAAAACATATGTAAACACATTTTTTTGACGAGAAGAAATATTCATGTCTAAGCACACAAAGTTTTGTGTTGTATGGGAATTGAACCCACAACCTCAGGAGCGGAGTGCGGATATACTCGCCTCTATGCCATATCGGTCGTCTATTATATGTTGAAGTATATTGAAGTAGGGGTACATAAGCGATAAATTGTACTCATTTCAATTACTATAAGATTAACTGAGCGTTATTTGGATAAGTAGGGACGGAATTGTGAATAAATTAGCAATTTACATTAAAAAAAAAGCATTTTAACAATCTCCATAATTTTGTACTATTGTTTACCATTAATATTGTTGTACCAGTCTTTGTGCAACTGCAGAACTTTAAATTAATTCCAAATAGTTTTTAGTGCTTATGTACAAAATATTACTGTGAATTTTGAAGCTATTTAGCTATGTGAGATCATAAATATTTAATTTAAATTTCACAATCCAGCAATCTCTATAATATAATGTTTTGCTCATTGTTTTCATTATGTATTTTTATAAGAATCCAAAACATTTCTATCGAATCGAATCCAGAACAACAAAACAAAATTGTTCTTTTTTTATTCTCACGATAGTCTGAGACTACTCTACAGAGCTGTCAATCTATCATGCAGGGGCAATATTAGAAATAATTTAAATTTCAATTATGAAAAGAGTATATTGGTTAAACCAATAACAATTGGTATTGACCACATAACAAGCTACAAATGAACAATAAATACAATACAATTAATATATACCGCCGTGCTTTGTAATCCAGATTGAATTAATACCGTGTATGAAACTAAGAGTAAAAGAACATGAACTTTCACTGTGACATAGACAAAGGTGCTTAATCTGTGCAGCCACCGAAACGTCATGGAAGATGGTATGATGGATTCTAACACACCATGTCGCTACCTAAACTGTAGCATGGTTTATTGTAGTGAGATTAAAAATAACAGTATTCTCATTCTAGTATTTAAGAATGTATTTTGAATTAAAAATAATTTTATTTTTAAAGTGAAATTGGTTTGGCTAGTAAAACTTTTTGAAAAATTGTCTATGGGATGAGGAAGAACGACTGGGTATATGAATAAACAGTACCTATTTGGAATACAAAACAAAAAAAGCTTATTGAAGATCTTTGAATACATACCCAAGTTAGTGTTGAATTGAACTTTATCTATGACGAAAACCGCAAAATCCACATAAATACAGATCTAAGCATACATAGGGACAGACAATAGAAAGCGCTTCTATTTTATATGAAGTAGTGATAGATATGCTTCAGTAAAGATAATCTATTAAATAATAACTAAGTAAACAATGTACCCAAAACCCACAGGCAAGCAAAATATTATGTAAAAGCGCCTATTTAGCGTGTTTTTAAACATTTTAAACGCACATCTTAAGTCAAATTAACATCTATATACACAATTATTGTACTTAATAAGGTATTTAAGTTTGTGAACAAAATAATTCATAGCTACATAATAATAAACTTATAACGTTTGGGGTGGGTAAGTAGCTTGCAAGTTACATTTTTAGTTGCGGCGTTGTTCTATTGCAGTAAAAAATACGCTACATGTTGTTATACCTGAATCATCACTATAAAAATTCAAGTTAGATTTTTTCATTATTATAAAACTAGCAGTGTGATATCGGCCTAGAATAGTGCCATCCACTCTTATCTCACGGGGAGTCGTAAGAGTTTATAAAGAGAAAACCGACAGGAAGATGGGCAGCAGCGTCAACCTGCGTACTGGGTGAAACTGCAATCTATTCGGGAGGCCAATGTTTAGCAGTGGACTTTAAAGGAAGCCTTAAAGGTCTACACGTGATGCGAGTGACACACGTCTCTGATGTTAAGAGCCTTAGGGGCGTGTTACAATATAATAATATAAGCTGCTGTGGGTGCTACCAATTATTTGTCGCTGACTGTACATAATCAATCAGAGGCAAGTTTCTAATACCATTATGGAGATGACTACAAAAGTAGCGACTTGTCGACCTACAAGGGTCCTAATTCTACTATTTTTATTTTTTCATTAAAACAAAATACAAACATTTTGTCCTACGAAACCATCTTTTGACTAAATTGTTTTCATTAACACTAATAATAATTGTCTTATAAATGTTAATTATGTGTTTAAATGTATAGAAACTTAACTCGCTTGCGTTTGCTAATAAATACATACATGAAATCATGCCTGTTACTCCGAAGGGGTAGGCAGAGGCATATTATACGCCCACACTTCGCCAATTGTGTTGTTGATTTCATGTACTGGTATAGGAATAGGTGGCGAACCTAATGCCGCTTACCGGGCATTTCTATGTCTGTTATTTAGCAGGTGATGGTGGTAGGAACCCTGTACACCCTTATAAATTATTGCCCGTTTGCTTAAAAGTTATTGCGTTTAGCAGAATTGATCTCCTGTTATAGAAAGTGTATCACGTAGTATGGGAGAAATTATCTACTGAGACGAAGTAACCATGATTGCTTAGATTATATAATATATATTCCTGGACATCTCACACAGTGCTTCTTGTTCCAAACTAGGCAGAGCTTGAGATATTGGTGTTAGAGAACGGAATACATACTTACATACATTATGTCACGCCTCTTCCCCGTAGGGGTAGGCAGAGATCACATCCTTTCACTTGCATAGATCTTGGCACACACTCTTAGCTTTATTCACACTTATTAACCTTCTCATCCATGCCCGTCGGTTTAGGGTACTTGTGAGCTGCCCATTCTCCAAAATCTTCTGTGTTTGTTAGTTTAATATAGTTTTCAGTTTTTACATACAAATTATAAAATTTATTACAGCACAATTAATTATTATTAGTATTCTGACTTCCGAACCACCTATGCAAGTACTAACCTCACTGAACTCTGCTTCACTTTGATGATCGTTTCAGACCACCTAATTCCACAGAGCGTTGTGTGCAAAAACACTTACTATCCTATGGATCCGACTAAAAGTTCTGCATTTTTTCTCAGTAACATATTCATAGCGTAATCAACTACTAACCGAAATAGTAGCGTAATTGTACGTACTATAATTTAATCGTAAGCTTAATCAATTAAAACTTTACAAATGACAATACTATGTTACGGTAATAGATACTTTTTCTCCGTGACTTATTCACACAATACAAAACCAGTAACCACCTTTAACTTACAAATAAATACAATATACCTAGTTGCGTACTCGTCCGTACTAGTATTTGTTTGTAAGCTTAATCGATTAAAGCTTTCAAAAATAGTCAATGCTATGTTACTAAAAGATACTTTTTGTCTGGGACTTTCTCATACCGTACTCAACTACTAACCGAAATAGTAGCGTACTCGTTCGTAACAGAATTTATTCGTAAGCTTAATCGATTGAAGCCTTTAATCACAACATTCGATGCGGAAAATATCTCAGCAATGATCTAACACGGGTACTGAACTCGTCAGATTTGACGAGATACCGAAGCATGTTTGTTGGGACCGGACCGGCTGAGCGGCCATATTGAATCTGATTGACAGCTGTCAATGTTGGCGGCGGCACTGCGACGCGTTGCCGCGCCTGCCCCTGCGTCGTACGAACCACACTAATTCCATTTTCAAAAGTTTATTATTGTTTTAAAATACTTATAAGGTATGATGTTCTCGATGGGCAGGTGAAATAAGTCACATATGAATAGTAAGTAAAACTTCTTGGAAAACAAATATCCATTTTTTTTTTTTATATTCATTTGCAGAGTGAAAACTCATGCGCCTGTTGGTTTTTAAGATGAAATTGCCCATTAAATGCATAAGTAGTATATTTGATGCAAAATCAAGTATTTTTTCAAAGATTACTTTATTATGTTCCATTATAAACGTTTAATTAAAGTTTGCTACAAGATTTTTATACTCTTAATAGGTGGCCACTCGTATAATAATTTTACTGTGAAAACCAAAATCAAAAATCATTCATTCAATTTGGGCTCAGTAGAGCTCTTATAAATCGAATACTTATAAACGCTGTATTTAAAGTTAGAAATGTTTTATCTTTTTATATAAGTAAAAAGTACCTATATTAAATATACTTAATAAAAGTAAAAGTAGGTATATAGTTTAAGAATAAGACGTTATAAAAATACATTAATCGACCCTCTTAGGGTTAAAAGGTGAAAAAACAACGATGCAGGGCACAAATTAGCTATATGGAAGAAGTCACGGGCGATCACTATTAGTTAGTATTGTCTACAAACACATTAATTTATTCAAGCTAAACATTTATCTAAAGCACTTGTAAATATCATTTAAATCTAGAAGCTCCGCTTTATCAAAAAGGGAGCTTGCTACAAAAAGTTTAATAAAATTATTAAACAATAATTTATAAAAAAAAAAATATTTTCTTATTTCTAAAAGAATGGCGTCGACAAGTCATCGTCGTCATCAGTTTAAGGAAGTCCACGGCTGGGCGTAGGCCTCCCCCATAAGCTTCCAATGTGGCCCATTGCATCCGGCATGATCCTGCAACCTTTATCGTTTATCTAACAGCAGTGCAGTTTATTCGTTCATCTAACGTTGACGCATAACCACATGGTATATTAATTTATTATTATTTTTACGATATATGTGAAACCGCACTGCAAATTTATAATAAAGCTACATATGTGTTTTTCGAATACGAGGAAAACCTTCGGATAACTCATTAATGGGAACTTATGTAGTAAATCTTGTTTTACGATCGAAATTATGACAGCGGTTAAGAGACGCTTAAAAAAAATTCTGGGTGCATAGGCATCTTAACAACCTTAGGAGCCCAAGCCAACCTTACCTGCAAGCGGTGCACCTCCCGATCAACGGACGAGGCTCTGGCGAACATAACAGTGCCATGTAAGCGGCAATAGGCTCGCCACCTATTACTCTGGACCAAAAGTATGATTGGCATTTCGTCAACGGCGTATAATATGCCTCTGCCTTTGGGAAACAGGCGTGAGTGTTTGTATGTATATTACCTATTTTTAGACATCTTACACATTGCTTCCAGACCCAAACTAAGAAGAAAGATGTAAAGATATTCTTTAACAGCATATACACAGGCGCAAATTCAATCTCTAAAATAGGCTGTGGTCACAACTAGTCAAAAACTGTTGTTATTTTTATTTTATCTTAAGGCATTTACTTTTTATTAGTAGGCACGCTTTGTACCGGGGTTACTCCACGTTATAAAGCGCCTTCTTTGTTTTTTGGACTGCATCAACTTACCATCAGGCAGAATGCAGTCATAATGACGTGTCACATTAAAAAAAAATATATGTCATCCGGCTAGTAAATCTTTTAAACCGCGAAAAATTTACGTCAGAAGTCTCGTAGAGTTGTTGGCATGCACATCATGCCCACAATAGTGGATCTGCGCTTGCACACACAACGCATTACATTTCCAGTGATTAGGTATATACTTATTAGCGAAGTCAAAAGAGATTGCTTCAGCTAATTGCCACTATAGCAATGAAAAATAGCATACAAGCGCTAGTTTTCAAGCAATGCCTCATAAATATGAATATAATATAAATATTTTCTGACAATTACACCAATTATTTAGTTCCAAGATAAGTATCATTAAGAACTTGTGGTTTGGATACTAAACAACGGATAAACATACTTAAATACTTCATTTTTTTTGTAAATACATACTTAATATACATAGGAAAACACCCAGACCAGAACAAATATTCATGTTTATGCACACAAAAATTTGTCCTGTGTGGTAATCAAACCCACGACCTCTGGAGTGAAGTGTAGGTATACTGACCTCCACGCCATATCGGTCGTCATGGACGTAGCATAACTAAAAACATATAGATTACACTACAATTATAGATTTTATATTTTTGCTATTTTACTAGAATTATTGTGTATACGACATCGTAAATGCATGACCCACTGAACTAAGAAAAACTACATAAGAGCTGTCTATCCTCTTTTAAGTTATAATTATGTGAAGATATCCAATCGAAAGTTATTAGGCCTCCACGGAAGACCAGAGCTGTAGTGGTCCTCCACTGCAGAACATGCTGAGCTGGCATATTATATTTAAACTTATGTGGAAAAATGTGTTTACTGCTATTTTTTCTGTTGTCTGTTTTTATGTGTTTATGTTTAAATAAAATTTTATATCATTTCAATCTATTGTCAATATTTTTTTTCATCATGATGCTCTTATAAAAACGCGTGAAATGATATTGAAAAGGTCGACAACGATACAGTGATGCCCCTGGCGTTACAAGCGTCAAACGCATGCACGCATGCACACATGCACGCATGCACACATGCACGCATGCACGCATTAGGCATGCGCCTGAGTTCCACATAGTGATATAAAAAAATCATATACTAAATAGTAATACTAAATTAATATTGTTATTGCAGATAGTTCAAAATTGAGATCAACACTATCTCGTCTCACATTCATCATTTCATCATCATTTTAGCCCATTAACGTCCCACTACTGAGCACGAGCCTCCTCTCACATATCAAGGTGTGAGGGTATTGGGTCATACTTCACCACGCGGACCCAGTGCGGATTGGCGGAGGCAGGTGTATGGCGTCCTGCTGTTAGAATTTTTCAAGCCGCCTATTAGGCCTCTAACATGGCTTAACGACTACCACATTTAGTGATAACCGGGACCAACGGCTTAACGTGCCTTCCGAAGCACGGAAGCGCTCGATATCAAATGCCACACAAACGGTCACCCATCCAAGGACTGACCTCTGTAAACTCTGCTGTACTTCGGTGATCGTTTCCGACCACTGAGCACCGCAGAGCTACGAGCGCGTCTCACATTAAATAAATACAATATGAAAATCAACGGCTTGCAAACAAATCCATTTATTTCTAAACTGTTAGCTTATTTACAAGAATTTAGTATAATATAACAAGTAAAAGTTACTAAAGTTACAGTAGCCAGATTCACGATTGATTAAAACAGCTTGAAATACAAGGATAAATTGCGTTTTAGATAACAAATAGAACGGATTTGTGGAGAATTGCGATAACTTGAGGTACCACAGGAGGGGTAAATATCCAATAAAAATTGACAGAGAAAAAATAACTTCTGACTAGCTAATTATGCTAACTTAGCAGTAAAATAAAATAAACCTTTTTGTTAAAGTACCCACGATTTCGTCGGACCTACAGGTACTTTTTTTAATCGAATTAAATTCATTGAAATTTTTACTTCTCTCCGCCAATCCGCACTTGCGGTGAGCAGCGAGGTGGAGTGGGCCACAATACCCTCTCTTGGTTTGGGGGGAGGCCCGTACTCAGTGGTGGAACGTAAATAGGCTTATGATAATAAATCCCCACTTTCTATGGCGCTTACTTTGTGCCAATTCATCTGAACAAACAAAGACACGAACAGCAGCTAGTTTAAAACTGGCTCATAGGTAGAAATAAAACAATTTTTTACTATATAATTTCCTTGCATTATCCCGGTTGCCTTAAACTTAATCTTAAAGCCCAGGGTCTGCTCACTGATCTTATCAGATTTAGCTGAATTTTAGTTACCTAGTTATAAATGGAGGTACTGCCATCTGACCTCCGCAACCCAGTGCCAGCTATCAAGATATCAGAAGGGACTGACATCCAGCTGTTGGGATGATAGAAGGCACTGATTTCCTAATAACGAATGCCATAGATGTTCATGACAGCCGGGACCAACGGCTTAACGTGCTTTCCGAGACACAAAGCTAGCGATAATGCAATATTTTTTTAACTGTCTAATGTGACTGAACCATACTTTAGTGCTGTCCGTTATTATGAGAGGTTTTGACATCGACATCCTTCGCATTTCACCGCCTAGTCCCGTATCGTCGATAAGATCGGCGGTTATCGACAATTGCGCCGGGCAGCACTAGCCACTCGATATGATCTCAACTGCCGACACTGCCTTAAGGAATCCCAATTAAGCTAATATTTTAGCCTTTTTTGCTTCGCGTTGTAGGCTTGTATAGTATATCGTGTCGACATCTCATTAATAAACTGTTATAAACTATACTGTAATAAATTTATAGCAATTTACTTCTTACAGTGTTTAAGTAACTAAGACTCTACTACTTTACTGGGGTGGGACTTAGACTTGACTTGGCTTTGACTAACTTGATATAATAAATTACTTGACACTAGAAAGTATTCTAGGAAAGTGAGTTGTTACGAGAGAAAAATTATACCTTTTTTTAGGTAAAATCCCAACTGCTCTGCTTAAAAACAATAAAAAATACGCTACTTAACCGCCATCATATTAGTTATATACCCCTTACGACTACTTTTTGTTCCGTATCTAGGTACTTTTGCATTTTTCTGGTAAATGTGACTAAACTTTTTTCTTTTACGTGTAGAAGTCTATGAATAAGACTTCTTGCCTGTTTACAATATCTAGTTACATTTGCAATATTCTAGTAAATGTTACTAGAATTTCTTCTCTATGCTATAATTATTATATACATAAAATATAAGTTCCTACCAGTATCATGAACGTCAAAAAAGAAAAACAGTTGGCAGAAGGTCTTACAAGAAGCGGATGTTTTTTTATACTGACTGTACCCAACCAAAACACTGCTTGTTTTAGTTAACACCGGCCTTGTTAATGAAATAGGTGTTAAGTTATCAAACTAATATCTCACTTGTCGTATAAATATAATATAACTAGCAGAGCCCTGCGGTGTTACTCGCGTGGTGTCCGTTACCCTGGGTATACCGGGACATATTATATGTTAATTCAGGTTTCAAAAAACATGTGTGCCAAATATTATCCAAATACGTTCAGTAGTTTCTGCTTGAAAGATTAATAAACATCCATGCTCACAAACTTTCGCATATACACACATACATAATTAGAAATCTAAATATTCTCTATGCTCTTTGTAGATACGAACTTTTTTGCCATGATAATATAACTGACAAACCTTGACAAATTCTGACAAAGAACCAATTTGCTTTTATTTCTTTATAATTGTACCATATCTTGTGTTGTTTCATATCTCTTTCATTGTTGTTAAAAAAATATATCGAATTTCAATTTTGTGTCTGAATGTTGGACGAATCTAAATGATCATGTTGATCTTAAAGACAATAAAGTATATTTTATTTTTATAATTTTGGCTTTTTAATTACTCCACTGATTAAAAAAACAGCTATGTGGGATCTCATGCCTTTCTGTTTGAAAGTGTCACCGCGGCCTCGGTACGTAGCAGGCTCAAGAAGGAACATGGATGGTTTTTAGTCAGTAAAAGTCTGACACACCCACAGCAGGAGAAGGTTATTTGATGACATTCCATCCAAAAAAAAAAAAAACAAAAAAAGGGATCTCATGCCTACAATTATTAATAGGCTGCAATATCAGACTTCAATTTCCTAAGATATACTACATGCATTAAAGATGGTTACAATATATGTTAATAGTATGTGTCCATAAAGTCAGATTTGTCCTACTATTAAACGTATAAGTTATTTATTATTATTTATTTACAAAGAATATATTTTAAAAAAATTTACACATAAATAAAAAAAAAAATTGTCTGAATGATCAATTATTATTACGGAAAGCGTTTATGGTAGCGTATGTATTGAGTACCTTCTCAGTATACGCTAAAATTTTATTTTATATAATTCATCTCTGTTGTCTGCATGTAAACTATTGAGTATTATCATAAATTAAAATCAGTTAACTAAATTTAATAACTATATACAGATTTACCTAAATCTGACAACATATAATATAAGTGTGTACAACGTAAGTAACAACATAGGTTAACAGTAAGTAGTCCCTGTGTAATACCATTTGGCTATGAAATTCTCCTCGCATGAGCTTTTCCAGTTCCAATGGACCTAGGTTTTTCAAGCGGAGAGCGAAGCGGCATTATTGCTGGCCGTCATGAGTAGGTGCGCTTGCTACCATGTGAAGCGCTGTTTTTATTATGTACTGCATGTATTGTCCAGACAGGGCGAATAACATAAAAAAAGCATAGCAGAAGTGGTCAGGGCATATAGCCCGTAAAAACATGGTTGAGCCTGTTATAATGAGAACGAAGACCATGGCAGACGATGGCAGAACGAAATTATAAGGGTAGCAGACAAAAATGCTGACAGCTCAATATAGATCGAAGAAGAGAGTGTTGAACGAGGTCTGCACTACTTCGAAAAAGGTTAATGATTTTTGACTATTTTGACTTCTGTTGGATCTTACTAACATCTAAGAAGCCCAAAGCAACCTTACCTGCAAGTGGTGCACCTTTTGATCAACAGACGAGGCTCTGGCGAACTTGACAGATTCCGGCAAGCGTCAATAGGCTCGCCACCTATTACGTGGGACCGACAATGTAAGTGGCGAAGTGTGGGCGTATAATATGCATCTGCCTACCCTTTCGGGGAAACAGGCGTGAATGTATGTATGTTAACTAAACTAGTTAACTAAAATAAACTAAACTAACCCAAAATACGGATGATGGGCAGCTGTGTTAACCTGCGATCACCAACCTAACTATCCAGCGTGGTGATTATGGGTAAATATCCCCAACAGAATTGTAATCTATTAGGGAGGCCAATAGGAACCAAAAAGTGGAATTCACAAGGCTGATTTGCTGAACCCAAACAAAACTCGATACAGAAATTTTCATAAATTTAATAGTTTGTTACACATATATTATTAGTTGTATTCATTGACTTTAATTGTACATGCATGATTGGTCTAATATTAGCATCAGTAATTTAAATAAAGTTAAATCAATAATATTAATTTATTACATAAATATTATGAAAATAAACAAAACTATTTCGCATGAACCTTCTTAAAGATACCAACTTTCGTTGTAGATTTGATCAATATATTTTTACAAGTGTATGTTTTTTTTGTTGACTTTTGACCCAATTATACAAAATAGCTTGGTTGGTTTTGTTAATTTATATTTAAAAACATGTTAATATGCGTGTATGAGAAGGTTAATGAGTGCAAATGAAGCTAAAGTGTGTCTAAAAATTGTAGCAAGTGAAAAGATCAGTGATCTCTGCCTACCCCTACGGGAAAGAGGCGTGGCATTCTGTGTGTATGTATTAAAAATCTTGTATTCGATTTGGTATTGATATATTAAACCATTTCTTATCAGTGGGGACCTACAATTGGCTTTCTGAGACTATATGTTTAATGTATTATGTTTAGCAAGCTGTTGGTTCTCCTAAAAATGTAATAAATAAATAGTTAAAATATAAAGTTCTTATTGAGAAAAAGTGAAAGGTAAAGTTGAATATTAAGTGCAAAGTATAATATTAAGCCCTATTGTAAAAACGAATGGAATGACAAACATTAACTTAAAAACGGCTATACAGCTTTGTATCAAATTTGAAAAACAAAAAGCTTATGAATTGGAAATTTTCAAGGGCGACAAAATTACTAATTTCTACGATAAATAGGTATAACACGACTTACATAAGCGAATGTTCCACGGGCAAACTCTAGTACAGTCGTTCTCAGAAGTATCTGATCATTTTAGTACTTTGTTACTATAACAAGAAAGCTAGTCCAGTATGTTACCTTAAAATAATGCGACTATTGGTGCGATTTAGTATTAAAACCTTCAGGTACTTGTACTACGAGTACTGTTTCATATAATAAAATACTATAGAATTTGGTACTATAAAGATATTACCGATCACGAGCAAAAGTAATTTCTTTCAAAGTAAATTTTAAACAACAAAAACCAATAATTTTCATGTAGAGTCATTTCTATAACTAAATATATTTATTAACTGATTATAATCAACGGCTCTATCAACAACGCTGTAGAAGTATTGAAACGCATTACTCCTAATGTAAATCTGTTGACTCTACCAGAACACTATCTTTACTCTATATTTCTGTGTGTGAAGCTATATACCTATTCTTTCGAATAAGTGTTATTGTTCTAAAATGTTTTTAAATTTGCTTGTCATGTAACTTCATAGGGTAGAGTCAAAGTTAAAAGAAAATATAATTTATTTTAATTCGTAACTCTACAAATTTACTATTTGTTGTCTCTGCACGTTTTCATTATACACTAAAAGCCAAATTATTTGATTCACCTTTTAAATTCAGCAATAATGTTAATTTAAGTTTATTCAACTATCGTAAGCGTACATCCACGGCCGCATATTTAAATAAAGGTGAGAGTTCAGGATCCATCAAGCAGTCGTAATCCTTCCTTTGGTCTTTACTTTTGTATCTACGTATTTTTTGTATCAAGTACGACACGTAACATATTTGATACCAACCATACAACTCAAATTTAATTGTTTTCGATATTGTATTGTAGTTGTAACAACAGGTTTTTCCCCACCCTCTACATAATTTATAAATTATGAACGCTTTGCGTTTGTTTGTAATTTCTTTGGAACTTTACCCGACTCTATAGGTATTGAGTTAAAACTTTTTTTTGATTAAGTTTCCTTTTCTTTTGTCTTTAAATGTATATTGATATAAAAGATAGCAAGAACTAAAACTTTTTTCCATACGACACTTAATCCCCATGAGACCGCTTACATAAGATAAAAAAAAATTAAATCTGATTATATATGAGTATGTGATTTAACTTTTTTGCAATAATTATAAGTTCTCAAAATATTTGTTTTCTGAGTTCTAATATATATATTTTTTTACTTTGTAAGAAATGTCATACCGTATTGAAACTTACCTTTTTTGTGATAAAATTTCATTAAATACATCCCTTAATAACATACTCTAAAGTTAAACGTAGACAAAAAGTCCGGTTTAGAAGCAGACGACTCTACTGTTGGTGTTAGTTTGCAAAAACTGTTAAAAGAATAAATACTTCTATTTATTAGGTAACTTTTTTTTTCAATAATAGCTTTATTTAACTCTTAATATTAAACGAGTAAGACAATACCTTAGTCTGTTTAGTAAAAATAATAGAGACATGCCATTATCATACACTCCTTTATCTATTTACATCGATAGTGACAAATAATATACGTACCTCGAGTTCATAACCGATTGTTTCGTACTTTATCAAGTGTTCATACCACATACACTAAAAAGGACACACAAATAATTGCAAATATCCAGTACATCCATATACGTACTCAATTGTGAACTTTGAAAACGTAATTTGTCACATAAACCAAAACTCACATTTTATTTGAATAAAAAGAAAGAATATTACTAAAAAATATCACGTAACAATATCTATCAATGTTGAATACGAATATATAAACACAGAAACTAAAAAAATTGTTTTTTAAAAAGTCACAGATTACGTTGAACGTGTAACGGAAAGTTCGATATTTAAATTTGAATGGCGCGAAGGCTGTGCGCCGGCGACGGGACACGAGCGACTGCCGACTCTTGCGCACCGATACACGGCCCCCGACTGAAGTCAGGAGGTGTCAACCTTTTGATGATATTATGACGAATGCATGGCATTCATTTTCCACTTAACGTATATTGAACGATGATTTTCAGTAACTTTTTTTTTATTTGGTTGAAAGTAATGGCATGATGGAAATGGGTCGCAGGACCTAGGCTACCTATGATTGTTTTAACTTACAGTATGTTGAACTATGTTTTTACTGTACATTTTTATTAAATTTGAACAATATTGAAGCAAATATCCATAGAAATTTGTTAATGTTGTAGGTGTCTTTTAAATTCATGATCAGCCTAGCATTCATATCGGCTGTACCCTGTATACTTCGCTATGAATGTCCAGCGGCCTAACCAGATTTGGTAAAATATCAGTTTCCGACTGCCGTCCTACCCTACGCAATCCCTTATTTATTAGTTTTATTTTTTATTATTTTCCATTTGCTTAGTATTTTTATGACTCAATCGTTACATTACTTCTGTATAATGTAATAACATTGAAAAAAAAATTAGAGACATGCATTTTTATTATATGTTAAAAATATTAATGCAAATTATATTATGACCTATGTTTGAAATAACATATTCGTAATATGTTGTTAGTTAGTTTTAAATACAAATTGCATATGAAATAATATATCTCTATAAATTTCGAATGAAATGTGATATAAAAACTATATAATAAATCTTAAGTTATGGACAGAAATTTCATTTAGTTGATAACCTCTGACAAAACCTGTTAAGTTTGCCAATGTACGCACCAACAGCCTGTGTGGGTCTAACGAAAATTATAGCTATCTCATTCATTCATACAGATTTTCTAGATGAGTAAGAGTGAAAAAGAATAACGTTACAGAGTTATAGTTGATTTAACAGGGACCTTGGTAACTTAGATCACCAACAAAATGTATGAAGTACGACTGTTACAGAAAACTCGACTTTTCATTTTATAAACAAGACAGTAAGGTACTTTTTATATTGTACTTATCTCTACTTTTACAATATTAAGTTTTAAGATAAACGAATCATATGAATCTTAATTTTCATGCCTAACTAAAGACATCTGTATATTTAGAGATCCGTTTGATAATAAAATATCGAATATATGTATTTTAGAACACACAAAATTAGATTTACCATTTTATATCGAGAAGATTTTAAGTATGGGATGCGTAGGCGCTGCTGGACAGTGGACACGTTTCATTAGTCGCGACACTGCATCTTTTATTCTCGTCTCTTTCACTCGTCCCACCTGCCTATACGAGTGAGCGAGATGGCTTTATGTTTACATTTGCAATGGATCTAGAGACGGGGCTATAAAAGGATCTTCCCAAAGATGTTAGTTGGCAGGGGTACTGTCATTTAGTTTTACATAGTGCGTGTTTTTATGTTATTTATTGTGCATTTAATTTGTTGTCTTCTAATCGATATAACAAATTACGGACAAGAGAACGATTTATATTATTTTTCAATTATGATGTTTAAAATAAAAAAAAGTACTCAAAAAACACATTTGGTTACTGAAACAGAAATTACTGGCCAATAAAAGAATAGCCTGGAACCTAAAATACTTACTGTATATTAATTAACATCTTCAAAATACTTAAATGCAGTAATAATAATCACAACTAAAACAATAAACATAAAAACAATTTTAATTATAAAAAAATATACAGAAAATACATATAAAATATAAATTTACGTACAATTGTGACTCTACTATCTGCTCTTCGCTTCATAAGTCGTAAGTTCGAATCTCAGTCTACGTTATTCTGAGCACGAAAGTATGTTCGATAATGTTTCCAAAAACAGAGATAATAATATTAATGTACCTATTAGTTACCTATAGTATTTTGGTACAAAAAAACTTAAGCATACGATGTTACCTATACGCTGTAAAAGCTTTACATAATTGGTTCGATCAAACCGGATACATATATAGGTCTTAATAAATAAATATTCTCTTACAATCACACCAATTATTTAGTTCCAAGACAAGTATCATTAAAAAGTTGTGTTATGGATACTAAACAACGGATAAACATACTTAAAAACCGTTTTTATTTGTGAATACATACTTAACATACATAGGAAAACACCCAGACCAGAACAAATATTAATGGTCATGCACACAAAGATTTGTCCTGTGTAGGAATCGAACCCACGACCTCTGGAATGAATTGCAGGTATACTGACCGCCACCCATATCGGTGGCCAAGAGAGAATATATATTTATTATTATTAATTATTTATATAAATAAGGTCTTGTTCTGGGCGCTTTCTATTATTATTAAAAAGTGCTTAAGTATATTAATCCGTTTTTTGCCGTCCGTAGACGGCCCAGAATAGTGCAACCCCCTTTCATGTCATGGGCAGTCGTAAGAGTCGAAGGAGAGAAATCCTACCGCATTATGGGCAGCAGCATCCTTCTGCGTACAGGCTTGAACTCGATCACCAACCCGCTTGTTCAGCATGGTGATTATGGGCAATGTAATCTTTTGGGGAAGCTATTGTTCAGCAGTAGACTTGATGATTGACTTGGCTGACATCTTTATTAGAAGAAAAATATCAATTCACATCTTCGCTTTACTAACATTGTTTCTATATACGAGTTTAAGCTAAAAAAATCGCTCTCTAATTTCATATAGTAATAAAGTTTTAAAGACCTAAGATTACCCGTAAACCCGTTAATATACATTGTTCTCAATAATTTCGAGGAAGACACTCGTCATCATTTCAGTCTAATAACTTACGACTGGCACAGTCTTTGTGTCATAAACGTTTATTAAAGATTAAATATTTATTAAACGTCTCATGAATCTCATGATTTTAGGTCGTATATCTCGGTTTTACAGGACTACGTGGTTATGGAGAAATTTCGGGGAAGGCCTATATCCAGCATGCCTCTTACGGTTATAATGACTACAATATTGCTTATTTATAATACAGACTCTATCGAGGGCTTATATTTTTAGCAAGGGGTAAAATATTCACATTATGCTATATTTTTTACAACAATTTTAAGCGGCTTTTGGCAATCTGTACCAGAAGCTATTAAGACCCCTGTTCCTGGAATGCAATCGGTCACTGTCCAAGGTGAAGCGACATGAATCATGGTATATGTATACTCGTTGATGGAAGTGCAAAATACATAACTTGTAACTTGACACAAGCTTTTTATTGGTGACTTGGTAGTAGTAACCTGAAGTCGAGGACGTAAATTTTGTGCTCATGTGGTAGGTACTGGCTTTCACCTGAAGGTAAGGTGGTAAAAGTAGTACGCCTGCACTTAATCCGCTAAGTACCAATTAAAGCCTTCATTAACTATAAGACACGCTTGTCACTCCGAAACTTCAGATGTTAAGGTGATTACGAATTTCTTAAGGTTCTACCAACTAAATTATAAGTAACTGGTAGTTTGCTGACCACGGCACTGACACTGCGTCTCCTCCATTTTCACAATTTGTTTATTATTTCTTTATATAGGATATTGTCTATAAGTAAAAACAATGTACTACAAAACTGTCCAAACAGTTTGAATGTAGGATCAATAACCATAAACTAAGATTAAAAATAAGATATTATATTAAGGCCTAAGGCCCAGGGTCTGCCGTCTAAGCTCCGCAACCCAGAGGGAAACATAATTCTATGGTTGATATGGTTAATGGTCATGAACACCTATTGTATTCGTTATTAGGAAGATAGTGCCTTCTAACAGACTGACAGCTAGTTTAACCATAGAATGACGTGGCAGTCGAACCACGTAATAATTATTCAAATCTGGTTGAACCCGTGAGCAGACCCTGGGCCCTAAGCTTAAGTCTAGGGCAACCGGGATAGTGCTAGGATATGATGAACGGTGGATTATTAACCGTTAAGTGTTTGTAAACGTACATGTTGGTAAATGAAAGAAAACGGTGCAACATAACTTTTCAAATTCTCTCAAGACGTCCATGTGAGATCTCAGTATAGTCCCACATCTTTACTGAGGACTCAAGGGGTTTAGGGAGAGCGCATTTCATTTACCATTTATCATCTTTATCATCACTCATTCTCATTTACTATGATTTATATGTTTCTAATATATCTTACTGAACACTGGCTAATTGTGCTAAACGCACAAAGCCATTATTAAAAAAAAACTATTTTCTGTAAATTATACAATCTGTCATTCATTTGGATTGGTGGTACATACAGGATTAGTGACAGCAAAGTCAGCTTCTGTGAACTCTGCTTTACTTTGGTGATAGTTTCCGACAACATTTTTAATGTTTTTAAGGATGGAAAATCATCAAGCAGTGAGTGGACCGGAAGGGATGTGCTGCTGTTACTGACTTAAAACCATCCAAGCACCTTCTTGAGCCTTTTATATTCCGAGGTTGCGGTAATCGTTTCGGACCATCCCGCAACCCGTTTCAGATCACCTAATACAGCGGAGCTACGAGCTCTTCTGATACACATCATCGAAAATACATATTGAAATGAATCATTATCATCATGATTTGTGCAAATAAATGAGCATTGAATCACTAGAGAATATTATGAAACTCTATAGAGTTTTCCTCAGCTATGCTCAGTTGTTTTCTATATGACGTCAGGACTTATGTCATTTGTTATAAGTGAAAGAATTTAGTTGTAAATATTTATTAGGATTACATTTTTATTTTTCTTAATAAGTTAAGTAAACTCCGTTATTTTTTTCATTAGAACGTGGGCAATGATAAATTGTGTGCGTGAATTTCTGATTTGTATTACTTGAGTATAAAATTACATTAGGTATGTTATCCATTGTTTTACCATAGCTCTATGTGCGCCAGTGTGAAGTGACTTAATTTTTTTTTTTAATCTTTCAGATTTAATACGTGTGTTGCAAAAATAATTAGTTTGCTTTCAAAACAACGGAATACTAACTAGTTTCTGTATTGGATTTTGTTTACATTAAATTGCATTCCAATATGCAGTATATTTGCTGCAGTTATTTTATTTTCTGCTGATACAAAGTATATTATTTTATAATCTATACTATAGAATAATATTATAAAGCTGAAGAGTTTGTTTGAACTCGCTAATCTCTGGAACTACTGGTTCGAATTGAGAATTTTTCTTATTGTGTTGAATAGACCATTTATCGAGGAAGGCTTTTGGCTACATAACATCACGCTGCAACTATAAGAAGCGAAGAAATAATGGAAAATGTGACAAAAACGGGGAAAATTATTCTATATCCGTTGCGTGCGCTGCGAAAACGGTTTAAGATACCAAAAATATATGTATGAAAGAATCATTCCTCTTGAAATGATCTAAAAAAATGTCCACGTGTGTCTGTTTTTTAAGCCTAGAACCGTTTTTATAGTAATTAAAATTTTAAAATAACATCGATATACAATTCACCCGCGCCGCATGATGTGCCAAACATGACGCTGCTGGAGGAGAGGCGTGGCTTGCGAAAGCTGAGGAGGTTGTTCGCAAAAATAAATGATGCCCAAAATAACTATTCCACGCGGACGAAGTCGCAGGCACAGCTAGTATAAGATAAGGTCATAAAATAATTTACTCGTACTTATTTCCTGGCAATTTCTAGTCTAATACTAGTAATAAAGTACTAATTACACATTTTTACATCACAGAATAAATAAGCAGAAAATATACCAGATGTAAAATTACATTAACTAAAAACTATCTTTGTAAATCCATTTTAATTTGTGGTGTTAAAAAACTTCAAACACTACAGACTACAGACCGCGTTTCTAAGTAGCCCAAGCGTGTTGGCGCTATTTTAAGAATAAACCTGAAGAAATGTATTTCAATCAAAAATAATATTCAAAAACTCGGGACCTTCAAAAACAAGAAGGCTATTTTTCTCAAAGAATAAGAAATATTCTGATGCTGAGCAAAATCGTAGCTCTCGGCTTTGATTCGGAGGGTTTTACATACAGCCACACCTGTTTTCCCGAAGGGGTAGGCAGAGACATTTTATACGCCCACAATCCCACGTAGTAAGTGGCGAGCCTATTGCCGTTTACCGCGCACTGTTATGTTCACCAGAGCCTCGTCCGTTGATCGGCCTGTGCACCACTTGCAGGTGAGGTTGGCTTGAATACCTTAGGTCTTGGTAGAATCCCTATACCCCCCCCCCCCCCCCGACTGGTCTCCACCTTGTCGTGGTGGGGGGGCTAAGTACCTCCCGGTAGGGCGCAGAGGGTGCTGGGGAAAAGGTAACACCCAGAGATTGTGCTCCATTGTGTCTCTCTGAGGAGGTCCTCCCGGTTTTGATCCTCTGCCGGTGGTGAGTCCCACACACCTCTCTAGGTCCGCCTTTGGCCGGGAAACAGTGCGTAAACGCATTTTATTACCGACGTAAATCAAAAAAAATTGATAGAATCCCTATTCAGCTTTTACTATCTATATAATTAATATATTATTATAATTTCAGCCAATAAATGTCCACTGTTCATAGGCCTCTTGAATATTGCCTATTTTGGGGACAATTTCTCGTAATCGCCACAGGCGGGTTGGTGATCGCAGTTCAAGCTTGTACGTAGCAGCACGGTGATGCCCATGATCCGGTTGAATATCTCTTTGTCAACCCTTACGACTCCCCGTGACATGAAAGGAGGTAACACTATTCTAGGCCGATACCTTACGGCACATTTATATTATTTTTTTATAAATATATACTTATAATAGGACACGGCCAGACCAAAATAAAAAATGATTTTTATACACTGAAATATATTTCGTGCGAGGTATCGAACCCCCCACTTTAGAAGCGGAGAGCAGTTATAACTCCGAGCCATTTCAGTTGCCACTATACCTACTATTACTTTAATATTTTTTTGCATTTATAAGAATTTACTGGTATTTTTTTATGTTAAAATTATGGCTTCGTGCGTCTAGCACATTTAGCCAGTGTCAAGTAAGTGATATATTAATTATATATCATTTATAGTAAATTAGAATGAGTGGTGATAAAGATGATAAATCGAAGATGAAATACCCTCCCCTAAACCCCTTGAGTCCTCAGTAAAGATGTGGGACTATACTGAAATCTCACATGGACTCCTGGAGAGAAAATTTTAAAAGTAATGTTGCACTGTTTTGTTTGATTTACCAACACTCATGTATGTTCACAAACACTTAACGGTTAATAATCCACCGTTATTAAACATTAATGTTAGAAATATCACAAATTTTAGAAAATAAAACATAACTGCACACAGCAGACAATACGCTTCACTTTCCCGTAAAGAAGTCTTGTAAATATTTGTTAGAATTAGATTTTAATTTTTTTTTAAGAAGTTAAGTAAACTCCTTCGTTGTTTTAAAGGACGTGAGCTTATTAATGTGTGCGTGATTTTTCTTAATTACTTAAGAGAACAAAGTAGGATAAAATATATAATAAATTAATTAATAATAACAGACTTTGTTTGAATTATTAAAAAATATAACCTTGCAATATACTTTACATATTACACCTTGCCTTTCATCGCAAACCTCGTATCACTAAATAATAGACGTAGGACCAATTGCACCAAAGTAAAGCTTATAAGTGTAGTGAAAGTGTATGTTATGAGGCGGTTGCAATAAATATTTTGTTCATTTTTACTTTTTTATTTTAATTCTTGCTTAAGTGACTCCCATTACCAGTTTATACCGTACCTAACACAGTATACATTTAAAATGTATAGTTGATAATCTGATTCCAATGGCTTATGGGAATAAAATTTTAATTTGAAATAAAAAACAATCTTGACTTTTATGTATACTATAATAAAAAAGGGGTCAAACGGAATGTTAAAATAACTGGAAACAATCAGCTGGAGGTCGAGCTTTGGCCATTTTGGAATAAAATACCTTAAGAGATACTAGGTAAGTTACAAGGCATAATAATCTTGGTTTACCTTATTTATTACAAGGTTAGTAAATGCTTTTATATCTTTTTATGTAATACTAAAGTAATTTCCAGAATATTCCTGCTGAAAATCAGTGCAGTAAGTTTTGTTGTGAGTCAGTATTGCGAATACTTACCTGAAGGATGTTTTGACATCAATAACTTGTTTCTTATTTTAATTATGTAAATGTTGACGTGTGTCCGTCTGGAATAGTGTCTTATCCTACCCCTCACATCTCATGGGGAGTCGTAAGAGTCGACGAAAAGAAACCCGACTGGATCACTGGCAGCAGCGTCATCCTGCGTGTTGGCTGAATCTGTGATCACCAACCCGCCTGCCGAGCATGGTGATTATGGGCATATACACTCAATAGAATTGTATTAATAGGGGAGGCCAATGTTCAGCAGTGGACTTTATTAGGCTGATATGGTGATAATCATATCATCATGTCTAAACATTGGCCTCCCCATCATAATATGATAACCAGTATTGCAATATACATACATATATATATACATAATGTCACGCCTCTTTCCCGTATGGGTAGGCAAAGATCACATCCTTCTACTTGCTATGATCTTGGCACACATTTCTAGCTTCATTCACACTCATTTACCTTCTCATACACGCCCGTCGGTTTAGGGTACTTTTGACCTGCCCTTTCTCCATAATCTTCTGGATTTGGTCATGGAAGGTCTTACGTGATCTTCCTCTTCTAACACTTCCATTCACTTGTCCATCATTAATCACTTTCGTTGGTCTACTTTCATTCATCATCTCAAAATGACCAAACCATCTAAGCATACCTTTCTCAATTCTTGTCACTACATCTTCTTTTACACCATCTTCTCATTGTAATGTAACAGTATTTTTACATATGGAATGCATAAAATTTATACCTACTATAATTTAATCTGCATTTAGTCTGTTATCTAAAGGGTGTACAGGGATCCTGATATCGACTTTGGAGCCCTTTTTTTCGGATGGAAAATCATCAAATGACTGTCTTCCGCTGTGGGTGAAGAGGAAGAGTGTGTCAGACTTTTACTGACTAAAAACCATCGATGTTCCTTCTTGAGCCTGTAACACCAAGGCCGCGGTAACCCTTTCGAACAGTCCCGCAACAACTTTGGAGCCCTGCGAGTGGTGCACCTGCCGATTAACGGACGAGGCTCTGGCAAACATAGAAGTTCCCGGTAAGCGGCAATAGGCTAGCTACCTATTACGTGGGACCAGCAACAAAATTGGCGAAGTGTGGGCCTATAAAATGCCTCTGCCTATCTCTTCGGGGAAACAGGCTTGATTTTATGTATGTAGGTATGTATTTAATTTAATCTCAGGATAAAGTTTGGTAGAATCGGCCCGTAACAGGTATATTCCATTCAGCTTGTAATTAATCATTTTAGTATTTCTCGCATCTAAGCTCGTCTCTGTAATTATATAGCTACACCATCTTTCATAGGAGAATATAACAATGCGAGTGCGGGTACTATGGTTGCGAAATAGATGAGTGGGCGGCGCGTGCGCCTACGGACCTTCAGGCGACTCTGAAGCCGGGATAAGACGTTAGAAATATATTGTAAGACAAGTTTTCTTATGTGCGCTGTTGCCGCGTATGTATGGATTGTGAGTATCAGGATATTTATAAAAGCTAATGGTAGAAACTACGGTTTTATTATGGTAAAATTAAACATACATAAACTCACGCCTGTTTTCAAGAAGGCCTCTGCATAGCATACTACTCATATGTGCCAACACTTCCTACCAACATTTTAAGAGTCAAAGCCAACCTCACCTGCAAGTGGTGCACCTTTTTTTTTTTTTTTTTTTTTTGTTTTACGTCGGTAACAAAATGCATTTACGCACTGCCTTCCGGCCAAAGGGGGACCGAAAGGGGGTGTGGGACTCACCACCGGCAGACACGACCGCCGGCAGCAATACCCACTAAAAATCTTCCGACGACGCCCGCCGCTTGTTGAGAAAGAGGCGGGGGCCAGTACCTGGGTTGCAGCTTCTGACACCCCGCCTGCGGCCAACGTCCCCCGGACCAAAACCGGGAGGACCTCCTCAGAGAGGCGCAGTGGACGCGCCCCTCCTACCTCCCCCTGCGACCATAGCGTGTGTGGCCGACTTCCCGGAGGGTCCATGGTTAGACAGCAGGGGCCCCCTGCCCCCGCTGCCTAGACCCTCCTGGCGCTGCTGAGCGGGCCCTCCTGGCCTACCCGCAGCGCCCTCCATAGGTCCCTCTTAGTTTCCCCCCCGGTAGTCAGTACTAAGGGCACCCAGAGTCGTCGGTCTCTGGGTGTTACCTTTTCCCTAGCGCCTCCTGCGCCCTACCGGGAGGTACTCAGCCCCCCCACCACGACAAGGTGGAGACCAGTCGGGGGGGGCAAGTGGTGCACCTGCCGATCAACGGACAAGGTTCTGGCGAGTATAAAAGTTCCTGATAAGCGGCAATAGGCTCGCCACCTATTACGTGGGGACAATAACAAAATTAGCATATAATATGCCTCTGCCTACCCCTTCGGAGAAACAGGCGTATGTATGTATGTCATGATGACTTCACCCTGCCTGATGCAAAGCTTCAACCCATGCGTGAGTAACTAACGGCAGAAGATCACCCGTCGATCGCGTCGATATTTTTACGGACTTCCTAATAATGTCTGCCATCGATGTTCCTGATAGCAGACGTGTTCAGGCTTAACATGCTTTCCGGAGCATTAAGCAATGGATAGTTACGCAAATAACTGAATATAGAGTTCAGTGGACTTCATGGCGCTTATTACAAAATAATATCTTTAGTTAAACCAGGTTTAAAACTAGTTCCCCCCGACTGGTCTCCACCTTGTCGTGGGGGGGGGTCTGTGTACCTCCCGGAGGGCGCAGAGGGCGCTAGGGAAAAGGTAACACCCAGAGATTGGCGACTCTGGGTGCCTTTAGTACTGCCTACCAGGGGGAAACTAAGGACCCTATGGACCACCTTGTAATATAATAAGCTGGGGCTTAATAATCATCAAATGTTGATATGTTTGATATATATGAAATGATGATTAACATTTGATGATTATTAAGGTGATGTAGCAGTTTTCGTTCAGGGAAAGTCAGCAAGAAGTAAACATGTGTTTGGCGACGACGCGCGACGATGATCAGCGAGACATGCGATCGTCAGCGATTTTCCACTTTCACGATCGCCAAAACATGCCGCTGAAGGCACGCCGGCACGACAGAGTGAGTTTTTAAAGCTATGAACATGTGAGTTTATGGAAAAGAGCTTAACGATAAAAAAATTCAAGATTTTACATGTCGTCTTAACTAATGATGTTTTATCATTGCAGTGCAAGTATAATGATTTCAGATGATTTTGGTATTTTGATTGTTTTTTTATACTTGTTATAAGTGTTGACGTTTTCAAGTACTATATAATAAGTAGTTTATGAAATAAAAAGTTTTGAAGTTTAAAAGTTTGAATGTTTTTATTTTGGTAAGCGATTTACTTTAAGAAACTAAAAAAATTGTCGAGTCACCTTTTTTAATGTATTATTTTCTTACAACATGCAGCTTAATTTTCCTTAAAAGATCAATAGGACAATTTGCAATGTTATTTTAAGGCTGGCTTGCACAAAAGCTGTTAACTTGATTGATGCTAAATTTGGTTCAAAATGTCATTGCATTTCAGTGATTTGTTTGAAGATGAGAGGGACAGCACTATGTTTTAGACAGATTAAGCAATAAATAGTATTAGTGACTGTTGTGGAAGCCGCCCTAAGTATGACAACTTGAAAGCATCCTTATTTAATGCATGCCTCTTTTTTATTTACTTTGAAACTACTATACATAGTTAGCTTATTTAACGTACACAATTGAAAGCTATGTGTTTTCTGTCTCTCAATACACATAAGTAATACGGTAAGTCACACATTTAAGTTTTACAAGATAAACAAGCCTTTGGTATACGAGGTATAAAATCTAGAAAGAATAAAATAAAATGAATAAAATAACGACCAAAAATCATATATGTAATGTACAACCTTATTCGAAATTTTATATACTGTCTCAATAGATAAGAAATGCTCCAATAAAAAATACACTTGTTTTATTTTTTTATTTACCCTTTAACAAAGCACAGGCTAGATAGGCGAGCTGGATATAGCCCTTATCTATTGTACTCCAGTTCGATGGATTTTGAGCCGCCTATGTTCGATAAATATTCAGCTTCAAGTTGACGTTTTAAAAGTTTTTACATTAAACTTTAACAATTTTAAACTCAGTTTATTTACGTAACAGCGATCAGCGTGTGGTGCTGGTGTACTTGCAGAGACATCTTTGAGACAATCAAGATGCTATCTGGGGCGTGCACCTCCATGGTTTCACACTCGCTACCATTCGCCACCTTAAACTCCTGACTTCGGCCTTCATATGTATTATCAACTTTTGCCCACGAGTTGGTATGTGTAAACTTTGCAAAACTAAGTTATATGTAACTAACAATACACGAGCAATGTTTCCTAAAAGCAAGACCTAATACACAGTTTTTGTCGTTTTTTAATATTGTTATGTAATAATGAAAACACTAAGTTAAGCTCGAAATTTAAGAAAAGTCAATTCAAGAAACCACTTGTAATTGTTTGTTTGTTTTAAAACTACAAAAAATTAAGATTATGAAAAAGAATCGTTTTATATCAAATATTATCAGGTTTTTTTTGAAACTAGTGAACTATTTATTAGTAACAATATTAACTTAAAACAAAGATAAAACAAGAAATATAATTTTTAAAGTTAATAACTTAATTCTGCAAGCCAGTGTATTTGCTATTTATTGTATAGGTAGGTATTATTTATTTTAAACACATGTTTTAAGAGTATATCGTATGTATTTTGACTTTTTGGCGGGAAAGTTAAGCGACATGAGTGCAGTTTTGTTTTATGTTCTAAAATTTGTCATATTTTGAACGTTAATGTGTAACAACGGTGTATTATTAACCATTAAGTGTTTGTGAACGTACATGAGTGTTGGTAAATAAAAGAAATCAGTGCAACATTCCTTTTCATTTTAAATTCTCTCAAGAAGTCCATGTGAGATCTCAGTATAGTATATCTTTACTGAGGAATCTAGGTGTTTAGGGGAGGGCGTTTCATTTGCCATTTATCATCTTTATCACCACTCATTCTCATTTACTATGATTTATATATTATTAATATATCTCTTACTTGACAATGGCTAAATGTGCTAAACGCACGAAGCCATTATTTAGAAGAAGAAGAAACATTTTCTGACAATTATACCAATTATGAAGTTTGAAGATAAGTATCATTAATAACTTGTTTTATGGATATGAAATAACGGACACACATTCTTTTTTTAATTTACAATACATACTTACTTACATAGTATAGTATAGTATACATAGTATAGTATCTTGCTCTCACGCTAGTTTAATTAAACTGCTTAGTAAACATAGTCTACTATCTTACATATACTATTATACATACTAATTAATCCTCCTCTAATTAAGCCTCTGAATAGAAGCTTGATTGTCGCCATTGGCATTTACCAGTGCGTTAACGTTTTCATATAAATGTAAAAAGTCATGGCTGCAATATATTTTGCCATTTATTACGTTAGTTGATAACATGTAACGTGTAATCGTTGAACAGCAGCTTGATTGCCTTGGTTGGCATTTGAAGTCTTCTATAAAGTTTTAATATAAATTTTAAATACGCTGTAGCGACATCTCACTCACACTAGTTTTATTAACCTGCTTACGCTAGTCGCTGTCACCTAATGTGTAAGCGTTGAGTTACTAATCAAGTCTCTGAAAAACAGCATGATTGTCTCGATTGACATTTGAAGTGTGCACATTTAAAATCTATAAGGCGATAGGGCTTGTCACTACCACGGTGGCAAGTATTGAATAATTACAATATTCTACGACCGATATGGCGTGGGGTTCAGTACACCTGCACTCCGCTCCTGAGGTCGTGGGTTCGATTCCCACACAGGACAAATCTTTATGTGCATGAATATTTTTTTAGGTCTGGGTGTTTTCCTATGTATATTAAGTATGTATTTACAAAAAAATTATATAAGTATGTTTATCCATTCTTTAGTATCCTTAACAAAAGTTCTTAATGATACTTATATTGGAGCTAATAGGCGGATATTTTTTATTATTTATTTTAGACTAAACTACATTATTGGTGTGGTTGTAAGAGACATTGTTTATTTAGGTATTTATTTACAAGTAGTAAAAGAAAAGGCGATAAAAAGTCACTTTGCCACTTTGATGTAAATATAGTACAAAGTGACAATATTTGATTACTTATTCCCTTGTAAGACTTGGCAAAGTCATTGACCAATCATTAAATAGGACAGATAATAGGCATTATGATCACCTCGATTCAGATCATGGGTATCATGAGTAGCCTGGAAAATTATGGCTATCATAAAATGTTACCTTACATATGCCCACACCCCGCCTTCGTCTCACGTCTTTTCTGTGTCAGCACAATGTAATTTCTTGTTAACTCTTAAAAGAATGGACCAGATATTGTTTGTACACCATGAGTTTTGTAAATGGCGGGAAAAAAATTTAGGTTTGACGAGTTTTTTGTCCCATTCTTCTTCGATCAAGCTTCTGTCCGCAATCACTGGGCGCGTTAGTTTTTAAGTTTACATTCATAATAGTTCTATTGAGCCAAACTTTAGTAATTGATTTTGACTTTAATAAATAAATATTCTCTAACAATCACACCAATTATTTAGTTCCAAGATCATCATAGTATCACTAAGAACATGTGTTATGGATACTAAAGAACGGATAAACAGACTTAAATACTTTTTTTTTATAAATACATAGGAAAATACCCATACCAGAACAAATATTCATGTTCATGCACACAAAGATTTGTCCTGTGTGGGAATCGAACCCACGACCTCTGGAGTGGAGTGCAGGTATACTGACCTCCACGCCATATCGGTCGTCTTTATCTTTGACTTATGGGTTAGCGAAACAAGAAAACTTAAACCTAAAAGAATTGTTCATTTGACGCAACTTTATAAAGCATAGAATACTGTCTGGTCTGTTGAAAGATCGGAATAAAAATATCGTGCTTCGTAGCCGATGTTAAGGGTGATGTCGCACTTTCAGAAGCAGAAGCATTTCCAGATGGATTTCGTGCATAGATTGCAAATAAAATTTCGTCAAAAATAATAAATGAAGAAATTGGCATAAAAAAACAAACGGTCTCTTCGGTATTTAATCAACTAATAATCTGGAATAATACATTAAAAATACTTGCTAAAAAAGCTATTAATCAAAAGCTTAGAAGTAAATGGCCGAAAAAAGACGAAAAGCAACTTTACATATATAATATTAAGAAACCACACGTTCTCATGTATTATATGATGTAGATTTTTACCTATTTTTTTCACATTTTGTACAAAATGACAAAGAACATTCAAATTGAATAACCCAATTTATAGCGATCTCACATAACTCCCCACCTTAAAACAATCGCGTACGCTAGACTCTGAGACGTAATGCGTGCACCTGAGTTAGTGTTAAATACTAGAAAAATGAACTAGGGGGTAGGGTCAGCAACCGCGTTGACAATTATTTGTCGCAATTATAGCGAAAGGAAGGATCGGTATCGTGACATCGCGAAAGTAAAAGTGATTACACGCCCGAAGCGCTTATGAACTTGCCCTGATCTTGATGTAGCGATAGCAAGATACCAGCTCGCTCACGTGCTTTTAAATTGCAGTTATGTTTAATTGTAATAGGTAGGTGCACGCTCATTGAGTACGTTGATGTACGGAGGAAGTGTTTGAGATGGTGCCAACGGCCTATTTTAGGGCAGGGCACCTTGGAAATGGCAGGAACCTCAGAAGAGAATTGGTCCGCTTCACCAATAACTTTCAGCAGTGTACCGTTCAGTTATGAAATGAGCTTGCTTTTTTAACGTCAGAAAAATGCCTGTAAGCATACCAACTGATCGGGGGACCGGACTAGGGTGATTCGGGGCCCTTGCAGGAATGTTTCAGCCTACCTCTATAAAACTGACGACGACCGTCACTTACAAAAAGGGGGACCATGGTCTCTCAAAAGCCCATAGGGGCTTGGACCATGGATTGAAAACTTCGCCAGTGGATTGAGATCCCTGGCGAAGTTTTCAATGAGAATGAGAAACTCGACTATCCCTTGTGTTGCCCGAGGGTGTCGTAGAAGCCCCCCCGACTGGTCTCCACCTTGTCGTGGTCGGGGGGCTGAGTACCTCCCGGTAGGGCGCAGGAGGCGCTACGGAAAAGGTAACACCCAGGGATTGGCGACTCTGGGTGCCCTTAGTACTGACTACCGGGGGGGAAACTAAGAGGGACCTGTGGAGGGCGCAGCGGGCGGGCCAGGAGGGCCCGTCAAGCAGCGCCAGGAGGGTCTTAGGCAGCGGGGGCAGGGGGCACCTGCTGTCTAACCATGGACCCTCCGAGAAGTCGGCCCCACACGCTATGTTCACACAAGGAGGTAGGAGGGGCGCGTCCACTGCGTCTCTCTGAGGAGGTCCTCCCGGTTTTGGTCCGGGGGACGTTGGCCGCGATCGGGGTGTCAGAGCTGCAACCCAGGTACTGGCCCCCCGCCTCTTTCTCAACAAGCGGCGGGCGTCGTCGGAAGATTTTTAGTGGGTATTACTCCTGGCGGTCGTGTCTGCCGGTGGTGAGTCCTGAGGCTTGGTGCCTGACTATGGGCCTCATTAGAAAGCTCAAAGTCGCTCAGCGTGCAATGAAGAGAGCTAGAGAAGCGCAGTGTGTCGCGCTCCCCCTACCTCCTTGTGCGGCCATGGCGTAACTGGCCGACTTCTGGGAGGGTCTGTAGCTAGACGGAAGGGGCCCCCTGCCCCTGCCGCCTAAGACCCCCCAGGCGCGGCTGGACGGGCCCTCCTGGCCCGCCCGCTGCGCCAACGGCGTAGCCGGAGAGAGAGCGGATCCCGCTCCCTCTCCCGCTCCGCGGCCTCCTTCTGCGACATCACCACTTCGCAGAAGGAGACCATCGCCTCCCACGCCGTCTCGCTGTTAACCATCATTCGCATGATTTTCGGCAGCGAGAGAGCGACGAGTAGGGGACGGCCTGCCATGTGATGGACCGATGATCTGGTCAAGGCGGCGGGAAGCCGATGGATGCAGGCGACTCAGGATCGCTCATGTGGAAATCTATTGGGGAGGCCTATGTTCAGCAGTGAACGGGAGGCTAGATGGTGAAACAGTGTACCAATGCCAACTTACAGTAATACCAAAACTTAAGCATGCTAAAATAAACTAACAATGTAAAGTTTTTAACAATATTAATTAGTTATAGTTAATAAGACAAAATACATAAAAATGTCAGTAACAACACAATAATAAAATACAAATAGTCAAAATGACTAGGTATGTCAAATTAGTAAAGTATAAATTAAAAAAAAAAATATAATTCAAAATCAGCTTCAGAGTAAATTTACATTAAGTAAAGTAAATATACTCGTATATGTACTTTAGCATGGGTATATGTTTGATATCGTTACGTATTTAAAATAACTAAATATATCACAAATGGGTGTATAGGATTCCTATCAACATGATAGGAGCCCAAGCCAACCTCACCTGCAAGTGGTGCACCTGCCGATCAACGGACGAGGCTCTGGGGAATATTATAGTTTCCGATAAGCGACAATAGGCTCGCCACCTATTACGACCAAAAATATAATTGGCATAATGGAAGGCTTTGGGGAAACAGGGGTAACCCCCCTTGTATGTATGTATCACAAAGTGGACCATCGCCCCCATCGGACCAGCCTTATCGTTACTGTCCACCTTTCGGCACCGTAAGTCATAACAGCTAGAACGCACTCATTAAAGACTTCTTCTTTAGTCTTCAGGCTTTGCGATATTGGCGACGAAAATACTCGACGAAGTTTCCCAAATGTTCTTTAATGGAACTAAAAATATCTATCTTATAAGAAACCATAAGTTTTCATTTAACATGCTATCCGTCCGCCTTGTTAGGTCAACCATGCGCGCACAGATCTCGCCCAAATTGTCCTCGCACAATTTCCCGCCACTTTCCATATTGTTTACGGTTGTGTAACCGCAATGTTTGGTAATTCGATTACCCAAGCTGTGATACTTACTATAGTATAGCGCAAGAAAATTATTAGATCACAGCTATAACTGGATTAACTTTATAGGAATTGTAGGACTAATAAGTAGTCCGACAAAAAATATTATATCTACTGCTAATACTACCTATATAAGTAGGCATAGCTTTTACCGTCTATTTATCGCTTGCTTCGTACCTCGGAATTCTCGGAAAATCACGTTAAGCCGTTGGTCTCGGCTGTCATGAACACCTATTGCAGTCGTTATTAGGAAGTCAGTGCCTTTTAACATCCTGACAGCTAGTAAGTGAAAGAATGATGTTTCCCTCTTAGTTGCGGAGGTCAGACTGAAATTCTTATACCGCTACTATCTAATCGGACGTCGAATATTCTAAAAAGGTTTCTACCCACCCCAAATGGTGTAAGATTCTGTATTATCTATCTATGATATTAATTATCTAAGCTATATGTATAGTACATTGCCTTCGATGACAATGGGTCGTGGAGGGCAGATGGCAGTAGCTCCGTGTAATAAATGAAATTCAGCCTAATCTGGTGAGAACAGTGCGCAGACTCCAAGCATAAGTCTAGGGCCACCGGGATGGGTTGCGTGACTATTTGAAAGGCCCCGGGACATAGCAGGGTCAAGAAGGAACATGGATCATTTTTAGTCAGTAAAAGTCTGATATAACACCAAAAAAAATATATTTTTATTGTCTTTAAGATCAACATCTCTCTCTCCTTTCCTCTCCCGAACAACACGTGCTGGTCTTCGAAACCATCCTCATACTGTGCTGAATATAAGCACTCGAACCAAGAAATTTGGGAGGTCGTTTCTGAGCAAGACCACTAAGCTCTGGAATTCGCTGCCGGCTCATGTGTTTCCTGTTTCCTATGATCCCGGGTCTTTTAAGCGGGGCGTGAAACGGCATTTTAGCAGGCCGTCATGAGTGGATGCGCTTTATAGCGTGCTTATTTCACGTTATAAAGCGCTTTCATTTTCCTATTGGACTGCATCGACTGCTTATCATCAGGCAGGATGTAGTCATTATGACGTGTCACAATTAAAAAAAAAAAACAGGACTTCTTGGCGGGAAAGTGAAGCGCAATGTCTGCAGTTTTGTTTTATTTTCTAAAATTTGTGATATATCGAACATGAATGTGTAATAACGGTGGATTATTAACCGTTCAGTGATGGCCAACTTGCATGAGTGTTGGTAAATCAAACAAAACAGTGCAACATCACTTTTCAAATTCTCTCAAGAAGTCCATGTGAGATCTCAGTATAGTCCCACATCTTACGGAGGACTCAAGGGGTTTGGGGGGGGGCAACTCATTTATCATCTTTATCACCACTCATTCTCATTTACAATAATTTATATGTTATTATTATATCTCTTATTTGACACTGGGTAAATGTGCTAAACGCACGAAGCCATTATTTAAAACAAAAAAAAAGAAAAGATCAACAGGATCATTAAGATTCGTCAAATCAATTCAATATTTTTTTATATGAGCTGTACCATAATCAAGAAATAAAAGCAAAATGGATAAAAAAAATCAGAATTTGTCACACAAAGCGGGAGAAGGTCATTTGATGGTTTTGCTAAGATGGTGAGGACATTCCTACTGTTGTCCATACCATTACACTGACAATCTTTAGACAGCAAACGTTGCAACAGAGAAAACTTACGGCACTACTAACTAATCGGACGTCAATTGTCTTCTACCCACAAAAAACGGTCGGCCGGCGGCGGGGTCGCGCGGATGGCAATATCCTGCTTCCTGCTAACCCCTTTTTATTTTAATTCACAATTATAAAGTTATTTTCGCTTCATTTCGTCAGAGACGGCTCCCTTCGGTCACGGCTTGAATATAAATTGGCTAATCGGGCAGGGTGGTCGACGTTATCTTTCAAGTTATTCGATTTAGAGAGAATTTTTAAAATAAGCTTACATAAAAGCGTCGCTGGTGAAGTTACCTACGTATAGTTACTTGATTGGACATGTGTCGCGGTATAAACTGTGTTAGTTTTTGTTAAAATTATCGAAATTTTACTTTAACACGATTTATTAAAAATATTGGGTACCTACCTATCTTTATTTAGAGCCAACTGTTATAGAGTTCAAACCTCGTCGGTGTAAGTATTAGTACTATTTACCTACTATACATTTATTCAGATTTAATTACTCTAGCTTTACTTGGTAGCTTCACAATTGGAATTTATCAAAATAAACTTATTCGCAATGTCTTCTTCTTTTAAATAATGACTTCGTGCGGTTTGAACATTTAGCCAGTGTCAAGTTAGAGATATATTAATATCATATAAATTATAGTAAATGAGAATGAGTGGTGATAAAGATGATAAATGGTAAATGAGATCCCCTCCCCTTAAGCCCCTTGAGTCCTCCATAAAGATGTGGGACTATACTGAGATCTTACATGAACTTCTTGAGAGAATTTGAAAAGTTATGTTGCACTGTTTTATTTCATTTACCAACACTCATGTACGTTCACAAAGACTTAACGGTTAATAATCCACCGCTATTAAACATTAATGTTAGAAATATCACAAATTTTAGAAAATAAAACAGAACTGCAGACATGACGCTTCACTTTCCCCATTCGCAATGTCTGTAACTAACGTTAAACGTTTTTTCCTTATTAATTTTTAGCAATAAGGCTGATATGATGATGATGAAGAATGGATATACCTATTATAATTGATTTTTGTTTAGTTTTTTGAATATTGGAGAATTTTCAACCATAACTTTTTTTTATATTCAAAAAATAACTTGGAAGGTATCTTAAACCAAAGCTTTATAGAACTAGATCATGACATAATAGTTTTGGATAGGTACTATATCAAAAAAACGTGAATATCATCATCACCTCAGCCATTAGAGTAGTCGATTGTCGAACATCCCAATGATTTTCCACGTCCAACGATCTCTAGTCGCCTGCATCTACCGGCTCCCCACCACATTGACCAGGTCATCAGGCCGTCCTCTTCTAGTCTAATATAATTGTACGAGCACTCTCTTGCACGACTTCTTTATTAGTTCTATAGCTAACCAACGACTCACTTTCTTATTCGTTGATTTTATAGAAAAATGCCAATATTGGTCACATTCTATTAATAGTGGTTTAGTACTTTAATTTAGGAATGTACAGTTACTATTGCTATATAACGGTGCCATCCTATTTGATTGTTTTTTTTTTCCTGAATATATAAGCAAATGTTACTTTTAGTGATTTTGCTAATCACTTTAAAATATGAATTCAATAGCACTTGGCAAGTTGTCAAGGTCTTGTTTTATATGTATTTTATATGTTTTATTTGATATTCGATGTTATTTTCAAAATGAGCAATACCTACTGAATCTAAAGTAGGCACCACTATCAAAATAGAGATTAAAGAAATTAAATAATTTATGAATAATTTGAACTTAACAAAAATATATCAACTATTTTTATCTTAATAATGTGATGGTTGGGACCTTTTTAATGCTAAAAGACACTTTCTGCCGCTTGTCATTGTGCTCATTCCACAAGTTCCCTGACTTTTCTCAAGATATTACAGCATGGGGCTTTACACGACGGGCGTGAAACGTTATTTACAGGGTCGGCAACGCGCTAGTGATATTCTATCGTCTATCTACTAAAGGATGCGGTGTAAATAAAAGTGACAGCACTAGTTTTAACTTTAGATCTTGTACGAAACAAGATATATAAGACTAAGATAAGACCTGTTTTGACAAAAAAGTTGATCAGATGTTGAACACGCGTTTAAAAAAAATGTATTACAAAAACCTTGTCTATTGATTGCTTAAAGTTAAACACTTCTTAGACATACCTAGTTTGAACTTGCTGGCGCTTGTTTAGGACGCGTTTAACCTTATACCGTTGACATTTCTGTGAATTGCTGCTGCTGCTTAGTCCAAATTAATTAAGCCGTATCGAATATTTTATTATCATTATGGAAGATTTAGAATTTAGAGATGAAACAGATATCCGGTAACTATCCGGTATCCGGCCTATCCGGCCGCCGAAATACTATCCGGCCGAATACCGGATATCTATACTATTCGGCCGGATAGACATCCGGCCGAATAGTAGTTATAGTAGTAGAATAGTTATTTGCTTTATTTAGTAAGAATCACATTACTTAAATATAATTAGTTTAAGTATTAAATTTTTATTAACACAATAGTAATTTAATGAAATACAAGGAAAATGAGTGAATTAGTACATTTAGTACTGATACTGCACTAAGGGCAAATTAAGGTGAATAAATACTAATTTCTCTGCATTGAGAGGTAGCAGGTGGTTCCGTTTTTCTTCATAATTAAGTCTAGCTTCAGAAAAAAGTCATTCGCTATACACACTGCTGCAAGGAGCAGAAAGGTAGATTTTGGCAAACTTTGTTAAATTTGGGTATTGTTTGGCATTACCTGCCCACCAAGTGCAATCAATTCGCACTGACTTGAGATAAAATCCAGCTCACAGGTTATCGCATTTCTTTCTTCTCGTTGCACTTGGTCAGTGTTGTTTTCATTTGCTACTTCATCAAAGCAGTCCCAAAATGTGTCATGAGCTTTGCAAGATACAGCTGGCTCTGTCTCCTCTCCACTACTCTTTTTAGCCGGTGTTGAAGATGAACTGCTACTTAAAAACTCCTACGACTCCTACGCAAACGGCTAAGTTTCGCCGGATATTATTCGGCTATCCGGCCACTTGGTCGGCCGAATATCCGGTATCCGGTATCCGGCCAAACTGCCATCCGTTTCATCTCTAAATTTTAGATTATATATGAATACCTGTCGTGACATTCAAATAAAATGCACACGAATTAATCAGAGCGACCCTCGAGGTGGGACTATTGAAATTGCATTGCATTTAAATTGTAAAGTTTATTAACCTCCATATTGAATTGCTCCTATTGATTTTGAACTTATATACATACATACATTCACGCCTGTTTCCCCGAAGAGGTAGGCAGAGGCATATTATATGCCTACATTTCGCCAATTATATAGTTGGTCCCACGTAATAGGTGGGGAGCTACTGCCGCTTACCGGGCACTGTTATGTTCGCCAGAGCCTCGTCCGTTGATCAGCAGGTGCACCACTTGCAGGTGAGGTTGGCTTGGGCTCTTTAGGTCTTTGTAAAACCCTTATAAACCTCTTGGTAGGATTTTGAATATATTCAATTAATTTTCTGATTTTTATTTATCTAAATATTAAAGGCCGACAGCTGACGTAAAGTTCCGTTTCATGCTCCGTTACGCTCATTGTTTAGAGGTAGGTATTTTCCTAACATGGCAAGTTGTTAAGTCAAAAGTTATCGTATCTCTTAGAAGCGATTTTAACTAAACGCGTGCTCAACAGTATTTGTAATAGAGAAAGTTAAACATAACTTAACATCGTTAAATGTTTTTGACACTTAAGAAAAAACATGTCTTAGGAGTGTTTAAAGTATTTTTTTAATAACACTGCATGTGTCATCTTTTAGAATTACTAAAAAATAAACGGCCTGATTGATGTGATAAACTTAACAAATAAAAAACCACATAATGTACAATAAATACTTTAATTTTTAACAAAATCAGTTTTAGCTTACAACATTACTAAGTAACATTCGACTTTTCACTGGTACCAAAGTACATTTGAAATTTTTACAAAAATGTTTATATTCCTACCATGTCTTACATAGATTATATAATTTGTATTTACTACTTAAGTAACTGAGTCAGAATAACGCATCAATTAGAAGAATCTAGAATTATAAAATCACAATTAATTTTTTAAAAAAGGCATTTTTAATTGATGTCACCTCGAAATATAATTTAATGAATTTTGCATGAATAAAATTACTGCGACATTAATAACACATACATGTACATACACATA
Source organism: Musotima nitidalis (assembly GCA_949126915.1). Classification (NCBI taxonomy): domain Eukaryota; kingdom Metazoa; phylum Arthropoda; class Insecta; order Lepidoptera; family Crambidae; genus Musotima; species Musotima nitidalis. Next base: position 6,121,482 of record OX421435.1, read on the forward strand.
CATAAATAATAAATAAATTCGATCGTTTGCTTATTTGTAGTTGCAACAAAAATGCATTTTTTTAACAAACATTGGATAAATGCCAGCAGAAAATATTAAGTATCTTGCATTCATAGCAATTTTTTTTCAAAAATGTTTTATCTGTCAGCAGACTATATGCTAGAAAAGTATACAATATTAATATTTTTATAAATAAATAATAAATATAATCTGCGGCACATAAGTTGAACAGCGACTTTGGATGTGGAGTAACACATAGTCGGGTCTTAACCGAAGTGCGGCGCGCGGGGGGTGGCGCGTAATCATAGCAACGCGACGACGCTACGCTCGCGCGCATGCTTTTAGGCACTTTCATTCTAGATTTGTGTGCATGAACATAAATATATTTGTTCAGGTCTGGGTGTTTCTATGAATATTAAGTATTCATAGAAAACACATATTTACTTACATTTACAGTATAAAAAATATATAAGTATGGTTATCCGTTATTTAGTATCCATAACACAAGTTCCTAATGTTACTTAGCCTGGAACTAAATAATTGGTATAATTGTTAGAAATTATTTATTTAGTGCTACCAATTATTCTACGCTAACTGTACCTGTGCAGACAATCGCTATTCTTGTTCAAATTACGAGCGTCCGACTTTAAATAGTAACCACACCCTTATATATAATTATTCAATTTAATACATCAGTAAAGATTGTCTCAAAGACACCTTATGAAACGCTTTCTCTACATACATTTGTAAATATGTAATAGACAAGGAATGTTACAATTAAATACCGTTTATACAACTAACTACAGTTTTTAAAGACAATGAAAATCTGTTTACATGCTACAGTCTGTGAAGGCAATAGGTATCATAGACAAAATTCCAATTGTGTCCGAAAATAAATTTATTTAAAAACTTGTCTAAGAAATAATGTAAAAATAAATTAACAATAAATACTAAAATACCTGATACCCATTATTTATTTACTTGCTTACAAAAATTCAGTGTTTACGCGTTTTTATTTTAAAAGTTTAAATGAGATTTCGGTTTCTCTCCTACCATAGAAACAAGTTTTAAAACATAAAATTATATTTTTCAAACATTTAAATTCATTCAACGAATTACACACTTAAATTACATAGTCAAAATAGTTAAATAACTATCACAAATTTGTCTCAAATCTTATTAATCATTTACTTCGAATATCTATAATTTTTTGTCATTGAAATTATCATCATAGTTAGTAGACATTAGGGTATTCCATAAAGTATTTTTAACTGCAATTAAAACCTCTTCGATTCAGCGCCCTCTATCGGCACACGAAGGGGACCTACGTATATATCGCACCTTTAGTACTACAAAGAGAGGATTGTAAAAAAAAACTACCAGAATGCTCTAAATGGTCCTAAATACGCTTTAAGGCGATTCATTGTTAAAAAAATGCGTTTAAGATAACCTTCTTAGTTGCACTAGTTCAAAAACCGTTGGCTTGGAGATCTTTTTAGTGATTTAAACGCTATTGTAAAATTGTGTTTAAAACGACGTTTTAGATGTTCTTTTTTATGTTTTTTTCTCAATCATATTCTATTTTTTTTATTTCTATTCTTTCAAAAGCGATTAAACACATATTATAAGGACTTTATTTAAGCATTAAAATATTAATTCATTTAATTTTTATCTATATCACACCTTTTTTGTGCACGTAATAAGTACTAAGCACTATATCTAAAGTATTACCAGCTGTTTATAAGGTCTTTTACGTCAAGAAATTTACCAAAATATGTAGAATAATCCGAAATAATATACTTACAAATTATTTTATTTTATTATTATTTTAAATAAAACCTTTCTTTATATACAATTTTCAGAGATGAATACAAAAAAAAATTTAAGATAGCACAGAATGACGAAAAGTAATCCTGCATGTTATACACTAGCATTTGCTAGAGACCCACAGAAACTCGCAAATTCAGATAAAAATAGCTTATATAAGGCATAATTTATAGACATGTGTGGTTTAGAAATACCAAAAATCGAAATTGTTTTAGGCCTGAATATGAAAAAGACCCATAAAAATCAAGCCCCCGTTAATCCGGCTCCTGTCTGATCCGACTTTCTGTAATCCGACATGTCTATCACTGTTATACTGTTGAAGGTACACAAACATTATTTCATTTTGTGGCCTTACAAATTTTGTCTTTTCAAAAAAAAAATGAGGAAGTACTCCGTCATTCAACATTTTAGATAGTCCGACACTGCCCTGCAAAACTGGATTACCGGAGGTCCACTGTATCAATATTAGAATCCGTATTACACTTGGAAATTATAAATATAGATTTTATTTTATTTGAATAAGACTCTCATTAGAACAGCTGGCGCACAGACATACAGAACTAGGCTATTGGTTTGCAAAACGGTTCCAACCCACAAAAACCTGTTCTGTATAAAGGTATACAATACACTCTGCCTAGACATCAACAACTGTTAGCTTTTGCAAAAAACATCTAGACCCTTCTAGACCGCGAGATAATTTTTACGAAAAATTACAAAATTTTATGACACCAATCAACCTTTTGAGTATATTAACAGCTTGTCAAAAAAATTCCAATCAGCGTTTATTCGAAACAAAACCGCGTTTTAATGAGTTCGATCCGTTTAGCAGAACCTCGTCCAATAGATATTAAGCATGTTCCTTCTTCCCAACCAAAGTTCCCTTACAAACGTAGCCCTTGAGAGCTAGAACCCCTCTGCATTTAATGTGGACCTGGTACCTCGCACACCATTCTAGATCGTTACATCCTACTCCTGCGTCTGAGAGGGTCTGTACTGCTGCTACGGACAGTAGATCTGTGGAAGAAGGTATGTTAATAATTAGATAAATAGTATAGAAACATATATTTTGACGACCGATATGGCCAGTATACCAGTATACCTACACTTCACTGCAGAGGTCGTGGGTTCGATCCCCACACAGGACAAATCTTTGTGTGCATGAACATGAATATTTGTTCTGGTCTGGGTGTTTTCCTATGTCTATTAAGTACGTATTTACAAAAAAAAAGTATTTAAGTATGTTTATCCGATGTTTAGTATCCATAACACAAGTTCTTAATGATACTTATCTTGGAACTAAATAATTGGTGTAATTGTGAGAAAATATATATATTTTTATTTATTTATACATACTCCTTATTGATAGAAACATTAAAAATACAATGACAAATAATGTTACAGAGTAAATTGTCAATCTAAGCGGTCTTAATAATAACGGAAATTAACAGTGAGATAATTTTGCATAAAATTGATTGTATTTGACATTTTAAGTAATTTGTTTTTAATTCTAATGTGTATTGTAGCTTAATTTAAATTTTGATGATTATTAAGTACAATTGCTATTCATATGACTTTAAGTTGAAAAAAATGAGGTCTATTCTATTCTACTCTATTAAGAAGTTATGATAAGGCACTCGCCTACCACATATACTATCAGTGGAGACAGCACCGAGTTTAAGCCACACTAAGTATTTCATTTTCAGACATAACTTCTTTAGCAACGTGCACAATTTTAGGACAGTGATCGATTAAAAATATCTTCACTCTCGTTTCAGCGTTGGTCGTGAAGACATCGTTGTTCTGAGGCTCCTATCTTATCTGAAGATGCCCTGGGTAAGGGCGAAACACGAGTCGTGTTGAATAGTTTCTCGATTTTTCGGGAAATTATAGTAGCGCGGGAACTGTTACAAAGATATTTTTAATTCATCACTTGCTTACAATGGATTTCCGCAAAGTAACGCCTGAATCAATCAATTATTTAGGAGCATATTATAGTGATTTGTGATTTTCCGTGTTAATTTCAAAACTCAATGAATCCTCTATTAAAGTATCCACTACTATACTGAATAGGATTTTGTTTTAACTTGACTGTAACGGCCTTCACTTGACATTGACTGTGACTAAACGACGAAAACTCTACATTCATGCAAACACATTGAGTCATTAAATTAAAACTTTACACAGGCGAATACTCTAATCAAGTGAGTAGATACTGAAAAAAAATGTGAGTCAACTTAATTTGAACAGCAAATAGTTACGTACCGGGTGGATCGGCGTGCGTGAGTAGTTGCACGTCATTCGCACGACAGAATGCGTGAAGAGCGGGCGGGACCACGCAGCACGACGCTAGATTAATCTGCGCTATAGCGGGCCTCACACGAGACCACGCGTGCAGTTGGCGAAGACAACCGCCGCCTACGTCCGCCACTCCTAGTTGTTGAACGCGGCCTGAAGTAAGGGTGTATGTATCATTATAAGGAAAAGAAATATAAGAAATTAGTTAGCAAAAAGTATTCAAGTATGTTCATCACTTGTTGCCTACCAACTAACTAGCAATATTTAGTGGAGAACGGACCCCACGCAGTACGACGCGAGATTAATCTGCGTTATGGCGGGCCGCACGAGTGAAGCTAACGAAAACAACCGCCACCTACGTCCACCACTCCTAGCTGTTGAAAGCGTACTAAAATCGCCATAATTTCAGCATTATCCCCGTTGTTGGGTCTGCTTACTGGTCTCACCAGATATGGCAAGATTTCAGTTATTACATGAAGTGACTGCCGTCTGACCTCCGAAACCCTGAGGGTGACATCATTCTATGGTTAAAGCAGCTGTCAGAATATTAGACGGTACTGACTTCTTAATAACGACTGACATAGATGTTCATAATAGCCGGGGCCAACGGCTGAACGTGCTTTCCGAGGCACGGAGCAAGCTATACGAGTACTTACGCACATAATTTCGTAAAGTCATAGGGGCCACATACCTAGCTGAATTTCATTTTACTATCACATACACAATTGTGATCTATATAATTCTAAAAAATCTTAATAATATTTATTTACAACAGTCTTCTTTATTGACTTGATATACTTTTTTATTTATATTTTGATATACTTTCTCATTGAATCCTATGTAACAATAAATGCAATAGGAATTAAAGGAAACGCACTACAGTGGACATCGTTACACCTCAGTAATCGATGTCAGTTTGTTATTGTTAATAAAATTGTTAAAAATGTACGTAGATCACATTTGCCTGAATGTATTGATAATGACAGGCAGCTCTCAAGGGAGTGTTTTGGGTCTAATAATATTAGTGCTCTTTTAAAAATTACATAACGGTATCAACCAATGATTGTTTATTTGACAAATGATAATATCTATTATCGTGATGACGAATAAATAATTCAATTTCAAGACCGTGAGAAGGACATTAAGGACGACGTAATAAAATTTATGATTATTAAAATTTATTATTGATTTCTTTAAATTTACCTTTACACATCACAAGTTATCAGATAGTTTTTTATTTATATATACGAACCTTCCTTCACGTAATCTTCGAGTAAGGCCCACAGAATCTTGATCCCAGGCAATATCGCTTCACACTTTTTTGCGTCTGCTTCATTGTCTGCTTCTATTTCACCACTGGACAGACGCCCTGGAACCACAACATTACATATGTTTTATAGAGCTCGTAGCGTCGCGTTTACAAAGAAAAGTGAAGGCGAGTTTACAAATGTAATTTCGTTGGATTACGTTCGGAACGTACTGCATTCGGAAGCTACGTTAACCATTGGTTCACCAAAGTGATAGTCTTTAAGTAAAGCTTGCAGTCACAAATTCTAAACTACTGGCATGAAAGACATCAATTATTGCACACGTTTCAATTACGGAAAAAGTTGATCAATAGAAAAAAAGTTTTAGTCAATCATAGAACTAATTTACTCTGGCAAGTATATTACAATATATTTTTTTACTTGACTTACCTACATTACTCCCTAGTGATATAGGCGACGTCTTAGATACGTAGTTCTTTAAATTAGTATCATCTACCGTGTCATCTTTATGCGTTATATCCGGGTTGTATGACAGAATCACATTGTCTATATAACTTGTTTGTAGCGCTGAGAATACTGAGGACAAAAACATACATTAATGAGAACTTTAAAATGTAATAATGATCATCATCTCAGCTTAGCTACGAAGATCCCGTGCGGACAGGCGGAGGCAGGTGAGTGGCGTCGTAGTTAGAAGTTTTTACCGGTCCAGTCCTCTCATGGCACAACATCTTAGATACTACGACATCCATGGTAGTGGCTACGATGTTATCACATTGTCCTGTTGGAACGCCATTGCCCACTAGTAGGCCTTACCAGTCGACACGTTTTACCCAAAGATCATCATTATCTCAGTCATATTAGGTCCACTGCTGAATATACATACATGCATTCACGCCTGTTTCCCCGAAGGGGTAGACAGAGGCATATGCTGAACATAGGCCTCCCTAATAAATATTCACATTGAGCGACCCTGAGACACCTGCATCCATCGGCTTCCCGCCGTGTTGACCAGATCATCGGTTCATCGCGTGGGAGGCAGTCCTCAACGTTTGCCGATTCGCGGCCGATATTATATTATATTATCTATGGATCTCAGTTCTAAATGTAAACTTAGCTAAACAGTTGTAACAAAATGTATGCCCACCCCCAAATATGATATATAAGCGTAAGACTATGTAAGGTACAGTATTTCTAATATTAATATGGCAACATACGAGATGCAAACCATAAAACATAGTTCCAATAATCTGCTTCAACACAACAATGTAAAATTAAAATTTATTACAAGTTACACATAAACAATAGATACAACACGATAAGATAAGGCACTTAATGATTGTTATCAGTTAAGAGATTACTTCCTTGACAGATTCAAGGTCGACCCCACGTCACGCTAGATAGAACGTCAATGTAATATTTTATCGATGTGCATAGAGATCCTACCAAGACCTAAGAAGCCAAAGCCAGCCTCATTTTCAAGTGGTGCACCTGCCGATCAACTGACAAGGCTCTGGCGAACAAAACAGTGCCCGATAAACGGCAATAGGCTCATTATCTGAGAAAGAAAAGAGCAATTATTTTCACTTGTATAATGTTCGATGTCTCGTAATTTTATGCTTCAAAGCCTAACACCGAAACATCCTTTCACATGCAGCTCGGTTTTATGGCAAGAGACAGTTGTTATTTATACTTAAGTACAAAACAGTTGAAAAACACCAAAAATATTTCCCGTTCGCTTTTTTCACTTTAAAAAACGTTGATAGTCCTACTTTCAAAGACCTTGTTTGCGAATTATATCAGTTAAATATACACCTTATATTAAACGGTTTACGATGCAAAATTACTGTGAAATCCTATATTATCGAACATGCCGCAACGTCAGTGTTCAGGGGTGTGATGCATTGATTATAGACTTTATCTTTAGGCGGATTAGTGGTATTGGCGACGAAAACGTTAACGAGTTGAAAATTATGCTCTATAAGAGTAACTTCAACTCAAGAAAGAGTTTTCTTTCAGAAAATTTTTTTATGGCATGCATTAATTTATTGATAATGGCAATGTGAGTGAAATGTTCCATGTACTTTTAATTTTTTTAAATGTATGTGACTTTAAATTGTCAATTAGTCAGAATAACAAAATTTTTTTTTTCACAATTTTTATATTTTCATTTATTTATTTAATCAGAACGGAATACACCAATTACACTAACTATCAAAAACAGTAAAAGTTAAATATAATATTAAAATCTCACACATAAAAACTTCTTTTATCCCATTCTCTCACAATACCTCAGACACACTGACAAAATCTCAGGCCATCCATCCGCAATCAAATCACCCCTATGTTATGAATGTTACCCCTAGATCTTTTATAGCTGTAGATTTTGTTATCAAATTTTGGGTGTTATTTAACGTGTCTTCAAAATTAATAAATTGCCAACCTAACCTAACCTTTTTGTACATCAAAAATACTGATTGAGCACCTAATCACCTATTAGATGCTCACTCAGTATTTTTGATGATCAAAAAAGCTTTTTTTAGAGGTTTAGTTTATTATATTCCTTAAATTTTGGCCTAATTTATACTGATATTTAATAGGGTGAAACATGCGTCCGAAAGTCATTCCATAGCACTTGGCACAGTTAAATTCCATTTTATTAGTGACACTCCAATCGTTAACGGCGTCGATTTCCCTTTGGAGCAACAAGCAGTCCTCAATGGATTTTATTTCCATGAACATTTTGAGATCATCAGCGTATAAAAGCGATCTAGCGTAACGGACGACTGACTATGTTCATGTATTTTGTATAATAATATTGTTCAACACAATGTACTTTGTTCAGATTAAATGAATTGAATTGATAACTTTTAACAAATTCAGTACTTACGTTACTGTAATAAAAGGTTCCCTAGGTAGGGCTAGGAGAACTAACTAATCTCGACGACTTTCCTGCCCAATTCTTCTACGCTACAATCAAGCTCCTGCGCGCAGTGAACTGGCGCTTAAGTTTCTAAGTCGACATTCATAAGAGTTTTATTGAGTCAAACTCGAATGAATGATTTTGACTTTGACATGCATTAATTTTAAAACTTCACCTCTATACACATGCAATTGCTGGCTGTTTACGTATTGGCTTTAATTAACAGACATATCCGTACAATAGAGCAGTTAAACTTGTCATACTACCAACTGCAGTAATTGAATAGCGTTCATTAAGATGAGTGATGGACATGGCGATGTGGGGACAGAAATAAACGTATATTTACTACCCAAGCTATTCAGTAAGAGCTACTGTTAGTACTACGGTACGTATTCTGTAATAATGAATCTAGCTTTTGCAAAATTATACGAAACAGAATGTGCAGCTGCGTGTTGTATGTTCGTGCGCCGCTCCTGCACCGACCGCATTTGCTAAGTAGCTCAAAAAGAGGCGCTCCAAACCGTTGCAGTGACTGCATGCGGGCAGCGCGTGCGCAACTCGCGAACAAGTCGCATTCACGAGATATGAACGCAGTCTTACATATCGCACTTTTACGCCTCTGACGTGTCAGATAGTGAGAGAGTGCTGGCCGAAGGGCGTAGGCCACATAGACACTATTCGATATTTCGTTCCTTAAGTCGCTTAAAAGCGATGACAGAAATGAATGACACCCTCGGGAAAGACATGGTTTGGTAGAATTCTTTCGGGAGCCGCTACCACATGGTATAGCAAATAATTACGTTTCTGCTATAACTGTATTTTTCTCTATGTATGTACTTCGTTTGATTTCAAATTCATCATTAGTCAAGTATGACATGTTTTATGTACCAGAAGTCTTGAGTAGGTATTTACTTGATAAATTTAAAGATATTTATGTAACTCACCATGCTCTAAGCATTCTGCAAGTGAACCAGTACTATGTTCATTTATAAATATCTTGACTCCTATCTTTAGATTCTTGCGTTCTTCCTCTGCCATTTTAATCTGAACGTCATCATGTGGTCGTGTTATGTTGATGACTGTTTCTCGAGGTGCTTGTGATGTGGATACGACCTTGTAGTCGGAATGCTGCGATGTCTTTGGTTTGTTATCTGGTGAATGGACGCCATTTTGTATCGGAACGCCATTTTGTGAGTTCCATTCTGACAGTGTAAGCTTGATGCTTTCTGAAAGCTAACATTCGGAAATGATTACTTATTATCAGAGGTCGGAATTAGGTAGAGTTATTTATGTACTTGCATCGAAATGTTGATATTAATGTGGACCTTCCCGGGATTTCAAATGGACAATCCCGTGTGGCCAACAATTTCGGTCATCCAATATCATTGATGTAAGTTTGGCAACGTCGCGCGTGCAGTAGTCTAAATTAAAAAAGTAAAAGTAAATAACTTTTTATTAAAAAGTAACGGGATTTTTTCTATTCTTTAAAATTAATCCCGGGATTTGAGGCATATCCACTATATTCTTTCGCTGTGTGAAATCAGTGTAAGTACATGAATAACTCTACCTAATTCCGACCTCTGCTTATTATATATATTTTATGCAAATCATTAGGATGATTCGAAGACAGATTTGGCGTGGAGGTCAGTATGTATGTAACGGGTGATTTTTCTTTTAATGCATAAGATCGAATCACACACAAGTATTTCTGTGCATAAAGTAAATAGTAAGCGTTTAAGTACATTTATCCGTTGTCCAGTACCCGTAGTATGATCCGCGGCGCATAAGTTGTATTACCCAAACCTCAAATTTATGGTCACTTGCACGACAGCTTAACACATTTAGCGTGGCCCAAAACGGAATTAACTTGACAGACTTGTATGGAGCCATAGACAAAGTTGTGATTTAAATTATATTTAACCTTAAAGCAGTTTGGGGAAGCCGGCCTTAATAATTTAATAGTAATTTTTTTAGGACCTCATTTACCCATCTGCTACTTTAACTTAACTCCTTCTGACGGACATTTCACACACACGAGGATGGATATTCTTGCCTTGTCCCTCTAATATGTATAATAAATAATGTACTTATGTACACCGTTTCAATACGAGTACAGTCATCGTCATAAAGTTGTTAACATCGAAAGCGCCATAAATATCGACACACGCTTCTAAAGTCAAAACGCGTAAGGTCTTGTTTTGATATACCTACAGTCCCTTGGCCAAATTATTATTATTATACGTGTGCATTATGCAGGCCTTAAAAACACTTGCGTACGAAATTCTTTCTTGCTTTAGTGTAGCCGGCATCATAAGCCGTAAAAAAAGAAATCAAACATAAATTTGGTACTATTTTAGAACAGATATTGAAGAGTTTACTTTCGAAATCAGAATATTTATTTGCTACCTTTTTAGACCAGTGGAGTTACAAAGAAATACAAGTATTTTAGCCGAAATACATGTGAGTGAGTGGCATATAAAATTAAAATATTCATAAATATACCTAATAATAAGTAATTTACTATAACATGAATGATAGATCATGACTACTTGCCTCTTTAAAGTTCATATCATCATGACTCATCAAACTAATAAGTAGTATATACTCAAAAGGTACATGTTATCTGTTATCAATTACTTTAAAATCATTGGTTTTTAAAACGGGATAGAATTACTGCACATGAACTTTAATATGTGGCAAAAGCAATCTGTTCCTAAGGTCAGGGGTTCGCATTCCACATAGGACAATTGTTGTGTATTTGAATTTGACACCCTACATGAATAATACAAACAAAATCGCGCCCATATATTTAATTTAGGGGGAGCAGAAAGTTGCTACAACTTTTCCAATTTAGGGTGAGCAGGAAGTTGCAACAACTTTTTTGTCAAAATCTGTATGATTTTAGAGGAGTCCAGGACCAACGCTTACTAAACATAATGAATTAAACAGTCAATCACAGAAAGCCAATTATTGGTAGAAACAACCAGTGCCGTAACTAGGGCGGTGCCAGCAGTGTCCAGGCACAGTGCGCAGACCCTGGAGGCGCAGTTTTGAAAGCTTGCACTGGGTGCATAAAAGGCTAGTTACGGCACTGGAAACAACTCACTCCTAGCAAAGAGATCTCTTGATAAAAGTAATAAATATTGTCAGAAAATATTTAATTAGTTATTTAGGTAGATAAAAATAGGGCATGGGTGTGGGTTACAGTGGTTTTCATAATGTCAAGTATGTATTTACATTCATAGTGTTCAACAATCCTAATCTGCAAGCTGGTCAGTTTGGGCTATATAAAATATAATATAGTGTACATTCAGTATAGTTCACATGTTAAAATCTGCAAGCTGGTCAATTTGGGCTATATAAAATACAATATAGTGTACATTCAGTATAGTTCACATGTTAAGTGAGTATGTCAATTCAATGTCCACACTATATTATGATAACAACACAAGGAAGTCTTGAGATGTTATTGAAATAGTAGCTTAACCAATAACAGAGAATGGGTACAAATTATCAATGGAGTTTACTTCAATTTACTGAGTTAACTCTGTCAAATAAGGGAAAAACCAATATACCAAGAATTATGCCCAATTCTTTACCTTCTGTCCATATTCTGTCTGTATTTCAGCTTGTTTGCATTATTTTAGCATTCATAATTTCTCATTTTATATTAAGTTTTAATCAATATCTGGCCTCTATCTCGTTTTGGTACCCAAAGGTACTATCATGAATTTAATATTTTAAGATATTAAAAGTACATTATTTTTTGATTCAGGTGTAACTTTGCAGAAATCTATTGTAAGCAAGTGATGTATTCAAAATATCTTTTTAACAATCCTGCGCAAGTATAATTTTCCGAAAAATCAAGATAACAATTCAACACAACCTGTGTCTCGCCTTTACACAGGACATCTTCAGGTGAGATAGGAGTCTCAGAACAACAATGTCTTCACAACCAATGCTGAAATTAAAGAGACTTGCAAAGATATTATTTAATCCATCACTTACATATTAATAATAATTATTGAAGTTATTTATTGATTGTTAAAAAATACATAGATAATAGTTAGTTTATTCCTTTTTAGTACAAACAATTTTATTTAATTTGATACTAGAAAGCCTGAACCCGAATGATATGATAGAATTTAGGATACTTTTAATGTGATTTTGTCGTGGAAATAACTTGGATGTTGCAATGGGAGGAAGCCAATTTAAATTATTTGTATTATGGGCCAAAAGTAATCCAATAATAATTTATATCCTACAACATGTCACAATATACAAAATTGCATTATTATTTTTAGTTTATTAGTATGAAAGAAGTGATACTCTTTAGCAGAACTAAGTTTTTTAACATATATGTTTTATGTAATTTTATATATATAACACTTTGACTATAAAAAATAAGTCTTTATAAACTGTCTGTATAAACTTTAATACAAGTTGGTACTGTCAGGAAGCATCATGTTAGGAGTTAAAAAAAATAGTATTTTTAACTTTTTAATTATAAATAAAAAATTTCTTCATATATTTAGGCTCTATTTTAGTAAACACCGAATCAAATATGAAATAAAGTAATTGGTTGGAACAAATACTGTGAACTGGTATTTTTAAGTCATCATTAGTCTAAACTTTTAATAGTAAAACTTTTTACAGTGGAGATTTCTATAAAGGCAATGTGTACTAACCTCTTCAGTAACATTCTGTCCAGCTTTTTTCTTAATATCAATTAAATTTAACACATTTCCTGTGTTTATAGTCACTTTTGAAGCACTTTTCAACATTTCGGCTGACAAAAATTCGTTCCAGTATTAAAAAAATATCTTAGCGGTAATTGCTGTGCAAAAAGTTGTCGTAGCGGCCACTACCAATAAACTTGTATTATTTAGATGAGGCGACTACGACTGAGCTTGAACTGGCCACTGCTATCGTTCTCAGTCTACTGATGATAGTGAAATACTGTGTTGTCTGAATAGCGAACTTCAGGCAAGCTCATGTTTTATGTAAGCTAGTGGTACGATGTGATAACTTCACGAGATGACGTCATATAAGAAATGCAGAGTCATAACTTAATCAGTTCAGTGGTAGAGCTAGCTAATTTTCCTTGTATTGTGCAATAGCAATTTTTACGTCCTTTTTTACATGAATTTTTAGGATTTAGAGCAGCAACTGTTTTTTTTTTTCAACTTCTAAGTGTCAGTTGATCATGTTATGTCAAAGTCACTTTTTTATTATAGACCACAGATTGGATACCTATATAAATCATATTCGACACGACAGCAAGAGCTCGCACTCTTATCTCTCCCGCCCGTGGTATTCGTTGGTCATAGACGTTCTACGAGGTAAGGTAGCATTTACAAAGGCCACAGATGGCACCGGATGGCAGACACCGCTGACACGATCAAATAAAATCGTGCATTGCTATGCTACGAAATTCGTGTGCCGTTGGCCCTGGTAATGTTAATTATGCCTAAGGCCATGTTAAAAAATTTAGAACAAAATTATGTTGAATTGGTTCAATATAGGCCTGAAATAAATGCACTAATATTATAGTACGTTACATATAAATCACCTGTTTATTTTAGCGTTAAGGAACTGCATACATTTATTGTACTTTAAACTTGGCTTCATAGATAAAATGTAAAAGATATGTATATAACATATTTACGATAATAATAGCTCTTTCGAGCAAAAAGGAAAAGAAAAGTAGACTTCAAAATGGCTGATTGAATCGGCGCAAATATTAGCAAAATCAAACAATTTTTTAAATAAAGTTAAAAAAAACTAAAGGTAATACTTTTTTTAAATAATGGCTTCGTTCGTTTAGCACATTTAGCTAAGTGTCAAGGAAAAGATATACTAATAAAAATACAAATCATAGTATAGATAGTTTAACTCAGTTGTGCGCGCGGCCCTATATGTGCGTGGGCTTGTAAATATACAACTGTCATTCGTGTGGCACTTGTGGCCAGTTGTTGTGGCAGTGACTCGGCAGGCGTCGTCCGGGCAAAACGTGTTCTTATCGCTTTTTCTTACGGGTACAGTCGTTTACAAAAATGTCTAGACCGTAAAAAACGTTTAAAAAAGTTAGAATTAGACAATTTTAACGTTGATGTTATACGTTCCACTATTCAAAATTACCATTTAGTACATCGCGAGTTACCTACTTCGCTAAAGTTAAAAAGAATATTTGAAGATAAACTTAACTATGATGGAAAAACCGTGGATAACAGATGCGTTATTGTAGAGCGGCATGACATCCAAAAACTACGATTTTCCTACATAAAAAATTTACTCAGATACCGTCAAGAAAATCGGTGTATTGTATGTACAGATGAGAACTACATCTTAACTAATCATGTGCAAAAACAAAGGATGGGATAATAAAGATGGACCACCTTTAAAGAAAAACCTATCGAAAGGACAAAGAGTTATCATTGTGCATGCTGCTGCTGCTGTGCATTGAACAAGGTTTCGTACCTAACCCCCCCCGACTGGTCTCCACCTTGTCGTGGTGGGGGGGCTGAGTACCTCCCGGTAGGGCGCAGGAGGCGCTAGGGAAAAGGCAACACCCAGAGACCGACGACTCTGGGTGCCCTTAGTACTGACTACCGGGGGGGAAACTAAGAGGGACCTGTGGAGGGCGCAGTGGGCGGGCCAGGAGGGCCCGCTCAGCAGCGCCAGGAGGGTCTAGGCAGTGGGGGCAGGGGGCCCCTGCTGTCTAACCATGGACCCTCCGGGAAGTCGGCCACACACGCTATGGTCGCAAGGGGAGGTAGGAGGGGCGCGTCCACTGCGCCTCTCTGAGGAGGTCCTCCCGGTTTTGGTCCGGGGGACGTTGGCCGCGGGCGGGGTGTCAGAGCTGCAACCCAGGTACTGGCACCCCGCCTCTTTCTCAACAAGCGGCGGGCGTCGTCGGAAGATTTTTAGTGGGTATTACTGCTGGCGGTCGTGTCTGCCGGTGGTGAGCCCCACACACCTCTCTCGGTCCCCCTTTGGCCGGGAGACAGTGCGTAAATGCATTTTGTTACCGACGTAAATAAAAAAAAAAAAAAAAAAAAAGGTTTCGTACCTAACGCACTATTGACATATAAAGCAAATAGTGTTTCAGGTGATCACCACTCTAACATGAACGCAGAAAACTATGAAAAGTGGCTAAAAGAACGTCTAGTACCGAATCTTCCACCCAACTCTGTGGTTGTGCTTGATAATGCCTCATATCATAACGTTCAAAATGACATAGCCGGGTGCCCTTTGGTTCGCCTAAAATTGTTTTTCTGAATATGGTTTGGCCAAACTGTTTTGGCCTAAACTTAAAACGTACAATTATTATTTCGCCTAAAAATTGTTTTGCCATCATTATGGTTTGGCCTAAGAATTGTAATTTTGGAATGAATTTTAATTTTTAATTAAGACTGCTCATATACGATTTATTGGAAATTAGCTTAACTGATACCATATGGTATACCACTTTACAGTAACAAAATTGTGGTTTGCAGCACATTTAATTCAGTCTTCTAATATTAATGTTATTTTTATTAAAATCCTTTTATCCAGCTTGAGTATATCACGCTCACTTATATGTTTCCGCGGTGGTAGCGTCATGCGTCGGGTCGTTACGCTCCCTAAAATATGGTTGAGCGTAACGCGTCTGCTCATGTCTACTATGTTTATCCGTAATTATGTTTATATTGCTAAAAAGAGATTTGTCTTCCTTTTCTTTTTTTTTTCAAATCTTGTGACTGAAGAACACAATTGTTTTAATATTATGTATTTTAATTGTAACTGGTGAGAGGAAAAACCAACCTAGACGATTTTCTTGCCCGTTCTTTTACGATCAAGCTCCCGCCCGCAGTGAATGGGCGCGTTAGTTTATAAGTATGACAATCATAAGAGCTCTAGTGAGCCAAACTTGAATAAATGAATTTTTAATTTTTTTTTTATTCAATTCTAATTTAAAAAAAAATTAATTTAATTTTTTTATTTAATTCTAATTTAAAAAAAAAAAATTAAATTTAATGTTTAATGTAAAATAGCCTAAACTATATTGGCATAAGTTTATTTTGGCATAACGATTATTTCGCAAATTTATAAAAACTCCAATTTTAGCATATTTAAAATCAAATGTGCCAATAATGTATTGGAATTAAAGCATAGAATTTTATTGAGAAAATAAATTGACAGAAGCGAATCGCTGCAAACCCGACTCCACGTAGTCTTGTCTGCCCTACCCTAGAGTGCAATATAAACCCGCGTAGGCGCGGAGGGGCGAGGCAGCCCACGAGCTAAGGAGCAGGTGGGTTGAGCTCGCCGCCGGGGCTAAGGCTGGCCGGCGAAGCCGGAGCCCCATATTGCATTTCAAACATTTGTTGAAGTTGACAGAACTATGTTTTAAATAGATTTAGCACTGACCATAATTAGTGACAGTTGTGCAAGGCTTGATTTGTAGTTATTTATAATGTTTGTAACAACACGAGGTATACAATCAAATCAAAACGAATAATCTGTAAAGTGTACATAAACACGTATATAATTGTAAAGATGTTCACAGTAGTATTTTGGCCATACGTTTAAAGGCTGAATGAATACCTGATGGAATACCCAATGTTAGGACGTATCATGATAAAGAAAGCGATGACCCAGAGCAAGTATGTAACTTTTTAGTGAAGTTTTTGGTTTAGTTATTGCAACCGACCTTACAAACATAGCAAATAAAACTCGAAACACCACTGCAATTTCATAATTTTATTATTATTTTTAAACTATTTGACGTCCTTTAAGCCCTCCAGTAACTTGAAATTAATAAGGGACCGGGCCCGTTAAGCTACCACCACTCTTTTTGGAATTCACAGCTATAAGCTTTACCCACCCACTCACAACAATTTTTAATAAATGTATCTCAGATGGAGGTTGGAACCTTCAATTAGGAAGTGCGCATACATACCCTGTTCATAAAAGTGGTCCCAAGGATGATACTAAGAATTATCGGCCTACCTCTAGACTCTTGACTTTCTCCACCTTGTCAAAGGTTTTGGAAAGGTTAGTTCATAACGCCATATATCCGCTACTCTACATAATCATATTTCCACATCAACATAACTTTGTAAAACATCGCTCAAATAAAAAAAAATGATTTATACAATTTTTTTCTTTGATTCAATAGATCAGCGATTTCATGTTGACGCGGTGTATATGCATAGCTTTTGACAAAGTGGACTATGCCATTCTTCTCGAGAAAATTGCATTTGTGGGGAGAGGATGGTACTCTCCGCCAAAGGGAAGATCTTCCACCAGGCGAACGGATGTGCCCGGGGGCGGCGGCCTAACCCATGATGGTTGGGTGTTGTATATATAGTTACAAGCTTAAGGAATTTCGTTAGCGCGATTAAAAGATTCATTTATCTTTTACGTTTTGTTCATTGCTTGTTTGTAGCCACTCCGGCTACACATATAAAAGTTTTCGAGGCAATCTATTGCGGTAAGTGGTGTTGCGTTGTGATTGAATAAGTGGCTTTGGATCTGATAATAATATCATGCCTTTCTCGTCAGTGGTCCTGCTAGGGTTTATCTTTGGTCTCTTGTTGTTCAATATTTTTGTCTATGATGTATACTAATATCTACTTCAGACATTAAAAATCTTTAAGCAAATTAATAGTTCTGTAGATTGCGAGGAACTCTACAGGGATCTTAACGGCCTTACAAGTTACTGTATTAGTTATAAACTATAATTGAATGTAGAAACATGTACCTCAATAGCTTTTACAACAAAGAAGAAAGTTGTTACATATACTTAGAGTCTGGGCGACACTTGCTTGGATAGGGATGGCATTATAAAGGATTTAAGGAATCTTAAGGATTTTTCATGCCTATAGGTTGTCAATTCAACAGCTGCATGTACATTTTCTAAAGTCATTTTAGATCATAAATAGAACAGGCTACTGTGGCTTGGAATACTTTAAACAAAGAGTATGAATACGAAATTGAGTTTGTGCTGCGTAAGTAAGCCTAAACATTCATTCGAAGGTTTTTAGCATAATTATCATTGACGATCGTTTTTTTTATACTTGAAGAATCTGCAATCCCCATGCGGGATCTGCATGTGCATGCAGGTCGTTGTGCTCTACTCTACTGAAATAACTTCTCATATAAAATGAACAGTAGTTGGACATTGATCTGTTTGCACTAACAACAGAATCCGTTAAAAAACAAGTACTCCTTAAGTGTGATGTTAAAACAGCCTAGTAGTATGTATTAATTCTTTACAACAATTTCTTTTTTGAGATCCGTGTGCGTACCCTAAGCTGAAATGAAAACTAAATTTTCCAGATAATGATAATATTCGTGATAATATAGCGAATTACTTGAAAACTATTAGTTTAAAAAAAATGATATCGTCAAAATTCTTAACCAAACAATAGTAAAAACATTCAAAACAATCGGAAATTTAAATGTAGGACAAAAAATTTAATGTATCAAAACAGTGTAATATTTTTAAAAACATTAAAAAAATCCATTTAGTAAAATTGTGTAAACAACATCTTTATTCATTTCTGTCCATGCCAGTATATATTAAATAACAATAACATGTCAATTTCAGTGTCAGATCTGTCATGAATAACTATTTCAGTATTTCTGAGTTTATCTTCTTTCGAGTTTCGATTTCTCGTCTTGCTTAACTTTATCAGCTAAATATTTTGCACTAATAATTATTCCGTTTGTTTATCGGAACTCTATTACTTACCTTTGTTTTTGCGTTCAGAATACAAATAAAAATGGGTGTTGATTTCATAGGATTTGCGTACGCTGCTACTGTTGCCGCCGGCGGAATTATGGGTTACGCTAAAGCAGGTTTGATTATTTTCACAATACATACACATAAATTATCATATTCATATTTTTTTTTACTTACATGTATTAAGAATACATGTAAGTAATAAAATTTATTAAAACCTAACTTGGTCTACAGCATACATTCGTAAGTTTAGATGTTTACCATAAAGTTAGTGACTTAAACATAACCTTTTTCTGTTAATATGTTTATATGGGCTATGGAAATGGAGTAACCTTTGCAGCTACCAAATATAAATTTTTTAAGGACATTGTTGACAAAACAATAAAATTTTCCAATACTCGAACTCTCTTTATATTAAATAATATAGATATTCATAAATTTCATCTTTATTTAACAAATTTTTTTATGAATGAATATTATAAGTAGTTAAAAAGAGTGCTGTTATCTTTGTACTTTTTTAATCCATATTTAAGTTGATTATGACAACATTTATGTTCCTACCTATGCAGCTTAAAATGATTGTGGTGTGGCCAAAGTGATTATTTAATCACTAAAATATTTAATAAATAGCAGATACAAAATTTGGTACATAAGAGTTGATTGCTTTCTTAATATCTACAAGTAGCTGACCAGGACCCTCATATTGTGTAGACTAGCAGCAGCACTCACCACCTTTCATCTTCAGGAATCATCAGGACTTCACACATATGTGCCAATCCGCACTGAGTGGTGAAGTATGACCTAATACCCTCACACCTCGTATGTGCGAGGAGGCTGGTGCTCAGTAGTGGGGCGTTAATGGGCTAAGGTAATGATGATGATGATGATGGGTGATGAAATAGAATTTATGTAGATCATCATGAGTGGGTGCCCTTGTTACAGTGCATATAATGGAGAGGACTCATTTTTTCATTCAAACAATCATAATGTATTAATATTAAATGTTTTTAATTTGTGCGCTTTTATCTTGCATTGCTTGCAAATAGCTAATTGAAATCATACTTAAACACTCTCAGTCACCCCCTAGGTTGATGGAGTAATATAATAATTATGTAAATTATCATATTTACCTACAATTACTACTAAATTTTGCTGTGGTTTTTTAATCACCTGATAAGGCTTATCTATGAAATGGAATATTTAATGTAAGTTATATTAATGTTATCTTTCAAGTTCTAAAAAATTTGCAAATCACATTTTACAATTCCGGCTGTCTTTTACTTCTCAATTGAAAATTTATAAATTGCCAGAATTTATGTCTATAAATAAATATTTTATATTTCCTGAAAATTACATCAATTATTAAGGAACTGGTGTTATGGATACTAAATAACAGATATAGATACATTAATACATTTTTATTTGTAAATATATATTATTAGTTACATATTAATAGGATAACAGACCAGAACAAATAACCATTTTTATGCACACAAAGATTTGTCCTATGTGGGAATCAAACCCACAACATCAGGAGCAGAGTGCGGGTATACTCAACTCCACACCATATTGGTCGATGAACTTTACTACTACTATAGTAATATTGCAAACAGGAATGATTTGTTTTTTTGTATGTTTGTTTTTATAAATAAACTCAAAAAGTACTGTATAGATTTTAAAAATCTTTTCTTCATTAGACAAATTCACTATCCTTATATAACTATATATAGCATAGGTTATATTTTTATAAACAAAATCAGGGTTCGCTACTAAAACTTCAATAATTCATCATGTCAGCCCATAACCGTCCCACTACTGAGCACGAGCATCCTCTCACATACGACACCACCACGCTGACCCAGTGCGGATTAGCGGAGGCAGGTGTATGGCGTCCTGCTGTTAGAATATTTCAATATGAGGCCTCTAACATGGCTTAACTACTATCACATTTTAGTGATATCCTGGACCAACGGCTTAACGTGCCTTCCGAAGCACGGAAGCGCTCAATATCAAATGCCACACAAACGGTCGCCCATCCAAGGATTGACCTCTGTAAACTCTGCTGTACTACAGTGATCGTCCGATCACCGAGCAATGCAGAGCTATGAGCGCTTCAATAATTATATAATTTTTATGTTGTGTCACTCTAAAGTGTTTAAATAACTTATATCAAATTGATGATGTCATGCCATTGTCTTATCTTATTACAAGTTTGGACTCCAAATAAACAGCATGCTTGTGTAGGTATTGATATTAATATCTTGGAAGCTTGTGCTCACCCATGCCTCTGTCTGTATGACACACAGGAACAGTGCCAAATTGGCCACGGATTGGAAGGTTAGCAAGTTGATTGGTGACGGATTAGTTTGCTGGAGTAACATAAAAGGTTGTGTGTGGCTCGGAACATAAAAGTTTCAAGATGATACATGTTTATAATAGTTTTTAATTAGTAAAGTACCCTTCTTCTTCACCCTAGCGGGACGTAGTCATTAAATGACAAAAAACAGCACTATGAATAAGAATGTCACATTCACCTCTTAATTTTTTAACATAAAATCCATGTAGCACGAACATACAAACTAACACATTTGATAGTAAGATTTAAAACAAAGATAGGACACAAATAATAATTGTCTTTTTTTAACCATTTCAGGATCCATACCTTCACTGGGCGCAGGACTTATTTTTGGATCAATACTTGGTAAGAAAATGAGACATATACTTTTCAAACATACATACAACATGATATGTGAATACTTAATAATGTATAGCAGTACCTGTTGAATTTTGAAATCATTGGAACATTCAAAATTAACCCTTTCCCTACCGGTGTTAACTATAGTTGATTTTGTCTAGACACTAAGTAAATATTAATTTTATAATCATTGTCTATGACAAAACGGCATGAATACAAAGATGACATGTTGGTAAATTTTTACATACATACTATAGATTATAAAAATGTGCAAGTTTCCTTCCCTACAAAAAAGCCCGGCGAAATTGTCTTTGAGTTTAGTGTGAACTATCGTTTACTCCCGTACTGCACTATGGTCATCATTTAATTTCAAGATGGCGGATTGTAGTAAAGGTATGAGCAGAAAATATATTTACGGGTAGTTTATGAAATATTCGGTGAATTTTTCCATAAAATGAATTCAGTTACGTATTGAACGTAGAGAGCCAGCGATTTAATTAGCGTTCCTCGCATTCGTGCTTTATGTTAAGAAAAACATTTATATTTATTTATTTTTCATATAATAAATCTTTTTCGCATACTTTTTTTCATCCTGATATAAAAATATTACTTAATCTCTCTAAAATACCTAATAAAAAGTTTAAAAAGTCTATTGTTTTACCCGCATATTAATTTATAGATTATCGATACAATTCATAAGGTCTTAAAATAAATAAAATATAGATCTTATTACTTATTTCATTTTATTTATATAACCATGGATATTTCATTATTAATTAAGTGATCAATGCCATTTTGTAAACAATCCTTAAGATGTAAATTTTTTTTCTGTGTTAACTAAACAATGATAGGAAAGTAATTTCAATTAAATATTAGTTAATCAATACATATGTATTAAAAAAACTTAGTTTTAGTAGTTAATATCGTCAAGTGAGGTGGAGCTATATTTCCGCAAATGTAAAAAAGTAAATACGGGCGTATTGGGTGACATTGGTTTCCAGCACCCCGTCGGTAAAAGGTTTAATAAACTTATAACAAAAACAATCATAAGTGTTTTAAATAGTACCTATAGAATTGTACCTATAGTGTAAGGTCTTAAGTGCGGAATTAAGACGTTTTGACAGGAAAGTTGACGTAGAACATCCAAAAGTCTGATGCATAGATGGCCTTGTGAAGATTTTGGGAAAACGCTGTTTGTATGACACCTAGGAGACCTACTTTCAAAAGCGGAATTTCCTCCAAATCCGCTTGCGGCCTCAGGCCTATTGTGAAATATGCCTTGTTTAACGATCAGAGGACAAATAATAACATTATCATATCCTAGAATTAACCCGGTTACCCTATACTTAAGCTTAGGGCCCAGAGTTTGCTCACTGGTTCAACCAGATTTGGCTGAATTTGAGTTATTACATGGAGCGACTGCCGTCGCTCATCTTTTGTGCATCATTCTATGATTAAACTAGCTGTCAGGATGTTAGAAGAGTCTCATCTCATAATGCCAACTTCGCAAAATGACAACCGGTTGTAAGTATATATATTTTTTTAATAGGTTAAGGTTTTTTTTAATCAAGTAAAAGAAATGCAGTTTACATAGATTACCGATTTTGTCGTATTTCAGCGTTTAAATGAACGTTTTATGGGCTGTACCGGTATGGGTAACCGGTTGTAAGTAGGTATATATATTTTTTTAATAGGTTAAGGTTTTTTTTTTATAATCAAGTAAAAGAAATGCAGTTTACATAGATTACCGATTTTGTCGTATTTCAGCGTTTAAATGAACGTTTTATGGGCGGTTGTCATTTTGCGAAGTTGGCATTATGAGATGAGACGGTTAGAAGGCACTGACTTCCTAATAACGACTGCCATAGATGTTTAGACAGCCGGGACCAACGGCTCAACGTGTTTTCCGGGGCACGGAGCAAGCGATAAGTACACACATAACATCGAAAAGTCATAGGTATTCAAATAGTCACTAGGGTTTGATCCCTCTGAATTTGAAGGCAATGTGTCTCTCCACTGTGCTATCGCCGCTATACATACAAATATATAATATCTTAAATAGGAATCAAGCCCACACAATATTAGGAGCAGAGTGCAAGCATACTAACCTTCCCGCCATAAGCTCTAATTGGGCTCACCAGAAATACTTTTAAAAAACGGAAGTATCGGACATCAAATGCCATTTAATGAATAAACTCTATGAACGATGTTTAACTCTGGTGAAAAAAGCCGAGATGAGTTTCTTCAGGTATTCTTTTCAATCTCGTTGCCTTTTGGAAGCCTCGTTAGAGTCACCGACAGACTGACTGACGGACACACCCCTCCCCCCTTTAGAATCACGGCAGGCTGACAGATCCCACTGATAAGAGTTACCGACAGACTGACAAATCTTGAGAAAAAACCACAACAGACAGATCTGACAAACCTTGACAAATTCTGACAAATAATCCATTTGCTTTTATTTCTTGATTATGGTACCGCTCATATCTCTTTCATTGTTGTTAAGATAAATATTACCGAATTTCCATTTGTGTGTAAAAATTTGACGAATCAAAATGATCCTATCGATCTTAAAGACATATATATATATATTTTAATTTAGGTGATCTTTTGCCATCACCTAGCTAGACTCATGGTGACACATGGTGCGGTGACATGAGATGTCTCTCAAATTGAAACAGGTCGATTAGAAATAATGGAACCCAATTTTTGCAGGTGTTGGAGCCTACCAGCTAACCCAGGACCCTTCAAACTACGGCTTGATGCTGGGCACCACCACCACTCTTGGTGGACTTATGGGATATAGGTAATTAATATTCGATTTTACTGTCAAAATTTGTCACGACCCTGTAAACCATCTCATATTATATTTCAATTCTTTGTTTTTACCGTTCAATACTATATGTTTATTTGTAGCTAATAAATAAGTTTTCTTTCTTATTTCTTCCCTTATACAATATTCATACCTACACCTAGGTGCAAAGTGGAGGAGAAAATTAAGGAAAGCGGACCCCGGGCCCGTGAGGCAGCAACCGGGATAACGCTAAGATGAAGAAGATAATATTCATTCCTACACATAATCTTTTTCGTTCCTTTTTCATCATTCTGACGTTACGAAATACACCTACTTATAACAGATTTCACATAAACTGTCGTCGATTCTTCGAGCTATATTGCCCTGCCTACTACTACTTCAGATTGTAAATCCGCCTTGCTGTGTCCGACACTCCAGTTCTATGGATTTCCTCACGTCCGATTTTATAGCATAGCTCTTTCCATTGCTCGCTGAGCGACTTTGAGCTTTCTTATAAGGTCCATAGTGCACACTCTAGTTTCCTACAGATTTCCTTATTTCTGACTATCCGATTTTCCTAGTATTTACAAGCTGAGCGACTTTAAGCCTTCTTGACATAAAGTTTTTTTTTCAGATTTTACAACAGCAGAAAGTTCATGCCCGCTGGTTTAGTTTTCGTTCTGTCTGTCGGGATGTTGGCAAAGTTGGTAATGAAGAATGTCGGAGCCAGCTCGAGCCCATTATCGGTTAAAACTGGTTAAATATAGACTTTATAGTAAGTAATTTAGGGTAGATTTTTCAATCGTCTGATAAAAAATATCAGTTATCAACCCACCAAAAAGGAATGTGACAAATAAAAAAACGTGAAACACAGGTTCCGCATTATTAATTTGTATGTATTTTTAAATATCCAATGTATAAAATTTATCTGAAAATTGAAAAATTGGCCCTTTAGAAGTAATAAATAAAATCGCTCTTCAATACGATTCTGAAATAATGACATCTAGCGTCAGTTAGCTGAACCACGTTGCAATGTAGAAGTGGGCGTGGCATAATTATTAAGCCCCGCTTATGTCAGTGGATGGCGTGGTTTAATAATTTATTAGTCTATCTTAGTGTTTCTAATATCTGAATGCGGACCATTCGCAAATGTATTTTTCATACAAGTAATTATTGTAATGTGAACAAATTTATAAAAAGAACCTTTGTGCGTTTGTACGAATCCCGCGTGCGTAAATAAATAAGCACGATGTTATGGTAATAACTACTACTGATCCCATATTAAGATTTGTAAATATTAATTTAATGGAGATTTTTTTTAAACAATCTTAATTTAGTAGTTTTAAAACATATTGCTCCATAAGCGAGAGTAACCGGAATTTCTATGTCGTCTGTCAGGTCCTGCACAATGGTTGAAGAGAATGTTTTGTATATTTTGTAGATACCTTAGTACTTGAATATAAATTGTTATGCATTTCTAAAGATATTTTAAATCTAATTACTTAATATAAAAACAAAAATGACTTGAAATACTTAAAATAAATATATTTCTATACTGATTGTTTTAACTTTTAATTGGACAATGGAAACTATTATATTAATTCAATTAAGGCAAAAATCAATGATTTCTTTTCTAGGGAACTTATACAATAATAAGAATGTTGCTTTTATACGAACAAGTGATTGATTATTTAATTTGATTTATAAAAGACTTGAACAATAAAGTTGGTGTTGGGGTAAATGTAAAAAGCGTTTTTATTATTAACATACATACACGCCTGTTTCCCCGTAGGGGTAGGCAGAGGCATATTACACGCCCACATTTCGCCAATCACATTGTTGGTTCCACGTAATTAGTGGCGAGCCTATTGCCGCTTGCCAGGAACTTTTATGTTCGCCAGAGCCTCGTCCGTTAATTGGCAGGTGCACCACCTGCAGCTGAGGTTGACTTGGGCTCCTAAGATGTTGGACATTTAGCACAATAACCCATTTGACTAAAAATTGTAGCGTCTTCAAGTTAATAATTCTACAAATTTTTGCATGATAAGCTTAGGCGAATAGTTTATCAACAAATCATGTAGAAGACCGTGCGAAATAGAGTAGAAAAAGTAGGATAGCGGACTCCGGGACCTTAACCCTTTACCAGGCAGTGGTCAATATATTAATTGAACCTTTTGCGGTTAACTTAAGGTGGAAAACCAATGAATATTATGAATCAACGTGCTCTGCCTGTTAAAGGGTTAAGGTCGCAACCGGGATAACGCCTTGATGATGATGATTAGCTTAGACGCAATCTTGGTTTAAGAGTAAAAGTTACCTACATAAATAGTGTGTGTTGCCGCAGCGGGATCTCGAATATCTTCCCAGTTTAATGTCTCATTAAGTGCATTCATACATACACTTTTGTACTAGTTTTTTTTTGCTACGTCTATGGGATAAAAAAGTTACACTTGGTGGGGCAACGTTGTTGCAGCGGAAACAGTTTCTGATGAATAACTCCTCGAAGGTTGGTTGCACGAATTTTTACTTACACAATTACACGATGTCATACACAAAAAATCTGATAAACTCAAATAGTAAAATTCGCACTTTATCCGCTGGGGCAACGCACACCATAAATAGACTGAAATAGATTCAAACAAATTTCCAAATGGTACAGGCAGGGTCATATAGATGTTAATATCCAAAGCGCATTTAAATCTCTATTGTGAAGAGCGCAAGGGCGTATTCAGATTAATACGGCGCTTTGGGTTCTTTTTTTTTCTCTTTTAAATAAGGGCTTCGTGCGTTTAGCACATTTAGCCAGTGTCAAGTAAGTGATATATTAATAATATATAATTCATAGTAAATGAGAATAAGTGATGATAAATGGTAAATGAGATACCCTCCCCTAAGCCACTTGAGTCCTCAGTAAAGATGTGGGACTATATTGAGATCTCACATGGACTTCTTGAGAGAATATGAAAAGTGATGTTGCACTGTTTTGTTTCATTTACCAACACTCATGTACGTTCACAAACACTTAACGTTTAATAATCCACCGTTATTACACATTAAAGTTAGAAATATCACAAATTTTTGAAAATAAAACAAAACTGCAGACATGACGATTCACTTTCCCGCCAAGAAGTCCGCTTTGGGTTCTATCAAATATTTAACGCTGACTGTACTGTCAGCATAAAAATCAAATTCCCGCCTTACCCCAAAACTTAATAATTAATATAAAGTTAGACTGCATACTTGCGTAAATACTTCAAGATATAAAGAAAAAACACAGAAAGGACGACGGAAATCGATGACCAATAAAAACAAATTCGCGACTGTACTTAATTTTTTTGTATATTTTAACTGGAGAGTTTATAGTCAGGCATGTTTGTACGTATTCGTACTATTGTACAGGCGGCAATCGATGACCCAATATCAAATTTCTCATTGGTACCGTAAGCCAAGGATTAAGCTTTACACTAAGTGACTTAGGGTGTCTTGCACAACGGTCATTAATCCTGATTAGAGCTAAATCTATGTAAAAATCGTTCTGTCCCTCTCAACTTCAAACAAGTGACTGAAATGTAATGATATTTCAAATCAAATTTAGAACTGTTATGCAATCCGCTCTTAGACTTGTACGTACCATAAAGCTTTGTAATAATAGTCAATTTCAAATGAACTTTAAAATCAATTTCTATGGTACGGTACATACATACGTAAGGTTTACTTAAGTAGATATATATTAGGTCGGGGAAAAAGTCTTTTCGCATAACGTAGGTATAAACTTATTATAAAATTTTTTTGACTGTACTATTTGTGTCTGGCTGGTTTTGGTAACATTAAAAAGGTTCCATTATAAAGAAAAGAAAAAAATAAAAAAAAGTTGTTTCCCGCTATTTTTCATTTGTTTTTCTCTCCGTAAAAATGAGTGAATCTAATGAAGAAATTCGATACATTTTAAAATTTTATTATAAAAAAGGCAAAAATGCAACTCAAGCAGTGAAAAAAATTTGTGATGTTTATGGACCTGATGCAGTGTCAGTAAGAGTAGCACAAATTTGGTTCAAACGTTTTCAGTCCGGAAATTTTGATGTTAAAGATGCACCTCGCTCTGGTCGCCCTGTTACGAATAAAATGGACGCCATTTTTGAAAGAGTGGAGCAAGATCGGCATATTAGTAGTTACGATGTAGCTGAAGAACTGGAAATTGACCACAAAACAGTTTTGACCCATTTGAAGAAAGCTGGTTATACAAAAAAGCTCGATATTTGGGTGCCACACGAGCTCACTCAAAGAAACTTAATGAACCGTGTACTCATTTGCGATTCATTATTGAGACGTAATGAAACCGAGCCGTTTTTGAAGAGATTGATAACTGGCGATGAAAAGTGGATCACGTACGACAAGAACGTGCGAAGAAGGTCGTGGTCGAAAGTTGGCCAGGCTTCACAGACTGTGGCCAAACCTGGCCTAACACGAAATAAGGTGATGCTGTGTGTATGGTGGGATTGGAAGGGCATTGTTTATTATGAGCTTTTACCGCCCGGCAAAACCATCGATTCTGATCTTTACTGCCAGCAACTGATGAGATTAAAGGAAGCAGTCGAGAGAAAACGGCCGGAATTGATCAACAGGAAGGGTGTGGTCTTTCATCACGATAACGCTAGACCACACACATCTTTAGCCACTCAGCAAAAATTAAGAGAGTTCGACTGGGAGGTCCTAGTGCATCCACCATATAGCCCTGACCTTTGGCCTTCAGATTTTCACCTGTTTCGGTCTCTGCAGAATTCTTTAGGTTCTGTAAGGTTGACCTCAAGAGAGGACTGCCAAAACTATTTGTCCCGTTTTTTTGATCAGAAGTCCCAAAGTTTCTACAGTAACGGGATAATGTCTCTGCCCACAAAATGGCAGAAAGTTATTCAACAAAACGGTACATATATATTGTAAATAAATGTAAATAAACTTTGAAAAAAATGTCTTGACTTTTCATACAAAAATACGAAAAGACTTTTTCCCCAACCTATTATATCAAGCTTATCTGAAGTTTGGATATATAATTAAACAAAAACGCCGTGTTTATTATTTTTATATTTTTCTTAAAATTTAGAGATTTGTGGACGATAAAGGTTTCATTTATACATAAATAGTTCGATAATAAATAGTTTACGGCAAGTGATGTAAAAGTAGTATAAAAGTCACTACATATGTGCCTTATTGCACCTAAGAGAAACATTACACCAAAATATTGAATTTGTTCGTTAACTTTATTCTATTGGTAACTTTAAAACTAAAGATCTATGTCACATAAATAGCTTTTTAAAAAACAGCTTAGAATACAACAAGGCTATCAAATAATATTAAAAAAATTATAATTTTCTTCATTGAAAAATTACTTACAACATTAAGAAAAAAAAATATAAACTAAAATTGTTCCGAGAGTCGCGATCCAGTCGCACTAAGTAGATTTATTAGAACAAACAAAAAAAAGTATCCTATTTTTACTCTTAACAATTACTGTATAAAAGGCACTTCTTGGCAGTTTATGTCATAGCAAAAGCTATTATAACACCATTTCACGACGTACGGGATAAGAGTATTCTACAGTTCCAAAACCAGAGAAACGGATCACTCACATAATATTGTCAGGTCATAATCTAATCCTAACTGTACTTAAAGTTCTTTAATAGTAACACAATCACATAATATCACTCACAAGTTGTGTCTAACACAGTCATATAAGACACTTATATGCGCACTCATTTATACATAGCACATTCCCGTATGTACCCGCTGAAATTACTAATTGTTCGTAACCTCACTTTAAAGCAAAATGAAAATTGTACTTAAGGAAAACGTGAACTAAGTAAGTTTAAAGTTTACTTTGAGTAGGTTTTTGGCAACCCTGAAGTAGAAT
The DNA here is from genome assembly GCA_949126915.1 of Musotima nitidalis. Taxonomy (NCBI): domain Eukaryota; kingdom Metazoa; phylum Arthropoda; class Insecta; order Lepidoptera; family Crambidae; genus Musotima; species Musotima nitidalis. The sequence goes on from OX421435.1 coordinate 6,151,921, forward strand.
CTAGACGGCAAAGCCCTAGGAGAGTAACATTTTATGCACCTTAATGCCTAGTAATAAGAATCAATTCTTAAAATCGATCTTTGTAATGAATTTTATTACAATATTTTGTAATTTTGAGATTTAATATGCAATAAATGTGAAGGTGACTCAGTTTTTAAGTACCTAGAAATAATTGTGCACATTTAATATGAAAAAACTGTCTTGTGTGATTGCTGAAAAATCGTTATATTTGTTACATGGAAAAATATTTCCTTTGTGCAATATGCATCGATACATAATGCATTTTGTATTTTTGCGACAGGTAACACCTAGCTGTCATTATGTATGACCAATTTTCATTTTGCTTTAAATTAAGTTTGTAACATATAATTCAGTAAATAAGAACGAGCAAAGGAGAAAATATTATCTGCTTGATCTTATTTCATTACACCATACTTGTTCTAAATATCACATATTTGTAAGTAGTCATTAATATTATAGTTCGTTGTGATTACAGTGTCACAGTTGCGTTTTGATATAAAATATAATAAGTAATATCATCAATATAATCGATGAAAAATCGTTTTAGAATTTATAACGTCATTCCATAAAAGTCAATGAAATTTTCTATAAATTAGATACAAAATATATTACATAACATATTTACATGTAATTTTATTAAAAATACCTATATTAGGTCAATATTTGTTTTTAATTTTAATAATATGAGTAAAAATTTGATAAACGTACAAAGTTATCAACGATTTAAAATGTTTAAGATAAGTACTTAGATAAAAAAAAATACTTGCTAGTAAAAAAATGTGATGATTTCTTTCAGTCAAATAATTTTAAAAATATATTACAACTTATTTTTAAAAAATTCTCGCCGACACACATTTCTGTTACTGCTTCACAATAAATAACACAGTAAGTACCACTTACTTCGATAACAAATTGTATGGCGCTGTTTGCCTTATATGCATACAATACTCAATGTTAAATATTGTTTTAATTAATTGTTTGACAATTTATTCGCAAATGGTAAAAAAACCTTAAGCCAAACATACTATATTCGTTTCCGAAACTTAATATCAACGCAACTGTGTTATATTTTATATATTTCATTAAAATATATAAATTAATTTGTTATTTACGGGAAGTGCGTTCACAATCTGTAATGTAAAGCCGGCATTTGCGGGTAGTCTCGCGTCTGCTCACGGACGCGGGTAGATGCATCCCGAAGTACCGGCGAGGCAGTCTTTGTGTGCTCGTTTCGCTCAAAACGCTTAATGGCGGCTGCTGAAATCATATAATATATAGTAAATTAAATCTTATTTTTGTAAATATTTAATCGTTTGTAAGCGCATCACTTGAGCACGCGTTCTCATATAATGCGCTCATCTGCGGCGAATTTCGCGAATCCATATATTTTTAATGTCTTTATATAAAAAAAGTTTATGTTTTATTAACTGATAAATAAATATAGATGAAACATGAAAATAAATTAATTGGAAGAAAAGTTTCAGTTATTAAGATCATGGTAGCAAAGAGCTTAAGGTATAAACGGATATTTCATATCATATTTATCTATTACATTATATTTATAACTAGTAATAATTATAATTTTTTTAAAAGGTGTACTTATTTCAATTAATAAAAAAACAATAAAAAATAATTTTTTTCTATAGATTGGCAATTGCAAATATTTTATGCTATAAAAAAATAAACATTAATGAGCCTATTTCAAGGCATATAGTAATTACATTACCATTATAAATTGAACCATACGGAGTGGAATTAAGTAAGAAATCTCAATAAATACTTATACTATTATGTTCTTCAGTGATTAAATAGTATCTACTTAAACTTCAAAATAAAATATAGTTGTATTAAATTAAAACACAATAAAAACTTTTTATACAAAACTGTAGAATTCGTGCAAGAAATCGTGTGGAAAGAAATGTGCATGCTTTCGAAAATGTGGAAAATTTACATGAAAATGGTTTTTTATTGTATTCTTATTTTTCTTAATTCGAAAAATCATGCACGTAAATGTATGTTCTAAGCTAATGCAATTTTTTTTACTCTTAAAAATAACTAAATATTTATGAATAGGCACTTATAATAAAAATGACATCATGCCATGCAAGAGATCTTAATAAAAATCACAACACTAAAGATTCGACGGGTCATACTTAGTAGGAAAAAATTTGGTCGAACTGAAACGGTCATATTGTACAGAATATAGTGATGTACATTATTGCGTACATACATATGCATATATTAATACGTCTGTTTATGTACACGTATTGATTTGTGTGACTGTGCAATGGATGTATGCTGATTAAGGTAATGAACTCTTGAGCAAATCACGCACTTTTAAGCTAAAATAACGTTATATCTTTAGATAAATTAAGCTATCCGTGCAATCAAATGCTCGGTAAGCGTAGTGTAGGACGCTTCCGGCTAGGTGGAGCGACGATATACGCAAAACGGCTGACAGCGGTTGGAGACGAAGAGCTGAAGATCGACCTCAGTGGCGTACCATTGGAGAGGCCTATGTCCAGCAGTGGACGAAGTTAGGCCGATGATAAAGGTGATGACATCAAATGGATCACTTTATCTTTGCCATACATATTGCACCTTCGGTAAAACAAGGGCATATTTGCAATATTTGCAATTTGGCAGGAGAGCCATTTTAGTACTTTTTTGCGCTCAATGCGTTCTTATTTATTTAATATTACTCTAAAGTAATTCTCCTGTACATGAAGTAAACTATACATTATGGTGTTCTTGTCCCATGAGTTGAAAAGGCATTTTTAAAACACTTTTGCATACCTAACTAAATTTCAAAATTTTTGACAACTATGTCCTTGTCTAACCGAAGGTGCGAGATATCTAAAGATAAATTATTATTTTATTTTCGTTTGTGATTGGCTAAAGATTATATTCACACGTTTTGAATGTGTTGTAAGTAGATTGATGTGTCGTGGGTATGAAGGAAGTATTCACAATGTCTGCAAGTTTAAGTAATGCATAGTAAAATGATGACGTCATGACATCGAGAGTTTTATGTATTTACACCAGTGAAGAAACCTGTAAACTTTATTCAAAAGAGTAGGGATTTAACAGTCGGTTTCAGAAAAGGCGCTTTAAATCGTAGACCTACATAATTCTTTACATCTAGTCTAGTCCTTGCTGTGATAAATCATTTAGTTTTTTTTTTATAATCTACTTAATATCTTATGACGTCATTCGCAATAGAAGATCATCCTCGCATACAATACAATTTTAAGTAATTTAACGTGACGTCACGCGAAAATTATTTCATACTAGGAACTTACGTATAAAGCTTTTAAGTTTCAATCTGACTACTTTTTCTTTCAGATTACTTAAGCTTCAATTAAACTGTATGGGGCTTATTACCAAACGAAATCTAAAGTTAAGAAAGTTTTAAAACTAGAGCTGTCACTGTCTTCATTTAATCAAATGAAAGTGCTGTCACTGTCTAAATTTAAACAAATGAAAGTTCTGTCACTGTCTTTATTTTATCAAATTATTTAAACCTGGTTCAACGTGAGATCTTGTTTTGTAATAAGCACCTATTTCTTTACTTCCATAGTCACACGAGTAATATCTTAGTTAACCTCTTGTAAGCTTAAGGCGATAATACTACGATTGAACGATGAATTCAAGTCAGTATCTAGTATATCGCTAAGTTAGTTTAAGCTAAGTGCTCTAAACAAGACTATCAACCTTAAGACTACGACCGTAAAGTCGTCCTAATCTCTATTAACTTCGATTACCTACCGCCTTTTCAAAAACCGACCGTTAAAATGTAACAAATCTTTTGAATAACTTTTTTTTGGATGGCGTGATGAAATCGATGCAAGTCCATGGCGAGATAGATTATGAGTCCAATTTGTCCCACATTTCTTACCGATAATTATATTCGCTGCTAATTCCGTATCACTTCGCCCGTAGTCAAATTTCTCTGGTACGAATAAACCAATCTCGCTGGCTCTATTTGCACTTGTTGTGAATTCGCATCTGGTCTTATCGAGTTATCATTAGACTTCTGTGAGTAGTAAGTGCCGAATTTGAACACTGATTTAATACTCTTATCTGAGAACGGACTTTTCGTAGTCGGCTTGAAGTATTTGTCAAAATCTTCTTTGCTGTAAAATCCTCTCTTCGGTTCTTCCTTAGAAGTTGGTTTCGATGTTCTTGTATAGAAATCTTTGAAATCGTATGGACTTTTTGTTGTTGATATTGAGTATTTGTTTATAGACGGTGGATATGTGCTTGGTGTTTGCGTTGTACTAGTAGTAGTACTATCAGTAACTGTTGTACTAGTACTTTTCTCAGTGTAATAGAATGGTTTTCTTGTAGTATACTCTACAGTGGTTGATACTGTGCTTTTTTGATAGTCATAGCTCTTGTATGGTGTCGTTGTTGGTACGTAAGGCTGTGTTGTTTCTTCGTAACTGTGTTTGTTAAAAATATGTTTCATTAGTCACTTGTGTTCTTTTAGACACATAGGGTATGTATGTTTCACTCGCTGACGCAATGAGAATGTGTGGGTAGTCTCATTAATTGGTCAGATTTGTGCCTTTTATGTGTTTTTGTACCTTGGTTGGTGGTAAACACTACTAGCTAAGATAATACTAAGTTTTATCAGAAGTTGTGCTCGTGGCTTTGTCATGTATAGGTCACGTCAAATTTCAAGTTTGCTCGGGATTGTCAATACAAGTTATTTATAGTGTATACCAATGTAATAAATTCAGGGTAACGTCTCATTACTGGGTATAGACTACAGACGGTGTGTGTGGTTAATTGTTATTTCCTACTATAAATAATTAAAAAAAACTTTAGAACAAACAAGAGTTTTGGCGTGACCGGTGTCAATATCGTATTATTATTTTTTCAAAGATTATTAACTAAATGTTAATTACTAGCCCCCATTAACCAATCCTCATAAGCTTAACGCTATATTATACGATCCTGTTATTTTTTTAAACTAATGTTGTAATGTTGTAGGTACTTACGGGATTTCACCAGTTTAATGAATATCCAACTATGAGTAAGTGGCTAATATCACTAAAAGAGGCTGGCTTGTTAAGAGATTGTTCCCCGTCATATATATTAAAATTTAAATCAAATAGACCTTTCGTACCATTTCAAAATACCTACAATATTAAAATTGTAAGTTATATTTCCCAATCAATACTAAAATCGAATGCACTTTACAATACATAATCAAATCGATCAAATACTCATACAAACTTAAATCGATTTATCGTTAGTACTGGTTTGTATGGTTACATCACTAGTTCGTGGTGATGACAATGTCAAAACGGGCCTAGCATATTTTTAGGACTATTATTTTATAATATTGTTGTCAATTAATAGCCAATAAAAATAGTTTTGCTAATAATATTATAAATTCTATTTTCCCCGACCATATCATAATTTATAACCAAAATTAATATTTCTTGCTACATTAATTTGCTTCCGATATTGACTGTAAATGCCAGGTCATTAATTAGTAATTCAATTTTCTCCAGTAATTTTAAATCCTACAACGCAAAATTTGTGAGTGGGATGTGTCCTACATTTCACTGTAGGTACTATTATCTATTTTTTGTCACCCAGTGTGTATACCATAGAACTTAAAATTTGTTTATCTAGTAAATGAGCTAGATATCTTGTATATTTCCTGCATTTCACTAAACTATTGTCTATTTTTCTCTACCTATTGTATACCATAAAACCTATAATCGTATAATAAGTAAGCAGGGAATATGTCCTACATTTCACTATACTATTATCTAGTTTTCCCCACCAACTTTATATCAGAAAACTTTAAATTTCTTCATCTAGTAACTGATCGAGATATTTTGTATATGTACTACATTTCACTGTGCTATAATCCTGTTTTCCCCACACATTGTATTAAAACATACAATTTATAACCGTCTAATAACTGAGTCCAATATGTCGGACTTATATACCACGTATTTATGTCCTACGTATTTTACTATACTATACAATAGGTGGAGATAAATAGATTATCCATTTTATATGCCATATTTCATAAACTTGTAGTCGTATCGTAACTGAACAGGATGTCTAGTGTAGTTACTACATTTTCGAAATTTCACTAATATACTATTATTTTAATCAGTAAGATCACGCACCTTGTAATATTCCCGTAGAAGGGGCTGGTTTCCGGACGCACGTAGCTCGGCGTGTGCTGCGAGTAATCGGGGATAATGTTCTCGTGCTCAGTTATACATCTCCCGTTTATGCAGTACTGTTAAGAAAAACTATAATTTAACTACTCTTTCATTTATTTTCACGAGCCAAATATACAATTAGACCTTCTGGTTTACCAGACCAAGTTTGGTCTGTCAGAACTCCGGGTGGTATAAAATTATGCTTTACGAACAAAATGGATGATACAATCTTACCTGTTAGACTCTTTGGTGTAGCGGACCGGTTTGCGTGTAAAGTTTGGTCAGTCAAATCGCCAAATTGTCTATGAGTCATGTTGCGATACAGTAACGTGATACTACTTAAAATTCAGTGCTTCCCAAACTTATTTTGTCTATTGCCTACTTTGAGAATAAAAATTTTTTAAGAGGCCTCCTAGCTAAATAATAATTACAAATCACCCCCCCAGGCCTCTACACAACGCCCCTATTTTATTTCTGGGTCTCTTACCGCCCCCCTTGAGATCTGCAGCGCCCACAAGGGGGCGTTATCGCCCACTTTGGGAAAGACTGACTTAAACCATTTAGCTCAATTATAAATGTAAATATACCTGTCCGTCCCCACAAGGCGACCCCTCTGCCGCCGGCCTATACGCGACGCAGTAACCGCTCGCCGAGTCGAAGCAGAACAACTGAGCGCACACACGCTCGTCTTTAAAGCATGCGCTGGAATATACAAAAATTCATAGTGATTTACATCCGTTTATGAACCTTATTTTAATATCGTTTTTTTATTAAGAGTATTAGGTCTCTTTATGATATAAAATGCATAGTTGTAGTTAAATTTTAGGGTCGTTAGAATAATGGACTTGGGTGAAGATTGTAGCTAACCAATCGATAATTTAAAAGAGCATAGCCTGTGAGTTTCTTGCCAGTTCTTCTTACAGAGCGGTGGTTCGGAACTGGCACTTAGATTCACTTACACTTAAATATTTTTTGTTTTTTTAAATTGTTTGGTTGCAAGTGAATCTAAGCTTCGCGATTTTAGTATAATTATATTTTATTTGTTTTTGTTATTATTTTATAATTTTGACGTTTTCAAGTACTATGTAATAGTTTATGAAATAAAAAGTATTACATAGTTCTTCTTTATTTATTTCAATTAAACCTTGCCAAATTATGGGCGCCTTAAAAAATATCTAACAGCAGGACGCCTTACACCTGCCTCTCCCAATGCGCACTGGGTCAGCGTGGTGGAGTATGACCCAATACCCTCGCACCTTGGTATGTTAGAGGAGGCTCGTGCTCAGTAGTGGGACGTAAATGGGCTGAGATGATGATTAAGCCGCCCTTAGTGAAGTGGCGCTTCTATATTGAAGTTAAGTTTACAAGTGCTTCGAAAAAAAACTTTGAATGAATAAATAACTTTGGAATTTGATTCAATATAAGTTATGTATATTACCTGGTGCCCCTGTCTTTCCTGCATTGCGCGTCGAGCGTGAGTAGTCGTCCCGGCAACACGCGCGGCAAAGATTCATCTTCGTGCGGCGAGTTGTATAGACACGTCGCTGTATCGCCGCTGAACAAACAAATTAAATAAAGTTAGTATTAAGTTATTATTCGAATAAAAAAGCAAATAAATGATAATAATAATCCTGTATTCCACATGAAACATAAATAGATCACAAACGGTGTTTAAAAACGAAAAGTACAAAGGTGGACAAATCTCTAGAAAAGATCTCTACCAGCCAAATCTAGCAGTTGTGAATTAATTTGAAGGTACGGGATTGAGTTTGGATAAAGATTAACAATGTAATAAAAAAAATTATAAAATGAATAAAAAGTGTTACCTAAGTGGCAATCTATTTGTAATCGTAGGTAATCATGCTTTGAATTATGCGCAGTAAAGTTTTGGCGATGCAAGTCGATCACTAGGAAGCTTTATCCAATGTGCTTGAGATCCGATTTCATGATGAATCGTCATGTTTAGATGGCGAACCAATCCTAGCAAAATCATTGATCATAAATTAGCAACGAATTATGTCAAGTTCATATATTATTAATTCGTATCCGTAATTATGTTATTATTGCTGAAAAGAGTTTTGTCTTATTTTCTTTTAAATCCTGTGACTGCAGAACACAATTGTTTTAATTTTTAATATTATGTGTTTTTATTGTAACTGGCGGGAGAAAAAACCAACCTTGACGATTTTCTTGCCCGTTCTTTTACGATCAAGCTCCCGCCCGCGGTGAATGGGCGCGTTAGTTTATAAGTATTACATTCATAAGAGCTCTATTGAGCCTAACTTGAATAAATACATTTTGATTTTGATTTATCGCACTTACCTAGTATTCGTTGTCTAAGTGATGTTAAAACAAATAAGACTTACTTCAAGAGGTGATGGAAGTTGTGCAGGGTAACCACCGGAAGCCTTTCTACGGAGAAACGGGTGCATGACATGATAAAACCGTCTTCCCAGAGACATTATAACATATATTTTATACTTATCGAGCTAGGCCTTCGCTTGTTACATGTAAAGTTTTCCGAGTGATGGAAGCACGATGCAGGGTGACCACCAGAAGCACTTCTCCGTATGCCTGAGACCAACTGGCTAAACCTTTGTGTTCTAAGTCTCCTGTGTTCAAGGTGGTGGTAACACCAATAAGACTTACTTCAAGAAGTGATGGAAGCTCTGCACGCTGCAGGGTGACCACCGGAAGCCCTTCTCCGTGTGCCTGAGATCCGACATGATGAACCCGTCTTCCCAGCGACATTTCTCCGCGCCCGGACCTCCCAGGTAGGAGGGTGGGGGACTACCGTCGTGTACTGCGCCGAGTCTGAAATCCCACAGTTTTTCATCAATAGAGAAATTGTACTACTTATGATTTTTTGTCTTTGGTTAGATCTTCGAACGGCACTAATTCGACAAACAGTCACTTTCTGTTGCGATCTTATTATTTACTGACACCAATTATTTATTTCCAAGATAAGTATCATTAAGAACTTTGTTATGGATACTAAAAACAACGGATAAACATACTTAATATTTTTTTTTTTGTAAATACGTACTTAATATACATAACAAAACACCCAGACAAGAACAAATATTCATGTTCATGCACACAAAGATTAGTCCTGTGTGAGAACAGAACCCACGACTTCTGGAGTGAGCGGGGAGGGAGGGAGTAGGTATACTGACCTCCTCCTCCACCTCGCTATATCGGTCGTCAACAAATTGCAACGTTTTAAATAGAGTAGCTGACAACAAAGGAGTTTTTTTGACACGGCATTGGAGAGCGCGCTAAGGGATGCCGAAGGTCGTCGCCGTGCCATATTTTTTTGCTGGGATCATAAGTATCATGATTATTGATGACATGGTCCTAACACTAATCAGTCAAAGCAGACGAAATGAATCGTGGGTGTTAATTTCTAGTTAAAAAAAAGTTATATAGGCAGCTTAAATCTACCCTATGAAGATCACACTTGTTTTTAAATGATACCGCCGTTTTCGGCAGCCTAAATACAGAATAAAGTTTATAAAGAGTATAAGTAATTTGTACAAAAATTTCAGTTGTCTGCGCTAGTACTGATGTGTCCAAAATATGAAAAAGGTTCGTCGCCGCGTTGCTATAGTTGCGCCCCCCCCCTGCCTCACTTCGATTGATCCCTTCGCGTTTTACTGACATTGAGAATCAATGCTAAATTTATGTACCGCGGATTATAACGTTAAGAAATATACTTTGTACTCAAAAATTGTACTTACAGATGTCCAACCTCGTGGGCAGCGACAATGATTCCGGAGAAGCCACCGGTGTCCTCAATGATGGCCACTGAGTTGACTTTCTCTAATCTCTTGTTCACCACACAAGCTCCGCCCACATATGCAAAACCTGCACGTTATGAAAACTTTTTTAAAAACCAATGACTTTAAAATCAACAAATGAAAAAAAGCTTTTCAATTTTTTTTTAAATTGCACGATAGGAAAATGTAGGAATTCGGCAGGTAAACATGGATTCTGATATAAGATAGTAATGCAAAGAAAAAAATGAGGTTGTCGAAATTACTAATACTTACAATAAAAGTTGATCTTACTATATAAATACTACTGGTACTATAACGACATGCAATATTTATGTATAAGGAAGTAATAGCTAAATGGTACGTACTTACTTACCAATCTATGACAAATTTTGCATAAATACTTAATTAAAAATAGCTTAGTGCAGAAATAATTAAAGTGACAGAAGCAATTTTGACATGCATTAAAGGTAAGGTGTGTTTACAACGTGCATCTTAAAACAATAAAATTTTAGTATAAAATTATAGTTATGCAGTTCCTTATTAGATTACAGAAAGCTTGAACGTCTGTTAAAAATGTTATTTATTGTTATTTCATAAACAGTAAGGGCGCGTTTCCAATATGTCGTGGCGATATATTGTCGTGTCATTAAAAAGCGAAATATCTGGGTAGTAAAGAACGGCATTATTTAAAGCGTACAAGACCTTTCTTTTGTAGTGACTACAGATTGTCAAGTATAATAATCAAGAATGGTTAGTTATAAAAGTCGTCAAGGAGTAAAAATGTCGTCACGATCCAATGGGATCGATACGACTGCAGTTATAATGTGAACAGCTAGAGACGTAAATCGTCTAACGACAAATTAATCGTCACGATAAAGTAGAAACACGCTCTAAAACCCATCTAGTATTAGTAATGCAAATTCCCAAAAGATTATTAAAGTATATCGTATTAGCTGTAAAAATTAGAAATTATTGGTGTTTTTTATTGCCATTAAAATCAACAAACTTTATTAAAATAGTATCTACCAAACCTTATATTATTTCAATTATATTTTAATATGCTTGTAGCTAAACAGTGTAAATTTTGTATATCTTTTATTTGCTAAATGTTATGTATTTTCAAGTGGTGTCGGCGAGTTTTCAAACAGTATTACATTAGGTAAGTGTCAAGAAGGTTGGTTCTCTATTTTGTCACATAAATTCATGTAAAGCCTTAATTTGGTGTCCTAATGATCACAATATATATGAAGGTCAATGAATTTAATTGGCCCAAAATTGGTATCCCTGAATTTTTGTAAAAACCTATTGACGTTTTTATACGTTGATTAATTTAAACCTATTTGAATGTGGAACATCTCTTTTTGTGTACCTGTAAGTTATTTTATTGTTATTTTAAATTCTTCTGGCCTGCACGCCTGGAAAGTAGCAGTAAGCTCAGTATTATATAAATAAGTTGTTATGCACATGAGTCCTAATGTAGCATTAAATGCAAATATCTGTTTAAAGATAACTTCCGTGCAATACAAACGTTCCATAACATCCATAAAATTGTTGATGATAATAATAAAATGATAATGTCTATGAAGATCGATGTCGTATGAATAGATCAGGCAATGGATGACTAATCTACAAAGAGATCTGAAAAATAATAGTTTTATACACATATCTACATGGAAAATGCTGACATAAATATACAGTGTGGTGGAAGAGACAAATTGCGGAAAAGAAAGAATTATTAATCACAAGGTGCGAATATGGTACCACGGATTGGGTAAAGGTTCGCAGTATAAGGTGGACGATGATATCGCAATGGATAATTGCACACAGAGGAAAAGTGTGGGACATAGATGAGGCGTGCTTTTGTATTAAATTTGACTCTGAAACACGCCTACCTGCAGTCCCTCTATTGCAAGCATCGTTCGCGTATTGTCTTCTGCACATGTCTAGTCTGAAAGTTTACGGAAATAAATAGTTTAATCATATTGTCAAAACTCTGTCTGTTAGGTCACTATAAGCCTACTGTTCAAACGTTCACAAACATCTATGGAAATGAAATGAACGTCTGCGTTGACCTGAAACGTTTTTAGCATACTGTAGTACCAAATATTCTTGGGCTTCGACCTTGAGTAGGTGTCAAACAAAAACCTGCTCATGTGTACGTATCATTAAACAGTTGACTGAAATTTCCGTCGCATATTTGTTGAACAATCAAAGCCCAAAAACCTTTGCGTTGTTTGTACTAAAATATTCAGCGCCATTACCAAAATTCCTTTACCGTTTACATAAATTATTATGAAGCCAAATTATATATCAATGGTAAGCTTCGGTTAATGCGGAGTTTACCAAACGTAGTCCATCCTATAAAACGGTTTTGTTCAAAAGGTAATTTACCGGCAGTGCCTTTGGTACAGCGGCCGCCCTTGCGACGCCGGCACATGTCATACCTGTTGGTGAAATCAATTTCACTACATTCAGCTTCATGATAGAATTATTGTTCAATTCTTAACCAACATAAACTTATCTAGTTTCAAACTGAAACAATCATGAGTTGCCAAATGAAAATGCGCCTTAATCATACTTACCGTTTGACGGGTAACAAACAAAAATAACACCAATATCGTTAATGACATAAGTATATACTTACTAGGGCAATGAACCTTCAGTAGGTTGATTAATAACTAAATTAATGAGTGTTCATAGGGTTCCATTTACAGCATTTATTAATGCAACTAGGAAGTAATTAGCATATTTCTTAAATTAAATTTTCTCATTATTAAAAGAGTTATATTGCTATTAAGCTGACAGACTTGATGAGTATAAATTAATCAACTGTGAGAACTTCATAAGGGTTATCCGGTGATGTGTTCTAAGGGCTTGGAATGGAGAGGTGACCGGTTCAATATTTGCTATAAGTTTCTTTGCGGCAAGGACGCTCAAGTTCCGATTATTTTCTGTTAAATTTACCTTAAAACTTATACCTACATCAGTTTCATTACCTACACTACTTACCTGGGAGTCTACTCTAATTCCACGAAAACGAAAATTCGCTATACCTATCCCTTACACTCGATAATGATATAGCTAGAGAGTGAACGAAATAGATATAGGAATTAGAGTCTCTGGGTAAAGTATCCTCTCAAAAACCAAGATGAGAGGGGTTTAGGCCATACTTTACCGGACGGGTCCATTGTGGGGCTGAGGCAGCTTCTGAGTTCTGTTATTGTAACTTTTCAAGCCATCCAATAGTTTTTTCTAAATTAAAATAACTACCACATACTTTCCTTTAGAAGCTTGGTGAACTTGACGCTTGATATCAAGCGCAAGAAAAACGTAATCCCATTTTTAAAAAATCTTGCATCCTTTTCGAGCACCTATTCTCACGGCACCATAAGTCTCATTTTTACTCGTGTGCGTGTGGACTGAGTGATCTTTTCAAAAAACTCATCCAACCGCAACCAAATTATAAGAGGATTTAGGAAATAATTGTGAAAACTTCATAGTAAGATAAAAAAATTGTGAAACCTAAACAAAGAAAGTTAGAACTAATTAACTGGATCACTCAATCTGGACACCTGAAGAATAAGCCATAACGCATATCCAAGAATATACAATCTATGTGTTTATGATTTGCATTTGAAATAATTGTGAAAAATTTGTGAAAGCTGCTTAACAAATTTTCGATTCGTTTCAATGCCACGTTTTCGATTTAGAACGGATTTTAAGGATCACTCAGAATGCACTATGTTCAGTTGAGTGATCTTTTAAAACACCACCTTATACTGCAAAATTATGAAACAATGTCATGTTTATTATAAATTAAGCTTCTGGGAAAATTTGTGAAACAGAGATCGTGACTGACATCTTACTAATTTAAGAGAAAATGAAAATCTTATTTTTTTCGATCGTACGAACTGAGTGATCCTTATCTTGGACTTTATTTAATAAACCGAAACTTATAGGTAGAAGGTAGTGACATCAGAAATTGTGAAAAATTTTGCTCTAAAATCTAACGAACTGATCGTCCCTGTAAGTGAAATATTTTAAAAGATATCTAATTTTTTACAATTCTGAAGGAAAACGTTTAGTAGGGTGACCATATCGGTTTATTTGAGTACCGAGAGTTTTCGGTTTTTTTTTAAACACGTTTTTAGAGTGTATTTACTACATCATTTCGACATATACTTACATTTTTTAAGTGACAAGTTTGAGCAAAGTTAGGTATGTATTGTCACACTGTATTAGGTTTATCATACTAAAGAATTCCATACACAATAAAAAATCAGATTTTTTTAAGTTATCAAAGAAAGTAACTTTTTATTATGTTAACTTTATTCTAACAACATTCATAGTTACATATAACACACAGGATGTAACCTAATCGATAAATCCGTAGGACAAAGTATGTAAAATAACTGATTCTTCTTCTTTGCTGATATACATTTTTCCCACCAAATCATCGAAACAGACTATTTCGTCGTTCTTATGGACACCATGTCCTCTGTAGTGTCCAATATTATCGGGACTTATTGAAGGAACAAATTCTACACCGCCTAATAATTTGTAGCGTCTGTTTCTAACATAAATCGTATTTGGTACATCATTCAGTATTATTTTTTGATATAAATAAATTTATAAAATTTTTTAAGTTGACTTCTGATACAATGTATCTAAATTATAGATTTAAGTTACGAATTGCTTCTTTGTTAGCATTTAATATTCAGGATTCTGTTATAAAATCTATAACACAATCCAAAATTAATTTTGTACAAGTTAGTAGTCCTACTAATATTTCCTTTACAAATAATGCCTTGACATCACCCAGTTTAAACTGAGACACAAGACAAAGGCCAAGCCCTTTGAACTTAAAATTGTGCATCAAAATATTCAGGGATTGGCTGGCAAGGTTCTAGAATTAGAATTATTTATTAAAAGCAGGAATATTGATATTATTTGTATAACTGAGCACTGGCTAAAGAAAAATGATACATCATTGGTTCTAAGTAATTATGATTTGACAAGTTCTTATGTTAGAGTATCAGCAATTCACGGTGGTTCTTTAATTTTTGTAAAAGACAGCCTTAGATGTAAAGATCGAAAAGATATTGTTAGCCTTTCCGTAGAACGTGTAATAGAGCTCTCCTGTGTGGAATTAGACAAATTTGTTGTTGTATGCGTATACCGACCTCCTTTAGGAAATAGTGCAACTTTTGAAACGGTTATGGAAGAGGTATTAAAGAAATTAAAATTAAAAAACAAACATATTATTGTATGTGGGGATTTCAATGTGAACATTCTTGAAAGTTCACCATTGACCACTCGGCTGGTTTCTTTGTTTAAATGCTTTAATTTGGTTAACCAATTTTCTGAACCAACTAGAATTACCACACACTCAGCTACATGTTTGGACAATATTTTTTCGGAGTGCATACCGGTAGATAAATCAGTATTTAGTTGTCTGACTTCTGACCATTGTGGATTACAAGTAAATTACATTGATGAGGTACATGAACCAAAATCTTTTCAATACAGACCTGTGACAGGTAAACGGTTAGAATGCTTCAAAGATAATGTTAGTAAAAATCTTGCTACGCGTAAAATTGTGCATAAGAATCCTAATATAATGTATGAAAATTTATTTAATGTAATTCAAACAGATTTTAACAAAATATTTACACCTAAATCTATTAAACCTACAAATAAACTTCAGTTTTGTGAGTGGGCAACTCAGGGAATATATAAGAGTAGAAATAGACTTTACGAATTATATAATTTAAAAAAATATAATCAATTCCCAAGTTTCTTAGAACATGTCAAAAATTATTCAAAAGTATTTAAAAGGGTGTGTGTAATGGCCAAATCCTTGTTCACAAAAAATAAGATATTGACATCCAGTAACAAAATTAAAGCAACTTGGAACGCTATAAGTCGCGAATCAGGAAAGTGTAAACCACGTGATAATAACTACGCTCTTAAGGAGGATCAGGGAGTCGTTAATGATAATACAGCAATTGCAAACATATTTGATGAATACTTTGCTAAGATTCCTGCACTGACCACTTTTGAGCTGAAATCTTCACCGTCCACTGCCTTAGCTGTGCTTGAGAAATCCTTGCCTAATTATAGTTCCACATTTAAGTTCCATCATATTCATCAATTAGACATAATTAAAACTTTTGGATCTATTAAGTTAAAGAATACTGGCGATCTGTGGGATATGTCTGTTAAAGTTATTAAGACTATCTTGGATTCTATTGCTCCTTATCTAGCAGAATTATTTAACAAGTGCGTCGATGAAGGGACTTTCCCCGATCTTATGAAACTTAGTAAAGTCATACCTCTGTTTAAGACTGGCTCAAAGGAGGATAAAAGTAACTATAGACCAATTTCAATTTTACCAACTTTAAGTAAAGTTTTTGAAAAAATTATCTTAGATCAGTTATCTGCATACTTTTATGTAAATGAACTTTTGCACAGTGAACAATATGGTTTCATAAAGGGTCGTTCTACAGCTGATGCTGGTGCTGCGTTACTACAGCATATTTATGATGCCTGGGAGAGGTCGCAAAACGCCATAGGAGTGTTTTGTGACTTATCGAAGGCTTTTGACTGCGTTGACCACGGTACCCTTATTCTTAAGCTTAATTTCTATGGCGTGTGTGATTTGGCTCAGAAGTTGATAGTTTCATATCTTACATCTAGATTTCAAAAAGTAGATATTAATGGCGCTAAATCATCTGGTTCGTGTATACAGATGGGCGTTCCTCAAGGCTCAATCTTAGGCCCATTTTTGTTTCTGGTGTATATAAATGATCTTCCTTTCTTTATTAGTAGAAAGTGTGAAATGGTGTTATTTGCAGACGACACATCAATAATATTTAAAACTAACAGAAATAAAAATAATTATGACGATGTAAATAGTGCACTTTCAGAGTTGCTTCACTGGTTTACTGTTAATAATCTTCAGTTGAATGCTAAAAAAACTAAATGTGTTAATTTTTCACTACCCAATGTAAGAGATGTTGAAACCAATATAGAATTGAATGGTCAGAGGTTGGAAATGGTCGATTCAACCTTATTTCTAGGTGTAACACTAGATAAACACCTTCAATGGGGCCCACATATCGAAAGCCTTTCTGGTAAACTGAGTTCTGCCGCATATGCGATTCGAAAAATTCGTGAGATAACGGATGTCGAAACTGCTAGAATTGTTTATTTTAGCTATTTTCACAGTTTGATGTCCTACGGTATTTTATTGTGGGGATCTGCCGCTGAAATTGAGACTATTTTCATTTTACAGAAACGAGCTATACGTTTTATTTATAAACTACGGTCTAGATCATCCCTTAGAGAGTTGTTTCGGGAAATTGGTATTTTAACTACTGCCTCGCAGTTTATCTTTAACTGTATTTTGTTTGTGCGGAAAAATATAAATAATTATTCTAAGCGCTGTGAACGTCACAGCTTTAACACACGAAATAAAAATAAACTGTTAAATCCATTTCTAAGACTCCAAAAAATTCGGAAGTCTTTTATGGGGCAAGGTATGAAATACTACAACAAAATTCCACATGATATATTGGATTTGCCCTTAAACAAATTTAAAGTAGCTATTAAAGAAACATTGATTAAGAAAGCATACTATTGTACGCAAGATTATATAAATGATAAGACGGCATGGCTGTAAATTGTATCTATCATAGAACAAACAATTTTGTGGTCTGCGGCTGTTTGATTTTTATAATATTATTGTTATTTCTGCTATTTTAATAGTACAAATGTGTACAAATCTTTTTATTTTGTGGCTTGAGTATGTCATGCACACTTAAATGTCTCTGGGGTGGCGGCGTTATGCGTCGGGTCGTTACATTCCCTAAAATATGGTTGAGTGAAACGATGGAGTTCATTCGTCATACTCGTGAACGAGTGCTGCTTGTGGGGACTGGTCTGCTCTTGTCTACTATTTTTATTTGTAATTAAAGATTTAGCTAACTGAGAAAAGTTAATATTATTTTTAATCTGATAGCTGCACACACAATTTTTGTTGTCCTATCATTCTCCTAAATGATGTTTTTGATTAGGAACGCATAGTATTGTTCAAATGATTATATAGATATTAAGACTAAATTGCTGTAAATGATATCTTTCATAAGACCAAAAATATTTGTGGTTTGCAGCACATTTAATTAATATAATGTTATTTTTGTTAAAATTTGTTTATCCTGTAGCTTGAGTATGTCATGCTCACTCAAATGTCTTTGCGGTGGTGGCGTCATGCGTCGGGTCGTTGCGTTCCCTAAAATATGGTTGAGCGAAACGATGGCTGGTTCATGCGTCATACTCGTGAACGGGTGCCGCCAGTGGGGACTGGTCTGCTCATGTCTACTATGTTTATTCGTACTCATACTCGTATAACTTAAAATAAAAAGTTATTTTCTTCTTTTATTTTAAATCATGTGACTGCAGAACACATGTTTTTGTAGATTTGTCAAATTGTTTTACTATTAAGTACATATTCTTGTAACTGGCGGGAGAAAAAACTAACCTTGACGATTTTCTTGCCCGTTCTTTTACGATCAAGCTCCCGCCCGCAGTGAATGGGCGCGCTAGTTTTTAAGTTTTGACGTTCATAAGAGCTCTTTTGAGCCAAACTTGAATAAATGAATATGAATTTGAATTTGAATTCAAATTAATTTTATCACATCTGTTCAAATCAAAGGATATCAAATTAAAAATTCATAACTAATACATTTGATCATCACATAAATCACATGTCTTAGTTTCATTACTGAAAATTACTTAAAAATGCCAAACATAAAAAATATATCTATATTGAATGCAATCTGCCTTGATTTGGTAGAATAACATGATTCGTTGGAGCACTGTTTCTTAAAAACAGCATTTCAAATGTAATCATGTAGCAAATGTTCAAATATATATGTAACATTGCAGGCGCAATCAATATTTTTAATACCAAGTTGCTCTTTTCTTTTATTTTATTAGACAAAGGATAATACTAAAGAAACTTTACAGCCTCTGCCTCCTTATTTTTACAAATTCTTATGTTTAAAAAACGTAGTCTCGTTCTTATTTAAAACCATATTTAAAAAATAATTTTAATGTGACGACAAAAATCTACTAATGATGGTTTAAATATTGAATAACATACTTTTATTGCACAATTATTCGCTATCATTGAAGGGAAACGCTGACAATGTTGTTATTATTTATAAATTTTATACCACAGCAATATTTAAAAATAAACTAGCATTAAATTCACTGCACAACGCCGTCAGCTTCCCAAATTTGAAAAAAATGAATCGATTACCCATCGAGAAAAAATCCGACAACATAAAAAGTACCAGCACCCTACTCAACGTTTTCCTTCAGAATTGTAAAAAATTAGATATCTTTTAAAATATTTCACTTACAGGGACGATCAGTTCGTTAGATTTTAGAGCAACATTTTTCACAATTTCTGATGTCACTACCTTCTACCTATAAGTTTCGGTTTATTAAATAAAGTCCAAGATAAGGATCACTCAGTTCGGACGATCGAAAAAAATAAGATTTTCATTTTCTCTTAAATTAGTAAGATGTCAGTCACGATCTCTGTTTCACAAATTTTCCCAGAAGCTTAATTTATAATAAACATGACATTGTTTCATAATTTTGCAGTATAAGGTGGTGTTTTAAAAGATCACTCAACTGAACATAGTGCATTCTGAGTGATCCTTAAAATCCGTTCTAAATCGAAAACGTGGCATTGAAACGAATCGAAAATTTGTTAAGCAGCTTTCACAAATTTTTCACAATTATTTCAAATGCAAATCATAAACACATAGATTGTATATTCTTGGATATGCGTTATGGCTTATTCTTCAGGTGTCCAGATTGAGTGATCCAGTTAATTAGTTCTAACTTTCTTTGTTTAGGTTTCACAATTTTTTTATCTTACTATGAAGTTTTCACAATTATTTCCTAAATCCTCTTATAATTTGGTTGTGGTTGGATAAGTTTTTTGAAAAGATCACTCAGTCCACACGCACACTTTTTACTCTACAATTGCAACTTGTTTAAAGTAAAAAGAAAATGAATAAAATTGACACTAACAGTCAATACCAACATTTCATTCAATTACATTACATCTGAAATAGTGGGATTCAAGTCTGCTGCAAGTCTTGGTGTTTAAGTATGTATTCCTTCGCTGAACTTTGACCTCCCTTACAGAACAACTTTCGACCCCAGACATCTACTGACTGTTTACAACCTCAGGTTGTGATTCTCTGAGAAAGCAAAACATTAGATCTTCCATACATCTTTTATGAGGTTTACCAAAAACCTATCCAATCCTCGGACTGTGAGTATAATAATATGCATATATAAGCGAATAGAATAAATCTTACTTGGTAATAGCTACGGCGATGTCGTAGACCGGCAGTCTTCGCTCTCGGAACAGATACTTGCCCATGTCGGTCAAGGCGGCGGCTGAGTCGATAGCGTCACGACCGACACGGTTTCTTTCTAGGTATGGCGTTGCATCTCTACCCTGAAGCAAAAAGTTTACGTGTAAATCATCAGCCCAAAGACGTCCATTGCTGAACATAACTCCCCCATAAGCTTCCAATGTTCCACTAAATGCTGAAACAACATTCCGCCTCCTATTAGAAACTGTCTCACTGTTGGATCTTTCCGTTGCAATTATATGAAATATTTATTGAACAAGCAGAAATGTCTATGAATGTGCTCGTCATCGGTTGTGCTGTCCTCTCACTTGTGCTACTCAGGTGGGCTTCAAGCTTATGTCTTATTTGTATGCTACTGTAACTGTATGTATGTATTGTGTTTTACATTGTTAGGAATGAATGTGTCATACATAACACTCTGTAAGAAGTTACTTAAATATAATGTATCTGTTTTCTTTTGATGTTATCACAGAAAAAAATATTTTTCTTTCTTTATTTCAATGTAACCGAATACAGGCGACCTGCCCCCATCGTGATCCAACGACATCGATAAAAAAGAAGGAAAGATAAATGTTACCAAATGAGACAAGAATTCTTTTGTGTACAAGGGACTTGATATTGCTCGACGTGAAAAACAATTGGAGAGGCTTATGTGCTTATTAGGCAGTGGACTTCTATTGGCTGAGATGGTGATGACTTTTGTTTAACACATGAATTGAGTAATACGGTCAAAATCTTAAGGCTGATCATTAATATAAAAATATTTTTTTAATTTTTATTATTGATAAGCCCTTTTTTTAATAAATAAAAGAAGATATAGTGACAAAAATTGGTAAACAAGAAGTAAGAAACTTAGATGGTTTGGTCATGTTGAGAGGATGAATGAATGCAGACTAACGAAAGTGATTTATGATGGACAAACGATTGGAAGTGTTGGGAGGGGAAGACCACGTAAGACCTTCTATGACCAAATTCAGAAAATTTTGAAGAAAGGACAGTAAAAGTACCCTAAACCGAGGGGCGTGTATGAGTAGTGAGTGTGAATAAAGCTAAAAGTGTGTGTCAAGATCGTAGCAAGTGGAAGGATGTGATCTCTGCCTACCCCTACGGAAAGAGGCGTGACATTATGTAAAATTTAAATACACGCAACAAGTAGGAAAGTCTTATAATGGTTTGCCTATTAACGTACCACTAGTCCTTACTAGTCTCCTAGCCTCTTCTCGCAAAGCAACGTGAGAAGATTTAAATAATATTCACCATGGGGACGGCGACATTGTCTTTGGAAAGACAATTTTTTTAGCATATTTAACCTCTTATCGAGTAGGTGACCTAAGCATTTCGTTTTTGCAATACTTCAATAATCTCATCAATATTTGTTTTCTATAACATTGTAACATGCAACAAAACGAGCCCCAGGCTTTGAGATAAGGTAATCGTCGCTTGTAAATTATTCAAATGTATACTTTTAACTGTCGTAAATATATTTTCTCTATGGTATTTGCGGCAGCAAAACATCGTCCTTTTAGCGTCACGTGCAACTGTTTGGAACGAGTTTTAGCTTGAATCATTTCAATAACTTTCTTAACCTTGGGAGCCACACAATTTATCGATCACCTATTAAATTTTGCGTGTTAGATACTAAACAAGTTTTGGTCATTATTGTGTCCGCTACATATAAGTGTAGGTATGTATTTTATCCTAAAAGATATCAAACAACTGCCACCATTTATTGCAGGTGTGCTAATCTAATTAATCTATACGAATTTCTTGAATAGACTGGATTTAATAAGATAATTACTAATTTAGAAAAAGTATAAAACGTATGTTAATAAAGCAATTCGGTCGGTAACAACGTACTTATTAGTGAGTCCGAGTTAATTTATAATAGTTAGATGACGATTATTTATTCATAGTTATTAGAATTACAAAAAAAAACAATTTTTAAGAATTTGAATAACTAGTTGTTACTATTAAAAATGAGTTGCACGGAAACTTCCTTTATATGTATTTTTATTAGTAGGTATAATATAGGTACTTATATAATTAATTATCGTTATCATTTTCATTGTTGAACTACAATATAAAAATAAGATTTTTTTTAAAAAAAGCATTAAATTTTTCCACCGAAGACGCTGCTTTAGGCTGTACAGCACTTACTCTTTGCGTCATCACTTTTTAAAAGTATGAATAGCATTAATGGCGGGATTATAAAACTTTTGCAACAACGCTTAGAAGATTATTGTTTTTATTTCTAAATAATGGCAAATGAAGCTATTTTAAAATATTTAGTAGACACGAATCGTCCATATTCTTGCGCTGATGTAACAGTAAATTTGCGTGGAGCATATACAAAGACAGTGGTTCAGAAAAATCTAGATGCTTTGGTTGAAAGTGGTAAAATAAGATGTAAACTTTACGGTAAACAAAAAGTGTATGCTGCTATTCAACCTGAAGTTCAGACCAGTGAAGGAGATATCGAAGGTCAGAGTTTATTGATGACTAACTTTCTTTATGTAGTTTTAAAATAACTATTCAGAAATAAAATCCTAGCGAAAGGAGGTGGGTGTTACAAGTATAATGTGTTTGTTCGTGGGGTTCATAGATCGAGTTTTCGATGTAGGATTTATTACATGGAAATGTAGATGTCATTTTATAAAATACCCGCTTTCATATTGAATCTACGCTAATTACTTCATAATTCAATAATAAATGAATTTTGACTCGAACCAGGCAATATTATTTAAGGCAATATGATTGCATATATAAAATGTTTACAGAAAAGCTTGTTATTAAATCTAGTGGTAGTGATGAATCGATCTAGATAAATTTTAACTATTTCTATTTTTATATAATAGGTTGGGGAAAAAGTCTTTTCGTATTTTTGTATGAAAAGTCAAGACATTTTTTTCAAAGTTTATTTACATTTATTTACAATATATATGTACCGTTTTGTTGAATAACTTTCTGCCATTTTGTGGGCAGAGACATTATCCCGTTACTGTAGAAACTTTGGGACTTCTGATCAAAAAAACGGGACAAATAGTTTTGGCAGTCCTCTCTTGAGGTCAACCTTACAGAACCTAAAGAATTCTGCAGAGACCGAAACAGGTGAAAATCTGAAGGCGCAAGGTCAGGGCTATATGGTGGATGCACTAGGACCTCCCAGTCGAACTCTCTTAATTTTTGCTGAGTGGCTAAAGATGTGTGTGGTCTAGCGTTATCGTGATGAAAGACCACACCCTTCCTGTTGATCAATTCCGGCCGTTTTCTCTCGACTGCTTCCTTTAATCTCATCAGTTGCTGGCAGTAAAGATCAGAATCGATGGTTTTGCCGGGCGGTAAAAGCTCATAATAAACAATGCCCTTCCAATCCCACTATACACACAGCATCACCTTATTTCGTGTTAGGCCAGGTTTGGCCACAGTCTGTGAAGCCTGGCCAACTTTCGACCACGACCTTTTTCGCACGTTCTTGTCGTACGTGATCCACTTTTCATCGCCAGTTATCAATCTCTTCAAAAACGGCTCGGTTTCATTACGTCTCAATAATGAATCGCAAATGAGTACACGGTTCATTAAGTTTCTTTGAGTGAGCTCGTGTGGCACCCAAATATCGAGCTTTTTTGTATAACCAGCTTTCTTCAAATGGGTCAAAACTGTTTTGTGGTCAATTCCCAGTTCTTCAGCTACATCGTAACTACTAATATGCCGATCTTGCTCCACTCTTTCAAAAATGGCGTCCATTTTATTCGTAACAGGGCGACCAGAGCGAGGTGCATCTTTAACATCAAAATTTCCGGACTGAAAACGTTTTAACCAAATTTGTGCTACTCTTACTGACACTGCATCAGGTCCATAAACATCACAAATTTTTTTCACTGCTTGAGTTGCATTTTTGCCTTTTTTATAATAAAATTTTAAAATGTATCGAATTTCTTCATTAGATTCACTCATTTTAACGGAGAGAAAAACAAATGAAAAATAGCGGGAAACAACTCTTTTTTATTTTTTTCTTTTCTTTATAATGGAACCTTTTTAATGTTACCAAAACCAGCCAGACACAAATAGTATAGTCAAAAAAATTTTATAATAAGTTTATACCTACGTTATGCGAAAAGACTTTTTCCCCGACCTAATATGTTAGGTATGAATTATTATATTAAATAGTTTTTGGCTCTGGTGTAAAATTGGGATTTGAAAGATACAACGTTTCCGTTTTCTTCCGTCGATATATATTATATTTAATATATATTTTTTTAACTAAAGTTATGTTTTATCAGTCGCAAATAAGGCATATCGACTATACTAAATACTTCTATCCAGGACCAACTGCTTTAATATTTTTTCGCTTAACTTCAAAGATAGATTCTTATCAACTAAGCGCCCGAAGCTACAAGCACAGTAAGAAAATTCTTAAAGACTTTATTATTCTTATGCCCTTAACTTCTAAACCCATCAGATTACGACACCCTGATCAAAACCTTGACCCAAACACTGGAGGAGAATTCCAGCAATCTGAAAGTCATCGAAGCAACACTAAAGACTCTCATAGCTACTCCCACAACGTTATCAGCTAAAGCCCAGATAGAACAGACTAAGGAGGTAATTGGAGGCCTAGAAACTAAGTTAAACTTGCTCAGGAATTCCACTGAGGTTATCAATGCTGATGAAAAGAAGGTCTTATTGGATGAGCATGGAAAGTTGTTGAAGGAGTATCGGTAAGATTTTAAATAATTAGAATGTGGAATATTTTTTCAAATAATTTTTCTTCTTCTTCCATTTAAATAATGGCTTCGTGCGTCTAGCACATTTAGCCAGTGTCAAGTAAGTGATATATTAATTATATATAATATTAAGTAAATGAGAATGAGTGGTGATCAAGATAATAAATCGAAAATGAAATACCCTCCCCTAAGCCCCTTGAGTCCTCAGTAAAGATGTGGGGCTATACTGAGATCTCACATGGACTCCTTGAGAGAAAATTTGAAAAGTGATGTTGCACTGTTTTGTTTGATTTACCAACACTCATGAATGTTCACAAACACTTAACGGTTAATAATCCACCGTTATTACACATTAATGTTCTAAATATCACAACTTTTAGAAAATAAAACAAAACTGCAGACATGACGCTTCACTTTCCCGCCAAGAAGTCCCAAATCATTTTTAGAGTGTCAACAGTTTCCAATTTTTTTTTCCGCAGTAAACGGAAACGAATATCCTGCGACATCATAGAGGCAGTTCTCGAAGGGTACTCAAAGTCGAAAAAGACATTACTAGATGAACTTTGCATTGAAACAGATGAAATGGTGGACTTCAAGCTGATGTCTTAAGATACGATTTTCACAAGACTTGGCAATACGATATGATTCGTAATTATGTCGAACCTTTAACCAAACAGCCTCAGGGCGAG
The DNA here is from genome assembly GCA_949126915.1 of Musotima nitidalis. NCBI lineage: Eukaryota > Metazoa > Arthropoda > Insecta > Lepidoptera > Crambidae > Musotima > Musotima nitidalis. Next base: position 6,177,794 of record OX421435.1, read on the forward strand.
TACAGATAATATTGATGATGGGATGGTACAGGGCTCTTAAACATTAACACGATACGACGTCAGAACGTATAGATCTAGGACAAGCGCCATACAAATTCACTTGTCTTGTCAGCTGATGTCTTAAATCCTATACAAGAGACAATTGAATCGTCAACCAAATAGTCGTATGTAGAATACAGTAGATGGTAGCTGGTAAGGGCTCTTGAACGTTAAAACGATACGACATCGGAACGTGTAAATTTACAACGAGTACAGACGAACTGTCCTACGACAAAGCGAAAGCGATAGACAGTCGAAATCTACGACACGACGTCGTATTGTGTTTTCGTGTACAAGCCTTAAGAAGATCACATAGAGACGGTTCGACGGTGTGACATGAAATCTACGACGATCTTTATTCAAGTATCCGTGAATTTTTACGAAGTTCGTCTTAAATTCTACGTTACGATGTCGTGTCGTGCCTTTATGTAAGGGCCCTTTAACCTAGAGCTTCATCAACGAATGTTGAATGAAAAACGAACGAGGATTAAGTTCAGTTTTAATTTAATGTTGTTATACCTTTTTGTTATTGACGTGACAACGTCTTAAATTAGGTTGCGGCTGGGAGTCACTTATGAAAAAGTGTAACGCTCGGTAACGTTACGATGAGTCACCGAACGAGAGAGAGGCCCGGCGAATGCCTTGCGTCTCTCTCCCACTCAACTATGATCGGTCTGCCGCGCGCGCAGCACTAGTGTACAATGTTTTAGTAAACAAAATATATTTCTATAGTTAAAATTTGTGCAATTCTTATTTTCATTCAATTCCTTGTTCCTATTGTGCAATTTAATTATATTCATATCAATAAATATTCTACCGAGAAAAAGACGTTGTCACGTAAAATCTTCGCCCGTAAAAACGACTTTACAGGCAACCATTTTTTTTTACTCATAAATTAAGCCTGATTTTGCAACGGACTACAATGAGAAATGAAATCCTTATTTTTCCCCTGATCAGTTACAACACATAAAAAAAGTAATAGACATACAGTTTTAGTTTAGCATTTACAATATTAGTTTTGATAATAGTATTAATAGCTGTTGTTGCTTAATCATAAGTACCTAAATATGTTTAATTCAATAAATTGATTACAATTATTTAATTTTATTATAGTGTAATATACTATTAGATAACTATTACAATTAAGTATAAAACAAAAACTTTGTCCATTAATTAAACCTTGTAAAAAGGAACAACAAGTAACAAATTGTTTAAACTCACGCACGTTGTATTATTTATCAGGCTATCGATTTTATTCGATAGAATCGGTTGGTCGCAGCAATAAATATCGATGAAGACTATCTACATAATGTATCGATGCGATTCGCGTGCTGTTATTTTCCTCTATAACTGCTTTGCAATCATCGACTACATGTCCTATAGAGACGCCATTATAACTTTTTTTTTTGTTTTACGTCGTTCACAAAATGCCTTTACGCACTGCCACCCGGCCAAAGAGGGGACCAAGAGGGGAGTGTGGGGCTCACTGCGTCAGATGCGACATTATAACTAATAATACAACGACTATAACTATATTCTATATATAATCTTAACGACTAATATTATAAAGTGGAGAGATTATTTTTTAAAATTTATATAATGAACAAACTCAGATGCTACTGGACCGATTTCATAATTCTTTTACCATCAGAATGCGATATTAGCCCTGAGTAAGCCTATATTATGCCTATATAATAAAATATTTTTCATAAAAGTAATGGTCACAAAAACTATTATTAAATAAATAGGTAGAAGTGAGTTCATAGTCTTTTGTCTGTGGGTGGACCATATGTAAAACCTTCCTTAGAAAATTTATTTTTTAAATGGCAAGACTGTCTTAACATTTTTTCCATGTTGACCATCTTAAGAATTTTAGGTGGCCTATCAGCCTTCGGCCTATGGGTTGAAGCACAGCATGCAATAAAATAGTGAACTATATTTATGGATGGAATTTTCAGTATTAGTTTTGAAACACTTTTACTTATATAATTTCGTCTCTATGGAGCATATCCTGATTTTCATTACAAAACTGATTATGAATACGTTGATTAATGGCGCATGCCTATTTCTCTTCCTATTTATGTTAGGAGATAAACAACAAAGAATATAATGCTGTACAAAATATAAGATCAGTACATGAGTGAAGTTTAACTTCGTTTCCGGAATAGTGTCGCTACATACTCATGAATTTAAGGCATTGCTAAAGTTGGAGATATGGGCAGTTTTCAATAACCCTTAAGGATCTTTCGTTGCGTAGAAGTATGCCAGCCCTTATATTGCTAGTGTACCAGATAAAACTCTGAAACAATAGTTAAAACCCAGTTCAACCTTAAGACGTTATTCAACCTCTTTCTTCTTTATCCCAATACTAGGTAATTAATCACCCTCAGTAAACGAATTCTCCGAATTTTTTAAGTACAATGCGGGGTTTATCAACTAATTAATCCTTAGTTATTTAGGCGCCAGGTTTACTACGATGGCCAATTTAAAAGTTTAAAGGATTCAAGCACAGCCCCATTAAATCGTCGACTTCAAATCGTGCACGGATAAATAAAATTACTTCACTATATCTCTCTGATATGCAAATAAATGATTATATGAATATGACGACCGATATGGGGGTGGATGGTTAGTATAACTGCGGTTCGCTCCTGAGGGTTCGATTCCCGAAAAAATCTTTGTGTGTATGAATATAAATATTTTTTCTGGTCTTAGTGTTTATTAGGTAGGATAAATGATACTTATCTTAGAACTAATAATTGGTGTAGTTGGTAGAAGTGAGTTATTTTTAATATATCAGGATATGGATAAAATTAAAATAAACTTACCCTAGATATAATGATACCAGCGATGGATATTCTTATCCTGGGTCCCTTGAGCAGCTTGTACCGCAGATCCACTCCGTTCCAGAACGACACGAAGTACCGCTTGATCTGTACGTTGTCACCTCCGTGCAGTCTGCGAATAAATATTAAAAAATCTTTACTAGAAATATTATGCTTGAATTGAAACGATAATTGCTATGAAATAATTAAAAATAAGCACCTAATAATCATACTACTGTCTACGAAAATACTAAATTAAAATTAACTGAAAAATATTGTGACTTATATAACTATAATTAGAAGTATACCATTTCAATATTTAGATGTTATGGAAGCGTATTATAATTTTAAACACTAATTATATATCATTTACCCAATTGCAAACCATTGAATTAAGGGCTAAGTTGCGGTTTTTTCTTATAGTAGGTATTAATCATACACTCTTTTAGGGGTATTTGCCCATAATCACCACGCTGGGCAGGCGGGTCGGTGATCGCAGTTCAAGCTAATGTTAAAAGTCTTAATTCTGTTAATATCGTGTTATTTGTAGGATTGTTTGAGCTTTCATTAGGTGGGCGTCATGTATGGCATCTTCATCATCATCGTATCAGCCTTATAAAGTCGAGTGCTGAACATTGGCTTTCCCAATTATATGGGGGGTATTTGCCCATAATCACCACGTTGGGCAGGCAGGGTGATGCTGTTCAAGCTAGTACGCAGAATGACGCTGCTGCCCATCATCCGGTAGGAGTTCTCTTCGTCGACTCTTACGACTCCCTGTGAGATGAGAGGGGGTGGCACTATTCTAGGCCGATACCACACGTAAAGTTTTTTTTTGTGTTATTAAAATGTTGATATTATAAAGTTGATGGTATTAATCAACAATTGGTATTATTAAATTCATTACCTATAACCATCATAGTCCACGATGACCAGAATCTCGGGGTATATAACGTAGGGCGCGTCCCTCTTCTGTCTGGACTTTCCCAGTGTCGAGCGTTTTCTCCTGAACCTTTTCGCGAGATGGTCCGGCTCCATAAAGGCTGTAAAACAAACAAACATCAAATAATTAAAAAAAAAGGTAATGGTATTCTATTAACACGATTATTATATACAAGTAACACGCCCGCGCTTCGCTTTGGTAAGATATTATTAATATTTTGTTACTCTATTGGAATTTTCGCAATACGTCCATGTAGGGGCCATATGGTCATTGTACCCGGTGAATATCAGCGGGCATATTTGAGGTACCTAAAGTAAATAACTACTTTGGTGATAGAACTTTAAAAAACGGTTACCATACCTATTACATAGTTTGCCCGAGGATATACGCCGGACACAAGATAAAAAAAAAAAATTATAAACACTTACAAAATATTTTTTAGCACGCTTAACTTAATATTTATGTTTTCATTTTATATGTGATTTATCATTTTATTTATATTTTATATTTTATAGTAAGAGACTCGTGATCCCACAGACAAACTATGTAAAAAGTTTTGGGAGACTGCTGTATTTTCATTGCTAACCGCTTTTTGTATAATAAATAAATTTTAATTATTCGCATAGCTAACCTAACCTATTGATATGTTTTACAAGACCATTTATATTATGTGTAATGCTTGTATCTAATAAAGAAATATGTATTGATCAATAAATTTTTGTACGTTTCTATTAAGCGCAGTTATAGTATATTTTTATGATAAGTTAGTCTAATTTTGCATATTTCATATCGTTATCGCTGTCACTAAAGCTAACCAGTGACAGTTTTAAAAACTGACGAGCTTTTAGCCAGTTGTGAGTTGATTAAATCAATATGGATTCCCCATTTTCTGGCTTGACGTGCACATTTTGTCGTCATCCATTTTGACTAAAGAGTTCACAACTGCTCTAAAACTCTTTAGTTTTAGGATTTTGAATGACCACCTTAATTGAGAATGTTGCGCTGTAAAGTAGGTAAATATGACCACAGATTAAAATAGAAAATGTCAAGTGACGTAAGCAAAACTTAACCTTATGACCTCTCCATTTGGCTACAATAAAAGCCCGAATTCTTATCGTTTTTTTATTTTAAAAGTCGTATTCTAAAGAAACCGCGTGATCGGATTAAGCATAGATAGGTACCTATTTATATACATAATTTATACTCTATAAAAATTTACATCTGCATAATTGCTTCACGTTTCACAAACGCTTGCTGGAATTGGTTTGATATGAAACTAATATCTATTGATTTATTATATAAATTTGTACAACCATCATTAGGTACAGGTATTTCCCAATGCAATAATGTTGGTTTAAACGTTGGATCGTTATTTGATCACACAGCGAAGTGCTTCGGAAGCCATGTTAGTCCTAGTTTTTTTTTTAAATAATGGCTTCGTGTGTCTAGCACATTTAGCCAGTGTCAAGTAAGTGATATATTAATAATATATAATTTATAGTAAATGAGATTGAGTGGTGATAAAGATGATAAATGGTAAATGAGATACCCTCCCCTAAGCCCCTTGAGTCCTCAGTAAAGATGTAGGACTATACTGAGATCTCACATGGACTCCTTGAGAGAAAATTTGAAAAGTGATGTTGCACTGTTTTGTTTGATTTACCAACACTCATGTATGTTCACAAACACTTAACGGTTAATAATCCACTGTTATTAAACATTAATGTTAGAAATATCACAAATTTTAGATATTAAAACAAAACTGCAGACATGACGCTTCACTTTCCTGCCAAGAAGTCCTTAGTCCTAGTTTCCATATTAGAGGCTCTACTTTTTTTTAACGAGTTTTAACCTTTTTATTGAGCCAATGTTGCATTAGCGACGCAGACGCAACGGAGACTTAATTAGGATCAATTAGCATCTGAGATGTGCAGCTAAAGTTAAAAATCGCGACTACATAAGACATTATAAAAATAACCTGTCCGACATGCCGCCATTTTGAATATATTGACATACCGTCACCTTTCCCAATACCACGTGTAAGTTTATATTTTTCTTCCACAGAGGTCACGTGTTTCAAGTTCAAGAGTGTTTTAAGTGTATTTTGATGTTTCCTTGAGATATTACCCTATTTAGGTTCATTACTAAGTCATCTTCCTATCACTATCCCGGTTGCCACCGACTTAAGCTTAGGGCCAGGGTCTCACTGGTAGACCAGATTTTGCTGAATTTATGTTATATTCATTAATATAAAGTTTACTTAATATTTTTTGATAAATTATTTACCTAAATAATTAGATATTTAAAATGAAGAGTATTAAACTCACATTATTTAATTTTAGAGGCAAACTCTTGTTTCGATTCTATACCTTTTAATTCAATATTTTACTCCTTGGGTTACATTACGAGTCTATAGGTATCCTACCAACATCTAAGGATAGACAAGGACAACAGACGAGGCTCTGGCGATTATAAGTCCCCGGTAAGCGGCAATATTCGGCTCGCCACCTATATTACCTGGGGCCAATAATGCAATTGGCGAAGTGTGGGCATATAATATGCCTCTGCATACCCCTTCGGGGAAACAGGCGTAAAAGTGTGTGTAAAGTTTTCGTATGGATCCCCATTTTTTCTAGTAACAAATGTAGGTACATAGGTGCCATGTGCTACTGGCCTAGAATAGTGCTACATTCTCTCATCTTACGTGGAGTCGTAAAAGTGAACGAAAAGAAACCTACTGGATTATGGGCAGCAGCATCATCCGGACGTACTGACTTGAACCTGCCCTGGATGGTGATTATGGGCAAATAGGTACTTTCGATAGAATGTAATATATTGGGTAGGCTATTGTTAAGCAGTGGACTTTATAAGGCAGATATGATGAACAAATATAGCCTGTGTTACTCAGGGATAATGAAGCATTCTAATTCTGAAAGCATTTTTTAAACCAGTCCAGTAGTTTTTGGGTTTATATTACAAACATTTAAAAATACAAGACACTAATAAAGGATTACTGAACGTAATCTCGTTTTGAAAAAGTATTTAAACCCAGATTCTTTATTTATTTATTTCCACAAAATAAACATACAAAGAACGATTTTCTACATCTGCCAAAATGTGATACAGTTTGTGGGCATAGATGGACTACTAGAGCCAAAAATAGAACCTCCTTAAATGTAGATAAAAAAGGTAAATTCAAATTTAATCACTTCTGTTTTATCTGCTTACTTTTTTATTATTTGATTGGTGACGAACGTAAAAAACGCTAAGTACCTACTCAAGTTACATCAATCTTCTGCCAATATTTGTAGGTGTTACGATTAATTCTTTTGCGTGATTAAGATTTCATTAATTGGTTCACGACCTTGGTAGGTTTTTACTTATTTCTCGATTGCACGTGTTGGCTTTTGACTCGATTAAAATTATATTTAAAGTCGATTAGAACATTATGTTCTGGCATAAATACATTTTAGTTTGACTTTTTATGCATAATTCAAAATAAAATTCTATATCTAATGTATGCAAAGGATACTCTATTAAGTGCATCCATTTCCTTAATATTTAAAATAAGTCATCTGAAGGTTTGTTCAAAAGGATTAAGTTTCCTTTAAGCTGCTAGTAAAGCATGATGGTATCTTCATCATCTCAGCCATATGACATCCAAAGAAAGGATAATGGACAAAAGCCTCCCCAATAGGTTATTACAATTATATGTTTTTTTTTTAAATATACAAAGGACGCAATTAGTATAAGTATTATGGAAGTTTTAGTTGTAGAATTTTTAGGATTTTTTGTAAATATGACAATGATTGTTCAATATTTCGTAACAAATGAAGGCTCTAAAACTTAAAGACGCGCGGGAGAATTAAATACTATGAACACAACTGTGACATTGTGTAATGAAATCATATATTTTAGTTTCCGATAAATCTGGAAAATCATTAAATGACTGCGGGCTGTGGGTGAAGCGGAAGGGTGTGTCAGACTTTTATTGACTAAAAACCATTTGTGTTCCTTCTTTAGCCTGCTATGTTGCATGCCGCGGTAACCCTTTCGAACGAACCCACCATTCCAGATGACATTCATACCTAGTGCTTCAATTTCATTCCTCACGCACAGACACACAATATCGTATCTACCAAGGATGCCGAAGACTGTGCGAAGTGGTAGAAGATGTAGGAAATCGGACCCCGGGCCCTTGAGGCAGCAACCGGGATAACACTAAGATGAAGACACAGACACACAAGCAACCGGTGCGATTACCATAATCGATCTAGAGACATGATTATGTAATCGACGATTATGATTATGCTGCTCATCCCACGTGCCTTACATCTAATTATTAGATACACACGTGAGCTGTTAATAATTATGTAAGAACATACTCAGATGGTGAGATCTCTCGAGTCTTGACTGATAAGTAACTGTTAATTTTGTTTGAACTTATAGAACAAATACGAAGGAAGTTATTATGAGGCGTGGGTGGTATGAAGTTATTTGTATTTATATATAGTAACAAAACCTCGAATTTACCAAGATTTCCATAGGTCGTTTATGGTCAGAATTAGAAAATGATATAATCCCAACATGGAGTTAGGCTTTGGGGAGTTTTCCAACCTGTAGAAGGTATTATAATTTTTTCTTTTAATATATTTTGACAATTTTGGCGTGGAGGCGAGTATACCCGCACTCTGCTCCTGTGGTCGTGGGTTCGATTCCCACACAGGACAAAATCTTTGTGTTCATATTTTTTTTCTAGACTGTGCTGTTTTCATATGTATATGGAGTATACATAGGATAACAAAACTTAAATACCCCTTAAAAAAAGTATCTACTCATATATATTTATTTGTGCTATAGGTATTTGTATAAGTATTAATAACACAAGTTCTCAATGATACTTATCTTGGAACTAAATAATTGGTGTAATTGTCAGAAAATATTTATTTATTAAATTTTATTTTTCTTAACCATAGGCCAATTACGCCAAATTGAGGCGTGTTTCTTCTATAGAACAAAAACTCTTTTTGACCTTAATCGACCTTAGTAAAAGCTTATCTAAGATGACGAAAAGAGAATCCATCTCAGGCCATCGCCGCTTCTTATATCTTCTGAAGTTATCACTCAAATAAAGCAGCGTAGGTACAAAAGATAAGCCTACCTAACAAATTTGAAATAACCGTTCATTATTAGGCAATATGTTATTTATTTGTTGAAAAGGTTTAAAAAAAATCAAAACTAATCGCCACAAATTAGTTTAAAATCATGAAGTTCCAAAAAAATATATTAATTATAATAAAAAGTCACATTACAATTAAAGAGCGTCACTTTATACAACTGTCAATTATGAAGATTGACAAGCGATTAATTGTCAATAAAACAATCGGATACAACGTCACGTCCCGCACGTGTCTAGCCAAAAGCAACAACAATATGTCACACGTGCAACCATCGGCTAAGTGTAGTTTAATCGATATATGTCGGATGCATCGATGTTATGAAGCCATTAATCATTGTCAACGAGCTGACAATTTTGCGGCACAACAGATTTATTGCTAGTGTTTATTGTCGTGTTATGAGACTCCTATTGTATGTAAAGATGGCCCCCGTTTACACGTGTAAATAATATGTTGCAGACAATTTACGAGTCAAGATGAGATGAAAACATCATTAGATTTATGTGCTTTTTCATATTTTAATACTAATTAATATGTATTGTATAAGATTGTAGGGTAAAAAACTACTTTTGCGGGACTGTTTCAGTGGGTTATCGCGGCTCCTGGATATAGCAGGCAAATTTAACAGGGGAGAAGGTCATTTAATGATTTTCCTTTCCAAAAACATCGTAAAAACTTCTTAGTCATATAAAACGGTACTATAACAGTTCCCTCTCGGTCCAGATCTACCGGCTGGACTGGTAGGGTTGGTACGGACAACAGCTGGATCGTGAAGAAAATGAAAAAATGGGAGTTGGAAGGTACAACTCAAAGAAAGACTCAACTCAACAAACCAAGAACACGCACTCAAGCGAGAGGCCTGTTGCTTAAATGCAGAAAGAGTGTGGGACAACCGAGGGCGAGGACCTTAGCATAAAGCATAGGCCATCACACATATGCTCACAAAGATCAAGGATATTAAAATATATTGGTCGGTTACAACTGTCAAGCAAACAGGCGCACAGCAACTGTCCATTTGAGTTGTTTCATTCGCCAGCATCATATTAAGAATAAAAATATACCATAGTCGCTCTCGTGGTCTCCGGTGGCGGGGTCCCTTTTGATGATGACGTGGTGGGCGCCGTTGAGGGCCCTCAGCAGCTCCTCCTGTGCTGGTTTCTTTCTCTTCACTGGAAAAAAGTAATTTAAAATTTCACTCAACTAAAAAATTACACAATATTTTACGAGTTGCTTCTTTGTTGGTAAATTTAACTCTTCTTTTTTTATTAATAGCCTTTATCTATATTAAAATAAACTCGCCAAAGTTTGCCAAAAATCAAGTATTGGATCCTGCACTCAATTTATAAGTGGTACCATGACACCGGAGCTTTTCTTAAACTTCAAGTGCCGATTTAAAAAAAAAAACTTTCACTCATTAAGTCATTACTGTATTAAACGATTGAAAACCCTACAAGGTGCTTGCTAAGAACCGACACGTCGCGTCGTCTTTAAGGCGCAAGATCTACTCTCTCCCAAATTACTTTATGTGCTAAATGTAACTATCCTGAACCACAAAGACGGCTCAGCACGAGCGGAGTTACAATTTTTCCTATAAAGTGCTTTTGAACGTGCTGATATTTATAAAAGTACTTTGATACATTACTGGATTGAATGACTGAGAAGCCCACAAGGCGGTTGCTAAAAACCTTCGCGTCCCTACGTCTTTAAGGCGCAAGATCTATTCTTTCCCGTCGCAGCAATTTGAGAAGATGGCTCAGCACGGAATCAGATGTCTTGATCTAAAACTAAACAGTGTTCAGTCCACTTCGGGTTCACACCAAAGAATGGAAAGAGGTGGTAGAGAATGGGCAGTAAATAGCCTTGTAGGATCGCAATTTCTATTTTTGCTAAACCGCAGCCATGCCAAGGCAAAGTAGAATGTTACGAGGACAGCGCCGGAAGGACTCTGTGAACAATTTTAGTATTATCCGAATAGATTAGTCGACATATAAATTTTATTTTTTGCGCCACTAAAATGTTTACAATTGAAAAATTGACTGGTTTCTTTTTTACATGTTATCAAAATGCATTATAATCATTAGAAAATAATAATTTCCATAACTTCACATCTCCAATAGATATTATGATAATTCTAAAAAACAAATTTTTAGACTTTCTCACAAAGGGTTTATTCAAACCGCTCCTAAATTGTGACTATTTCATAAGCCATTTTTACGCAGACCTTTTTACCATATCAAAAATTAAAAATATACATACAAAGTGGGCGGCCCGTGTCAATGGACACCATGTCCGCCATGCTGGCTGGGTCCATAAACATCTCGTCATCGGGCGCCGCCGCCGCCATCGTGTCCGGGATCGGTCTGATCACTAACTCGTGACCTATCGAACCTTCCTGTAACAATACACAGCACTTTTTTAGTACACATACTTTTTAATTTTAGCCATTTGAAGTCCCCTGCTGATCATCATATCAGCCTTACTACTCCACGGCTGAACATTGGCCTCCCCAATTGATTTAATTCTATTGGGGATATGTGCCCATAATCACCACGCTGAGCAGGCGGGTTGGTAATCGCATTTCTAGCCAGGACGCAGGATGACGCTGCTGCCCATCATCCAGCAAAGAAGCAACTTGTTGACTGAAATTTGTAATTTACATTTTCCAGTGAAGAGAAAGAAACCAGAACAGGAGAAGCTGCTGAGGGCCCTCAACGGTGCCCATCATCCAGTAGGTTTTCTCTTCATCGACTCTTACGACTCCCCGTGAGATGAGAGGGGGTGGTTCTATTCTAGGCCGTTACCACACCGCTCAAAAATAAATACCACTAGGTAAATAGAGGCCTTACATACAAACACACCTTTATTGCACGGCTTTATGTGGAATTAACCGAACATTGACTAAGGTGGTCCTAAGTCAAAGTAGTTTCCTTTTAATAAAATAATGTTGTGAATATAAACAAAGCTAGCAACGAGGTAAGTAATAGTTAGCTTTTAAGAACTGTTCTTAAGCAAAATAATGACGTGAATGTAAACAAAGCTAGCTAAGACTAGGTATGTAGATGCCATATTATACAACACACGTTAATTTTGGTGTTAAAACAACGGAGACCCCAAGCGCCGCTGTGGTGCTAATTAAGAGACAAAGCGAACAATAGCTGGCTCACAAAGGTTGGTTATGCAACTGCCCGTCACAACACTAGTCACAGACTATCAGTAAACAGACAGATTACTATCTATATTAACACGTCTCTTATGTTATCAGCTCATTATTTAATGAGCCCTTTTTGAAAGGCAGTGCGTAAATGAATTTTGTTATTGAAGTAAAACTAAAGAAGGCTTGAAGAAATCTGACAGCACAACATACATTTTCCTTCGCACTGGGTAAGCGACTCAGAGTATGACCTAATTCCCTCATCTTACCTTGGTTTATGAGAAAATGTCTGACTCTAATAGTAAAACGTTAATAGGCTGAGGTGAATAAACAAATGAATTTTCGGAATATGTATTTTGGGATTGTACTGGTTTTTTATTTTGATATTTATAATAGATCGCCGTAGCATCTATTGTCTAAGCACAACATAAGCCAGTTTAAGTCTAAGTGCTCAGCTATTATGACATAGATACTGATAAATATATCACTTTTCATAAAATATTTCTATAAAATAATACATAAACATAATATTTCCCAGATATACCCACAGCAAAAGAAAACTAGCTGTTTGTAGTCTGAGTAACTATGACAAGACTACGACGAGTACACGACCCACATATTTTGAGACAAAAAGTATTTTACGTTACTCAGTAACGGTTTGAACAACTTTTTGAAAGACCATTATTTTTCCAGATAACTAATACGTTTATATTTAACACACAAACCTCATCTTTTAATGTTAAAATATACATATGAAAAAAAGACACGTAAATATTGTAGCTTAAGAAACCTTAAATTGCTTAGGAAAACTCTCAATACTGGAATAATTCCATAAGTCATCAGGTGTATAGGGATTGTTTCACGTCGGTAACCAAATGCCTTTACGCTCTGCCTTCCGGCCAAAGGGGGACCTAAAGGGGGTGTGGGACTCACCACCGGCAGGCGCGACTGCCAGCAGTAATACTTTCTAAAAATCTTCCGACGAGAAAGAGGCGGGGGGCGGGGGTACTGGTACCTGGGTTGCAGCGTCTGACACCCCGCCTGTGGCCAACGTCCCCCGGACCAAAACCGGGAGGACCTTCTCAGACAGGCGCAGTGGACGCGTCCCTTCTATCTCCTTGTGCAACCATAGCGTGTGTAGCCGACTCCTCGGAGGGTCTATGGTTAGACAGTAAGGGCCCCCTGCCCCCACTGCCTAAGACCCTCCTGGTCCGCCCGCAGCGCTCTCCACAGGTCCCTAGTACTAAGGGCACCCAAAGTCGCCAAACTCTGAGTGTTTCCATTTCCCGATCTCCGGGAGGTACTAAGCCCCCCCACCATGCCAAGGTGGAGACCTGTCCGGGGGGGGATAGGGATCCTACCTAGACCTAAGGAGCCCAAGCCAACCTGCAAGTGGTGCACCTGCCGATCAACGGACGAGGCTCTGGCGAACATTACAGTCCCGGGGATACAGGCGTAAATATATGTACTCGTATGTATACAAAGTCAAAATCATTTATTTAAGTTTGGCTCAATAAAGCTATTTAAAAACTAACGCGCTCATGCACTGCAAACAGAAGCTTGATTGGATACTAAGTAGATATAAAGCAGGTAATTAGAGCTAAAAATTGTCATCTCAGCCGATTAACTTACACAGCTAAGCACGGAACTTTTCTCACATTTTAAGCTCAGAAGGATTCAGATCATATTCCATCACTGACCTGACCCAGTGCAGTTGGGCAGAAGCAGAACGGCAGATTAGAACTTTCTAAGCCACCCAATAGACCTTTCAACTTTGCTTAATGACAATCACATATAGTGTTAAGCGCTTCATATATAACTAGCTGACCGACAGACCGTAGTCCTGTCTACTAAGTGTTTATTCAGTGAGTTAACTAACGAGGATGGCATCGAATTACCTAGTCAACGTTCCCAAACTGAAAGGCCAAATTACTCAGAATGGGTTTTCGCTGCAGAGAATTTTCTAGTTCTGGAGGACATGGTGCATTGCATCAGACCGGTTCCCGGGAAGACCGTCGAAGCTGCAGAAGATGCGAAAACAAAAGACAAGCTCATTCTGACAATAGACAGCGCCTTGTACGTGCATATTAAGGAAATCAAAACAGTAGTAGATTATTTCTGTCCATTGCGCTTATTGTCAAACGACTGCAAGCATTGTCAAACGCAATGGTTGCAATGAAAAGTTTATATTGTCTAAAACTTTATAGCGTGGTTAGGTTTTTACAAATAAAAAAAACCCTCATCCCCAATTTTGACGCCGGGCTGACTGGTGAATCTAAACTATCCAGGGCGCCACACAAACGCATACAAAATTCACTCAAATTGATCCAGCCGTTTAGTAGGAGTTTAGTGACATACACCCGTAAAGTAGAATTATATATATACAGAAGATAATCAGTGAGGTGGCGAACGACTGCCAGGACACAGGAAACAATACGAGTATACTCGTTTGTTCCATGACATTATATGAATGTATCTTTTTCACTACCTAAATTCACCAATAATACTCAAGTATGGGTACTTGAGTATTATGGGTAATTATTGGCCTATACATCTTTAGTCACTCATGGTAGACATATTAGTCTACCTTACGAAAAAACTTCACGTATAAGGTAGACTTATACAATGTTCTTGGTAACTCAAAGTCAACCAAGTCACGTACATCGACACAAAACTTGTCTAATTACAAATGTATACTCCCGGCTCTAAATTTTATGGCCGTTAGTGATACGTGCATTGAGTTAGAAATTACATTATATTTGGACTTTGTGAAAATATTCCGTTCCTCTGGAGTAGTAAATTATAGTCGTTTATAGGCACTTTTGGTGTTGGTAGGCCTGAAATAACTATTTGTTGTAACCTACCAAGACCTAAGGAGCCCAAGCTAATCTTAAATGCCAGTGGCGCACCTGTCGATTAACAGAAGAGGCTCTGGCAAACTTTTAAACTCCCGTTAAGCGGCAACCAGATTCACCGCCTATTATGTGGGACCAAAATGATAATTGGCGAAATGTGGGCATATAAGATGTCTCTGCCTACCCCTTTGGTGAAACAGGCGTGGATTTATGTACGTATGTATGACTAGTAACCCGCCTCCGCTTTGCTTCGGTTGCTATTTCGAATCTTAGGTTACAACATTTAAGTGTCAACAACATTTTGCATAATTATTGTATTTAATGTGATTTGATTTTAATTGTAACTATATTTTAATTGTAATTTTGTTTTTCATATTGTGTGTAATGTTAATGTTAATTTGTAATGTAGGATTTAATGATAATTTCAACTACTTTATAATGTTTTTGCAATACCCTTGCAGGGTTCATGTTTTAGAACCATTATTTATATGTAACATTAAGATCTTTATGTACAACATGATGCAAATAAAAAACTATAAACTAAGTTTTAGAAGAGATGCCTATTTTTTCCTTGTTAAAAGTTTTACCTATGTTACTTAGGGATAATGTATCAGTCTAATGGAGTAATTCTGAAGTTTTTTCGTAACAAACGTACATCATCATCTCAGCCTATTAACGTCCCATTACTGAGCACGAGCCTTCTCTCACATACCAAGGTGCGAGGGTATTGGGTCATACTCCACCACGCGGACCCAGGGCAGATTGGCGGAGGCATGGTGTATGGCGTCCTGCTGTTAGAATATTTCAGGCCGCCCGATTAGGCCTCTATCATGGCTTAACGACTACCACATTTA
Organism: Musotima nitidalis; assembly: GCA_949126915.1. Classification (NCBI taxonomy): domain Eukaryota; kingdom Metazoa; phylum Arthropoda; class Insecta; order Lepidoptera; family Crambidae; genus Musotima; species Musotima nitidalis. Next base: position 6,193,638 of record OX421435.1, read on the forward strand.
GTGATAACCGGGACCAACGGCTAAACACGGACTTTCGAAGCACGGAAGCTCTCGATATCAAATGCCATACAAACGGTCAACCATCAAAGGACTGACCTCTGAAGCTCCGAAGCTCTGATTTACTTCGGTGATCGTTTCCGACCACCGAGCTAAGAGCGCTTCATACACAAACATGAAAACTCAAAAATTCTTATCTCTCTTTATAATACTGTGAGGTAGACATCTCTATCGCGTGACAATGTACTTATTATTTAAACAAGGTAAGTAAAGTATTAATATAAAAATGTTAATGATACATGATAAAAAAAACACTAAACAGTTTTCTGGGACAACATTTATCCCGTACAACTATTTAGTTTACAACTGCTAGGGTTGGCTGGTAGAGATCTCTTCTAGAAATAAGTCCACCTTTGTACATGTTAATTTATATACCTCATGTACTTAATACTTAAAATTATTTTTGTGCAATAAAGGATTATTAAAAATATCTTACCACTACAAGTTTCCCGTGCGTGGGATGCCTTCTGATGAGCAGGGCAGCTCCGTTCTCTTCATCTTGGTAAAGCTCACCCAAGTCTTCTTCGTCTTCCTGCGAAAGAAAATAAAGGATTAAAATAAAGCTTCAGACATCGTATCTAATATTAACAGTCACATTAATTTAACTATTAGTTCGGCGACCGATATGGCGTGGAGGTCAGTATCTCTGCACTTCGCTTCGAGGTCGTGAGTTCGATTCTCACACAGGACATATCATTGTGTGCATCAACAAGAGTATTTGTGCTGGTCTAGGTATTTCATATGTATTTTAAGTACGTACATATTTAGATAAAAAAAGTATTTTAATATCTTTATCTGGTATTTACCACCGTTATATACAACACAAGCTCTTAATGATACTTATCTTGGCACTAAATAATTAGTGTAATTGTCAAAAAATATTTACGTTTTATACATCATTGTATAGGTTTTTTTCACGCGCACCCAATGGTGTTGTTTGAATTTCCAAATTACTTAAACTTAAGGAGTTATTTTTTTAGTTTCATCGTAAAAACCGCATCAGTCACCATACGATCTCGTGTAAAGAAAATCAGTATTTTGTTTTTCCTGTTTTTTTTAACTTACGCGGTATTGACAACAGCATCGTATGTCGCAACATTGGCGACGAATAGAAATAAATCTCATTTCAGCCCATATACGTCCCACTACTGAGCACGAGCCTCCTCTCACATATCAAGGTGTGAGGGTATTGGGTCATACTCCACCACGCTGACCCAGTGCGGATTGGCGGAGGCAGGTGTATGGCGTCCTGCTGTTAGAATTTATCAAGCCGCCTATTAGGCCTCTAACATGGCTTAACGACTACCACATTTAGTGATAACCGGGACCAACGGCTTAACGTGCCTTCCGAAGCACGGAAACGCTCAATATCAAATGCCAGACAAACGGTCACCCATCCAAGGACTGACCTCTGTAAACTCTGCTGTACTTCGGTGATCGTTTTCGACCACTGAGCACCGCAGAGCTACGAGCGCTTCTAGAAATAAATGTCTGGTGTTATTTCACAAAAATCATTACCCTACCCGTCCCTACATCCTATTTCTGAGTAAAACACTTGTTTTAAATTTCCGGTTTGGTTGTGTTGTGTGTTGTCGTCACGTCAATATTGCAAGCGCAACCTTCAAACAATTGAAAGGATTTCTTGTGGTCTTCCTGGTCAAAATAAATGAACTGGTGATAAATATATGAACAAATTTTATTAAAAAAAAATACCTCAGCTTTCTAAAGTTTATAAAGCTAGCTAAACTGAATGAAAATTTGAAAAGTAAAACATTATAATACAATGTTATTAACCCGTTAGCTGAAACATTTTTAGAGTTTTAATTATACCATAAATCATATATATTTCATGTAAATAAATAATCATTTATAAATAGTCAAAGTTAAAAATCAATAATTTAAGTTTGGCTCAATTGAGCTTTTATGAAAGTCAAAATAAAAAATTAAATGACAGCCGGGACCAACGGCTTAATGTGCTTTCGTAGGCACGGAGCAAGCGAATATTAGCCACATAACTTCGAAAGGTCATAGGTGCGTTACCAGGGTTTGAACCCGAGACCCTCTAAATTTGGAGGTTATGGGTCTCGCCACTGGGTAATCGCCGCAGATCTCTAATTTAAATCGATTAATAAAATCGCTTTTGTTACTCACGAATCTTGTAGCTTCCTACTGCTAAAAGAATTTTTCAAATCGATGTTGCTATTTTGGAGCCTAATTAATGCAAACTATATATTCATACTAAACTAAACAAACTAAATTATTATTATTATATTATTATTATTATAAACAAACTAAATTATTGAACCACATATCAAGTGAAGTTGTTTGCTGAAGCACAGCAGTATATAAAATAGGTTAAAAAAATATCTTCTTGATGTCTTCGATTCTTCGTTCCTAACCTCTAGTGAAGGATTCATTATGGTTATGATTTTATTATTAACATAATAATTATGTATTTAAAAAGGTGTTTTATTCGCCATTATACTATTATGTAGTTTGACGATAGATTAAGTTGAAATAAATTATTATGTCATTTTGGACAGTCAAATAAAAAAAATAGTATAGACTTGAATGGAAAATGGGTATATTTACAAAGTTTTAAGCCGGTTTTCATCGGGGACCATTATTATTAAGTGTGTTTACATCATGCAGTTTTTATACTCGATTTTGCACGTCCAGGTATTTAATAATATAGTATTTATCAAATGTATGCAAATTACTTATGACTTCCGCAGTCTTTGCACGATTGCATTAATATACACTTGATAAACATAGTTATTTACTAGTATATAGTATTAATAAGTCAAGTCAAATTGTTTGTTCAAGTTTAACAGCTCAGTTCAAATTGAACAAACAATTAGGTGTATAGAGAGCCTACTATCATTCAAGGAGCCCAAGCCAACCTCACCTGCAAGTGGTGCACCTGCCGATGAACGGACGAGGCTCCGGCGAATATAAAAGTTCCCGGTAAGCGGCAATAGGCTCGCCACCTATTATGTGGGATCAACAATACAATTGGCGAAATGTGGGCGTATGTTATGCATATGCCTAACCCTTCGGGGAAACAGCCGTGATTGTATGTATGTATCAGCTCAGTAAAGATCTTTTGAACGTCAGCTTAAAAACTAAGGCACCTTTCCACTGAAGGCAGAAGCTTGAGTAGAGAAGAACCGAACATGGAACTTACCAAGTTTTATCCTCCAGCCAGTAAAAACTGACCTAACATGGAGCGGCAATACGCTCGCCACCTATTACGTGGGACTAACAATATAGCTGGTTATTTCGCCAGTTATATAGTTGGTCCCACGTAATAGGTGGCGAGACCATTGCCGCTTATCGGACACTGTTATGTTCGCCAGAGCATCGTCCGTTGATCGGCAGGTGCACCACTTGCAGGTGAGGTTGGCTTGGGCTTCTTTGGTCTTGGTAGGATCCCCATACACCCTTTATATTGTTGCGACTAGTTCTCTTTACTTATTTATCATCTCTGCTCTTTAGCGCCCTACTACTGAGCACGGCCACCTCTCATGATTTGAGGTGAAAGGGTATATTTATTAATTAAACTTTATCGCATAAATTAAAATCAAAATGTACAAAAGGCGAACTTAAGGCTGCAATGCATTCTCTACCGGTTAACCTTTGGGTTAGCAGAAAAGTATGAGGCAGTACTAATAAGAAAACATATAAACTTACATGTTATTAATAAACTACATAATATGTATATTTTGTGTATATTATACACAAAATTAATAGTAATTATGATATATAGACTCAATTAGATGATAACTCCCAAAGAAAGTATTTTTAAGCAACCCTTTAAAAGTAGGCTTCAATTCTAAAAAAAGGGTTCTAAAAGGGTTCTATTGAGTTATGAATTAATATTTTATTATTCATAACTCAGAAAATAAAAATATACACACCTTCCGCAACGCAATCTATACTTAACATCATTGGTCGGTCAAAGCAACACTATTCAAACAACCGTGTATTTCAGTATTGTTTTAATTAAAAGGTACCTTAAGTATACAAATATACAGACAGTGTCAATTAATTGGTATCATTCAAAGTGCCATATATCGAGGGTTCCGTGCTCAAACCCGATAAGTGACAACATCAGATACATAATTTCTGCCGCTTTTTCTTGTGATATTATCAAATAAGTATACGATTTCAGAAAAGAAGACTGTAAACTGAACTTCATAATCCAATAAGTAAACCTTTTAAGTTTAATTTTTTTTAATTAACTGATAATTTTTTTTAAGTACTGCTTTAAACCCAAAAACGCAAATTTTTGTCACTTATCGGGTTTGAGCACGGAACCCTCGATATATCGGAACGCCTTAACGCTCTTGATAATAGAGACGTAGGTCGATTTTTAAGGCGCTTTGAATCTTTGAATTTCAAATATGAGATGCTGACTGTACACGCGATGCGAACTAGCGTAAGCGTCATGGCTCACCGGTTACCTACATTCGCCGGCCACAGTACGGCCTCCGGGAAATGTGTACAATCCTTACGTACAATCACGTGAACTGGTGAAGCGTGAGTAAGTAAGTGCCGGTCGGTGCGAGAGACCATAGGGTATCAGAACACAGTAGGTAAAGTCTGAATTGTGTAATGTCACTGACGAAAAGCCTGCAACAGTTACATGAAACTTGACTGGAAAGGTTAAATCCGTCCCAGTGAGGCTGATTCCTGCATTAAAAATAAAATAAAATATACTTTCTTGTCTTTAAGCTCTGATTATTTAGATTCGTCAATAATTCACACAGAAAATGGAAATTAGATATATTTCTTCTAACAACAATGAAAGAGATAGAAATAAAGAAACGCAAATGGGTTCTTTGTCAGAATTTGTCAAGGTTTTTTTAGTTTATCTGTCTGTCGTGGTTTTTTGTCATGATTTGTCAGTCTATCGTTAATATTTATGTTCTGCTAAGACCAGAGTCGAGGCTTTTCTTATGCGCATACGCTGAGTACCTTTTCATAGTATATATGTTGGTATCTATTATTTTATGGTTTGTTTTGTACATGGCTACGAATAGACGTTTCTTTTTTCCAGTTGGCTAGTTTTCAGGACTGCTACACTTCTACCTGCGCTGGCTGCTCCACAGGCACTGTTGGTGACTTTTCTAAGCATACTTATGGAGCTATTGTCAGGTCTAATCCTCGACTTGTGGGGTGACATCTATCTTATTAAGTCGCCCTATACTAAATTCGAAACTAAGAATGAACTATAAAAAACTTGACCTATGATTTACCCGATTTGACGACCGGTCGAAAACTTACTTAAACGAGTATAATAAAACTTCACTGGCGTCTTAAATTCGGGATTAAAATATGTGTATGGGAATCCTACCAAGACCTGAGGAGCCCAAGCGAACCTCATCAACGAACGAGGTTTTGGCGAACATATAAGTGCCCGGTAAGCGGCAATAGGCTCGCCACCTATTACGTGGGAACAACTATATGATTGGCGAAGTGTGGGCGTATAATATGCCTCTGCTTACCCCTTCGGGGACACAGGCATGGATGTATTCTACGTATGTGTGTATGTTAAATCAAGTGTATTTTACTTACTATCTAATATTCGCGTAAACAAAATAATACGACTGGCCTAAAAACTGAACCTACTGATTGTTACTTTACCCACACTACGTTAATTATGAATACCTAATAAACAACAAACGAAGCCAACGTTACTGCGCATGCGTCGAGCTGTCATCTTGCACGTGAGTGACGTCACGCGGTGACGAGATCGAGGGAGGAAGGCATCTCTGTATATATTATGTACGGTAAGTAATATTAATTACTTAATTATCATATAATATATATGTCATAAAAATATAAATATAGACAAACTCAAGAAAGAAAGGCATCTACGTACATAGTATGTAGGTAATATTAATTACTTAATTATAATGAATATATATTATAAAAATATAAATTAAACATGTTGAATTCTATTATTTTTCCAGTTTGCCGTTATTTTATTGACAGGGTTAAAGGTTAAGTCGACCTATATCCTTTAAGAGGATGTTGTTTGCTTAATTTCTGACTGATTTAACTATGAAATACCGCACCTCAAACTTAACCGTTCTTTGGTAGTATTTTGTATTAGTATATTCAATAGTACTTATTTTTTTTATATAAAAATCGACTTTTTCTGTTTAACCTTCATCATCATCATCATCATCTCAGCCCATTAACGTCCCACTACTGAGCACGAGCCTTCTTTCACATATCAAGGTGTGAGGGTATTGGGTCATACTCCACCACGCTGACCCAGTGCGGATTGTCGGAGGCGGGTGTATGGCGTCCTGCTATTAGAGTTTTTCAAGCCGCCGATGGTTCAACGACTACCACATTAACCGGTGATAACCGGGACCAAGCGCGGAAGGACGGAGGCTCCGATATCAAATGCCTCACAAATGGTCACCTATCCAAGAACTGACCTCTGTAAACTCTGCTGTACTTCGATGATCGTTTCCGACCACCGTGCACCGCCGTGCGGAGCTACGAGCGCTTAACTTTAAAACCGAAATAAATGTCTACAAGGTAGGTACATTGTAGAGCACAAATTCAAAACGTCAGGATAAAATAGTTAAATAAACCGCGTTTTAAACCCGTAAATGTATGTATTTTCAAGGTATGATCGCGTAATTAGCGTAAATTGTAGAAAACAATAAAGCTTTGTGATGTGTAATATTTTTGTTTTCATTTGCGGGACATAATCGGACTTTCTAAACTATTCTTAACAACATAATTATGTAAATTTAAAACACTTTACCTGTATTTTATCTATTAATAAAGTTAGTTAAGTTGTGTTAAGGATCGTTTATTGTTATAGTTTGAAGTGCTGATACCTCCATGTTACTGGTCGGAAACGGTAACCGATGCAAAGGCTTGTACGGAAGACCAGCGCCGCGGGGCCATAGTGAACACTCGGCATATGCTGAGTATAAGCCTTTTCGGTGCCACATGTGCCTATTAATTTTTATTTTGTAAACCAATGTATCATATGTGTCACAGAATAAATTATTTTCTTTCTTTCTTTCTTTCAAAGCATTGTTCACAAAAGTTATATCTTGAATGGGTGACCAATTGAGTTTTTGAAGGCACATTAAGCCATTGGTCCCGGTAATGACTATAATAATATGCGGCAGTCATTATGCTAAAATAGTTGGCGTAACAAAACTAACAACAGGACGCCATACTCCCCTAATATGCACTAGATCTGCCTTTCTGCCTATCTGGCCTTCCTCTCACTATGGACGGCTGAGATGATGATGAGGATGACCTTACTTGCAGTCATTATGACGTGTAACATAAAAAATAACCCACAGAGTATATGGGATTTTCCGGGATGAATAGTACCGTATATTAGGTTCTTCCCAAGGGTTCAAACTCACTTTGATCCAAATAAAGAAAAAGCGTTTCAATTATACAATATCAAATAATATTACTTAGTAAAGGGGCATAAATCTACTGAAGTGGTAATGATTTATGACATCTTGATTTCAGTAAAATCACTGACACTCAAACAAGGCTAAAATGGTCAGTCATCTTGGGAGTCAGCGGCTTCTCCCTTATTACAAGAGTATTAAAAAGGTAAAAAAAAATGTTTTCATATTAAAAAATTATAATAAAGTTAGACACATGTTTAAAATTATATATGGTAATGGTATATGCATTAATGGTCAACAGTTTTCCTAATATCGTAAAGTTCAAACTAGCTAATAGCCTTTTGGGTCAACGACACGTTTTGACATTTCATTATGAGCGACTGTTAACGAATGTGACATAAAAATGTCACATAGAAATTGAAACATATTGGCCAAGTCAGCCGAAAACATTTTGTAACATTATAGAAGATTAAACTAAATCTATATTAATGTTCATTGAGTCCTCTGTAAATTTGTAACCAAAAAGTACAATAAATAATTTAAATAAACTACATAATAATATATAAAAATTAAAAACAAATAATTCGTTAGACATATTAATATTGATTTTACCTCCGAGCAGCAAAGTGGAGTGATATAAGTTTGACGCGATTGTGTAACTGTGGCCTGTTTGTGAAATAGCAGCTCCTAAATGGTTAAAAAAGCTGTTATATTTTCTCTCGGTCTTCTAACTTCTTAAAACCTATTTGCCATTTTAAGATTAACGTTGCCGAGTCTGGTTCCGCTAGGTAACTTCAAAATTATCAAGTCACCAAAAGAACGATGCATCGATACATTTCATACCTAAAATTAACCTAAACATTCCTAAGCGAGCAATAATTACTATTGCTAATCATAACATAAAACACTTAAAGTAAATCACAATACATTGGGTCACGTGACGAATAATTCAATGATAATAAATATAAATAAACATATAACAACACCTTAATTAACAATTTTAATTAATTTATCAACGTGCGTTGGAAATTGCAGAAGCGGTAATGAATATTTTATAGCAAGACTTTACGCATTAAATTGTGTTTATTCCATTTTTATGGGTATTTTCCAATCGCACGTGGTGGACGGAAATAAACCATTTCATTATTAAAATACACGGTGAGCTTGTATTGAATTTCTACAAAAAAAAACAATTTACTTCATAGTTCACTGGCAAGGTTTAAACAAATGTTTAGAGTTCTATTCTTTGAATGGCTGGATCAATTATTATTATCCTAGAATTATGCCGTATGTCCTAGACTTACGCTTAGTTCCCAGGGTTTGCTCACTGGTCGAACATAGAAAAAGATTTGGCTGAATTTCAGTTATTACATGAAGCGACTGACCGATCTCCGCAACCCAGAGGGAATCATCATTATGTGGTTAAACCAGCTGAATGTAAGAAGACCTTGACTTTCTTAATACCTACTGCTAAAGATGTTTATGAAAGCTGGGACAAACGGTTTAATATGCTTTCCGAAGCACGGAGCTAGCGATAATTACGCACATAACTGTGAAAGGTCCTATTGGGCAGCTCAAAAAATGGTAATCTAACAGCAGATAGACACATATCTGTTTACTGTGACAGTGTCAAGAAGTTTATGAATATTTTTTGTCTACAATATACATACATACACGCCTGTTTCCCCGTAGGGGTAAGCAGAGACATATTACACGCCCACACTTCGCCAGTTATATAGTTGGTCCTACGTAATAGGTGACGAGCCTATTGCCGCTTATCGGGCACTGTTATGTTCGCCAGAGCCTCGTCCGTTGATCGGCAGGTGCACCACTTGCAGGTGAGGTTGGCTTGGGCTCCTTAGGTCTAGGTAGGATCCCTATACACCCCTTTATACAATATGGAACTCAATATTGCGGTCCACCTGATCGGAAGTAATCACTGCAGCATATGGGCGCTTTTGGGGGGGCTGTTCGAAAGGGTTACCGCAGCACTGGGCTCAAGAAGGCAGATTGGTGGGTTTTAGTTAGTAAAAAGTCTCACACACCATCCCGCTCTACCCACAGCGGAGATGACAATTTGCTGATTTTCCATCTGAAATACAGCCTATGGACGCTTGCATCCCCAGAGGAATTGCTAGCACGATGCCTAACATTAAGAACCGTTCCACCTTTTTGAAGAGCCTTTTGCAATCATTTGGGAAAATCGGGAGCTCATTCTGAAACCCAAAGGTATGCGACAATTGTTGCGGGACTGTCCAAAATACGCGGCCTAGATACGTAGTAGGCTCAAAAGAAGTAACATAGATGGTTTTTAGTCAGTAGAAGAATGACACGCAGGGGGTTTCCCGCTCCAACCAAAGCGGGAGAAGGTAATTTGATGATTTTTCATCCTAATAAAAACAAAAAGGGTATGCGACAAAAAGTTTCTTATGATGCACACATAATTATGCACGAGCGGTGCAATCATAAAAAGAGGCTGGTGGCATTATGGCAGGATTCCCTATCCCTCACCCTGGTGAGTGAGAAGCCTAATGCCAATAGTGGGCAGTTGGGCTGAGATGATAATACAAAAGTTAGTGTTTTTTATTAGCTATATGAAATGCTTTACACGCGTTAACTGTATCACGTGATAAAATTTCCAAAAAAGTACAATCGACGACAAAGTCACTTAATAAACATAAACCAATGTATTTAGTAATGGAAACGCCCGCAACTTCGTAATATAACCTTTGTCTTCAATCACTATCATTTAAAAAAAACGCATCATAATCCGTTGCGTAGTTTTAAAGATCTAAGCATACAGCACCAACAGCGACAACAGCGGAAAGCTACTTTGTTTTATAATAGGTAGTGAAGATTAAGTACCATATGAAATAAATAAACTCTTTATAAAGTATACCTTGATCCCAAAGTAAAACGTTTTGAGTTCCAAACAGAATATATACACATCAGAATAATTTAACGTTTTGTTGTAATATTCTTTTTAAGTGCATTTTAACACAAGCCTTTTTTAATGTAGATCTATTGAAGACATACTATTTCAGCATTAATATTTCAAATAACAATACAAACGCTAAAAAGTTTTTTGAATGTGATTTGCCATAATAACCAACCTGTGCGATGATGTCGATCGTTCTGCCTCGGATTTTTTAGAAAATAAGCACGATATGCCGACACTTTGAGTACACTGGCTTTCAAAATAGCCTGGGCAATATGATACAGAAAACAGTTATTAATACAAATGAGTGTAACCCATCCCTAAAAAAATAAAAAATACAGATAGATATATAGATACATATTTCTCGACAGTATTTAGTTTTATCCGGTGCCGGTCTTCATATAAAATTTACGGAAAATAAATAATTATTGCACTATCGCATTCGATATTATCTTCGGATAATAACGCACCTGAGGGGTCAAGCGTAGGATCTGAATTATCTGAAAGATGTAATGCGCGAATGTCAGTTGTCACGATTCCTTAAACAAAACTATAAATTGTATCGTTTCTTAAAATTTATAAACAAATAAACGGTTGACTTAACTTCTCGAGTGTACCAATAAGCTTAATGCAATAAGCACATTTCTAAATGTTTGTGATCGGACTGTTAGTGCGATCTTTATTATAAGTAACAAGGTCAAAAAAAAGCTGAATGCTACAACTACGTGATGTGTTTGGAAAATTGTTATTTAACAAACGAGTCATAAGTTTGGTTTCTATTTGAATTGCCGTTCTATAGTATGGTTGTCTTTCGAATGACATTAGCAAGGTTGATTTAAAAATAAATTCACTATAAATATTTCATACATCAAAATATTTTCTGACAATTCACTAATTATTTTAATACCAAGATAATTATCATTAAGAACTTGTGTTACATACATAAATATAATGTCAAAATAATAGATTAACATTAAATGCGCAATAAATTAGATTTTTACTTATTACAAAACTTTGTTTTAACTTTAAGTGCATTTTCTTGTAACTGGCGGAAGAAAAAACGTATCTTGACGATTTTCTTGCTTGTTCTTTTACGATCAAACTCCTGCCTGCAGTGTATGGTCGCTTTAGATTTTAAGTTTGACTTTTATAAGAGCTCTATTGAGCCAAACTTGAATAAATAAATAAAAGCCTAAGTTTAATTGCCATAACAGACAAACAGACTTTTTATGTTTGTGTGCCATATTACTGTCACATGCATGTAATAAAAGCTCATAATTTACCATTCATATTTTGAAGAAGATAACGCGGTAGGAACCGCACGCCGCCGCTTGCACTTAATAAAACACGCTCATGCCTAAGCTAACACTAACAAGAAAGCTATTAATAATTCAATAAGTGTTTCACACTTTCATAGAAAACCTGACGTTCCCAGAAAGTGAACAATACTGCTCACTAGCTACGGGTCTGATCCAATTATGAAACGTTTTCACTCTTCTTAGCAAAACCTCTCGCTATAAAAAAAACAAGCATAATTTCCAACCAGCGATCTCTCGCAAGACGCAACATTATATGTACTAAGTCTTACAATGATATATTTTTAACTCTATTGTAACTTAAAGTCTTTATGTAGAATTTGTTGCAGATAGTTAATGTTCTCCTGGGAAAGTAACGTCTGATGTTATATACGGTAATTGTCCAAATTATATTTTTTTAATTTGCTTGGCACTGGCAAATTTTAAAATGCTAATTTGGGAGAAAAAAAAAGATTTCTATTGTTCTTTATTGAATAAAATATGATCGATGAACGTGGAAAATTTAATATCATCAAAACTATTGGGAAGCTTTTGATCAGCAGTGGATAGCTTAAATGCTTGAAATGGTGATCATGATAAATATAGCCGTAATGTACAAATAAAGTGGTTTATTGAACAATACAATATTTTACAAATCCAGTTCCACTGTTTACGATAAAATATTGGCTTAAAATCTTAAATTTGTCATTTTTAATGTGACACGTCATAATGGAAAAAATTAAGGAGCTGCAAACCGCGAAATAAGTACGGCACAAAGCGCACCCACTCATGACGGCCTGCTAAAACTTGACTTGAGCGTTGCTTTGGATATAGGCCAGCAATGTATGGGATCGATAAGTTAAAATCCTCCTTTAACTGCACCAGAATCTAAAAATTTGAGAATTAGAAAGCTGAAGTAGCATTGAAAGTTTATGGAGGAGGACTATGTTCAGCACTGGTCGTCTGGTCTATGGTGATGAGGGAGAAGGGATGCATCCGTCAAATTGTTTCGGCAAGGACTAAATTAAGTAGCAAGGTTGGGCATTAAATTCTAACATGTTTTTTTTGTTTACGTGGGTATGTTATTTGAGATTCTGATTCTATCAGTAAGGGACTTATAGACCTTAGTTGGCTTTTGGACATTATATATTTAATGTATAATGTTTAGCAAGCTGTTGGCTCTCTCAAAAATGTACTAAATAAGTAAATATGACCAATTGTGAACCCGATCGCAATGTCAGCGTCTCAACACTCCCAACACTCACACCCAAATCCATATTATTTCAATTAGAGAATTAGAGACAGATCTATATGGTTCTATCTATCTCTAACTGATATCCCTAAACACACACACATAGGCCGTTTATTTCCTACTTCTGGGCCCGGTTTTCCCTTCCAAACCAAAAGGAGAAGGATATGAGAATCTCCAGGGAGATTGATAGACGTGAAAAACGGGGAGGTTTTTGTTCAATATAGATGGAATGCTTCCTTTTGATAAACTAGCTAATCAGTTCAAACTATGAATTACTTAGATCCATATTTGGATTTCTAAACAACAGATAGTATTGCATTTCAAAGCATTTAGGGCGTCTCAATCTCAAGGCCATCTAGAATGTTCGCTGCGTTCTTGCTTTTGTGAAGTATGAGGGTCGAATAGCAAAACTTAAAAGATGCAGAAAGTCAGCTTACAAATAACAAGCGTAAGCAACACATGAACTATATACTTATGTTAGACGTTGCCAACCAATGCTGGCAGACAGTTGTATAATTATTCTATTGATGATATTCTATTCTATTGATGACGATGGCCATTTCTCGTTGCAAGGCGCAAATGTTGTGACTCTAATACAAAAGTGTAAATTCTCTGTTTCTTTTTACTGTCTAAGTGTTTACTCTGTGCAAGATCTCTCTCTGGGTTCATCCCACTAGAAAATGGTCATAAGGACCAATGATGTCCATGTAAGTTAGTAGGTTTCCCAATGTATTTCCTATTCTTTCATTAATGTTGACCAGACATAAGATGATTAATATTTGTTATCTTTGACCTATGACTTACCATCAGGTGAACGGTCTTGTACATGTCTTCATAAACAAAGTTAAATTCACCTTTATCAGCCAACATGTGATAAAATATCTTTAATTTTGAATATTTCGAGATTAATACGACTGTCTGCATTTGTCTATTTACTGGCAAAGGTATCTATAATTGCATTAAATAGTTTAATCCCTCCAGCTACTGTTTTATGCTCCATGAGACTTCTAGGACAGTCTAGATCAATGTTAGCGAATTCCGATTGCATAGCAGATATTATATCACAAGTATTATTAGTAATAGTCTAAATAATTTAATTCTAACCAGTTGTATCAGATTTTCTATATAGAGTATTTAAATTGTGTCATTATGTATTTATTTATTTTAACTGATTGACATCTGTAAGAGGTTCATAATGAATATTTTAACTAACCTGATATGATAATTAAGGTTTGTTTCTAAAGAGTTGTACACATTATATCCCAAGAAATTTAATATGCTCGACGTTTAATCTGGGGTTAATATTTTTTTATACAAAGACAAGCCTGAAGTTAATATTTTTTTAAGTACGTAATTGTAAGAAACCTGGTGTAAAACGAAGATGACTTTAAATTATGAGATAGCCAGTACGAAATAGTCTGAAAGACCCCAGGACATTGGAAAAAGGGGAAAATATGAACTGGAAGAGAATTCTACCTTTTGCTTGTTCCGCTTGTTATCATGATATCACTGTCTTATGAGTTCACTGCTGAACATGGGGCTCCCTAATAGGTAACATTCTACTGGGGGTATTTGGCCATAATCACTACGCTGTGCAGGCGGGTTGGTGATGGCAGTTTAATCCAGTACGCATGATGACGCTGCTGCCCATCATCCGGTAGGATTAATCTTCGTCAACTCCCCGTGAGATGAGAGGTGTAGCACCTTTCTAAGACGGTACTAAATATTCTAGGGCGGCTTATTATATTTTATCTCCACACATATTTTTTCTTAAAGAAGAGCCCTCTTAATAAAGATTTACTGACTCAATACTGCAAGAACCATAAGAGATACTTCAGTTGATTGACTCAAAAGGGTGGTTACAGAAAACTTGATATAATATACGAGATCTTATCTTGATTTCCATCATTACGCTTTCAGGTTTAAAAACAAACACTTACACCAGGATCCCTTATTAAGTATATTAAAAAATACTAATTATTTTTTATAATGGTAGTATTTAGTAGTAAGGTTTGTGAAAAGAGTCACAGGAAGCGAATCACTTTCTAACATAACCGTAGGCTAATTAGGGGCTACCCATAAATTATGGCACATGTTAAGAGAGTGGGAGGGGGTTGACAAAGTGTGAAATGGTGTGACAAGAGGGATGGAAGGAAATCTAAATTTCGTGACGTCACATTTCAAAATCCAGGTCCTATTAAAATTAAAGAACTGCTGTTTGTGACCAGCTGTGACAAGGACGGAGGGGGGGGGGGTCAAAACTTTATAAATTCGTGTGACGTAATTTATGGATGACCCCTTAATTAAGTAAGTATTCATATCACCGGTTATTCAGGGGTTCGAACCCCGCCTGACTACCGCGGACAAGTTGATTTTTAGTAAACATTAGGTTTTATAACTATATATATAGCATTGTGATTACAAAATTTGAAAGTACAACAAAAATATTACTTTTTTGTTCGTAAGAGCTTTATCGAGTCAAACTTGAGTCAAAAATTTAACTTTTACATAGTGGCTGGGCGGGGCACACGACCATACATTGGCCACCAATCGTGATGCGACTTTTGTACGCTGATAATCGGCGACACGACTCGCCACATACATACTCCCGTTCCCATCTTCGCTCGATGTTAGATAACACCCGTGGGACCAGCTTTCACCGCCGTTGCTCTGCTTTTTGCAGCTGGAGCGAACAATTGTGCATCAATTATAGGGTTGTCACTTGTTACTAAAAGTTAAATAATAAACATCTTTACAATTTACAGATAAGTAACATTAGTGTTTATGTTTGTAATATTAAAATAACCGATTTTTACTAAATGCGTTACGTTTATCATTCCCAAATTATTATTTTTACAATTTTTGTCTGTCTGTTTGTTTTTTTCAGCTAATCTATGAAATGACTGAACTGATTTTGACGGGACCTTCACTGGCGAATAGTTGATGTTATGATAAGTAACATAGCTTTAGTAACATACCTTTTTAACGCGAAAGAACATAGTACCTATATAAATAAGACACGCGGACGAAGCCGCGGGCGGCCGCTAGTAACAACCAAAATTTTAAATATGATTAGACTAGTGACCAGACCCTGTGTCCATAGCGTAAGTCTAAGGCACAACTGGGATAATGCTAAAAAGATTTCAAATGAAGCTCAATAGATTTTAAACTGATTCTGTATTTCCTTCATGCATTAGCTAAAACTATTCGATATTATCGAACATAAGAAAGTTTTTCTGTTTGAAACATTACTCAACATAACTTTGATCATAAACTCCACACTTATTATAAAATAATTTTATCCCATCCCACTATTGTAACATGAAAGAGATTAAAATTTAAACTAAAAACTAAACTTTTTTTAAACTACTTATAAATAAATATTTTCTGACAATTACACCAGTTATTTAGTTCCAAGATATCTATCATTAAGAACGTGTGTTATAGATACAAATAACGGATAAGCTTACATAAATACTTTTTTTTTGTAAATACATACTTAGGAAAAACCCAGACCAGAACTATTTGTTCTGGTATTGTAATTATATGTGTTTTTAACTTTTACAAAAGTCAATTTAATTAATAATCTAATCGATCAGCCAATTGCCGTCCACTGCTGAACATAGGCCTCTCCCAAAGAGCAATTATGTAATTATTTTGAAATAGCTTATACCGCCAAGTTTGTACCGCCATTTTTTTATATAGAAGATGTCCCAGAATCGAGTGTCGTGAACGAAAGCACAGAGATAGTGCACCCCTTGTGGTATCTGAATTAGCTATAATCCTTCGGAAGGCATACGCGAACATTATTTTCCACCTTTCAATTTCATTTTTAAAACATTTAATAAATAAACTGCAGCTAATTGGCAACCCTACTCGAATTAACATGAGTGATGTGACGCGTTCGCTCAATTCATCAAGCCTCCAGACCATTGTGTCGTGAAGAGTGTGTCGCTTTTCGTTTTTCTATAACATCTTATATCTGAGTTTAATTATAGGTTCCTCTCCTGGGATTTACGAGAATGTAGGTCAAAACGAAAAGAATCATATATTATATGTGGTAGTTGTTAAGACAGGTTCTAAGTTAGTTTTATCTCTTTGGGCCGCTACGATCTAATCTAATAAAAGTATCCAAAAAAGACGTTTAAGCAAAGATTTATAATAGTTTTTATAAAATAATTTGCCAAAATATAAATTATGACAAAATATGAGACCATGAAACAATGCAATTCTCATTAATGCTATTTTCAATCTTATCAAAAAATTTGTAATTTACAACGCGTAAACATATAATAAATTAACCAGTAAACGAATAAGCAGTGTTCATAAGTACATTCGTGAATGTATAAAAAAAACAGTTTAGTTTAGCCTGTGAGTTTCTTGCCAGTTCTTCTTACAGAGCGGTGGCTCGAAACTGGCTCGGAACTGAAGCGCTCGTAGCTCTGCGGTGTTCGGTGGCCGGAAACGATCACCAAAGTACAGCAGAGTTTACAAAGGTCAGTCCTTGGATGGGTGACCGTTTGTGTGGCATTTTATATCGAGCGCTTCCGTGCTTCGGAAGGCGCGTAAAGCCGTTGGTCCCGGTTATCACCAAATGTGATAGTCGTTAAGCCATGCTAGAGGCCTCATGGGTGGCTTGAAAAATTCTAACAGCAGGGCGCCATACACCTGCCTCCGCCAATCCGCACTAGGTCAGCGTGGTGGAGTATGACCCAATACCCTCACACCTTGATATGTGAGAGGAGGCTCGTGCTCGTGCTCGTGATGTGAAGTGAATCTAAGCTTCGTGATTTTAGTATAAATATATTTTATTTGTTTTTGTAATTTTTTTATAATTTTGACGTTTTCAAGTACTATGTAAGAAATAAAAAGTATTTTGAGTTTGACTTTGACTTAACATTTGTTATAATAATACATAAAAAAAAATATTTGACACAATTATTTAGTGCTAAGTATCATTAAGAACTTGTGTTATGGAATGGATACTAACTAACGGATATACATACATTTTATTTTTGGAAATATATACTTATACTTAAGATACACATGAAAACCCCCAGTCCAGAACAAATATTCATGTTTACGCACACAAAGATTTGTCCACATCCGTTATGTATGTTTACGTATGTATGTGTTACGTGGGACCGATAATGTAATTGGCGAAGTGTGGGCGTGTAATATGCCTCTGCCTACCCCTTCGGGGAAACATTCCGTGCGCGGTGCCTTTGAATTAAAAGTCAATGAGTCTCGCGACTGGGCTTTCGTCGCTATCTTGCTCTATTGGGTCCCTAACTTTGCTTAATGAATTTTAGAGGTAAATAATCTTCATAACCGGGACCAAAAACTTATCTTCAAAAGCACGAAGGCACTCTTATCAAACAACTTCAGTAAGAACAGGCGTCACAAAGACTATTTTAATAACAACATTGAAATAATATAACTTACCGAACCCATCTCCTCGTAGTCGACTCCATGAGGTTGTGACTCATTCGTCATCGCCTTGAAGACTTTCAAGCCATCCCTCTTGAACAAGCCTTCCTGTTTCCTCAACACTAGATTTAACTTCTTCCCGAAAACTTCCATATCTATCTTATGCACATCCACATCCTGATCTTCCACTAAATGTTCGCTATCACTACCACTTGGCTCATTATCACTGATTTCACTAGAATTTGTTACACCAAACTGCACGCTAATCGTGTTATTTAAATCACCTATAATGTCAACATCTGGGATGTACTCCTTCGCTTTCACAAACATTTCGTCGTTCAATAACGATGGAGGACTTGTTTCAGTCTTCCATATTTTCTTTTGGGTCTTCTCGTGTGGTATTTTGCCCGCGTTCAAGGAATGTGAGTTGGAAGAATGACCTGATGGAATGTTCCTCCTGGCTAGGTGATGACTGAGGCTTACCAAGTGGTAATCAGGTACTAGGCTGTGGTGGTCCACGTGGAATACGTTTCGAAGTTCATCTGTTGTCATGTGTTCGTGTATCTGTAAAGAACAAAAGTACATTGTTAATATTGTATTTACCCAGACTCGAACAAATATTCATGTTTATGCACACAAAGATTTGTCCTGTGTGAAATTCGAACCGACTTCAGGAACGGAGTTGCGGGCACATCGGTCGTCAATGGGATATTAGAAGGTACTGACTTCCTAATAACGACACGGAAATAAATAATATAATTATGAAAAGTGAATATATTTCAAATAATTTACTACATAATTAATGCTGCAATTACATCCAACAAACGTGCATTATAGAAAAATATTATTACTTACATATTAAATTTAATAGTATAAAAGTAAAAGAATATTTAACCGAAAAAATTATATGAAATATAAGAATAAAGTTTAAATAAAAACAAATATACCTGAGAATACCTAACATTTTATTACTATGAAATTTAATGAGAATAACAACTAATAACTACTCGTAGTCAAAAATGAGCAAATATATCTATAAATTATTTAATTAACAACTAGATTTAACTATCTAGTAATTAAACAGCGTCCTCCCTCCTCTCTCCCACACTATGCTGTGCCCGACAGGGTCCACAATTGATACTTTTGTACCTAAACTACCATCCTTTAAAACACATTGTTGGAACGCAATAAAGTATTGAGTATTAAAGAAATATTCCTGCTAAATTATATTTGTTAAATAATGTAAATAAAAATAGTTAACGCATTATAATTATATCACGACAAGTAATTCAATTGAAATATTCATTATATGCAAGCGTTTAAGTATATTCATACATGAAACGAGCATTGAACATTATGATAATGACACAAAAATACCTCGGTTATAAATATTCACGTAAATATTGTAGTGGTACTTCGAGTACTCGATCCAGTTCATAACATCCGCATTGGCACAGATTATTAACTATTAATAAAATGTCATTGGAGACATAAAACTAGGTATTCACTTGCCGGCTGTGAAGGTTTAATGTAAATTTGAAGCTTAATTAAGGCAAAAAATCGACAGGTTTAGATAAAATACAACTTCAGGGATTTAAATCTAATATTAGATGTTTAGTATATCTTCGGAAAGAATTTGGCTAATATTCTACCTGCTTACACCCGTACCTGCACGTAGACTTCTAAGCTTACTATAGAGTAACTCTTATTAGGGTATGCAGTGCTTACAAGTATGGTGTGCACTTCACTGACCGGGACTATTCACAAGGAGTTTCTAAAGTTGGTGAAAATATTTTTATCCCAATTAAATAATTTGAAAAATAAATTATAATTGATTACTTCTATTATCACCAGTAAAATGAAATGCTTAATGAAAAGCATTATAATAATAAACAAAAGAGCAATTTTTGTAACATCTGTTACGGCTTTATCTGTGGTTAAAATGGCATTTCAATTTTAAACAAGAACGTAAAATCCTTGGTTGAGGTCGACGTAACCGTGCCTTTCTATAGTTTTTTTAACTGCCTTAATTCTTTTTAAAATCTGTAGCATGAAACAAGCGACATTAAGAACGATCTGAAGTTAAGGCGATTAGGTAAACTTTCAAGATAAATTCAGAATTCAAAAATCTGAGTAGAGTAAATTAAAAAAATACTCAACGAGACTTATTAAGTAGATATAGGACAAATACAACTTTAAAACGCATCTAGTTTATTTAAGAATGTGCTGTGTGGCCTAGAATAGTGCCACCCCTCTCATCTCATGGGTAGTTGTAAGAGTCGACGAAGAGAATTCCTACCGGGTGATGGGCAGCAGCGTCATCCTGCGTACTAGCTTGAACTTGCTATCACCGATCCGCCTGCCCAGAGTGGTGATCATGGGCAGATATAATGTCATCTATTGGAGAGGTCAATGGTCAGAGGTGGATTTTATAAGGCTGATATGATAATTATTGCAAGAGTAGTTTAAGAAATGAAGACTAGTTAAGAAATGAGGACTAGACGAAACCGCAAAACTTTGGAAAATCGGATCATTTTGAAAAAAAAAACACACTTGAGTGAAAACCTATCCCTTTTAAACCCAGTTTTTTGTCATTTACGAGCTCTGTGCGGTATAATCTTGGTAGAGATCCAAGGAGGATACTTATAAAATTTATCGTCCAGGATTGCTCCTGTCATAAAAATCGCTTGTTTGTTCAATTTTAACGTAAATGCATAAGGTTGGCTTGCACAACAATTCTTAACTTGATTTAAGTAAGTAATGGATTTAAATTATATATACATACATGACCAATGCTGAAACAAGTGTTCAACTTGTTTAAAAATTAGAGAGACACGGCATGTTTTAAATAGATTTGCTTTAATCATGACTAGTGACCGTTGTGCAGGTCACTTTAGAATAGGTTATGCCTGTAACTCCAAAGGATAGACTTTATTATTAATTATATTTTAAATTGAATTTCCAAGCGACTCGCCTTAACTGGTGTAGGTCGACAGGAAATAGAGATAACCGCGGTTCCAACTAGCAATGTCGGTCTATAATTACTGTTTCTTATTGTTTACTAAACAATGCAATCATAAGCCGCTAACTAATACTGGTCCTATTACAATTTTGTGCCTTTTGTTCGTTTTTTTAAGGTCAGAATTTGATATTTTCAATTTAATCTTGGCGTTATCGCAGTCCTTTATTATGAATTTAATTACCTTTTACAAGAGTCGAGATATATCGAGAGTTTCTTACAATTGGGTAAAGTCCTCCCTTCACTTTGACGAATATCTTATATCTTTGTAATAATTAAAGGATCATATTTAACGTGTCTTCAAAATTAATAAATTGCCAACCTAACCTAACCTTTTTGTACATCAAAAATACTGATTGAGCACCTAATCACCTATTAGATGCTCACTCAGTATTTTTGATGATCAAAAAAGCTTTTTTTAGAGGTTTAGTTTATTATATTCCATAATTAAATATTTACTTTTATTTCTTTACGTGCATACATAATTTCTCACCTCATTAAGCCTTGGCCATTTAGGGGTGGGCATTTGTTTTTTTATAAAGTTTGTACTACTGAATCGCTGATAGAAGCATACATTAATTCACGCCTATTTCCCCGAAGGGGTAGGCAGAGGCATATTATACGCCAACGCTTCGCCAATTATATAGTTGGTCCCACCAGATGGCGAGCCAATTGCCGCTTACCGGACACTGTTATGTTCGCCAGAGCCTCGTCGGTTGATCGGCAGGTGCACTACTTGCAGGTGAGGTTGGCTTGGGCTACTTTGGTCTTGATAGGAACCTTATACACCCACTAACTAAACTAAACAATAAATTTTAAAAAATAAATAATCTATCTATCTAAAAGCACATAGGTATTACTATTATTTAAATTAAGGAGAGTTAACTCACTATGGCCGGAGCTTGCTTCGATAAAAAAGTTAGCAAGATATTTTGGCATGGTTGTGTCCCGCCGAATACACACACAGAAGAAAAGTTATTTATCTTCTTATACTTTCTATTCTCCGCTAATCTCAGCTAATTATCATCCCACTACAATGCTCAGACTGAGAGAGAAGAGTGCTCAATGTGAGAGAAGGCTCTCACAATCCAATTTGATTGTAATTCAGGTTAATGCGGAATAGCGTTGGTTCTTTTTATTATTTTGTCTTAATATTTAACAATTAACGACATTTTTATTTATATAGACATAAAGGAATTCCAAGTTGTAAGGTTCATCGTCTGCTCACCATCAATTAGAATATAGTCATTTTGACGACTCATGTAAGCCGTCTTCGGGTATTCAGTACATGTATTAATAAATCTGGCAATCAGGCTTTTTTTTGGTTGGAAAATCATCAAATGAGCTTTCCTCGTAGTGGGTGGAGCGGGAGGGTGTGTCAGACTCCTACTGACTAAAAAGTAAAAACCATCCTTGTTCTATTGATCCTGCTACGTACCGAGGCCGCGGTAACCTTTTCAAACAGTCCCGCAACTTTTTCAGGCTTACATCATTCATTGTCATAAAACAATAGCAGCCTTGGATCAAAATTTGAATTACCGTGTCGGTCGTTACACATGTAAACCAGTCTTATGTGAATTACCGCGTATAAACCAGTCTGCTTAAGTAATCCATGTCACTAGCCGATACTCATATGAATTTAGAAATAAAACGCAAATTGATATGCAATTTTAAGCCGAGTCTAGATTTCAAATACCCTTACTACCATGAAATCTTACACTTCGACTTCTATGCGTTTAGGTTTCTTATTGCGAAACTTACACATTTCCTTATAATTGTTCAGTAAAACTGTCTATGTATTTACTTCCATTTCATGCAATACTAACCTCATAACTAGTGCACTGCAGAAAGAAATAAACTCTTTGCGCATAGTGTTAAATCATACATTTCAGTGTAAACTTTCGTCTTGACTTTAGTTACTATATTGCAAACTTAATTCGTGTCGATAGCAAGGTCAGGATTAACTTATCGATTGTTCTCTTTGTGACAGAGATATAATATAGTTAAGCGTAGCTTAACGACTACCACCACATTTAGTGATAACCGGGACCAACAACGATATCAAATGCCACACATCACACACACACACACAAACGGTCACCCATTCAAGGACTGACCTCTGTAAACTCTGTTTTACTTCGGTAATCGTTTCCGACCACCTAGCTCCGCCGAGCTACGAGCTCTTCAGCGAAACTACAAGCGCCCGTTCTATAATTAAAAAAAATAAAATAGCATATTTAAAAAAAATAACACCTTTTTCATGTATTTGTACCCATAATAACGACTTGTCATTATTAGTAAGAAGAACTAAAATTTAGTCAACTAAGCACCTGTTAGATAACGATTACTTAATACCATTGTTCGTACACTTACGGAAGGAAACTTAACGTTGATATGTTAAGAGTTTTAATTGCCCCCCATAACGCTAACGTAACGATTATGTCAACTGCAGTCGACATATTTCGGTTATGTAAGTTCACCTGAGAGTGCTTTCTTGAGATAGGTTGCTGTCACAGTTTAAATGTAATGTTGTGATCAAGTGTAACGTTATATGTCATTTGTGTGTTGACAGACGACTGCGTAGAGACAGGTTGCTATGTTAGTTTTCCGAAGAACGTTTCAATTTAGTCCAAAATAATCGTTAAGATATTTATTTGGTTATAAAATATAATATTCATTTTATTTTATATTTTTATAGTTTAGTTCTTTAAATGTATCAAAATAATAAAATTTCTTATTGCCGCTTTCTTCCTATCAATAGATTTTCACTCTGAGCGATGCTGAGTCGCCTGCATCCATCTTGATTTTATCCTACACAGAATTATATAATTTCGTTAGCTACATTCTTCTCGATAGATTTTAAGGTGCGGGAGTGGTAGGCAGTAACACTAGATAAGATGACATTGCAGACAATCCATTCTACTGAATGCTGATATGTAAAGGTCGACATTGTAAATAATTAAGAATCAGAGGATGAGAAATGAGATATCATACTAAAAAAAATAATAAGACATCTTATATGTCATGTCATAACGAGAATCACATCACGACCTTTGACAAAGTCATGATGTAAAACCGGTCTAGTTAAATAATAAAAGCCCGTCGTATAACTTTGTCAAGGCAGCTTTCGAACTAATGAAAATGGAGTGGAGCCGCCCCCGCCTGCAGTTGTGAACAAACGAATTCCTTTCGTCCTTTCGCCCATTACGCAATTTGACACAGCCTTATCGATTGCTTTAACAATAATTTATGCCGTCTACAATGTAACTTCAACTATATTCCTTAACTACAACGGTTAATTTTAAGTTTATTGTTTTCAAGGCGATAAAAGTATCGACACACGAGTCGCGTGGCGTTAGCAGAGCGTTTTAAAAGCGGTAGCGGATAATAAAGACCGTGCAATAACTAAAATTCAACGTGATTAAACTAGTGAGCTGATTCTAGGACCTTAGCGGAAGTCTAGGGAACAACCGAAATATTGCTAAGATATGATGATATTATTAATTTGTGGTTTCAATTGATAACACAGAAGAGCTCATAGCTCCGCGAGACAATAATTTCGGAAACAATACTCCGAGCCAAGCAGCAGCTGCACACACACATGCTACAAACATCGACAATAGATAAATGGATTCATCTAGTAGGATAATTGAAATAAATAAATAACAAAATAAGACTACATTAAATATAATTTCAGCAATGGACAGCAATCGGCATACTAATTGAAGATATGAGCTGATAATAAAATTATTAAGCATTGTTTGATAAAAACTATAGCGATGGATTTTTGAATGACTTTGAAAACTATTTGTTAGATAAATCAAATCTCGCCCGTGCTAGCGTTTCACACGTTTATGGTGAGCCGTTGCTTTGAGTATGTGAGACTAAATGCTTAAGGCTTGTGCCATTGTCTGGGAATGGCTTTCTAATGAAATGACAGCTAATTCCATTCAAATGCTTTTGAGATTAATCTGTATAATGTAATACTTTAAATGTTATTCACGCCAGAATTTGTAGTGGTATCTTTGTACATCATACTTAATAAATTTCATGGTTATGCTGTTGTTATTATTTTGTATTTGCTTAGCGTCTTTTAAACTCTAAATAATTCAACTATTCTTGTAGTTTAGAAGCTGAAAATCGATAAATATCCTGTTTGTCAGTCTATTCCTTAAGAGAAGGCATAATAAAATTATTATATGTGTTGTATATTGACTTATTTGTATATTTATTGAAATATATCTACAAATGTATTTATTAATTTATGCATTTTCTAAATATTTTTTGACTTACTTTTTATATAAAAAGTATATACTCTAAAATAGGTTGTAATCAAAATGTACCTTTTATAATTATGTCAAGTTCAAATTGCCAACTGCAGTCTGGTTGCATTAAAAAATACACTTAAATCATTAAGCACGATAATCAACACTTAACGGTTACCAAACGGATCACGATTAACTTTCAAGCAAGCTCATCTTGTTATAATTGTACAAAAAAAACTTGCATAACAGTCATTAAGTTATTAAGCAGAGGAAAAGGCCCGACCAGTGGGCCAATCAAAGGAGACGTTGCTTCATAATCATCCATAGACATGAAATTGATTCACGAGTTGATTGATTTTTGCAATTCGACCACGATCTGTTTCGTATTCCTAAAGTTCAATTAGCTAGAATCTATATTCGATGAGGTTGCGAAGGATTTGCGCGAGTTCCAGGTCTATAACTGGCTAAATGGAGATACTTTCTGTTGGTTTCTTAAGTAGGTAACTATATCTGGGACTTCTTGGCGGGAAAGTGAAGCGTCATGTCTGCAGTTTTGTTTTATTTTCTAAAATTTGTGATATTTCGAACATTAATGTGTAATAACGGTGGATTATTAACCGTTAAGTGTTTGTGAACGTTCATGAGTGTTGGTAAATGAAATAAAATAGGGCAACATCACTTTTCAAATTCTCTCAAAAAGTCCATGTGAGATCACAGTATTAGTACCGCATCTTTACTGAGGACTCAAGAGGGGCTTAGAGGGAGGGCATCTCATTTACCATTTATCATCTCTATCACCACTCATTCTCATTTACTATAATTTATATGTTATTAATATATATCTTACTTGACACTGGCTAAATGTGCTAAACGCAGGAAGCCATTATTTAAAACAAACCAAAAAAAATATATCTGCTCTAATAATGCTATGTCTTCAGCGATCTGCGTCATGAACGTTCCAATGCTGAGTTCCACGGTCTCCTCTCACAAACTAAGGTGACGGTGTCGTAATGCGCATTGGCAGAGGCTGGTTGGTAGCGTCCTGCTTTGATATTATCTAGATTAATGCCTTTAATTTGTCTTAAATACTACATAAAGTGATAGATAACCGACACTCACAGTTCAACGTGCCCTGACCGTAACCGTGCTTTGTTTAATTTAAGAAGAATTAATTATGGAAGTGCCACCCGCTCTCATTTCACGCGGAGTCGTAAGAGTCGGCGAAAAGAAATCCTACCAGAGGGCTTCAGCGTCATCCTGCGTACTAGCTTGAACGGCGATCACCAACCCGCCTGCCCAGCTTGGTGATTATGAGCAGATATCCCTTAATATTTATATATTTGGGAGGCTAATATCATTATAATATTGGGGAGCCTATTGGGGAGGCTAATATCAAGCAGTGGACTTTATAAAGCTGATATGATCAACCAAGAAAGGAAGTATTTAGGTGATACTCCAATACGGGAAATCAATGCGTGTTGACAGAGACCAGTGTGCCGTTCAGGTCCGTCCAGGTCCAGGTACTTTTCGGTGGCATGTTCGTGTTCCACGAGCACCCCAAAGATATGCACACTGAGGGGCCCCTAGGCAGGGGCTAAGCTTGCCGGGGTTGCGGGACTGTTCGAAAGGGTTACCCCGGCCTTGGTATTACAAGCTCAAGAAGGAACATGGATGGTTTTTAGACACTATAAGTCTGACACACCCTTCCGCTTCTCCCACAGCGGAAGAGGGTCTCTGGATGAATTTCCATCCAAAAAAAAGAAAGGTGTTAGTACTCTCCAAGCCGCCCAATAGGACCAATTCGTCTCGACCACTAATAGTAAATAACCGGGACCAACAGCTTAACGTGCCTTCTACCAATAGCTTAACTTCAAACTCAGCATACCATATCCTTGCATTATCCCGGTGCCCCTACATTTTAGCTCAGAGACCAGGGTCTGCTCAGTGGGTAAACCGAGACTCTCTGAATCTAAGGGTCTCACTACTCGCCACTGGCTATTGCCGCTCACTTGTTTTTGTTATTAATGTGGAAGTGAAAATCAAACCAGAGCCTGCTCACTGGGGAACCCGAGACCCTCTGAATTTGAAGGCCTCGCCACTGAGTTATTGCGGCTTACATATTTTTTTCATTAATCTGTAAGTGAAAACCAATAAAGGCCGTCGGCTTTCTTTTGTTCAATTGCCTTGCTTAAAATTGTAAGAAATAAGTTAGTACACATATAAATGATAACTGCCATAACATTAACAAACCATAATTACTTTCATACGGTCCTTGAAATTCACAAAGCTCACGAGACTCGTTATATCACGAACTACAAGCGTATTGTTTATTACATTTCACAATAACAGTTCACAATGCATTCTCCCAAGCCATACGTTTCAATTTACGCAACACGATGATGGTCAAAGCTTAGGTTGTAAAATTATCGTCTGTTGCTTTAAGGATGTATAATTTAGGTGATTATATAGTTATGTAAATGTCAATAAGTAGAATAGTATTATTGTGTGTTCTGTTATGTTATTATAGAGTTTCAGATCTATTTTGTAAAGAAACGAAATCCTAACTTAACTAAATAAATCTTCGAAATATGGTTATTGCATAAATTTATTTATTTAACAATTAATGCCCATAAGGAACATACACAAAGATAGAAGTTATGAAAGATATGTACAACGGCACTGCTTATCCCTAAAAGGAATTTATTCCAGCAGACCGAAAAAAGGAAAATTCATATACAAAGTAGACACGTGCACAAAATACGTAACAAAACAAACTAAAATAAAACAACAATAAAAAACTAAAATCAAACAATAACATACTAAAATTAAACAATTAGACAAAAAGGTACAGCAGAAGTTTCTTTAGCATACGTGATTCGAGATGTTTCTTGAGGCATTCTTCTCAATCTCGTTGCCTTTTAGAAACGGACAACCCCCTTCCCTTAGAATCACGACAGGCATCTTGAGAAAAAACCACAACAGACAGATAAACTAACAATCCTTGAAAAAATGTGACAAAGAATCCATTTTGGTTTTATTTCTTGGTACCGCTCTTTATTTGTGTTCATAGAGTTCATTTTCATTGTTGTTAAAAAAAATATTGAATTTCCATTTTGTTCGTAATAATTTGACGAATCTGAATGATCCTGTTGATCTTATAGACAATATTATTTGTGTCAAGATAATACAATAACTGAATTCATAATCATTATCTTCTTAACGTCTGACCATTGAGACCGAGTCTTCGTCTATTAGGGCATCTCACTTGGCTTAACGACTACCACATATAGCGATTACCGAGCTTATGGTTTAAAGTGCCTTCCCAAGCACTCGATATTGAATGCCATACACACTGTCATCCATTTAAGGAACGGACCGTCTAGTTTTACAAGAGTGCTTCCAATTATTAATAATACGAGGACTTCACTATTATTGTCTCAGATTTGATTCGTAGATTCATGATGTTACCAATGTTTACAAGCTGCGTCAACAGGTATGCTATAATGTCCCGTATGCTATAGAAACTGCTATTGTCATGGCATAAAAAGTAACACAACTCAACGATAGAAATTCTCATTACAAGTCATAAACTAGGAAGGCCTCAAAAATCCTCATTAAACCGCAATTACCCCGCGGTCTCTCTAGGAGTTATGCGGCATCCGTTCCTTTGAATTAGCATCATACATTAGTCTTAACAACGTTACAAATCTACGATAACTATTTCCCATCATATGTAACGTAAATTTTTTATTTAAGTCGGGAACAAAATGTCTTTCCGCACTGCCTCCCGGCCCAAGGGGGACCGAGAGGGGAGTATCTCAGATGTACCTACTGTAACTATGCTTTACAACCAACGTCATGGTATAAAGAAGTAACACGTCGTAACAATAACAAATTCTCATTAAAAGCCATAAACTAGGAAGGCCTCGTAAACCGCAACTGCCTCGCGGTCACCCTATGAGGCATGCGGCGTATCTTCTTTAGAATAACGCTTAAACAAACATAGCCGAAGGTAACGCGAAGTTTTGTAGAGAAAACCAGTTTTTGCGGAAACATGACTAACATTAAAATGATCTTGAACTCTGTGTCATACTGGCTGGTTAACGTCAAAAGGTGGTTTATTTTCTTCCTTTTATATCTACCGGTAATTATTTTATTTTCTTATAGTTTTATGCTTGGTTTTTAATGACGCTAATAATGTTAATACCTAGAACTTCCTAGACTATAAGTACTTAGACTTCTACGTTTTACTGTGGTGCTACTATAGTGGTTCAAATGCTCGTTATGACACTAGGGTTTAAATCCCGCCTAGAGTTTGGTTGGTGGTAGGATTTTATTTTATTTTATTTTATTTATTTATTTAAACTTTATCGCGAAAATTAAAATTAAAATGTACAAAAGGCGAACTTAATGCTGCAAGGCATTCTCTACCAGTTAACCTTTGGGTTAGCAGAAAAGTATGAGGCAGTACGAATAAGAAAACATAATAAGCTTACATAGAATTAAATATTTTCCTGTGTTCTATTGGCAATTTCATAACGCGAATATGCTTTTGCCTGGCGATAGTCAAGAGATTATGTGGGACTGACCTACCTACTAAAACCCAGCGGTTCTCTGTTTATCGCTTGTAAAAAGCTCCGAAACGGCTAGCGACTATCCTTATTCTTGTCGCCATATTGGTTTCCATTGTTGCTTTTCGTTAGGGCAATTTGTATTCTCCAAACTAATCTCGTAGTCGCTATCCTGCTCTACCCAGGAATTATATTACGTTAATATGAAGGAAAAGATTTTCTTTCTAAATTATTTATCGATTTAAATAATATATAATCATAATAAAGCTTTGTCTATTGAAGTTCTAGCTATAATCTAAAAATCTTTATTACACTATGAAATGCAATAGAGATTGAGTTCGCTTTTTGGCGGCTGGCATCCTGTTTGTAAAAAGTGTCGAGAATGTAACAGACGTGTCCAGAAATTACCATTAAACAATTATTTTTTTTAACTAACCAAAACCACCTTACATTTTTACGCCCTAATTAAGTAGTTAGGGCCGAGCTTTATGAAACTTTAAATGAAAAATGCTTAAGCCTTAAGCTAAGGACATACGAAGTTAGCTTTTTAACCTGAAAAATGCATGGTTCGGATATAATACAGTTAACTACAGGTAGGGCGACAGGTTGTAAAAATATAAGTAAGAAAGTGTCCTTCATAACTGTTAATTAGGAGAACGCTCAATAATAATACCCATAAATCCCATAATAAACACCTGGCATTAAATCAATTCGTTAAGTAGTTTACTTCAAATAAATTACATAACTTATTACTGATATTTATCATCAATTACATGTAGTAATTTACAGCTAAATTATAAAGCTCTGAACTTATCAGATTAATGAGTGATGGACATGAATATTATTTCACAACATCTATAGCGAAGAGCACATACTCTCTCAAAGCAAACTGCTAATGTTCAAAGGTTTTTCACACGAACACTATAATTTGTGCGTCCATTGAAATATCACCAACCTTGGGGCTTAAAGAGCGATAAAGTGAAAAAATACAGATAATTTTACGCATATTACAACCAATAAAACTATTGAGATCAATGAGAAGAAAACTTTATAGTGTACAGAATGCGATGCAAACGGATTTGGCGCGAAAGTATGACATTCGGTGTACCTCCATCTTGTTTGACGGCCATGTTGATTCGACCTTGCTCCAGAAACGCACCGGTTTGTTTCGCAACACGACCGGTGGGAAAATTCGTGTTTCTATCGATTTGCATTGCGATTCACCGTGTTTTGACATGTAAAAACCGATTTTGGGATATGATGAAAGTAAAGTTTTACTCTTACACATAGTTGGACGTAGTTATGCTACAACGTTCCAATCCACATGCAGGTCGAACTGAGTAAATCACGTTTTTATAATTTTGTGGTACGCTTTTTTTTGGTAGCGATTACAACTAAGTAGTATGTATCACTTAAACTAAATAAATAAACATTATTTTATTATATACTTGTCATTAAAATTTATTAATATTTCTCATACAAATTATAAAAAAATGGACTTGGAACGTTTTTGAAAAAAGGTTTTTTGTATGGAAGTAGCTTTTAACTTAATTTGCAAAAACGATCCAATATCTGAAAACTGGTATATTTTGGCAGTTAATATATATTTTTTCTAAAACATAAGTATAACAATGAAACAACATTATTACAAAAATATTTATTAAGAAATAGTTGTATCAAAGCATGAAAAATCATCACAATTTATTCATCATCCAGATCGAAATCCAGCTCCTTACCAAATCCATCGACATCGTCAATGGCGTCATTAGACGCTTTCAATGTTTTATAAAAACTAAGGCAATCTGCTGGAATAAACTTGTAAACCGATCGTAAATCAGCCAATTTAGCTGGAGCAATGGGTTTCCCGTTAGGCCATAACTGTTTCAGATCAGATCTATGTATAGTCGAAATCTCTCCTTTTGTCGTTTTTTTAATGTTAAGTTCGTTATAATCCTCATCAAGGGACGTTTTCATAAAAATTGAATATAATCTAGCTTTTTCGATCTTTATCTCCTTTGTCAGCAGCCAGTTTATTGTACTTTTATCTATGAATTTCTTACGATTTATTATATTTTTCTCAATATTTTCAGTGCTATAAAAGTCATTTTTGTCCATTCTATATACTTGAAATGGTTTTTTTTTTCTGGCATTTTTCATAATTTCTATATATTCGTCAGCTGTATAAACACGCTGTTGCTTTTTAAGCGCAGTTTCAATTTTTGAAAAATCGGTATCGTTAGGTAAAAAACTATGCCCTGACTCAAGATACCGAAAAGTTATCGTTTTTAATGTAGAATGGGAGTCTAAGATAACCTTCAACATTAAAACAATTTTAATGTTTCGGTTCTGTCCACCGCAACAATCACTCCATAGTATGAGATGTTCTATAGTAGGAGGTAGTTTCTTTTCAATATATTTGGCAAGGCATGATCCTACTTCCTGAGCGCCTCTTCCGGCTTCACCTTCCACCCAAACATAACAGTGCCCTACATCATCTGATGCTGAATGTATACCGCTATTATATAGCCAAAGCTGACGTTTATAAAAAAATAAGTTTGTCGGTATACGAGGCAGGGGCAAAGTTTTTTCGAGATCAAATGATAAGCATTCTATGTTTGGGGTATTTTGTGCAGTTTCAAAGTCGCATTTCATCTGTTCCCTCATTTTTTGTGCCTTCTCTAAATGTAACGATTTCTCAGCCTCTACTTTTGTTTTTTCTGATCCACTAGTGTTTTGTAATTGCACCGCAAACAAATCACACTTATTGCACGTTTAATGTTATTCAGTCCAAAACGAATTAAAACAGTACGATCCAAATGAATTGTCACTTTTTAAGATTTAAAATTGTTATTTTTAAAACGTTCCAAGTTGATTGGATCATTATTTTTATTTTGTTCAGTCTAAAACGAAATAAAATAGTACGATCCAAATGGAATGTCACTTTTTAAGATTTAAAATTAGTTATTTTTAAAACGTTTCAAGATGATTGGATCCTTATTTTTATTGCATTCAGTCCAAAACGGATTAAAACAGTACGATCCAAATGTAATGTTACTTTATAAGATTATAATTAGATCTTTTGGTTCGTTTTATCATTTAGACCGCTTAATTATTTCAATAGTTATTGACGTAAGAGAGTCAGTGTCTTCAGCACTAGATAGGACTATCCAAAATACCTAGCTTGGGCTCAAAAACTCAATTTTGACCACCTTGTGGATTGGAACGTTGTAGCATAACTACGTCCAGTTGAGTGTTAGAGAACATTGTGGCTTAACGTAAGATTATGTTAAATTCACAGATATTATTATACATTAATATTTTAAATTTAAGTGCAATTTATCCCATTACTAATATAATTCAGACTTAATGTCTAAAAGCTTCTATAAGAAGTTTGTTTTGTTACTCAACAATGGATAAACCGTTTAAAGGATTTCAATTGGCTTGGTATCGTTTACGATTTTGTCCGTACGTACATTTATATACAGTTAACCGTGTCGATACATAATTTATTTCTTACGAATAGTAATTTATTATCCCTTACGACTTGTGTTTCACAATTTAGTTCCCTCCTACTGAACTACGATTGTCACCAGGCATTGTAGTCAAACTGAGCTGAAGATCGTGCTTAGGGGCGTGTAATTGGAGAGTCCTCTGACAGCAGTGGATCACAATGGTTTGACGAAGTTGATGAAAATGATGATTGATACTAATTCTAACTTAAACGTACTACATCTCAAAAGTTACTCTTTGAACGCTGTGTAAAAAGAGTTTTAGTAATCTCTCTCTCTTTTTCTCTCTCTCTCAAACAACCTAAACGACATTTTTGTAACTGACAAGAGAAAAACCAAACTAGACGATTTTCTTGCCCGTTCTTTTACAATCAATTGGCGCGTAAAATTTTAAGGTTGACTTTCATATAACCCTATTGAGCCAAACTTGATTAAATGCTTTTGACTTTAGCTTTGACTTTGATTAGTTCCTACATCACTTTGGCCCCCAACTCATTGTGTAGGCAGAATCTGTCACTATAGTACTATTGAGATCAGGTTATTATAAACAATACAACTGAGTAAGATTTCTTAATATTTATAGTAATACATTTCCATTAGTACTAAACACGACTACAGCAAATTAGCCAGTGTTGCCAATACGATCATATAGCAAAAGTAATATACATTATAATGCCTATGATTAAATTTATAATCTAATAAGTACACTCGTTCGAACGAACTACGCTCGACACTTGGCACTAACCTTAGCAGCCAATCCGCATAGTGGAGTATGACCCATATCTATCACAGCGTGGTTCGTGAAAGGAAGCCCGTAGTGATATGATGATGACCTAACCTTCACATCCTTTATCACAGAGGTAGAATCCTTTGATCACATACTCAAAACATAAATTTAAAATCGTTTGCAAGATCCATTCGACCGAATATAAACAATCACTGAGTCTGAAATACTGGGCTATAATTCTATATTATCTTTAAAGTCCTTGAAAAAGGCAGTTCCTTTCATTGTGGTAATAACTGCAGTCCAAGCATTGTTCTTTGGGACATTGTTTAAACTGAGTATGCATTCTCGCGTTCAAATTGTGTATTTGCATACAAACGATATTGTCGGGTAGGATGTCCTATATTATGTAAAACTTTATCACCTTACGTTGTAAGTAAAGAGTTCTGCACGACTGACTACGTTTATGCCTTCTCCTGTAACCATAAGTGTGCACAAAGATAAAAAAAAAAGAATATGTAGTCTGTATCTCTAGTTGAACAGGTGGTCGCAATAAGTTTTATTCAGCAAAGTTAAGGGTATGCAGTGCTTTTTGCTTGTACGATGTGCACGCCACTGTCTGTAATAGGTTTTAACATACATACATACATACATTCACGCCTGTTTCCCCGACGGGGTAGGCAGAGGCATATTATACGCCCACAATTCGTCAATTATATAGTTGGTCCCACGTTATAGGTGGCGAGCCTATTGCCGCTTACCGGGCACCCGTTGATCGGCAGGTGCACCACTTGCAGGTGAGGTTGGCTTGGGCTCCTTAGGTTTTGGTAGGATCCCTATACACCATATACCCTATACATAGGTATTAAGTACATTTATAATGGATTATTTCTGTCGTAGGTTCACCGCTGGGGTGCACCTTGGAGTTTGCTGGGTGGAGCCATTATATAAACGTGATGGTTGAGGCTGGCAGCGGTTGGAGGCGAAAAGCTGAAGATAGAGCTTCGTGAACCATTCATTGGGAAGAGATAAGTGCAGCAGTCGACGAAGATAGGGGTTCATCCATAAATTACCTCACACGAATTCCGTAATTTTTTGACCCCCCCTCCGTCCTTGTCACAGCTGGTCACACTTGTGAGACTCCCTCCTCCTCAGTGTGATGTCACATATTTGCAATTATGCATATGTGCAATTGCACAGCGATAAATAATTACATCAAAACACCATTTACAAAATTTTCATAGGACCTAGATTTTGAAATGTGACGTCACGAAATTTAGGATCCCTCCCATCCCCTTGTCACACCATGTCACATTTTGTTGACCCCTGCCCATCCCCTTAACTTATGATATTCAAGTCGCTTGAAAGTCTGTTCGAGGCTTTTCCAATCTAATTTCAGTAGTCATTCTGCAGGGATACAGGAAACATACCTGCTTGGTTGAGTGTGTATTTATATGACATTAAATATCAAGCTCTTCGTGTTGAGGATGGCTCATTAAACAGTTGGTCTAAATCTATTGGGTAATTTCAAAAGTTTTTGTAGCAAGACGCTCTATACTATCCGATAATACACACTGAATCCGCTTAGTGGATTATGATCTAAATCCTTTTGACCTTGTTCTGACTATATCCGGCTGCGTTGAGATGATTAAATCGACAGGTAAGACACTAGACTATGACTGACAATAGACTATGTCTGACAATAGACTATGTCTGACAATAGACTATGTCTGACAATAGACCATGTCTGACAATATACTATATTTGACAATAGACTATGTCTGACAATAGGCTATGTCTGATAATAGACTATGTCTGACTATAGACTATGTCTGCCCATAGACTATGTCTGATAATAAGCATCGTATTAGCCTTAAAAAGACAAAAACATTGGCCTCCTCAATAGATTATATTATATTGTGTGTGTTAGCCCACACTGGGCAGGCGGGTTGGTGATCGCAGTTCAAGCCAGTACGCAGGACGACGCTGCTGCCCACCATCCGATAGGATTTCTTCGTCGACTCCTACTACTCCCCGTAAGATGAAAGGGGCTGGCACTATTCTAGACCGGTATCACACGATCTCAATTGCTCTAAACAAATCACTGTGATGACTTCACAGAAAGTTAAATTATTACAATCATGCGATTGAAAGGTCAAATTAACACTGCCAATGTATGACCGTAACAGATAATATTATAATTTGACAAGTGACATTTAAGTATACGCCGGAAACATGAAGAGCGCATATTAATGCATTTACATAACCGCTTTCTATTGTTCATTGTTGTGATGGGAATAAGTAGGTATCTTGTTACATTTCTTGTTGAGGAATGTTATTCTTGTAACATGTTATGTAAGTGTTATAATCAAAATGTTAACATAATCTAAGTCCATTAACGTCCCTCTACTTTTCTAGAGTAAGCAAGCTGAAGTGGCAGCGCACATAGCACGATGAACTGACGGCTGTTGGGGCAGAAAAAAGTCCTACAATGGAGACCTTTCGACAGAAATCCAAGTACCTAGGATGTCCGCATGACACTTCGAAACGCATACGATTTATTGCCATAATTTCAAAAGACATAAATCATATGACATAAAGATCCAAAAGCATAATATCCTTTTTCATAACATATAACTACGTATAACCATAATAATATAGAGTTGATGAAAGGCATAATTATAAAAGTCATAATCATATAAATCTATATTTTCATTTGCCATTTTTTTATAAGGCATACTTTGAAACGGAGCTTACTTCTCTTTTTTGGGTTAGGTTGAGGGGTTTTTTTCTTACCATTAAAAAGTATTTTCTTATAATAGTCATATATAATATACCCACCTGACTATTATTATTTTTAATTATTATAAATAATAATAAGTATAATTCAGTATATTTATGCCCAACAAAAAATATGCCTTTCATTACCTATGCTTATCTAAATTATGCCTTTTAATAATTCAGCGTTTCAAAAATCGGCGATATGATGTTATGCGTTATAACGTTATGCTTAATATATGTTTATCCGTTATTTAGATCCATTACACAAGTTCATAATTATCAGAATATAAAAATTTATTTATATTGGGTTACTACAAGAATTTGTACAGTCAGATCAGGATGTCAATGTCCTGACAGCCGACATAAAGGGGCATTGTAACCCAAATACAGCGCCGCCGGCGCATACCACTACGCGCGATAGTATCTGTACGACATTGTTTCCGACTAATGATTTGAATAATTTAACACGTATCAGTGTACGCTACAGGCGGGTATGCCCGGAATTACATAAACGAGTGAACGGGATTTTGAATAGTCTGCAAGAATTAGTTATCTCATAAGACCTTTTTAAAAAGTCTTTTAAGATTAAGTCGTATTACAAAACATATTTCTTTATATGACGTCATAGTGTCCTGCCTGAAAGTAAGCAATCGATGCCGTCCAAAAAAATAGTATCAAAGAAATCGCGAAAATGAGGGTGCTTTATACCGTTTATCAAGCAGAGAATGTCCAAGGCCAAATGTTCTTACAGAGAAAAGACTGCACGATGACTTTGGCCGGCTTTAGACCGGTTGACCACCTCTGTGGGATTTAATATCCGGAGATATATAAAATCTGGTGTATAGGGATCCTACCAAGGTCTAAGGAGCCTTTGTTTTTTTTTTACTATCGTCTGTAAAAAAATGCTGCTTACGCACTGTCTCCCGGCCAAAAGGGGGAGACCGGGAGGGGGTGTGGGGCTCACTGCGGCAGACGCGACCACCGCAGTCCTACCCACTAAAAAACTTTAGAAGACGCCCACCGCTGTTGAAAAGGGGCGAGGCACCAGTGCCTGGGTTTGTAAGATCTAAGGAGCCTAAGCCAACCTCATCTGCAAGTGGTGCATCTGCCGATCAACGGACGAGGCTCTGGCGAACATAAAAGCTCCCAGTAGGCGGCAATAGGCTTGCCATCTATTACGTGGAACCAACAATATAACTGGTGAAATGTGGGCGTATAATATGCCTCTGCAAAACCTTTTCGGGGAAATAGGCGTGATATTATGTATGTACGTATGTATGTAGATACATAAATAAGTCAAGCATATTTGGTTGCGCCCTGTGGTTACATGATAATAATAAAAAAAACAATAGCAATCAACTACACAAACAAACGACTAGGCACCATAAATCTTAAAAAAGTGCGACATGATAAAAATCAGAAATATCATAAAACACATGCAACCTTGTCACCCTTTGACAACTGTATGCTAATAGCGAACGTTGCAAAAACCCCGTTTCCAGTCCCACAGTGAGAGAACAATGGACCGTTATCAACAATCGTGTTTGGGATGAAGATGTATGCTGTCCACACATTGTATGTTGCCCTAGGACTTGAATATTTAAGGCCCTTATAAATTCATGTGGACATTGCGGGAAAATGAGCGGAAGAGGATTGACGCCCTCGAAAAGTGGTGCTGGAGAAGAATGCTTGGAGTATCGTGGACGGAGTTTCGTACGAACGTCTCTATATTTGAAGAACTAGGTATCAAGCAGCGTCTGATCTCCATTGTGCAAGGTCGTATCCTTACCTTCTTTGGGCACGTATCCCGACGTGGCGAGGATTCCATAGAGCGCCTAGTGGTACAGGGCAAAGTTGAAGGCACCCGAGCACGCGGAGCACGGATCAAATCAAAGCAGCCGTGGGTAGTGCTCTGCACGTGTGTACCAGGAAGGCCAACATCAGAGAGGAATGGCGGCGAGTTGTGGGGCGGGTAACTGCAACTGAAGTGACGACCACGACCACTCTGCCAAGAGTGTAACGACGAAGAAGAAGAATAAATTCATGCTTTTTGGTGGTTGCAAAACGCAATGTTTTTCAGAAAAATAATTAATTAATTCCGACGTTGCTTTGCGAAGATCTATAGTAAGCAATTGCAGGTCTGTAATATTTAAAATGAAAAGGCCCCTGGGGCTTCCAAGTTAAAAGTAAGTGATCGAATTACTACACGGAGGTCACTCTAAGATATCAGAAAAAATATACCGTAAAGCTTAAAATCTTGTAAATATTGATTAAGCATTAGAGTATTACGATATCCAATAAATAAGTTACTTAACACATATACAATAACATATATTACATAAATTATATAGTTCAAGTAAACCGTATCGCCAGCGATCCGCAGTGCCATAGTAAACTACGACAAGCTTAAATTACTTTATTGAAATATTTCAAAAAAGCTTTTGTTTAGTTGAAAGAGTCTTACTTTAATTATAAACAAGCTATTTTATACATTTTAACCTTAGATCACCATTTTAAGATTATGCAAATTTAGATTGAGATTAATTACTACTTATTATCTACTAAAAGCGTGCCGCATTTGACAACAGAAGAAAATAACAGTTTTATTTATATTATTGGATTATAAAAGAACTAATATTTAGGTAATTATGTAATATTTTTGTTTCTAAGACTTTAGGAAGTAATTGAACTTGAAGCGTTTTTAATGTCACGCAACTAAACTATTAAGACGTTTATTTGTAATTTAAAAAGTAACATTAAGTTTATTATCCATATTTCTTGTGGATATCTATATGTGTGTTTATTTTATAACCGTATACATGCATGCAGTGCATTGTTATAATATCAAGGACAGATTTGAGACATTACACTGCT
This sequence comes from Musotima nitidalis, assembly GCA_949126915.1. NCBI lineage: Eukaryota > Metazoa > Arthropoda > Insecta > Lepidoptera > Crambidae > Musotima > Musotima nitidalis. The sequence continues at coordinate 6,233,759 of OX421435.1, forward strand.
TCTATTGAACTATGGCAGTGCTCTCAATTCACCGATGGCTATCGTGTCATGACGTCACGCTGTTACGTTCGAGCTGCGCGCGCGGCGAAATCGAAAGTGGGGTCTGAGAACGAAAGTGGTAGAACTTGGAACTGTTTCTATGACATCGAGAATTGACTTCTACCGTTTCTTAGTCTTTATCGTGAACCTTAGTCATTATTTCAGCCATTTGATGTCCACTGCTGAACATAGGCCTCCCTAATAAATAGTTTGGCTCGGGACTCATTCCTGATTCCATTACCAACGGCCCTCTCTTCACACGTTCAAAATTCAAATTCATTTATTCAAGTTTGGCTCAAAAGACTTCTTATGAACGTCAAAACTTAAAAACTAGCGCGCCCATTCACTGCGGGCGGGAGCTTGATCGTAAAAGAACGGGCAAGAAAATCGTCAAGGTTAGTTTTTCCTCCCGCCAGTTACAAGAAAATGTACTTAGTAGTAAAACAATTTGACAAATCTACAAAAACCTGTGTTCTGCAGTCACAAGATTTAAAATAAAAGAAGAAAATAACTTTTTTTTTAAGTTATACGAGCATGATTACGAAGAAACATAGTAGACATGAGCAGACCAGTCACCACTGGCGGCACCCGTTCACGAGTATGACGCATGAACCAGTTCGAGGAGTGAAGTTCTTTGCAAGTTCTAAGACATGGCCAGTATGCATTTGCTTGCATCTCATTACAAATATTATTTGTTCATTTGACAGACCGCATGTATAAAAAAATAATTAGCGGAATTATCCTTTCATAGTTTATATCTCCCGGACACTCGTGTTAAACTCCTCTTAACCGGTTCATTGGTAACGTCAATATATTTTTTAAATCCTAACATGCGTATGTAAGGAGTCAGGGTAGCGATGGCTTCACGCGCGTTAACGAGATGACAGCTGACACTGAGGGGTCCCGGGTTGGGGCCAAGATTGACGTGATTGTTCTAAAGGTTTACCGCGGCCCCGGGTCATACCAGGCTCAAGACGGAACATGAATGGTTCTAGTCAGTAAAGATCTGATACACCCTTCGGCTCCACCCACAGCAGGAGACATTATTTAATGATTTTTCATTTAAAAAAAAAGTATAGCGACAGTTGTTAGGTAAGAGCCTAAAAAGCGAAAAAAAAATCGCTGGCATCAAAGTTACTAAATATTAGTCACATCCAATAAGGTTCCAGTAAAACCTTGGGATCGATGACCTCTCTTCACATTTTTTCCCACCAGAAGGCCGCCACCCGATCATATTGAAAAGTAATTAAATTTTCGGTACTATCTGATTCCGTCCTGTCCTTTACTTACGGAAATGAGTTAGCATTACCGATCTCAGATATAGCCCAATCAAAATGCCGTAGTCATTGTTCCAACGAGGTTGTATTTTAAGAACTTAATTTAAATTATTATTTAACTTTCATTGTAGTAATGTATATGGTTTCCGGCTTAGAATAGGATCTAGTTAATATCCGGTTGATTGTCTTGTATCTTTTCTCAAGTTTTTGTGGGTTTAAAACACTTGTGTAAAACTAATAAAAATAAACCAACTGCTGTCCTCTGCTGAACAAAGGCCACCAAAGAGTCCCAAGTACCGTCCCGGTCCTCTTCTGAATGCATCCACCCACTACCAGACCCCTTTCTCAAGCCCTAAATATATTCCTAATTTTGATTGTTGCATAAAAAGGCAGAGCAAAGATAGACCCATAGACTTCTGATTAGGATAGGGTCTTGGGTTCAAATCCTGGGGGCTCACCTATGGCTTTTTAAAGTTATATGCGTAATTATCACTTGCTTTGTGCCTCGGAAAGCACGTTAAGCCGTTGCTCCCGGCTGTCATGAACATCTATCGCAGTCGTTATTAGGAAATCAGTGCCTTCTAATATTCTGACAACTGGATTAACCATAGAACGACCCTGGGCCCTAGGCTTGAGTCTGGGGCGACCGGGATAATGTCTGGATATGATGATTGTTGCAACTAAATTGAATAAAAAACTAAAATAATTCATATACCTACTAATAGATTAACATTGCACAACGACATTAAATGAATATAATTCGATACAATACTATTATATTATACGTTTATAATATATATGGGTGTATATGGATCCTATTCACATCTAAAAGCCCAAGCCAACCTCTTTTGCAAGTGGTGCACCTGCTGATCAACAGACGAGGCTCTGGCGAACTTAACAGATCCCGGCGAACGGCAATAGACCTACAATGTAATTGGCGAAGTGTGGGCGTATAATATGCCTCTGCCTTTCCCCTTTGGGGAAATAGGCGTGAATGTATGTATGTATCATCAATAGGCATCAGAAAGGGTGTGGTCTATCAAAATCGTCATCAGAATTAAGTTTAAATTAGAAACAGTCGTAGAGCCTCTTTCAGTTGTCGTCATATGAGGAAGCATTTTTCTCAGAACAAATAATTATATGTCGCACAAACAAGATTCTCATGATTTTAGCAAAGCAATAAAATTGACTCACTGTGTTAAAATACTGATTGTTACTTATTACTTGTAATATTTTATTTGCGTCATAGCTATAAACTCTTGAGGAAACCGTCTGCTAAATGTATTACATTTTTAAAAAACAGCTAACATGCAGTAACGTAAAGAATGTGTAGGTAGCGGGGGGTAGTTCTTGCCAAAGGGGAAGATCTTCCACGGTCAACCGATTGCTTCTGAAATCTTCCGCGACGCGTTTGTACCTGCAGGTGTACGGGCTACGAGCCATGGCTCTTCCCCCGTGCTTCTTCTCAGGGGGCAACTACCTCCAGGCGCTGGATGCTTCACCGGGAATGCTTACAGCACCGCCCTCAGCGCGACAGGCACACCGGGATAGACACCGAAGTGAAGGCCAGCGAGCCGTCAGCGAGCAGGCGGTGACTTTGGCGGGTGGGTGACGGAAATGGGCGGGTGTGAGAGAGAGACGCTAAACTTAAATGCTTAACTAAATTTCTGCTGATCTAAGATAAATTTGATCCAAGCTTAATTTGATCTAAGCTGAATTTGATCTAAGCTAAATTTGATCTAAGCTAAATTTGAATTAAGCTAAATTTAATCTAAGCTAATTTTGATCTAAGTTAAATTTGCGTTAAGCTAAATTAGAATTAAAATTTAATTGTATTTCTGTCATTTGTCAAGGTGAAAGAGACACAATGATGTCTTAAACACATTTAGCTCTAATCAGAATTAAGTGTTCGTTCTGCAAAACAGCCTCATTACGTGATCTACTTAGTTTAGGGCTGGAAGCGCTGTGCCAGATGTCCAAGAGTTGAAATTAAGTTAAATACTCAAAGCTGCTATTCAGGTTCAGCACTAAAACTCAATAATAACTTGAATAAAATCATTTCTCAAACTTATTATCAGAAATAAAAAAATATAAAATTAAATATGTCACCTCTGAATATCATTTTGCTATAAAAACCTTATGATGCAAATCATATTATTGTCAAACTTGTTTTATTGAGCTAAACTTGATTAATACTCATATATTACAAAGCCACTTTTAGAACAGATGTCGCCAAGTCGTCGGCGAATGTCGTGGGTAGATTGATTACAAATAACGTATTTATAACCCACAACACATCTTATCACCAAAACAGCCTTATAAAGTCCACTGCTGAAAATTAGCCTCTCTAATAGATTACATTACATAGGGGGTTTCTGTCCGGCGGGTTGTTAATTGTAGCACAAGCCAGCTTGCAGGATAACGCTGCTGCCCTACTTTCGAAAGGATTTCTCTTCGTCGACTATTAGATAGATAGATAAACTTTTTATTGCAACGAAAGACACACATACATATAAAACAATAAAAACAAAATTACAATAATTAAAAAAAATATATAACAACAAAATAACTAAAAGGAAAGCATTCACATAGTGTGCATGTGTGTCGCAGCGCTGCAGAATGGCTACGGCTCAGTGGGTTTTTTGCTCTGAGAGAGAAAAACACTGATTTTCAGCTTTTGCCGAAACAGTAACACGAGACGCCCCCAAAATACCGTGTATAATTTATAATATAACGTACAAGTTTATAAATAGATATAGAGTTATATAAAAGTAAAAACATTTAAAAGAAAACACTATCATGACAGTTAATTAAACCATTGATCCTACGTATATAATAAACAAAGTCAAAATTACCAACACTACCAAAGTCAATACTATCACAAAATATGACATCACGGCGGTCCGGGCACTGAGACACCGTCCCCAAAGTGACCATGCAGAAGTTCCGACTTTTGCCTATTCAGTAGTAAAATTACGACTCTCCGTGAGATAAGAGTGAGAGGCTCTACTCTAGGCCGATACCACACTGTAAAAGCTCTTTTAAGATACAGTTTTTACTAGAAAAACAACCCGTCCAGTATGGTCCAGGTGATAATCGAACCTTTAGATAATTGGTCCACTGCTCTTATCACTGAGCTACCAGATTCTTTCTAGTACTTTCTGATTAGCGTTCCAAATCTCCGTTATTACGTCACCGTAAAGTTCATTCCAGCTCTTGTTCAGCACAGCTCACAGTCAGTTTTTGGACGGGTTACCATTCGTGATAGACTTTAATATCAAGCGCTTCCGTGCCATCCCAATATCACCTATTGGTGGGCTTGAATTACAGACCAACAACAGAACCGCGTGCTATAGTATAACCTGAATACCTTTCTCTTTGGTTATTGAAATGAGGTATGAGCCCAGTGGTGGAACATTACTGGGCTCATTTTCTGATGAAATTACATTTAAATATGTAATACCGACCAATAAGACGGTTATTTTATTCTCAGGTCAATAAAGCTCTTTTGAACTAACACGCTACTCTTCTATATTGCAAGCTAGATGTCGCTGTGTTTGATGTCAAAGAATATTTATTTATGAAACTAAAATAAAACTTACTGCGGCAAGTAATTAATTAAAATTTTACTACATTCGCTGGCATAGTGGAACATATACCCATAAGTAGACAGGTTAGATTTAAGTTACGTACAAACATACATACATTACATTTACGCCTGTTCCCCCGAAAGGGTTGGCAGAGGCATATTATACGCCCACACTTCGCCAATTATATAGTTGGTCCCACGTAATAGGTGGCGAGCCTGTTGCTGTTTACCGGGCACTGTTATGTTCGCCAGAGCCTCGTCCGTTGATCGGCAGGTACACCAATTGCAGGTGAGGTTGACTTGGACTTCTTAGGTCTTGGTAGGATCCCTATACACCCTTTTTATTTTTCAGACTTTTTATTTTTCACTGAGATCTCATCAATGTTAATCTAACAAGAGACAATAATCATAATATATCGCTTTTGCATGTTATGTGTCAACAAACATGATAAATCCTCATAACAAGATATTCTTTTACGATGTCAAAAATCCATCTCTTCGAGTTAAATCAGTATTCCAAATGTGTAATTCGCTACATACGAGTACATTCATAACATCGAGCTCCCTACACCGAATGTTTGAACACACGAGCAATAATAATTACGTACCTTATTACATTATTGGTCATAAGAAAAAACAAGTTCTGCAACACAATTACATATCGGATAGAAGTAGAGTAAGTGATTGTATGCTTCGAGACCGAAAGTCACTCAGTGTTTTGGCATACTTACCCGAATCAATCACGGTGTCAATTCTAAAGATATCAGCGTGTTTGGCTTAAGGCCAATTTTTGTGTAGTTAAATTTTGTTCGGCGGATATTTAAATATACATATAAATTTAAAGTTCATTGTCATCTGTCATTCACGGATTTGCATGTGATATTTCAATTTGGTGGGTTTATATTTATTCCGAATTTGGTATTTACTCATTTTGAAAGAGCCAACCCTTCTCACAATTTTATACGTTCCGTTATAAAATCTCTGTTCTTATTAGCGCATGATCTTTTCGATAGTTAAAGCAAAGGATCTGCCCACCCCAAAATTTTAATATGGGCTTGAAATTACGTAATATATATTTTCTTATTTAAATAGACAGATTGAGTGTGAAAAGGATGATATGTTCGTGAACGAGGTCAGCGGATGGCAAATCGACAAGATTATACTGGACATTATTTTGGATTTCAATTATATGAGTATATAAAGGGATTTCCATCAAGATCTGAGGAGCCCAAGCCAACCTCACCTGGAAGTGGTGCGCCTGCCTATCAACGGACGAGGCTCAGGCAAATATAAAAGTTCCCGGTAAGCGGCAATAGGCTCGCCACGTGGGACCAATATAACTGTAGAACTGTGGGCGTATAATATGCCTTTGCATAATGTAATAATGTAGTTAAATAGGCAGATTTCAAAAAGTTATAAAAAGATCCACAATATTTTGATTGTAAGAGAATATTTATTTATTTATTATTTTGATATGTAACCCTATTTATGGCAAATAAATGAATTTGTATTTATTTGTATTTGCCTACCTCTTCGAGGAAATAGGCGTGATATTATATATGTATGAATGTCAATTAAGAATTTATATCATGCAAAGAGTTTATATGTGTAACAGAAATACGGCCGAATTTCAACCACTGTTGTTCCGAAAATCGCGAAAGCTCATGCCTTGAGCTGCGTGATGTAACACGAGTAGAGTTTATTGTCGCGCCTCAAGCTGTCTGTCGGAAGAGGGAAGGAAGGTTGCGTCAGAGCGTTGCGTAATCGGAGCCTGCCGACGCTGCTTTTATCCTAAATCAAGGCTTAACACTACTTTTCGTACCTACTTTGAAACTACATCAACAAAATTAGCTGGTTTCTGGCCAAAATCTGTGGACAGAATTTAATAGAGGGCATTCGCATTCGCCCATTCAACGTCCACTCAAATTTTAAAATAAAAAAATTTAAAAATCTATATACCTTATTGTCTTAAAGATTTACAGGCTCATTTAGATTCATAATTTTTTTCCAAAAAAAATGAAAATTCGTTTTATTCATTCGATTTATTTATTTAATTTACAGCAACAGTCCACAGCAACATCAATTGAATTTAAATTTTAAAAAATATAGCTAAAACACGATAATAATAAAAACACGAAAAAAAGTGTGTGTACTTGCCAGTGTGTTCGTGTGTGTGTGATCTTGTGAGTGTGTGTAATGATAGGCCTCATTCTTCTTCAACGTCACTTATTTGAAAATAAAATTAAATGTAGTATTGGCGAGTTTCTAGCCCAATTCTACGTCACTCAACCTCAATGTCTGTAGTGAATGGACGCAGTAATCCACTATACACAATAGGCTCCATTCTGAAGCACTTGTAAACGCCACTTAAATCTAGAAGCACAAGTGGTGGTATTGGTAAAAGTAAAGTAAAAGTAAAAAGTTCTTTATTTTATAAACTATTACATAGCACTTGAAAACGTCAAAACAAAATCAAGTTTGAATTATTAATAATGTTCTGCTCAATAAAAGCAGGTTTCACAGCCAAGTATTGGCTAAGTTAAAAAAGTAATAATATAGCGTAGAAGCTAATCGTTTTTTAATAACGTGCGAGAAGTAGCTTAGAAGAGAAGTGAGTTATACTAAAGCTGCTGCTTATAGTGAAAGAACGCGTTAATATTAAGTTACCTCGACATTGACTACGAGCCCAAATTAAATGAATCCTCTTTCATTTTCTATCTAACCTTACATTACCCTAACCAGAAAATGTGCTGAGCCGTTTCCGCTTGTGTTTAGGGTAATACTTTATCTTCATTATATTTGGGATATTTAAACACCAAATCTTGACCGCTTACACCATAGATAAGCTAATCAGACAATGACCTAGTGCACATTATTCTAATATATCTCTTCTATATATTTTCTATATATATCTTCTATATTACTCTTTACAGAAGTTTCAGGGTCTTTATAGCTGAAAATTTTACGCCAAAAACTCAATCATCGTTCAGCACTAACAGCTTGGCAGAAAGCTCATTATAATCTATGTCAATGGATCTCCTTATCAACACAAGTTATTTTAAACTTACTTTAAAAAGAGAAAAGGTTCTATGTCCGTTTGCAGATATGTATTTTTTATGTCAGTCTTTGAACCGATTTCTTTGCAATCGTAGACCGATTTAGGTATTCTAAATTATTAAATAGTATTTATACTTTTTTTCTGTACGCATTATGTATTTGTTTTTTTTTATCTTCATTATTTGTGTGTTAAAGTTATTTGTGAAAAACGTTATTCTATTCTATTAATCAAACTTCTTCGGTAACTAGTAGAGAATGTCTACAAGTATTTAGATATTATAATATAGATAATATAGACGCAAAAGGAGTCATTGCAAATCTATAAGAAATTAGGATGCAGATTGACTTTGTGTCGAAATCATTGTGAAAGGAATATCGAATCAATAATCAATTGACTCGGGCCATTTTGATTTCGCAATTTACATTGGTAATTTTGTTAATTATAGTACTCGGACAGTCAAATTTCGAGCGCATAGCAACCAGTTTTGGTACAGACGTAGTAAACTAGTTAGAAAAAAAAGAAAAATTATACACATATTCTTCACTTATATATCACAGGAAATTAATTTAGACTTACTAAATAATGTAATATATGTAGGTACCTACCTGACTATAACCAACTATAACAAAATTATATCTTCACATAAATATTCAGATTAAGATTATCATCCTTTTATAAAGCTTATGTTTGAAGCCAATTGGCTTTAAACTGCCAATTTTTTTAACTTAACGTTAAATTCAATTTAGAGCGTTCATGTTGGCCTATTTTGGATAGTAAATTTAGTTGTAAGTTTCAACGACGCAACGTAGTAAGTTAGATGTCTCTTATAGTTATTTTTAACAACAACTTCGACGATATTTTTTTTTAATAAATAAATATTTTATAACAATTACACCAATTAATTAGTTCCAAGATAAGTATCATTTAGCGGATATATCAGTAGCGGATAAACGTACACAATTTTTTATTTTGTTTGTTTGTTTGTTAATACATACTTAATATACATAGGAAAAAACCCAGACCAGAACAAATATTTATGTTCATGAACGCAAAGATATGTAGTGTGCGGGAATCGAGCTTCCATGTGCCATATCAGTCGTCAAATGTTATATATATATACTTTTACGCCATAAGGTTCAACTAAAGGCGCAATGTTTAGGAAAGCATAATTCTTATTGTCTAATCATAACTTAAGCTGTGAGTCTCAACGACGCAACATGCCTAATAAATTCTGAACTTCTTAATTATGACATATTTTATAGGTACGTCAGGTTAATTTGAACAACATCTTCGATACCTTAAAGTTTTTATATATTTTTAATATTACCTGCAAGTCGTAATGGCGTCAGACTTAAGTAAGATAGTTTATAGACAAAAACCACTTGCCTGCGACCATAGTTTTTAGTGCTCAAACGTTTAAAGATCACGTCTGCCCTTTACCCAGTAACACAAATAGTGTCTTGCAAAAAGAGCATTTAGCACAACCGCCAGTGTTTAGTCACGCCATTTTCAACCTTCACAAGGAAGCATTTAAGCGTTTACTGCAATCAATGTCATACGCATGCGACATACCGTTTAGAAAAGTGACATTGAACACGAACAGTACTCGTTGAGACATTACGTGAAACGAATTAGGATTTACGTGAACTAAACGATTACATAGTAGCTAAGGTTATTGTGGTCCCTCGTTCAATTAGACTGTGACACGTTAAAGAATAATGGGACACGTTTGTGGCAAGGAGGCTAGGTGGTCTCAAACGATAATTGAAGTAAAGCAGCGGTAATATAGGCCCGTCATAGTATGGGTGACCAGAGAGCAAGTCAAATATTAGATAAGTGCGGAAACTTTATTTAGCGGCTTGTAAAAACAGGTTGCTACAATATCAATTGCAACAAATAGATAAACTAACAATCCTTGGAAAATTATGGCAAAGAAACCATTTGCTTTTATTTCTTGATTATAGTACGGCTCGGCTCATAGCTCTTTCATTATTGTTGAAAAAAATATCGAATTTCCATTTTGTGTGTATAAATTTGACGAATCTAAACGATCCTGTTGATCTTAAAGACAATAAAGTATATTTTATTCAATAAGCAGATGATATCGACCTTTTCCATGCATCAAAGGCCGCTATTAAGGAGTATGACCTGACTTTGATGCAATACGGAGCTTTCGTTCCGTTGAGGCTACGAAGATGAACTTCAAACTTTAAAAACTTTTTATTCCATAATCTATTACATAGTACTTAAAAACATCAAAATTAAATATAAATATAAAAAAACAATCAAAATATAATTACATATACTGAAATCACGAAGCTTAGATTCACTTATATGCAGCCAAACAATTAAAAAAACAAAAAATATTTAAGTGTAAGTGAATCTAAGTGCCGATTCTTTATTTTTCCATTTAAGTGCCTATAGATCTAAAACTATGTTTAATTTTAGTACTAATCTCTCTGTTTGTTTCTAAATATAATAAATAAATAAATAGATTCGAGCCACCGCTCTGTAAGAAGAATTAGCAAGAAACTCACAGAACCTAAAGGATATTAAGAGGTATACGGTTCTAGTAGGGGAGTGACACAATACCCTCTTTAATTGGAACATTACCATGATCATCAGAACAGTGTGAGGATGGAAAATCTACTTGATAGTCAGCAGTCGAATGAGAGTTCTCCATACCGTGATATAAGCTCGGTAACTAACGCACCCAATTGACAGGCAAAAAGCATCGTTTAACAGATCCGGGGCTAATAGCAATTTTATTTACTTTAGGTACTCCAAGGTCTAGTCATTCGGTAACCTTATTGATAAGAAAAGAAAGCTATTGACAGGGAGGACATTCATGACATACGGAAGTACCGCTTCCTAGTTGCCTGCATGACTTCCGGTGCACCCAGAGGTCAATATCACCTTATCTAAACATGACGCTTATGTCAACTTGACACATTCGTGTTGTTAACATTTTTTGTAAAGCTTTATTGAAGAGTATAACTTCGGATTCTTGACCTCTGTTGTCAAATCTGCGAGAATAAGTGTAAACGATCAGCAAAGTTGACAGAAGTTAGTCCTTGCACTAGGTGCCCTTAGTACTGAAGCATTCCGAGAAGTTGCGTCACACGCTATGGGCGCACATGGAGGTAGAAGGGGCGCCTACACTACGCCTCTATAAAAAAGGGCCTCCCGGTAATGGCCCGGGGGACGGCCGAGGGCTGGGTTTCAGACGCTGAAAGCCAGGTACTGGTCTCCCCGCCCGCGTCAACAAGCGGCGGGCATGTAGGAAGATTTTTTGCGGATATTACTGCTGGCGGTCGTGTCTGCCGGTGGTGAGTCCCACTCCTCTCTCTCCGACCCCTTTTGCCGGAAGGCAGTGCGTCAATGCATTAAAGAAAAGGTTAGTCCTTGGATGAGTGAAAATTTGTGTATATGCGGAAAGTCCCAACTCCAGGACTCCGGTCAGGTGCCGGTTATGACGTCAATTCTAAGTAAATATTTATAGATATAATATAGTTGTCTCTTTAGCAACTGTCATTTGTTTAATGTTTTCGATCACATCATAGTAATAAGTATTATATTTATATCTTCCAAAAGTGTACAATTAAAATTTATATGAAATCTTAAGTATATTCATAAAGGTACTTATCTCGAACCTGCAGCATAGTAAAGTCTTAAAGAATCTGGTAGTTACCTGTAAACAAAATAAAAAGGTTTTATTAATATAAAAATAAGAAGATTTTATAGACATAGACATAGGTAATAATATTACAAAGATTTTGAGAAAATGCCCTTACATTACACAGAACACGAATGGAAACCTGAAGTATGAACTGATATCCTCTCACCTTGCTTTAATAATATAATAATAATAATAATAATTCTTTATTCAAACTAAATACAATCAGAACAACAAACATATACAATTAGATAATTTACAATAACATTTTATATCTCTGCGCCTGAACTAGATAACTTAATATCTGTGCTTCAGGCAGCAGCGCTCATTCCCATTACATTTAATATCTAAGACATATATTAAAAAATTCAAGTAAACCCAACAAATGATACAATCCAAACAAGAAAAAGTTAATATTAAAAAGTAGCATGAGTGTGGAGTGTCCTCCTTGTGTGTTTTATGTTAGTGTGTGAATGAGTGTAGGAGGAGATTTATTGAGGTATAAGAAGTAACTGTTCGGTTTTATCATAGTTAAGGTTTAATAAATATTCAGTTAATTTTTGCTTACATTGTCTATTATTTAGACATTCCAGGTTAAATATTTTATTAATTTTGTTATATAAATAAGGACCCAAGAACGGAAAGTAACGTTTTGCAGACTGGTGACTAAAAGTTGGTCTCCTGGGGAAAAGTATATCTTTGCGTCGTTTGTATAACATGGCGGTTTTATCAAAACTAAAGCTGGAGTGCTGTCTCATGATAGTAAGCAGGATGAACAATTGGCGAACTGAGAGAACGTCCAATGATGCGTATAAAAGATACGTAGGGAATAAGAAAGGACGAAAAGTGCTAACTTTAAGAATAGCTCTTTGAGCTACTTCAAGAGGTTTCATTATAGTTTTTGGTGCACCTCCCCAGACAGTGATGCAGTACCCCAATAAAGATTGCACTAATGCTAAATAGACCTGCTTAATTAATTAATTGGTAAGGCGCCACATGTCTTAGGTTTTTAAAGATATATATCAGCTTTCTTAGCCGATTTGTGATTAAGTTTACATGGGGGGGGCTTTGTGGGAGGCCTGGGCCCATTTATGGTATATGTTAATAGGTTGATATGATGTTAATGGCAAATGCTTATTTAAAAAACATAGTACACAGCCAACAGTCTAATATTTGTCCTGGGAGTCAAATCCCATACCTTAGGAGCGGAATGCAAGTATACATATTGGACGTAAGCTTGAATTACAAGAATGATAATAATGTTCAAAGTTTGGTATTTATTGAAAAAAAGACGTTATTTCAGAATTAGTGACAAAAATTCATAACTTGGCCCAAAGAAATGCGTAAATGGTCAGATTTCACGTTTTATTTGCATTTTATTGCTTTCTTTGCACAATATAATGTTGCGTTCGGCGTGTCCTCTGTAAGGTCTTTGGCCTAACGGTGGGCAAAAGTACAAATAAAAATACACTTAAGCCGCGATGACAACACCAAATAGCTTTCTCTTAAGTGTAAATAAACATGTTATATATCCGGAAACTGTGAAGGGGATGGTGACATATCATGTTTTGATAGGAATATAATCGGAAAATGATTTTTTCATACATTCATAGCTTTTTTTGGATTTCCCACTATCAGCGCTTTAACTACAGCATACATTGTATTATGATTGTCAACCGATATGGCGTGGTGGCGAATAAGGCCGCTCTTCGCTCTAAGGTCGTGGGTTCGATTCCCACACAGGACAAATATTTGTGTGCATGAACAAGAACATTTGCTCTGGGTGTTTCCCTATGTATAATAAGTATGTATTTTATATTTTAGTTTATCCGTTGTTTAGTATCCATAACACAAGTTCTTAATGATACTTATCTTGGAACAAAATAATTGGTGTAATTGTTAGAAAATATGTATATGAATAGGTACTAGGCCACGGATAACAAACGTTTAAATTAATAAACACATTTATGATCTAGGACATCTCACATAGTGCAACAGTCTTAAACTTAGAAGAGATTGTACTATGGGTACTTAGCAATGAATAGATGTTCCTAAAATACAAAGTAAACACTCCGATCAATTTACATACAAAACTTTAATGCACACCAATTTTTTTATCCTTTTGTGGGAATTGAACCCACGATCTTAGACGATGATCTGACAGCAAGCATAAAAGTTATATGTAAGTTACTGCGAATATAATTATGCAGATAGACAACAAGTTAGGAGAATGGCGCCTGTGCTTTCTCTCAATCCTAAAGCCAGTAGTCGACATCCTGCCCAACCTCCCTGACAGCTTTCGTCAGTTGGTCACAAGCTACTAGCTATAAAGGTTACTAGTGTTATCTTCGCAGGAAATTGGCTAGCTAGTAAACAATCAAGGTGCGATTGCAAAGTATGCTCCGGACTGCAACTGCTGACTCCAGGCAGCATTGTCAATCCTCTATTTGATAAACTATTACATAGTACTTGAAAACGACAAAATGAATTATAAAAAACAACCGAAATATGACTACACTAAAATCACGAAGCTTAGGTTCGCATGCAAAATACATTATTAAGTGTAAGTGAATATAAGTGCCAGTTCCGAGCATATGTCAACAATATAACTGATCCTTATATATAACTTTTGACGACCGATATGGCGTGGAGGTCAGTATACCTTCACTTCACTCCAGAGGTCGTGGGTTCGATTCCCACACAGGACAAATCTTTGTGTGCATAAACATGAATATTTGTTCTGGTCTGGGTGTTTTCCTATGTATGTATATTAAGTATGTATTTACAAAAAAAAAAGTATTTAAGTATGTTTATCCGTTCTTTAGTATCCATAACACAAGTTCTTAGTAATGCTTATCTTGGAACTAAAGAATTGGTGTGATTGTAAGAGAATATTTATTTATTTATTTAAAGATCCTCTTGGGCTCAGGTTTCCTCTCACCAGCCAAGGTAATAAAGTTTCATAACCATCTCAGAGCAGATCCTATGCGGATTGGCAAAGATAGTTGTTTGCACTTGGATAGCCGGTACTAACGCCTTAAAGTGCCATACGAATCATGGAAACGCTCAAATTGAAATGCCACACAAAGTTAAGTATAACTAAACTTATATTAAGCAGAAAGTTTAAAATGAAATGCCACACAAACTTCAGTATAATTAAGCTTATATTAGGTCGGGGAAAAGTCTTTTCGCATAACGTAGGTATAAACTTATTATAAAATTTTTTTGACTATACTATTTGTGTCTGGCTGGTTTTGGTAACATTAAAAAGGTTCCATTATAAAGAAAAGAAAAAAATAAAAAAAAGTTGTTTCCCGCTATTTTTCATTTGTTTTTCTCTCCGTAAAAATGAGTGAATCTAATGAAGAAATTCGATACATTTTAAAATTTTATTATAAAAAAGGCAAAAATGCAACTCAAGCAGTGAAAAAAATTTGTGATGTTTATGGACCTGATGCAGTGTCAGTAAGAGTAGCACAAATTTGGTTCAAACGTTTTCAGTCCGGAAATTTTGATGTTAAAGATGCACCTCGCTCTGGTCGCCCTGTTACGAATAAAATGGACGCCATTTTTGAAAGAGTGGAGCAAGATCGGCATATTAGTAGTTACGATGTAGCTGAAGAACTGGGAATTGACCACAAAACAGTTTTGACCCATTTGAAGAAAGCTGGTTATACAAAAAAGCTCGATATTTGGGTGCCACACGAGCTCACTCAAAGAAACTTAATGAACCGTGTACTCATTTGCGATTCATTATTGAGACGTAATGAAACCGAGCCGTTTTTGAAGAGATTGATAACTGGCGATGAAAAGTGGATCACGTACGACAAGAACGTGCGAAAAAGGTCGTGGTCGAAAGTTGGCCAGGCTTCACAGACTGTGGCCAAACCTGGCCTAACACGAAATAAGGTGATGCTGTGTGTATGGTGGGATTGGAAGGGCATTGTTTATTATGAGCTTTTACCGCCCGGCAAAACCATCGATTCTGATCTTTACTGCCAGCAACTGATGAAATTAAAGGAAGCAGTCGAGAGAAAACGGCCGGAATTGATCAACAGGAAGGGTGTGGTCTTTCATCACGATAACGCTAGACCACACACATCTTTAGCCACTCAGCAAAAATTAAGAGAGTTCGACTGGGAGGTCCTAGTGCATCCACCATATAGCCCTGACCTTGCGCCTTCAGATTTTCACCTGTTTCGGTCTCTGCAGAATTCTTTAGGTTCTGTAAGGTTGACCTCAAGAGAGGACTGCCAAAACTATTTGTCCCGTTTTTTTGATCAGAAGTCCCAAAGTTTCTACAGTAACGGGATAATGTCTCTGCCCACAAAATGGCAGAAAGTTATTCAACAAAACGGTACATATATATTGTAAATAAATGTAAATAAACTTTGTAAAAAATGTCTTGACTTTTCATACAAAAATACGAAAAGACTTTTTCCCCAACCTATTATTTAGCACAAAGTTGAAAATGCATCTATAAATATAAATATTTTGAAAAGCATTTAATCAACCTACAGACTTGCTTTCCTTATCATAATTATTACATTTTTATCTCAAACCTGAAATGAGCGAGAATAAACGTAGCGACCACAAGCTGGCCATGTAAGTGACTTTACAAAACTAAAACTTTAAAAACAATAGTTTCTTCGTCTGCTTTATCATGTATATAGGTTAGGTCCAAATATTCAACGGTCGTATTGAGTTGTGGCTCGTTTTTTCGGGAGATTTCAGTTGGGCTGGAATTGACACTAACTAGTTTTATACCTTCAGTTGCTTAATGCAAATTTTCTTAATGCGAAACGATATGGAAGTCACAATTAACTTGTGAACGTAACAAAAAAAATCCTCTTGGTCTGCGCTGATCCTTTTAGTATATGCAGGCAGCCTTCAATCGATTTCCGCTTTCGATTGCAATTCGATTCAGGAACTCGAATCGATACGATAGCGATATTAATCGATTATTGATGTAAAAATGACAGATTCGTTATGCAGATATGCATCTTTAATGAAACGTTTATTCTCAATCAATAACTTTTTTTGACAGATTCGATTAGTTAATAAAGTTATTTTGCACAGGAATACTTATTTATTACATTTAAAATAAACTAAAATAAGATAAATTGTCGATAAAAAATGAGTCTTGCGTAAATGTATGCAATATGCGAACGGCAGAAACATATCGTAAGCAAAAACAGTTTCGTAAATAAAATTTGTAGTACAGTATTTACTTAAGAAATTAATATTGAGTATAGTAAATATTTAAGGTTAATTTGGATGAAGTAGAAAATAATGGAATTTATATTATAATAATACTTTTCATTTTGATCACAGTCCACAAAAAGATAATCACTATCAATAATTATGTAATCATTAAGTGCTTTAGTTTTAGAATTATTAAATCCTTCATAGACAATTTCTTTTCTTTTGTTTTGGATGGAATATTACTAAATGACTCTCTTCCGCTCTGGGTCGTTACCCGAGGGTGTGTCAGACTTTTACTGACTACAAACCATCCATGTTCCTTCTTCAGCCTGCTCCTGTCCCAGGGCCGCGGTAACCGTTTCGAACAATACCGCAACAGGTAATTTATACCCTTGCTTTAACTTTCAAAGATAATTTGAATTCTGACGACTGATATAGCGTGGATTATACCCGCATTCCGCTCCTAAGATCGTTCGATTCCCACACAGGACAGATCTTTGTGTGCATGAAGATTAATATTTCTTCAGGCCTGGGTGTTTTCCTATGTTACATATATTTACAAAACAAAAATGATATCTATTAATGTTTATCCGTTATTTATGTTCGAACTGTATAATTGGTGTAAATGTTGGAAAATATGTATTTATTTAATTTATTTCGTACCCAAGTGTTGTCCGGAGTTGAAAAATATATAACATAAAACAGCAAATTTCCACGAATATTATTCAATATCGCTGCGCAGACGCAAGGCGTTGCGTAGTGCGTACACAAACCGTTGATCCGCTCAATCAGAGCGCAACTGCCTATTTCATAAAGTCTGACCTACTCGCCTTAGGAAACCACAATATTTTACGTTATTATAAAAGGCTTCATGTCTTTGAGATATTGTTTTGAAAACTGTTTCAATATTTTAGAGATTTTGAAGCGTATTCCACGATTAATTGCCAATACAACCGAAGAATTTCGGAACGCGTCTGGACGCCGCCATATTGATTTATTTTTATAAAACAACTATTTTCTTATGCAAGTGATGGATTAACTTTTTTTTTTAGGTATATCGATTGGTTAAGAGTGGATTAGATATCATTCTCTGCTATGTTTGCAGATTCGCGGTCGCCATTGAAGGACTGTAACACCATTCATCAAAACGTCTCGTCTCGTCCCGCATAGTAATAAGTAAAAAACTTTATTTAGAAAATCATTCATACAATGTATGTTTAATAGCCGAATTTAATTACTCATAACTAATAGATTTAATAAACTCACTATTACATAAATACAAGGTAACGTTACACCAGTTGGAGGGCTAGTAATGTTTTTATCTAATTCAATTAACATAATTAATAAAACAGCATAATTAGACACATTATATAGCGGCACACTTGTCGGATGGTGTTTCAACATACATACAACGTTGAATGTAGATTGAGTAGTTAGATTTACTCATATTAAATAGTAGCTAATATGCCAAGACCTATACTGGTGTTCTCTAAGTAGCTAACGCATTCATAAAGTATCTATTTCACAATATTCATAAAAATAAATCCCCGAAATTTATACACGCTCATAACTTTCGAACGACTTTACCTAATTGAATGTTTCTATTTTTATTATGTTCGTTATTTCTCTGGACATTTTATTATTTGATTGTAAAATTTAAAAAAGCATTTTTTTTGTTATGATGAAATATTCACACAAATATCGGTACGAAGTTTGCTGGGTCATTTAAGAGCATTTTTAAAGTGGTTATAAAATGGTAGCAGAGAAATTTGAGACATTTGCTTAAACAGATCCATAGAAGAACTAAGTCAACTATTATCTTAAAGAATGAATTTACTGCAACTGCTTCTACTACAATTCAAGAAATATTGATATTGGGATCGCATGTGACATTGCACAAATTAAAATGGAACCATTTAAAAGACAATTGTCTGACAATAATAAAGTTTTTGTCACCAGTTACAAGCCTCAACGTCCCACTATCACGACACCAACACACCGTCCCAATTGACAATTACGCAAAAACTACGATTTTAAACACAGAGAACCTTCAAAGCATATTGGCCCTAACAGTCCTTTCAATGGTGATATAATTATTGACCATCCAACATGTATCTATTTAAGATTCTGATGCGCCATGCAAGAAGAAAACGTCTTCAAAGCCAATCACAGATCGTCTGTGACATTGGACAATTCAAAATTGAAGCATTTAAAAGCCAATTGACTGACATTAATAGTGCGATTGTCACCAGTTACTAGCCTCATCGGCAGCCCACCATCACGCCGTCACAATTGGCAATTACGCAAAAAGTACCATTTTAAACACAGAGAACCTTCAAACACGCTCTTGGACTAAATTAGACACTTGTCATTCCTCAGTAAATTCGGATCGCAGTACTAATGCGAATTTCACAACTTTAACTAACCCAATAAGAGAGAAATAAAGTCGTTAATCGCTTGCAATAGAACAGTGTTAGTTACAACTAAGGCTGTAGTTATACTGGACACTGAGGGGCTTATTACAAAACAAGATCTAAAGTTAAACCAGGTTTAAAAATAATGCTGTCACTTTTATTTGATATAATGAAGACAGTGACAGCATTAGTTTTAAACCTGATTTAACTTTAGACCTTGTTTTGTAAAAAGCCCCTGAATTGCTAAATAGAAATGACAACGAACGGAAATAACATGAATAGCAGCAATTTTTATATTACACGACACAAAACAGCTATCATTTTATCATACATTTTTGAGTCCATCTACTGGCCTATCGGATAAGAAATGATGTGGTCCGACAAAGAGCAAAAGTTACAGACATAGCTCATAGGATAGCAAGCTGAAGTGGCAGTGGGCTTATCGTATCTGCCGTAGAACCGGTAACCATTGGGGTAGACGTGTCCTACAGTGGAGACCACGGCATGGTAAGCATTGTGTGGGGCGTCCACCAGCTAGGTGCAGCAATGACATACGCAAAAACAACACGTGCTGGTCTTAGAAACCATCCTCATACTGTGCAGACTATCAGCACTCGAACCAAGAAATTTGGGAAGTCGTTGCTGTGCAAGACCACTAAGCTCTGGAATTCGCTGCCGGCTCATGTGTTTCCTATTTCCTATGATCCCGGGTCTTTTAAGCGGAGCGTGAAACGGCATTTTAGCAGGCCGTCATGAGTGAATGCGCTTTGTGCCGTGCTTATTTCACGGCATAAAGCGCTTTCATTTTTTATTGGACTGCATCGACTGCTTACTATCAGACAGGCTGTGGTCATTATGGCGTGTCATATTAAAAAAAACGGCTCACAGCGGCTGGAGAAGAGCTGAAGATCGAGCTCAGTGGCGTGCCATTAGAGAGGCCTATGCCCAGCAGTGGACGAATATAAACTGATGATGATGATGATGACTGAGGCTTTCTATCACAAAACCAAAGTGTACCACCTAAGGTTGACCTCAGTAAACGGTGTTCGACTTTGGTGATATTTACCTATCAAAAAGAAAACTTCACGTAAGCAAACTATTATATTTATAAGATTTATTATACAACGGCCACATTTAATCGTTATCCTTCCGTTTTACAAAATTAAATACATACATTTTTGATGTAATTATAAGTAACTAAGACGAATTAATTTCTTTTTAAATAGAAAACCGGGAATACAATTAGATTTAAAAGTAAAGGTAGTATGGGAAGTACGTCATTACATTACATTAACTTTCCATAGCGCAATAAAAAATTGTTCGAACCCATTTTTTTGACTACAGTTTCTTTTTTTATGTGTTGATCGGGGCAGGAAAGGAGAGACCGATATGAGATCGAACAGTTCCTCAGAACACTCACCATAGTAATTGCGATATAGTCCTCAAAACAGGCTATCACCTAATTATGCGAACCGCTTGCCTTTACAGTCAATAATGTGCGTCGAGAAGGTACTTAGCTTACGTTACGTTTTTAAGTAATGTCTCCAGTGTAGCCTTAACCTAATGCCAAGTCTAATTGACGACGCATGCGCCCACTTAATTTTAAGTTAAATCATTCAACAGCGCGTTAGATTATGTAACACTTAGGTTTTACTAGTAAAAATACGCACGGATAGCGGGTCAGGCGAATATAAATTTTCAATTAGTCTTATCGGTGCGATCTTAAATATACGGTTTTTATGAATATTTGTTTAGGTGTGGCTGTTTGTATGTATCACTAGTTATTGACTGCGAATCAGATTGTAAAATTTTTATATGGTTTTTTACCATCATTTTCCGTTGGAACTCAGGATTTGATTTTTCTGTCATGTGACTCAATAAACATCAAACTATGATGAAATAATAACTGGAATATCATCATCATCATCATCTCAGCCCATCAACGTTCCACTACTGAGCACGAGCCTCCTCTCACATATCAAGGTGTGAGGGTATTGGGTCATACTCCACCACGCGGACCCAGTGCGGATTGGCGGAGGCAGGTGTATGGCGTCCTGCTGTTAGAATTTTTCAAGCCGCCCATTAGGCCTCTAACATGGCTCAACGACTACCACATTCACCGGTGATAACCAGGATCAACGGCTTAACGTGCCTACCGAAGCACGGAAGCGCTCGATATAAAATGCCACATAAACGGTCACCCAACCGAGGACTGACCTCTGTAAACTCTGCTGTACTTTGGTGATCGTTTCCACCGCACCGCAGAGCTACGAGCGCTTCTACGAACTGGAATATATTGAATTTTAAATTGGCCTAACTAAGATCATATCTATGTTCCAGATTTCAGTTATAATCGTCATATAATTTTAACAAGAAAGACTAACAAACATTCGAATTGTCTCTCAATCTTTCGAGTTTATATTTCAATATGATATTCTTAGACATCACACTGCGCTTCTAGCCCAAAAATAAGTAGAGCTTGTTCTATTTGTATTAGGCATTATAAGTACTACAATTATGTGGTTTAGTTAAAGGCCTTATTGGGCACATTGAAAAATTATAACAGCCGGACGCCACAGAATTTTTCTCTTCCAATATTTAATGGGGGACATTCGGCGAAATTTGACATAAAACCATCCTTGAAAATATAATAAAATAATAGGTTGGGGAAAAAGTCTTTTCGTATTTTTGTATGAAAAGTCAAGACATTTTTTTCAAAGTTTATTTACAATTATTTACAATATATATGTACCGTTTTGTTGAATAACTTTCTGCCATTTTGTGGGCAGAGACATTATCCCGTTACTGTAGAAACTTTGGGACTTCTGATCAAAAAAACGGGACAAATAGTTTTGGCAGTCCTCTCTTAAGGTCAACCTTACAGAACCTAAAGAATTCTGCAGAGACCGAAACAGGTGAAAATCTGAAGGCGCAAGGTCAGGGCTATATGGTGGATGCACTAGGACCTCCCCGTCGAACTCTCTTAATTTTTGCTGAGTGGCTAAAGATGTGTGTGGTCTAGCGTTATCGTGATGAAAGACCACACCCTTCCTGTTGATCAATTCCGGCCGTTTTCTCTCGACTGCTTCCTTTAATCTCATCAGTTGCTGGCAGTAAAGATCAGAATCGATGGTTTTGCCGGGCGGTATAAGCTCATAATAAACAATGCCCTTCCAATCCCACCATACACACAGCATCACCTTATTTCGTGTTAGGCCAGGTTTGGCCACAGTCTGTGAAGCCTGGCCAACTTTCGACCACGACCTTTTTCGCACGTTCTTGTCGTACGTGACATAAAACGTGTACGTGATCCACTTTTCATCGCCAGTTATCAATCTCTTCAAAAACGGCTCGGTTTCATTACGTCTCAATAATGAATCGCAAATGAGTACACGGTTCATTAAGTTTCTTTGAGTGCGCTCGTGTGGCACCCAAATATCGAGCTTTTTTGTATAACTAGCTTTCTTCAAATGGGTCAAAACTGTTTTGTGGTCAATTCCCAGTTCTTCAGCTACATCGTAACTACTAATATGCCGATCTTGCTCCACTCTTTCAAAAATGGCGTCCATTTTATTCGTAACAGGGCGACCAGAACGAGGTGCATCTTTAACATCAAAATTTCCGGACTGAAAACGTTTGAACCAAATTTGTGCTACTCTTACTGACACTGCATCAGGTCCATAAACATCACAAATTTTTTTCACTGCTTGAGTTGCATTTTTGCCTTTTTTATAATAAAATTTTAAAATGTATCGAATTTCTTCATTAGATTCACTCATTTTTACGGAGAGAAAAACAAATGAAAAATAGCGGGAAACAACTTTTTTTTATTTTTTTCATTTCTTTATAATGGAACCTTTTTAATGTTACCAAAACCAGCCA
Organism: Musotima nitidalis; assembly: GCA_949126915.1. NCBI lineage: Eukaryota > Metazoa > Arthropoda > Insecta > Lepidoptera > Crambidae > Musotima > Musotima nitidalis. The sequence goes on from OX421435.1 coordinate 6,256,899, forward strand.
GACACAAATAGTACAGTCAAAAAAAATTTATAATAAGTTTATACCTACGTTATGCGAAAAGACTTTTTCCCCGACCTAATATAAATATATATTGTCTTACAATCACACCAATTATTTAGTTCCAAGATTAGTATCACTAAGAACTTGTGTTTTGGCATTTTGGTACATTTTGTACTTTGGTACATTTTGTACTTTGGTACATTTTGTACTTTGGTACATTTAGCATTTTGGTACATTTTGTACTTTGGTACATTTTGTACTTTGGTACATTTTGTACTTTGGTACATTTTGAACTTTGGTACATTTTGTACTTTGGTACATTTTGTACTTTGGTACATTTTGTACTTTGGTACATTTGTGAACCCTGTCGGGCACAGCGTAGTATAGGAGAGAGGAGGAAGGGCGCCGTATAATTCTTATTATTAAATTACTATTTTGAAATTACCGTTATTAAATTAAACTCCTACTACAGCTTGAAAAACCTCTTTACACGGACAAAACCGCGGGCATAGCTAGTTATTAATCAACTAGACATATCCACGACCTAGACCTATCAGTAATTGCCTAGATTAATTTGTTATCCTTGAAACGACCGTAAAAATTGACACTGTGTCAAATCGACGTCACGCCATTTTGTGGTTCGGCTTTTGAAATGTACTAATTGAAAGGCACGCCTTCTATCAGCTGGTCATAAAATAATTAGTGGTGTGTAATAATTTTGCGCACCCGACTTCACTCGTTTCGATTGTACTTTTTATTACGAGTGTTGTCTTTCGTTGCTTAGCATATCTCGTAAAAGTCCATCATCATAGTCTTTTGTGATTTTAAGCCGTTGTCCTGGTTCTCAGTGAGCGGCCATAGCCCAGTAGCCATACCCATAGCCTTCAAATTTAGAGGGGTCTCAGGTTCAAACCCTGGTGATGTAGTATGACTTTTCGAAGTTATGTGCGTAACTATCGATTGCTCCGTGCCTCGGATAGCACGTTAAGCCGTTGGTCCCGGCTGTCATGAACATGGCAATGTTATTAGGAAGTCAGTGCCTTCTAATATCCTGACAGCTGGTTTAACCAGAGAACGATGTTTCCCTCTGGGTTGCGGAGATTAGACGGCAGTCGCTCCGTATAATAACTGAAATTCAGCCAAATCTGGTTAAACCAGTAAGCAGACCCTGGGCCATAAGCTTAAGTCTAGTGAGAAAACCGTAGTAACTAGGATAATGGAAGGATATGACGATCCTGGTTATCAATAAATGTCATGATTAGTAAATCAAGTTTTTAGATTTAAATATTATAAATAGAACGCCACTCACTTGCCTCCTTCAATCCTAGGTCTGGGTGTATAGTATGTGCTATTGGTCGAGGCCCTAGCCCTTCACCACTAGTTGAAGAACTTAACAAGGGCACTAAAAAAGTCACAGCCCATGCTGTACCTAACTATTGTTAGAAGAATATCAAGCGATCAATCGGTCAACTGTCATCCACTGCTGAGAATAGGCCTCCTTCCAAGAGCTTCAACCAGTGTACACTGCATATTATTAAAATATATTGCTTTTCCTCGCACGGTTTGCTTGTAGATTGTTTTAGCTAATAAAGATTTGTGGTTTGATTTCGAAAATAATTCAAAACAAACGATCGTATTTCGTACAGAAATTTAGAAAATGAAAGCAAAACTGTTTACGAAGCTTCACACATGACTAGCCATAATTAGGCTATAGATCTCGCAAACCCGCAGACTCGGTTTCACTCGACATTCAGATAAAATCTGACCACAAATTGCTTGGGACGTGAGTAAAATGCAATTAAAATTCAAAATGAGATAGACAAATCACGCCCTTAGGGTAGACCCTTAGGGTGGTGTTAGAACACATAAGGCGATAGAAAGACGATGACTGGAACTGGAACTGCATGTCCAGCCAGCACACTGAGTAATTACCAAAAAATTTCTCATAGAATAATATGATCTGCAGTGCAGTGTCGCGTAGAGCAAACGGGTCTTATGATCCCGCCCACTTTTACATTGCCACGTAGTTTGGTTGGCTGACGCTAGATGTCATTAATTAATTGGAATTATTTTTTACTCTCAAGTAATATTTTCATCCGAATATGTCAGAAAACCTAAGTATATTCTAGCTGATGAATCATATCATTTCATACTCTTCGAAACGCAAATGCAAGATTAATGCGGCAATACATCATCATCACTATTGCCGATGCTGAGGAAGATGTAGTTGGATTCTTGACCAGGTGCCATTAGCGCGGTTCACTTTGTCATTTACATTACTATAATTTTACTGGTGCAAAAATTTTTATAACATTTTAATACTAGATCTTGGTACTCCTTGAATTTGGTACTTTAAGTACTTTTTACACTATTTACCAGAACTGTCAATTGTTGTGAATAACCAGTAAACGTTGAGTAAAGAGTTAAGTACAATACGAACAATAAATATTTATGAAATGTAATGCAGTAAGATGCCAACATAAACTCTTCAAAGTTTTACTGGGCATCAGTGTTGTCGACCTAATTACAATAATAAATTCGCGCTTGCGCTCTTCTCCATTGGCATCCTGAATGTGTTTTCAGACCGATGGGTCTCTCCCCTCCCACGAAATTGGGTAAGTGTGCAGATACACTTATCCAAATAATATAAAAGTACTATAAAAGTTGCTCACTTTTGTTTTTTATAGTAGTAGTAGATAAATAATATACTAACATTAGGTCGTCATGTTTCTACTAACAAAATATGAATTGATTTTATCTGAAATAAAATATTTGAATTTGAATAAACTAGCCAATGAGATACATACAACTGTTACAATATAATTGTTAACAAGGGTGCATTAAAGACTTGTATAGGGTTCCTACCAATGTATAAGGAGCTCAAGCCAAACTCACCTGCAAGTGACACCTGCCGATCAACGGACGAGGCTCTGGCGAACATAACGGCAATAGGCTCGCCACCTATTACGTAGGAGTAACAATATAACTGACAAAATTTGGGCGTTTCATATGCCTCTTCGCCTTCGGTGAAATAGGCGTGATATTATGTATATGTATGTAGTTAAAACCTAGTATTTTATACATACAGTTAGTTTGAACCCTAACATAGTATTTTATAAAAACAGTTACATTCAAATACACGACTTCCAATAAAACCTAACAGTAAATATTCATTGGAAAATTATGCCAAATCTCCAATTAGATGTAGGTATTTACATTGCAATAGGAATTGTCAATGTCAGCTCGAGTTCGGAGTTCGTTCACATTCATAATGCGCAACGTAATGTCTTAACCATCAACCCAGTTGCATTGATTTGAATATCATTATAACCTAACTATTTATCAATTTGATTGATCATACCTTAAATGCGGTTTAACGGTTAGGGTCAATGAACTGATGCAACTGATTATATTACCTACGTACTGGAGAAGAATTTAAAATATGGGTATTATTTGGAAAGAACGCAAGCTATGGATTCAAGCAAGAGGTGTTCAATAAGACAATTAACTTATTTTTTACTAGCAGCGCCTCGCGGTGTGACCAGCGTAGTCCACCTTCCCGTTATAATTATCACCATTTAAGCTAAACGTTGACTTCCCCATAGGTTACCAACATCCTATGGGCGGTATTTACCCATAATCACCACGCTGAACAGGCGGGTTGATTGCAGACCAAGTTAGCACAGAGAATGACGCTGCTGCCCATCATCCACTATATTTCTCTTCGTCGACTCCTACGACTCCCCATGAGTTGAGAGGCGAGTACAGGAGTAGCACTATTTAAGGCTGGTACTGACATGATGATGATGATGATACTGGTGGGAGATTAAACATGACGAGTTTCTTGCCTAAATCTTTTCCACTCAAGCTCTGCCCGTTGTGAATGAGTGCGTTAGTAATAAGTTATCTTGAGATTTGTAAGTGGTTCGACGTCCAACGCATCTGTATTGCGATACGAAGGGGGGGGGGCACCTAGGGCATGGCCCCCCAAAATCGTCGATCGAGTGTCATATTGAAAATCTTAGGCTGAAAAGTCAAAGTAAGTTATAGATATAGAGCCCTTCGTAAGAGACCCTACAGTACAGTTAGAGATCCTACTGACCGGTTATAAAAATTATTACAGCAGGACGCCTGCCTCCCCCACCCCGCTCAGTTCTGTGCGGTGAAGTATGATCTGAATTGTCATAGTCATACAAAGTCATACATAGTCGCCGTGGTTTGTAAAAAAAAGACACGTACTCAAAAGTGAGTAATTAGTGAAGATGTGGGAATTTTATCATGATATATTTTTGTGGTAACTACTTAATTTGAATATTGCACATGTTTCAAAAGTAATAACGTGAATTATATTTACATCAAGCCAATATTAACAAAAAAGGTTGGAATAAAAAGTTTATTGTGACTTTTGAACAAAACTCTATCGACAAACAGTTTTTTATTAAACAATATTTCAGCTTACTCATGTACCACAGAGATTTAATTATAATTTCATTAATAAGGAAAAATATCAGTACATGTGATTGACTTATGTTGATAAACAAGTTACATGTAGTTCAAAGTACTGGTTTAAGTTAGGCATAGAAATACGGCTTTTTGGCGGGAAAGTGAAGCGCCATGACTTGACTTGTTTTATTTTTTTTAAATTTGTGATATTTCGAACATTAATGTGTAATAAACCGTTACGTGTTTGTGAACGTACATGAATGTTTGTAAATGAAATTCAAATTCTCTCAAGAAGTCCATGTGAGATCGATAAAAAGTTTAAATAAATAAATAACTTTAGACTTTGTTTTGTAATAAGCCCCCTATTGTTTAGTCCTGCATTGACTGCTTACCATCCGGCAGAAATCATAAAAAAATAGGTTAAACGTTACCATGGCACATATAATAAAAAGTTGTATCACAGTTATTACATCACAGAACGTAAGAGACAAACCAATTTATTAAACCAAGTGTTACCTGGAAAAGAAAAAAAAGAAAATTAGTATTCAAGTTCGAAGGTCGATAAAAACGAGACTCATACGAGTATCAACCAGGTAGGGTTTGTAATAACCACTTGGTTTCAATGATTCATAGACCTGTGTGGCTTACAAAAACACATGTTTATAAGTGTAATCGATAAAATACGATTTGGTGCTAAATTCCATGTAAAAATATGTTGTGATAGATGTTTGAACTTGGCACCAATTTTATCCAACCACTGCATGATCTAAACCAGTGGTTCCCAAACTTATTTTGTCGACTGCCCACTATGAGAAGAAATATTTTTTAGCGCCCCCATTTTTTTACCTATTTAAAAGTAAAAAAGTAAAAGTAAAAGTAAAAAAATTATTTATTTCATAAACTATTATACATAGTACTTGAAAACGTCATGATTACAAATGAAAAAAAAATACAATCGAAATAATATTACACTAAATCACGAAGCTTAGATTCACTTACATGCAAAAAAACAATTTAAAAATAAAAAATAATTAAGTGTAAGTGAATCTAAGTGCCAGTTCCGAGCCACCGCTCTGTAAGAAGAACTGGCAAGAAACTCACAGGCTATGCTCTTTTAAATATGTCCATTAGTTTGGTACTAGAATTACAATCTTCATTTGTCTGTGAAGCTATACAATGCAATATAACATAACCTTAACAATATTTATTTTTTCAAGTCATTCATATTAGAATAGCCTGTTTGAAACGGCAGTTTAATCCCAAGCATTTTTATCTGCCATATAGTCTTTAATACAATAGTATGCTTTGAAGACAGCTTGTGTTTTATGGTTAATTTAAATTTATTTAGGCTCAATTGCTGTATGTTGCTTGGGATTTTATTGTAGAATCGTACACATTGACCTTTAAAAGATTTGTTTATCTTTTGGAGCCTAGTGGCAGGTACAACTAATTTATGCTTATTCCTTGTGTTTAGGTTATGTATACAGCTTTTCTTACTAAATTGATCAGTATTCTTATGTACATAAACCAGGTTATCATAAATGAATTGACCGGCCACTGTCAAAATACCAATTTCTTTAAACTTTTCCCTTAGTGAATGTCCACACGGGAGATTATAAATTGCTCGAATAGCCCTCTTCTGCAGCACAAAGATAGTTTGAATGTCTGCGGCACAACCCCACAGAAGAATACCATAGGACATAACACTATGGAAATAGCTATGATAAACTAGCCTAGCTGTTACAACGTCTGTTAATTGGCGAATTTTCTTTACCGCGAATGCTGCAGAGCTAAGTCTACTCGACAATTCACCAATATGAGGGCCCCACTGTAACTTAGAGTCTAAAGTAATCCCTAAAAACTTGGTAGTATCCACAAGGGTCAACTCATCCTCCTTTACCATTATAGTAGAGTTTGCCTGTCTGACGTTAAGCATCACGAATTTAATACATTTCGTTTTAGCCCCATTTAATAGCAAATTGTTAACGTCAAACCAGTGCACCACCTTCGAGATCGCACTGTTTACTTCGTCTAAATTCTGATTTCGTTTTAACTTAAACAATAATGATGTATCATCAGCAAACAAAACTATCTCGTGGTTTTCTTTAATAAAATATGGCAAATCATTAATATAAATCAAAAACAAAAACGGACCGAGAATCGAGCCCTGCGGTACCCCCATTTTTACAACAGACCCCTGAGATCGCTTTCCATTAACCTCAACCCTTTGAATCCTATCACTTAGATATGAAGTGAGAAGATCCAATGCGGAGTTTCTTATTCCGTAATATTCTAATTTTTTTATCAATGCTTCATGAGGAACACAGTCAAAAGCTTTGGACAGATCGCAAAATATACCTAAAGCGTCCAAAGAATTTTCCCAAGCATCAAATATATGTTTTAAAAGCTCAACACCTGCATCGGTTGTAGAGCGACCCTTAGTGAATCCAAATTGTTTCGAATGCATTAATCCATTTTTATTGAAAAATATTAACATCTGATTGTAAATAAGTTTTTCAAAAATTTTACTAAATGTAGGCAGCACTGAGATAGGTCGAAAATTTGTTGGGTCTGTTGTACTGCCTGATTTATATAATGGAATGATTTTACTTTCTTTCATTAGATCGGGAAATTTGCCGCAATCTACACATTTATTAAATATTAGAGCCAAACTGTGCGCCACCGAAACAATGATAGGCTTGGTAACTACGATGGAATTGCCCCAGAGGTCTGCAGCTTTCTTAATACTAAGAGTATTGAATGTCTTAATTATATCCATAGATGTAACATGACTAAACGTAAAATCTACTGTACATATATTCACGTTATCTTTCAAAATAGACTCCGCTAAAGTGGGCGAACAATTTAAAGCTTTTGTGATAGACACTGGAATATTAGTAAAAAAGTTTTCGAAAGCATTGGCTACATCTAAGTCAGATGTCAGAGTTTTTTTATCAATGTTGAGTTTAAACTCAGTATTATAATTTTTACTTTTTCCCGTTTCACTATTAATAATATTCCAGGTCATTTTAATCTTATCATCACAATTTTTTATTTTAGAGCTTAAATAATAAGACTTTGCCGTATGACATGCTTTTCTAAATATTTTAGAATATTTTCTTACATAATTATAAAATTGCTCACTGTTGTTTAATTTTTTCTCATCATACAGTTCATACAGCCTCTTTCTACATTTATGTAGCCCAGGAGTAGCCCATTCACTAAAGGTAGCTTTATTATTTACCTTAACCGTTCTGGGAGTAAATATTGATTTAAATGTGTTAGAAAAGCTGCTGAAAAAATCATTATATAAAAAATTTGGGTCACAGCTTTCATCTATAAAAGGTAAACTATAGCATAATAATTTACTGTTAAACCTCTCAAAACGATTATTGGTTTTTGGTACAAATGTAATAGTTTTTTTAGCTACAGTTTCATTTTTACAAATAAAAGACATTTGTTGTCCGCAATGATCTGAATCTAACTGATTAATAATTTTTTTATTGTTATCACTTAGCATAATATTTGTAAAAATGTTATCTAAGCAAGTAGTATATAGTATAGTATAGTAAAAACCTCCTAACTAAATAAAATTACAAATCACCCCCAAACCTCTACACAACGCCCCCATTTTCTTTCTGGGTCTCTTACCGCCCCCCTTGAGACCTATAGCGCCCACAAGGGGGCGTTATCGCCCACTTTGGGAAAGACTGATCTAAACCATAAGTTTTTAAGTGTGATCGATAAAATACGATTGGATGTTGCATTTTAAGTTAAAATATGATGTGACAGAGGTTTGAACTCGATGCCATTTCAATCCAACCAGTGCATGATCTCTAGTCGTAGTTTGTTTTGTGTAAATCCGAAAATGTGCTATAATTTACGTATTAGTGACGGTAGTTTAAATTTTCCTGTTCTTAAGGTCATCGTCATCAGCCAAATGCCGTCCACTGCTGAACGGCCTATGTTCCCCCAAAGAGCGCTAGCTAGATTTAGATCCCTAAGAGAGTATAGTCCCCTTTATTCATCATATCAACCTTATTAAATCCACTGCTGAACATTAGCGTCCCCAATAGATCACAATATATTGGGGATATTTTCCCATAATGATGATCCCATTTGATGATCGCAGTTCAAGCCAGTACGCAGGATGACGCTGCTGCCCATCTTTCGGTAGGATTTCTCTTCATCGACTCTTACGACTCCCCGTGTGATAAGAGGGGGTGACACTATATTGGGCCGGTACTTTATATAATTTTTCATGACATGTTAAATACAATTGATACTTCAACAGTTTTATAGGACTTTTTTTTTACTTATATATAAGACAATATACTTTGTAAATAAACAACAAATAATCAGTTTTTTTCGTACATCGTACGGTTTCGTAGGTTAATTTTATTTATTTATATTAGTATTTATTTCTGTTTCTGTGTATCAAAATATAACTATATTTTTTATTCTTTTCTACACCCCCGGTTTTCAATTTAATTTTAAACACTCTCCATCTTATGGTTGCCTGGAAAAAATCACTGTAAGCGATAAGGCCGCCAATTGTATCGCTTTTCTCTTGCAATTGTTTTCTTGTTTTATTTTTAATTTGGTGTACAATAAAGAATTTTATATCTATCTATCTATCTACATCAGTTAAGCTGAATCAACACAACACTCCTTCAAGAAAGTTGGACCCTTTTTGGAGTAAGATATATACAAAAAACGGATCAAAATCTTTGTCCAAAATGACGCCATACTGTCTACACAGCGATATTATAATGAGGAAACAGTTCTCGCGGTTATGCCAATGGGTTTTTACCACAGCTGATATATTACACCGGTCACCCATCTGTTTGGGAGATTTAAGAGCGCTGTCAAGCATTTAAAACCAATGCGTAGAAATAACGGTCGTAAATTAATATGTTCTCAGAATATTTTTAATAGTTAATTTGTTACATTAATCGGTCGACGACGAGCTTCTAAAAATGAATTGGTGTTCTGTTTATATAAATGTTGTGTGTTTTATTGGTTGTAATTAATTTATGTTTGTTGTTTAGAAGAAATTGCAACAATAGTTTATTTTCTGTACCACATGGTGTCATAACATGTGGCGTCTGGTACCAGCTTATCATAGTGCCACCTCCTTACACCTCACGGGGAGTCGTAAGAGTCGACGAAGAGAATTTCTACCGGATGATGGGCAGCAGCGTCATCCTGCGTACTGGCTTGGACTGCGATCACCAACCCGCCTGCCCAACGTGGTGATTATGGGCAAATACTCCCCCAATATAATCGATTGGGGAGGCCAATGTTCAGCACTCGACGTTATAAGGCTGATACGATGATGATGATGATGCCACACATGACGCCCACCTAATGAAAGCTCAAACAATACTACAAATAACACAATATTAACAGAGTTAAGACTTTTAATAGCATAAGATACATGGAGATACTTGGTCCGTAGATAGCATTTTTGTAAGGAATATAATAAACTGAACCTCTAAAAAATACTTTTTTGATCATCAAAATTACTGAGTGAGCATCTAATGAGGTGATTAGGTGCTCAATCAGTAATTTTGATGCACAAAAAGGTTAGGTTAGGTTGGCAATTTATTAATTTTGAAGACACGTTAAATAACACCCTTTTTGTAATCGCTATATGTGTAGTGCTACTTTATTTCATTAAAAAAAGAGTGTAAAGGGTGTAAGTGAAGGGTGTAAAGAGCTCTAACCAAGATCTGAGAAACCAAGCCAACCTCACCTGCAAGTGGTGCACCCCACGATCAACGAACGAGGCTCTGGCGAACATAAAAGTGCCCGTAAAGCGGCATAGGCTCGCCACCTTTTACGTGGGACCAACATTAAATGGCGAAGTGTGGGCGTATAGTATGCCTTTGCCTACCCCATTTGGGAAACAGGCGTGACTGTATGTATGTATGTATGTACTATGAAATACATAATAACGACTTAGGTAAAAACTTCTTAAAAAAAATAGTGTTAAAAAATATTTTTGCTGACTGTATAAAAAGTATTGTAGCTTATATTTATTTAGACCCACAACGTTAGCCTAAACTGGTTTTGACCTATTACGGGTATTGACAGTAACATAACAAATAATGCGCCATATAAATAAATAAATAAATCATTTCAGTTCTGATGTTTGCCTATTTATAAGACTGAAGTGACGTGGAAATGACAGACAGTTGTAAGAAACAACTCTTTTTTTCTTTACTAACATTTCTGCCACAACTATAAAATATTAAAGGTATCAATCAATCAATCAATCAATCAATAGTTGCTGTCTTGAGTATGAGAGCTCAGTAGCATGATTAGCATTTACACAGTATGTAATTTTTTAATTATTCGAATCAACTATTTGCGAAGATATCGTCGCATAGCTTGAAATCCTTAGGCCTGATTTAGTTGAATAACTGTTTTAATCTCGTAGTAGATGAGAGTGCTGACAAACAAGGAAACTACAGAGCACCAACTGCATTTGAATTGGAAAGATTTTGTTATAAAACGAGTCAAGTTTTTAATGAATTAAAAGTTTTCCGGAAATTACCTAAGTGATATTTTACATAAAGATGAGGTATATCCATTTTTCATTCATTCATTCCTTTATGACATACTACTCTGTCGAGAAAGTACCGGGAAAAAATTAATAACACACAAAATTAAAGACGAACTCTTTGTTCGATGTTTTTGTCCATTATGACATTCGCAATACACACTAGATCTTATAAAACTAAAAACAGCACTGTTTTTAATATAAATGACAGGTGCAACTTAAACTCCGCGCCAAAATGAAAACAATTGTGCCAATCTAACAACAACAAAAAAAACAAAAATTTGAATTTGGAAACATAAACAAAATATTCATTCCCGATACTTTGTTGACTGATACATATTTACCTTTGACGTATCCATGGCACGGCTGCGTTTTCACCAGAGATATATTTCTGCAAAATTTTAACAATCGGGAAAACTAAACGTTCCATATCTATAAATTCATGACCAAGGATCACGATTCACTTATTTTTTACGGAAGTGGAAAAGCTTTTAAACAATTATTGAATGAGGACATTTAAAAAAAAATGTGTAGACACAACATAAAGTATTACAAGATAAGACATAAGTAATATACAGCAAGATTATTTCTAAATACATTATTAGATGGCTAATTGTATTCAAGCAGGTTTATTGGCTTTTAGCATACTAGACCTCAAACTAGATTGAATAACTTTCTTCAGCTGGAGACCAGTTTTCTAAGAGATCATCCCACCATGACATTATCTTAGTAAAACCACACACTAACGTCAAAGGCGCATTCGTTTTCCAGGCGCGTCGCAAAGAGATGTCTTGCATGCATTTGCCCTTTTCTGTCCCTTTGCTTGGTGACTCCATACGTGTATTTAACTTCTGGTGATAAAACAAGTCTCCTTACCCAAGCTCCAACAATTTTTTTTACTTCAACGCCATTTTAATAATATGCTAGGAATATAACAAAATATAAAGTATGACGCAAATAGGCAAGAGGCAAAAAAAGCTTATTTTCTTACTTATTAGCACACATACAAATGATTAACATACACATTACTACAGAAACCAACACACATTAACAAAGCTTTTAGCAAAAAATATTGATATGTTGATTTAAAATAATGGAGTTCACTGACCATCGACAGTTGTTTCAGAAATTTCTTCTTCATGTTTGTTCTTTGTATACATATATTGTGTTATCTGTACTCTTACTTAAAGTTATCCCTAACTGGGTACCTACTTCAATTTGTATTTAAAAACTTTACTTAGACATTAAAAGTTACTTATTAAGTAAGTAAATAAGAATTGCTAAGTCCATTAATTCCGCCAATGAACATAAAATATTGTTACAGGCATCTCGCTCCGTGCTTTTAGCTCCAAACTAGGCAAACCATTTGTTACAATTTGTTTTAAGTAGTTTATTGTTCTATGTGGAACTGCACTAAAATAGATCTACCTCCTCTTTTCTTATGAGGAGTCCTTACAGTCGTCGAAGAGATATCCTACTGGATGATAAGCAGGAGCGTCATCCAGCGATGCTACCTCTAAAGGTTTTATTTCTTTCCTGCCTCTTCTAGTCACTTCACACATCTTAGCATTGTCATCTCCATTGCAGTTGTATTCTTTTATCCGTCTTCTTAACGGTTGTGATTCCGTATTATCATTATCAGCCTATCTTCCTCCAGAGCTGAATATAGACCTTTTCACTCCTCTGGGCTGATCTTAAGATCTTTGCCTCCAACTGCTGCGAGCCGTTTTGCTGGCAGCCGAGTCGCTTCACCTAGCTGGAGGGCGTTCAACACTACGCTTTCCAAAACGTGGTCTGCACTGCCGGAAAACGTCTACCCCAGCGGCTATCACTGATACTCCAGCTTACTAATCTTTTAGGCTACGCCGGTTAGATTTATCGGTTCACCTCATTTCTGATGCGATCCTTTAAAGAAATATTAAGCATAGCCAGTCCAGTCATACAATTCCACATAGTAAAAATAAATCTTACAGTTTATTCTTCAATCATCAAATAAATCTTACAGTTTATTCTTCAATCATCAAATAAATCTTACAGTTTATTCTTCAATTATCAAATAAATCTTACAGTTTATTCTTCAATCATTAAATAAAGTTATAGTATTATTAATTAATCGACTACAGTTTACAAGTCAAATTGAAATTTTATATTCGGTTCCCTAAAACTTTATACGACCGTTAAGTTCAAATGTCAATTGAAAAATCTGTTCCGAATTGACATTCTATTACTCATGTCACAGTCCTGTATATCTCTTAACCTTTTATTAGGCTCTGGTGAATATGTGATCACTATAAATTGAACCGTCAATTGAGCTGTCAAGACAGCAGACCTAGGACGACCAGACGGGGAGCGTCCGGTCGGATGTCCTCGCCACCGCTGGATAGACCAGGTCAAAAAAGAACTAAGTCACCTGCAACGGCCGGATTGGCGAAAGGTGGCTGAGAACAGAGCAGAGTGGCGAAATCTCGTGTCGGAGGCCAAGATCCACTTCGGGTCGCTCAGCCAGCTATGATTGATTGATAAATTGAACCACACGCAGTAAAGTTAAGTAAGAAACGCAGAGAATGATTGAAACTTATCTTGCATACGCAAGCGTTTTAGCTATCGCACATGAGTAAATAAACGGAGTCCTATATGGAATAGCGTGAAACGTCTACTTGCAAGATGTACGTATCCGAAAGGCCTATGTTCAGCAGTAGACGTTCATGGGGTGATTGTCAAAATCAAAATAGTTTATCAAAGTATGGCTCATTTTATAAACATCAACACAAACAATAAAATTTCGAGCACTTTACCAAACATCGGAACATTTACAGTTCAATTGTTTAGCTCTCAAGATGTTAGTTCTTAAGTGCTTAAAAAGATCAGTAAACAATGTCAAGCAACTTTAAAAAACAAACGACTACTACGTTTTATCACTGGGACTAACAAAGAATCCTTTAAAACAAAAAATCTCAGTAAAATTCCTCACAAACAATACACACATTCTCGTAAATTGAATGCTTAAACATAAACTTAAACATAAGAAAGTCATGCACTCAAGCTTTATGGTCTCAAGATAAGCCTTTATAAACACCACAAACAGACAAAGACAATACAATGTAAACTTTACTTTTAGTTAATTAGTGTCCACAATGCGCTGCAGCATATTTACAAAAAATACTCTATCACACAAAAACTTGACATTATGAAAGTGAATCTTTTGGAATCCGCTACTATATCTCAGAGTAATTAATATATGAAAAACAGAAGTCTGACAAATTCTGACAAAGATTCCTTCATTATTTTATTTCTCTCTTTTTGATAATGGTACAGCCATATCTCTTTCATTTTGTCAAAAAAATAATTGTATTCTCATTTTGTTTCTAAAAATTTTACGAATCTAAATGATCTTGTTGCTCTTAACTTATAGTCTTATAAAGTATATTTTAATTTATTTTAACTAAAAGAATTAGCAAATACACATTGCTATAGAACTAAAAAGTACTATAAATTCAACTAAAAGCTTTGTTATATTATAAATACTCCTTTGCATAATAAAACTTAAACAGATATAGACAAGTTTATAATAGCTAGTTCATGAGATCAGATAATATAATAATATGACTTCACATCAACTACTGCGATTTCAAAATAAGACATAAAAAACACACCTACTTATCCAATCATACTTTAAAAGTAAGATAACATAAGTATTATAGTTTTTTGGAAATGTCATTGGTGTGACAATCGATGAGACACGTTGGCAAGCCCTGTAATTAAGTGTCCGTGACCGACCAGCTGACCACCGGGTGCACGGCGACCTTTTGGGGACTTAATTATTGGTAATTCATTTGATTGGTCGTACAAGGGTCGTCGTACACTGAAACAAAAAGCTAAGTCTATGTACGTTTGTATTTGAATTATTCTTTTACGGTTCTATATTTAAGCTGATAGAAATTACTTTAATCTTACTTACAGTAATGTGAATACTACTTTACTTAACTTATGTAAGTTAAATTAACGTTAACCATACTTATTAATAAAGACGACGGATATGACGTGAAGGTCAGTATACCAGCACTCCGCTCCTAAGTTTGTTGGTTCGATTCCCACCCAGGACAAATCATTGTGTGGATGAACATGAATGTTTGTTCTGGTCTGGCTGTTTTCTATGTATATTAAGTATGTATCTACAAAAAAAAAGTATGTAAGTATGTTTATACGTTATTAAGTAAAAACAAAAGTTCTTAATGATACTAATCTTGGTACCTAATAATTGGGATAACAGTTAGAATTAATTTATTTATTTCTTATTATTCTTCTTATTATACTTATGACCAATTGGTAAGTAAATTATAATTTACACTTCATATTTTAATTCATTTTAATTAAGTATGTTTATACGTTCTATCGATTCTGGGGCTAGAAACGCTGTGTGAAATGTCCAGAATCATTTCGCCCTCCCTTTGCTTCAGTAGCTATTTATTAAATATTTTACATCTTGGGTAACGTTATTAAAATTTTCGTTCGGATCCCAATTTTAAATCGCTTAATAAAACTTTAAAACTTTATAAATCATTTATTTCATAAACTATTATTACATAGTACTTGAAAACGTTAAAATCAAATTAAAATAGTATAGCCTATATTATTTACAAATGAAGTAAAGAAAATTCTTACGTTCATAGTTTTCTATGAACGTAAGAATTTTTCTAACCGTTTCGATACTTTCGGAGCCCGGTAACAACCATTCAAATCAGTCCTTATTATAATATAAGTATGATTATTTCATCCATATAGCACTAGTGGACGACTACCTTAACAACAAATAATTTTCTGGTGTTTGAATCTTTCGCAATTCGACGAAAAAAAAAAAGCTCGCAAGGAATTGTGTCGGATGCGTCGACACATCACCTCGTTGCGTCGTTGCTTGCGTCGCTTTGTGGCGAAACACTCGCTTGATATTTAATTTTATTAACATTGTGAGGGACCTGTTCACATTTGCGGTTGTGTTGTGACACGCGTTTTGTTTATGCCAAAGAAAGAGCAAATGGCCAATAAATTTCAAGTTAATAGTTTTTTGTTTACACACATCGTATGTTGTAGTTTTGATGGTTGGTTGAACCTCATTGGTCAGAGTGGCATAACCTACTCCAAGCGATTGGTATCTGAAGGTAACAGACTGTTTTGAAAGAAAGAAAGGAAAACCATTTATTCATAATTTTTTGACGAGCGATATGGCGCGGAGGTTAGTATACCTGCACATCTCTCAGAGGTCAAGGTTTTGATTCCCACTCAGGACAAATCTTTGTGTGCATGAACATGAATATTTTTTCTGATCTGGGTGTTTATCTATGTATATTTAGTATGTTTTACGATATGTAGGTATGTTTATCCGTTCTTTAGTATCCATAACACAAATTCTTAATGATACTTATCTTGGAACTAAATACTGATTTTAAGAGTCTATTTGTTTTTTATTAATTTATTTTTAATTACATAGTCTTTTGAAGTTATCTTAAGTAAAAAATAGATATGAAAAGAAGGAGAGCACTGGGTGAGCTCCTAACTAAAAATATAATTAAAAATGTATTGTAATGCAATCGTAAATTGCTTCATTAAGACAAAACTATCACAAATATATCCGTTGGAGAATGAAGGAAATATTAACACGACAATAATTCTCGCAGAGCAAAATTGAGAAATGTCCCTTGAAAAACGTGTGATTACGTTGACAGCCGAGCAATCGAGAATGCTGCTGTCACAGTGAAATAATAACAGTAGAACAACTACGACCACGTGGAGCGCCTGCAGTGAACCGCAGTAAGCGGGTAACACGCCGCCCGCCTGTCTGCCTTGGGCGTTCCTGTTTGACGCGTGCCCCAAAAAGAAGTCAGCTAGCACTGAGAGGAGTGCCAAGTCTGCCCGAGTTGTGTGAGTGTTCGAAAGGCTCACCACGAATTTGGAACATAAAGAGCTCAAAAAGGAAATTGGTCGTTCCACCCACAGGAACACACGCAGAGGGCCGTTCGTAACAAAGAAAGATATCTTTAACGTAGCTGTTCTATTCACTAATATAAGATAAGTATTACCTAACTTAATTTCAAGTAGTGTACAAGTTAAATTGAATTACAAATAAAAATGTGAACAATATTTTTTATTGTGATTTTTAGTGGGTACCGACCCTCTTATATGCCTTTTTTGATGAGCCCCATGAGAAAACTTTGCCAGTAACTTGTCGTCAGTAAGACTCTTTTAAAACGAACACACAAACAAACAGGATCGCCCTATCAATAATATTCGAAACTGTTTGATGTTAACGATTGCAATGGTGTGATAGTCTTTTCTACTGTATAGGTACTTGACTATGGCACAGGCTGGTCAGGATATTGGCAATACGCCGAACCCTGTAGTACGGTACACTACTTATGAGGCGGAAGGTACGCAGTGTTGAGGTTAAATAAAGGTCCGAAAGCTATCTACGGTCATGACATCAGCGGCGCTTACTTGGCTTGAACTGCGGTCACCAACCCGCCTGCCCAGCGTGGTGATTATGGGCTAATACGCTTATATAATGTAATCTATTTGGCAGGCCAATGTTCAGCAGTGGAGTTGATAAGGGCTGACATGATGATAATGGTTCGTGAATGGAGGCTTGTGCTAGGTAGTGCAACTGAGGCCACCAATTGGCATACAAAGATAGGTATGTCGAACTATAAATAATATGTTTCGATTGCATATTGAAACTACAGAATTATCTGTAGTTTCAATTTAAATGGTATCGACCGTCTATTGCTTGTTCTTTATATTCTTCGCTATGTAATTTTTCATATTTAGAAGAAAATACTGTCGGGCTGTAGGGACAAGGCCGTTTTAACCAATTAATTAAGTTTCGTATTACTTCCTTGACTATTATAGCAGACTTTTTTTTGTGCCAGTAACTTTTTTGGTTACGGTTTTTCTGATAACACACCAACTTATTTATTGGATTATAACGGTGGGGACAGAGACCTGGCAAACTTTCAAACTTTTTTGCCTTACAATCTCCCTGCTTCCTAGATTTAAGTGCCGCAAATGGGGCCTAGCCTTTTTTATTTTTTTAAATAAAAATAAATAAGCCTTTTTTCAAGTAGATAACAATACGCATTTACGCACTGCCTCCCGGTCAATGGGGGACCATGATGGGAGTGTGGGGCTCACTGCAGCAGACGCAACTGCCAGCAGTCATACCCACTAAAATATTAACATATATTCAGATTTGTTAACTATAAGTTGAAACCAAATTCTCTTGTTTTTTTACTTGTCAAAAATATGTACGAAATTAGTCAACACACCGGAATCAAGCATTCATAAATATAAAACAAGCAAAAATAAAATACGCTTTAAATGCATAAATAGACAAAACTATCGGAATCGAACTAACAGACAAACCGAATGAGTTACTTTCTATAATATAGAACAAGAACAGGACACAAACAACGATAACGTTGTTCGTTTGATATCTAATAATATAATCAACCCCGCTGGCACTATCACCACGACTTTACAATCAATGGAGTTGAGTAACAGATATTTCGCAAACCGTAAGGTTCCGGACTAAGTAAGCTTGTGATCTATATATTCGGAATGCGGAGGCTGGACCTTAGACCGGTTCCAAAGAAAACTATGCAGATTCTGATTGTTCAAACTGTTAGAAAGTTGGCCTAAGCCAACTACGATTTGTCATAACGTAGATCAGGTCCTACGTATAATTTTTTATGTAAGACGTAAATTATACAGTTACACTGTTTGAACAGTTTTGTGATACATTGTTGCCCTAGGATTAATCTTAGGGCCCAGGGTCTGCTTACTGGTTCAACCATATTTGGCTGAAATATGGATACTAAAGAACGGATAATCGTATTTATATATTAAAAAAAAATGTAAATACATACTTAATGTACATAGGATACGACCAGACCAGAACAAATATTTATGTTCATGCACACAAATATTTGTCCTGTGTGGAAATCGAACCCACGACCTCTGGAGTGAAGTGCAGGTATACTGATCTCCGCTTTTTTTTTGGGGTTCGATTCCCACACAGGACAAATCATGAATATTTGTTCTGGTCTGAGTGTTTCCTATGTATATTAAGTATGTATGATAAAAAAAAGTATTAAAGTATGTTTATCCGTTCTTTAGTATCCATAACACAAGTTCTTAATGATACGTATCTTGGAACTAAATAATTAGCGTGATTGTAAGAGTATATTTTATTATATTTATTATGGTATACAAAAAAGGTTACAATAAAGTATATGATCGTAATGAGAAAACAAACGATTTAATTAAATGCTATTTTGATACGACAAAATCTCATTTTATATATTATGTGACTATAACTGGCTCTAAATTTTATTCTTCCATCCAGTAACCTTGTGCCTTGTAAGTACTTCAATAATTCCATATTATTCAAAACAGCCGTAAATATGCAGTTAAAACAAATTAATTTTGTTATTGACATTGACTTTGACAAAGTGGGGTCAAATATTAAGCCGTTTGTTCGGAACTATTATTCATGGCGCCTGTCATAGTTTTTTAAAGATGAATTTGTTAGTATTTGAATGTTCTCGAGTAACATTGATTTAATTCAAGTCAAAAAGTCAAGTCAAAAATACTTTATTTCATAAACTATTACATAGTACTTGAAAACGTCAAAATTATAAAAAAATAACAAAAACAAATAAAATATAACTATACTAAAATCACGAAGCTTAGATTCACTTGCAACCAAATAATTTAAAAAAAACAAAAAACATTTAAGTGCAAGCGAATCTAAGTGCCAGTTCCGAGCCACCGCTCTGTAAGAAGAACTGGCAAGAAACTCACAGGCTATGCTCTTTTAAATTATCGATTGGTTAGTAACAATCTTCATTTGTCTGTGACGGTATACAATGCAACATAATATAACATTATAACAAATTCATATTGAATTACATATACAATATGATTTTAGTTAACATTTGTGATGTATGGTACCGGCCTAGTGCCACCCCCTCTCATCTCATGGGGAGTCGTAATAGAAAGGCTACCGGATGATGGGCAGCAGTGTCATTCTGCGTACTGGCTTGAACTGCGATCATCAAACGGCTGGATAGCGTGGTGATTATGGGCAAATACCTCTAATAGAATGTTAACTATTAAGGACGCTAGTTTTTGGTAGTGGACTTTATAAGTCTGATATGACGATGATTATTTATATTCTTGGACATCTTACACAGCGCTTCTTCTATGCAGAAATTCTACTATGAATACTACAAAACGGATCATGTTACTTAAAAAAAATATTTTTTATAATGTAGAAAAACCCAGAACAAATATTCATGTTCATGCTCACTTATATTTGTCCTGTGTGGAAAACGAACCCACGACATCTGAAGTGAAATGCCGATATACTTATCTCCACGCTTTTTTTTTTTGAGTTCGATTCCCACACAGGACAGCACAGAACCGAACAAATAATCGTTATCTTACACACAAATATGTCTTGTTGGGGAATTGAAAACCACGACCTAAAAAGAGGAGTGCAGGTGTACTGACTTCCATGCCGTGTTGGTAGTCAATACCAATTTTCATCATTCAAAGTTAAAATCACTTATTTAAGTTTGTTAAGATAAGCGGCAATAGGCTCGCCACCTATTACGTGGGACCAACTATATAATTGGCGAAGTGTGGGCGTATAATATGCTTCTGCCTACCCCTTCGGGGAAACAGGCGTCAATGTATGTATTTTAGTTTGTTTCAATATAGCTCCTATGAAAGTCAACTTGATCGTAAAAGAACGAGCAAGAAAATCGTCAAAGCAATTCAAAAAAAATTCAAAATTCAAATTCATTTATTCAAGTTTGGCTCAAAAGAGCTCTTATGAACGTCAAAACTAGCGCGCAATATTTTTTTATATATTAAAACAATTTGATTAGTCTACAAGAACTTGTGTTTTGCAGTCACAAGATCAGACGAAAAGAAGACAATCGTTGACGACTGATATGCCCAAAAAAGTACGTAAATTTCGCCTATTTTATGCTTACTTTACCAGTTGAGCTTACATATCAGTTACTTACAGCTAAATCTAGACTACCTACTAGGTAATCTAGGTTAAGTTAGGAAATTGTCAAAGGTGCGGTTTCGTTATCACTTAGTGTACTAGGTTAGGTTTTGTTACTTACAAGCATCTTAATTTTTACTTATTTATAAGCCTGATTGGAATTCAGTTCCGTGTTTTCTCGGGAACTTTGTGGAATTTAAGACGGATTTCATTGTCAAAGTCTAAATATTTTATTCAAGTTTGATTTTATAAAGTTCTTAGGAACGTCAACTTGAAAATCAACGCGTCCATTCTTGCAGGCGGGAGCTTGAACGTAGATGAAATAGACTAGAAACTAAACTATGACAAGAAGAAAATAAGTGAGGGTTCCAGAATATTGTTCTAAGATAATGTATCTTTGTATGTTCATTTATTATTTTAATACCTCTGCCTACACCTTCGGGGAAACGGGTGTGAATGTATATAAGTTTAAAAATAAAAATTAACCTAGTAAAAACATTTCACACAATAGAATTGGCAGAAACAATAAATAAGTGGAACATAAATATATATACTAAAAACAAAAAGGTTAAAAAGTGAACCTAAGGTCACACATATCCGGGTCATTGTCTAAATTATTGGTATAACATAACCAATTTACTTTATCTGTGTAACTCACCACTAAATACATGTGAATAAAAAACTAACAAATCATGTCCTTTGCACAAAAAAACACTTAACTTCTGTCGCGTGCCGTTATTATGAAAATAAATGTCAAAAACTGTGAAATCGAATTCATAATACGGCTCTGGGAGTCTAATTAGTATTCTATTTATGGCGGGAGAACCTACTTGACAAGTTTCATGTCAAATTCTTCGCTCTCCACTCAAACTGCTTCTCATCCATACTAATAATATGAATGCGCAAGTAACTCTGTCTGTCTGTCTCGCCTTCACGCCAAAACTACTAAACCAATATCAATGAACACACTTGATACACAGATAGTCTAGAGTCCGAGAATATAGGCCACTTTTCTTTTGGAAAAAAGTGTTGTTTAGGTTTGGAAATGGGGATGAAATTTTATCGGATATAATTATGATATTCCAAGTTACTCAAAGAAGATGCGCAATATAATCAAATCAAGTCAGTATTAGGCTATATCGACATTCATAAGTGCTCAATTGGAACCTACATTAGGCACTCTTTAGTCAGATTTTCTTAGCAAGAACAATACCCTTAAGCTTTTGTTTCCGACCACGTAGACGAATAACATATTAAAGCATGTAACATGTTCAAGACAACGGAAAATCATACCTATTAACTTTACAATACTGCAACTACTTGACACATTCGCATGAA
Source organism: Musotima nitidalis (assembly GCA_949126915.1). Taxonomy (NCBI): domain Eukaryota; kingdom Metazoa; phylum Arthropoda; class Insecta; order Lepidoptera; family Crambidae; genus Musotima; species Musotima nitidalis. The sequence goes on from OX421435.1 coordinate 6,279,317, forward strand.
CACAAATATTTGGTATGTAAGGCCATCGAATCCCTTTGAAGTTAAAAGCAAATTAAAACTGTGCGCTTTAACGAGCGAAACTTTCCTTAAATCTTGATTTAAAAAATCTTAAGTTAGTAACAAGTAAAGCCAATAAAAGATCGTATAAAAAAGCCAAAAAGTTCTGCGAAATAAACGATTCATATAAAATTATGCGAACCGGAGTTCTTTCACTGTACCCCTGATTATACATTCAAATTAGATGTAAATTATTGATAGTCTGATGAGACCAAACTTGTCTCAGATCACGTTTAGGTCCGACAAACTTCTTAATATTATAAAGCCCCTTACAGCTTGCAAACAAATTATATGATAACGATCTTACATCATGTTGATCGAAAAATACTTAACGACAAAGATTTTAGATATCGTATTTTTTGTCTTAGGTGAATAAAAACATTTGATTTGATTAATGCTGAGAAAATTCGTGTACGTACGTCAGCAAAACTACCAAAAGTAATTAATCATTTTTGTGTCGGGCAACATTTCTTAGACGCGTCGTTTGCGCGGGAATTGCCATGAGACTGCTGTCAAACAGTAGTAGCCATTTTGAAATAATTAAAACTGTACCACCACATGATTGTGTTGTTTCCACGTAATTGTGAGTTTTTTCGGAAGTAACACGGTGTACGCACGTTTAAATATAAATTATTCATGCAGTTACAGCATAACTTTCACTATTAATCTGTTAAGTTAGGTATTTTCTCAGATATTTTGCAAAAACTGAGGTTTTATATGACTAATTTATCTGATTGTTTTAAATATATACATTAATAATATTAAATAAGAGCAGTATAGCAGGGAAAAATATCTGATCAATTTTAGATGCGATAAATTAATACAGCTAATACATTACTTGTATCGAAATTCCTGCGTATGTGTTTTTAGTAGTATAACAATTTGCAGATAGGTATTATTAGCTTCGCGATACTAGATGCATCATCAAACCATCATCATCATACCTTGGATAGGTGACTGTTATGTGGCATGTAATATTGAGCGCTTTCATACTTCAAAAGGCATGTTAGTCTTAACGTGTCTTCTGAAGCATGATTCTCCACAAAAATACGTCCCATTAGGAGCACGAAGCGATCGACCAGATAAATGTTGCAGGATCATATTGGATGCTCGCCGCCTGCAATCGGTCACATTGGAACCTAATGGGAGAGGCCTATGTTCAGCAGTGGACGTCTTTGGGCTGATGATGATGAAATGCACTGTAGATATTAAAAAAGTGTAAACAACAATAACTTCCTAAAATAAATCAATAAATAAATCACAACATACCTTAGTGCTAAGCGTGTGCGCAGACAGGAAGGAACAGAGAAAGACAAGAGTCGACACCCACTGGGCCGACACGAGGGGCGGCGAATCCATCTTGGATCCTGAAACAATAACAATTAGACTCATTATTCTTTGCACTGTTACATAGTATTGTAATTAACATACATACTTAGTTAATATTCAAGCAGCAGACATAAGCATGTTATTTATTAATTTGAATTTCTTTCTTCGAGGTTCGATTTATGTCAGTCGATCGAAGTAAATGTAAGTTATTAGGTAGAGTATATGCATTGTAGGTACAGTATTAGTAAAAAAACGAGTATAGGTTGTAGATGGAGGGCGCTGACAGCCGTCATAAAGTGTATACTAGTACAGCTATCAACGTTGATTCTGTCGTATATACCTCAAAAATACTTATTTCCGTAAATAATTAACTGCAAACCGGCAAACCGTAATATATTTATAAAAAACAGATAAATTATAATTTTGCTTCATTTATAAAATTTTAAAAAGCTGGACGTTTATTTCATTAGCCAAAAGGGCAATAAGAATAGTTAAGCCCCACTGCCCAAGTCACAAATCACCAGTCATAGACTAAGAACGCGGCCTTCTATGTTATTAAAGGTAAAGTAAGTTGTAATTGTAAATGTAATTGTAGTGAATTTAACTGTAAAACCGGTAATTGTCCGAGGCCAAACTGCTGAGTTGTATTTATTTAACAATAAATATTAAAGAGATCAGTACTTGGAAAGGTACGTTAACCCGTTGGTCCAGGTTTTTACTGTATATTGTAGTCGTTAAACCATGTCAGAAGCCTCATTGGGCGGCTTGAAATTTATACCCATGGGGTACATACCCAAAGTGTAAGCTTTTGTATGGTCATGTAAAGCTTTAAATATGAGATTTTCTTTAACAAAATAGTATTAGCATATAAATAAAGGTAAAAAACCAAAAGATTTAAACTTCAATAATATGCAGTCGTCAATAAAACTAAAAAGGACGCCGACATACGTATTGTATATAACTAAAAAGCTTTCTTCAATTGCGCAATTTCAAAACGTACGAATTCACACAATGCACACTTTCGCCGTTCGTTTTTTTAAGTTTCAATAACGTCCCAAACATGGCAACACTGAAAGACTATAGACAAACAAAGCCGCAGTCTCGAACATCCATATCCATCAGCCATAAACAAGTAAAACCATAAAGGTCAACGCTCTCTAACAGAAGGACAACGTTGCTTCCCAGTAAAATGCTGGTCGAAAATATCATTCGATATTATTTCCGCATTTAACCGGTTCATTTCTGGCTGGTAATTAACTATATCGATCACATTTCTCATTGAATTGCTGATTTATAACGAGAATTTTCATGGTTACATAATATGTTAAACAAAAAAGAATGAGCCGTATAACATCTCTCATTATCATTTTTTACATGCAGATGTCAATTAATTATACTGCATTTAAGATGCTGCTTTCCATTAAATTAATGTAAGTAGGTACGTTGTGCATTAATCCCAACCACTTCTTGCTTTTACAGCTCTTTATTTGTAAAATATAATTTGGAATATACAATTTTTTATATTCTCTTAATTTAAAAAGACAAAAGTTAGACGGTTCTGTAAATTTCAACAAACTTTTGTAAAAAAAAGCATAACACCTTTTTTTAATTTATGATTTCCTATAAAGCATAAATCGAAAGATTCAACAAAAAGAAATACAAAAAGTCTGTTTATTTTGCAACATTGTCTCTACTTGTCCCTTTACGGACGAGATATCAATTACCACTGATATTGTCGTATGAAATTGATATTTTTATGCTGTTGAACTCATTTTTTGTTGTTGAAAGGAACTAAACTTTTTTTGCATAACAATATTTTTAACGTTAATCTTTCCACTAAAAAAAGTAATAATATTTACTGTAACTTATATTAGCTTCACCAATTCGAGACTTATACAATTACTTTGCAATATCCACAATCATCAACACAAAAAACAACAGATATTCATTATTTTTAACAGCAAAAATAACAATAACTGCAATGAGACCCAATTACCAACAAATAACATAAGCTACCAAATAGAATATGCAATTTCTAAAATGGCAACACCAATGACATTTGTTAGGATGATTACGATTCGCGACTTGAGAAGATTGTAATTTCGTAAAGTACTTACCTACCTACAATTTTTCTTTCATAATCACAATTTTGTTCACACGCTTCAAGAGTATTATGAAGTGGGGATGTTTTGCAATACTTGGGTACTTTTGATAAAGTTAGAACAATTGTGAAAAGTAAATAAATATTATGAAACACGACATTGTAGTTTATACGCGTAATCTGTTAATAACAAGCTATTGTTAATCTACGGCTTAGATAACCCTCAAGCATTTTTAGACCACTAAAATTTACATTCTTAAGAAAGTTGAGGTTTAACCACTTAGGAATGACGATAAAAGTTGTATGAATTCAACTTATTACCAATTCAAATTATTGTGTAAGTTTATATAGGTTATTGTTTTTTTTCTCTGACATGAGTTTTGGCGCCTTCGCGGAACGAGAATTATAAATATCGTAATGTTATTATTATAAATATAAATTGTTAATATAAATTCGAGTTTTCATGTGTAACATACATGATGTCACGCCTCTTTCCCGTAGGGGTAAGCACTTACTAATAAAACAATTGACCTCGTGACTCCGAATCCGCAGAGTTAAAGTTTGTAATTTGGCAAGGTGCTCTTTTATGAAAAAAATAATGATGTAAAGAATATAAAAATGATCAGCGAATTGGAGTGTCTGTTTTTAATGTCATAACTGTAACTTTTTTTGTAGATTCATGTGCTTATTTTTCGAGACAAGTGGAAGGATTTTGTCTGAACCTTCAGAGGCAGACCGCTGAAGCCTCAAGGAATTTTTTAGTTTATTTTCTTCGGCCATAGCAAACCTCGAGCTCGTAAGGCCTCAAACTGGATAACGCTGGGATGATGACTCAGTTACTTACCACGCGTATAAGTAAAACACTAATCTTATAAAAAAATAATGAAAAAATTGCGGAAATCCGATTGACTTTTGGCGCTATTCGATGAAACCCGAATCAGTGTAAATTAAGTCCCAACATCTGCCAAGACTTACAAATGTAACCTTTCAATATACTAGCCATCTGGCTAATACGATAATAAATAGCCAATCCTTAGTACTTAAATGTCCACTTACAATGTTGACGTAAACAGCCTATATGATGTAAAATTACAAATTATTTGACCAATGGCAACATTTCCCTTATAAATAAAAAAACTAAACGTCTGTTTAATGAACAACTTTTACTAAATGAATTTCAAAGCGATATTAATATTATTATAGCGGTATGCATTATCATATCTTAGCAGCATCCCGGTTGCGGTTCCCGGTCAGCTCATTGTTATAGCCAGATTTTGCTGAACTTCAGTTATTACTTGGAGCGACTCCATCTGAACTCCACAACCCAAAACATCAATCAGAATATTAGAAGGCACTGACTTCCTAACAACGACTGCCATAGATGGTCATGACAGCCGGGACCAACAGCTTAACGTGGTTTTCGAGGCACAGAGCAAGCGATAATTACAGCGGTATTCATTACGCGATTTTAAAAATTATACGGCGCGTCATTTAGTTAGTAACATCACAAGCGCCATAAGGATTTACACACGTCTCTATAATCTACTGGATAAGGGCGTGTTTCGATATATGTTCTTGAAACTATTTGACGATAAGTACTAACAATATTACACTACGTAGTATTAATACCTACAGCTTCACTATCACATGTCGCTTTCCTCTGTCCGTCCTTACGTATGCTAAGATCTTTAAAAATTCACAACGGATTATGCTGCGGTTTTATTTAATACATACATACATTCAAGCCTGTTTCCCCAAAGTGGTAGGCAAATGAATACTATACACCCACACTTTGCGGGTTATAAAGTTGGTCCCACTTGATAGGTGGCGAAGTATAGGACTTACCGGGAACTGTTATGTTCGCTAGAGCCTAAATATAAAATATTTATTATTTTAATGGAAATCGTAAGGAAATCGAGTAAGGCGTGAATGAAATGATAAAATTTAAGGTAAAGTTCACTGGCCCGTTTAGTTATGCTGTAAAGGAACCGCAAGACGGCTTATTTACACGGGTAACGTGAAATGTTTGGCAAAAACGACAAAGGGAACTGGCTCTAATTGACGCCACGAGTGCTCGTCGTACTAAATTGTACGAGTATGATTAAAAAAAATCTCCGAAACGCAATGAAAGCCATATTTATTCTCTTATTTAATATTTTCAATAAAGTTATTTCTTATCATTATAAGAATATAGTTTCAATTTACAAAATGAAAAATTCTAAAGAATATAAAAATAAGTAAGGAAGTATAGAATAAACAAGCAAGTATAAAATACTAAGATAGATAGATAGAGTGTCACAGACCAGACCCTATTTTGTTTAATATATGACTGTATGTAGTCATATTAAATTTATATGTTTAATAATAAATGTATGCTGCTGTCTTGTGGCGCCACCAGACTATGAAGTCGGAAACGATCACCAAAGTAAAATAGCGTTCTCAAGGATTAAACTGTGGGATACTGTTTGTGTTGCACTTTATATTGTGCGTACTCTGGAAGGCACGTTAAGGCTCTGAGAGCTTACTCTAATTCAACGAAAACTAAACTTCGTTATACCTATCTCTTTCAGTCTTTAGGTATATCATGATTGAGTGAAGGGGATGGGTATTACGAAATTTCGATTTCGTTAAATTAGAGTAGACCCTCTGGTCTCGGTTATCAGTATATGTGGTAGTATTTAAGCCAAGTTATAGGCATAATTGCGCGAATGTAACATTCAAACAAACATAGACATACTCTTCTGCATTCTGCTGCTCTTCATTACGTCTGCTGGCCGCGTGATCCTCGTGTTTTTTTGATTCTGATATCGATTTCGACTTTTGCTTGTTGGATTTTGATTTTTAATTGTTTGATTATTTTATTACTTGTTGGATTTTGATTTTTAATTGTTTGATTATTACTTGCTGGATTTTGATTTTTAATTGTTTGATTATTTCTTGTTGGATTTTGATTTTTAGTTGTTTGATTATTACTTGTTGGATTTTGATATTTTAAAGAAGATTTTATTGATGCAGATTTTTAAATTTTTTTTTGATGCAGATTTTGATTTACGCACCTGATTCATCTTTGTTTGTGAGAGAAGAATTGGTTGGTTGTCGGTTGAAAAGGTTACCTCCATGGGTATAAGCGCTAATTAATGCTTGTATCAGGTTAGCAGAAGCATAAATTCGTGGTAAAATGTCTCTGTACAAAATGTTTGATAGAATTTAGGTGTAGGTATTTTTTCTTGACGCAGACGATAAAAACTTAAAAACATTATGAACAGTTATTTGATACAGACCACACCTATTCATTGTTTATAATATTAATATATACAGTTATAACAACACCCGGTTTCTGATAAAAGAAAACAATAATCAATATACTAATGACATTTAAAATATTACTAGTTAATTGCGGAAATTATATACAAATACACACAAAAATGTCTATAATTATAGACGGAGAAACAAAATGGCGGACACTCAGCTACTTCCTCTAATATACTTAGTGTTAGTCATAGATTATTTAAGAAAACAAGTTTTAAAATACAGATGTCAATAGCAATATGAAATATGATACTTTTAATATTAAAATATCTTCTTTGTCTTTATTTAAATACAATATATTGTATATAAATAAAATGCATGTAACGTTCAAGGATAAATTTACTTAATATTGACTTTGTAATAAAAAGTATCAATATTTCCATATCACATGTTTAAGGAATTGTTTTAGGGCAACGCCGACACTTTACAAGAGGAACGAAGATTATATAGAAATTGCGGGATGCCGATAGATGTATAAAAAAGCAGCGTTTGTCTCAAATAATAATGACCCCATGCCGTATTCACGAGGATTAATTTTGTAGAATTTTTAGCTGAATTGTAATATTTCCGTAGACAAATTTAAGAGCCTAAACGATTTTATTAAATAATTCTCTTAAAATCACGCATAAGGAACACCCAAACCAGAACATATATCAATGTTCATTCACATAAAGAATTGTCCAGTGTGGGAATCGAACCTACGACCTCAAGAGCGGAGTGCAGGTAAACTGACCTCCGCGCCATGTCAGTCGTCATGAGGTCGGTATAATAGTAATATATGAACATTTTTATAGGTCTAGGTGTCTTAGAAGAAAACAATGTAAAAAGAATAAATTAAAACCTAATTAAGTTTTCATACTACAGCTTAGAAAGCCAGTAACTTACAGCAATAGGTATTCTGACCTCTACGACATATCGGTCGTCAAACGTATGAATCGATGTAAATTGAGACAAAAAAAACTTATCCAATGATTAAAATTAACGACACACCAACTAAAAACACATTCAGATAAACGTTATAAATCCCAAAAACTCATTAAGAGTCAAACACTTTTTTAAAGCAACAAAAAGAGGTCGAATAGATATTGCAGAAATGATATTTTCCACTGGCAATAAATGTTATCGGCCAGGTGTTCAGAACATTTACATAAAATTTAAAGCAAAATAAAGACTCTTATGCATAGTAGAAACTAATAAGCAGGATATCTTTATACATACCCACCAAACACGATTTGTATGTGAGCGCGCCCAATATGTATGCGTGGTCGTACAGCACACGCTGACAAAATTTATCGCTGCTAAAGGTGCGCCTGTTGTAGCTACGGCATCGTCCACACCCAACGCACGCACCACCGCTGTTTTGCCGCTTGACCATGAATTTTTGATGATTGAATCCCACAAATATTTTGAATGCGAAAGTTTTTGAGTATGTATGGTTTTTTACTCTTTCACGCAAAATCTACGGAACCTAGAATCCTAAATAACCACATAAGGTAAATTTTTTATCCCGATATTTTCACGGAACCGCCGCCGTGTTGTACCTGCCTAAAATAGTGCCACCCCTTCTCTTCTCATGGGGAGTCGTAAGAGTAGACGAAACAATTCCAATCAAATGATGGGCAGCAGCATGATTATAAGTACTGGCTGGAACTGCTATTACCATCCCGCTTGCTCAGCGTAATGATTATGTGCAAATATCACAAAAATAAATCTATTGGGGAGGCCAATTTTCAGCAGTGAAATTTAAAAGGCTGATATGATGATTCCAACGGCCACACAGGTGACACCGCGGGGCGCTGCTAGTAAACTATAAGCGACAGCCTTATGTGTATAGGCTATGATAAATGGCTCGGGATTCGACTTCGTATACTTATATGTTTCTACTATGCTCTTAGCTACCGTGACCCGTAAGGTACCGAAAGCATTTTTTACTGTCACCAAAGCGAACCGAATCAGCACTTTATAACCTCCAGATACACTCATTATAAGTTCCTTGACCCCTGGCCTTCGATAAAACTGCGACTTGACCATCCCGTTATGCAATAATGATCGTAAGTATTGTGAAATTCATTAAATTCATTTATACGCGGTATATTTACTTTGTAGCGCGTTTCTGCGTTATTATAAATATGTTGAATTCATGCAGCGCCATCTATTATCGAAACTTTTTAACGTTGTTTTAACAACATTCAGGCATGCAGCTTATCTGATAGAAAGCGGGCACTGCAGTCTATAAACGCCAAAAATACCAAAGACATCACTAAACACGCGCGTTTAAAACTGTGTTATGCTTTTTTAATGAGCCCCTGAAAAAGGCCGAAAATACCCACGTATAACGTCGTCTGAAGCACAGGATTTGATTTAGATATTAATAAACTAACTGGTGTCGTGTGTTAGAGTTACCTTAAAAAGATACACATCGAGCTTATTCAAGAAGAAGATCGTTACCGCCATATTTTAATGGTTTTTTAAAAATATTTTTTAAATTTGAAATTTTTACTTAATCTTACATTGGCACCTGCTCATTAATTTAAATGCTAAGATTTAACTCAGTACTCTAATATCACATAAATAATTAAAAAGGTTACTGTGAAAACAGTTCTTTGGGATTGTTGGCGCTTACGACGTTCTTTCTAAAAAGACCTGAATGCCTTGCCCGTGACCATCGTATATGTGACTAAGAGATCTCGAACAGTGCCATGGGGACCAGCTAACGGAGCCGGGACCTGTACCCTTGGGTAGCTTCGGCCCATGGTAGCAAATGTAAGGACACGAGTTAGGTCTCACACTGACTGATTATTATTGACGGTTTAGGTTGGATATTCTTATAACTTAGACACAACTGAAATTCAGCCAAAACTCTGATTAGACAGTTAGCAGACCGTGGGCTCTAAACTTAAGTCTAGGGCAACCGGGATAATGATAGGATATAACGATAATAAGATAAGATACATTACATTTAATTTAGATTTAAGATATTATATATTCATGTTCTCCTATGTATATTAAGTATGTATATACAGAAAAAAAAGCATGTATGTATGTGTATTTATCCGTTATTTAGTATATCTACATAACACAAGTTTTTAATGATACTTATCTTGGAACTAAATAATTGGTGTAAGTGTCAGAAATATTTGTTATTTATTATTATTTGAATTGTTAGCAGAACACCATACACCTGCCTCCGCCAATCCGCACTGAGTCAGCGTGGTGGAGTATGACCCAATACCCTCACACCTTGATATGTGAGAGGAAGCCCGTGCTCAGCAGTAGGACATAAATGGGCTGAGATGATGATGAGATAATGGTGAATTGTTAATATAAATCGTATGTAACGAACAACAGCATAGTCTGTAGGGAAAAATTCCCCAGCTAAAGTTCCGACGCCACCAGTCGGTTTTTGATATTGCGCCATTCGGAAATACTCCACTTTCATAAGATGAACTAGCGAAGAAAGTGTTTACAATTTAAGATTCCGCTCGCGTGGTGAGCGAGGCTACAGAATTTATTATATTCAAACCGGGAACCCGTGAAAACGCTCCGCAGCTTGAATCCCAAGTTGAAAATAACATTTTATCCTTGTGTATGCTTTCATTTAACACTCAATGTCTATTTTGTGAAAGTTTATAAATATACTAACTGCGGACTGTGACTTCTTCCGCGCGAGTTTTGGTTGTTCTTTATATTTAGGCCTTTTATAAAAGTAAGGCTCTTTGGGAGAGGACTACGTTCAGCAGTCAATTGATTGATTGATAAATGTAAGCCAAAGTTACTTCTTATAGCTATTGTTAGGGAATTGCACTAACACTAGTGCAATTCCCATTAAAATCGGTCCAGCTGTTTTGGACATGATCCAAAACAAACAAACAGGCAGATAGATAATATAATGTATATATTTTCATTTATATAATCAATATCCAAAAAAAAAAAATCGGCAAATATCCCCAATATAACGTAATCTATTGGGGAGGCCAATGTTCAACAGTGGACTGATAAGCCTACATACATACATAATATCACGCACGCAGAGGCATACTACACGCCCACACTTCGCCATTTATATTGTTGGTCCCACGTAATAGGTGGCGAGCCTATTGCCGCTTACCGGGCACTGTTATGTTCGCTAGAGCCTCGTCGGTTGATCGGCAGGTGCACCAATTGCAAGTGAGGTTGGCTTGGGAGGTACCCACCTCTGATCTTGGTAGGAACCCTATACACCTGAGAAGCCTGATATGACGAAAAGCATTTTTATTAAATTCATAGTAAAGTAAAACATATATAAGTACTGTTAATATATAATATATATATAAGTTAATATATATTATATATGTACTGTACATATATAAGTAAAACATATATAAGTACTGTTTTACTTTACTATGAATTTAATAAAAATGCTTTTCGTCATATCAGGCTTCTCAGGTGTATAGGGTTCCTACCAAGATCAGAGGTGGGTACCTCCCAAGCCAACCTCACTTGCAATTGGTGCACCTGCCGATCAACCGACGAGGCTCTAGCGAACATAACAGTGCCCGGTAAGCGGCAATAGGCTCGCCACCTATTACGTGGGACCAACAATATAAATGGCGAAGTGTGGGCGTGTAGTATGCCTCTGCGTGCGTGATATTATGTATGTAATAGGTTGGGGAAAAAGTCTTTTCGTAATTTTGTATGAAAAGTCAAGACATTTTTTTCAAAGTTTATTTACATTTATTTACAATATATATGTACCGTTTTGTTGAATAACTTTCTGCCATTTTGTGGGCAGAGACATTATCCCGTTACTGTAGAAACTTTGAAACTTCTGATCAAAAAAACGGGACAAATAGTTTTGGCAGTCCTCTCTTGAGGTCAACCTTACAGAACCTAAAGAATTCTGCAGAGACCGAAACAGGTGAAAATCTGAAGGCGCAAGGTCAGGGCTATATGGTGGATGCACTAGGACCTCCCAGTCGAACTCTCTTAATTTTTGCTGAGTGGCTAAAGATGTGTGTGGTCTAGCGTTATCGTGATGAAAGACCACACCCTTCCTGTTGATCAATTCCGGCCGTTTTCTCTCGACTGCTTCCTTTAATCTCATCAGTTGCTGGCAGTAAAGATCAGAATCGATGGTTTTGCCGGGCGGTAAAAGCTCATAATAAACAATGCCCTTCCAATCCCACCATACACACAGCATCACCTTATTTCGTGTTAGGCCAGGTTTGGCCACAGTCTGTGAAGCCTGGCCAACTTTCGACCACGACCTTTTTCGCACGTTCTTGTCGTACGTGATCCACTTTTCATCGCCAGTTATCAATCTCTTCAAAAACGGCTCGGTTTCATTACGTCTCAATAATGAATCGCAAATGAGTACACGGTTCATTAAGTTTCTTTGAGTGAGCTCGTGTGGCACCCAAATATCGAGCTTTTTTGTATAACCAGCTTTCTTCAAATGGGTCAAAACTGTTTTGTGGTCAATTCCCAGTTCTTCAGCTGCATCGTAACTACTAATATGCCGATCTTGCTCCACTCTTTCAAAAATGGCGTCCATTTTATTCGTAACAGGGCGACCAGAGCGAGGTGCATCTTTAACATCAAAATTTCCGGACTGAAAACGTTTGAACCAAATTTGTGCTACTCTTACTGACACTGCATCAGGTCCATAAACATCACAAATTTTTTTCACTGCTTGAGTTGCATTTTTGCTTTTTTTATAATAAAATTTTAAAATATATCGAATTTCTTCATTAGATTCACTCATTTTAACGGAGAGAAAAACAAATGAAAAATAGCGGGAAACAACTTTTTTTTATTTTTTTCTTTTCTTTATAATGGAACCTTTTTAATGTTACCAAAACCAGCCAGACACAAATAGTACAGTCAAAAAAATTTTATAATAAGTTTATACCTACGTTATGCGAAAAGACTTTTTCCCCGACCTAATATGTAGGCTTATCAGTCCACTGTTGAACATTGGCCTCCCCAATAGATTACGTTATATTGGGGATATTTGCCGATTTTTTTTTTTTGGATATTGATTATATAAATGAAAATATATACATTAAATTATATAATGTGTCATTTAATTACATACGTAACATTACGTATATAGTTAAAGCGAACATTATATTTTGTAGTCATTATTAAAAATTGTATAATATGATTTGCTTAACACGCGTTATCGCACTGTGTCAAAACCCTTAATGTATTAAATAGTTCTCAATGCATGCAATGCATGGTTTCGATTTGTCTACGTCGACGTATACGACTCCCCGTGAGATGAGAGGGAGTGGCACTATTCTAGGCCGGTACCACGCGGCATTCAAAGTGCTCTTACTTTGGCATTATAGACATAAATAATAAAATAAATAAATATTTCTGACACTTACACCAATTATTTAGTGCCAAGATAAGTATCATTAAGAACTTGTGTTATGGATACTAAATAACGGATAAACATACATAAAAATACTTTTTTTTTTGTAAATACATACTTAATATACATAGAAAAACACCCAGACCAGAACAAATATTTTTATTTATACACATAAATATTTGTCCTGTGTGGGAATCGATCCCACGACCTCAGGAGTGGAATGCGGGTATACTAGCCACCACGCCATATCGGTCGTCAAAAGACATACACTTCAATTTTATTTATTTGTATATAGCACATATAAAATCAGTTTACCTATGTCGGAGAATAGCATAAACAAACAAACAGTTTTTTTTTGGAAATAAAAAACTATTTCGTAATAATTTTGAACAATGATTATTTATTAGTGTGTATTGTTATTATTATCTTGATTGATTATATAGATACATACTTCCGAATGGCAGATAACGTTTGTCAAGTTACATGTAAGTTACTTAGCGAACCTTAACAGAGCCAATGCCCTTGAAACACGTATTAACTTAAAATAAACATATTGTAACTCAACTCCAATCAATCAACCAATTGCCATCCACTGCTTAACGTAGGCCTCCCAACTCAACGTCCCTAATAAAAAAAAATTAACTTAATGTTCTAATAATTGTTTATACAGTGGACTTCTTGGCAGGAAAGTGAAGCGTCATGTCTGCAGATTTATTTTCTAAAATTTGTGATATTTCTAACATTAATGTGTAATAACTGTGAATTATTAACCGTTAAGTGTTTGTAAATATACATGAGTGTTGGTAAATCAAACAAAGCAGTGCAACATCACTTTTCATATTCTCTCAAGAAGTCCATGTGAGATCTCAGTATAGTCCCACATCTTTACTGAGGACTCAAGGGGCTTAGGGGAGGGTATCTCATTTACCATTTATCATCTTTATCACCACTCAATCTCATTTACTATGATTTATATATTATTAATATTTCCAGTACTTGACACTGGCTAGATGTGCTAGACGCACGAAGCCATTATTTAAAAAAATATTGTTAATACTAGCGGCTACCCGCAACTTGATTCGCGTGCCCTTACACTATAATGCATAAAACATTTCAATTTATTGGGTTTAAACAGCAAACAACAAGAAAAATAAATTTTCCTGCCTTGTTTTCTAGTAATCATTCTTCAAAGGTACATAATTATAATCATAAGGACTTATCTTGACGGTCAATTTACCAAGAAGTGCCACACAGGTGTCAGTTTTGTGAAGTACCACTTTGACGTCATACCTATGCAAAACCTACGCAGCACTTGCATTAAAACAAAAACATTTCCTTTGTAAACAGTATTTAAATTAGAAAAACAAACATGTTTCTCTGTTTATGTGTTTACTGTCGTATTTCACACCTCTATGCTTTTCACTGTAAAGGATTCTACCTCGAAACGGCACTTTTTGGAAAATTACCTTGCAAAATATACTATGACAACTCTGAGAAAGAATATACATACTACGTAAATATATTTGATTGATTTTTAGAACGTCCTTTTTTAAAAATATTAAATATTTATGTCTTTTTATGATTTGTAAATTTTTAAAAAGAAAAACAAATCTTGGTCCGTCTCTATCTCTAAAGGATTTTGACTGGCAGATTGCTGATGTCAATAGGAGTAACTTAGGCTACATTTTGTCCCAAAAAATACCAAATTGTCTATAGGACGACTAACAAAGTATCTATAAGTCACACGAATTAAATTGCGGGCGGCCACTAGTCAGTAAATATGAAGAACAGGTCCTTGAGCTCAATTTATATAGTTTGACTGAGGCTATAAAAACTATATGACTTTTTGATAGAAAACATTGTTTTATTCAACTTTGAACCGTAAAAAAATCAGGCTGCTTCGACCTCGGCTTTGGTCACAGAATATGACCACAATACATTAAAAAAAAAACGATCATGCCCACGACACAATGACGAAGCCTATGCTGAACGGCATTTGCACAAATAATTCTGTAACAACAAAGAACTTTGGGTAAAGTTGGACAATTCTAAGGTTGGACACATATTGGGTCAGTAGGCTCTAGGTGTTGAGACTAGTATAATAATTTTCTATGTACAAAATTTCGTTAGAGATGCCTTAAGATGACTGTATAATATAAAGCTTGTTCATTTCATCTACATGTATAAATATTATTACAGAAAGAAAGAAAAATATTTATTCATTATAGGTATATAACATGAACAAGCTGTATTGTTTAGGCTTTACGCATACACAATGCAATGACATATGATTTTACTCGCCATTCTTCATGTGCAATGTATGGTAATGAAAATGTATGAGTTGTGTATGGCGAATGGATGATATTGACTGCTCATCCTGTGGGTATCGCGAAGGATGAGTAATAATGGGCCCGAATTATGATATGGAAGCGAGATCAGCTTTGAAATGAAAAGTCACTTTTTATTCCAGCAGTTCTCAGCTGGGTTTACATAATAGTAATATAAGGACATTGCGCTACCGATATGGCGTAGAAGCGACAATACCTACACTCCGCTCCTAAGGTCGTGGGTTCGATTTCCATACCGGACAAAACTTCCGAACGAAGTTTTGTCCTACACTCCGCTCCTAAGGTCGTAGGTTTGATTTCCATACCGGACAAAACTTCGTGTGCATAAATATAAATATTTATTCTGGTCTGGACGATTTCCTATATATATTAAGTATGTATTTATAAAATAGATATACATATATGTTCATGCGTTATTTAGTATA
This sequence comes from Musotima nitidalis, assembly GCA_949126915.1. Taxonomy (NCBI): domain Eukaryota; kingdom Metazoa; phylum Arthropoda; class Insecta; order Lepidoptera; family Crambidae; genus Musotima; species Musotima nitidalis. The sequence goes on from OX421435.1 coordinate 6,295,244, forward strand.
CATAACACAAGTTCTTAATGATTCTTAGTTTAATGGTCAGGAAATATTTATTAGTTTGGGCCTAGGTTTAGTTTGTTTTAGAAGGAAACATTGAATTATTAATAATAATTATTATTAATTATGTTTAGTGAGTATGTTGAGTTTCTTGCCAATTCTTCTTATAAAGCGGTGGCTCGGAACTGACACTTAGATTTTTACTTACATTTCAATATTTTTTGTTTTCTTTTTAATTGTTTTGTTGCACTTAAGTGAATCTAAGCTTCGTGATTTCAGTGTAATCATATATCGATTGTTTTTTATATTTATATTTAGTTTTGACGTTTTCAAGTACTACTATTACATAGTTAATGAAATAAATAATTTTTGAAGTTGAATGTAATTATAAATATTTTTAGAGTTGAAATTAAATGTAACTACGAAGAAAACATTATAAAAAAGTATATTAAAACCTAATTCAGTTTTAATATTACAGTTTAGAAAGCCAGTTACTTGGTTAATTATGCAGTTTTGTTTCAGCAACGCTCCGGCAGCCGCGCCGACACATTTAATTATATTATTTCGTTACAAACGCCGTTTTATTGCGAATTTTAATTAAATGTCTCCTTTAATTGGGTCAGAGGAGTGACGACACTCACGTTTTAATCATTTTACAGTGACGAAGTGAGTATAGTTTAAACTGTTTATCATAAAATGTATACTAATATTTTAAGTTATACTAGTGGAAGATAGATAGATAGCTGGAATGGTTTATCCACAAAAAAATAAAATAATAATAAATATTTTCGGACAATCATACCTATTATTTAGTTCCAAGATAAGTATCATAAGGAACTTGTGTTATGGATACTAAATACCGAATAAACATACATACATACTTCTTTTTTGTAAATACAATTTAATATATATGAGAAAACGCCCAGACCAGAACAAATATTCGTGTTCATGCACACAAAAAAATTATACTGAGTGGGAATTGAACCCACGACCTCAAGAGCGGAGTGCAGGTATACTCGCCACCGCGCCATATCGGTCGTCAAAATAATGCCGAAGACCGTGCGAAGTGGAGACAAACTTGCAGGAAAGCGTACCCCTGGCCCGTAAGGTGGCAACCGGGATAACGCTCGTATGATAATAAATAAATAATAAATATTTCTGACACTTACACCAATTATTTAGTTCCAAGATAAGTATCATTAAGAACTTGTGTTATGGATACTAAATAACGGATAAACATACACACATACTTTTTTTTTTTGTAAATACATACTTAATATAAATAGAAAAACACCCAGACCAGAACATATATTCATATTTACACAAAAATATTTGTCCTGTGTGGGAATCGAACCCACGACCTCAGGAGTGGAGTGCGGGTATACTCGCCACAACGCCATATCGGCCGTCGAATGATGAAGAGTAGGAAACCGACGCTTATGCATTATTTGCAAGTGATGCATCTGCCCATCAATGGACGAGGATCTATACAAATAAGAAAGTTTCCAGTAAGCGGCAATAGGCTCTCCACCTATTATTACGTGGGACCGGTAATATAAGTGGTGTAATGTGGACGTATATGAGATAATATGCAAATGCCTATTCCTTCGAGGAAACAGGCGTGATTATATGTATGTACAGTATATATTCTATTTAAACATTGACTAGCTTTGGGGGTCGCTTAAAAGTATGGGCGTCTAACCTTCTACCTTAGTCGCCATGTCTGTTGCCTAACGTTGGTAATTATAGGACACACAATAGTTTTGCAATGTTCACACGATCTTGGGCCTTATAAACACCAAATATTAAAATTCTCTTCACAAGAAATCTCGACCGACTTATGATTTTACATGATACCTCTTTCAGTTTTATCCATACTAAGCAAGCGATGGATTAAAAATTTTATTGTAACAATTCCCGCGCTACTATAATTTCCCGAAAAATCGAGAAACTATTCAACACGACACGTGTTTCGCCTTACACAGAGCATCTTCAGGTAAGATAGGAGCCTCAGAACAACGATGTCTTCACGACCAACGCTGAAACGACAGTGCCTCTCACTCTCGTTTCAATTTCGTTTCATGGATTCCCGCAAAGTAACGCCTGAATCAATAAATTCTTTAGGTACTTTTTTTTTGGGAGGAATTCTAGTCATACTCCCCCACTCGGAACCAGTGCAGATTGGGAGAATTAGGGTCCTGCTCTCAGAATAACTCGCTTTTAATGTCACACAAACGGTCACCCAAAAGTATTTGGTACTAAACTAAGAGGAATTCAAGTCATGCTTTACTATGCGGACCCAGGAGAGATTGGGATTCTGCTGTTAGAATACCTCGATCGACGTCTAACGCCACACAAATGGTCACCTAAAGTATAATCGATACACCCGAAGTTATTCAGAGGGTGTTTAGGGATCTTTCCAAGATCTGATGAGCCCAAGCCAACCTCACTTGCAAGTGGTGCACCTGTCGAACAACGCACGAGGCTCTGGCAAACATAAAAGTTCCCGATAAAAGGCAATAGGCTCGCCACCTATTGCGTGGGGCCAGCAATATAATTGGCGAAATGTGGGCGTATTATATGCCTCTGCCTACCCCTTCGGGGAAACAGATGTGATAGTACGTATATGTATGTAAATAAAGCATAAGTTCTTTTATCTAAAAATGATAACGCTATATAAATACTAGAATACGTTCCAAATTTAATTATGCTCACCACAAGCCATGTCTTGCCTTGACCGAATAACAGAAACGTTTTCCCATATCGCAAAATAATAGCTTCGTTAAAATAATTCACATTTTTTTGTTTAAAACATACCACAACACAAAGAAACTAAACATATAAAAATAAATACAATTTACTGTTATCTTTTTGATCATTAAACGACATTGACGTTTATAATTAATGTCACTTTTAATAAGGAGGTTAGGATTAGAAAGGTCAGAAAATGATGGATTAAAACGCTGAAACGAGAGTTGGTAGTGAAAACATCGTTGTTCTGAGGCTCCTATCTTACCTAAAGATGCCCTGTGTAAAGGCGAAACACGTGTCGTGTCGAATTGTTTCTCGATATCGTGTTGTATTGTTTCTCGATTTTTCTTATTCTTATAATGACCACATCGTGTCTGATGGAAGCAGTTGATTCAGTCCAGTCCATTCCTTTTATAGGTTTTGCGTATGTCATGGATAATATTGCTGGAAATGCACTGAACCACATATTATATATTCTGTAACTTTTTTGTTGTATGTTTGTTGTCCTTCATATATTAGCATAAATTAAAAGGCAAAAATGACAATTGTGTTCCCTTACGTAACTTCATATTTTTGATACAATTTTTTAGAGGCGAAGCTGCAGGCAGAGCTAGTATAAATTACATACTTTACCCAAAAGCAAAGTAGGTGATATTAATTTCAACAGAGCAACAAACGAAGCATAAATTTAATTATGATAATTATACAGCTATTAAGTAGGTTTGTGTGATAGTGGCCTACTGAGCGAATAGATTTTAATGTTATCTAATATTTTACAATACAACTATATGAGATGTCGTAAATTATTCAGAATTTAGGTTGGCTTCGAAGACAAACTCAAGTCTCTCACATGGTACGACGCAAAAGCTGAAGGGGGACGAGACTGGTCTCATTGACGCAGTTAACAACTATAACAGTCGGGAGCATGGTCTAATTTGCGTCGACAACACTACTCATACTCGCTCAATGACTGCCGGTAAACTCAATGTACCCAGAGTTTATAATAATTATGGTGACAGAACTATAAAAAAACGACTTCCGTACCTTATACGTATATTAAATAGTCTACCTGAAGCCATTAGAATGGAAACAAACAAAAATAAGTACAAAACAAATTTAAAAAAGCACCATATTGGTTTAAGTGAAAAATTGTAAGTTATTTATATATAAAATTAGTTGTAATGTATAAAGTAGTATAAAAGAGACTGTGACCCACAGACAAACCAGTCAAACGGTTTTGTGGGATATGTTTTTATATAACTTGTATTATTTAAACGAAATAAACGTATTATCTATCTATCTATCTATCATAGCGAGAAAATCAGATTCCTGGTGCAAAAGTATATGGCTTGGAGACGTTATGACTGCATCCCTTCAGAAGGCTGCTAGAAAGACGATTTTTCTAAGATTAGGGGCAAAATTAGACCAAAACAGGTTGGTTTGGTTTTGTATAACGTTTATTTTTCATTATTGTTTAAAAAATTTAACGCATCATTGTTTGATTTAACTGATAGTAAGATGTTTAGACTATTCTATAATTTTGTTCCAATCTATAAATTATTATTAATATATACATACATACATTCACGCCTGTTTCCCCGAAGGGTAGGCAGAGGCATATTATACGCCCATATTTCGCCAATTACATACTTTGTCCCCCGTAATAGGTGGCTAGCCTATTGCCGCTTACCGGGAACTGTTATGTTCGCCTGAGCCCCGTCTATTGATTGACAGGTGCACCACTTGCCTCTTTGTATGATTTTTATACACCCAATACTACATACTACAATAACATCAATACATGTAAGTAGTATATATTTTAAAGTATGAAGTTAACTACGCATCAATACATTAAGTATGTAGTTTTATTTGTACACCACTCTCTCATGTCATGGTAATTACTGCATCGTCTCAGCTATATAAAATCTTGTAGCAGAACATTGATGATCACTAAAACTCAGACACACTAATTCGATCTACCCACAGCGGAAGACATGCCAGGGGCATATTTTCCATCGAAAATAAAAAGAGATTTTCATATTTATCTCAGATTTTCATGTTCACCTGACTATAAATTACCAAATAAATAAATAAATTACCAAATGACTTCAAGAAACAAAAAATTGTTAAATTCAAACATACTAATAGATAAATGTTATTACACTATTGATGAATATGTAAAGGATATGATATAATGTAATATAATAATAATATAATTAAAATTAATAATAATAATTTGTAATGTATAAAATAGTATAAAAGAGACTGTGACTCACAGACAAACCAGTCAAACGGTTTTGTGGGATATGTTTTTATATAACTTGTATTATTTAAAGGAAATAAACGGTTTATCTATCTACCTATCTTTAATAATTATCAATTAATTTCTTTCATTTCACTTTGCTAGTTTATAAAACCAATATTTGTACACCAGTTATGGTAGAATGCAAGATGATAATATTTATGTAACACCTTAATGTATTGTATTTTGACAAATCAATTATCTTTATCTTTTAATTATCTTTTTCTTTATATTTTCGGGTTGTCTGAAAGACATCGCTTTTAGCAATAACCGCCTATATTGGCATTTTTAATTACTACGTTAAATATAACCTATAACTTTCAAGTTTTGTCAACTAAGACTATATTTAATTATCTCAATCACAAATAGGCCACTACCAGACATACATACATACATAATGTCACGCCTCTTTCCCGTAAGGGTAGCAGAGATCACATCCTTCCACTTGCTACGATCTTAGCACATACTTTTTGCTTTATTCATACTCATACACGCCCGTATAGGCATGCCCAATTGTTTTCCAAATCGGTCAACCCTTTTTTTATCGTCAGTAAAAAAAAATGCTGTTTTCGCACTGTCTCCCGGCCAATGGGGGGACCGGGAGGGGAGTATGGGGCTCATTGCGGCAGATGCGACCATCGCAGTCCTACCCACTAAAAAACTTCCGACGACGCCCACCGCTGTTGAAAGGGGCGGGGGGCCAGTGCCTGGGTTTGTAGCTTCTGGCACCACATCGGTAAACCCTGACCCGCCTACATTCAGAGGCTTCACAGCCTTAACTAGATCATTGTCCTAATTTTTTTTAATACAACCTATATTAACGGTGCGTAATACAGGTTTTAAGGGGCCTAAAGCTACAAAGAGTATACTATAGGATCTACAATCTACATGATGTGGAACTAAATTAGCCACCGGCGGTTCTAACAAGTTCTACTTTTAACTAGTACATCGTTAGCTATAAAATAGAAAATAGTTGATGGTTTAAGATAGTGTTTATGCAATATAGTTTTACTGGGTGAGCCGATCTCAATAGCTTGCAACGAGATTAGGAAACTGTGATATTTTATTGCCATCTCGCTCTAACTTCCCCACTGATACCATAACAATTGTTAAAAGAAAAGTCGGTTGAAAAAGTTCATAAGAATACTGCCAAAAAATTTTGTTTATTTGACGACCGATATGGCGAGGAGGTCAATATACCTGCAGTCCGCTCCTGAGGCCGTGGGTTCGATTCCCACACAGGACAAATCTTTGTGTGCATGAATATGAATATTTGTTCTGATCTGGGTGTTTCCTATGTATATTAAGTATCTGTTTACCAGAAAAAAGATTTTTAAGTATGTTTATCGGTTATTAAGTATCCATAACACAAGTTTTTAATGATACTTATCATAGAACTAAATAGTTTATGTAATTGTTAGAAGTTATTTATGTATTATGTTACTAGATTACTATTATTGGTGAATTTCGTTACATCTCATCTTCTAGCCCATTAAATGTGTAACTAATGGACACTGCCCTCCTTACCTTAACTATTCAGATTATTTTCTCGATTTCAGTCATACTACACCTAGTGAAACTAGACGAAGTTACGATACGAGGGTAGAGTGTGAGATTCTGCTATAAAAATAGTTTAAGTCGCTTAAAAGAGCTCAAACTTGGATGAACCCCAGCGAATAGATCAGAGAACGGATAGACAGAGGAGCTACCCTCAAAAAGACACGAATCGTCAGAAATTCTAGATAGTCATAAACCCAGGCGCACATACGATAAAATTTACGAAATGTAGGTAATTCTAATTAATTTTGGTTTAAACTTAACTAACTTTGGGTGTAAGGACTCTTACCAAGATCTGAGGAGCCTGTAAGTGGTGCATCTGACGATCAACAGACGAGGCTCAGGCGAACATAAAAGTTCCCGGTAAGCGGCAATAGGCTCGCCACCTATTTCGTGGGAACAACATTATAATGTATGTGGAAATCCCGAAAGATAGGCGTACATACGATATAGTTAGCGAAATGTCGAGTATAATATGCCTCTGCCTACCTTACTAAAAGGGTCTTCGGGGAAACAGGCGCGATAGAATATAATGTATGTATAAATAATATACGAATACCTGCTCGGCGGCACGTGAAAACGCTCGCCCACTTTAATAATCACATTACAGACGTCAATTGCCACACAAGTTCCGCTCTGAATTGCATACTAAACCTACTAACAGGCTTAGAAATCACTTGCTTGCGCCCGTGAATCCGCCCGCGTGTGTGTCATCCATCGTACTTTCGCGTGGAAATTAGTAAATTTTCAGCTGTAAATTTTTGATTAATGTATTTATTTTTATTTATTTATTCATTTATTAGTCACACGGGTCTGGCCCAATGATAATAACTAACTCAGTAAGTTATTTTACAAGCATATAAAGTCAAAAATGTAACAAAAAGGCAACACCTTTGCCTGGATTGATATAAAATATACCTGAGTTAATCTAAAGCAGGTAGACCATTAAATGATCGTCTCCCGCTGTCGGACAGAAAAAGGAGGGTGTGTCAGACTTTTACTGGCTAAAACCCATCCATGCTCCTTATTGAGCCTGCTATGTCCCGGCCGCGGTAACCCTTTTGAACAGTAGGTACCGCAAAAGCCGCGTGGCGTTCTGCTGTTATGGTTTCAAGTCACAAGTTGCCTCAAGCCTGGCCTCACAACTACCCTCTACCCTGAAAACCAGGATCTACGTCTTAACATGCATTTAGAAGCACGGAAGCGCTATAGATACCTGAAAAACTTCACTACGATCACCCATACAAGGACAACTGCTATAATCGCAACTTAACTCCAATAGTTTTCAACCCAACTCATTGTATAACCTTCTATTACTAAGTTAAGCGGCAAGCGAACGTTGTAGACATCAATATTCACATAAGCATGCATTTGCTCTTAACCTACTTGTCTACCTGTCATATTGCGACAATTTCGTAAAGAAGGCGCAGGAAACAATGCAACACAGACCGACATCCTACAGTTAAAATGACGTAGTTACGGATAAATTACCATTCGTAATGTTCTATTTTTGGCGAAAAGCTATATTTTTTAGTTTACTGACTAACCGGTAATTTTGTAGACATGACCCTTATCATCATCATCACGTCCACTGCTGAACATAGGCCTCCCCAATAGATATCCACATTGAGCGATCCTGAGTCGCCTGCATCCATCGGCTTCCCGCCGCCTTGACCAGATTATTGGTCCATCGCGTGGGAGGCCCTCCTCTACTACGTTTGCCGATTCGCGGTCGCCATTGAAGAACCTTAACGCCCTTGACCCTAACCTTGATCCTTATATTAGCGGAAAATTGATAATGACTTTCATAGGGACAGCGTAGCAGATGGGCAGCAGCGTCATATTGTGAACTGGCTAAACCTGCGATCACCAGGCCTACCCAGAGTGGTAATTGTGGGAAAACATATAATGTAATAATATATTTTTGAGGCCAACGTTAAACATGGACTTTTATGGCTGAAATAATGAGAAACAGCGTAAAATAGATATTATAACTTTGTACTTTTGTTCGCGTACAATAATTAATAAGTTTACTGAAATAAAAGTAGCTTAATTTCGAATGGTTTCAGAGATTGCCGAAAGAAACAGACAGACAAAAACTGTTACTCTATCGCGCTTAAGTTAAGCGTTACTTTGCAGAAATCCATTGTAAGCAAGTGTTGGATTAAAAATATTTGTGACAATTACCGCGCAACTTCAATATCCCGAAAAATCGAGAAACAATTCAACACATGTCACGTGGTTCGCTCTTACACAGGGCATCTTCAGGTAAAATATTAGCTTCGAACAACGATGTCTTCACAACTAACGCTGAATCGAGAGTCAAAGTTTTCGGGAAATTATAGTCACAAATTTTTAATCCATCACTTGTAAAGATATACTCTTAGTCCTGATAAGTAATACTATCTATACCTACTATAGTCAAAACTAGAGGTGATGAAAAGGGAAGTATTATTTAACAGTCCTATAGTCTGTCACAACATCTCAATACCTTCTCAACGTAGTTATCTATTAATCTTAAACCGGCAATTCAAGTACCGACTATTAGAGGTTGTTATAACTTTTCCAACTTCACTAAACACATAAATTACAGCATATTGTTACAGGATGTGACAAAACGTCACTGAGTGGTCTACAGGATGCATTTGGTTGGGCAAATGTCCGCTAGTAATGGCGGTGTTGTCAGAATTACGGTTCATAAACCGTCTCATCATACTGTCCGTCTGTATATCTTTTTACACCTGCGGTCTGTGGGCTGTATATACCCGAAAGTCCTACAGTGCTCTCCGTGTCCAGTATAATAATGCATTCAGGGTGCTGATGGGGCTGCCACGATTCTGTAGTGCATCAGGCATGTTCGCGGAGCATCGCGTAGATTGCTTCTATGCCACTATGCGTAAAAGATGCGCATCTCTGGTGCGCAGGGTTCGTGCCAGCGGCAACAGCATCCTGGGTGTGATCGCTAGCAGGCTGGACTGTGTATAAGTAGGTCACTGCTGCGCGGTTTCAAGTAGGATTGAGCAGCATTGACTTGCATATAAAAACTCATTACATTTTATAAATTCCCTACTAACATTAATATATAAGATAAATATTGTTACTAACAAAAATTGGGCCCATGGTCTTGAATAAAGAATTATTATTATAAGTCAGGTACCTAACTACATAATAAAAACCATCATATCCTGTACACAGGGGACCAAGACCTTAGGAGCCCAAGACAGCCTCACCTGCAAGTGGTGTACCTGCCGATCAACGGACGAGGCTCTGGCGAACATAACAGCGCCCGGTAAACGGCAATAGGCTCCCTATCTATTACGTGGGATCAAAAAATAATTGTGCGAAATGTGAGCGTATATATACCTCTGTTTACCCTTTCCAGGAAACAAGCTTCATTGTATGTCTCTATGTATGTATCACTTTCGCTAGACTTAAGCTTAGGACACAGGGTCTGCTTATTAGTCTAACCTGATTCGGCTGAATATCAGCTATATCATCATCACGTTACTACATAATAAAATAAATCGATCCTCTAAAAATGTCTTGTTTACACATTAATATAATGCGCAAGAAGGTTAGGTTAGATTGGCATTTTATTAATTATCATTATCATGCATGATAAATGCAAGTCAGTAATAACCAGCTTGACCGAGGAAATTTGTTTAGCCGTTTTCGAAGGAAAGTCATTTTTAATTGACTTGATACACATTTTCTTATATATTGACATCAATTTTATTAAGTATTAGCGGCCTCTCGCAACTTCGTCCGCGTAACCTACTTTTAAATTTTCCTCTTGAATCACTCTATTTATTAAAAAAAAACCGCATCATAATCCGTTGTACATTTGTCCACTGTTGGACATAAGCCTCTCCAAAGACTGAGCTCGATTTTCAGCTCTTCGTCTCCAACCAGTGCCAGCCGTTTTGCGTTTGTTCTCGTCGATAAATCAAAATCAAAAATTCATTTAATCAAGTTTGGCTCAACAGAGCTCTTATCATATCATATCAGAGTGTCATACTTATTAATTAACGCGCCCATTCACTGCCGGCGGGAGCTTGATCGTAAAAGAACGGGCAAGAAAATCGTCAAGGTTGGTTTTTTCTCCCGCCAGTTACAATAAAAATATATAATCTTAAAACAATTGTGTTCTGCAGTCACAAGATTTAAAAGAAAAGAAGACAAAACTCTTTTTAGCAATATTAACATAATTACGGATAAAGGTTTATTCCATAATAATATTATTTGCTACTACGTCAATTATATCTTGGCTTATACTTTGTGCAGTTGCCCCGCCTACAAGCAAGGTCTCATATGAAAGTGTTTTCTAGCAATGCAAGTGTGAATGCTATCTGACATCGCGACATTCTGGTCATTTTTATCTCTTTCACTCGCATATAAACGGTTCAATGCGCAAGCGGAACAGGTATAGGGGAAGATTTTCTTGTTCTTAATGTGATTTCTTGTTTAGATTCTTGAACTTGTTAGAAAATTGCATAGCGATCTTGGTTAATTGATCGTTTACGTTGTTAAACATTTGTTTTTCTAGAAACTGGTTGGAACTAGTTTTAAAGACTAAACTAGACAATACTTCTAATTTTACTTAAAACTTGTTAAAATTACTTAAATGAATAAAAGTAGTATGTTATTTCGCTTTATTTATCAATGAATATAATATGTGGCCGTAATAGTTCCTAAATACATAGGAAAACACCCAGAACAGAAAAAATATTCATGCTCATGCACACAAAGATTTGTCCTATGTGGGAATCGAACCCACGACCTCTGGAGTGAAGTGCAGGTATACTGACCTCCGCGCCATATCGGTCGATTTAACTATAACTTAAAGATCTTTAGTTACATTATACCTAGAATGAAATGAAATTATTATATTTTTTTTTTATTTATATAGCTTTTATTGGTTTTATTCAGCAACACAAATCTTAGGTCTGTGTGGGATGTAAAGAGATTAAGCACTAAAAACTAACTACTTTGGGTTGGCATTAAGTACTTTGGGTTTTAGGCACTAAGTTTTCTTAACTTACTTACTTTTAGGTTAGGATTATATTTGGGGGAATTTTAATGTAATAAACTTAAGACCCGTTCGTCGTAGTTCCTTTTTTCAGCTTTTTACCTGGAACAAATAAAATTAAATGGTTAATTTTATGAATAACAGAAAATGATATTTGTAAAAAAAGAAATTTGCTATTAGTTTATTATATTATTAATATATTACTAACTTCCAGAAATTATTTTAAAAAAAACTGTTTACTTTGATGTCCCTGGTAAACTTAGCAGGAAGTTAGATTGCAGGCAAAATTATTATGCATTAAAAAATACACACATTTGTGTGTGCCAACTGATGAATATGTCGGCCAAAAGGAATAGCTATTAAATATTCCAATTAAGAATCTCTGGGATCTATATATACATATATATCCCAGAGATATATAGATGGCTTCAAATGGCTTCAATAGACGGTCGAAACCTATCATTCGACCTTTGTGTTTCCTTTTAGCCGATTTCCCGATGAAAATTAGTCGATTGCCACAACACTTTTTGTTGTACTCATTTTATGATCGCGTTTTCCAACCTATCCTGCATTTATCATTAACAATACGTCGTTTGTAGAGTCGCCACACTGCCTGTTTAAGAAGGGACATTTTTAGGTTACCGTCCGCCGTGGTTTGGATATTATTATAACTGTGTATTAAATGATTCTGGAATGAATCGGCATTGAAGCTGAAGTTTTATTATCATTAATTTTAATCTACATTGGCACTTTCACTTTCTTTGCTTAAGTTATCTGTCTTCATTTAAACATATTTGATTTTCCACCTAATAATAATAAGAAATAGTTATATTCTAAAAGAAAAATCGTATAAAATTTGTAGTAAGTATTGTCTCAATTTGAATTGATCAATAAATTTCACTAAAAGTACGCAGTTTACTTGATAGCAATAAAAAATAGGAAAGAATATTAGAAATTTACTATGTTTTAAAACTATATAAGTATATATTAAACTAAGTCAAACTCTAAACATAGTTCTGACTATTTGGCGACCCTACACAATTAACCTCACCGAGTCAATGATCGAAAGTGAACGTGCACAAACACACAGAAACGACACAACATGTGTGTTTTACGCATGTGTGGGTGAACACGAGCGCTTTGGTAGGAAGTACATCCCCACAATACCTGACCAGATTTGATCTGCAGAAGTTAATAACTTTAGACCTTCCCTTGGTTTCGTTAACTACTAAGAGTGATTCAGGTTCACCCACATCCACCACGAGATGCAAGTGTGAAGTGATTCAGGCAAGTCTATTTTTTATAAAGTCTACAAAATGTTTCCTTACTTAGGACAACAAAATATTTTCAATCTCTTCTTTTACTTTTTACATATTCATATTGTTTTGGGATTACTATGCCGAGAATTAGATCTTAGTGGGAATCGAACCCTTAGGAACGGAATACAACTAGACTTATATCGTCTCCACAACAGTCGTCTAGAAACTTTCATTTTAGCAATAGTACGTTCGTTTTTTAATATATTTATTAATAAAGACAAGACGAAAGTAAAGACTTTGAAGAAATTTATTTCGTACAACTATTTAGTTTGCAACTGTCAGGGTTGGCTGGTAGCTAACTCTTCTAGTGATAAGCCCACCTTTGTGCATGTTATTTTATTTACCGATAACGCCCCCTTGTGGGCGCTGCAGGTCTCAAGGCGGGCGGTAAGAGACCCAGAAAGAAAATGGGGGCGTTGTTTAGAGGCCTGGGGGGTGATTTGTAATTTTATTTAGCTAGGAGGCCTCTTAAAAAAATATTTATTCTTAAAGTGGGCAGTAGACAAAATAAGTTTGGGAACCACTGGTCTAGTAGTTTCAAATAAAGAGGATATCTTATAAATATTTATCTTAAATATTATTTATATTGGCTTAACTACCATGATAATTTATTTTGATTGCCGGGACCAACGAAACGGCTTACAGTGGCCACGGCAGCACGGCTCGATATTAATTGCTTTAAAGACGGACACCCATCTATGATTGACATTTATGAACCATGCTTAACTTCAATTATCGTTTTTAATGCCTATTATTTCAGAGCCACAAATGCTTTATATAAATCCTCATATATTTTTTATCAACTGTTTCAATAATTCCGAACGAATAAACTAACTAAAACTAATTATGATGTTAAAGCTAGACATGTTACATAGTCATTATTGTACTAAATATTTTAATACTTGTGTCTTAAGCATTAGAGTATATAATTAACTATAAACAAGTATTAAAGGAAGCGGTAAATAACACGCAACAATTTTACATAGTTACATTAAATATTTACTTTCCTAGCATTATAATATGTATTGTATTGTCTAAAGACGGATACGAATCCCGACGATTCAGTGTTCACAAACTTCCGATCTTCGGAATAAATGAATAAGGAAAACAATTTATTATCTTAAATTACTTAGTTGTATAGGGATCCTACCAAGATGTATAGGGATCCTACCAAGACCTAAGGATCTCAAGCCAACCTCACCTGCAGGTGGTGCACCTGTCGATCAACGGACGAGGCTCCAGACTCCTGACCACTAAAGGTGTTATAAGAACACAATCGAAAGTCGTGGTGACATTACTACGAATGACTTTTGAACCGTAGAAGAATGACTCTTACAAACCTTTCTACACATCGATCTGCTTAGACACTTACTGTTGTGTAATATTAAACTGACGTTTAACCTCTTTGTGATTTAGACTCATTGCTAACTTGAAGCCCAAGTCAGTTAAGTACAGTCAGCTTGATATCTTTATATTATTATCGTAAAAATGATATATTTGTTTGTATTGAATAGACTTCGAAAGTAAGGGACGGATTGAAGAAATATTTCGGTAAACAAAAGCTAAAATCTTGTATTAAATACAGCTATGTTATTAAACGATTCAATTTAGTGATCACTAGTAAAACTCTAAAGGCAAATGTATAAATCTAGGTCACTCAGGCGAAAAAATGGTCAAAATCTACAGAAATGTCAGATTGATAAACATACATAATAATAACTATTATAAATATTTACTGACAAATACACCAATTATTTAGTTCCAAGATCATTAAGAACTTGTCTTTTGGATACTAAATAACGAATACCACTACCACTTCGGGGAAACAGGCGTGTATGTATGTATGTATAAAGTTTGGCTGTTTGCATGTATGTCGTACATTCAAACAGCCGAACTTTATCTAACTACCACATAGATGTTTATTATATTTTTAGTTCCCTGTTTCTTCTTAACACATAAGACGAACATTAAATAAAATCGAAACCAGATAGTTATAACAACCATATTAATTGTTAAGAGCTAAACGTGCCGTCGTAACGCTTTTCTGATAATTATAACACGTTATGAAGTAACTGTTACGGGCGAGTGAACGAAAGCGATTCTCGCGAAGCACAGTCAACACTCAATCACCTTGTTACATCACTCAAAAATGCGGTTCCTTATGTTCTAATCGCTCAATGCGTTTAAAAGATGGCTTAAGAATTTATAATATTTATCGCTCTTCTTATTCTTCTCATAAATAAGCGCTACATCACACCCCAATAACGTCCCACTACTGAGCACGAGCCTCCTCTCACATATCAAGGTGTGAGGGTATTGGGTCATACTCCACCACGCTGACCCAGTGCGGATTGGCGGAGGCAGGTGTATGGCGTTTTAGAATTTTTCAAGCTGCCTATTAGGCCCCTAACATGGCTTAACGACTACCACATTTAGTGATAACCGGGACCAACGGCTTAACGTGCCTTCCGAAGCACAGAAGCGTTCGATATCAAATGCCACACAAACGGTCACCCATGCAAGGACTGACCTCTGTAAACTCTGTTGTACTTCCGTGATCGTATCCGACCACCGAGCACCGCAGAGCTACGAGCGCTTCTTGTGCGCTTATGCGCTTATTAAGACATAATAATTTTTATAAAATTCATTCAATATTTTGTCTGCATATATTTATTCCCATACTACCTCAAACATCTCCACAATATATGCAGTAGCAGTATAAATAAATATTCTCATCCAATCACACCAAGTATTTAGTTTCAAGATAAGTATGACTATGAACTTATGTTATGGATACTAAAGAACGAATAAACATACTTAGATATCGTATTTATTTTTATAAATACATACTTAATATACATAGGAAAACACCCAGCCCAAAACAAATATTCATGTTCACACAAAGATTTGTCCTGATTGGGAATCGAACCCACGACCTCTGGAGTGAAGTGAGGTCAGCCTCCATGCCATATTGGTCGTCAAAATAGTATAATATAATCTTTATCATAATAAGATTTACCATAATATGTAGGATGATTACAGCCATTTGAAGTATTGGGGACGTATGATCACAAGCTGGATGCATAAACCGACTACTTGCCGTCATTAATGTTACAAACAATTGTCCACTGTGGGATTTCAACCTCCTCCGCCTTATTTCGATAGGCCAAGTTTACGTCATACTGGCAAGACGGCGGCAAATAGTTATAAATGAGACATCAAAATATTGTCGATTTACATGACCTTAAAATTAGCAAAAAAACTAAGGTTCTTGCACAGCGACCACTCATCTTGATTAAAGCTAACATTACGCTAATTATGACATGATATATTATTTAAGACATATGATATTAAGCTATTTATGACATCTTTCTGTCCCTCTCAACTTCGAACAAATGGCTGAAAAGCAATGATATTTTAAATCAAATTTAGCTAAAGTGTCGTAACTTAATGTGGCCGTGAACTTAATTTCCGTTCCGATAACTTTTTAACAAAGTAACAATTAAGAATTGAATGGTAAATTGATCATTGTTTCTTAACGATTTTATTCGTTTTTGTCCGATTAGATTATAAAGTTGGTCCCACGTAATAGGTGGCGAGCATATTGCCGCTTACCGGGCACTGTTATGTTGGCCAGAGCCTCGTCCGTTGATCGGCAGTTCCACCACTTGCAGATGAGGTTGGCTTGGGCTCCTTAGGTCTTGGTAGGATCCCTATACATCCTATATTAAACTTAACTAAGTAACAATTAAGAATTAAATGGTAAATTGATCATTGTTTCTTTACTATTTTTATTCGTTTTTGGAGGATTGGATGACTGTATTAACTTCTTAGGGTGCAATTTTAGTTTTAAATAAGAATTTTACATGTAAATATACCAAATAATATTCGTGAACATT
The DNA here is from genome assembly GCA_949126915.1 of Musotima nitidalis. Lineage (NCBI taxonomy): Eukaryota > Metazoa > Arthropoda > Insecta > Lepidoptera > Crambidae > Musotima > Musotima nitidalis. The sequence continues at coordinate 6,312,095 of OX421435.1, forward strand.
TAATGGCCGATATATAGTGTCGTATTCTGTCCTAAGTCGTTTGTGGTTTTATTTTATTTTACTCCAAATTCACTTTAAAAACATAAACACTGTATAAGATAATATATCCTAAAGGGATTTTTTATTTTTCAAATCCGGGCTTATTACAAAACAAGCTCTAAAGTTGCATACATACATACAAACGCGCCTGTTTTCCCGAAGGGGTAGGCAGAGGTATAGTATACGCCCACACTTCGCCAATTCGTGTCGTTAGTCCCATGTAAGGCTGCCTGTCCACTGAAGCGGAGCGAGGATGCGGAGCGGAGAAACGGACAAATATTAACCAATGAGATTTCATAAAATCTTCGCTCCTCTCCTGTCCGCGATTCCTATTGGATAATATTTCTCCGTTTCTCCACTCTGCTGCCTCTCTCCGCTTCAGTAGACAGGCAGCCTAATAGGTGGCGAGCTTATTGCCGCTTCCCGGGCACTTCTATGTTCGCCAGAGCCTCGTCCGTTGATCGGCAGGTGCACCACTTGTAGGTTAGGTTGGCTTGGGTACCTAAGATGTTAATAGGACACCCACAATAGTGTACCATTTGTTATTAGGTCTCCACGGAAGACCAGCACTGTTGTGGTCCTCCACTGCAGCACATGCTGAGTGGAGTCCTTTTTAGGCATATTATATGTAAACTTATTTGTAAAAACTGTTTATTGTTATGATTTATATTCTTTGTTTATATGTATTTATGTCTAAATAACAATTGATATCATTTTCATTTCATTGTACATTTTTTATAAATTTTAAAAGTTTTCCCAAACTGTAAACTGAACCTTGCAACACTTTTGCTTAAATCTCAATACTCAATACTTTATTGCGTTCCAACAATGTGTTTTACAAGATGGTAGCTTAGGTACAAAAGAATCAATTGTGGACCCTTTCGGGCACAGCAAAATGTAGTAGAGAGGAGGAAGAACGCTGTTTAATTACTAGTAAGTTGAATCTAGTTGTTTTAATTGTTTAATCTCATTCTTATTGCAAAGTCTTGTTAGGCTCACAAACGTCAAATTAACAAAATTACACCACAATACGAATATTTTTTTGTTGTTGTTAGAACGAATAAATGGAAAAATTAAGAGATATCGACTATGACAATGAAATGAAGTGGTAAATCACGTAAAACGATTCTGTACGGACGTGACTGAGAAAATTGATAATATAACAATTATCGCTATATCTTTTTTACTTTGATAACATTGTGACTCAGAACGGCAATACGTGGTCCACAATCGAGTGGACAAATAAACATTTCGAAATGACCATAATTTCATTTCATTTTTTCATGCTCATTGGAGCAGTTGCGTAATTAGAGAAAATATTAGACGTGTCTGGGAAAGTCGGTTATAGTGTCATTCAGAATTATATATTAGATAAGATACTGCTCATAGTTTTGTGACTCTTATCTTATCATGGCCACAACGCATTTTGACTTCTAACTCGGAACATTTCTGCGACCCCTTTTTTTCTTTTTTCTGATAAATACACCAATTATTTAGTTCCAAACGCCTGAATCAATTAAATAATAAAGCCGTATCAGACGTGTGTCGATCATTAGGGTGTTATAAATAAATAAATGTTTTCTGACAATTACACCAATTATTTAGTTCCAAAACAACAACGGGTATTCATACATAAATACTTTTTTTTTTGTGAATACATACTTAATATACATAGGAAAACACCCAGACCAGAACAAATATTTATATTCATGCACACAAAGATTTGTCCTGTGTGGGAATCGAACCCACGACCTCTGGAGTGAAGTGTAGATATACTGACCTCCACGCCATATCGGTCGTCAAAATGTAATGTTATATGCTGCTGACTTTACAACACGTGGGAGAGAGGTGTAGTGGATTAAGTGCCCGCATTATATAATTACAATTAATGAAATGGAATGGTGTAATAGAGCCATCAGTTATAAACTCGTCTCTGGCGTTAAATGTAATGCACATCTCGTTGTTTTTAGACTACCTTCCTCTTTGCAACATGTATGTAGACTGGCTGTGTACCGCTACCGCCTGCATCCAGCTTAATCCCGTGACCTTTCTCAGGTCGTCTGTTCATTTTAGCAGGTGGACGTCGCAAGTTACGTTTCCTCTCAAAAGGTCTCCATTCCAGAACTTTTCTGTCGCCAGTTCTACGTGTCATGTGACCAGCCTACTGCACTTCAGGTACAATTCGTCTAGCAAGTGATGGATTAAAAATATCTTTGTAACAATTCCCGCGCTTCTATAATTTCCCGAAAAATCGAGAAACTATGCAATGGGCATCTTCAGATATCAGACAGCTCGTTTCAGCTTTAGTCGTAAAGACATCGATGTTCTGAGGCTCCTATCTTACCTCACCATGATGCTTGCTTACAATGGATTTCCGCGAAGTAACGCCTGAATCAATAAATTATACAACTAGTCTATTAAAAACGCCTTTCTAACAAAGTAACAATAATCTTTAAAATATCAAGAACACTTCACTATGCTTTCGTTCCTACATAATTTGCCAATTGTCATATCGCACCTTCGGTAAGATAAGAGAGCATAATTGTCAAAAATTGTGAAAATTAGTTTGGAATGCAAAAGTGTTTTAAAAAATGCCTTTTCAACTGGTGGGACAAGGACACCATAACGTATAGTTTACTTCATGTAAAGGAGAGTTACTTTAGAGTAATATTAACTAAACAAGATCGCATTATCGGCAGTTTTTTTTTTAAAATGGCTCCCCTGTAAAATTGCAAATACTGCAATTATGCCCTTGTCTTATCGAAGGTGCCATATGAACGGTATACGGTCCTTCAACCCGTCAGATAATAAATAGTTCTAATAAGAACCTATAGATACTAACCTAGCTATTAAATAAGGTTGCAAATCGTGTGACACATACAAAATGTCGAAAAACAATACTAAGTCTAAATGTTAGGGTTCAAAGTCGCGCTATGTCAATCTTATAAGTACCTACGACCATTTTGCGAGGTTTATTAGTTATGACAAAAAAAAAACGAAACTGGTCACCAACAACTTCATTGTAAAAGGTTTATTTATAAATTAAAAAAATAAATTTTAATAAAAAGAGGAGGCTCTAAATTTTTTAATTTCATATTGTTTATTAAATAAGATTCATAAATTTAAGAAAAGGGATCAAAATTCACTTTTTTTCGGTAAGATAAAAGCCAGTTAGTTTAATAAAGGATGATTTTTTCCTAAAATATGTTTACTTTCCATCCTAAGGTTGCCTGATTGAAATTGCTGTTAGCGATAAGACCGCCCATTGTGCCATACATTTGTTTATGAGACTTCATTAATTTTTATGATTAGTGTACAATAAAGTGCCATATAGTGCCATATAGTTCGTCAATGAATGAATTCATTACCTGCACTCCACTCCAGAGGTCGTGGGTTCCATTCCCACACAGGACAAATCTTTGTGTGTAGAAATATGAATATTTGTTCCAGTCTGGGTGTTTACCTATGTTTATTAAGTATGTATTTACATTTTAAAAAAGTATTCATTCATTATTCCGATATTTAGTATCCATAACACAAGTTCTTAATGATACTTATCTTGGAACTAAATAATTGGTGTAAGTGTCAAAAATATTTGTATTTATTTATTAATTCTTGGACGATTTTAGTCAATAAAAGTCTGACACACACTTCCGCTCCACACACAACATATTTAAAAATATTTTACGTGGTTTAGATTAACGTAGTAGTGCATTAAATTGTGATGACATAACTGCCTAGTTACAGCCCTACAGAAATGCCTCAAAAACCTTTCGCCTTAACCGTTTAACCTTAATAGCCGTATTGTTCAATTTTGTCTTAGCGGCGTGTTCCAAAAAGTATTATCTCATAGCTTACGGCTATGAGTAATGTAATCTTTTTGTTTGTTTTGGTCTGTGTATGATATTATGAAGCTTGAATAAATAAAAAATCCATATGATTATTACGAAGTGTAGTAGGAGTCAGGACTTCTTGGCGGTAAAGTGAAGCTTCATGTCTGCAGTTTTGTTTTATTTTCTAAAATTTGTGATATTTCGAACATCAATGTGTAGTTACGTAACGTAAAGTAACGGTGCATTATTAACCGTTAAGTGTTTGTGAACGTATATGAGTTTTGGTAGGTAAATGAAACAAAACAGTGCCACATCACTTTTCAAATTCTATCAAGGAGTCCATGTGAGATCTCAGTATAGTCCCACAGCTTCACTGAGGACTCAAGGGGCTTAGAGGAGGGCATCTGATTTACCATTTATGATCTTTATCAACACTCATTCTCATTTACTATGATTTATGTATTAATAATATATATCTTACTAGACACTGGCTAAATGTGCTAAACGCACGAAGCCTATTTAAAAAAAAAAAGTGTTGTTATCTACAAATGTGTCCTCCACGCTACATCAGTATTCAAATATAAGTATAAATAAATAAATATTATATTCTGACACCAAGTATTTAGTTACAAGATAAATATCATTAAGAACTTGTGTAATGGATACTCAAAAACGTATAAGCATATCAATACATTTTCGTTGTAAACAAATTCACCGCTGAACATTAGCCTTCCCAACAGAACATTCTATTCCCCATAATCACCACGCTGGCAGACGGGTTGGTGATCGCAGTTCGAGCCAAAACGCAGGATGACGCTGCTTGTCGCAGAAGGAGGCCGCGGAGCGGTAGAGGGAGCGGGATCCGCTCTCTCTCCGGCTACGCAGTTGGCGCAGCGGGCGGGCAAGGAGGGCCCGTCCAGCCGCGCCTGGAGGGTCTTAGGTGGCTGGGGCAGGGGGCCCCTTCCGTCTAGCTATAGACCCTCCCAGAAGTCGGCCAGTTACGCCATGGCCACACAAGGAGGTAGGAGGGGCGCGACACACTGCGCTTCTCTGAGGAGGTCCTCCCGGTTCTGATCCGGGGGACGTTGGCCGCAGGCGGGGTGCCAGAAGCTACAAACCCAGGCACTGGCCCCCTGCCCCTTTTTCAACAGCGGTGGGCGTCGTCGGAAGTTTTTTAGTGGGTAGGACTGCGGTGGTCGCGTCTGCCGCAGTGATTTCTATAACTGTTCTTGTCTCTTTCGCACAATTTTTAAACTAAACACGCATACGAACCTTGATGTTATATCTTACAATCTAAATCGCTCTACCGATACAGGATTAGGTTTTCCCGTACTTTTAAAATATAATAACATTATATTCACACGTTACTTAAAACGACTATTAATTTATGTGTTTGTATTTATCTATTCTTGGAATTGACGTCATGTAACCACAATAAGCATACTAATTCCATTCAGTGGTCATGTCACCCGGACGTCAAAAGATGACCTGGCTTAGGGCGTGGTATGGAAGCCGTGAGATAGCGTTTAGCGCGGCGCTCTGTAGCGCGGGTAGCGGATCTGCTTTGGAATATAAACTTTAAAGGAAAGCAAAATAGAAAATAAAAATAAAACATTAGAATCCAAGTATATTTAATATTGTATATTTCTAGAGTTAAATATAAGTGCTCCTTTAGAACCGAAATTAAGTTAAATCGTTTTGTATTAATTTTTCATTGTCACAAGCTCTGCTTAGACTATAACTATAACTAGACAGCGCTTTGTGAGAAGTGCTAGAATTTTTATTACAAATATGCAATAATAAATATTGTCAGGTCATATTTATAATTTAAGTAAAGCACGAATGATAAAAAAATCCCTAGTAAGGTTGCCGCCAAACGCCTCGCTAATCGCCGCCGTCTATGTCGCTACCTTATCTATCAGAGTTCGCGGTGAAAATAACAGTATGTAATCGATACTTTACATAATAACGGTTATCGTAACTTATGTTCGATTTAGAATAAAATAAAACATGATGTGATTTTTTATAACGGTAAAATCATCCTATAAGTGAGCATATAAAAATCCTCTTTAAGACTAAATATGGCTATAAATTTAAGCAATCAGAAAATAGCTCTGTTGAACTTATATTAGAGAAGACCTCTCTAAGTATGCGAATATATACATATGCAGTGCTTACAGTATTCTAGGGTTTTCGTTAGTTATTTTTCAGGGTGTATAGGGATCCTATCAAGACCTAAGGAGCCCAAGCCAACCTCACCTGAAAGTGGTGCACCTGCCGATCAACGGACGAGGCTCTGGCGAATATAACAGTGCCCGATAAGCGGCAATAGGCTCGCCACCTATTACGTGGGACCAACTATATAATTGGAGAAGTGTGGGCGTATAATATCACTCTGCCTACCCCTTCGGGGAAACAGGCGTTAATGTATCAATGTATGTTTTGTCTTAGGGTACAATTGTAAATACGAGTATATCCCAATAAAATACAATCATTCAATTTCATATTTGACGACAGATATGGCGTTGAAGATAGTAAACCTGAATTTCGCTCCTAAGGTCATGGGTTCGATTCCAACATAGGACAAATCTTTGTGTGCATGAACACGAATACGTTTTTTGGTCTTTCTATATATTTTAACTAAGAATATACAAAAAAAATGCAAGTTCGTGTATCCGTTCTTTAGTATCCATAACACAACTTCTTAACGATACTTAACTTGAGACTAAAAAGTTTGGTGTGATTGTAAGAAAATATTTATTTAAAGAGAATATTCATTTATTTGCAAAATACTCGAGCTGAAATTTCCATATTTGTTATACAATATCCACCATTAATGCCAGTCCTTACTACACCACGCAGATCCAATGCAGAGGTAGATACAGGCGAAATTATTTCGCCCAGAAATTGTCAGAGAGAGTAAGAGATATTGCGCAACTGTTCGAAAGGGTTACCGCGGCCTAAGTACATAGAAGGCTCAAGAAGGAAAATGGATGGTTTTTAGTCAGTAAAAGTCTGACACACCCTTACGCTTCACCCACAGCAGAAGATGGTTATTTGATGATTTTCCATCGAAAAAAAAGGATTCGTCAGAGATTAAATACTTCTTGCAATGATCACATTATTATATTCTTATAGAACTTCCACCTAACTACAGCGATGATATATGCAACAGCTGGCAGCAGTTGGGGGCGAAGAGCTGAAGATGGAGTCCAGTGGAGTGCCATTGGAGGGGCCACTATGTCCAGTATGTTAATGATATTGATATCTAAATAACTAAAAATATAGAGTAAATATATCTTTAAAACTATGTTGCATGATTGTTATTTAAGTGACTCCTCGTCGGTTTAAGTCTCCTTACTATCATCTTGCCTGTATTATGTATGTATATGCAGTGTACTTTATTAGTATTTTCTTAAGAGTGTTGATTTATGTAAGTTTATTAATATATTTTTATTACTTTGTAGCACTGCCTTCAACCCTCTCTGCTAACCCTATGGTTAACTGGTAGAGAATGCCTTCAGCATTAAGTTCGCCTTTTGTATTACTTTTTTGTGTGCAATAAAGATTAAATAAATAAATAATTATTTTTATACAATTACACCAGTTATTTAGTTCCAAGATCAATAAGAACTTGTGTTAAGGAGACTATATAACGGAAATGCATTCATAAATACTTATATTATATTATTAATACATAATTATTATACATAAAAAAAACATTCAGACTAAAATAAATATTCATGTTCATGCACACAAAGATTTGTCCTGTGTGGGAATCAAACCCACGACCTCAGGAGCGGTGTGCGGGTTCGATATTTTATACGATATCTCCCAAAAGAAACTATGTGACATGCAGATTTATAACTGTCTTAATATTTAATTTATGTCTTTGTCTTAACAAGTACTAAAATCAATAAAACATCGCATTACATATCGGTACATATTCGACCGTTATGAATTGAAAAAATATCTTGTATATTGTTAGAGTCAATGTACGTCAAAACAGTTGACCCACTAATATGAAGACGAGTCAATAGTCGAATGACGATGCTCAAATGATTAATGTCCTTACTTATTCGCAACTAGCGATCGCCCGCGACTTAGTCAGCGTAATTTAAAGGTACTTACTTGTGTTTTAGATTTAAAAAATTACAAAGTTACTCTTTATAACGTCGGCTGTCTGTCATAAAAATAACGTCAAAATTTAGTATATGTCAAAAGTCCAGCTGATTTGGTGATTAGAACAAATAAGCAGACTAAAAATTTCAAAATAGTCTTAGGTGAGTTACCGATGCATTATATATGATAACTAGCAGTCGCCCGCGGCTCCGCCCGCGTGGATGTCGGCTACCGCTGTAAAATGCCTACCCAGAAAGGACACGGTCAGCAAAATGATTTCCAGATCAATTCACAGACACGGACACTAACATCGACGACGCAGTCATTATCCGCAGGCTGCATAGATTGTCTTTATGTGGATGTTGAAGTTGTTAATGATGAAAATATTTAAATCTAATTAATACTTAGTTTTTACTCTTACCGGCAGTCCCGGAGAGCAACCTGTTGTTTTGGGATAGATAACTAAAGCGATTATTGTAAATCTTCCCCATAAACAATATTTGACATTAAATTATTTTTAGGTGACAAAACAAACTGATGGTCGGGAGCCCCGACCCGTGATAGGGCGCTGTGCAGCAGAAATCGTAATAATTTAAGTTCGCCATAACTTCAAAAACAAACGTCCAATTTTGATCATTCCAAGACCAAATATTATCTACATAAACTGCACTTAGTGATGAAATAATTTATTTTGATAGGGATTAATAGCATAAGTAAAATAAATGCGTATAAATATAGTACAAAAAAAAATCAAGATTTTTAAATAAAAAAAAGGGTTGTTGTGCCTCACTCGCCATATATAGATAGGTAGTGTCGCGGACTTTTTAGTAGGTGGTATAAGATCTTTAATTCATTCATACATTTTGTGGTTCTATCTTTTATAGTTTAGGCAGCGTACGCAACTGTTCGCAACGCATTTTTACACTTTGTGTCCGAAAAAAACAAATATTTTACGGAACCCTATTTTTTTCGAAATTATAATATAGCCTATGTTACTCAGTGATCATGTAGCTTTCTATTGAAAAAAGAATTATTAATATCGGTCCAGTAATTTTTTAGTTTATTCGTTACATACAAAAATACAAATCTTTCCTCTTTATAATATTAGTATAGATTACATTGACTCCCCCCCCCCGTACCACCCCAGTGACGCTTACATGGAGCCTACATCGCATGCTGGCTAGCTGAGCGCGGTGAGCGGCACCACGCGACTTTTTTCTAATACTTGCATTTTTAAACTCGTGATATCTTCCTAATGAAATGTCCGAATTGAATAATTCAAAAAGTTATAAAAAGGTATTGAAGCCGTCTTGAATACAAAGTTATTTTTTTTGATAAGGATTAGTACCAAGGTACAAATATAGAGCCTTTTCAAGCGGCGGCATATAAATTAAATTTTTAGAATAAAAAACCGCTTACTGTGACGTAACTATAATATTTAGACATAAGCTGTCGCGACACTTTTTGTAGATAATGATGAGTACTGCAACTGCAATACTGTAGTACATAATTTTGTTCTATCATCAATAGTTTTCGCTGCGCAAGCTATGTAAGGAATTTTTCAGGTCATTTTTTTACACCTTGGGTTACATTATTGGATTTTTAGTAAGGATCCCTAATTTTTTTTAAAAATATAATATAGCCTATGTTACTCGGGGATAATGTAGCTTTCCAAAGGTGAAAGAATTTTTGAAATCGGTCCAGTAGTTTCGGAGCCTATTCATTACAAACAAACAAACAAACAAACAAACAAACAAACAAATCTTTCCTCTTTATAATATTAGTATAGATATAGATATTTATGGTTTAAAGTATTTTTTAACCCATTAAAACACTTAAATATAATCTGTTTCTGTTTCCCAAGGGTGAACATGGAATGAAACTATCGAGAATTGATCTATATGATCATATCCTAGCATTACCCTGATTGCCCCAGACTCAAGCCCAGGGCCCAGGGTCTGCTCACTGGTTTAACCAGATATGGCTGAATTTCAGTTATTACATTTCAGAGAATTGATCTATAAAAAGCGACATTTTACCTATCATTATCTGACCTATATAACGAAAGAACAACGACAGAAATAAAATAAAAGCCGTTAATAAAATAATTTGAATTTCCTCTTGTGTGGAACTCGAACACACGGTCTTAGAAGCGATGTATGGTAGTTCCCACCATATTTGTGTGATGAAAAAGTAAAATAAAATAACTATGAAGTAACTAAATTGACCAAATTATATTTTACGATAGTAGAATATCTATCGTTTCTTACTTTCTTTGTGTTAACATTGTATTTTTTTATATAATCTCGGTTAAACGTGTGAGAACTACAATTTTACAGACCGTGTAAAATTATTTAATGGTGATATCACTCAATAAGCTGATAACATTATTATTAATTGTGTGAAAAGAAATATGGCCCGTAGATCAACTATACTTCTCGTAGGTTTAATTTCTACAGAGAATAAAACTCTCTGCGTAAATACATGTTTTTTTTCGTGTGTATTTGCGATCAGTCCTAAGGCTAGCGAATCTGTTCTGTGCTGATGTCATGCTGAGTGGCTTCCTATTGAAAGTATCTATTCGACTTTTTGGCGGGAAAGTGAAGCGTCATTTCTGCAGTATTGTTTTATTTTCTAAAATTTGTGATATTTCTAACATTAATGTGTATTAACGGTGGATTATTAACCGTTAAGTGTTTGTGAATATACATAAGTGTTGGTAAATCAAACAAAGCAGTGCAACATCACTTTTCATATTCTCTCAAGGAGTCCATGTGAGATCTCAGTATAGTCCCACATCTATACTGAGGACTCAAGGGGCTTAAGGGACGGTATCTCATTTAACATGTATCATCTAAAGATGATGATAAATCATCACTCATTCTCATTTACTATGAATTATATATCGTAATATGATATAATATGAATCGTCTATCACCAAGAGCTACTCCCGATCTTCTCGCTCTAGAATATGGTGACATTTGACGTCGTCTCACATACTGCTTCATAGTGAGTTGGCGAGAAATATTTATTTAAAACACTTATAAAGTCTATATACTTGCACTCTACTTCTAAGGTCGTGAGTTTGGTCCTCACACAGGACAAATATTCGTGTGCATGAATACAAAAATAAATAAAATTTAATGTTATAAATTAAAATCACATAGATTTTTTTTGGTGTGACAAATTTTCTCTAAACTGATTTTGACAGGTTTTTTTTAAATTTTCAACCCAAATAAAAGCAAAATTCGTCTGCGTGCCAGTACTGTCCCGCGAAGGAAGACGTGGGCGGCCGCTAGTTTACAATAATTTCGCCGGATTTTGCACTCAGATATTATGCGGTCGCCATAAGGTCAAAGTCCGACTTTTTTTTGCCCAAATGTCGAGATTGGTGTTGGTGGTGAGAAAAGCCTGTTGATTGATTGATGAAGTGTCAAGTTATTTATAAATGTATTGTTACAATGTTTTCTTGTTTTTAATATGTTATATAAAACTTTCCGTGACGTTAAGTATTCCTTTCCATATTTTTTAATATCATTAATGTAAGTTTGAAATTTAGGAGATGTCGTATTAAATTCTTAATTTACATGCTACTTTTATACAGGAAACATATTTGGTGACAAATAAGTTCATTTTATACTCTTTACTATCATTAATATAATTATTAGTTTAGTAGAGTACTCAAGGGGTTTAGTTTAGGGTGGAGGGGATCTCATTTACAATTTATCATCTTTATTACCACTTATTCTCATTTACTATGAATTAAATACTAGTAATATATTTTTTACTTGATACTGGGTAAATGTCATAATTGCACAAAGCCAATATTTAAAAGATACAATAAAGTAAAATAAATTTTACTATTTCCCGAGTTTACTACTAACCAATATAAGAAGATTCTCGATCAAGACGTATTTTAGCAATAAAGTGCATTGCCCTTATGCAACAGTAGAATGAACTTAAGATATTTGTTTACTTAACCCATACTGAAGGTCAGTGAACCGAGAAATCGTGATATTGCATGGAGATTCACTTGTTGTTCAAATTCACGAATGATTTTGCCAATGGTACAGTTGTATCTGTATTAACCCACATACTTACAATACTTGCACACACTTATAATACTCACACACTATTACAATACTCGCACACACTTACAATACAACTTACATACATTCTGGACTAGCTATTTATAAATATTTTTTGACTTATCGTTATTTATTTAGGTATGTCTGCAAAGCGAGGTAGTTTGATTTGCGGGAAGAAACTGCGACCATTAATTTGAGTATTATACAGGAAAGAAACCTCTCTTTTCTTTATAATATTCATCATAAATATCTACTGCTGAACATTATCCTTCCCAATCGTCCCAATATAGGCTTGCACGGAAGACCAGCGCCGCGGGGCCATAGTGACCCCTTGGCATATGCTGAGTATAAGCCTTTTCGGTGCCACATGTGTATTTTTGTACACCAATGTATCATGTGTCACAGAATAAATTATTTTCTTTCTTTCTTTCAATCGGTTACATTCTATTGTTGGTATTTGCCCATAATCACCACCCTGGGTAGGCGGGTTGGTCCCAGTTTTAGCCAGTACGCAGGATGACGCTGCTGCCTATCATCCGGTTGGATTTTTCATCTTATGACTCCCTATGGGGAGACATCTTATGAGATGAGAGGTGGCACTATGGCACGAAGCCGGTAGCACACGGCTCCCGGTACATTAAACTACCGCAAGTTTAATATCACCACCAATCGTTATGAAATCAAATTATAATTTTTGGAAATGATAATGACAGTCTTTAACCACTCACACAGTTACGGGCACTTCATCGTAGATCGTGACGATAATGGTTTGATGATTAAGTTAATAATAATAGCGTTAATATAAGCCTCAATTAGGTTCAATTCAAAATGTTTATTTAGTATTAGATAAAAATCAAAATAAACTAAAATAAAATTTTATTTATGCATAAATACAAAAAACATAACAACAGGACCGACGACCGATATGGCGTGGAGGTCAGTATACCTACACTTCACTCCAGAGGTCGTGGGTTCGATTCCCACACAGGACAAATCTTTGTGTGCATGAACATGAATATTTGTTCTGGTCTGGGTGTTTTCCTATGTATATTAAGTATGTATTAACAAAAAAAAAGTATTTAAGTATGTTTATCCGTTCTTTAGTATCCATAACACAAGTTCTTAGTGATACTTATCTTGGAACTAAAGAATTGGCGTGATTGTAAGAGAATATTTATTTTATTATTTATTTATATGTATTAATCAATGCATTCGTTCCTAAACAACTTGCTCCGGATACTAGCCTTATGGAGAAAGTCTCGCTTGTCTTGCCAACTATAGTATTACGCAATTTTATTAATAGATTTTGTAGCTAACTATAATGTTTAAGTTGCAGCACTAATATACTACTTCATACTTAATGATGGACGAGGCTGTCGTAGCCTACCGGTTCAAGGAAACAGTTGGTATGGAATCCAAACTTCGCCGTTGTAAAAGTAATTATTAAAAATGATATTAGCCTCTGCTTATTTTTTTGGTTTCATTATAAGTCAGAATCCTTTACACTATTCAAGAAGGTCTGAAACCATATGAGTGGGTTTTAAACTTACTACGATGGTATAATTTTTTTGTTTTATGAACGGATTTCGCAATGTAATAAACTGTCTGAAGAAGCGAATCTTAATTATGTTCACATAATGCAGATCTATGTATGTCGTCATGTTTTAAGTATGCAATGTGAGCGATCTTTTACTTAAAATATAAAAAAGGACGCCAAGTCGTCGTCGTAATTAAAAAAATTTACAAGACTGCGATTTGAATTTTTGAAATGCGATTCATCATCATCATCATGATATATGATGATAACTGTATGACGCCATGTCAATCCTTAAACAATTGATCGATTCACCCATCTACCCAATGACTATAAACGTATGTATATTATATCCTATAGTGTGGATACTATAGGATATATGAGAAAGAATTAAAATTAACGTCTTTTTCGTATGTACCGAAAATACGAAAAAAGACGACTGTGATAGTATAAGTTTTTATTTACCATTTAAAGGCGTACATACATGTACGCCTGTTTTCCCGAAGGGGAAGGAATATTATACGCCCTTACTTCGCCAATTCTATAGATGATCCCACGTAATAGGTGGCGAGTCTGTTGCCGCTTACCGGGCACTGTTATGTTCGCCAGAGCCTCGTCCGTTGACCGGCAGGTGCACCGATTGCAGGTGAGGTTGCCTTGAGCTTCCCTATACAAGTTACTTATAACATAAATGAATTAGCCAACAATCCCAAACTAAATTATCATTAATAACAAGCAAATAACATTAACAATAGATATATTAGGTAATGTCCAAGTATTATTTTATTAATATCATCAATCGCCTCTCTATCAAACAAATGAATCTATGACCGCATTGAATTGTGTAACAAAACCTACTATTTACAATTACGATATGCCCACTGGTTTGCAAGATGGTAGCTTAATGTGCAAAGTCAATCTTATGTCATCGAGTTATGGGCTATAATAACTCGTAACTTGTATTAGATTCGGAAACAGTTTAGTGTTGTCACTGTTGCACGATTTAGAAAAAGAGCAAAAATATATTATTACAGAGATAATTTTAGTTAGGTATATTGCTTTTATTATCCAACTAAGAATATGTTGGGGTATAGTGTCTAAGCGATGGTTGTAATTTCAGCTCTTTAACTCTACTTCCTCTCAAGAACTAATGGGAGAACAATCCCCGGTCATACGGTCCCGTCTCCACAAAGCGATTTCAGTGCGGTATGGTGGATGCAGCTGCTTTGAGTCCTGCTGTTAATAATTTTAAATCCGCTTGTATTTTACTAGACAACAGATAAACATATATAAAACTTTTTATTTGCAAATATATACCTACACTTAATAAGTAGGGAACATTCAAAGCAAGACAAAACCTTGTATGCATGCGCATGTGTGAATGTTTGACGAATCTAAATGATCATGTTGATCTTAAAGACAATAAAGTATATTTTATTTTATTTTATTTACTGCACTTCTGAGTGAGAATTAAACCTACGATCCTAGGAGCGCGCTTTGCAGACATACAAACTTTCATGCCCGTATCGAATGCCATAATATATTTAAAAATAAATTTAACTTCATTCTAGCGACCACAAAATAAGACCTCTTCAGTGACGACTCAAGTCGATCGACTAGAGCCAAATCAAGTCGCATCACTACGTCGGTCACACTAGAGAGGTCACGAGTCAGGACTGTGTCAACGGGTCACTTGCTTATAAGCGAAAGCATCTTACACGATTAGTGGTTACAAAATACATCTTCAAAGGTCAGATATTGCGCCATGGCTGCATGTGCATTCAATTTTATGTAACACTTTAATGTAACATCAGATGAGATCCTATTTTGTATCATGACGTTATATTAACTAATATAGATGATTGGCAAAGCCATTTGAAGGAAATATAATCATGATCCTTTTTAACATCCGACTTCTGAGCACGGAACGGACCTCCACTCACGAACCAAAGGTGATAGGGATTTAGTTCTTACGTCTTTCACCGGGGGGTTTAGGCGCATTTGGCCAACTTCGCATTTGGGCCATTGGACGAAATTCTAAAAGATTACGAAAAATAAAAGTAAATTATAAAAAAAATAATTTCTTGCACTTGGTTTAAAAAAACCTTAACCTACTGGGCTTCTCATAGATTTTTAGAAAAGGGGACATTTTGCGAAAGGGACATTTTGCGACTGACCCCCACCAAGGTCCTGCCCGAGGGATGCGTATTGGCGGAGACTGGTGTGTAGTGCTTTTAAAAGTAAACACTTTGCCCAATGAGGCCTCTAACCAAGCTTATTGAGTCTCAGATAGCATGATAATCTGTACCAACAGTTTGTACCTTCTAAAGCACAGAAACGCTTTAAAAGAAATGCTGCGACAAACGGTCTCATATCTTGAATTGCGAAGTTACGAGAGCTAGCTTAAAAAATATAACAGTGGGACACCATATTGTAACGGGACTGTTCGAAAGGGTTACAGTGGCCTTGGTGTTGCATGAACATAGATAGGTTTTTAGTCAGTAAACGTCTGACATACCCTTCCGCTTCACCCACAGCGAAAGACAGTCAGTTGAATATTTTCCATCCAAAAAAAAAGCACACCGTATTGGACTTTCGCGTGGTGGAAATATGAACTGTAACCCCTCACCTCCTCTCACTTTGCTACGGAAGAGCAGGTTCTGCTCAGTATTGAGACTTTAAAGCTGCATGTCTGCTGAAGCAGAGCGAGGCAGCAGAGTGCGTATTCGGAGAAATATTAACCAATGGGATTCGCGGACAGGAGAAGAGCGAAGATTTTATGCAATCCTATGGGTTAATATTTGTCCGTTTCTCCGCAGCAATGGAAATGCAGTCTAATAGGCTTATATGATGATGGTGATGAAAAGTGTTGAAAAGATTTGTGGTTAGGTAATAGGTTATTAACACTCAAATTTCGCATTCTTATTGATTGACCACATTTATGGTGGATAAGGTCATCAGATATCTCAGCCGTCATATTAAATATATATTATTTTTAAGATATCTGTAATTGATAAAAATAAATGCCATATGTACGCATTTGTGAGATATCAAATAGCTTATATCAATCAATCGATATTTATTTAGTTGTCGTGAGTTCTGAAAGGTCAGACAGATATATGGCGAATTGATTTTTTTACTAGCATTTGCACGCGTTTCTGCCCGCATTACAGTTTGTCGTGGAGGATTTTTTAAGTGATGTGTTATATAACTTGGATTACTAAATATTTTATTTCACTAATCAAAATAACATAGCCAAAAGGATTAGCAAGCTGAAGTGGCAGTGGTCCGGTCATATATACCTACCGATAACCGTTACGGTAGACGTGTCCCACAGTCAAGACCGCTGTTAATTGATTACGAGGATTTTAAATCAAAACAATTCAAATAAATGTTTTCCCATAAGATTAGAGCACGCGGTTAATCTAAAAAAGGTTTCGTCAAAAAGGGCGTGAAATGGCTTTGAATTGGTCGGCAACGCGCTAGTAATGCCTCTGGTGTTGCAGGCGTTCATAGGCTGCGGTGACATGCTGATGGAGAGTTACCCGGTGGGCCATGACACGCTTAGGCACTCAAGCGTGTCGTGGCCCACCTGGTATAAAATGTTTTGAAAATAGCACAAACGGTATCGATTCTGGCTATATTAACTCCATATTAATTAACTAAAAATTCAACATATTGATATCGAGGATTTCATAAATAGAATAGAATCTTGGTTTTCTCATTGACCAAGGCGAGGAGTAAAGGTCATACTCCACAGGGCGGGTCAAATGCTCGTTGGAAGTCAGGTGTCCTGCTGTTAGACGTAGTCATGACAACCAATTATAACTCTAATGGCTACGTCCTCTTTTGTAAATGTATAAGTATTTAATTTAAAATTGATATGGTATAAATATACTCGTAGACACGCAAATTGATCGACGTTTCGATTTTTTTGTAATATTGCTGATGTTTTTTTTTCTTTGAAATAATGGCTTCGAGCGGTCAGCACATTTAGCCAGTGTCAAGTAAGTGATATATTAGTAATATATAAATCATTGTAAGTGAGAATGAGTGGTGATAAAAATGAGATACCCCCCAAAAGCCCCTTGAGTCCTCAGTATGTGGGACTATACTGAGATCTCACATGGACTCCTGGAGAGAATTTGAAAAGTGATGTTGCACTGCTTTGTTTGATTTACCAAAACTCATTTATGTTCACAAACACTTAACGGTTAATAATCCACCGTTATCACACATTAATGTTAGAAATATCACAAATTTTAGAAAATAAAACAAAACTTGCTTCACTTTCCCGCCAAGAAGTCCCTTATTGCTGATGTCAAAGCTGTGAACAGTATGACAGCTAACAGGCTGAAGTGCCATTGCAATAACAAAAAAGCGATATGGTTCAACGCGGCGTGTCGTCAAAATTCTTTGCATAAATATTCAACGTGGATAATAAAGGCATAACGTCCAAAAAACTCTTCAATTTCAGAAAAGAACAAAAGGAAAAAGTGGAACCAAAAATTAACGGTATCAAGTTTTAACTGGTATACTTAAAAGAAAGTCACTTGCGTTTAGTTTCTGGTTTTTTACTGTGGGATATAATATATAAAATATCCCGCAAATTACCACAAAAAAATGCTTTAAATATATTTTAAAAGGCTCATATTTAATGTGTCACCTTTTTGTACATCAAAAAATTCTGATGGAGCACCTAATCCCCTATTAGATGCTAGATCAGTATTTTTGATGATCAAAAAAGTATTTTTTAGAGGTTCAGTTTATTATATTCCATTTTAAAATACAAAGTTTACGTTTAAAAGTATGGTGAACGATAGCAATTTTTATCAGTCGGCAGTCGCCCTGTTTAATGACTGAAATTCAACCTAATCTGGATAGGCCAGTGAGCTGACTCTGGGGCATAATCTTAAGTATAGGGAATCGGGGTAATTTAATTTATTATTATTTATTTATTTCTTCAGTAAGTACAGGTTATAACATCTTATTCATAACATGGTCCCACAAAACCGTGAGTACGGTTTAACTCCGGGGTCTGATTCTCAGTACATTATCCTTTTAATTTTATTTTTTTTAGTTGTGAGATAGCATTAATAAAATTAGCAAACATTAGGGAAAATTAGGGAGCTGTCATTTCGTCAAAATAAAATAAAGGGTTTCGTGTCTTAACGCTGCTTTCTATCTAAACTTTAATATCTAAAACGTGTATCTGATTAAGCAATTTCATATTTACCCAAAGACACTTTATTTACCATAAGTTTAAATAAACGGAACCATAACCAGTTGCAGACGACTTGTATGCGAGCTAATCTGCTCCTATTTTAGGTTAGTAGATGCAAATTTTATGCAAAAGAGACACATTTCATGTTGCGTCACCAGTTCACATTACATAGTAAAAGATCACTTTGCGTTACACTTAGTACAAAAGCGATTAAATCTTCTCATATTTTAGGTTCGTATATGCAAATTGAATGCAAAAGAGACACATTTAATGTTGCGTCGCAAGTTCACTATTGAACAAGCGAAATCAATTATCTATTGATACTACTACTATATAAGATACTTTATGCTAAAAGAATACAATTACAAAAGTCGTCATGTCACACATGTCGTCTACTTTTTAATGCTTTTTCCTTATTTCAAACTGCTGGAAGAGATTTCTTTTGAAATAAGCAGCTCCATTGTTGAAATTGCATTTTTTATATATGTTTTGTGTGTATATAAATTGTTATATAAATAAATAAAATATGTGCAACGTTCAATGTATCAATTGAAAGTAATCGATATTAAACACAATAGAATAGCTATTGTTTGCGGGTCATTTGGCGTTTAAAGACTTAATGATAGTTTAAAGACATATAAAAACAATTTTTATGTTATCCATTTTGGTAAATTTTATGCATTGCTTAATGGTACGAGAACTATCTTATACCTTAAAGTCATTCTCATTTTTACTGCTTGAAAACAATACTATTACTTTGTTATATAGTACACTTGTACAGTTATAGACATACTTAGGCCGTAAAAAAACATAACCCTAAAAATAAACCTATAGTCTAGCTGTAATACAGCTTTTACCCGGAACACAGCCAGCCATTACGTCAACAGACTTATTTATGAGCGTAGTCATAGGAAATCACAAAAAATCTTATCAGGGTTAAGACCTAAACTTGCCTTCAGAACTAGTTTTCGATTACACTTAGACCAGAAGTGAAAATCGCATTTTTGTAAGATTAGCTCTGTTTATGCAAAAGAGACACATTTCTTAATGGTGCAGTATAAAATATGTGTCAAAGTGACTTGTCTACACCCACCTACGAGCGATGGCGTCGCAATATGGTCGTGTTAACAGCGGGCTACTGCTAACCTACTGCAAATGAGGTATTCGTCTATAACACTCAAGGACTTCTAGTGAAAGAAACCACGAATAACACAATAGAACTACTTACGAGAGTGTAATAATGTGATACATTGGGACTTTTTTGTAATAAATTCCTTATTTTGATTGTGAGCATAATAAAAATTACTGTGTTTTTTTTCTACATAGACCAGTTTTACAAAACATTGCAGTCCGGTGTTAACCGTGTCTTCTGTTCGTCTACAAAGATTTGCCTAACCTAGTTTAAATCGCTTATTTATAGATCGCGTTCAACTGAGTTTTTGCGCTACCCATTTTATGTGTTGTTTTACTTTAACTGACTTATTAAATACCTTGATTATTCGTATGAGAGTGAAGTCCAGAGGAAATGTAAGATGTTATTTTAGGTAAAACAAAGCATCAAGTCAAAAATTAAGTGCGATTTCCCAGTTATTAATTGAAACAGATCTAATTCACTTTCTTTCTTTAATATAGGTGTATAATAATTGCTACGCCGAGAGTTCCATTTTTTAAACTTGCATTGAAAACAATTAGCACATTTTGAACATACTTTCTATCAGCAGATTCAATAAATGGTTTTCTAAGTACTATAGGTAGGTGTTGTGTGATGGTTACTATATATAACAGATAAACATACATAAATAAAATACATTTTTTTTGTAAATACATACTTAATATACATAGAAATACACCCAGACCAGAACACATATTCATGTTTATGCACACAAAGATTTGTCTTGGGTGGGAATCGAATCCACGACCTCAGGAGCGAAGTGCTGGTATACTCGCATCCACGCTATATCGTTCGTCGAATGACTATGACTCTTAAGACACTATCATTGTCTATGACTGTTAAGATTACTTCAGCTTTTATAGTACATACCTAACTACAGTGTAAATTTATAGTTTTGTGCCAAGCCAAAAAACAGTAGTGTCACAACTAAAAATCCACCGTAGCGTATAAAAAATTACAGTCAACGTTGCCAAAGGAAATGGCATGCAAAATCATGACACTGAACTGAAGCTCATCCAAAAATAATGTTTATCTTGAAGGTTGCCACCGAACTTAATGTATAATTTCCACCGAAGTTTCCTAAGAATTGTTGCGATAATATTATTGCAGCAAAGTGTTCGCTCGACTGCGCTCGTTAGTTTTTGCAAGATTAGGGCCTAACCTGGATTGGATCGTGCTAACCCGCCATTTTCACTTAAAACCTTTTCTGGTCAAGGCCTCCTTGCATTCGTTTGACGTAAGGTCACTAATGAAGGTCCTGCGTGAGGAAAATTCAACATCTGGTAACAATAGGATGTGCATTTTTGTGCATGGAATATGATAGCAAGGAAATTAAATTTACAACCCCTGTCTCGAATAAGTAATGAGCATCTGCGTATTTGTGTATGTGTTTATTTGATATTGTAGCTCTCAAAATTTGTCGATTTTAAAGGTGATTTCATCGAGACTGATTTTGACTGTAGTTTTAAGTAAAAGTCAAAATCGTTTATTCGTATTTTATTGCTCTTATGAAGACATAACTTAAAAACTGGGCGTGCCCATTCACTGCAGGCGGAAGCTTGAACGTAAAAGAACGTGCAAGAAAATTGTCAAGGTTAGTTTTTTCTCCCGCCAGTTACAAGAAAATGTACTTAGTAGTAAAACATTTGGACAAGTCTTCTGCAGTTACAAGGTTTAAAATGAAAGAAGAAAATAACTTTTTTTATAACTAAAAATCATAAGCATAATTAATAATTGTTTTCTTCCATACATACATACATTCGTCCTGTTTCAAAATGTGGGCTTATAATATGCCTCTGCCTATCCCTACGGGGAAACAGGCGTGATTGTGTATGTAAACTAGGAAACATACGCCGCAAAAATTCGAAGTCACTACAGTCTTAATAACATCCTTCAATGGTAATTTTACCTACAATCTTTGATTTATTCGTATGAGAACTGCTATGACAAATAACACAGTCTTGCAATGCATAGTCATTAGTTACTTCGCGATGTGCGAACATTTTATTATCTAAGGAAATATCGCCGCTTTTTTACAATTCCAATTGTGTTATGAGAGAACGCGAATTTCTAAAGCGCAAACTTAGCTGCTTCATAACTAAGCGCGTATGTAACTAGCAGAAAAAACCATTGAAGCACATTTAACGCTACAGGCGCAATGAAACTCTACGGCCTTGGGTTATGACCGATAGTCGATTGATCCCAGTAGTAGTTGTGACGAAATGCTAAAAAAAATGTGTGAAATGAGACAGGTTAGTGTAAACACTAACATAAATTTGCTAGCAAATGTGTTATAAAGATTGAGTATTATGTAAAATAGTTGCTGTTCTATGTTGGGTTATATGTCTCGTTGTTACTTACTGTCTGCTTATTCGACAGTCTGTACAGTCCAAGATATAAGTTCAGTTCAGTTCAAATTTTTTTATTCCATAAACTTGCATAGTACTTGAAAACGTCAAAATTAAATGTAAATTCAAAAAACAATCGAATATGATTACACTGAAATCACTTACATGCAACAAAACAATTAAAAACAAAAATATTTTTGTGTTAGTGAATCTTTGTGCCAGTTCCGAGCCACCGCTCTGTATGAAGAACTAGCAAGAAACTCACAGGCTTTGCTCTTTTAGATTATCAATAATTGGTCTTCTATGCCGTGGGATAACCATTCTTACTAACAATAACTACTGATATTCAGCCAAATTTGGTTAGACCAGGGAACTGGCCCTTAGCTCTAGTTTTAAGTCCAGGGCAACCAGGTGAATGCTAATATGATGATAAAGCATTGTAACAAGGGCACTTATGAAGGTCTGTTTTTTCTGACTGCAAAAATAAGCTGTTACGCATTACCGAGCACCGAATTTATTATTTAAGCCTCTTCCGGTGGCATCTAGATCTTGGCAGCCTACGCATTAACAAAACTGACGACTCCTGGCAGGTGTCAAAGAATGCTGAGACCACAATATCTTATCAGCTCACATCATCAGAATCCGTTATGTGAGATTCCTGCGTTGACTTACTAGACTGGCAGGACCTACAAAAAACGGATAAATCCTGCTATTTTCGAACTACGGCGAGCAATGATATGTCATAAGATGACATCCTCGCCAGCGCGCGTCATTTATTCTATAGACAAACAAAATGCACGTACTTCTTTAGAGGAATGAGATGACAGAACTCACTACAGACGACGCACCATGATCATTGCACCTCCACCGAAAGTCTCGTCTTACACACCGCACCCACTTGATTGCTCACTTGACACCCTCCCGATGGGAACGCACAGTTGGCGAGCCAAGTTCGTTCGTGACCACTCATCCACTACCCGTGACTACTGGAGCAAGGTACACATGCGCAAAAAGCGAAAACAAAAGCCAGAAGCATAAATTATGCAGCTAAATATTGATATACTCGTACTTAGCATGCAAAATAGTGACGAAATAAACGTAGTTCAGTTCAAGACTGGTGTTATTGGTATTTCTAGGCATAGGTCAAAAGACTTAATGACATATGTCTGAGAGTGACAACGCAACGCAATGGCAAAAAGGATTCCCAATTAACACGGTATGGAATGGGCTTTAATTTAGCACATTCACATTAATTTTGTCACCTTTTAAAATAAAAACTGGACGCTTTTGAGCTGCAACTTCAGTGAACCTCTTGATGAAATAGTTTAAGCTTGTCTCAAGCTAAAGGACGCGGGTTCAAATATGGGATATCTGCCTAGTTCGCCTGTTCACTCACCTATTTTTCTATATATTGATCATACCTTCAGCCGTCTAAACTATGAGCAGATTTGTAAGTAGGACTGTTATATAGAGTCTGGTGCTCTATGGAGCTTCACCTTACCTGTAAATAAACAAAATGAATTTAGCATTTTTATTATTATTGTTATTTATTTATCTAGATATTGTGGTTTAACGGGTGTGCAACGCGCTCGTGATGCCCTTGATATTGAAGGCATTTATAAAGAAATGGGGCTGTTTTCTATCAGATGGGCCGTAGGTTTGAGCGTCACCTAGTAGTATAAAAAAGATCTTAGTCATTGAAAAAAATTATCTTCTGGCATATCGCACCTTTGATAAGAGAAGGGCATAATTGTCAAAAATTGAGAAAATTATAGTAATTAAGGTATGCGAAACTGTTTTAAAAATGCCTTTTCAACTAGTGGGACAAAGACACCATAATGTATAGCTTACTTCATGTAAAGGAGAGTTACTTTAGAGTAATATTAACTAAACAAAATCGCATTGAGCGCTTCTTAAAATGGCTATCCTGTAAAATTGCAAATACTGCAATTATGTCCTTGTCTTAACGAAGTTGCGTTGCATGCGTAAGGTTGAGGCTTACAGTTTAATAACAAAACCAGTAATATAACCATTGAACAAACCAATGATAAATAAATTTGACCAATAAAATAACTGCTCCACAAAATTATTTCTAAAACCGCATAATATTAATTGTCCGTACGTGACTTATAAATATCTTATGAAATAAAATACACTTCGATAACGAGATGCAGATAAAGCCGCGGACCTTATTGAGACAGAAATGAGGTAAGGTCACATTCATTAATTTGTAACTAAAAATAATGTCTTGATTTTTATGGAAACTACAGTCTCTCTTCGTTGCCTTTTGTTAAAAGAATGTTTTAAATTAAGGGAAAATATTCTTTGAGCTAATATTTATAAAGATCATTGATTTCATTTGTTCTAAAAAAAAATATAGACCCTATTGCTATATACATATTATTATACTATATATATATTATATTACATAAGTGTTGGTAAATCAAACAAAACATCACTATTCAAATTCTCTCAAGAAGTCCATGTGAGATCTCAGTATAGTCCCACATCTTTACTGAGGACTCAAGGGATTTAGGGGGAGGGCATCTCATTTATCATTTATCATCCTTATTACCACTTATTCTCATTTAGTATAATTTATATGTTTTTATTATATCTCCTACTTGACACTGGCTAAATGTGCAAACCACTCGAAGCCAATATTAAAAAGAAAAAAAATACATTAATTTATTTTTAAAAAATTGAATTAAGGAAAATTATTATTTGAACTAACATTTATTGAAATTATTGTTTGTATTATTTTTAGTTACATGCTTAAAATGTATTTATAGCATATAAAACAATATATAACAGTATATAAAACAATAAACCTAGGCGTCATATTACGATTGTAAACCCGACATTCATAAGTGCTTCATTGCAGCCCAAATTAAATTAAGTATGTTTTATTTTATTTCCTATAATTTAGAATCAAACGTTATACAAATCAACATACCAAACGTTATATAAACATAATCGTTATACAATCTTGTAAGATCAGCAATCTACGGGTAAAGTCTTGTTGAAATTAATCTAGTTGTATCAGAGATATAAAAATTTTTTTTAACAAGATTTACACAACTTTATGGATTACTAGGAATTCCACAATTCGGTAATTCCCATACTAAGGAGTCTACAAACTGAGTTTTCCTGTATCTCAGGGACTGGAGTATGAAATTTAGAATTTGTAGAATTTAAGCATTCTGAGGACCTTTTCAATCTCATCCCGCCCTCTCCTTTCATCTCCCGAACAACATGTGCTGGTCTTAGAAACCATCCTCATACTGTGCAGACTATTAGCACTCGAACCAAGAAATTTGGAAAGTCGTTTCTGAGCAAGACCACTAAGCTCTGGAATTTGCTACCGGCTCATGTGTTTCCTATTTCCTATGTACCGGGTCTTTTAATCGGGGCGTGAAACGGCATTTTAGCAGGCCGTCATGAGTGGATGCGCTTTGTACCGTGCTTATTTCACGGTATGAAGCGCTTTAAATTTCTATTGGACTGCATCGACTGCTTACGATCAGGCAGGATGTAGTAATTATGACGTGTCACATTAAAAAAAACTCAGCAAATAGACAGAATTACTTATCATGTATGCCAAAATCCCCACTACTGTTCAGTGCCTTAGGCCTCTTCTCGCCAATCAAGTTGAGAGGATATCAGGACGTACTCCATCACGCGGACCCCAATGTGAATTAGCGGACACAAATTTAGTCGAAATAGTTTATACAGACATAACCAACAGACACTCCAATATACCAATATATTAGAAATAAAGCCATAAATTATTTAATTTCGACCACAGGGCTACTTTAAATAAATACGTTAAACTGTCCAATAAACCAATCGAAATAGTTCTTTTTTAAATTTAAAACAAGAATTCATGTTGATGTGACTTTTTACAACTGTCCCACGACAAGAAACGAATGAGTAATTAAAACATTAATGAATATGTTGATATTTAAAAATGCTTTATATTAATATTACTGGTTCTTTTTTTACCTTATTAACTATTTTGCCTGACCACCTGTGTTGTCGTAATGTCAGTGATGAATTGGCCTAATCTAATTTTAAATTATCGACAATTAGCAGTTGGCTGTTTCGCATATTGATTTTTGGTTAAAATAATTAAGAGTTAGGTATTTTCGTACCCGTAAAGGATGCCAGAGGGGTTTTAGGCTAAGCCTTTGCTTTTTTGTCGTCTGTTTGTCAGTAGGCTATATTGCATAAACCATAATAGTCAGACAGTTGATTTTTTTATTTTATATAAATGAAATTCAGAAATTGGTTAGAACAAACCTATAGCCAATTACAAAATCTAAAAACAGTAGTAATAATTTCAACAATACAAATGCATAAATTACAACAATAGACTACATTGAAATTAAGCCCTTTTTAGTGCATTAACAACAGAAAAATAAATACTTAGTTCAAGCAATAATCAGGTATTCAAAATTCTTCTCCAAACGAAAATAAAAATACTTGTAGTTTCAGTAATATTACAAATAAAAAAACTAAAATAACTAGTATAATCTGATAGCCTTGATATGTGCCCAGAAGTCTAGCGTTGATAGTAAGATACGATGATAATAATGTATTTATTTGTCAATGACATTGCATCTCCCAAACGACAAAACACATTTTGTTTTTTTTTTTCAAGTGACATGTAAGAGAGCGATCTTAACTGTAATTCAATAAAGCCTGTTTAGCAAATTGATTATTATCGCGGGGTTTAATAGTTTTCAAACGCATTATGTAAGATTATTATTAAAAAATGATACATTTTTTAAGACTTGACTTGACAAAAAGTCGTTTGAACAATCCAAAAAAGCCAACAAAAAGTCAACGTAATTTAGTACATTTTTAAATCTGACATATCTTTTTACAAAGCTGCATCCCTTTTTGGTGATCAAATGTGGTCTCTTGATCATAAAAAGCAATGATGACGCCACTTGAAGCTTAATCCTTCAGTGAATCATTTCGCTTTACAAAATCGAAAGTGTGTTTCCAATAGTTTGTATATACTTTCGATTGTTATGCAATATCCTGAATCGTACCACTTATCAATTGTGACCATGAACGTTCACAAATACACCTATCATACACACTCATCTGA
The DNA here is from genome assembly GCA_949126915.1 of Musotima nitidalis. Taxonomy (NCBI): domain Eukaryota; kingdom Metazoa; phylum Arthropoda; class Insecta; order Lepidoptera; family Crambidae; genus Musotima; species Musotima nitidalis. The sequence continues at coordinate 6,339,573 of OX421435.1, forward strand.
AGTGTATTTTGGATTACAAATTGACCACAAGTCAATCATTTTGAAAGAAAGAAATAAAAAAGTTTTCGCAGTAAAGTAAAGCAGTTTTGTTTCATTTTCTAAAATTTGAGATATTTTGAACATTCATGTGTAACAACAGTGGATTATTAACCGTTAAGTGTTTGTGAACGTACATGAGTGTTGGTAAATGAAACAAAACAGTGCAACATCACTTTTCAAATTCTCTCCAGAAGTCCATGTGAGATCTCAGTATAGTCCCACATCTTCACTCGGACTCTAGGAGCTTACGGGGAGGGCATCCCATTTATCATCTTTTTCACCACTCATTTTTATTTACTATGATATATATATTATTAATATACCTCTTACTTGACACTTGCTAAATGTGCTAATCGCAAAAGCCATTATTTAAAAAAACAGCTGTTAACAATAACCATGTTTTCTTTATTCATAGCAGCTTTGTTAAACCTGGCATACCTAATGACGACCCCACCAAACAGATTCAGTTTTTCTTAATAGAACATTCCCACATTTTATCTTCTCTTAAGAAAAATATTTACTATATTTAAACCTTCTCCGATTGGTCATCGAATCCGGAACAAAGACTAAAACAAACTGCTATTCGCTAAAATAACACAAGAATAAGCAAATAATACCTCAGTTAACGACAAGCAAATTAAGACATTAACGACCAGGAAATAAGATGCAAATTGGAAAGTCGAGCTGGCAGGGCTGTCACCTTGGATTGTAACCCGGAATTTCTTAAGTACAAGCAATAAATCTCTTAATACGGAATACGGGATATGCTGTACAGATAATATTTATCTCTTACTATAGACAACAAGGCAGATTGGCAATGTTATTTATGGGATCACTTGAGTTATATTTCAAACTTATTTAAAAAAAACGAAACATATTAAAAAGCAATGTGGCTTTTGGCGCTGGCCTAGAATAGTGACACCCCCTCTCATCTCATGAAGAGCCATAAGAGTCGACGAAGGGAAATTTTACCGGATAAAGGGCAGCAGCGTCTTCCTGCGTACTAGCTTTAACTTCGATCACCAACCCACCTGCACAGCTAAAAAACCCCAATAGAATGTAATATTTTTGGGAAGCCAATGTTCAGCAGTGGACTTTATGATGATGATTATAGAACGTAGTAAAAACCCAATAATTTAAGTTGATCTACTTTAAAAAAATATTTCCGTACTTACAAAAGTAATTCTTATTAATTTTTATGACTATTTGGTAAAGCTACCCAGTGGCTTTAGTGCCAGAAAGTGGCAACCAGTTAGCAATAACAATAATAACATACTATGACTAATAATAACATAACATACTAATAGCTTTACACATCTCTCAGACAATCGTGTGGCATCTAGACACAAAATAAATAGAGTCTCCACTCTTATATATACTTTTTTTGATAAATAAATATTATTGTAATACTTTAATAAAAAATACCTTAACTAAGACTTTGTGTTATTTTAATTCTCTATGGGAATCGAATCTGCGACCTTTGGATCTAAAAACGAGTATACCGACTTTACCAGTCGTCAATTAAACTTTAATAGACATTTAATTACTCTTGTTAGCTGATTAATACTATACATTAATATTTACAATACCTACTCATTTAAACTTGATAATCCGCTGACTACAACATTGTTAGCGATTAAAAAGCAATCAGAGAGCAAGTTTTGATTGCCAGTACAGAGGAACGATATTTCGTTTTACCTATCTCTTTCACTCTCTAGGTATATCATTATCGAGTGAAAGGGATGGGTATAATGCAGTTTCGTCTTTGATGAATTAGAGTAGGCCCTGAGATTCTCAGATTAGTAATATGATAAATGCGAAATGGAGCTTGATTATTTCTTTATAACGGTCGATTTTGATGAAATTAATTACATACATACATATTATCACGCCTGTTTCCGCTAAGGGGTAGGCAGAGGCATATTAAACACCCACATTCCGCCAGTTATATTGTTGGTCCCACGTAATAGGAGGCGAGCCTTTTGCCGCTTACCAGGTACTTTTATGTTGGCCAGAATATCTAAATATAATTATATCGGAAAAATCCTCCGCTAATCGGCTTTGAATCTTTGGAAGAGATTGGAACGTATAAACAGGCCCGTGCTCACTGACGGGAAGTTCATGGGGTATGTAGCGACACCGTACAAGCGATGAACGGAACGTAAAAGATGAATGAAAATACTGAATCGCGCAAACGAAATTCCTCAAGCTCGTAACTATATATGCAGCACCCAACCATCATCGGTTGGGCCGCGGCCCCCGGGCACATCCATCCGCCGGTGGAAGATCTTCCCTTTAGTCGGGAGCACGTCATCCGCTCCCTACAGGGTACATTATAGATATAATATCAGTTTTTTTAACGGCTGGAAAATTATGTCTGTCTTCCGCTGTGTGTGGAACGAAAGAGTCAGACTTTTCGTGACTAAAATCCAGTTATGTTTCTTCTTGAGCACATTATATACCGGGGCCACAGTAACCCCCACTAACAGTCCCACAACACAATGTAAATTATTGAATTAAATTTGAAATATATTTGAAAGAAATCTTTCATAAAGTTCACACAAAAGAAGTCACGGACAACAGGTAGTCATTGCCCAATTCTCAGGCCGCGTTCCGCTTACATAATAATATTATCACTTCTGTCTTACACATCTGTTGACGGTTATTGCAAAATACTCACAACTACCTTCCGAAAATTTGTAGAAGTACGAGGTGTCACACGCGCCCGTAGTTTCGCAGTATTTATAATTATGTCAGTTCTATCAAGCAATTGGGGAGGCCTATGTTCAGCAGTGGACTTCAAATGGCTAATATGATGATGATCAAATTAAATTTAGGTTATTTGATTTACTTTATATTTCATTGAAGCGATCGTAGCTCTCGTAGCGCCGCGGTGGTAGTTGGTCGAAAATGATAACCGATATACAGCAGAGTTTACATAAGTTAGTCCTTGGATGGGTGACTGTTTGTATGGCATTTGACATCGAGCGCTTACGTGCTTCGGAATGCACGTTCAGCCGTTGGTCCCGGTTAACACTAAACGAGGTAGTCGTTAAGCCACGTTAGAGGCCTTACGGGGCATCATTTTAAACAATTATAAAAATAGAGGAAGGTAAAATCTACAGATGCTCAAAGATCTTTACTCTATTTTTTACAATTTCAAAAAAGGATCTATTATTGTCTGTTATTAAGGTTATTTTTTCTTAGTATTTTCTTAGGTTCTTAGCAGGATAGTGATCTTTACTGAGGACTCAAGGGTTTTCGGGGAAGGGCTATTAACTAATAAGTACTACGGAAGATTCCAATAATATATATTTTTAATTTGGTACAGTTAGGTTTTAAATAAAGACCTATAATGTAAATAAAAATAACTGCAACATAAACGACCTAAAAGGTGACGTAATAAGGTTGCGAATAAACCTAAAACATCTTGACGTCCAACACTGTGTTTAAATATTTATAGAGTCAAGTTAAAACCGGCCGGCAGCGCGCGAGAGAAAACCTCATGATCCCTCTGAATAACTAATCACTAAGTAGACATAAACAAAGTCAATCGTCGCGACTGTCTGTTTATCCGTACGGTGAAATATCTTAATATGACTATTTTAATAATAATTATTATAATTCTTGTGGGTGTATAGGGATCCTACCAAGACCTAAGGAGCCCAACCGAACCTCTGCAAGAGGTGCACCTGCGGATCAACGAACGAGGCTCTAGCGAACATAACAGTGCCCGGTATATTGCCGCTTACCGGTCCCAGGGTCTTATATACTTATATATATACGAGATTTGTGTTTATGTTCGGTCACCGAATTATATCAAAAAGAGCGTAGAGATACAAGTAGGTATCCAAATAAACTGACTCTGCCAATCATGTCTACTGCATCTTATGCGAAGAACAGCTATGTCATGTCTATTAAAGTCTACAATAGGCTCGACAATAACCTTAAGCTCATGCCATTGAATAAATTCAAAGTTCATTTAAAAAAAATGGCTTGTCGATGAATGTTTTTATTCACTGAGTGAATATTTTGAACAACAAATTTATGTTTGTTATATTAGAATCCTCTAATACCTACCTCTGGTACCTTATTCTTATCCTAGACATAGAATCGATAAATTATTTCATACGAATTTTTGTAGGACCAATTTGGGTCGTAAATCACCTATTAACAGAATCCTCGATCAGTACAATACTCTCCAAAATCAAAATTCAAATGTTGACATATTTGGTAATAGGTTTGACAACTTTAAAACTATATTAAAAAATACTTTTGTTTGCTCTTAACTTGCCAGTCTTTAAATAATTGTAACACATAGCTATTGTTTGAAATAGTTTACATAGTTTATAGTTAAATATTTATATAAAATACTTTATTATAGTAAATGTACACCGTAATTGTTAAGTATATCAGATGTAAGCCCATTAAAATAAAAATGTTTTTATAATGTGTAATATGCTTAATGTGGTTGTGCTATATAAATAAATAAATAAATAATTATATTTTTGCATACCAGTTACTGGTGAAATATGCGGACCGTATTAAATTTTAAGACCACTCATGTACATACTCATTTCATGTGAAATAAAAAGTCTTTGTCTTTGTCTTTACACGTTCACGCCTGTTTCCCCGAAGGGGTAGGCAGAGGCATCTTATACGCCCACACTTCGCCAATTATATTATTGGTCCCACGTAATAGGTGGCGAACCTAATGCCGCTTACCTACATACATATATTCACGCCTGGTTCCCAAAAGAGGTAGGCAGAGGCATATTTCACGCCCACCCTTCGCCAATTATATTATTGGTCCCACGTAATAGGTGGCGAGCCTAATGCCGCTTACCTATACATACATTCACGCCTGATTCCCCAAAGGGGTAGGCAGAGGCATATTTCACGCCCACCCTTAGCCAATTATATAGTTGGTCCTACATAATAGGTGGCGAGCCTATTGCCGCTTAGCGGGCACTGTTATGTTCGCCAGAGCCTCGTCCGTTGATCAGCAGGTGCTCCACTTGCAGGTAAGGTTGGCTTGGGCTTCTTAGATCTTAGTGAATGATGACAAATAAACATACTTTAATTCTTTTAACTACTTATTGGCCAGTTTTCTTTGTATATACTTTATTGTTTAAATATAAACATTAAGTAACGTCACAATTATAATGTTCACGCACACAATTGTTTGTCTCATATGGAAGTCGAATCCACGTCCCTTGGAATGAAGATCGGGTGTACAAACCAACGCGCTATATTGTGCGAGTAGCGACAAAACAAACGACCTACAAAACATTATCGAATTGTTGAAATATATCAAACATTCACTGTGTTAACCTGAGACTTCTCTCAGCGTAATTAAATAAGGTGTATCACACTTACATCTATCACGAGTTGACATAGTGAATTAACAGAAACAAATAGTTTTAAAGGCATACTGCATGCCTGTCTCATTAATAAATTTCTTAAAGACGCAAAACTAATTGAATAAGGTTAAAAAAGGCATAGCAATTCAGTGAGTGACGTCATCAAAAGGCGATTATAACTAAATTCCTGTCTCACTAATTGCCAAATTCTACTTACGAATTCGGTCTAAAGCTAACTGAATCTTTTCATCATCTCAGCTCATTAACGTCCTATTACTGAGCACGAGCCACCACGCGGACCCAGCGCGGATTGGCGGAGGCAGGTGTATGGCATTCTGCTGTTAGAATTTTTCAAGCAGCCCAATTAGGCATCTAACATGGCTTAACGACTGCCACATTTAGTGATAACCGGTACCAACGTCTTAACGTGCCTTGCGAAGCACAGAAGCGCTCGATTTTAAATGCCACACAAACGGTCACCCAACTAAGGACTGACCACAGAAAACTCTGTTTTACTTCGGTGATCGTTTCCGACCACCAAGCACCGCAGAGCTACTAGCGCACTGACTATTTTACTTAAATATAAAAATTTCCTCAAGATTTGGTTTTAAGACTAAAACTAGTCGAGGACCTGAGGCGGGTTATAAAAAGGCATTGAAAATCGACAAGTGGCGTCGGGGCGAAAGGCGACTATAGGTCAAAGGTGGCCGTACTGGTTTGTCAAGCGACCGGATCGTAAAGCGAATGACTTATTGGTATTACATTAGAATCGACCAACACGACTCATGCCATTAAATAAATGTAATATTTTAAAAACAAAATTCGCTAACGCGTTATAATAAATTTTTATAATAATAAAAAGAGTTTTTATAAAGCAGTTATCGCTTGCTCCGTGCCTCGGAAAGCACGTTAAGCTGTTGGTCTATGGCAGCCGTTATTAGGAAATCAGTGCTTTCTAACATTCTAAAAGCTTGTATATCCATAGGATGATTTTTCCCTCTAGGTTGGGAAGGTCAGACGAAATGCGAAATAAAATGATAAATGGTAAATGAGATGCCCTCTTCTAAACCCCTTGAGTCCTCAGTAAAGATGTAGGACTATACTGATATTTCACAGGGACTTCTTGAGAGAATTTGAAAAGTTATTTTGTTTCATTTACTAACACTCATGTATGTTCACAAACACTGAACGGTTAATAATCCACTGTTATTACACATTAATGTCCGAAATAACACAAATCTAGAAAATAAAACAAAATATTAGACATGACGTTTCACTTTCCCGCCAAGAAGTCTTTATTTTACTTATGTACTTATATGTGTGTATTTTTTTTACTTGTATGCAACTAACTGCTGGAAGCTACTAAAACTGTTTTCCTATATGATAAAGTTCTTATAACGACCTATACTTCTAATAAATCATAAAAGAATAAATTGAAATGTAATCAAATCCTAGCATTATGCCGGTTGCCCTAGACTTAAGTTTAGGGCCCAGGGTCTGCTCACAGGCCAGATTTAGCTGAATCATTCTATGTAGTCATTTTATGGAGCGACTGTCATCTGACCTCCGCAACCCAGAGAGAAATATCATCCTTTTTTTTACTTTAGAAGGCACTGACTTCATAATGACTGCCATAGATGTTCATGACAGCCAGTATAACAGATTAGTTGATATCTAATATATAAAGTCAGGAAGACTGGTATTATCAAGGTCATATCACATAAACAATATGAGTCTATAAATACAAAAAAACATTCCACGTAATATGTATTGACAAATGACTGTTACAAAATCATTTCCATTCCATCTGTCACTGTTATGAAACAAGATACGAGTGAATTGGTAGCGAAACGTCTTAGTAAATAGATTTACGCTTGAACGAATAGAAAAAAGGAATCGAATCAAAATCTCAGACGAGTTTTGTGTGTCTCTAACGTTTCATAAATATGTGAACGGTTCGCTTGATAGTATCAACTTGAAAAACTTTTATTACGTAGTATTTAAAATCGTTAAAACTTAATCTTTACACATTATAAAAAACAATCGAAATATGAGTACGAAGCTTAGATTCACTTATATGCAACAAAACACTTAAAAAACAAATAGAAAATTAAGTGCAAGTGAAACTAAGTGCCAGTTTCGAGCCACCGCTCTATAAGAAGAAATTCCAAGAAATTGCATATTTTTTTTTTAGGATTATATATATAGCTTTTCTTACTAAATTGACTAGTATTATTATGTACATATACGGCATATATCATACATATATACGGAGACTTCCCATAAGTACTAAGTATAGATAGTAAGTAAAATGTTATTTGTTTTATCATAGAAAAATACAACCGAGTGTTGAATATAAAATGTAATATTATATTAGATAGTGTAGTGTGTACCGGTCTAGAACAGTGCCACCTCCTTTCATCTCACGGGAAGTCGTAAGAATAGGAGAAGAGGAACTTGACCAGATGATGGGCAGCAGCGTCATACTGCGTACTGACTTGAATTGCGATCACCAACCCGCCTGCCTTTTTTTAAATAACCTATATTGTCTCATTGCAGGGCAAAGCTCTCCCTCTGTTGTCTTCTATCCTCTTTTTCTTGGGGACTCCCCCCTCAGTCTGTGACGAAAAAGGCAATGATCTCCATGACTTCCGAGGTTAACATCTATATCTCTTGCCATCTTCCGGCACCCATTCCGTGCAAACTTTAGCCAAACGCTGTAGCTTTACTTATGGACATCCTTAGCACCATTGAAATTCCTTAGGACCCTCTTTATAATATGTTAAATATATCGGTGACGGCTTTAAGCCAAACGCTGAACAATACTGCAAAATCTAAGTTTGTCAAAGCAAACCTTTTTTTATGTCTTTTAAATAATGGCTTCGTGCGGTTTGCACATTTAACCAGTGTCAAGTAAGAGATATATTAATAACATATAAATTATAATAAGTGAGAATGAGTGGTGATGAAGAGGATTAATGGTATATAAGATGCTCTTCCCCTAAACCCCTTGAGTTTTCAGTAAAATATGGGACTATACTGAGATCTCACATGGAGTTCTTGAGAGAATTTGAAAAGTGATGTTGCACTATTTTGTTTGATTTACCAACACTCATGTACGTTCACACTCACTTAACGTTAATAATACACCGTTATTACACATGAATGTTCAAAATATCACAAATTTGTGAAAATAAAACAAAGCTACAGACATGACGTTTGACTTTCCCGCCAAAAAGTATTTTTCTTCTTCTTTCTTTCTTTATTTTAAATAATGGCATCGTGCGTCTAGCACATTTAGCCAGTGTCAAGTAAGTGATATATTAATAATATATAATACATAGTAAATGAGAATAAGTGGTGATAAAAATGATAAATGGTAAATGAGATACCCACCCCTAAGCCCCTTGAGTCCTCAGTAAAGATGTGGGACTAAACTTAGATCTCACATGGACTCCTTGAGAGAAAATTTGATAAGTGATGTTGCACCGTTTTCAACCAACACTCATGTATATTCACAAACACTTGACGGTTAATAATCCACCGTTATTACACGAAAATGTAAGAAATATCACAAATCTTAGAAAATCAAACAAAACTGCAGACATGACGCTTCACTTTTCCGTCAAGAAGTCCAGCAAACGTGTCAAAGCAAAATTGTCAAAGTTTATTTTATTTTATGTTAGTTGTTTTGACAACGCGTTGATTTATTATAACGATTAAAAATACAAATGATCATAAAATCAGTTAATGAATAAAGAAGACTTTGTTTTATTACATTTTGAATAACATTATTCGCGAAAATCAACTCGTAAATGGTTCGTAGATTACTTAAGGAGGATCTGAGCTTCTGTCAATATGAGATTTAAAAAATATTATATTACATAAAATTGTCTTAATAATAACAAAATCAGGTTTTTTTTAATATAATAGGATTGTAAATTATAATTTCATGCAAACGAATTAAATGTTTTTTTTTACCCTCTCACCTTGGATTGTGAGAGGAGGCTCGTGTTCTGTAAATGGGACTTTAACAAGCTCAGATAAATGAATTCTTATTTTTCATAAAATATATCTCAAGGACGCAGGCAATTTTGTCCATATTTCAGATTTAAATAAGACTCAAATTACTGCTTATATCATTAAAATCAGTACAGCCTTTTCATAGAATTGGACAGAAATTAAAAATAATACTAGTTAGTGGGTATGTATTAGTCGATTGTCCTAGGTATATTATCTTTATATATCTCGTTATTTTAATTTTAATTGAGTTTAGACACTGGTATGACTTAAACCACTTTCACTTATTTTATGAGCAAATATTTTTTGAAAATTTGAACACAATTTTATTTTATTTATTTAGAGAAATTCTTTTGTTTCACAATTTCTTTTGATTTTTTTCAGTTTTTGGTTACTGGCAAGATAAAACCTCTTCATTATTTATCAGAAAATGTTATTTAAATTTGGAACACATTTACAATTTACTTATTTATTATCGGCCGTCTATTGTTTCACAATATTTTAATTGTTTTACTAAAAAACTATGACTAAAAACGTTTTAACCTCTCAGAAAATATCGTTTAAGTTTAGAACAACACTTTGCTAAGCATTATGAATTTACGACCAACTGCTCACTGTATAAATACAATTTCAGGGTTTCGCCCGAAGCCTTCGCACTGATTGCGGAGAAACATGTAAAGACTTGAGAAATACAAACGTCAATATTAGTAGACCACAAACTGGCAATAATCCTACAACTCATAAGTGCTTACCGCTAGTAACCGCTAGGTTAAACATAAAAAAACACTTGAACTAAGACTTATCTATTTTGGTAACAAATGCCTTAGCGTTTTGACATAATTCATTTAACGTCACTTTCGACAGAAACGTTGACATTTTTAAAAGTATATTACGAAATAGACATAATACTGGAATTATCAAATTTAATTGTTGTATTTCCTTTCTTAGTTGTTTCAGTTAGTAAAATTTTTTATAGTAAAATTTGTTATGTAGAATGTTGTTTTGGGTATCAAATTTTAATTTAAAACTATGATAATTAAAAGGGGCTTGTAACAAAAAAAGATCTTAAGTAAACCAGGCTTAAAACTAGTGCTGTCTCTGTCTTCATTTTATCAAACAAAACTCTTATAGTTACCATTACTTTATAATGAAAATAATATTATTAGAAGCTTATTATAATATAACACAAGATCTTTTAACTTTACATCTTGATTAACAGTATACTTAGTAATTATATACAATATATTCATGTCTACGTAGACACGAATGTAAAACTTATCAAACTATCAAACAATATATAATTAAAATTTTAAAGATAAATTGAAAATATAAAGGTCAAGAATCTCGCAACACACACTTCAGTAAATTTTAAAAGTTGCGAGATTTTTATAGGATCTAATATAGAATTGTTTTAATGGTTGAAAGAGGATTCACTCTAAGATACTCTAGATTTTATTTAGTTACTTTTAAATTAACTAAAATACATTAAGGATCTTTTATTTCGCTTCTGTTATACATAAACTAACTAGCAGTAGTTTTGCCTTACTAGGGTGATCCAAAGGTAAAAATTTCCGAGGTTCGATTCTTCTCCTCAGAGTTTCTTGCCAGTCTTCTCACAGAGCGGTGGCTCGGAAGTCTCGGAAATGGCACTTAGATTCACTTATACTTATTTTTTATTTTTATTTATGTAAGTGAATCTAAGCTTTCTGATTTTAGTGTAGTTCGTTTTTTTTTACATATTTTTCATTTTGACGTTTTATACTTTTACTTTACTCCTTGAAGACATCCCGAAAATATGTGTAACAACAGTACACTAAATCGCAAACAAACTGAGTTCAGTTAACGAACAAACGATTAATTTTTTTTTAAATATAAATTGATAGGGAAAAAAACACTTGATTGATCTTTAAAGATACTGATTGAGGATCTAATTGTAATTTAAGGGTAAAGTTAGTATTTATTGATTTGCAATTCTAAAATATTGATCAGCATATGCTAGCATTATCCCGGTTGCCATAGACGTAAGCTTAGGGCCCAGGGTCTGCTCTCTGTCAGATTTGGCAAAGCTTCAGTTATTTTTAATTTTAAAGTAAAGGGGCAATGGGCTCACCACCTACTACGTGGGACCAATAATACAATTGGCAATGTGTGGGTATATAATATGCCTCTGCCTGTCCCCGGGAAACAGGCGTGATTTTAAGTATGTATGTTTACTTTTAAAATATAAATGGCAAGTTTTAATATAACCCATAAAGAATCTATAGTCTTCAAATTTAGTCATTATAGACAGATTTTACATAGTCAGTTTCCACTCTGTAATGCATATTATGAATTCACAAATACTTGCTAATTTAAACAACCATACTTTGTTACTATGGTGATCTGTAAACGGCTTACACCGATAAGTAGTGTCGTAATTATTACTTTTTATAATGAATAGTGTCGTAAATAATAATAAATATCTCCTGACAATTACACCAATTATTTAGTTCGAAGATAAGTATCATTAAGAACTTTTGTTATGGATACTAAATAGCGTATAAACATACTTATAACACTTTTTTCGTGTTGTAAGTACATACTTAATATACATCCCCAGACCAGACCAATTTTTAATATACATGTTTTGTACTGTGTGGGAAACGAACTCACGACCTCAGAAGGGTACTGCGGGTATATTCGCTACGACGCCATATCGGTCGTCAACTATAGACGACCTTCGATTTACTATTTAGCCAATTTATGAATAATTTCCAGTAAAACTTAGAATATAAGGGTTTAATTAGTTATTGTAGTGCCCGGTAAGCGGCAATAGGTTCGCCACCTATTACGTAGGACCAACTATGTAATTGGCGAAGTGTAAGCGTATAGTATGCCTCTGCCTACCCCTTTGGGGAAACAGGCGTGATATTATGTATGTATGTAATAAGTTACAAGTTTAATTTACTATAAACAACCTTTGAACGGAGTTAAGGAAAGGATAAGTGTGAAGCTGGATGAAAGTAGCCTCTTTCCGTCGACAAGGTCTTAAATTATCTCAAGGAAATCTCTATCTACTTTCTTAAATATATCCGAATTGGTTAAGCCATTTAGGCGATAATAATATGACAGACAGGCTGACAGTCGCATTTTTGTTGTAATTGCAAACATCTCTAAAGTTCATATTATAATTTTCATGACATTTTGTGAAATTATGACAAAAGTCATAATTTCACAAAATCAGAACTGTGACGTCTCTACAATAGTTAGTAAACTTATTTCATATTTGTATAAAATTATGTCAATATAGACTCTTTTGTATGTATTTCATGCTTTTTAAATTAGTTTAAAACATTTTATTACAATTCAAGATGTTTTTGTAAAAATTGCTATTTATTTTTTTACGAAACAAAATTCGCCAACTTTTGTTTTTGAAAATTACAAACAACTTAACAAACCGCGTTAGCGTGTTATAGTTATATAAAAAAACATTTTCCTTAATCCATTAAGAATAAATTAGATTTATTAGTCTCTTGTGTGACTTTAAGTCGAACTTTGATCTATAGAAACATTTCTATGAATCTTTAATTCAAATCTCTGTATAAATTATCCGCCTAATATTCACATAAAGTTGAGCATACAATTAATTATACGCATATTCTAAGATAATACAGCCGGGTTCGGCACGAAAACGAATCCATTTGACCATAAACAAGACAGCTAAGTTAATTTTGCAACGCTTTCAGTTGGTATTGCGTAACCCGTTGCATAACGTACCTGAATTTAGAGACAGGGTGGGCCAGGGCAGGAGAAATATACACTGAGGGTACACTTTTCAGCCATGCACTTTGATCATCACAGTTTAAAAAAAAATAGGAAAAAACAATCCAGTCACAACAGTTTACAGTGTTTTGTAAGTACGACAACGCGACAGATTTTTTCCGTGATCGGAAAACTGATGCCGCGCGACGCGACCTGCGCTTGCGACGGCGGGATGGCGACTGCCTGCGCCGGCGCACCCCCACACGTTCTAACATTCGCTCGACGGAGTGGGGCCACTGTGGAGGTTTTACTCCCAAAAACCACCTTGCTCTTGTTCATTTCTACGTTCGATCGAACTCTTTATAACAATGTTTAACTTCGTATAAATATTTTTGTATATAGCTGGTATTGTATTTTTTATTTAATTGACATATTATTTTGTATAACAAAACAGTTTGACTTTCCTCTGATTTTTTGACCCTATTGGTGCTTTATTTAATTCATTTCAATTTTTAAAATCTAACAAACAAAACAAAGTAAACAAAGTTTTTGAACTGTTTATTAATGCCAATAAATGGTCTTATAATAAACCGACGTTTCGTTCCGATTGTTGTTTTTTTACTGTTAACTTTGACTGTATTGGGTCTGACGCAGAATGTGCACTTCAGAAAATGTACCCTGGAACAAAATACGTCAATTTACAAAAAAATTAGGAGAAATAAATGTAAATTATAAAGGCGGCTTTCACTTTGTTATAAAAAAAACCCTAACCTATTTGGCTTCTTATAGATTTTTAGAGCAGGGGACATTTTGCGACGGGCAGGGTTAACTTTATATATTATATATATTTTAATAATGTGCAAAAAAATGAAAAGATAAATTCATAATACGAATAAATAAAATTAATCCTTAAGTTTCAAGCTTTCAACTGACATACTGTTTTGATTTCAATGTTGTATACTTTTACTTAAAACAATGTTTGGATGTAGAGTTAGCGATTGAGTCGATTTGATCCATTTTAAATATTTGTATCAAAGGTTTGTATTTACCCACCCCAACTTGGATATTTGTGCGCAAAATTATACATTTATGTGTGCATATTAAAAACAGTACTGTAATACGTCGATATAAATACATATATACATATAAATTAGCTTACAATTACAGCAATTATTTATAAGTATGATAAGTATCATTAAGAACTTGTGTTATGAATGCTAAATAACGAATAAACCGTATATCCTTCTTTTTTTGTAAAACAAAGCACACAAATATATGTCCTGTGTGGGAACCAACCTACGACCTCAGGAGCTAAGTGCGGGTATACTCGCCACCACGCCATATCGGTCGTCAAACATACAAAATAAATGAATATACTGTATACACAAGAAGTAAGACACTGACTCTTTGTCAGAGTCTCTGTATTTTTACTGTATGAACAATACTCAATCTCAGATAAAATAAAAATAAAATATTCTTTATTGTTTTTAAGATAAACAGAATCATTTATTTAGATTTGTAAAATTATTATAAGCAAAATGGAAACACAATATTTTTTTAACAGCAATGAGAGAATATATGAGCGGTACCATAGTCAAGAAAAAAAAGCAAAAAGGATTATTTGTCAGAATTTGTCAAGGATACTAAAAATACTCTGCTCCACATAAAAGACATCAACGCATTTCGTGCCCGGAGTAATTTTCACAATTTGTACAAGTATTATAACGGCCGATACACGGAATCGGTTTGGTTCCCAATCCGTGAAATATTTGTCAAGTTACTTAAGAAGGTTTGTTTCACCTCCGACTAGCTATTGGTTCGGACCATGACTGTATCAGACCCCTGACGCAGAATGTGCACTTCGTAAAATGTACCCTGGAACAAAATACGTCTATTTATAAAATTTTACGAGAAATAAATGTAAATTATAAAAACGGATTTCACTTTGTTATAAAAAAAACCCCTAACCTATTGGGCTCCTTATAGGTTTTTAGAGCAGGGGACATTTTGCGAAGTGCACATTCTGCGTCAGACCAACTGTATTCAACAGGAACGCGTACCGCATTATTAACCCTATAACAGGCAGAGCACGTTGAAAATATTCATTGGTTTTCCACCTTAAGTTAACCGCATAAGGTTTAATTTATGGTGGTCATATATTGACCACTGCCTGGTAAAGGGTTAAAAAGAAATACTCATACCCTTGGTTTGTGGATTATGCTCCCCGTTGAAGTTTTGCTAGGAGATTAAAATGGAGCTCTTCAAACAGGATTTGGAACGGTTTTAAAAGCGTTGAAGCTGTCTGACGATCCCCCCGGACAGGTCTCCTTGGCGTGGTGGGGGAGCTGAGCAGCTCCCGGAGGCCGGGAAAAGGTAACGCTTAGAGGTTGATGACTCTGGGTGCCCTTAGTACCTCCCCGACTGGTCTCCACCTTGTCGTGGTGGGGGGGCTGAGTACCTCCCGGTAGGGCGCAGAAGGCGCCAGGGAAAAGGTAACACCCAGAGACCGACGACTCTGGGTGCCCTTAGTACTGACTACCGGGGGAGAAACTAAGAGGGACCTGTGGAGGGCGCAGCGGGCGGGCCAGGAGGGCCCGTCAAGCAGCGCCAGGAGGGTCTTAGGCAGTAGGGGTAGGGGACCCTTGCTGTCTAACGACAGACCCTTCGAGAAGTCGGCCACACACGCTATGGTCGCACAAGGAGGTAAGAGGGGCACGTCCAATGCGTCGGTTTTGGTCCAGGGGACGTTGGCCGCAGGCGGGGTGTCAGACGCTGCAACACAGGTACTGGCCCCCGCCTTTTTCTCAACTAGCGTCGGGCGTCGTCGGGAATTTCTTTTGGTGGTATTACTGCAGCAGTCCATTCTGCCGCAGTGAGATCCACACTTCCCTCTCGGTACCCCTTTGGCCGGGAGGCAGTGCGTAAAAGCATTTTGTTACCGAAGTAAACAAAAAAATCCCAGACGGAATGGAACCACTGGTCTGGGTGTTTCCAATGTATATTAAGTATGTAAGTATGTTTATCCGTTATTTAGTATCCATAACACAAGTTCTCAATGATACTTATCTTGAAGCTAAATAATTGGTGTAATTGTTAGAAATTATTTATTCATTTTTATTATTTACCGACTTCCTTATAACGACTGCCATAAATGTCCATAGCCGAGACCATCAGCTAAACGTGTTTTCCTAGGCGCGGTGTATTTTCTCATGATACAATAGAAATGAGATTTTTTTTTTAAATTTCACCTACCTTTAAGCTATGCTTAGTGCCAAATAGCATGAGGTTACGTTGCTGTAATTGGCGACCTAGTTGGTGTCGTGGCGTGCGCGGGCGCCGCACGCGAGCCGTGAAGTAACGCACCAGTTTTGATAATTACTCTTTGTTGTTGGCTAAATTATATCGTAAAGTATAACGTAATTGGTATTTGCACATATTTTAGTCGAATATTTGCATGATTAAGTGGCGAATTGACCGATATTAGTTTTTCAGATTAAACATGCAAAATTTGGCATGAATTTACCCAAGTCCTTCCTGAAAGTCCGATACAAGAGTACTTGGTCTATTCGTCCATATGTTGCTTTTTTTCATAAAGACCTAATGGATATTTAAAATGATACTTCATGTAGATATTTATCTTCGGCTTCATACGAAAAATGAAAGTAATACCCGTTAACTACTCTCTCACAAAAGTTAAGGTTGGCTTGAAGGGATTTCTTTTTAAGAATCCCCAATCTTGTACTATATCTTGTAAACATCTGTCATTATCTCAGTCCATTACGTCCAACCACTAAGCAAGGACCTCCTTCTCACTGTCTGACCAAGTTCCCCCCGCACTGGGTTCGCGTGATCGTGACCTGAGTACCTCACCTTGATAAAATATATACTATAAATGATACAAAGAATAAAATGTTATCTACCAAACGAATTCCAGATACATCATCATCATCATCATCATCATTTCAGCCATCTGAAGTCCACTGCTGAACATAGGCCTCCCCAATTGCTTTCCACGTGGATCGATTCTTTGCCGCCTGCATCCACCGGCTCCCCGCCGCCCTGATCAGATCATCGGTCCATCGCGTTGGGGGCCGCCCTCTACTACGTTTGCTGATTCGTGATCGCCATTCAAGAACCTTAACGCCCCATCGGTCGTCGGTTCTTCGAGCTATGTGCCCCGCCCACTGCCACTTCCGCCTGCAAACTCGCTTCGCTATGTCGGTCACTCTGGTTCTCCTACGGATTTCCTCATTTCTGTCACGTAGGGACACTCCGAGCATAGCTCTCTTCATTGCACGCTGAGCGACAGATCCAGAAGCTAATATAAACGACCAATTTTCTCATATAAGGAAGATGTAAGCGTGGAATTAATAATTAGTCAAGGCGTAATGTCCTGACTGGGGTTATTTGGCGAATATTGCCAACACAATGGCGGGAAGGAAAGACGGAAGACGGTGTACCTCATCGCTTTTCCTGCCACAAGTTTTATTGGTTGAGAAGATAGCCTTTAGGAAGTGCTTTGCCCTTTGTTTTGTGCGTGACGTATGTATGTTTGTTTGTTACGTATGTTAAATAAATAAATATCCACCAATCACACCAATTATTTAGCTCCTAGATAAGTATCATTAGGAACTTGTGTTATGAATACTAAATAAATAAATAGTTTTGACACTTACACCAATTATTTAATTCCAAGATAAGTAGCATTAAGAACTTGTGTTATAAACACTAAATAACGGATAAACATACATAAATACTTCTTTTTTGTAAATACATACTCAATATACATAGGAACCCACCCAGACCAGAACAAATATTCATGAAAACTTTTTTTGCACACAAAGATTTGTCCTGTGTGGGAATCGAAGTGTGGAGTGCGGGTATACTCGCCACCACGCCATATCATAATCGCCGTCAACTAAAGAACGGATAGACATACTTGTATATTTATTTTTTTGTTGTTGTAATATTTATGGTAGAGCATATAAATATTTGTCCTGTATGGGAATCGAACTCACGACCTTACAACGGCGTGCAGGTATACTGACCTCTACGGTCTTACTTTACGAGTCTTAGTAATAGGGGAAAGCTTAATAGAAAGGTAAGTAGTTCTTTTATCATTTTAAGCTTCAAACTGTGTGTATGCAAGCGCTGCAATGTGCTAACACAATGCGACGTGTATAGGTATCCTACCAAGATCTAAGGAGCTCAAGCCAACCTGACCTGCAAGTGGTGCACCTGCCGAACAACGGACGAGGCTCTGGCGAACATAAAAGTATCCGAACGACAATGACTCGCCCCCTTTTACGTGGAACTTATTTATTTATTAGGAACACTTACAGCTAAACTCATATATTTTACATACAACACTTAAAACCAAAGTACATATATGCAAGCCATTACAAGTATTCACATCATTATTTTTTACTTATTTCTACTTATATTTTTTAAACTTATGACTAATATATTTTAAGAAATAATCAATATATTTTAAGGAAATATGAAAAGTTGTAAATAATCACTAGGGATGTGGGTCATCGAGCAGCTTCAACAGGGCTACAATATGATTGACCAAATGTGGGCGTACATATGTGCGTATGTATGCTGTAAAAAACTCGCAAATTTCAAATGTTGAAAGTCAAATATACAAAGCAAACAAATGAAATTTTTCGTATGAAAATTGCGGTTTATTTGACTATTTTTATTCTGACGTTACGAATATTATACACTAATTCGTGGTCAAATAAACAATTCGGAGTATGGGAAATCGGCCGAAACACACAGAGTATTCTTAGTCGCCTTGTACGATACCCTCGGACAAGACATGCAATGGTAGAATTACGAATATTTGTTTTTTTTTTAATTTATTCTGCAAAATGTATTAACATTATAATTTTTGTTATAAGCCACTCACTTAAACCATCACGGTTTTATTGACTAAACTATGCTCCATATATTTATAAAAACTAAACTATGCTTTATATAATATATATAAATTTTCGGCTTATACCAATATGCAAAACTTAGGAACGACTGTACCAAATATGATAGCTCCTATAAATCAGTTATCTTTTGTATGTCAATGAACTCCTCCTAAACGGTTGGACCGATTTAAATGATTTTTTTCATATCGCACATCTAGTTCTTAAAAGACGTAAATGCCATTTTGTCAATTTAACAATAAAACGGTTCAAAGTTTTTTTTTGTCATAAATACGATAACATACTCGATGTGGTGTTTGGCGCAGTTATGTGCGATATGCGTTTGGGTGGCGCCTTGGATGGTTCAAATTGACAAATCATCCCGGCGTTGAAATTAGTCATTAGGGAAAAATTTTAAAAAATATGAAAACTGCTTTGTTTTTTCTCCCCAACTGGCAATATAAAATTAAAATTTATGAAAACTTAACCACCCTATTTTTTTATTGACGATATATACTTTTCATTGCAGCCATGGTGCTTAACATTGCTGTCAGACGTTTGACAATAAGCGCAATGGACAGAAATAATCTATAAAATACAGGACAACACTGTGTCTTAATTTTTCTTCTGTTAGTTCTCTCATCTCTCATGGTTGCCCACTTTCTATTCATATTGATATTTTGCTCTCTTCTAAAGACTCCTTCCTAGTTACTCTTATATTTTTGTGTTTCTTATTAAAAAGAAGAATGTCAAAAAAAATGCAAAATATTTACAGTATGTTTTAAATTTGATAATATAAAAAATGAGTGTGTTAAGGGGCTATCCATAAATTACGTCACACATTAATGGGGTGGGAGGGGGTTGACAAAGTGTGACATGGTGTGACAAGGGGATGGGAGGTATCCTAAATTTCGTGACGCCACATTTCAAAATCCAGGTCCTATAAACATTTTGGAACTGCTATTTGAATGTAATCATTCCTTGGTGTTCAATTGCAAAATATGTGACATCACACTAAGGATGAGGGAGTCTCACAAGTGTGACCAGCTGTGACAAGGACGGAGGGGGGAGTCTAAAGTTCACGACATTCGTGTGACGTAATTTATGGATGATAATAAGACAGAGGACCAAGAGATTTTCAATATATTGACAACACATTGACAGATAGAACAAAATATGGCGATACGAAGTTTGCTGTAATGAACAATAATATGTGGGAACATCTTGGCGGGAAAGTCAAGCGTCATGTTCACAATTTTGTATTATTTTCTAAAATTTGTGATATTTTGAACATTATTGTAAAAAAACTATGGATTATTAAACGTTTAGTGTCTGTAAACATAAGTGTTTGTAAATAAAATAAAACAGTGCAACATCTTTTTTAAAATTGTCTCAAGAAGTCCATGTGAGATCTCAGTATAGTCCTATCTTTACTGAGGACTCAAGGGGTTTAGGGAGAGGGCATTTCATTTACCATTTATAATCTTTATCACCACTCATTCTCAGTTACTAGGGGAGCGGTGATAGCCCAGTGGTGAGACCCCTTGCCTTTAGAGGGTCTCGGGTTCAAACCCTGGTGACGCACCTATGACTTTTCAAAGTTATGTGTTAGTTATCGCTTGCTCCTTCCCTCGGAAAGCACGTTAAGCCGTTGGTCCCGGCTGTCATCAACATCTATAGCAGTCGTTATTGGGAAGTCAGTGCCGTAATAGACTGACAGCTGGTTTAACCATATAATATTTCCCTCTGGGTGGCGGAGGTGAGACGGCAGGCGCTCCACGTAATAACTGAAATTCAGTCAAATATGGTTGAACCAATGAGCAGACCGTGGGCCGTAAGCTTAAGTGTTAGTGATAATGCTAAGATGTGATGATTATTCTTATTTACTATGAATTCAATATATCTATAACTTGACACTGGCTAAATGTAAAACGAACAAAGCCATTATTTAAAAGAAAAAATAAATAATATGTGACAGTAATAAACATGACCGCTTGACATCACCGCATAATTTACATATCAGTGTCATAACCTGTCATAGGTAAAGTAAATTATGCGCAGAAGAGGAAACGATGCATTTAATAGCACTGTAATTAGTTTAAAAACTAGGAAGACATTAGATTCATACACGACGCACAAAGTATTTATTACAATATAATATTAAAATGTTAAGTATTTAATTTATTGCCGCGCATGCAAAAACTTTTGTTAAGTCCATTATGCGATATGAATAAATTATAGAAGTCACGTCTTATATTATCTTTCCTAAATATTATAAAGTACGTACTATATTGTACAGAGTTTAAATATAGTCTGTTGTATTTTGTACAGATTTTAAATGTGGTTTATTGTATTTTCTACAGATTTTACATATGGTTTATTGTATTTTGTACAGATTTTACATATGATTTATTGGATTTTGTACAGATTTTAAATATGGTTTATTGGATTTTGTACAGATTTTAAATATGGTTTATCGTATTTTCTACAGATTTTACATATGGTTTATTGTATTTTGTACAGATTTTAAATATGGTTAATTGTATTTTGTACAGATTTTCAATGTGGTTTATTGTATATATAAATTGACATCTTGCTGTGTTAAAGAATCATTATCATCATGATTTCAGCCAATTAGCGAACTCAGTGCAGATCCGACTGACAACACTTGTTGACTGAGATTTATACTTAGGGCTACGCTTATTTGACTAAGACTTTAAAAATACGAGTTTTTATATACACTGAACAAAACTGTTCAGTCCTATCTGTCCTTACAATAATTTTACTTTTTAAGTATACACATAGGTATATAGAAAACAATTTTAGGTTTAAACAAAACAGAAAACTTTTCAATCGGTTTGATAAAATATTTTAGTTTCACTCGATACGCTTCAATGATAAACTTCGACCAAAATTCGACAGTTCTATTGTGACCAGAAACGTTATTGCTATATAGTTTTCACACGGGCAAAACGGGGGACAAATAGAGTTCATTTAGTTGTAGGTAAATGAAAACTCATGTTTTATTTAGCCTTATGTAAAGATACTTATCGTACATATTCGTGATGGCCGTTACTGACATGCTCGTTCAAAGATAGCCACATCATAATTGTGCCTTTGAGCTGAATTTATGTTTGTTTGTTAGGCTGGTGTATAATGGCTGTATACACGATGAATAAAAAACTCACTTCCATATTCATATATTTATTGCACTCCATAAGTTGCCTGTTTTCCCGAAGGGGTAGGCAGAGGCATAAAATATGCCCACACTTTGCCAGTTGCATTGTTGGTCTCAAGTAACAGGTGGCGAGCCCTTTGCCGCTTACCGGGCACTGTTATGTTCGCCAGTGCCTCATCTGTTGATCGGCAGGTGCTCCACTTGCAGGTGAGGTTGGCTTGGGCTTCTTAGGTTTTGGTAGGATCCCTATAGGGTGTATTCAGAAAAATATATCTAATTTTATCATGAATAATTTATAAGGAATAATTTATAATGAATTATAATTTAAGGCTTTTATCTTCTAATCACCCCCCTGGGCAAGCGGGTTGGTGATCGCAATTCCAACCAGTACGCAGGATGACGCTGCCGCTCATCGTTCAATAGGATTTCTCTTCGTCAAATAGTACCCCGTGGGGTGACGCTAGACTTGCACGGCGTCATATATCTCCTTTTTGTTCTTGTACTACCTCCTTTTTAGTATTGTAACAAAGTGCAATAAATAATTGATTTGAATAACCTTTTATATTTAATATATAAACAACTTATTTTTAAACAATTTATTGATTCAGGCGTTACTTTGCTGACATCCATTGTAAGCAAGTGATGAATTCAAAATATCTATGTAACAATTCCCGCGATACTATAATTTCCCGAAAAATTGAGAAGCTATTCAAAACTCACTCTCGTTTCAGCGTTTGTTGTGAAGACATCGTTGTTCTGAGGCTCCTATCTTACCTGAAGATGCCCTGTGTAAGGGCGAAGCACGTGTCGTGTTGAATAGTTTCTTGATTTTTCGGGAAATTATAGTATCGCGGGTATTATTACAAAGATTATTTTTAATCCATCACTTGCTAACTTATTTTTATTCATACATTATATAACACCTGTTTTCCCGAAGGGGTACGCAGAGGCATATTATACGCCCACATTTCACCTGTTATATTGTTGGTCCCACGTAATAGGTGGCGATCCTATTGCCGCTTACAGGGAACTTCTATATTCGTTTCACGCTAACATATTTAATTGCGAATTATGTGTTTTCTTTCACACCAGTCAACTGTTCTCTAAGCAATGTGTTCTAAGCTTTAAAAGTATTATTATTGACATAAAATAATAATCATCATTAAATTGCATTCGTAAGTACCATTTCCGGTTCAACCTTCCTATACCTGAGGCGTTCAGCATTGAGGTCTGATTACCATGTCATTATTAAATGCCTCATCATTTTCTTATTCCATTAAATACTATTATTATTGAAGTGCTCGTAGCTTTGCGGTACTGGGTGGTCGGAAATTATCAGCACCACCTATCTACAGACTTTCCTGCTGAATCAATGGAGGTGGTAGGTCCCGATTATTACTATATCTATGGTCTATGGTGGTCGTCGTAGTCATTATTTATCATCTTCTTGGGTAAGTATGTGTACATATGTCGCAGGGGAACTAAATCTGCGAACGACGTAGTATGAGTATGCGTCATCTTGTAAAACATCATTGGAGATAATGAACGTCCCACTATTGAGCACGAGCCTCCTCTCACATATCAAGGTGTGAGGGTATCGGGTCATACTCCACCACGCTGACCCAGTGCGGATTGGCGGAGGCAGGTATAGGGCGTCCTGCTGTTAGAATTTATCAAGCCGCCCATTAGGCCTCTAACATAGCTTAACGACTACCACATTTAGTGATAACCGGGACCAACGGCTTAACATGCCTTCCGATACATCATGATAGGTTGCATAGGTTGTATTTAAGCCAAACCTAACGCATGCACAACTTTTATTTTAATAACCTTCACCCGCTGAGGGTGAAGCGGAAGGTTGTGTCAGACTTTTACTGACTAAAAACTATCCATGTTCCTTTTTGTGCCTGCTACGTCCCGAGGCCGCGGTAACCCTTTCGGACAGGCCCGCAGCAACATCGAGAACCACTGCTGTGGTCATTATCATAGATCAATGTCTGATAGAATTGACAAAAATATTGTTAATTCACTAATAAAAACGCAGCATATAAAGTTTCAATATTTTAGATATGGCTCTTCAAGCGTCAGTTCTGGTTTCTTACTCTTCATTTTAATGATGACCGATTTGGCGTTGTGGCGAGTATACCGCATTCCACTCCTGAGGTCGTGGGTTGGATTCCCACACAGGACAAATATTTGTGTGTAGTACTATGAATATTTGTTCTGGTCTGGGTGTTTTTCTATGTATATTAATTATATATTTTAAAAAAAAGTATTTATGTATGTTTATCCGTTATTTAGTATCCATAACACAAGTTATTAATGATACTTATCTTGGAACTAAATAATTGGTGTAAGTGTGAGAAATATTTATTATTTATTTATTTATTATTAATATCTCAACCCTATAGCTCTTCCATCACAATAGGGTTTCAGGTCGCTCCTACACGCAGATCTAGCGCAGGCAAGTTAGTGGCGTCCTTTTTTTGGGTTAACAACAACTACCGCTTTTTAAGAAAATCTGTTTGGATCTTTACAGATCATTCTAAAAATTAACTGAGTTTCCTTCGCAAGAATTTGGGGATTAAATAAAAATTTACAATCACTTACCTGAGTCTCTAAAAAATTAAGATAATATAAAAACCATTTACTCAACAATTAAAAGACTTACTGATTGCGAAATGTTATTATACACTTGACGAATATTTTGACGACAAACTCCAGTAAAAGCCTATAGTGATTTTTTATATAAATTATAAGTATAATTATTGTTCTATATAATAATAATATTGTATATATATATTGTTATTTGTTGTTTTCATATTTGTGTATTAGTTAGAGTTTATTAGTTTATAGAATAATTAAGTACGTAGGTAGTTTTTTAATATGTTGAAGTTGCCTCTCAAATTGCAGTGCCCCTACGGGGTATCAGTTGTATTACTACGGTTGTATTACTTGGGTACCTACTTGTTTATTTGATGCAATAAAGATTTATGAGTATCAACTAAATACTGTGACCAATGGAAAGTCTAAAAAATTCCCGCGCTACCAAATTTTCCGGATGGATCGAAAAAAAACTGAACACGATAAATGGTAGAGTTTTTTGTTGAACAGGGCATCTTTAGGTTATCATCTTCACATTTAACAACTTTGGAACAACGAACGTAGTCACGACGAAAACTGAAACAAAAACGACTCAGCAAAAAAATTTCGGTTGCGCGAGAAAAGTTACATACTTACTTAAAGCCTTGAATTGCTTACAATTTACAATGGATATCCACAAAGTAACGCCTGAATCAATAAATTATTTAATACTGTGAGCTAATACGAAAATCAACCGCACAAAAACATATAAGAATGGACAATAAGTTAAATAAAGACTGTTCTAAGCCTCGCATGCCAACTATTAACAGTACGCCTACGTGTATATTTTTCTCACAATTTTAATACGAAACTGTACGCAGAGGCTATTGTGTGGCGTCCTTAACCCGACGTTACGGGCACGTTTGATATCCGTTGAATTATTTATGACTGAGGTTTCGTCGACGCATGCAATATATGTATAAATTAGAATACATACATAGGTCTTTACATCCAATATTTTCAGTAAACAGTAAAAAATACACTATGAAACATGGCATTCAGAACAAAACATTACAGAAAAGGGTTTTATATCTTTTGGATTTGGGTACATGATTAAGAGAAATATAAAAAAAACAGCGATAGCGCAGTAGTGAGACAAATAGATTGGGTGTCGTGCTAAAATCCTGGTCCTGGTCATCTTTTAGAAGTTATGGGCGTAATTATCGCTTAAGTCGTTGATCCCGGCTGTCATAAACATCTATAGCTTCTTCTTCTTCTTTTTTAAATTAATGGCACTATGTCATCAAGGGTAGTGACTACAATTCAGCCAGACTCGCATGATGACTTCACATTTGAATAAAAAGAAAAAAACAAAAGACAAGCTTTGCTAAATGATTAAAGGACTTCTATGCTGGAAGGTGAAGCGTCATGTCTGAAGTTTTGTTTTATTTTCAAAAATTTATGATTTTTCGAACATTAATGTATAATAACGGTTGATTACTAACCGTTAAGTGTTTGTAAATGTACATGAGTTGTGGTAAATGAAACAAAACAGTGCAACATCACTTTTCAAATTATCTCAAGAAGTCCATGTGAGATCTCAGGATAGTCCCACATTTTACTGAGGACTCAAGGGATTTAGGGGGAGGGCACTCATTTACCATTTATCATCTTTATCTCATTCTCATTTACTATAATTTATAAATTATTAATATATCTCTTACTTGACACTGGCTAAATGTGCAAACCTCACGAAGCCATTATTTAAAAGATAAATAAATGTTAAACAGAGACATCTATGGCAGAAGTTATTATGAACTTAGTGTTTTCTTATATCGCACCCTTATGTCGAAACCGTTACTAAACGATTTTTTTACGAAAATAATATAATAACGCTATCTGAAAATACAAAATAAATCGCTTCTTCAGTAAAATTACCTTTTTTCGTTTCGACGGTTTCGAAATAAAGGTGCGATTATAATGACAGCTGCTTCAATCTTAGAATGAAAACTTCGAGTAGATTGGCGAGCAGGCTATGATGATGATAATTATTTAAAAGAAAAAATGGTTGCCTGTAAAGTCGTTTTTACGGGCGAAGATTTTACGTGACAACGTCTTTTTCTCGGTAGAATATTTATTGATATGAATATAATTAAATTGCACAATAGGAACAAGGAATTGAATGAAAATAAGAATTGCACAAATTTTAACTATAGAAATATATTTTGTTTACTAAAACATTGTACACTAGTGCTGCGCGC
Source organism: Musotima nitidalis (assembly GCA_949126915.1). Lineage (NCBI taxonomy): Eukaryota > Metazoa > Arthropoda > Insecta > Lepidoptera > Crambidae > Musotima > Musotima nitidalis. The sequence goes on from OX421435.1 coordinate 6,366,679, forward strand.
GCGGCAGACCGATCATAGTTGAGTGGGAGAGAGACGCAAGGCATTCGCCGGGCCTCTCTCTCGTTCGGTGACTCATCGTAACGTTACCGAGCGTTACACTTTTTCATAAGTGACTCCCAGCCGCAACCTAATTTAAGACGTTGTCACGTCAAAACATTTATGAGACAAAATAGAAAACCATTCGTTTTACAGAAATCTACTGAGTTTCTTCCATGGAGAAGAAAACGCAAGATTTTCACAGCTTGTTTTTAAATTTATATTTTTAATCAGCTTAATTTTTTGTAGTTGTATTGTATGTAGTTGTTCCGATAAATTATACACCAATTGGCATCCGATTATGGCCTGGAGCTCAGTATACCTGCTATCCGTTCCGGAGGTCGTAAGATTGCCTCACTGAACAAACAATTGTGTAAATAAATAAATATTAGGTCGGGGAAAAAGTCTTTTCGCATAACGTAGGTATAAACTTATTATAAAATTTTTTTGACTGTACTATTTGTGTCTGGCTGGTTTTGGTAACATTAAAAAGGTTCCATTATAAAGAAAAGAAAAAAATAAAAAAAAGTTGTTTCCCGCTATTTTTCATTTGTTTTTCTCTCCGTAAAAATGAGTGAATCTAATGAAGAAATTCGATACATTTTAAAATTTTATTATAAAAAAGGCAAAAATGCAACTCAAGCAGTGAAAAAAATTTGTGATGTTTATGGACCTGATGCAGTGTCAGTAAGAGTAGCACAAATTTGGTTCAAACGTTTTCAGTCCGGAACTTTTGATGTTAAAGATGCACCTCGCTCTGGTCGCCCAGTTACGAATAAAATGGACGCCATTTTTGAAAGAGTGGAGCAAGATCGGCATATTAGTAGTTACGATGTAGCTGAAGAACTGGGAATTGACCACAAAACAGTTTTGACCCATTTGAAGAAAGCTGGTTATACAAAAAAGCTCGATATTTGGGTGCCACACGAGCTCACTCAAAGAAACTTAATGAACCGTGTACTCATTTGCGATTCATTATTGAGACGTAATGAAACCGAGCCGTTTTTGAAGAGATTGATAACTGGCGATGAAAAGTGGATCACGTACGACAAGAACGTGCGAAAAAGGTCGTGGTCGAAAGTTGGCCAGGCTTCACAGCCACACCAAACCTGGCCTAACACGAAATAAGGTGATGCTGTGTGTATGGTGGAATTGGAAGGGCATTGTTTATTATGAGCTTTTACCGCCCGGCAAAACCATCGATTCTGATCTTTGCTGCCAGCAACTGATGAGATTAAAGGAAGCAGTCGAGAGAAAACGGCCGGAATTGAGCAACAGGAAGGGTGTGGTCTTTCATCACGATAACGCTAGACCACACACATCTTTAGCCACTCAGCAAAAATTAAGAGAGTTCGACTGGGAGGTCCTAGTGCATCCACCATATAGCCCTGACCTTGCGCCTTCAGATTTTCACCTGTTTCGGTCTCTGCAGAATTCTTTAGGTTCTGTAAGGTTGACCTCAAGAGAGGACTGCCAAAACTATTTGTCCCGTTTTTTTGATCAGAAGTCCCAAAGTTTCTATAGTAACGGGATAATGTCTCTGCCCACAAAATGGCAGAAAGTTATTCAACAAAACGGTACATATATATTGTAAATAAATGTAAATAAACTTTGAAAAAAATGTTTTGACTTTTCATACAAAAATACGAAAAGACTTTTTCCCCAACCTATTATATTCTTCATAGTTTGGGTGCTAGATATGTATTTATAAAAAAACAAGTATTGATATTATGTTTATCCGATATCCAAGCTCAATGCAAAATGGCTGGGCCTGGAAAAGAGATATCTTTTCGACTTCAATAACATAAATGTTCTGTTTGTAAAAGGCTTCAAAAAGCATCAATGCATCTCAAGTCCTTGAACCCATCCAGGCAAGTTGAAGGTCCTCCGTCAAAGTGCGCGGTTGCCAGTCATCTCGCCCTGTCAATATTAATAATCCTTTCGCTCGTTCAAAGTGAACAAATACAGGTAAAAGTTATTTGTTTTTTCATTGTTGGTATCTCTGGTTCCATGGACACAAGTCATGTGTCTTTTTGCATACTTATATACTAAAAATGAAACTTGGAAATGAAATCGCCTTACCGCAGCAGCAATCGATACCACTACGAAGCAAATCAAAGATTAGGTGGCCTGGGCCGTCCTCAAACTGTTTTTTTTTTCCTATTATAGGGGGTTTGAATACAGAGACCCCTGACTTTGGGTACCCTTAGTACTGGCTAACGAAAAAGGAAAAGCGCAGTATATGGAAAGCAGAGGCACTTCTATAAAAGCAATATTAAGTTTCTGCCCGCCAAGAGCTTTTATTATTGCTGACCACCTAATCCGGTCGTCACTCGCGGTTCAATCCGTCACTTCTGATCATTTCGGAATATTTTTCATTAGTAATTTAAAGATAATATCTTAGTAGAGACATCTATCTAGAGACAACGATCTAACAACACCAATTCTCTTAGAAATAGGCATATATCTAGGGTAATTAAAAGTGTAATAATATCGCCATCTTTATGTAAAATATCCAATAATGGATACTGTACAGGTATTATGCGCTAGCTTAACACCAAAGGTTAAACCCCAGGAAAGATCTTTTTGTTTCCTTTGTGAAAACAAACACTACTTACTAACATAAAATACATGTAAAATCCTGTAAAAACACTTTCTTTGTAAAACAGGGAAGCGCCGGTCTATTATGCAGTGTGGTTTGGTTGCGCAAGCGCATGCTTTTATGATTGGGTTACAATTAGATCACTGGTTACCTCAGCGTATGCTCCACTTGTCCTGCAAGCGAAGTGGGCGCTTGAGCGGAAAGGTGTGCCATTAGAGGGGCACCGTACATTGACGTTTATTACTGTTTTTTAGTTTTTTATTATGGTTCTGTATATCAAAAGGAAAAGAAAAAAGCCCTTATAGGATCACTCGGCCTGTTTGTGTGTCACAGCCCTGTTTATCAGGAACGGGTAGTGATAGGAAGTTAGAACTTATTTCTACAAAGTTTATAATAAAATTTACATACATACATAATGTCATGCCTCTTTCCCGTAGGGGTAGGCAGAGATCACATCCTTTCACTTGCTACGATCTTGGCACACACTTTTAGCTTCATTCACACTCATTAACCTTCTCATACACGCCCGTCGGTTTAGGGTACTTTTCACCTGCCCTTTCTTTAAAAAATTAAAATTTGTTCTAATCTATCTATCTATTTTAGTCCAGCTGTAGTTTAATGTAGGCTGATGATGATGGGCCTGTGACGGAAGTTGACAGTTTCTTTAAATTTTGGTTTATAGCTTTTTATTCTTCTTTTTCTTCTTGTTATAATGTCGTTTATCTGTCTGTAAATAAATATCCCAATTTTGAGTAAATGTCATAAGAATAATATGTTTATTTTTGCTCTTAGATATTGACTCTCTAGAGTATTTAACAGTGTCAAGTCATATAATTTATCAAATTATTTGCATAAATGCATCATTTTATTTATTCAATACAGTCAAAGTAAAGCACGTCATAGTGGAGTCAAGTCAGAGTTACACACACATATCCTAGCATTATCCCGGTTGCCCTAGACTTAAGCTTACGGCCCAGGGTCTGCTCACTGGTTCAACCAGATTTGACTGAATTTGAGCTATTACGTGGAGCGACTGCCGTCTGACCTCCGCAACCCAGAGGGAAACATCATTCTATGGTTAAACCAGCTGTCAGGAAGTTAGAAGGCACTGACTTCCTAATAACGACTGCCATAGATGTTCATGACAGCAGGGACCAAAGGCTAAACGTGCTTTTCGAGGCACGGAGCAAGCGATAATAAAGTCAAGTCAGAGTATAATAATGGAGACTTTACTAAACGCTTCTAGGAAGTTTTGGAATCAACACGGAAAACACAATTGACTGCATTATATCACTTTCCCACATTTGTATACATTGCTAAAGAAGCCTAAAAATCCTCTATATTTAAACATAAAAACTCCAATTTACATTTCTTTAAAATATTACCGAGATGTGTCTTTTCCCGCGTTGGTGCCAAAAACTCGAATAATATGTATTTTTTTCTTCTAAATAATGGCTTCGTGCTTTTAGCACATTTAGACAGTGTCAGGTAAGAGATATAGTAATAAAATATAAATTATAGTATGAGTGGTGATAAAGATGATAAATAGATGCCCCCCCCCCCCCTAATCCCCTGGAGTCCTCGGTAAAGATGTGGGACTATACTGAGATCTCACATGGATATTTTGAGAGAATTTGAAAAGTGATGTACCAACACTCATGTACGTTCACAAACGTACGTTATTACGCATTAATGTTCGAAATTTCACAAATAGAAAATATACCAAAACTGCATACATTACGCTTCACTTTCCCGCCAAGAAGTCCGAATAATATGATTTCGCAGTCTTAGATTTTTCTAGTGTGACATGCACACTTCAAACAAACAGATCTTAAATATATTTGCATTAAAATTTCAGAATTTAACCTCTTAAACCTTTGAACGGATTGTGAAAATTATTTCGTCTATGGAAAACTACCCTATCCCTAATTATAGCATAGACTATGTTTATTTTAATGACTGTTGTTTATAGTTCTTTTACGCCTAAAACGGTCAACAAATTTTGATCTTATGGAAGTTCCGTCTATAAAGGGTTAAAACGTTAGTTTCGTGTAACACACTGACATTGGCTGAATGACATTTGGTTGTAACTTTATTTAAGCTGCTTAGTGACTGTTTCCCACCTACCTACTCTTTGCAAACGTTTTACTCTTACAATTGCACCGCCGAAATAAGTGTTAGTGTACGATTACCTTATATCGGGTCTTCTTTGATAATAGATCGCTAGTTTGGTGTTATGTGGTGCAGTCATACGTGTTTTGTCACATTATATCATAAATATTTTTATCGATGACCTGTTTATAGAATTAAAGATTCCTGTTTTTCTTTGTTCTATTCAAGTTTGCATACATTACACGTAAGACCACGCACAGATGGAAAAGACTGACTTAAGCAGTGGTGTAGCACGGACTTTTGCAGCCTGGGGTCAAGTGGAAATTTGCCGCCCTTGCATTTTAATTATTAGTCAAGAAAAACAGCATTTTTTTATAAATAATGTAATTATTTTTTTTTGTTAAAAGCAAAGTCTTTTATACTATAATTTAAAATATCAATATGTTTGCTAAATTTGTTAGCTTCTCTGTGGATATTCGATCTGAGATACTTTATAATAAATTTTATTTTTTAAAATCGTGGTGCAAGGTGCCGATACGCCCGACACCGCCCCTATCCATGCGCCACCCGGGGTCATGGCCCCCTCTGGCCCCCTTCGCTAGAGTCCAATATAGTTTCACTACTAGGTTATGGCCTCTTTTCGCAATGAAAGTAGAGAAGGATTAAAAAAACATTTATTTATTATTCAGTGATAACGCTGTTAAAATTATTATTAATAATGTATTTTTTATTCTTCAAGTGTAAATATTTTTCTAAGATCAAGCTCCAAAGTAAAAAGAAAACGACATTCTCATCGCTGCAAATGTATTCAAAACGGAGTCATTTCTATACCAGCCGATCAACGGGCGAGGCTCTGTTCCCGGTAAGCTGCATTAGGCGAATAAATAATTGGCGAAGTGTGGGTTTTTAATATGCCTCTGCCTACCCCTTCGGGGAAATAGGTGTGACTATATGTATGTTATTCCTATAAATAACAAAATACTAGCTAAATGCTTAGGTAATGCATTTCAAATCAAAATCAAATCAAAAACTTTTTATTTCATAAACTATTACATAGTACTTGAAAACGTCAAAATTATAAAAAAATTAAAAAAACAATTAAAATATAATTATACTAAAATCACGAAGCTTAGATTCACTTGCAACCAAACAATTAAAAAACAAAAAATATTTAAGTGTAAGTGAATCTAAGTGGCAGTTCCGAACCACCGCTCTGTAAGAAGAACTAGAAAGAAACTCACCACAGGCTATGCTCTTTTAAATTATCGATTGGTTAGTTACAATCTTCATTTGTCTGTGCAATGTGCAATGTCTATACAATGCAATATAATATAACATTAACAGTTTTAAGTCATTCATATTAGAATAGCCTGTATGAAACGGCAGTTTATTCCTAAGCATTTTTATCAGCCAAATAGTCTTTGATAGAATAGTATCCCTTTAAAGACAGCTTGCGTTTTATTGTTAATTTAAATTTATTTAGGCTTAATTGCTGTATATTGCTTGGGATTTTATTATAGAATCGCACACATTGACCTTTAAAAGATTTGTAAATTTTTGGAGCCTAGTGGCAGGTACAACTAGTTTATGCTTATTTCTTGTGTTTAGGTTATGTATATCGCTTTTCTTACTCAATTTATCAATATTCTTATGTACATATATTAGGTTTTCATAAACAAACTTACCCGCCACTGTAAAAATACCAATTTCTTTAAATTTATCCCTTAGTGAATGTCTACATGGTAGATTATAAAGTGCTCGTATAGCCCTCTTCTGCAGTACAAAAATAGTTTGAATATCTGCGGCACATTTATTTTATTTATATTAAAATTTAAAACTATGTTTTAATAAATTTGGCTGATATAAAATATGTACGAGTATATAGAAAGTTATTTCATACATAATCGCACGCCCATATAAGCATATTATTTCTAGTGGGCAAGAACCTTCTTACAACTATTTAAGCAGAATCTATAATAATATGTGCCGTGTGGTACCGGCCTAGAATAGTGCCACCTCCTTTCATCTCATGAGGAATCGTAAGAGCCGACGAAGAGAAAACCTACCGGATGATGGGCAGCAGCGTCATCCTGCGCACTGGCTTGAACTGCGATCACCAACCCGCTTGCCCAGCGTGGTGATTATGGGCAGTTACCCCCAATAGAATGTAATCTATCGAGGAGGCTAAAGTTCAGTGTGGACTTTATTAAGCTTATGTGATGATTACGCTGCTGCCTATCGGATACGATAGGATCTCTCTTTGTCGACTCTTACGGCTCCCCGTGAGATGAGAGGGGGTGGTACAAAATTAAAAAAAACAATATGTTTAGACTGAATTACCATTAGCGGCATATCCTTTCACAAGCAAGCTTAAAGCTTTTAGGAAATATATATAAGCTTATCAACGTACCCGGTAAGCGGCAATAGGCTCGCCACCTTTTACCTGGGACCAAAAATAAAATTGGCGCAATATGGGCTTATAATATGCCTCTGCCTACCTTTGGGGAAACAGGCGTGATTGTATATATGTATATAAGCTCATGTAGTGTGTATTACTAGATATTTTCCTCAGCTACTTTTTCAGACGCGAGTGCGCAATTTTGATTGAGTAAATCCATGGTTGTATATTATTGGTCTTATGATATAAGTATACATATACAGTTCCGGAAAAGGTTACCAACATTGTTCGATACATCAACGGTCAAATGCGCAGGCGCATCTCTCAAGCTGTTGCGTCACTGTCCGGCGATGAGATTGCAGAAGATAATATGCAATGGAGACACTTCACAATTTGTATTATTTTACTGGTATTTCTGACGCAGGAACAAATTGCTTTTACGAAATCAAGTCTATGATTGACCATAAACAAGTTAAAACTTAAGTAGACGCATCATAACAAACTTGAGTTGTAAACATTCCTTGTTGGGATATTAAAAACGAATCCTGATGGAGTTATGGCGCCATCAAACTATTATTTTATTTTCTAATACTAGAGTAATTTGTAGTTTGTATTGTGTAACAGGCGTGGAACGGTATCAAGTATGTGGTGTATGTGGTGTTGACGACCAATATGGCGTGGAGGTCAGTATATCTGCACTCCGCTCCTGATTTCGTGAGTTCGCTTATCACACAGAACAAATCTTTGTGTGCATGAACATGACTATTAGTTCAGGTCTGCGTGTTTCCTATCTATATTAAATATGTATATACAAAAGATGTTGTATGTGTATGTATGTTTATCCGTTACTTAGTATCTATAACACAAGTTCCTAATGATGCTTATCTTGATACTAAATAATTGTAGAAACTTTATGAAATTATTTACTATTCTAAGAAATTATTACGACAGGTGTAAATGTCAGTTGAGAATCGGCTTTTATTACAAGGCTTCGAGGTGCCCTGAAACTTAGATGTGTTACGCTTGATCTTCTTAATTTGTCTACATACATTAAGAGCGTGATTTTATTAGATTTTTTACTTAGGTACGACTTATTAAAAATATTTTGAGCACCATTTTTTACCACTTTCCTGCTTTTTGTTCTTCTCCCTACACTAAATCAACTGTGTTTAATTTTCCTGCCTCATGGGTCTCAGATTGTGCCAGATCTGCGCAATATTCCTGACACAGAGTAGTGTAACTTCTGTTAGACATAGGCTTCTCCAATTGAACGCCACTGAACATGAGCAGTAAGTCGTAACCATACTAATCCAGCCACGAATGCCGGGGGCGATGTAGCCTGTTCCGGAAATAATAGTTGTGTCTGGAAACTCTAGATAGTATAGAAGCAATGTAGACTCGGAAGCAAACATTGTCGAAGCACTATATGTGAGTGCCCGCCAAAAAAAGCGTCACAGCGCAGTCAGCATCATTTAATTATTTTTTTAAATTCAGGTGATCAATAACCCATATTAAGCTTGGCGGAAAAGTGAATCGTCAAGTTTGCAGTTTTGTTTTTTTTTCTAAAATTTGTGATATTTCGAACATAAATGTGTAACTCTTGGCCATGTGGCGCCGGCCTAGAGTAGCGTCACCCCCTCTCATCTCGTGGGGAGTCGTAAAAGTCGTCGAAGAGAAATGTTACCAGATGATGGGCAGCAGCGTTATGCGTACTGGCTGGAACTGCGATCACCAACCTGGTGATCCAAATGTAAAATAACCCTAAATGTAAAATGGAACTCACGCATAAACGGCCCCAGTCCCCGACGGCCCCCTATTCCTGATTATGGTTCCAGTTTATTAAAACATATCATTGCCAGAACGATATTGGAACTGGCCTGGATTCTGCGCACCAGTGACGCGCCTTTTCTTCGCATACTCGTGTGAAAGCAAGCAACCAATGCACCATAAAGATCAACGCACGTTTATATTGTCAGAAGGGTTAGAGCGTATTCTTATATAGATTGCGCTTTGCATGCTACAAACTTTTGATAACGACTGTACTAGCCTCAGGGGTGTATAGGGTTCCTACTAAGACCTAAGGAAGCTAAGCCAACCACACCTGCAAGTGGCGCATCTGCTGAACAACGAACGAGGCTCTGGCGAACAAAAGTTTCCGGTTTGCGGCAATAGGCTCGCCACCTATTACGTGGGACTAACAAGATAATTGACTTTAATTAATTAGAATAATCTTCTTTTTTTTTTGGGCCACTTTAATAATTTGACATTTGTATTCGCATGTAATTTGTATAATAAAATTGTTCCACACAATGTATATTGTTCAGAATAAATGATTCAATTGAATTGAAGAAATGTGGGCATAGAATATGCGTCTGCATACCCTTTCGAGAAAACAGGCGTGATATTATGTTAGTATGTATATCTGTATTAGCCTCAGAGGCTTATTTTGATCTTATATATGGGTCAAACACAAAAGCAATATAAAATATGTTCAGGATGGATATTTTCAAAATTTTCATGTTTTATGACAATGTAGTGTCTTTTTTGGTTACTTCTCCTAGAAAACTTAATAATTTTAGTAAAAATATTACGATTGATTAAAATTTTAAAGTTTTGGACTGAGTAAAAAACTCCTCCTGTGTTTCGATGACAAGTAGCCGACTTTGAGTGAAATTTAAAAATATATTTTGTACCTATATATATTTATTACTTCTAATTTCTTTGATTATATCCGTTGTATTCATTAAATATACATTTCACCTTTCAGCATATATGCTAAAAGATGTCCTGAGCAAGGCAAAGTCGGTTATTCCGCTAATTTTGCACTTTCCACCTGGGCAATTACACAACCTTGCGTAACCTAGTCGCTTCTGCAGTCACGACCCTGACAATTGCTGTTTGCAACACCAACAATAACCTCTAACCAAACCGCAATAAAGGCCAATATTGTTAATACAACTATGAATTTTGCATGGTACGAGTACAAAAGCGGCAAAAATTATATCAAAACGTCAAAGTGGCTTGCGTAACCTCGTTCTTAATACAATAATAGTGGATGTCGCAGAAAAAAAACGAAAGTGCTTTGAGGAATTGGAGCGGGCTTTACAATGGCGGGCACGATTGAAAACTGAGAAGCTTTACAACTGTCACACATTAATCTCTGCCTACTCTATATTTTGTTACTGCTATATTCTGCCGTGCTAAACACAAAAGCGGTATCTCAGAAAAAGTTAGATTTGAGAAAATTTGTTTTGTAAATAGTGATTTGAGGTAAAACTGTTAAAGGGAATACTTTCTTAAAGATTCTTAAATTAGTCCATAGAATGCGTATTTTTTGAAACTATCCGACGCCGTAAACATCAGCATTACGATTTTATTTTTAAGACACCGCTTTTGCGCTTAACATTATATTAGTACTGCATGCTTCATCTGCGGCTGACAACAAGGCTCATTTTTTCAGATTATATTGTAAAAATTCGTGATACTTCTTGTATCTGTTATTATTCATGAAAATCTACTTATAGTGGCTTAAAAAGAAAATGAAAATGAAAAATCTTTATTCGATATTCTTTACAATACAAAAACAAATGGCTGGGATTAGAGATGCCCATTACGATACGATATATCGGAATATCGATACAGCACCATACGATATATCGATATTTGATGCGATATTTTGACCATACGATACGCTTCGATATATCGCATTCTTATAAAATATCGCATTAAAGTATCGTATCAAACTATGTCGGTGATTAATTTGTATAATTTGAAAGTTTCTATAGAAACTTTCAAATTATACATTTTTTTCACATACATATAATGGCAGTGTCTTTTTTCGTTTAGTGATATATCACTAAACGAAAAAAGACACTGCCATTGAATATATTGTTATTAGTAATAAGAGATAACGTCAACAAAATAGTTTATGAAACAATAACAGCCGCCTTTTGTTTAGACTTTGAGGTAGATTTGAATACATCTTTGGACTTTGTAGTTACTGTCAAATATGATTAATAAATGAGTATAAAAAGCTATAGATGATACACGAGGATTGAAAACTCTTGTCATCATCATTTCAGCCCATTAACGTCCCACTGCTGAGCACGAGCCTCCTCTCACATATCAAGATGCGAGGGTATTGGGGTCATACTCCACCACACTGACCCAGTGCGGATTGGCGGAGGCCGGTGTATAGCGTCCTGCTGTTAGAATTTATCAAGCCGCCCATTAGGCCTCTACAATGGGTTAACGACTACCACATTTAGTGATAAATGGGACCAACGGCTTAACATGCTTTCCGAAGCAAGGAAGCGCTTGATATCAAATGCCACACAAACGGTCACCCATCCAAGGACTGACCTTTGTAAACTCTGCTGTACTTCGGTGACCGACCACCGAGCACCGCAGTACTACGAGCTCTTGTTTCTTTTTAAAAAATCAAAAAATATAGTAAAGCGACTAAAAAGATAACCCTTTGCACGATATATACTCATTATATCGCATATTAATAGAAAGGCATGCGATACGGTTACGATACGATATATCGATACAAAGGAAATCGATAATATCGCGTATCGATACAACCAGGTTCGATACAGTTACGATGCGATATATCGATACAATACACTTTTTTGGGCATCCCTAGCTGGGATCTCCTTCTAAGTAAAATATACCTGTGTTCGGAGAACAAAGGAAATCATTTTTGTTTACCTTGAGTCTCAGTAATCTCAGTAGCTTGAGTAGGTATGTCATGCTCACTTAGAGTCTCTGCGGTGGTGGTGCCATGCGTCGGGTCGTTACGTTCCCTGAAATATGATTCAGCGGAACGATGGCTGGTTCATGCGTCATACTCGTGATCGCGTACCGCCAGTAGGGCTGGTCTGCTTATGTCTACTATGTTTGTTCGTATAGCTAAAAAATAGAGTTTTTTACTTCTTTTATTTTATATCCTGTGACTGCAGAACACAGGTTTTTGTAGACTTGTCAAATTGTTTTACAATTAAGTACATTTTCTTGTAACTGGCGGGGGAAAAAACTAACCTGGATGATTTTCTTGCCCTTTCTTTTACGATCAAGCTCCCGCCCGCAGTAACTGGGCGCTAGTTTTGTAATTTTGACTTTCATAAAACCTGTGACGCGTATTTAATGTCCACCAGACACCAATACCACACCATCCGACCGGTAATACAATAGAAAGTACATCATTGATTTTTGAGTGGATATCGATTAATATGGTCAAATTTCATCGAATGGTAGCTGTTAAAGATCACGTCAGCGGTGCATCGGTTAGGAGGACGCCCTTCTTTACGTCTGCTGTTTCGGAGTCGCAATTGAAGAACATTAACGCCTAATCAGTCTTCGTTCTTCAAGCTACATGCCCCGCCCACATTGTTATTATAAATTAAAATCATATTTTTAACAACGTTTACCTTTTCAAATTACTTATATAGTACTGTTTTGCAACCAAATGCTGTTATATTAATTAGCAGCTATAATCGTTAACTAACCATTATTTCTCGCTTAAGTAAAGATTGATTATAGAATGTGGTTTAAATGCTTTTTTACAAGAATGGATAGCGTAGAAGGTTGATGTTGGAACTATCAACTCTTCACCATCATCATCACAACCATTAGCGTCCAATTACTTTCAATTCAATTCAAATTTATTGCGGCCCATTCGTTTAGGTATAGGATGTTACAAAATGGAAAATTTTGTACAGCAGATAAAACCTGCAAGGGCATAGCTTATTTACACAGTAAAAGTTTAATGAAATTAACAAAATAACGTATTATTTTATGAAATTAACAATATATAAAGTACTTATTTAACTTACTTTAGTCATTTTATAAACTATAAAAGAACATTGGAATTAGGTAGGTACTTAACACTTAACTATTTTCTAGCAATACTTCTCTCGGGCACCAAGATGAGAGTGATTCATGTCGACGACCTATATGGCGTGATGGCGAGTATACCCGCACTCCGCTCCTGAGGTCATGGGTTCGATTCCCAACAGAACAAATCTTTGTATGCATAAAAATGAATATTTGTTCTGGTCTGGGTGTTTTTCTATGTATAATAAGTATGTATTTACAAAAAAAATATGTGTATGTTTATTTAATATACATAACTCAAATTCTGATTGATACTTATCTTGGAACTAAATAATTGGTGTAATTATTACAATATGATTTATTCTAAATGTTTATGTAATACTCTACTAAGATTGGCGAAGGCAGATGTGTCCTGCTGTTAGTTCTTTTAGGCCGCTCAAAAGGGCCTCTGACATACCTTAACGACTACTACACGTAATAACCGGGATCATCGGTTTAAAGTGCCTTCCAAAGCACGGTAGCGCTCGGTATGAAATGCCACACAAACGGACACCTATCCAAAAACTGACCTCAGTAAATTCAACTTTACTTAGATGATTATTTAAAGGCGTGGAAGGTGTATAGGGCTCCTTCCAAGATCTGAGGACCCCAAGCCAAACTCACCTGCAAGTGGTGCACCTGCCGATCAACGGACGAGGCCACCTATTACGTGGGACCAACAATATAATTGGCTAAGTGTGGGCGTATAGTATGCCTCTGCCTACCCCTTTGGGGAAACAGGCGTGATATCATGTATGTATATATGTATGTGGAACGGTTTTTACAGGGTCGGTGCGTTGGTGATTCCCGTGATATTGCAAGCGTATATTATAGACTGCAGTGACCAATTTCCATCAATAGGCTGCATATTGAAGTGCCACCGAGTAGTATAAAAAAAAAGATTATTTGGACTATCTAGTTCCGGGTTACAAGCGCTCCTTTGCAAGAGGCAACACCAGAACAGCAATTGACATATTAAAATAATAGTCCTCTTGTTATTAAGGTATCAACATTATTCTGTAACCTGAATTTATGCTTAGTACCTATTTTAATGCCTTTAATCCCTACGTCTACGTCACTTTCACTTGTCCGTGCTCGAGATCCTATCACTTCCTGGTTCCAGTGAAATTGGAATCAGTAAAACACATCCGTCATACCCACAGAAATCTTAATATTTGTATGGTCATACATACCTTTATCTACGTACCTACTCTTTTTAGCTATTTAATCGCTCTCTGTGCTCTAGGCTGTCTTGCACAACGGCCACTATTTCAGTTTAGAGAGCTAAATCTATTCAAAACATCCTTCCGTCCCTCTGAACTTTAACAAATGACTGAAATGCGTGATATTTATCATCAAATTTAGCTTTTTTTTCTTTTAAATAATGGCTTTGTGCGTTTACCACATTTAGCCAGTGTGAATGAAGTAAGAGATAATATTAATAACATATAAATTATAGTAAATGAGAATGAGTGGTGATAAAGATGATAAATGGTAAATGAGATGCCCTCCTCTTAAGCCCCTTGAGTCCTCCGTAAAGATGTGGGACTATACTGAGATCTCACATGGACTTCTTTAAAGAATTTGAAAAGTGATGTTGCAATTTAATTTTTTGTTGTGCTTTTATAAGTTACGAACAATACACTTACTTGTGTTAAGTAAACGACCTCTATGGCGTGGTGGCGAGTATATCCGCACTCCGCTCCTGACGTCGTGGGTTCGATTGACACACAGGACAAATCATTCTGTGCATAAACATGAGAATTTGTTCTAGTCTGGGTGTTTTCCTATGTATACTAAGTACGTAATTGCAAAAAAAAATAGATGTATGTTTATCCGTTATTTAGTATCCATAACACAAGTTCTTAATGATACTTATCTTGGAACTAAATAATTGGTGTTATTGTTCGAAAATATTTATTTGTTACCACCAAATGAAATTAGGTGACCATTTAATACGTGACCGGATCAAAGACATTTTTCTTTCAATATTTAACTATGCATTAACCTAGTCACGAACCGCTTTACATAGATACATCTCTTCGATTGCAGAATAAACCGCAGAACTTTCGTTCAAATCTATAGCTTTGGTTATATTTTAACTGGCACTATTAGAATTTGAAGAAGTAACAGTTAGGTTAGTAGAAGTTGCTAGGTAAAGGTACCTAAACACTAAAATCGCAACTTTACAGGAGGCATTAAAAACGGGATTAAGAATAAAATAAATAAATAAATAGTTTCTGACAATTACACCAATTATTTTGGTTCCCACATAAATATCATTGAGAACTTGTGTTATGGATAGGTACTAAATAACGGATAAACATACAATTTTTTTTTTTTTTGTAAATACATACATACTTGATATACATAGGTTGTCATAAGCTTATATAAGTTAATATACTTTTATTACTAATTGTATTGTGTAAATTTATAATAAAAATACCTAGGTACATAATTCCATACCTACTCAATATGAACATTGCAATTATTTTTCAATAACTGATGTTACCATTGATAAGTTATTATTTTTATTTAGAGATTAATATTTTTAGAGGCGAAGTTTCTATGTAATGTGGCTGTATTTTCTATTTTCGGTTAGCTGTATTATATTTTTAATATCATTGGCGACCAAATTATAAAGGCGCAGTGCACCTTAATGGTTTAATTACATTATATATGAAAAAGATTTAAATACATGCCTTGTTTATGCTACGCCTCGAGGCGTAATTTTATAATCGTTAAATCATGATCATGAACACTTTTCCTATCAGTATTATGTTGTTACGCTATAATCACTTAAGTACAGTATTATATAATTTCCTATATAAATAGAAAAAGCAATATTCACGTTCAGCGGATTGCAAGTAAATAATGCGTAGGCGCATATACCAAAGGATTACCAATTTAGTATAATGTGGAAGTAAAATGCACATTAAGTATGAAATAAGACGTTAAACAATCAAATAAAACATAAGTTATAGATTTAAATTGCGGCTTATTAACAATGTGTTTTACAATGCACAATTGCATAGGTAAATATAACAGAACAATATTACATTACGTTAGTACTACTTACATAAATTAAAATAGGTCAGACTTTAAATAAAACAATTTTTTTTTTACGTATAATAATTTTATTTAACTTTAGCATATACCTTTACATCTTTATAAAACGAATTTGATATAACTAATACACTATTCCACAAATAAATATTAATCAGTTTATAATTTTCTGACTGAAATAAAAAAAAATATGAGCAACTTCGGACTTAGTCATATGATTTTCTAATATTCTTTACACTCTTTAAGAGTTGTTTTAATTTTTTTTCATTCACGCCTGTTTCCATAATATACGCCCACTCTTCGCCAATTATATTGTTGATCCCATGTAATAGGTGGGGAGCCTATTGCAGCTAACTATGATCTGTTACGGTCACCAGAGCCTCATCTGTTGATCAGCAGGTGCACCACTTGCAAGTGAGATAGGCTTGGGCTCTTTAGATGTTGTTAGGACACACCCATAGAGCAAAGTGGAGATATGAAGGAGAGACCTTGCCCCAGCACTGAGACACTATTGCACTATCAAAGCTCCTATATATACTGGTCAATGTTGCCTGTTGCTTGCATAAATGAATGTCATCACTACTAAATAGTAAATACTGATGTAAATACATCAGTTAGTAAATATGTATATCATTAATAATTTTTGAAGGATACAAAATTATAGTTATCTTAATGCTATTTAAGCAAAAACAAAGACAATTTTGCTGCTTCTATCAGTAAATTGATATATAAAAGAGAGACCTTTCCCCATCAGTAAGCCACTATTTTACACTCATAAAAAGAACCATGAATCTGCCTACAACACTTAATGCATAGAATGTTAAGACATTTATCATCTTTGCATTGCCACAACCTGTTCATTGATCTGTGACAATATTTTTGCTGATTTGTGGATGTTCTCAAACTGATAGCCCATGTGTACGGATATTAGGTTCATTTTCTTTAAATTTTCTTCTGTGCTTTCCATCAGATGTTCCGTAGCAACAAACTCTCTGGCAGCTTTTGAGAGGAGCTGAAAATGAATGTGTATTTTAACAATTGATGTTTATTACTAAATTGATATTTATTCTTGCCATAAGGTTATTTGTTTTATTGTCTGCATCGCACCTTGTCTGTTAACAGAAGGGACTGGTAGAGAATGCCTAGTAACATTTAGTTTTGTACCATTTTTAACCATTTTATTTAATTAATGCAAATATAGTAGAAGTAGCTTGATTATTACACACCATAGTAAAGTTTAAATGAGCATCCTTACGTTGACCATTGTGAAAGAGATTCAGGTCCATTCCAACATGCAGACTAAGGTGTGGATTGGCAAGAGCATTAGATTTTTTCAAACTACCTAATAATACTTCTCATATAGATTAAAAAAGACTACATACAGTCTTAACTAGAGCCAAAATTATGAAAGTCACTTAAAAAGCACTGAATATTAATGCCACACAAATGGTTACTCAAGTAAGGACCACCCACTGAGAACTCTGCTTATCTTCGGTGATTGCTTTAGACCACCTATTACTGTGGAGCTAGGAGCGCTTCAATGTTTACCTACTTCTTTGTAAATACGTACATACATACATCCACGCCTTTTCCCCGAAGGGGTAGGCAGAAGCGTATTATACGCCCACACTTCGCCAATTATATAGTTGGTTCCATGTAATAGGTGGTGAGCCTATTACATGGGACCACCACTTTACGGGCACTGTTATATTCGGCAGAGCCTCATCCATTGATCGGCAAGTGCACCACTAGCAGGTGAGGTTGTCTTGGGCTCCTTAGATCTTGGTAGGATCCTTATACACACATTTACTGATAACTGGAGATTAGTCA
Organism: Musotima nitidalis; assembly: GCA_949126915.1. Taxonomy (NCBI): domain Eukaryota; kingdom Metazoa; phylum Arthropoda; class Insecta; order Lepidoptera; family Crambidae; genus Musotima; species Musotima nitidalis. The sequence continues at coordinate 6,384,600 of OX421435.1, forward strand.
TCATCATATCAGCCATTTGAAGTCCACTGCTGAACATAGGCCTCCCCAATTACTTTCCACGTAGATCTATCCTCTGCAGCCTGCATCCACCGGTTACCCGCCGCCCTGACCAGGTCATCGGTCCATCGCGTGGGGGGTGGGCCTCTATTACGCTTTGTGATTCGAGGTCGCCATTCAAGAACCTTAACGCCCCATCGGTCGTCGGTTCTTTGAGCTATGTGCCCCCTCCACTGCTACTTCAGCTTGCAAACGCGCTTCGCTATGTCGCTCACTCCAGTTCCTCAGTTCTCATTCGTTCACGTAAGGACACTCCGAGCAAAGCTCTCTCCATTGCACGCTGAGTGACTTTGAGCTTTCTTATGAGGCCCATAGTCAGGCACCATGTCTCAGTCCCATACATCATTGCCGGCAACACACACTGGTAGAAGACTTTCGTCTTGAGATATGGAGGTATTTTGGACCGAGCTGGATTCAACAATTGACTATATTCGTTGACAACTTCGAGGGCTGAGCTTCCCACTATTACTGGGGTAGGCACAACATGGATATTTGACATGATTTTCGTTTTATCCATGTTAATTTTAAGACCTACCCTTCGGGAAGCTCTGTCGAGGTCTCCAAGCATTGTGCCCAGATCCACAAGCGACTGGGCTATGACCACTATGTTGTCGGCAAATCGAAGGTGAGTTATATACTCGCCATTTATGTTGATGCCGTAGTTTTCCCAGTCCAGTAGCATGATCCTCCTCGAGAGGATCCTTCTGAGCAGCAGTGAACAGTTTCGGTGAAATGAAATCACTCTGTCTCACGCCTTTCTGCAAGAGGAAAGTGCACTGGTCCAGTACTCGTACGGACATGGTGGCGTTTCTGTATAAACTCCTCAGCACTTCGATATACCGATAATCAATGCGGCATCGCTGCAGGGACTGAAACACTGCCCAGCTCTCGATCAAATCAAAGGCTTTCTCAAGATTAGTCTATTAACAGAATGTGTATAAGAAGGCTTTCATAATTAAGAGCTACGATGCAAGTAGATAGTATTACCTCGTTAGATTTGGATAGTATTACCTCGTTAGATTTGGATCCTCTTTGTATTTGTCTTGTTAAAGACGATATGTTGTTCATGTTAACTTGAACTCGTTCCGCGAGTCTTTGTTTTGACTCCGCAAACAAACAACGCGCGCTATTAGATGATGCCGAAGTCATTGTGTTTATCTATTAGAAGATGAAATATAACTGAGAAGTATGTAGAATAGAAACGATTTTTAATATTAGTATATAATTTCCTAGCTGCCAGACTGCAACTGTCACTGTCAGTCAGTTGTCTGGCTCAGCTACTGTAATGTCCGAGATAACTGTAAAAGTCTAGATAATTTAGCTTAATGTATAAAATATACTGCCTTATTTTCATTTCAAGTATATATTCACAATCATTTTAAATATATATATTGAGCCACATTTCCCAAAGTAATAATATTGCTTTAATTTATTTAAAAAAAAAAGAAATATCTAAACTAAAAAATTTGATACTTTTAAAAAAATTTCATTTTACACTTTTATGACATAGCAATAGTTTCTTTTTCTTTCACTTATTTTATTTGAAAGTAGTGTTTCTTTTGATTGAGGAGGATTTGAAAAACAAAATTCAACCACCCGAAAAGCATGCAAAATTTAATTTTACAGATGCCTTTTAAATTCATATTACGTATCATTGAAAGGATCTTAATAAAAATCTAGATAAAAGAATAACAATGTTCGCATACCTTCTAAACTAATAATGGTTTAGAAATTAAAGGCTTTTAATTATGCACAGCTCTGTTTTATGTATATTGAAAATAGGTACCAATCAATTAGAAAATCACCGTCCACTGCTAAACGTAGGTATATACATGTTAATTTCAAGTTTTTGATATAAAGTTTATTGTCGCTATGATGATAAACAGACAAAATTTGGCATTCCGAATTTCCAACAGAACTTGATCACATAATTATAAATCTGTATAATAATGACAATATCTGTTTCTGAACGCATCCTTATTCGGAACCATTTTTAAATGTTTTTATTTCACTCGATAATCTTGTCCTTTTCTACTCAATACTGTAAGAGCAGGCAATAACAATTTTTCTCAAGCGAAAATTTGCTGTCATTTTTTTCAGAATAGAGATGTGACTTGACTTTTCGCTTGTCACGGAAGGATTTTGTGTTGAAGGAAATTTTTGTAGTCTAATTCAATTATTGTCCATATTATAATCAAAATGTTTGATACGAATATTCCACCTAGTTTTCAATATCGTTCTTCGGTCATTACTATTCCGTTTCAATCAAATATACTATAAAATTATGCCCTCCGCTTATTTGTACATTTTTGTGATTTTCTAAACTCGAATTGGTATTTACAACTTGTATTCTTTGTTAAAATGGATAAAGGAATAACTTGTGAACATTTGAATAAGCTCGCAGACAGTTTTGGAAAGGATCTGTGGCAGGCAAAAGAAGTAAGTTTTTAGTTTGTTTGATTCTTAACCTCAAACTATGTCATTATTATTGACTAATTAACATTCTTCACTCCACTTATCATTGTGTAACAAATAGTTGCAAGACTTTTTCTGTGTTGTAACAGATTTCCTATAATTTCAGGACATTATCCTAGTTATGTAAAATACATGTTTGTTTATGTACTTATCATGGAGACTTTACTTTGACCATCTGACATAACCATTTATTTCTTTTGTTGTTTGTACAATGTATTATTCTTTGTTCATTGTTTAGAAACTAATTGCCCTAACAATTTTGTAAATTAATCTTGACATATAAGTTTAAAAGTCTGTTTTATATTTAAATACTTATAATATAATATTATTTTCTAGACAAATCTAGATGATACTTTTCTCATATCCTTTTTTTGTTTAAGTTTTCTTTGTTACCTGTAAATTATAAGGACTGCTTTAATTTGACACTGAATATAAGGTCAAGATAAAATAATAATTTATTTGAATCACAAACACACACATGCAGAAATATACAATATAGGCATAACAAACAAATAAAATAAAAAACACAAACAAGAACAGGAATATTTAATAAAATAAAAACCACATAATTGTGAAGTTTGCTTTCCATAGCATGTGTGCAGCAGTGACGCAATATAAAGTTCAAGTAAAAATATTGTTATAAAATCTGTGACAAATGTTGTTAATTTGTTTGTGTTTGTTACACAACCATCTATCCATTGAAAAACAAACATAATATGTTACAATTATTGGTATAACTATACCACGTAGTATAGTTATGTGTATAAAACTAAGTCGCTTCCGACTGTCTGTCCCTATATATGCTTAGATCTTTAGAATGACGCAATGGATTTTGATGTAGTTTTAAAAAAAATATATAGTGACTCAAAAGGATGGTTATAGTAAGGCCATGAGTACTTATATACGAAGAAAACATCTATCAACAAAACACCTTGAAACAACTTCTTAAGAAAAAAATATTACATAATGTAAGCTTGACTCTTTGGTTAAGGATCGAAGATTTTATTGCACAGAACACAAGTCAAAAGATAAAATCATCTGACTTAGAATCATTTAGCTTCCTTGTTATGTAACACAAAATCTTCAATCTATGAGATCACCTTCAGTTGAAGATATCGAACTATGGGTACAAATAAATACACATACATTATCTATATTATTATCTATACTAATATTACAAAGGAGAATAAGATGTATGTATTGGACAGATTTCGATAAATATTTTACTATTAGAATTCTACATTATTCCTGAGTATCATACGTATAATATTGACTAGAAAATTTTGGGGATCCCTACTATAATTTAATTATGTAACCATTTATTAAAATAGCTACCGAAGTAAAGAAGGGTGTGCTACAATATTGAGTACAGCCTGTTATCGTTGTTAAAGTAATATGCTCCTGTTAACTGTGTTCCTGTTAGGTGATGGATACATGACCCATAGCCTATTATTTCAGTCGGGAATTTCATATTTCACTGTTAGAATTATTCCTACACACCAATTTTCTATCTATTTCTATTTGGAATAAGCTGTGCCCTGTACCCAATGTTTCTTAGTTTTTTAGTATTTCTGTATATATATTTCTGTGTGTGTACTAAATAAATAAATAAGCCTACCAACTTGAGTAGAATTATTCCTAGACACCAAATAAGTCTTCCAACTTGAGTAGAATCATTCCTAGGCACCAAATAAGTCTTCCAACTTGAGTAGAATCATTCCTAGACAACAAATAAGCCTTCCAACTTGATAAGAATCATTCCTAGACACCAAATAAGCCTTCTAATTTGAGTAGAATCATTTCTAGACACCAAACAAGCGTTCCAATTTGAGTAGAATCATTCCTAGATACCAAATGGGCTTTCCAACTTGAGGTAGCACTCTTCCCAATGTACAGTGATCATCTATCTATTCACAGTAGACCAATTCCTAAACAGCGACCGCATATAAGTTGTTTTTTTTAGTAAAAATTTCATCTTTTAACTACATATACTTGTAGTATAGTAAATGCAAAAAAAATTTAAACTATAAAAATTTTTGCAGCAAAACCAACTCAAACCAATACAGTTTCATTGACTGTTTGTCACTAGATGTTGAGTGCTGCTGTGATTTTAAAGGCTGGTCACGTTTGTGACTGCTTGTGAATAGCAGTCAACCAAATTGGCCAGGTTTAAACTTTTCCTATTAGGAAGCCTCTGAAAGGAGGTTGCTTATTAAAGCAATCGCTACAATTTATAGAAAAAAGTTACAATATCATCTACCAGCCTGGAAAAGGATTAAACTTTTCTTGCATAGGGAATTCACATATATAGTCATGAATTGATGTTCAAGTATTTACCAAGTAATTCATGGAGAAAGCAATTAATTATCTGAATATTAATTAAAAGACATTGGTAAAAAAAGAATACCAATATGAATAGCTTCCTTTAACCCTTTACCAGGCAGTGGTCAATATATGAGCACCATAAATTGAACCTTATGCAGTTAAACTAAGGTGGAAAACCAATGAATATTTTCAACATGCTCGGCCTGTTAAAGGGTAAATCTGTAATATTAATTCATTTATACACAAGTAACTCTTGATTCTGAAGCGCTCGTAGCTCTGTGGTGCTCGGTGGTCGGAAACGATCACCAAAGTACAGCAGAGTTTACAGAGGTCAGTCCTTGGATGGGTGACCGTTTGTGTGGCATTTGATATCGAGCGCTTTCGTGCTTCGGAAGGCACGTTAAGCCGTTGGTCCCGGTTATCACAAAATGTGATAGTCGTTAAGCCATGTTAGAGGCCTAATAGGCGGCTTGAAAAATTCTTACAGCAGGACGCCATACACCTGCTTCCGCCAATCCGCACTGGGTCAGCGTGGTGGAGTATGACCCAATACTCTCACCCCTTGATATGTGAGAGAAGGCTCGTGCTCAGTAGTGGGACGTTAATGGGCTGAGATGATGACGACTCTTGATTTACAGTTATTTATCTTAAAGTTTTTAAAAATTATATAAAGCGTAAATCCTTTTTGGCTTAGCACACTTATGGTAATTACGTATGTTTGTAATATTTTAAGAGCTATGGATTTTGTTAAATAAATAAAATTTTAGTTAAATCCCTAATAATCAAATTTTTTTTACAGAACTTAACATGTTTTGACTGCGGATGTCCAGGCCCCAATCTATGGATTTGTCTACAACCAGACTGCCACCACATTGGCTGTTCAGAAGTTAAAAATGATCACAGCACCTCACATCAAAAGGTACACCATATTTTTGTCTTACATCTGTCTTGTCCATATCAATTGTCCTTCGAGATTTAAGTCTATCCTCTACTATGCTTGGCACTTTGCAATCGCCATTTTATTTTTTAGATCTTTTTCACACAGATTCTTATGTTTTATAATAAACCATATGCAACTCATCATTAAAACACCAGTCCATCAAATGTAAATTAACAATGCTAGTGTAAATAAATATAATTTAAAAAAATTGCTTCGATTTGTGTGAATATTAAATATGTATATAAAAAAGTGTGATTATTAGTTGTCTAGTAATGATAGTACAAGCTCTGTTTGTTTGAAACTGTGAGAATTTTTATTTTGTATATGGAAAATCATGAAATGGCATTCTCCTGCTGTGGGTGGAGTAGGAGGATGTGTCAGTAATCTACTGACTAAAAACCATCCATGTTCCTTCTTGAGCCTGTTATTTCCCGGGGCCGCGGTAAGGTAAGGAAGGTTCCCTTAGTGCTACTTTATTGGTTACAGCTTCGGGGGACCCTTTCAGTATCATCAAATTTACACTGTGTGTGTCATGTAATAAAAATAATTTAAAAGAGCATAGCCTGTGAGTTTCTTGTCAGTTCTTCTCACAGAGCGGAGGCTCGGAACTGGCACTTAGATTCACTTACACCTAATTTTTATTTATTTGCATGTAAGTGAATCTAAGCTTCGTGATTTCAGGGTTGATATAATTTTTTTTTTATGAATATTTTGTTTTGACGTTTTCAAGTGCTATGTAATAGTTTATGAAATAAAGAACTTTTTACTTTTACTAACCCCTTCGGACAGTCCCGCAACAGTAATACATATAACACCAGACTGAGCTTTACTCTTAATTGACTGACAATTTAGTAGGTAGTGCAGGTACCTTGCGGGACGTTCGAAATGGTTACAGGCCCCAGCATAGCACGTGCAAGAAGAAATATGAATAAATTTTAGTTATTAAAAGTCTGACACACCCTTCCCCGGCTATTTGATGATTTTCCGACCAAAAATAAAAAATACACTACCTTTTATTTTTGGTAAATTACGCCTAAACTGTGGGTAAACCGACAGTTTCGTTTTGGAGGTGTTACTCGGTTCCTTTATTTTTAAACCTAGTGACTGCAGATTACAAGTTTTGTAGACTTAGTAAATCCTTACTGTGTTATAATATCAAGGAATTCTTGTACTGGCGGGAGTATAAAACTATTCTTTTCTAATCACGCTCCTACCCACAATGAATGGGCGCGTTATTTTTTAAGTCGATTAGAGCTTTATTTAGTCTAAAATATTTTCTTTTTTTTTGAACCGACTTTCCAAAAACGAGGAAGTTCGGTATTTTTTTTATTTTCTAAATGTAAAGGGTGTATCGGGATGCTACTAAGATCTGAGGAGCCCAAGCCAACCTCACTTGCAAGTAGTGCACCTGTCAATTAACGGACGGGGCTCTGGCAAACATACAAGTTCCCGTTTAGCGGCAATAGGCTCGCCACCTTTTACGTGCGACTAACAACATAATTGGCGAAATGTGGGCGTATAAGATGCCTCTGCCTACCCCGTCGTAGAAACAGATGTTATATTATGTATGCAAAAAATACATTGAACAAGAGTTCCAAAGATGGAGAGTTTTCAAGAGAAAAGACGCGTGCCGCAATTACAATGACAACTAAATTATCTTTTAAAAAAAACCTAAAATACTAGTTGCTTTGTTAAAACTTTATGAAGCATCAAATCAAATAGAGTCATTTATTGCAAACCCAGGTAATTACGATAAGGTGATCATTGGTAAAGGTACTGCTATGTTTTGCCAGAAGGCGTGCAATGTTATATTTATAAGGCACAAATAACAATTACTTATAAATTATATAACAAAAAAAAAATCTATCATACAGCATATCATACTATCTGACCAATTTCAATCAGGAATATCATAAGCTGGTAATTTGTATTACCTAATTATTTAGTTTACCAATGCCCTAGACGCGGTACAAAGGTCACCGCTGTTCGCAGTATGTTGTTGAATGTCGGTAAACAATATATTGACGGACAATTCCGGACAGTGGATGACATAATTTATACAACATACATTGTAGCATTGGGTAATATGTCATGTTCAGTGATAGGCGTAGGTAGAGATTTTTTTATATTTCCTATGCGTTGCATCTATTCGTTGTGTAGGAAGACATGCGGCAAGATAGACCGATGATTAAAGTAAGGTTGCTGGTATAGGATGGATGGATGAATGCGATTACTAATTGATCGATACGTTGCAGTAATATGGACATACCCGGAAAGCCGGAATTTAACCTGGTCAATTTGGCTCAAAAACTTACAATAATTAGCTTAGAACTAAACTTTTTAAAAAGTAATAAAATATATGAACCATAGATCCTATATTTCCAATCAATCAATTTGCATTAAAGCCGAAGATTCGTTTTATTAGTTAGAATCCCAAGGAATGTCCATATTAACATAAACGTTATCGATCATTGCACAGAAATAGCTCTACCTACTTCTATCACTGGTCATATTGAATAAATAATAACTGTGAGTGTTTACCAGCTGCTGGCATTGCCGTTTACAGTAAATCAGCATTAAATTTATTTTTATTTAAACTTCTTAACGTGCAATTTAAAAAAATATTACAAAAGGCGAATTTTATGCCTTTTCTTGCTATACCACATTAGGCTTTTCAACGTTCAACCAATCATTTTATTGAAAAGCTTTCTTAAAATGTTGTGAATATTCAATAACGTAATGTACATAATTTGATAACGTGAGATAATTTTCGCAAATGTTAGATTGTTTAATGTGCAATGGAACTAAAAATATTATAAATCAATCACGTCAACAGTAATCGTAAATGTATATTCTTTAATTAATTTATTACTCATTATGCGTTATCAGTAAGTTATAAATAAAATATGGAGTTATAGGTCATAAAAAAATAATACCCGTTGGATTTCTGTAGTAAGTATAACAATTATATGATGTAATAAAATATTGAGAAAGACAATATTTCAAAATTATATGTACGAAATGTTAAAAAAACGTTTCGCAGTTAACTATGCTATAACGAAACTATAAGAGCTTGGGAACACATGTACCAAAAAATTATTGCAAAGCATTTGGTTCTAGTGCATCAGCAGCTCACTGTGTCAACAGCACAGTATACGGGTGCTTAGAATAATAGCAAAGAAAATATTTATCTAAGACCAGCACGTGTAGTTCAGGAGAGGAAAGGAGAGGGCAGAATTGGATCTTAAAGTTATTAATAATATAAACATACATACATAATAATAACACACTTGTTTCCCCAAAAGGGAAATTTCGTCAGTTATTTGTTGGTCACACGTAAAAGAAGGCGAGCCTATTGCCGCTTACCGGGAACATTAATTGTTCGCCAGAGACTCCTCCGTTGATCGGCAGGTGCACCACTTGCAGGTGAGGTTGGCTTGGGCTTCTCAGATCTTGGTGGAATCCCTATACACCTTATACACCATTATTTAAAATAATTATGTTAAATGCAATGTAATAATATGTTATTTTATTATTTCTAGAACTTTCCAACTCACTGCGTCCATATGAATGTGTCCACGGAGCGAGTGTGGTGTTATTTGTGTGAAAAAGAGGTGCACGTCAGGGCGGCGTCAACTCAAGGACTGGTAAGTAATAAGCAATATTATGATTCAAGTTAGTGTTAGTCAGAGTTAGCAGATTACGTGAACTTATTATTGCGACAATAGTAAACATAATCTCACACCATATATCCGATTCGGGATGAGAAGAGACTTTACTACAGACAAATATTGTAAGTCTTTAAACGCTAAGTAGCTGACAAATAATAGATTTTCTATTGTGTCTGAAACCGCTGGCGTTCATACATACAATCACGCCTGTTTCCCCGAAAGTAGGCAGAGGCATAGTATACGCCCACACTTCGCCAATTCGTGTTGTTAGTCCCACGTAGTAGGTGGCGAGCCTATTGCCGCTTACCGGGCACTTCTAAGTTCGCCAGCCGCTGGCGTTCAATGTGTTAAAAGGATCTACACTCGAAAGCAAAAGTTTTGGATCACTCACTTGTAATTGGTTCCGTGCAACCTTGAGTACTAAATAATGATCGCTACAGATCATTTTAGGCCGCTAAATGATAAGCTATGTGTTAAAAAATTAAAATAAAAAGCTTCAAAAATCAAATCAAAATCAATAATTATTCATTCGCAGATATAGGTAAAAACAGAAGATACACGTTTTTGTTTACCTTTTTTAGGGTTCCGTAGTAAACAAGGAACCCTTATAGTTTCGCCATGTCCGTCCGTCCGTCCGTCCGTCCGTCCGTCCGTCCGCGGGTTAGCGCAGAGACTATTAACATTAGACAGCTGAAAATTGGTGTGGGTATACATATTAATTTTATTTTTTTTTTTTGCCTTGTGGGTAGTCGTGAAGTACAGTTCAGTTTCAAAAGCTTATAACTAAATTATATTATTAATAATATTTGCAATTGTTTAAACTAGATTTTAATGACTGCTATTTCATGCTAGCATAGCATACTTACCCACCCACTGTTATTGGCATTCTGATACATAAGCTGCAAGAAGAAAGTGAATTTATTCTATATCATGGATCACATCAAGCAATCTATGGCACAAATGATGGAATATTTCAACACTAGAATGACAAATTTTGAAGCTAATCACCCAAGTACTTCCTCCGCATCTAATTCAGGTGTGGAATATTCAAGTTTTAGATCTTTTATGATTGAAGCTCTGAAAGGCCTGCAGAGTCAAGTGGAGTTTTTATCTCGTCATGTAGATTGTCTGGAAACACAGAGTCGCAGGGACATGCTGTTGCTCCATGGTGTTCCGGAACAGAAGAATGAAGATGTGTCTCAGCTTGTGTGTGAGGTTGTTAAACAAAGCCTCAAGGTCGACTCATTTGTAATAAGGGATATCAAGAAGTGCCGTCGAATGGGGCAGTCGCCTAATGATAATAAGCCCAGACCAATTCTCTTGAAACTGCAAGATGTCACATTAAGAGATAAGCTATGGTTTTCTAAAACGAAGCTTAAGGGTTCTGGTAGAACAATTTCTGAATTCCTTACACGACCTCGGCATGAAACCTTCTTGGCAGCTCGTGAGCGCTATGGCATTAATAACTGCTGGACAAGGGAAGGGACTGTCTATGTTCTTGGCCCAGATAACAATCGTAGGCGAATTGACACTTTACTGGATTTGTATAAGTTGGAAGAACCTGTTAAGCCAGCTCCTGTTGCTGTTGCTAAGACTACCGCTGCACCGAAAGGAAAGCGGGCAGCTGCAGCTAAAAAGTAACACTGGATATTTGATGTGTGCGTATATTTCTATTATCTTATGTATTGTAATATATATTTATGACCCGATTGGTTGCTCAGATTTGCCTACTGTTGCTAATTTCAAAAAACTTTCGAGTTAACACATAATGATTACTCTACCTACAACTTTCTGTAAATTAATTGATGAAGATGTAGGTAAATTGTCAACATTTATTTTAGTCAGGTTTTGTTTACAGCAACATTTGTTTACAGTCTTGGATTCAACTCTTATAAGCCTTGGTTTGGTCAAGTTAGGCCTACCAGTCAGAGTTTTTGTTTTTATTTAATTTTTTTTTTTTGTTTGTTTTGTTTTAGTAAATGCCTTTGTATAAGTTGTTGGATGCTGTAACGATTAGGTAGAAGTGGTTATTCTTACGACTTTTTCATTGTTTGCATGTTCTTGTAGTTTCTCTCCTAATATTCATTCAGTAATCGATAACATTGTGGGTGGGTGGGAAACTCATAGTTTGTTATATCTTATTTATAGTTTTTATTTTTTCTAATTTTTATTTTTGTAAGTGATTGTTTTAAGTATTATGGAAACAGATAGTGACTGTAACAGTTTTGTGTCGTTTAGTAGTGATTCTTGCAGTTTTGAAAGCTTTCCTTCACTGGAATCTAACCTGGAAGCCGCGTTTTCGGATGCTGCTGTAAATTTTAACATAGTTCATATTAATGCCCAAAGCATACCTGCCCATTATTCTGAGTTGCTTGCTTCCTTCAGTCATAGTAATTTACATGCAGTTCTAGTCTCAGAATCATGGCTCAAGCCCTGCTTGCTCTCAACTGCATATTCCCTGCCTGGCTTTCAGCTTGTCAGAAATGATCGTGTGGTTGGAGGTGGAGGGGGTGTTGCCATATATATCCGCTCTTACCTTTCCTATACTGTAATTGATATTTCTTCTCAACCTCCTCCTGCGAATGCTGGCGAACATTTATTTCTAGAACTTTCCTTAAACCACTCCAAAATACTTGTAGGTGTATATTATTGTCCATCCTTAAGAATTAATTACTTTTCCTCTTTCGACACGATTCTCCAGTCGCTTGCACCTTCATATAGCCACATCATCGTCATGGGCGATTTCAACACGTGCTTATTAAAAAACGATGCCCGGGCGTCAAGTTTACGTTCTGTCATTAATGCCAATAATCTGTCAATACTTCCTTTGAATGCTACACACAATCTTCCCAATACTACCCCATCACTCCTAGACTTAATTTTCGTCTCCTCCCCTTCACATGTCTTCAGACATGGCCAATATCCCGCAGATGGCTTTTCACATCATGACCTCTTATTTCTCTCTTACAAGATTCGTCCACCCAAAGTCAAGCCCAAAATCCTTTTGCAGCGCAATTTTGGAGCTATTGACAATGATAAGCTGCTTTATGATGCTGGTAAAATTGACTGGCTTTCGCTGTTCAGTTGTGATACAGTTGACGATAAAGTGCAGATTTTCTGCAAAAAGCTCATTGAGTTGTATAACGTTCATGCCCCGGAACGCATGGTTAAGTTAAAACATCCACCGGCACCCTGGCTCACGGACCACATTAAGGCACTTATTCAGAAAAAGGTGGTTTCAAAGTCTAAATATAAGCGTAATCCAAATTTGTCTAATTGGGACAAATTTATTGCTATACGCAACTACTGCAATAATCAGTGTAGGAACGCGCAACGCAGATACATTCACGACTCGGTCCTTACTGGTGATGCTTCCAAAACCTGGAAATTTCTTAAAACTCTGGGGGTAGGTAGACGGCGGCAACAAATCGCTTTAAATGACATAGACATAGACCAATTAAACAATCATTTTTCTGTAACTTCATCTTCTCTAGACAAAACTAATAAATCTTTGACACTTGATATGATTCAAAGGCAGCCTATGCAAGCAGAGTCAAATTTTTCTTTCCATCCTTTCACGGAGGGTGATGTGAGGAAGAGCTTTCTGTCAATTTCTTCCAATGCTGTGGGTGATGACTGTATAAGCCGTAAAATGATTTTTCCCATCCTAAATGTTCTTCTCCCAGTTCTCTCCCATATTTTTAACCATTCCATTACTAGTGGCGTTTTTCCTACTGCATGGAAAAGAGCGCAGATTATTCCTTTACCAAAAAAATCCAACCCAAAATCCTTTTCTGAGTATCGCCCTATTTCAATATTGCCTTTCCTTGCTAAAGTCCATGAACGTCTTATTTACAATCAAGTTAATGTGTTTCTATGTAGTAACAAGCTTCTAAATCCTTTTCAATCCGGTTTCCGTTCAGGCCACAGTACAACCACAGCATTGGTAAGTGTTACTGATAGTGTTAGGAGGGGCATGGAACATAGTGAACTGACAGTGCTTGCACTGCTAGACTTTAGTAATGCTTTTAATACCGTTGATTTCGACATATTGTTAGGCATATTGCGCTCATATAATATGTCTCCTTCGGTGATCAACTGGTTTCGCAGCTATCTCTCTGGACGCAGTCAGCATATCTTTACCGATGGGGTTTCTTCTTCTTGGTGTGATACTCATGCTGGTGTACCACAGGGTGGGGTGCTCTCTCCATTACTATTTGGAATTTTTATTAACTCCATTTCAAATGTTCTATGCTCTTTCTATCATCTGTACGCTGATGATTTGCAAATATTCTCACAATCTCCTCCAGAACAGTTATCATCTGCTATTTACAAAATTAACAGGGATTTTAGGTCAATATCGAATTGGAGCAAGGCCTACGGTATTGCAGTAAACCCAAACAAATCACAAGTCATTGCCATTGGTAGCCAGAGGTTAATGTCCCGGGTTGACTGGTCGTGCTTGCCTCTGGTTACGTATGATGGTACCGTTATACCTATTGCTGACCGAGTCAAAAATTTGGGCGTGTATCTCGACAAAAATTTGAATTGGGGTCCGCAGTTGCAGGAGGTAAGCCGCAAGTTGTTTGCATCGGCTGGATCATTAATGAGACTTCGTCACTTTCTTCCAACTACAACCAAAATTGCGCTAGCTCATTCTCTTCTCCTTCCCATATTAGATTATGCTGATGTCTCCTACCTTGACTTGAACCAAGACCAACTGGACAAGCTTGAGCGCCTTCAAAATTTTTGTATAAGGTTTGTTTTTGGGTTGCGCAAGTTTGACCACATATCTGAATATCGGGCCAAACTCTGCTGGTTGCCAATACGTTATCGTAGAAATTACCACGTTGTATCCCTTTTGTATAAGATCCTTTTCCATCCTAATACTCCTTTTTACCTCAAAAACAAATTCAATTTCCTTGGTGATTCCCACTGTAGAAGTCTCAGATCTCACGAGAGTCTGATTCTGGCTATTCCTTCCCACACCACCAAATTTTTCGGCTCGTCTTTTACTGTGCATGCAGCTCGGCTCTGGAACGCGTTACCAGGCAACATAAGAAAAGCAAAATCCTTGGATTCGTTCAAGACGTTAGTCAAGGCTCACTACCTTTCCTTATAATAATAACCATCTGTTTCCTTAAAAATTTAATTTTCTAAATGTGTTTTTTTTTTTTAAAATAATTAATTTCTGTTAGTTTTTCATTTTATGTTGTGTTTATATTTTATTTGTAAATTAGTAGCTGGTTTTTTGTTTGTATTATTTTAGTAGTTAGTAGTTTTTTTTTTATCCTTGTTAGTCTAATTTATTATTTGTTTTGTGTTTATTTATTTTGTTTTCAATTATTATTGTACATCACGATGTACCTTTCTGTGTCCTTAACTTTTCTGTCCATTTAAGGTTGCCTGGAAGAAATTGCTTTAAGCGATAAGGCCGCCCATTGTATATGCCTACCTGTTTAATTTTATTTGTTTTTATGTGTAATCCTTGTTATGGTGTACAATAAAGAGTAAATTATTATTATTAATCACGTCGACAAACCTGTAGAATAAAATTTTTAAAAATATTGTTTTGTAACGTACCTCCCCTACACGTAAAGTAGGAATGATTTTTTTTTCTCGAGTCTATCTTATCATGTTGGGTATCGTTAGAAAGGTCTTTCAAAAGTAATACGAGTTTCTTAAAACCATTTTTCGATTTAGGGATCCGTTTTCGAAACATTAAGCTTTAAAGTGGAAAAAATTGAAGAGTTCAGTATCCGCCCCCCCCACCAGGTAAACGGTACTTTCAGAGTGGCTGAAAAAATTCACAATAGTAGTATATATAATGAAGTTAAAAGGAATACTATCACGGCTAAGTAGGCTTTACTGGTTTTCGAGTAATGGACGACAATCAAATAAATTTTTGTATTAAATGTATTAAAATTTCATTCATACCGTAGTAGTGATATCTATCGGGGAATAGCTGAACCTGTTCATATAGCGACATTATGGCAAAGGGTGACTACGGAACCCTATATTGCGCGTGGCCCGACACGCACTTGGCCGGTTTTTTTAATTTGTTGCACATATCAAAACATTACATAAAAATGAACATGGTACAAAGGCGAACATATCTCTATAAGGAGATCTCTTCCAGCCAACCTCATGAGGAGTCTTATAGATAAAACAAGGATAGGTAAAATACATATGCAAAATGAAATAAAAAAAGCTTTCAATTAGAACCATAATCTTTACTGCTAAGGCTCACTTATAATGTATGTATGGTATTTTTGTGGTTTGTGCCGTGTGGTACCGGCCAGAATAGTTCCACATGTGATAGGGGCACATAGGGAGTTGTAAGAGTCGACGAAAAGGAATCCTACCGGCAGCGTCATCCTACGTACTGGCTTAAACTGCGATTTTGGCGATCGCATGCGCAGCGTGGTTATAACGGGCATATACCCCCATTATAAGATATTAGTTACTTGGCTATATCGTCGGGTATGGTGCAAGTCCGCGTAACTAGCATTGGATAATTCCGCGTATCTGAAAAAATTTGCTAATTTAAGTTAATGCGCGTAATTGTCGCAAAGCCTAAATTATGTACCTTCAGAAAAATCTTTTTACAACAAGAGTTAGAACATTAACTAATAATATATTATGTGTAAAAATGAGCCCAAAATTAGTTGAACTAAGAAACTTTTAAAGCTTTTTTACCGTTCCATGTAAAACTAGATCTATTGCAGATACGCGGTCTTTACGTATGGTAGTTTCGCGGATTTGCACTATCCCCGACGATATGTGATATATTTAGCTGATTTCTACATGTTGTTGCATAACCAACATAATAAAATGTAATATTTTTCAGGTGAATCCCGACACGACATCAATAGAAGGCGCGACCTTGGGTGCTCGCTTCGGGTCCATCACCCTGGGCATGAACGTTGATGATGAAGGAGATACTGAAGATATGGATTACGATGATGACACGCGGCCTCGAGGTAACTACATCTTCATCTCAGACAAATAATTACTGAAGAATATGACATTGATGTCATATCTTCCGGCGTTCAGAACATGGGCAACACATGCTACAGGCATTCTTCTCAATCTCGTTGCATTTTTGGAATCCTCGTTAGAGTCACTGACAGACTGACTGACGGACAATCCCCTTCCCCCTTTAAAATCACGACAGGCTGACTGACAGAACCCCCTCATAAAAGTCAACGACAGACTGACAAAGCTTGAGAAAAACCACAAAAGACAGATAAATTGACAATCTTTGACAATGCTCATATCTCTTTCATTGTTGTTAATAAAAATTATTGAATTTCCATTTTGTGTGTAAATATTTGACGAATCTAAATGATCCAGTTGATCTTAAAGACAATAAGGTATATTTTATTTTATATGAACGCGGCGATGCAAGCGCTCAGCAAAACAACACCGCTCACGTCGTACCTTCTAGAATACGCTGTCAACGTGCTATCTGTATATGTCAATGTCATAAATTTTTCAGGCTTTGTCGGCCTACAGAACATGGGTAACACATGCAATATGAACGCGGCTAAGCAAGCGCTCAGCAACACAACACCGCTCACATCGCACTTTCTAGAATGTGCCGCCGCTGTCAACGTGCTATCTATATTTGTCAATGTCATACATTTTTCAGGTTTAGTCGGCCTACAGAACATGGGTAACACATGCTATATGAACGCAGCGTTGCAAGCGCTCAGCAACACAACACCGCTCACGTCGTACTTTCTAGAATGTGCCGCCGCTGTCAACGTGCTTTCTGCTGATAAAAAACCGGGAGTCAGTCGGTATGTGTCAATTTTTTTTTTTTCATACATTTTAGCAACAAACAGTCATATAAACAAAACATTAATTTGTATCAATTTTAACTTAAGAAATAGACGTACAGTGCCCAATCATACTTATTATTAACAAAGTCATATTCGAATGTGGACAATGCTTAATTAGGAGAAATTAACAGTAACATGGCGGATCTTATCGTAAAAAACAAAAGGAAACATTAACATGAAATTGACAATAACTGTTTGAGATTCGGATCAATAAAATTTTTAACGAATTTGCTTTGAGATTCAACTTAAGAGAATCAAGTGGTAAGTTAAATAAATCTAATATCCTATTTGTATTATCGTGTTATTATTTAGTTCCAAACTATCATTAAGAACTTGTATTAAGGATACTAAATAATGGATAAACATACATAAATCCTTTTTTTTTGTAAGTACACACTTAATACACATAGCAAAACTCCCAATATATTTTATTATAATCAGTTATGTTATATTTTAGTAACTAACAACAGAAAATAGAATAGTGTGATTACCTAGGCAAATAATTCTTCTGTCTCGGTTGCGGGATTTTTAGAAAGAGTTGAGGACGCAAGGTACATAGATAACTCAATAAGGAACACGGATATAAACACTCAGTATAAGTCTGATACACTTCCGCTTCATGCACAGCGGGAAGTTTTTTTTTTTCAGGACTTTTGACTTACAAAGACATGTCAGTCCTATCGTACCTTGTTAACATTGATACAAAATGCAAAAACTTATTAATTAATTTATTTATTATTATTTATTTATGTTGTTGTAACATTTGATAATATTACAAAAACAGTTCAGCCTTGTAATGGGAGAAACCGGTTCCAGTCGATGCATACATGATTTCAAAAATAAATAAAAAATTAATGGAATTAGGCGCAAGTGAGATATAATGGACCATGTACTTTCACTTATGCAGTAAGATTAGAATTTCTCCTCTTAAAGACCATGTTTGAAGAACATCATGACGGGAATTTGGCCACCCTTTACAACTCTGTTCCATCCATTCCATCATGGCGACCATGCCATCACAGTCCATAGATTCCCCAGTGAAGAACTGGAGTTCCTTAAACCTACTAAGGATGTCTTTCATTACTTTGATCATGTTGGTCTTGAAAATATCAACTTCTCAATATATTTAATTATTCAAAGCTTGACGAGATACAAGTTTACAAATCATATTTACACACTCTGAAATGGGCTCGGACAGCATTGTTTGGAATAACCAAACATCGATGCTGCACAGTTTAAATTTTATAATCAACTCCCATCTAGCATCCCTGTTCCGGTCACACTCCGCACAGCGGGAGGTTGACATTAGATGATTTTCTATCCTTATAAAAAAGGACAATGAACTCTAATAACTTAACTTGTTGTAATATGGTGATCCAAGCAATTATAACCTTACATAACAAAGTTTAAAGTACAAATTACTTAGTGGCAGTAATGTCATTTCATTTCAGAGCGTACCAGAAACTAATTAAGGAAATGTGGAGTAGAAAATCAAGAGGCTATGTTGTACCAAATGGTATTTTATACGGAATACGAAATGTAAGTAAAATTTATTTTAAATGGTTTAACCATACAATTTTTTTTAATTTCAATGTCATGACAACTTTACAATATCTGTAATACTTCTTAAAAATATAAGAACTTTTTTTACATTATACTGCATGTTTGCTTCGAATTAATTACTGAAATTCAGCCAAATCTGCTTACCCAATCAAGATAATGCCAGGATATTACAAAAATGATGAAATTTTTAAAAAAAAAAACTAAGCTAAAATAATATTACAATTTTAATTTATTTTCCTGCATTATAAATTGAAATCTAGAAGTAAAACACTTCTACAGGTACATCCAATGTTCCGGGGATACCACCAGCATGATACTCAAGAGTTTCTGCGATGCTTCATGGATCAGTTACACGAGGAGCTCAAAGAACCGGTGAGCCTTACATCATTATTCAATTTAAAATAAAAATATTTTCTTGACCATGTTTCACAGTGCTTTTAGTCCCAAACCAAGCCGAGCTTTGTACTATTGGTACTAGATAACGAAAAATAGTAAATACTTTTTCCTAGTAAATAGATATCTATAATACATACGTATGTAGTGATGAAAGGACTTGAGTCTTTTAAGTCGTTTAAGTTATGACTAGACTCAATTTTCACGACTCGACTCGAAAAATACGACTCACGACTTTTTATTAATCTTAAAGGACTCCAGGAATTAAAACGACTCGAATTCTTTACAAAAAAACTGACGACTTAGTTGCGAGTCTTTTACTAAAGGACTCGAGTCGTTAAGCATGCGATGAGTTGTTTTAAATTAAGATATAATAAAGTAATATCGTAGCATATATATTTAAGATTAGAGACAAATCAATCATTTGACATGCAATTCATAGATTTGGCGCAATTATTAAGATTGAGAGCTACAACGCATTCAACACCTGCGTCATCATTGTTTACCTGATACTATTACGTGCAACAATAATGAACGCAGTGCAACTGTCTTTTATGTCAACAAAAGTCAAAACAATTCATTTTGTCCTTGCATTGTAAGTGATTTTACCTTATTTCAATCAAAATAACGTATAACTTCGCGGAACACTCGTAAGAGTTTTCTCGTTTGTCAGTTCAAATCGTACATTGTACTTATTCGGCTCCCGCTCTTTAATTGTGGTGAACTAAACTGTACTAAAAGACCGATTTGAACGACCAGAACAGAATAGTTCAATCTTGTTCACATATCTGAACTAAATAAATAATAATAAATAAATATTCTCTTACAATCACACCAATTATTTAGTTCCAAGATAAGTATCATTAAGAACTTGTGTTATGGATACTATATAACGGATAAACATACATAAATACTTTTTTTTTGTAAATACATACTTAAGATACATAGGAGAACACCCAGACCAGAACAAATATTCATGTTCATGCACACAAAGATTTGTCCTGTGTGGGAATCGAACCCACGACCTCTCGAGTGAAGTGCCGGTATCTGACCTCCACGCCATATCGGTCGTCAACTACGTCTTAATAGTACATAGTTCATATACTACACAAGCCTAATACATACATACCACATTCATTAACGCCTGTTACCCCGAAAAGGTAGGCAGAGGCACATTATACGCTCACAGTTTACCAAATCATATAGTTGGTCCCACGTAATGGGTGGCGAGCCTCTAGCCGCTTACCGGGCACTGTTATGCTCGCCAGTGCCTCGTCCGTTGATCGGCAGGTGCACCACTTGCAGGTGATGTTGGCTTGGGCTCCTTAGGTCTTGGTATATCCCACTATACATTCCACACATACCTATACACATAGAAAACACCCAATATAAAACAAATAAGAGTATTCATGATAATAAATGAATGTCTAGTGTAAGAATCAAACTTACGGTATCAGATGTGGTCTCCATTCCATATCGGATGTCAGTATTATCATCACTCTCTATTTGTTGAGGAAAGGTTTGTAAATAAGGGAGTGCACACTAAGCCCACAGCAAGTCCTTACCGCCCGCAGAATTCAGTGATTAGAGCTATAATTGACATGTGAATTCTTCAGGTTTGGGATAGTACGTCTGACGACAAAATATCTTCAGAGGCTGACGGTGATCACTCGGAGGGCAGGAACGTCCACGTGAGGCGGAGGGCGGCTTCATCCGGAGGTAAGCCCATATTGTTATGAGCTATGCTCTATAGAATGCGTTTTAACTGTCGGCGTTTACTTCTTAAGATGACCAATACTTTGTAAGGCCTTTTCTTGATACGACCACTTTTTAAAAGTATTTTTGAACACTTGGTGGTCAAAATTTTTAGTTTTGGACGTAATTTTTCCTACTTCTGATTGTGACAATTTTATAATTAAGAAAATTACTTTATCATAAACACTATAGTATTGTTTAACTTACGTCGCTACTTCAGTTTATAGTCCGCGAATTAGTTATCTCGTAAGCTGTCGGTTGCCTCTATCGTGTGTTGTCCGGTCAACCTTTTTGAGTTCATTGTACAGTACCCGGTGTTAAATATCGCACATCGGCCTTCGAAAAAGGAAGAGCTCTATATATTTCACGCGGATACCAATAAACAAAACTACATGAAAGTACTTGGGGGCTGTTCAAGTATTACGTAAGCACTATCGGGGGACGAAGGGGTCTTTGCTTTGCTTATTTTGGATGACATGGGGGGGGTAGGGGAGTCTAGATGATGATTACGTCACCGGTAGTTATTTTTTTTTTACACGAATGGCAACTCTTACATTGTCTTTGCTTGAAAACGAAACGATTTTCGGGGATTCCCGCAAATAATGTATAAGTTTAGGCACTCGCATTAGAACCGAGGGAATTACCGCGTGATATTCACTTGTCTAAATTTGCAATAGTGCAATGTCCAATGTCATCGGAAGCTTAAAATCATGGATTCGGGTTTCATGGACTGAAGACTGTTAATTTGAATTTAATATGTGTACCAAAAATTTAAAATAAGTTTGTTATATTTGTAAGATTATAATATTTATATACCTTACTCTATGTTGAATACCGTATCAGTAAAATCTAATCTATCCTAATTTTATTTTCTTATTTTTAAAATTATAATATAAAAAAAAAACAATATATTAATTGAAAAATGTTTACGTAAGCATGGGGGAGGGACTAAGAGCTTTGCTTTCTTTTGCTGACAAGGGGGATGGGGGGTAAATAATTGTAATAAATCTGCTTACGTAATACTTGAACGGCCCCTTGCTTTATTCAGAACGAATTTAAATTCTGATAAACTATACACCTAATACAAATAAATACTTTACCTGTAATGATGGTTGCTATAATAAAAATACATAAATCAGAATAATTAACGGCCATGGAGATTGGAATTCGTCGTAATGCGACGTTTGCCAATGTGCGAAATTTACCGCCAGCTAATGATGTATCCATCTGGTTTTATGCATTCTTACGATTCTTACATTTATGCGTTTCGCTGCTAAAGTACTTTTTGTTAGACTTTTATTTGAGTTTGAAAAGAATTTACTTTGTAAAGTTAAACCTGAATTATGATAATATTATTTTTATAATATTCAGGCAAAGCATTTAAGTACTCGTCTTATTGATGCCTCCGGTGAAAAGAACAGCTGGCAGCTACTTCTGCCAGCGTATTAGCCTGGCAATCCAAAGAGGAAATGTTGCCAGCGTTCTTGGCACCGTGCCCGAACCCACCATTAGAAGACATCTTTTATTTATAGTTTTAAGTTAATTATTTAAGTTGTTTAGCTGTTCCTTTGTTTATTTTGTATGTTATCGTAGTCATGAAAAATAAAATTTACATTTATAGTGATTGTATGTAAATTTATAATCAAAACCATGGTATCTTAAAACAAAAGCAATGTGTATGATGGTGATTTGTTTAACAGCCAGTGACGCGCCTCTGTTCCCTAGAATGAGACGGAAATCGCCGGCCTCCTCCTCTTACAGTGAGTCCAGAGCAGATGGCTACTTGAGGTAATCTAATATATTATTTTCTTTAACATAATTAACATAATTTTGTTGTAATGACTGTTTGTGCCAGAATAAATAAAAATAAATAATTATGGTTATATTTTAACATAATATGGTTAAATATGGGACTGACCGGACTGTAACATTGTAATGTAACTGTAACAAACTTTTCGCAATATTCAGTTTGTTACGTTACAGTATTCTCTAACATTGATTCAATGCTTGTAAAAAGAACTAGTCTTAGCCTTTTATGACGCAAAAAAAATAACAGCCTGCGCTGTCGGTGGACTGGAAGGTGTGTCTGACTTTTAATGACTTTAATTGATGATATCAATGTTCCTGGTTTAGCTCATTATGTTCCAGGCCGTGGTTTCTTACAGCGTCTCCTATTCTTATACTAAGCAGAGCTTGTACTACATTTATTAGATTTACATCCTTAATGCTGTTTTTCTTTTCAATTAACATTAGTGAATATTTAGATTACCTGTCTGTAAATTAATACTTACATGCAAGCACGCTTGTTTCGCTGCCCATCCGGTAGGATTCCTTCATCGAATCTTACAACTCCCCGTGAGATGAGAGGGGGTGGCACTAAGAATAGTGGCCGAAGTGGTATCGACCTAGAAAGGTCGATACCACTCGGCACGGTTATTTCATCATACTAATATTATAAAAAGGAAAAAAATGTGTTTTTGTAATACATACATACACGCATTATTATACGCCCACATTTCGCCGATTATATTGTTGTTCCCACGTAATAAGTGGAGAGCCTATTGCCGCTTACCGGAAATGTTTATGTTCGCCAGTGCCTCGTCCGTTGATCGGCAGGTGCACCACTTGTAGGTAAGATTGGCTTGGGTCTAAAATGTTGGTAAGGTATATCCCTATACATAGGAATATATAGGTATATCTTTAAATTCAATTTTTAAATAATTGTTGAAATAAATTAAATGTCTTTCAGGGTCCAAGGACACGAATCAAAGCATCGTCGGTCTGCGAGTTTCGCCGGTACCAACCACCTTGCATATAGCGCGTTGACACACCAAGTTAATGGAATCGGTGAGTATATTATACACCCGGCAATAAATATTGCATATTTATCTTTGAAAAGTAAGTTTTCGAAAAATCGTGAAACTATTCAACACGACACGTGTTTCGCCTTTACACAGAAATTATAGTAGCGCGGGAATTGTTACAAAGATATTTTTAAACCATCACTTGCTTATAATGGATTTCCGCAACGTAACACCTGAATCAATAAATCATTTAAGCTCTATACAGTTCACTCACACATAATTAAAAATAAATAACTTTCTTGTGCATTAAAATTCTGATTTACGATAAATCTAATGGTTGATGGACTTGGAAATAAGCATTCCTCTGTTCGGTTGTTGACACGTATAGGTCGCGTCATGTAAAAAGAACGCTGGCGGTCAAGCTGCGCATTAGGCGATTTATCGGTCTATTTGGTGGTATGAGGTGCGGCGCGGGGCGGGCGGGTCACGCGCCGCATGCTAGACGGCGCGCTATTGGTTCGTCAGTCGACTCATACGGCGCGCGATTGGTTCGTCAGTCGACCCATGCGCAAACACACCCCCTCCACTTTCTTCCAGCGTTCTTTTTACATGACGCGACCTGTACTTGCTTTTATTTAACAGGTACAGAATCAAGCCAAAGAGACTTAGGGTCAGAGTCAGAGCTGTCCTGTTCCAGTGAAGCGGAGGAGAGGTACGAGACTTGTTCGAGTGGAGCCAGCGACGTCGCCGATACGAGGACGGAGAGGACTCAGTAAGTTATCATTGATGATTTTCATGCCCGTTCTTTTACGATCACGCTCCCGTCCGCAGTAAATGGGCGCGCTTGTTTTTAAGTTTTATTATTTAGACTTTATAAGAGCTCCATGGAGCCAAACTTAAATAACTGATTTTGACTTTTACTATTATACACTAGGACTTCTTGGCGGGAAAGTGAAGCGTCATGTCTGCAGTTTTCAAACAAAACAGTACAACATCACTTTTCAAATTATCTCTTCTTCTCTTCATTCGATCGTGTGGATCACGTGATCCTGCTTAACAAGTTGAAAGTCCTAGGCATTCACGGTGACTTGCTCCGGTGGACCAAATCATATCTCATGAATCGTTCTCAAGCTATCGTAATAGGTGGTTATCGTTCGAATCTTGTCAACATCCCTACAGGAGTTCCCCAGGGCTCGCATTTGGGCCCTCTTCTTTATAATGCATACCTTTATGACATAGGACAGTGCCTCGAACATGCTAGTTACCTTATGTACGCGGACGATAAAAAGATTTTCTGTAGGATTAATAATGATTATGATTGCCAACTTTTGCAAGGAGACTTGGATCGTTTATTTGTGTATTACAAAGAAAATAATATTATAGTAAACTCGGCTAAGTGTGAGTGTATTACATTCAATTCAATTACATTAAATTTAGTACATAAATATCACTTTGATGGAGTTCAAATCAGCCGTAAATATTGTGTAAGAGATTTAGGCGTTTATCTCGATCAAAAAATGATACTATCCTCTCATATCGATGAAATTGTCTCCAAGGCTTATAAACCTTATTTTCTGATATCCGAGTCATTAAGATTGTCTACTTTGCTTATGTTAGGAGTGTACTGGAGAATGCAAGCCCTATATGGTCTCCACAGTATAATCTCTATAAAACCCGTTTGGAGCGTATTCAGAAATCTAAGTTTTCGTTGCCGTAAAAGTCTGGACAGTTATATTGACGGTTGCCTTGAGTTTGATATTATGTCTTTGGAGCATAGGCGTATTGTTTTGGACATGGCTTTGTTACATGATGTACTAAACAGTAAAATTGACTGTACGAATCTCATTTCTAGAATTATGTTCAGTGCTCCAAAGTACCGCACCCGCGTCACTCTCTTGTTGCAGACTCCGAGACACAATGCTAAGTATCATCGTAACTCAGTTCTCTCTCGTCTGGCACGTACATATAACGAACTATTTGGACACATTGATATCTTTTCTAATTCTAAAATTTCCTTCAAACACCATATACAGACCACGCTAAAGGACAAAATTAGGTCTTTTTAGTTTCCGCAATTCCTTAAAATTGTTTTATCATTTAATCCATAACCTTTATTTTAACATTATTTTATAACCATAACTTTAACATTATTTCATAGCCATTACATTAACATTATTCCATAGCCTCTATTACATTGTTATTTTATTTATGTAATTATATTAGTTTTATAACAGTTTCATATTCTTTAATTACCACATAACTGCCAGAATTACCAGGAGTTATTAGCACTAGACAGCAACTGCCTCTTTTATATTTTATTACTTGTAATTGTGTCTTTGCTTACCACTCACTTTTTGTTATATTAGGGAAACCTGTTATTGGCCATACTAGCTTTAAGTACTTATGTTAATTGTTTTACTGTATCCGCTGTTGGTTTTCTCAATAAATAAATAAAAAATAAATCTCAAGAAGTCCATGTGAGATCTCAGTATAGCCCCACATCTTTACTGAGGACTCAAGGGGCTTAGGGGAGGGTATCTCATTTACCATTTATCATCTTTATCATCACTCATTCTCATTTACTATGAATTATATATTATTAATATATAACTTACTTGACACTGGCTAAATTTGCTAGACGCACGAAGCCATTATTTAAAATAAAGAAGAAGATTATACACTAGCTTTACTCGCGTTAATTTAAGAAAGACATGACTGTGGTGAGTCATGGTGGCTGTATCGAGAAGAAAATAAGCTTTTCAAAGTACTAATCCTGAGCAGACAAAGTCGTGGGAACCAGCTAGTATATTTTTAAACTGTAGTTATTCTGATATATAAAGCTATATTATTAAGCGATATAAAATTAAGAGAGCCCTACGAAATCTTCAATAATGCATGCCATGCATGTGAAAATGTCACGCGCGCGATGCCATGGTCAGAAACTAGTAATTCTTTCAAGCAGTGTGAGAACGGCACCTTCAAATAATTCTACTGTCTCATATCTATGTTATATATGTTATTTTATTTATAATTTGACATTGCATTAGTTTATTGGATTTTGTATTTTAATTACATTAAATTAGGAACCTTATTTTATTTTTTAATTTTAGTTTGACATTGTTATAATTATTAATTCACATCATTGTTATTTAATTATAACAACTAGCATGCCGTTGCCTTGGATGCACTGCTCTGTAAGCCGACATGTACAACTATATTAAATACATAAATACCTTGAGTCTATGTCGTATGACGGGAATGGGATTTCGTCTAGTGTGAATTTTGAAGAACTAACTCTTTTAAAAGGCTGTGATTAGTATTATGGCCATCCCAACAGGAATATATGGGCGTCTTAATTTTATATTTATTTATTTATTTGTATTACTTACACGGGTCTGGCCCACTTACAATAACTAACTCAGTGGGTAATTTTACATGTATATATAGTTAAAAATATAATTAAAGAGGACATAAATATTAAAAAAAGACGACAATTTTGCCTGGATTGATTCCCAGCTATCTACGAATATGTCACAGTCAGGGTACTGACACAGGAAAGCATTAAGGCCGATGTGCATTCGGGCGATCGGGGAGTAATGGTGCGCAGCAGTGCGACACTTGGGTGGCGCAAACAAGTCCTTTGTCGAACGTAATTGTCGGGCACGTTAAGCCGAGATATATGTATTACACAATATATATTTTTTGTGCAGCAAACCTCAAAGCGTGTCGTGTGGCGGCGATGGCGGCGGCGGCACGCGGTACAGGAGTATCGTGTCTGATGTGTTCGACGGGAAACTGCTGTCTTCAGTGCAGTGCCTCATTTGTGATAGGGTAAGTATTCACCCAATTGGCAATAGGAAGTGTAAGAGCAATGTCTGTTTTGTGATAGGGTAAGCATTAGGCCTAGAATAGTGTCATTCCCTCTTATCTCACGGGGAGTCGTAAGATTCGACGAAGAGAAGTCCTACCGGATAGGCAGCAGCGTCATCCTGCATCCTGCCTGGAACTGCAATTACCGATCCGCCTGTTATTTATTTATTTATAATTGGCGCAGTAACATTATACATATATTACAATTGTAAAACATTTTCACCAAGAGAAGTTCTTATATTAACATTATACATATATTATCTACAATTGCAAAACATTTTCACCAAGAGAAGCTCTTATATCGCAGCTTTCCTTCTATTACATCTCCAAAAAAATTTAATTTAAATAAATTAAATTTTTTTGTAATAATTAAATTAATCAATTTTGTGAAAATATAGAGGCTCAAAAATCTTTAAAAGCGTTTTCCCAAAAACCCTGATTGTTCGGATTGGGCCTCTATAGTATGAAATGAAAGGTGCAATATGTTCTCTTAAAAATGCACAGCAGCAGTTTATTTGTTTTTTTTGTTTATTCGCCTGTAGAAGAATTGTATGTAATAGAATGTAATCTATTGGAGAGGCTAATGTTTAGTAGTGAACTTGATAAGGCTGAAATGTAGAAGCATTAACCTAAGAGGCAGTTTCAGTGCATTGCCTCATTTGTAATAAGGTAAGCGTTTATCCAGACCACGAATCAGCAAAAGTAGTCGAGGGCGGCCTTCCACCCGATAGACCGATGATCTGGTCAAGGCGGCGGGAAGCCAGTGGATGCAGGCGGCACAAGATAGATCAACGTGGGAAACAATTGGGGAGGTCTATGTTCAGCAATGGACTTCAAATGGCTAAAATGATGATAATGAGATTAATGAGGCGTTAGTCCGATAGGCAGTGTCAGACCGGTGCCTCATTAGTAATAGAGCAAGCTTTAATCTAATAGGGGACCGATATGGCGTGGAGTTCAGTATACCTGCACTGCACTCCAGAGGTCGTGGTTTTGATTCCAACACAGGACAAATCCGTCTGTGTCCAGTAGATATAGTATAATGCAAAGAAATAACAAAAATAAATAAATAGCACGAAAAACACATCTTGCCATAGCAATATAGCTTTTATTGGACAATAAGATAACCGTTTATATTTAAAAAAATATATGTCTAGTATATATTCATTATCCTAGACGTGCTTGTGCCCGATATTGGGCTGAATTTCAGTAATTATACGAAGCGCCTGCCGTCTTACCTCCGCAACTCGAAGGTAAAAAAAACATTTTTCGGTTATACCCTGTCTTATATTAACCATTGTTACTTAGGTATCGACCCGGGTGGAAACTTTCCAAGACCTATCCCTGCCGATACCTTCCCGGGAGCACCTTGCCGTTATCCGATGTCAACAACCACTACTTAACCACGCGGCACACATGTCACAAGAGTCCTGGGTAAGTTTTATTTAAGCAAGTGATGAATTAAAAATATCTTTGTAACAATTCCCGCGCTGCTATAATTTCCCGGATAATCGAGAAACTATTCAACACGACACGTGTTTCGCCCTTACACAGCTTGTCTCTTATAAACTAATGCGCCCATTCATTGCGGGCGGGAGCTTGATCGTAGAAGAATGGGCAAGAAAAATCGTCAAGGTTGGTTTTTTTCTTACGCCAGAATAGGGCGTATAGGGATCCTATCAAGACCTAAGGAGCCCAAACCAACCTTACCTGCAAGTGGTGCACCTGCCGATCAACGGACGAGGCTCTGACGAACATAACAGTGCCCGGTAAGCGGTATTAGGCTCGCTACCTATTACGTGGGACCAATTATATAATTGGCGAAGTGTGGGCCTTTAATATGCCTCTGCCTACCCCTTCGGGGTAACAGTCGTGAATGTATGTATGTATGTAGAATATTCGAAATTTAATTTAAATTTACGGGTTCAATACCACTTGTAAGCCTGAAATATTTAAAAAGTAGTATAATCTGTTCCCAGGTTTGGTGGCTGCTCAGTTGGCTTCGGTCCTGGTTCTATGGGCCTGTGGTTTCGTTACAAGACTGTTTAGCGGCGTTCTTCAGTGCTGATGAACTCAAAGGGGATAATATGTATAGGTAAGTCAAATTTCAATTTGTTTTAAAAATTTCAGACCAGTTTACTTTATTTAGTATTTTTATGCACTTATTATTCTGACGAACGATATGGCGTGGAAGTCAGTATACCTGCACTCCGCCCTTGAGACCGTGGGTTCGATTCCCACACAGGACAAATCTTTGCGTGCTTAAACAGGATTATTTGTTCTGGTCTGGGTGTTTTCTATGTATATTAAGTATGTATTTACAAAAAAAATATATAAGTATGTTTATCCGTTCTTTAGTATCCATAACACAAGTTTTTAATGATACTTATCTTGGAGCTAAATTTTTGGTGTGATTGTAAGAGGATATTTATTTATCATTATTATTCTGGACGATGTGGAATAATGATAGCAGAATGATTTGACGAGTCGGTTACTGTAACTTGCCTTATATAACGCATAAAATTGTTTTTTTTTATTATATGTAATTTGCGCTTGTAGTGCTTATCGTATACCGCCAATATTGTGGAATATTCGGTGAATTTATGTCTGACTTGTCTTTTGTTAAACAAAAAAACTAGGTTTAATACAATATAGATAACATACTAGTGTGTACTTAAGAAGGTGGTATTGTTGGTATATCTGTTTATATACTAGTTTAGTAAGTAGTACCTATGTAGATGTTATTTCATTAATTATATAGGAATCATGTTTAACTTTTTTGGAATTTATATTAACTATTCTATGCTATTGGATAACGTAATGAAGAAAATATATTTCTTCTCCATCAATCGTTTAAAAATTCAAGTGTTTGAGAATATATGTGAGGTAGGTGCATAGGGCTCCTACCAAGATCTGAGAAGCCCAAGCCAACCTCACCTGCAAGTGGTGCACCTGCCGATCAACGGACGAGGCTCTGGCGAACATAAAAGTGTCCGGAAAGCGGCAATAGGCTCGCCACCTATTATGTAGGACCAACTATATAATTGGCGAAGGGTGGGCGTGAAATATGCCCCTGCCTACCTCTTTTGGGAACCAGGCGTGAATATATGTATGTAGGTAAGCGGCATTAGGTTCGCCACCTATTACGTGGGACTAATAATATAATGAAGTGTGGGCGTATAGTATGCCTCTGCCTACCCCTTCGGTGATATTATGTATGTATGAGAATATATATATCTTCCCCATCCATAATTTGAAAATGCAAGTGTTTGAATGCTAAGTTAATTAAAAAGGAAGATTTTGTCATTATTTTATTTTTCTGTCATTTTCTGACTTTCCACCCCACACAGTGATTGAATACACAAGTAGACTTATTAACAATAAATACATATATTGATACTCATTAATGTGTGCGATTCTACAATAAAATCCCAAGCAACATACAGCAATTGAGCCTAAATAAATTTAAATTAACAATAAAACACAAGCTGTCTTCAAAGGGATACTATTCTATTAAAGACTATATGGCAGATAAAAATGCTTGGGATTAAACTGCCGTTTCATACAGGCTATTCTAATATGAATGACTTGAAAACATAAATATTGTTAAGGTTATGTTATATTGCATTGTATAGCTTCACAGACAAATGAAGATTGTAATTCTAGTACCAAACTAATGGACATATTTAAAAGAGTATAGCCTGTGAGTTTCTTTCCAGTTCTTCTTACAGAGCGGTGGCTCGGAACTGGCACTTAGATTCACTTACACTTAATTATTTTTTGTTTTTAAATTGTTTTGTTGCATGTTAGTAAATCTAAGCTTCGTGATTTAGTGTAATATTATTTCGATTGTTTTTTTTTTATTTGTAATCATGACGTTTTCAAGTACTATGTATAATAGTTTATGAAATAAATAATTTTTTACTTTATTTTACTTTACTTAATAAATGAGAAAATACATCTTTCACGCGGAAAGGCTACTAAAGCAAACTATTTCATGTTAATGATCAGTTTATTGTTATATCCGCCAATCAATACAAATTTTTTTACCCATAACAGTTGTTCGCGATGCAACAAACTGCGCAATGGCGTAAAAATGTCAGGAGTAGTGAGATTGCCTGAAGTGCTGTGCGTGCATCTGAAGCGATTCCGACACGAGCTGATGTTTAGTGCGAAAGTCGCTGCCAGGGTCTCGTTTCCCATACATGACCTAGATATGGCGCCATACACGCACAAAGGTGAGTTGAACCTTTTTTTTACAGCTAAGAGCTCTTCAGAAAATTAATCAAAAGTGCTAATGCAGTTTAGTGTTCCTCTTAAGATATAAGTAGAGCTATTAATCCGTTGACCGTAACCACTATCGGAACAAGTGTTGTGTAATCCACATAAAACATGGTGGTAAACATTAAAAAAAAAAATTGTCTTTAAGATCAACAGGATCATTTAGATTCGTCAAATTTTTACACACAAAAAGGAAATTCGATGATTTTTATGTTAACAACAATTAAAGAGATATGAGCGGTATCAAGAAATAAAAGCAATGGATTCTTTGTCAGAATTTGTCAGTTTATCTGTCTGTTGTGGTTTTTCTCAAGATTTGTCAGTCTGTCGGTGACTCTTATAGGAGGGATCTGTCAGTCAGGCTGTCGTAATTCTAAAGGGGGGAGGGGATTGTCCGTCAGTCAGTCAGTCTGTTGGTGACTCTAACGAGGCTTCCAAAAGGCAACGAGATTGAGATGCCAATCTACCCCCTTTTCTTTTACAGAATGCACATCAAAAATAACCCGATACTCCTTGTGTGCGGTAATATGCCACGCGGGTACTGCGGGAGGCGGTCACTATACTTGTGTAGCGGCAAACGGACGCCGGTGGTACTCATACGACGACCAGTGCGTCACGCAGGTACCACTGCATCAACTGGCGCATTGCGAGGCTTACGTGCTGTTCTATAGGTGAGTGGTCCATTATTAAGCACTTATTTATTGCTAGAAAGACCAACAAGTACCCTAAGCAACGCCAAACAATCGAAATTTAACTAGCATTAGGGTATGCAGTGCTTTTTGGCATGTTTAATGAGCACGCCATTACAATAAATTAATAAAAACATTGTGTGCTTACGATTAGCGTTTCGACTATGCGTGTATAGTTTGTGGTCATTATACGTAAGCGGCGGCAAACGGATGCCAGCATGCATTATCTGGCGCATTGCGAGGCATATATGGGGTCCTCTAGGTTAAGGATAGAATTTGCAATGTTGTCTTACTGGACATGAAAGCAATT
Organism: Musotima nitidalis; assembly: GCA_949126915.1. Classification (NCBI taxonomy): domain Eukaryota; kingdom Metazoa; phylum Arthropoda; class Insecta; order Lepidoptera; family Crambidae; genus Musotima; species Musotima nitidalis. The sequence goes on from OX421435.1 coordinate 6,417,580, forward strand.
CTTGCAGTATGTGGTACAATCAGAAATGACGATATAGCTAAAAGAACTGCAGCTACCGTCATAGAAAAACAGATTTGTAGGCTAATGGGAAAAAGGGCGGCGTATTAGTAGTCGCCACGTTATTTAATCAAAAATGGCAGTTGCTTGGGCAGGGAAATACTAGAGACAAAGAAAAGAACGGGACAGAAAGCATGCGCATGCGCTTCCTGGTTGTTATAGTTATGCGCAGTGTCTCCCATACCACAATAATGTGTTACTGCGCATCGAAAGTAATTTTTTAACTTATGTTGGTCCTTCGAGCTATGCATAATCCGCTCGAAAGCCAACAACTGATCATAAAAAACTAAATTAAATCAAAAGAACTTCCGTTATATACAGCCATATATTCGACAGCATTTTATTACATATTCATAACCCAAATTCAATTTGTTTGGTCCAGGAAAGTGAATACCCAAATGGCGATCTTACGCCAGAAAGCGGCTGAAATATTGGAGTCCACGAACATTGAACCCAACGACATCAAATTCTACATATCAAAACAGTGGATCAACAAGTGAGTATCTATGTTTTATTATCATCATATCGGCCTTCTAAAGTCCACTGCTGAACATTAGCCTCTCCGATAGACTACATTCTGTCAGGGATATCTACCCATAATCACCACGCTGGGCAGGCGGGTTGGTGTTTGCAGTTCAATCCAGTACGCAGGATGACGCTGCTGCCCATCATCCGGTAGGATTTCTCTTCGTCCACTCTTACGACTCCTCGTGAGATGAGAGGGGGTGGCACTATTCTACGCCGGTACCTCACGGCACGGCTATTCCATTATTCTTCTACATTATTATAAAGAGGAAAAAAATGTGTAATAACACATTTTTGCATATATAATAATATATGCACGCCTGTTTCCTCGAAGGGGTAGGCAGAGGCATATTATACGCGCACACTTCTCCAATTTTATAGTTGGTCCCACGTAATAGGTGGCGAGCCTATTGCCGCTTACCGGCTCTCGGCTGTTCGCCAGTGCCTCGTTCATTGATCGGCAGGTGCACCACTTGCAGGTGAGGTTGGCTTGGGCTCCTTAGGTCTTGGTGATCCCTATACCGGGCGGGCCAGGGGGACCCGTCCAGCAGCGCCGGGGGTCTTGGGCGGCGGGGGCAGGGGGCCCCTACCGGCTAACTATAGACCCCTCGCGAACAGCGGTGGGCGTCGTCGGAAGATTTTTATATGGTAGGACTGCTGGCGGTCGCGTCTGCCGCAGTGAGCTCCACACTTCTCTCTCGGTCCCCCTTTGACCGGGAGGCAGTGCGTTAAGCCATTTTGTTACCGACATAAATTAAAAAAATGGTGATCGTTTTAAATGAATAAACTAAAAATACTTCACCATTAGAACGCTACATCGGTAACGCGCTAGCGATGCTCCTGGTATAGAAATCTACCATAGAATGCGGTCAATACTTTCCAATTGAGGGCCGCTAATTGTGTTATAAAAAAACTGATTAGAATTCAAATTGATATGAAATAACCAAAAAAACGTTATTATTGAAGTGTTTAGTATTTCTGAGTAAATAAATCAAACTTTTAATAAGTTTAGCGAAATCCTTTTTTCATTGTTTTTAATACATGTAATGAAAATACTAATATAATCCGTGCTTCGGAAGGCACGTTAAGCAGTTGGTCCCGGTTATCACTAAATGTGGTAGTCGTTAAGCCATGTTAGAGGCCTAATGGGCGGCTTGATAAATTCTAACAGCAGGACACCATACACCTGCCTCCGCCAATCCGCACTGGGTCCGCGTGGTGGAGTATGACCCAATACCCTCGCACCTTGGTATGTGAGAGGAGGCTCGTGCTCAGTAGTGGGACGTTAATGGGCTGAAATGATGAATGAAAATACATAAATCAATCAGGCAAATGCTGCTATAAATAAATAAATATTTTCTAACAATTACACCAATTGTTTAGTTCCAAGATAAGTATCATTAAGAACTTGTTTTATGGATACTAAATAACGATTAAACATACATCAATATTTTTTTTTTGCTATGGTTAAGTCGTTTATGTTTATTATGTTAGATGTATAGGTATTTATCTGACTAAATTTTTTACTAGTGTCTTGAGCCTGAGGCTTAATGTTAGTGCACGTCTAGCCTTAAAATTTGGAGAACACCTTTTGACAATTTAGAAGAAGAATCCTTCTCATAGTCTTATTTTAGAAGAAAGAAAATAATTTATTTCGTGACACATGATACATTGGTTTACAAAAATAAAATTAATAGAATAGACATGTGGCACCGAAAAGGCTTATACTCAGCATATGCCGCGGGGTCACTATGGCACCGCGGCGCTGGTCTTCCGTACTTTTCCGTATTTTAGTGACTTCCACACTCAGATAAACCGTGTAACCGTGGCGAGTAAAGAAACAATATAATTCTGCTTACTTTGGGCTATAAATAATAAAAAGAAATTGTTTTTTTTTATAATTAAATAAAGGTTCAACACGTGGGCGGAGCCGGGTCCCATAGACAACAGCGATTTCGTGTGCTGCCACGGCGGCGTGCGGCCCGAACGGGCGCAGCATTTGCCTCTGCTGTCTGCTTGCATCCCGCAACCACTGTGGCAGTTCCTTCATGCGCAGTACGTATATGAAATACTTACATACATAAACCCACCATACGTCCCATTAGAAAGAAAGAAAATAATTTATTCTGTGACACATGATACATTGGTTTACAAAAATACAAAAATAAAAATTAATAAACACATATGGCACCGAAAAGGCTTATACTCAGCATATTAGAGGTAAGCCTTGGCGGCTAGACAGTAGGTTGCACACTATACATGGAAAAAAGCACTTCATACCCTGAACAAAACTCCAATATCTAAATAATTTATAGTTACTTTGCGGAAATCTATTGTAAGCAAGTACATAATGGATTAAAAATAAACTTTGGTTAGGTTTGGCGGTGGTCCAGCAGTGTCTCACGTGCATGAGTGCGGAGTATGCGCGCGCGCCGCGTGGAGGCTGCGGACGAGACGCGCGAGGGAACTAGCTGCTTTCTGCGATCTGCACGCCATATTTCAGGTGAGGATAACTCTTTAAACTTTATCAAAAATATATTGATTCAGATGTTACTTTGCCAAAATCCATTATAAGCTAGTGAAGGTTTAAAATTACCTTGTCACGATTCTCGAAATATCTAGAGACAACTCAACACGACATGTGTCTCTATTTTCAGAGCCTATGCAAAGCAAACGATATATATATTTTTTATAATTTTAGCTATACAATTGAATATTTACTTTTAATAATATTTGAAATGAAATAAAATTTTATTTACACAAATACATATAAACAAAGAACAGAAATCAAAACAGTAAACAATTTTTACACATAAGTTTACATATATGCCTAAAAAGGACTTCACTCAGCATGTGCCGCAGTGGAGGACCACAACAGCGCTGGTCTTCCGTGGAGACCTAATAACTTTCGTTTGCTTAGTTTTGATTATATATATATTTAGTATCGCCGACAGACTGACAAATCTTGAGAAAAAACCACAACAAACAGATTAAGTGTTAGGCCTTGACAAATTCTGACAAAGAATCTATTTTGCTTTTATTTTTGCACCTTTCTTGATTATGGTACCGCGCATATCTTATTTATTGTTGTATTTCCATTTTGTTTCTGAAAATTTGACGAATCCGAATAATCTTGTTGATCTTAAAGACATACTTATTTAATTTGGAACATTCTTCAGGAACAAGAAAGGCCCCGCGCTATATACGCCATCAGCATGCACTGGTTCCGACAGTGGCAGTCCTTTGTGCGGAACAAAACGCCGCAGCCCCCGCCCCCGGTCGACAACTCCGGGATTGTGGCTAAACAGGTAAATTGAAGCATTTGTAGACTTCACTAGAGCAGGATCGAGATTGGAGAAGAAGATAACCAGAAACTTCTCTTAGAAACCGTAACCAATAAAGAAGCACTAAGGGAGCCTTCCATCAACGCGGCGATAGCGTAAACCCATAGACTATAAATTTCCCATGACTTTTCGAAGTTACTGTACTTAATTACGGCTTGCTCCGTGCCTCGGAAAGCACGTTATGGTCGGCGGTCCCGGCTGTTGTGAACATCTATGTCCGTCGTTATTACAAAGTCAATGCCTTCTTACATCCTAACAGCTGGTTTAACCATAAAATTATATTTCCCTCTGGGCTGCGAGTACATAAAGCAGTCGCCTTCATGTAATTACTGGAATTCAGACAAATCTGGTTAGTCGGTGAGCAGACCCTTGGCTAAGTCCAGAGCAAACGGGATAATGCTAGTATATTATGAAGGGAACCTTTTGGTTGGTGGCATTAACAAGTAAGACCTCGTGCCATATACGCCATCAGCATGCTCTAGTTCCGACAGTGGCAGCCCTTCATGAGTAACAAAACGCAGCAGCCCCCGCAAATTGAAGCATTTGTGAAATCACTTATATCTTGCCCGGCCATCGTATTCTATTTTTTTATAGAATAGTAGGTTTATGAGAAGCAATTATAATTCTATCGAGAACACGAACCTAACGTGACTAATATTCATATTTACAGGAAATCGACGGCATCGCCACTTACGTGCTGAAACAGGGTTCAGACCACGCGCAACTAAGCGAGGAACTATGGAGGTTCTTCACAGACATCTACGGAGGGGGTCCCGACGTGAGATTGAGGGCTCCCCCCCGCCGCGCCGCCCCTTCCCCCTCCACCGACCACCAACCCACCCCTCGCATCTCACAATCCGACAGAGAAGACTACTGCGCCAAATCCACCTCAGACACAAACATACCACACACAATCCACGGCACCTTACAAAAGAACCAGTCTTTACAAAACATCAACAGAAGATATTTCAAATATGACTCAGATGATGATATTCCATACAATTTCAATTATAAACCTGAGTCTAATGGGAATTATCAAGATGATGATGGCAATAGGATGGAAAATGGAGTCGACAGTTCTGATCATGACGCGAACGACAATCCTTACCTAAAAACTGTGGAAAACGAGGAATTGCCAGACGTCGATAGCATATCGCTCAAAGGCAAATCGACAAAACCCGGCAAAGTGAGAAAGGCTAAACGACGGACAGTAAAATGATTCTTTCTCGCTTTCCAATTCGTCCATAGGCTGAGACTGAAGGTCGCCCGTGACGGCCGCTGAACATTCCGCTATCGGTGATTGGTGAATTGTGCATTTACGAGTTCTGTTGAACCTAAAGCCCTTGAGGACTTTAATATGATATTTTTCTAAATAAATTAAGATGAAACATGTCTAATATATTCAAAATCTGCGGCCTCCGCGCGAGGGTGTTAGTATTTTTAGTACAATTTTAATTTAGTTCAAATTCAGTCTAGTAAATGTTATGTAACTTGCATAAAAGGGTTTCTGGCTGATTATATAAAAGTAAATATTATTGTGAAAAATGTTTTACTTCTAACTACCGAGTTTACAACGATATGACGCTCTTAATATATTTTAGTTATATGTGCAATATTTATGGACACAAATTCTTGACCAAGGGAATTATTTAATAGATACTTCATAAAAATTATATTCTTATCCCATACTTCTTTAGGAAAACTGTGTTCATTATTTGTAATTTAGTTACAAAATATGCAGAAAATGGAAGTGACAGGAGCTGTCAATATCATCCACATTGTTTTTCTTTTAATAAGAAATCATCATTTGGAACACAGCGAAAACTTGTAATTAGGTATCCATATTTTAAAAATATGACTTTTTGATCAAATTAATGAACACGTAAGAATACTTTTTCTATAGTCAGTCGAAACCCGCAATTTAAAAAATGTCAATACTTGAATAATCTAATCAAAATGTTGTAAATTTATATACAATAAGAAATGTATATCTTGTAAAATTAATATAAAAGTATACCACAACTGTCTGTGTATAGTGAAATTTCATGTATTTAGTTATATTTCTGACTGCATTTCATTTGTTTACTGTTTACCATGTGGATTAGGTATTTATTTTGTTGTTTCTGGTTCTAAGTCTATGTTATTTGTTAAATAATCAGCAATAAATATATTTCACCTATATTGGCTGTACACAATGATTTTTATTCCTTTGTTCTATTTGGAGAGGCATATTCTCACAGGCATCACAGAATTTTACTCAAATATCCTTTACAATGCACTGATCGTAGGCAGGCGTCCATTAGCCATCATTTCATCATCATCATCATTTCAGCCATTCGAAGTCCACTGCTGAACATAGGCCTCCCCAATTGCTTTCCACGTAGATCGATTCTTTGCCGCCTGCATCCACCGGCTCCCCGCCGCCCTGACCAGATCGTCGGTCCATCGCGTTCGGGGCCGCCCTCTACTACGTTTGCTGATTCGTGGTCGCCATTCAAGAACCTTAACGCCCCATCGGTCGTCGGTTCTTCGAGCTATGTGCCCCGCCCATTGCCACTTCAGCCTGCAAACGCGCTTCGCTATGTCGGTCACTCTGGTTCTCCTACGGATTTCCTCATTTCTGATTCTATCACGTAGGGACACTCCGAGCATAGCTCTCTCCATTGCACGCTGAGCGACTTTGAGCTTCCTTATGAGGCCCATAGTCAGGCACCACGTCTCAGTCCCATACGTCATCGCTGGCAACACACACTGGTCGAAGACTTTCGTCTTGAGACACTGAGGTACTTTGGACGAGAAGATTTTGCGTAGTTTCCCGAACGCAGCCCAACCGAGCTGGATTCGACGATTGACCTCTTTCTCGAAGTTGGACTTACCTAATTGGACTTTTTGTCCCAGGTATACGTACTCGTCGACAACTTCGAGGGCCGAGCTTCCCACTATTACTGGGGTAGGCACAACATGGATATTTGACATGATTTTGGTCTTATCCATGTTCATTTTAAGACCTACCCTTCGGGAAGCTCTGTCGAGGTCTCCGAGCATTGTGCCCAGATCCACAAGCGACTCCGCTATGACCACTATGTCGTCGGCAAATCGAAGGTGAGTCATATACTCGCCATTAATGTTGATGCCGTAGTTTTCCCAGTCCAGTAGCTTGAAAACATCCTCCAGAGCAGCAGTGAACAGTTTCGGTGAAATGACATCACCCTGTCTCACGCCTTTCTGCAAGAGGATAGGATTCGTGCACTGGTCCAGTACTCGTACGGACATGGTGGCGTTTCTGTATAAACTCCTCAGAACTTCGATATACCGATGATCAATGCGGCATCGCTGCAGGGACTGAAACACTGCCCAGCTCTCGATCGAATCAAAGGCTTTCTCATAGTCCACAAACGCTAAGCAAAGTGGCTGGTTATACTCCTCGGCTAGCCATCATTTACCATCAGGTAATGATCATGTCTTATTTTAAAATCAACCAATCCCAACGCAATGCTGACACAGGTGTCCACTACTGTACAAAAGAATCTTCTGCAGACCCCTTCCACTTAAAAAACCAATAATTAGGCATTATTTCTACCAATATATTAGACCTGGGTGATGAAGGAAAAAACCAATGAAATTTTAAAGCTGTTCTAAATCGAATAGGAGATAACTTAGTACAAAACAAAGATGTTCAAAATATTTATTACTCAATACCACATAAGCCAGGTACAACGTTTACAATTTATTATTATTACAATTTTAAATTGGTACACTAGCTCGCTTCGCAGTACTGTATCTGACTGATTTACATTGCTTTTTGATGGGTATTTTAGAATCGGATTAAGAAGGCGAAGCGATATAAAAAATACTATGCACTTAATATATTTAGCATTAAAATGAGTTAATATACAATTGACACAGTTCTTTTAAAAGAAGTGTTTCTAGTACGATTTGTCGAGGCTCAAACTTATGGTTACTTTGTTTATCAAAGATTTAATAACTGGGTACGTTCTTAGCAGACCGTATCAAAATTTTAGATGTAAATATGGAATTTAAATAGTTACCAAAATACATCAAATCTAAATCAATAGACTGGGTAGGTTAATATTATGTGGTGGGGACTGCTTCACGTCGGTGTATAAACACCCTGTATACATGTGTCAAAAGAAGAATTGTTGTAGGATATACAAGGTTAATGATATTATCAACTTACATGAGATAAACAGTTAACTCTTTAACAGAAAAGAGTACGTGACCACCGTAAATTAAAATAAAATTTCAACCAATTTTCCAATGTTTAAAGGTCAAAATTAAAACACATTTTTCTTACTAAAGTTTAGGGTAAAAATTGCATCTAAATCCGATTCTAACATCCCTAGAAAAATGACACATGTCAACATTCAAATTAAATTATCATTAATTTAAAAGACATAACAAAAATAGATCTTTCGTATTAAAAATATCATAGATATCTAAAAATAGTTTACATTACAATTCAACGTACTACAATTTTTTAAGGCCCCTAAGTTATGTACCAATATTACGTATATCTATTGATCAGAGTCACATTTTTGCTACAAATAAAAAAAAACATATTATCAATTAGTATTTTATACATAATTATTTCTTGCTCTTAAGTATACAAAATTCGATAACGGTCAACATTAACAAAGCTACTTTTTTCTTTAAATGTAACAAAAATACTACAATCAGGAGCAATAAAAGTGGAGTTAGCATATTTTCTAAAACTAGAAACATACTTTCTTTTTTATAAAAAAGAGATTTGGAAAGAATGGTTATTTCATTTCATTGCTCGCGAGTGTAGTTATTTTAATAATATAAAACTGAAGGTAGTTTGGAAAAAAAGAGATTATTTTAAAAATACACTAGATCTACGCAAACTTTTCAAAAATTTCGTTGATGTTGAATTTTTACACAAATAAAATAATATTCGAAACCTTACGTACTGTACTGTAAACAAATAATAAAAAATAACATTATTTGGTATTACATAACATAGTTGTAATTACAAAATAAATAGTAAATAACGAGTCAAACTCTCACAAAATAATAAACCTATAGAATTGAAAAAAAAAACTGGGGGTGTACTTATTGACATTATTAATTTATACATAAATATTTTTCCCCGAAAACAAAAAAGGTAAAATGCGAACACTATGTGTTACCAAACAAACGTAGAAACCTATTTATTGTCCTTTGACATGTGTAAACTAACAGTTAGATAAATAAATGCAATGCTCTTCAATATGCATCACATATTCAAGACATAAAACACAACAGAAAATACTTTTCATAAAATAATATAATATAAAAACTTCGAGTGTTATTTCTTTTATAACGCCTTTGCGAATCTTTAATATCACGTCTATTTTTCTTAAAGTATTCTTAATCATCAACGTTGTTTGTAAATTAGCTGATATATATAGCTGATTATATGATATCTATTATAGGCAGGAAAATATAGAATTTCAATTATCTGGTGGCTTGAAGATTGGTCTGGAAAAACCCCTATCAGATTTTTTTATAAATTACTTGTTACACTCTTATGTCTGCATAGATTAAACTTTACACGTAATAGAATTTGGATTCACAACGACATTACGAAAGATAAGCAGCAGAAAAATGCACATTCCTTTTACATTAACATTATATAAATTACCCATAGATATCGGGTAGCTTATATCTTTAGGTGGTCTGTAAGTGTTTTTGATATTTTCTATACTACTGTGTTAAGGCAACTTATAAGGCGAGTCTCACACGACATAGTGGCGTCAGATTCGTTATTTTACAGAATTATGGTAAGTCAATATCGCAAGTACGGAGCGTAGAGGTTAGGAGAAGTAGATACTTCTTCGTACCTCTATATACTTGTGTATACGAAAGTAATAGGGTGGGTCTATAGTAGCAGCCGAAGCCTGCACCTACTTAGTATATTTACTTTACAACTGATATAAAAGATAACATTTCAAACTTTCTTGCTACTCTAGCGCCATTTCGAAAGGATTCGGAAACTGGTATTTACAGCTTACAGCTGGACACTTGCAGTTTCTGTAAGTGATAGTTCTACACACTATAACAGCAATGCGACAACCTCTCAACCATTATACTGCGACATCGCATTGTATGTCAAATTACACGCGACAAGTCACTCTAACGCATGTTTATATGTAATGAGGTGTTGAAAAGGTTATAATTGATGCACTACTATTTATGTCAAAACTATGCCGCATCACAGCGTTTTGACGGAAAGAAGCACTGACGCATCGTGTGAGATTGGCTTTAGTAGTAAATATGCCATGAGATTACAATACTCATCGACTTTTATATTAAACTTGTACGTATCACATTCCTGAGTAAAGAGAGTTATCGATCGCGATCGGCCATAGCTTCCCGTCACCAGTGGTCAATTATACAGCGAAAGGCTTTGTTAGGGCTTCTACATACTAACAACACGAAATCGTAACATGGAAATCGGTCTACAAAGAAAAATATTCTTTTTCTTTTAAAAAAAACTTTGAAGAACTATATATTTGAGTACAGATGTCGTCGATCATGTCTGGTATCGGAAAACCGTCCATCGCATGAAGTGTAGGACACGGAACGGCAGTAAAAAGGTCTAATATGAATACACAACAGTTCAATTATATTGTTAATAAAACTCCTTTAACAAAAACGGTGTTTGATATGTTAACAAGTATTTTAACATCTAAAACAAGGCCTGTTTCACTATGTCTAAGTTAGTTCCCTTACTTTGTCTAACCATAGAATGGTGTATCCCTCTGGGTTGCGGAGGTCAGACGGCATTCGCTCCATGTAGGTAAGCTGACATCCAGTCAAATCTGATTAGACCAGTGAGCAGACCCTGGGCCTTAAGCTTGTCTTGAACAACCAGGATAATGTTAGGATATGACAGTACATACACAACTGTAATTTTAACCGCCGATTATCTCCCTAACCAGACATTGTGAAACAGGTTCATTATTATATCGTTGTATATTTTAGTGTTATTATGATACGAGATGATATTATTAACTGTATATATATATATTTGACAAGATACTGTATACATTTGTACTATTGATTTTCACGGTTATGTCTATTAATAAGTATATATTTAACTTTGTTGTACTTAAATTTATCACTCTGTAACTATATGATAGTAATTATGGGGTGGCTATTGCATGACTAGTGGAAAAGGAATATAAACTGAGACTGTATGGGAAATTGAAGTCGCACAGTTACTTTCATTTAAATTTGTTAACACTATGTGGCGCTAGTGTATTTTGAAGTTGTATAATTAGTTACTTTGGAAAAATCATTTTATTGAATTATCGCAACGATTTTTTAAATATAATTTACTTGGGAGCTTTTTAATTAGTTTTTATTACTTTATGCTGCAGTTTTTAGTGATGCAACACTTAGCAAACCATTCCATTATTTTATATAAGGCGTACAATATCAGTTGAGCGTATATTAAAGAACCAGTTGACACGGAGTTCAACCCTCGCCGATATATACTTCAGTCGTGAGCGCACTTGTAACACAAGCGCTTCCAGCAAGGATATCAAGGCAATTGATAATGTGTATATAACATTATTTATAATGTATAAAAAAAATTGTATTAAATGTATATTTGTTCCCTTTTGGTGTATTTTATTTAAATGATCCTAGTTAAAATGCAAACATTTCAACTTCAACCTAAACTAGCGCCATCTGTATACAGTAATAAAATCTACAGCTGAAAGTGATTCAGCAAACAAGTACGAAGAAGTAGCTACACAACACCTAAATTTAATACGTAGCACCTTAACACAAGTCGCACAATTTTAATGATATTTATATGACGCATTATATTCTATATAATTAATTAAAAAATTATTTCGTACAAAAATATCTTGTTGAATGTGCGTCATTCTGGTTTGTTCTTTAGCTTGCATTAACACTTGTCTATTAGAAACAATTTAAAAAGGAAAAACGAATTTACGAGGCTTCATTTTACTTATAAAGAAAGTAGAAGAATACTTGAATCGCATAACCGCGCCCATAACAATAACTATTGAAATTATTTGGTAGACTCGCATTAATTTTATGAACACAATCAATTTATATATAATAATATGCGAGTTAATATAAATAAAATTAACCATGGTTTAACATCCACTGCGTCTTATAGACCCAGACGGTGCTAAGCCTATTGACTTTCAATAAAGAATCATAGACAAAAAATGCTTTTTTTACGGCAAGCTGTCAATTACTTGCTAAATTGTTTCAAAAAGGTTTTATAAAAATAATATGAAGCACTTGATACAAGCAAATATTATGAAAAAGTTTAGTCCATTCGGCCAAAATACTCTTATTAAATTGTTTATTATTTGCATTGTGCCATCATCACAATCAATCCTAAAATTATATTTAATTATTTTTTTTTACATTTTAACATTTTAAACTTTATTCATTAAGTAATTATAAAAATTCCCAGATCTTTTCTTCTGTAACGTTTGTTATAAAAACGAATGAAAGCTTATTCCAAATGTATCACCTATGGAACATAATATTGTATTTAGAAAAAGCATAATAAAAATATATATTTCAGTTATATATAACTTGAATATCAATAAAGACTTACATGTTTCGAACACAAAATTGATGCATCACCAACTCGGAAGGATATTTATATACCCAACAGGTGTGTATGTGTCCAAATGGTTTCTCATATAGAAAAGTATTTATTACTCTCAATAACCTAATATAGTAATTAAATTTCTAGACATAAGAATAAGTGAATTTGAGGTAGATATTTTTTACAGTCCTATTAACCTATAAGTGATCGGTATTATTTACACATTTTATGTATGAAGCGTTACCATAGGGTGTCATCACTATTAATATTTTTTCTTGCAGTTTTTATATCACTATTAATATGTAGGTACGTATAAAAATATAAACTGTCAAATTATGTGCCTTAAAAATAGAATTAACCCTGAACCTTTATGTGATTTGATTACATAAGGTGTTATTTCTGGTGTAAATATATTATTATAAGTAACATATAAAATTATTATATGAAGTTCTCAGAAAATTATTAAGAAACTGAAAAAAAATTTGATATTGAAATTTAATCAGGATTTTAAATTTTCAAATTCATACATGTTTCAAATATTCAAGTATATTTTGAAAACCATTCTACAAATAAATAAAATATTTTACAAGATTATATTATTGGCATATAAATTTTCTGACAATTACACCATCTATTTAGTTCCAAGATAAGTATTATTAAGAACTTGTGTTATGGATACTAAATATCGGATAAACATACATAAATAGGTACTATTTTTTTCTTGTAAATACATACTTAATATACATAGGAAAACACCCAGACCAGAACAAATATTCAGATTTTTGCACATAAAAGTGTGGGAATCGAACCCACGACCTTAGGAGCGGAGTGCTTGTATACGTCCTACCACGCTAAATCGGTCGTTAATATAAAACAACATTGTAAATATTAAAACTATTGCTAAAAGAAGATATTAAATATCGTGCTAATCTACAAAGATTAAAGGTCGATTGTATTTTAAGGCACACAATAATCAAGCTGAAATATAGTATATTATTAAATGAACCTCTTAGTTCCAAGAAGCCTTAATCACAAAATTACATCATTTGGCTCATGATACTACACAATAGCTAAAATTATTACTTTTTCATGGGATTTAATGAAAGAGTTACTGTTCAAACAATCTTGATTAATAATTATAACTGGAAGTAATTTATTGTTCAACAGATTTGGCACATATTTTTCAATGAATGATATATTTTGAACTGAAATGAACCAAAAATAAGGTCTTAAGCTAAGGAGGTTATTTCACCTCTGAGGTAATATTATTGATATATATTTTTTATTGCATTTTGTTTTCTAGCTTACATAGAGATTTCTGGATATAATTCCAAGCGGAATGGCATTAAAAACTCTACTTAGAATTAGCATATTAACCATTCTAACTCTGTTGTTCTGCAGTCACTTCAATCTAGCATAAGATGGATCAATGGTGACAATTAGCCCTAGCAGAATTCGGAATAACAACTAATAGACAATAGTATGCTCTCAAGTGTAATATCGCGAAAAAGCAGTAAGCATCTCTAAAACATATTATAATAGCCTACTGCTTTTAAGAGCTATACTTCCTAAATGAATTCTGCTCACTATGATCCCACAAACAGAAATTTACCAAACCGAGTATTCCCAAGACATGAACTAAGCACAGAGTTGGTCCCTTTATACTCTATAAATTTCATACATGTATGCTATAAATTAACAATTTACAATTCCGAAAGTACATACACGACTAGATAACATATTCATGTAGAATTCGGAAACATTTTGGTATACCTGAGACATACAAATATACAATTTGGCAATATAAACCGAGGGCACTGGCCCCCTAGCTTCCATACATTACGAGGTCATAAAGTCCAACCAACTAAAATTGTATTACTAGTACTTTAGACTATTTACAACTTAGACCAACCTTACCTAATGAGGTAGCTCAGTGTGCTATTCACAATGCTAAATGCAGGAATCTTGCCGGGGCGGGCTAGTGCGGCGGCGGAGGGGGCGGCGGGGGTTTGGGGCTCTGCGCCGTTTGGAAGGCCTGTGTGAACGCTGGCAGTCGCTGTTGCCTCCCTTCTTCCCCTGTATATGTTGGCTCAGTCTCTTCTAGGAGCCCAAGCATTTGACTTGATAAACCAGAGGGCCCTTCTCCGGGATCTATCAGTAGAGATTGCACACTCCCAGGATGTAATAAATGCGTCTCAGATAGAGGCTGCGTCGTCATGTACGGCAAGTCAGATGGCGCCTGAGGGTAAGGAGGTACCATGTACACCACAGGGTAATTTACAGGCAGCAGCTCACATGATGGAGACCGTGGCTCCTCTATTTTTATATCCAGAGGATCTTCTAATTTGATTTCTAAAGGTTCTACTTTTATATCAAGGTCTGGTGGAATTTCTACAATTATATCAGAGGAGGGAACTCGAGTTGGCCCCTCTGAGGTGCTTTCTTCAGGTGACCCTGGATTCCAAATAGAGAAATCTGTATCTTCTATTTGAAATTCTGTAGTATATGTTTCCTCATAAGAAGCTGCCTCTGGAGCCACATCACTTGATGTGCCCACAGCAGCTGACCTCCAAGACTTATCGGGATGAGCATTTTTAACATGTCGCACCAGATGATCTTTCCTTCCAAACTTTTGTGGGCAATATGGGCATAAAAAATCACGTCTCCCTGTGTGAACCACTAGATGACGCCTCACATCTTTTGCTGTGAAAAACTTTCGTTCACAGAAATCGCAAGTGAACTTTTTGTCAGTCTCATTTTTCACAGTACGACTTCCTGTATGAACTTTAAGGTGATAAATGATATCTTGACGTGTGCTAAAAATCTCATCACAAATCTTGCATTGCAAATTACCTTCTTCAGCAGAATGGAGTGCTGCATGTTTACGATAGCTTAATAAAGATGTGTATGATTTTCTACAATTTGGTTTATCACATGTATAAAACTTTTTAACAGGATTATGAACTCTAACATGATTGGTGAGGTGATCTTTACGATTAAAAGTTTTGCCACAAACATTACAAGCGAACGCCCTGGCTTCACTGTGGATCAAACTATGGCGTACAAGTTTAAATTTAGAATTAAACCTTTTGTCACAGAGCTCACACGAAAATGGCAGTTCCCCAGTATGGGAAAGTACGTGCTGACTGAGTTTCCCAGGACTGGAGAAGCGCTTCTCGCAGGTGGTACATACATGGCGCTTGTTTCGGTCATGTCTAGTTCTCCGCTGAGGAGGGGGGTCAGGAGCGGTACCCGGGGAGGCAGGGTCGTCTTCCTTGAACCGGCGAGGCAGGGTGGGCACGCGTCGCGCGGCCTTCACCGTGCGGAAGCACTGCTTGATGCCACCGCTGGGACCGGCCGCGCCGAGAGCGACGAACTGCAGCTTGGTGGGCAGCTGCGAGGCGTGCGGCGCTAGGAACGTTTTCTGCGGGGCGGGCGTGCGTTCCCCGCTCGGCTCCTCCCCGGAGCCGCCCTCCTCGCCTGCTCTAGGGTTCGGTGGCGGACTGGCCATCTCGCGCTCATTTTTAACGTCCTTACCCTATATCGCTTCTCGTGTAGCACGCGTCGTGGTCTCCGAGGCTCTGCAGTGGCGCTGGTTAGTCGTGATGGCAGAAAACATTTCTGTCACATTGACGGTCTGGAAGCCCTTTTTCGTATTCGTGTCACATGTTTTTCGCGGAATTTCTGGGAATCACGATCATTTCGCACTGGATAATAGATCAAACCAGCTTTTGTGCGCTTTTATTCGATTGCAATAGGTGCAGAAATTATGAAAAACGATGAATAATGGACTTTTTTCAAAGAAATACGTAGCGCTTGACATCGAAATGTTCAAATGTCAAAATAATGAAATGAATGAAGGAAGCCAAAACTCTAATCCAAAAGCCATGTCAAAATGAAAAAAGTACGCCGAATCGTCGTTGAATTAAATCGCATCATTTGAACAGCTGTACTGTTAGTAATAAGTTGTGCACCTATTTTGAAATGTAATATGAATAAAACTATACTAAACATAATTTTTTGATAAGGTGGTATTATGAATAAAAAATATTTTAAATGTAATTTGGTATGGTGTCTAGATTTAATTACAGATTGAATAATACGTCGTAGTAGTTGATAGTTCGATTGTAATGGTAATTATGAAACAAACTGTCAAGCTCAGATTTATAACCTACATTTAGAATTTGCCTGATCAAATTATCATTCTTAGTAAAATTTTGTTTTTTAAATAGTAATAGCTTAAAATCAGTGCACCGCTTTAATTTTTTGAAGGTAATGTAACGTTATTACTCATATTTCGTAACGTAATTTCATCCAGTACATGTTTCGTAAAAATGCTTGTAATGTTCAAAGGTTTGTTTTTGTCCATGTTAATCTATTTTAGTGATTTAACATCTTAAGTAACTAGAAATATTTTTCTTACAATAGCAAGTACTATTCTCATTTAGCATAGTAAATGATTATTAGAATTATAATAATAATAGAATCGTATTAGTTGGAGCAATACCTTCAACAGCATAATCGCAATACGAAATTGTAATGAAATGTCCAATGTAAAATAATCATCTCTATTAAATCTAGGACAGGCACCCGTTTGTTACTTTACTTGTGTATAAGCAAGGTATTAGCTGTTATATAGATATTCTCAGGGACATCATATTTAATCTGGAATATAGGAGGTACTTGAAATAAGAAATTTTTAGGACATCAATAAATAGTTATTAGACTGACTCTAAGGTGTCCCCTTTGACATTGGGAATGTTTCATAGTTTTATGGGGACCCTAAGAAGAGTCAATAAACCACTTGTTTATACTTGAGGATTTTATGAAACAAAAGAACTATTGTGAAGGCAGAGTATACATTAAAAGTATTTTAAGATAATCTTAATACTACTAGCTGATTATTTCTCAATTACTTATAAGTGGCATGGCAGCTAATATTTAAGGGTTTAACAAATAAATTTGGAATCATTCCCATTCCTGTATGACTTGAAATAGCATAATACTAATTGAAACTTTAGTATTGCTATACCTTCTCCCCTAGCATACACTTCAACTCCTTATATAGTTTTGTAGCCTTTTCCTGTTTACAGTAATGTTAACAAGAGTAGCATAGTATAAAAAAATTGTTTGCAAATAATTTTATTAATTATTTATTTATTTAGCATAATATCAATTGCGCTTAACAAAAGATAACATTTATTTTGTAACAAAATTTACAATTAAGACATCATCATCACCTCAGCCCATTAACGTCCCACTACTGAGCATGAGCCTCCTCTCACATACCAAGCTGTGTGGGTATTGGGTCTTACTCCACCACGCTGACCCTGTGCAGATTGACGGAGGCAGGTGTATGGCGTCCAGCTGTTAGAATTTTTCAAGCGGCCCATTATTAGGCCTCTAACATGACCAACGGCTTAACGTGCCTTCCGAAGCACGGAACCGCTCGATATCAAATGCCACACAAACGGTCACCCATCCAAGGACTGACCTCTGTAAACTCTGCTGTACTTCGGTTATCGCTTCTGAGCACCGCAGAGCTATGAGCGCTTCCGAACTAAGTACTTACACTTATTTGTTGACTATTCTAATTGTTGTCTTTGAAGGTAAAAGTCATCTTTTTGGCATAGGCCTTCCCCGTTTTCCTCCACATTTGTCTATCCCTGGCTACCTGTATCCAGTATGGTTCGACTTTTGAAGTAAGATATCATGATTGAAATAAATATTTGTTACCATCCTCTAAGTACATCCTACTTATATTCACATTAAGGTTAGAGTGCAACATAATGAAGGTGATACCTAACCATTCCCAATTTATGCTGTAATGCCTTTAAGTAAAGCTGCACTTAAAGTCCAATTATGTTTTGTAATTTAAATTAGGGTGTGGCATTAGCCTAGAAAAGTTTTGCTCCCTCATGTTATGGAAAGTCGTAAGGGTTGACGAAGAAAAATTCTTCCAGATGACGGGCACCAACCCGCCTGTCTGGTGGTTATGGGCAAATACCCCTAATATAATGTATTAGGGAGGTTTTATGTGGCTGTATTAAAAGTAAGATTAATGCAGTAGAGGTGAGCACTCAGAAGTATTCTAGGTGTGAAATTGAGTAATAGGATTAGGTGATAAGGGCCGAAGCTGGTGTTACAGAAAATATAGTGATAAGAATTGAGAAAGGTATGCTTAGATGGTTTGGTCATGTTGAGAGGATGAATGAAAGTAGACTAACGAAAGTGATAACAAAATTGAAGACCACGTCCATAACCAAATCCAGAAAATTTTGGAGAAAAGGCAGGTCAAAATTACCCTAAACCGACGGGTGTGTATGAGAAGGTTAATGAGTGTAAATGAAGCTAAAAGTGAGTGCCATGATCGTAGCAAGTGGAAAGATGGGATCTCTGCCGGGAAAGAGGCATGTCATTATATATGTAATGATCATTGAAATAGAATTCCTGTTGTCTCTAAATAAATACCCTTAGGCATCACACACTCTATAACGCCAAAACTTAGCAGAGCTTGTAGCTAGAAAACATATTTCCATACATACCTTTTTTGTAAATAATAATAATAATAAATTAATAATGTAAGTTCATATATATTGATTGTTAAAAAAATTATAATCATTCTATGAACTTCTCATCGTCTTGTTAAACTGATATTGGTACGTAATAAATTGTTTTCAGTCAGTATGTCAGACCCGATTGTTGCATCAGCCCCTGCTTCTGCAGCCCCTTCAGCTACCAGTGTTGCTGAGGAACAGCGCTCTGGTAGCATCACAGGCTCAGGTTTGAAACCTTTACATATTATTTTAATTACAATATTAAATTTTATTGGTGATTTGTTGTTAGATATTAGAATAAGAAAGAAAACAGAAAAAAAAATTTAATTTTTATAAGATTTCATCCAAATAACACAAGCATTTATTCCTTTGACGACCGCTATGGCGTGGAGGTCAGTATACCTGCACTACACTCCAGAGGTCGTGGGTTCGATTCCCACACAGGACAAACATTTGTGTGCATGAACATGAATATTTGTGCTGGTCTGGGTGTTTTCTTGTGTATATTAAGTACGTATTTAGAAAAGAAAAGGTATTTAAGTATGTTTAACGTTCTTTAGTATCCATAACACAAGTTCTTAGTGATACTTATCTTGGAACTTAATAATTGGTGTGATTGTAAGAGAATATTTAGTTATAAAAATTCCTGCCTGAATATTAATTGCTTCAGTGAATTTAATAAATGAATCTGATTTTGTTTTATACTGGTTTCTTCATAATGTACATCATCGATAATTAACACCTTTGTTGGGAGGAGGGGTGTACTCCTCACATGGTTATATATGCTATATATGGTGGTATTATATGCTATGTGTGAAAAGATCCTCACCGAATCTGAGAGCTACGTAATCTGACCAGCATTGGGATGTATATATTATCTATATATTAACTATACCTGGGAAATCAGGTCAGAGTCAGTAACAACCTTGCATATATTTCTTCCTCTTGAATCACTATCTTAAATAAACACACGTTCAAAATCAGTTACGTAGCTTAAGATGCAAGCATACACAGCAAAGCAGCTTTGTTTTATACTATGGTGTGATAACCAATGCTTCAATAATTCCGTTAGCGCGATTTAGGATTAACGCATCACTTTTACCGTGTCGCCACACTTTACTTATGTTAAAATAAAAATTAAAAAAACAAGTTCGGATCATTTCAGGGGCAGTCAGCGGCTCAGTGGGCTCTGACGAGAAGGTATACGGAGGTTGTGAGGGTCCTGATGCCATGTACGTGAAGCTGGTGTCATCCGATGGGCACGAGTTCATTGTGAAGAGAGAACATGCTCTCACCTCTGGCACGATCAAGGCTATGTTGAGTGGACCTGGGCAGTTCGCCGAGAATGAGGCTAATGAGGTCAACTTTAGAGAGATACCGTAAGTAGATCTTTAGTCAATAAAATAGTTTTATATGTAAATTGTTAATAAGCTAGTTACCCAAGTGGTTTACGGCTTTTTTACAATTTATCAGTGTTTTTCAAACGAGAGGGCTTACTTTTATTCAACGAAATGGAAACTTCGTTGTACCTTTCTCTTTCGCTCTCTTGTTATATCAATATCGAGTGAAAGGGATGGGTATAACGAAGTTTAGTTTTTCGTTGAATTAGAGCAGGCCCTCAGGAGAGGTTTGTTTCTTGGTAATCAAGAGAGGAAGAGCATTTATTGGTGTGTTTTTGTTGCATTTGTGTATGTCCAAGTGTGTGTACATAAGTATACATCCTGATGTATAGTAAAAGAAAAGATGGCCATTTACGTCCCTCTACTGAGCATGAGCTTCCTCTCACAAATCAAAGTAAAGAGAGGGTATGGGGTCTTACTCATCACGCGTACACAGGTCGGATTGGCACAATGACACCGTTTATTTTTGTGGATGGAAAATCATTTAACCCTCCCGCTGTGGGTGAAGCGGAAGGGTGTGTCAGACTTTTACTGACTAAAATCCTGCTGTTAAAATTATTCGAACCGCCTAGGAAAGTTTGGCTTAATGACTATCAAACATTAAATACCAAGGACTTAAAGTGCCTTCGAAAGGACGGAAGCGCTCGTTATTATATACTAGATAACTACTCATAAAAGAGGAAAGAACTAAAGGATATACTATTGTTATAAAACTATGTGTGTATATGTGTGTAGTATTTATAAGAAAGTAAATAAAAATAAGAGCACTGCTTTGTATACAAATGCATAAAATATAAAAACACAATATATACCGGATATGTATGTATGTTTGTACACAAACATTATTCGAATTGACACTAGTTTTGGGATATAAAATTTTGCTGCGATTCCCGCGTTGGCGCCAAGACGCGTTTTTCTTAGTTGCCTATTCTAGGCTAGCGCCATTATGTCACATCCTAGTTTCAAAGGATGCTGATCATCGCTTGCAGGTGCGATCAACTACCCGCCTCTCTAGCGTGGTGATTGTGGGCAAATACCCCCAAATAGAATGTAATCTATTGGGCAGGTCAATAATCAGCAGTAACTCTATAAGGCCGATATGATAATAAATCAACGCTATACTTGTCAATATCTTATTTAAATAAAAACGCTTTGTTTCAGATCTCACGTCCTACAAAAAGTATGCATGTACTTCACTTACAAGGTGAGGTACACCAATTCATCAACTGAAATACCCGAGTTCCCCATCGCACCTGAGATCGCTCTGGAACTGCTAATGGCTGCTAACTTTTTGGACTGCTAGAGCTTCGATCTGGTCCTAAGAACTCAATAGTAAGCTCGTGACAGAAAATAACTGTCTCTATGGGATTTTTATTTTCGATATCGTGTGCGAGAATAAACAAGATGCAGTTCATTATTTTTGACAGTTATTTTATAGTTTTGTCTATGGCTAATATCTTGGTCTTTCAATGTGGTGGTGATGAGTGATTGAGATTACAAAATAAAACTTTTTTTTTTGGGTTTTAGATTTTTTTTGTATGTATTTTTGAAAATAACATTCTCTAATATAAACATACAAAATGTGCAATAATACTTATCGGCTCATAAAAAGGTAGGGAAAGAGGCAGAACAGTTCGCTGAACAGTTTCGTCCAACCAGGAAAATCGCGTGGTGGAAATTACTGTTATCCGCAGTATATGCATTATATAATAGAATAATTATTAACAATATAGAGAGAAGTAGTAAAAACATATAAGTTTGTTTTTACTTATATTAAAAAACTTCCCAGCATACTGGAAGGTCAACTGAAGGTTGTCTGGACTGACAAGGATTTATTAAAAGTATATTTGTGCGTTCTTCCAGAGTACTTATACATTGACGCCTGTTTCCCCGAAGGGGTAGGCAGAGGCATATTATACGCCCACACTTCGCCAATTATATATATGGTTCCACGTAATAGGTGGCGAGCCTATTGCCGCTTACCGGAAACAGTTATGTTCGCCAGAGCCTCGGCAGGTGCATCTCTTTCAGGTGAGTTGGTTTGGACTCCTTAGGTCTTGTTAGGATCCCTATACACTTATATGTACGTGACTAAAGATAGATAAAAGAACTACTAATTATTTTTTTGCTTTGCGCCTTTATGACACTTTGTATACGCGAATTAGGACTGCATATACTGCTAACCATCAGGCAGTATGTGGTCACTTGTTTTAAGTCATTTAAAAAAAGTATTTCTGTATTAAATTCAATTTAATTTTGTTTCTTCTCAAATGCTCATTTCTACCACAAAATATATTTAAGGTACCCTATAAATATGCTAGGGTAATTTTATGTAAATATTAAGCCAGATACTAAAATACGTTCAATCAATTTAGTACTGAAATGTTTATAATGGCGTTCTGTTTTTTGTATTTACTGGGCTTGCAATGTGTTTGAATGTATACTTGAAATGAATTAACTGCCCTAAAGTTGCTCTGTGTCGCTGCGCAGTAGAGGAAGGGTAGAGAAAATGACGCCGAGTTTAGGCGTCATGGCGACTGCGTGAACCTGCATCACTTGCTTGCGTTTCAACCGAAGTGCGGCAGGGGGGGGGGCGTAACTATAGCAACGCGGCGACTCCGCGTATACGTTCAGTCCACATATATAGAATATACAAAAGATAACGCAAGTATCACGATATGTATTGAAATCAAGCGTGCCGACTTCTTAACACCTACTATGACGTCACTGCCCATATTTAGTGACGGGGAATCCAAACTGAAATATCTATACTAAAAATATATATTTTATATGCGAAGTCGTTCATATTATAAGTGTTTAAAAAACAATAACAAACGCGCGCGGACTGTAAGTAGCGGTGGCCAAAGGGGTTCGCAGACGCGAATCACATGCATTTGCGTTAACTATTGTATATATGTGTGATTTATTCACTTTCTTTATTTTTTACGTTTGTACCTGCGCAGGCAACCGCTACCTGCGCAGGCAACCGCCATTTTTGTTAAACCTGTGTACAGTGCGACAAACTTATCTGACCCGGTGGCCAAATTTGGAACTAAGTGTGAAACGGTGGAAATTTCTTATAAGCAGCAATACTAAATACGACAACAGAGAAACCGTCACCGGTTCAGATCAGTTTGTTGATACTTGACATTGGCAAAATTGTCCTAAATACACCCACGTAACAGGAATTAACCGCGTCGAATCTCTTAAGGTCTCAATAGAGCCACTACTAATAGTTATTTTGACTCTTTTCAGAAAATCTGTACAATCATTTGGATTTATAATAGGAATATTTTTTGTAAAATATCTATCATACATCTGGCGATTACTAACACTGAGTCTACGGAAACATCTCTAAAACTACAAACCTATGTTCTCTGGAGATAAAACTATGTTCGGTCAGACCCGTTTTGTATTTAATTTGATGTTCTGTAGAATATATTTGAATATATATCTGAATATAAAATGTATTTATCAACACTGGTCTAGTTGCCAATAGCTTATAGTTAATCTTAAAGCAATCAATTTATTGCTTATTATTTCTATAACTTATTCTCAAAATGAGTTATTCAAACATTCTAATTGATAATTTCCAAGCATCTTAAAAAAATGTTGGTACTTTAAAGTTAGTATATACTAACTCATTTATTTACTTAAAAATCCTACTTGTCGTGCATAAGCATTCAAGCTATGATAAATTTATCGTTTTTGTATTCAGGCATAACTTATTTTAATTTCCAAGCATATACTTGGAAGTTAGTGTATACAAAATTATTTATACATAAAAGACTACTTATCTTGCATCATTAAAGCTATGCGGAACTCTATGCTATACAAGTCATAAACAATATGCAGTCCCGAACATACTCTTTAGATATAGTCTTGACAGTTTTAGGCATAGTCATGTGTTTTACTAATTAAATGGTATTTTTTCGCATACATAGACTAATTAAATAATTTATTTCATACGTTTCACAGCAAATATGCAAATTTTGCTTTGTATTTTGTTAATAAACCAAATTGAATTTGTAATTTTTGTTTGTTTTACTTAAGTACATAATCCTAACCAGGCGAACATAATCACATTATAAAAAGTATTTAAGAACTAAAAGTACAAAGGTGGACTTATCTCTAGAAGAGATCTCTACGAGCCAACCCTAGCAGTTGTAAATTAATAAATTTTAGTTTTATTCTCACCATAGACAACATTTTACAACAAATTTTTATTGAGGTACGAAGGAGGTAGGTAGTAAAAATCTTATATAAAATACTTAATCTTATACAAAATATATATAAAATACAGTGAAATGGAAACGACAGAGAGGACTAGGGCGGGTTAACACCTGAATTAGGAATATCCTTTGTCTCAGAAAAAAGGAACTACAAAATATTAAGAATATAAGAAAAAAAAAAGAATTAATGAGTACTAACTAAAAGTAATAACAACTAAGTTTAATGATTCCTTAGTTTACTTTGAACGACATAACTGATTAGTCCTAGATTATTGTAGGATAGCAATAAATAAAATAAATATTCTCTTACAATCACACCAATTATTTAGTAAGAACTTGTGTTATGGATACTACAGAACGGATAAACATACTTGAAATATCTTTTTTTTTTGTAAATAAATAAAATAAAATAAATAAAAAATCATTTATTGCTTTAAAGGATTACATTAACATGAAAAAATATAAAATTAAAAATATTCATAATCCTAAAAGCAACTGGAGTAAGCTCAGCTTATGCTGCACAGAGTAGGCTACTCTACGCAGCGCTGGTTTTCAGCCCCCCCGTTTCATTAGGTTCGCAACATAGTAGTAAACACGTAGAAAAACAGGAATTACAAGTTAACACTTCAGCAAAAACGAAAAGTAAACACGCCAAAATTAAACTGCAAATAAAAACAAAAACAAACCACAGAATAGAAACAAAAATAAGGATAATAATAATAAATTTCACTTTTCTTAATTTAACAAACAATGATATAAAAATTTAGGTGAGTATATGCATGTGTGTGTGTACGTGTGTGTGTGTGTGTGTGTGCGTGCGTGTGTGTGTGTCTGTGTCTGTGTGCGTGCGTGCGTGTGTGTGTGTGTGTGCGCGTGTTTGTAAGTGTGTGAGAGATTTCTTAAGATGAGGTATTAAATTATATTAGACATGTAGGATTATTGTAGTTTTAAAAATAGTTTTTTATTTTGAGTTCCTTTACATAGGAGAACATTACGTTCTCAGCAGCAACTTGCCGATTGATTAAGGCGGATTTGTAACGAGTCTTGAACAAATGTGAGCTTATATTCTCTCTTAGTGGAGGTGGGAGATCGTTCCATATACTGGCTGCTAAGAACTTGAAACATCCTCTGTAACGTACTGATTTATGAGACGGTATTTTAAGGGTTTTTTTAGTAGCTGAGCGAGCATTCCCTGTCATATTAGAGTTCGACCAATTTAGCTTCTCAAACAAATACAGGGGATTTTTACTGTAAATCACCTTTTGAAGGGTGCATGCGAACTGCAATTCTCTTCTAGCTTTCATGTTAAGAATGCCGCGTCGGTTTAAATAGGGAGTTATATGTTCTCTTTTAGACACTCCGAACGAATATCTAATGCAAGCGTTTTGCACACGTTGTATTGCGCGCTCCGTGTGCTGATTCAGTCTGGGACCATATGTTGAGCTACAGTAGTTGAAGTGGCTTAGTACAAGAGATTCTGTTAAAAGATGACGGAGTTCACTATTGACGTATGGTCTTATTTTGTACAGGGTTTTGAGTTTGAAAAAAGCTGTTTTTATTTTATTGTTTATGTGTTGTATATATTTCTGTTCACCGTCAATGATAAGTCCCAGATTTCGGGCCGATTTGACTTCCTCAACTACAACATTATCTATTTTGATTTTCTCTTCACAATCCAAGACAGATTCGATTTGTTTTTTTGTACCAAGTACTAACATTTGTGATTTGAGCGGATTTTTATTTAAACAGTTTTGCTTTGACCAATTATTTACATTACTTAAA
Organism: Musotima nitidalis; assembly: GCA_949126915.1. NCBI lineage: Eukaryota > Metazoa > Arthropoda > Insecta > Lepidoptera > Crambidae > Musotima > Musotima nitidalis. The sequence goes on from OX421435.1 coordinate 6,444,103, forward strand.
TCTGCATTTATTTTATTAACGGCTTCTTTAACATTTATGCCAGGAAATGAGAAGTAAAGTTGAGTATCATCTGCATACAGATGGTGTCTACAGGTTTGAATATATGAGGGTAAATCAGCAGTGAAAATTGTAAAGAGAATAGGACTCAGCAAGGAACCCTGTGGGACGCCTCGCTGCACAGAAAGAGGAGAGGAGTAATTTTTATGTCCGTCTATACCGTCAATGACAACCGTTTGTTCCCTATTTGTAAGAAATGATTCGAACCATTTACAAGCATCTCTTGAAAATCCGCAGTGTTCAAGTTTATTTAAGAGAAGTTCCGGGAGTACGCAATCAAAAGCTCTGGAATAATCTAGCAAGACTAAGATACTCGACAAACCAGCATCAGAGGCCTCTGTTAGGTCATCCGTTATGTGCAATAGAGCTGTTTCAGTACCATGACTTCTACGAAATCCTGATTGGTACATAGGTATTATATTATAAGTATCTAGATATGACATGATTTGATTAAGTACTATTTTCTCCAAAACTTTAGACAGCACCGGCAAGATAGAAATAGGTCTTAAATCTTTTAATTCCTTTACTGGAGTTTTCTTAGGGATAGGAGTTACTAGAGCACTCTTCCAGCTTGTTGGAAAGGTGCTTGTACAAATAGATTTATTAACTATACTGGTTATAGAAGAAATAGTTGCGTCTAAGGTTAGGTTAATCATATCTATATTCAAAAAGTCGTGACCCGAAGCTTTAGTATTAATGTTTTTAATTATTTTCCTAACTTCCTCTTCCGATACTGGTCTAAGTTTAAAATTTTGATTTGTTTCCATATAATTGTTCTTTTTTACTTGTTTTATTTCAGATTCATTAACTGGAGGTAAGTTTAAAAAGTGTGAGTTGATTTTATCCGGGTTACAAAGGTACATAGGAATCGATCTTTCGCGGTTGTTATTAATCATAGTGGTACTTTTTATGTTTTTCCAGAGTAAAGCCGGTTTATTAATATTATTATTTATGGAATGTTTGAAGAAAGCCTTTTTTTCTCTTTCTCTAGTAGCTGTAACAAAGTTCCTGAGGTCACGGTAATATCTTTTTGAGCCATCAGTTTTAGTTGAAAATGCTTGAATTGCCGCTTCCTCTCGTAATTGTATCATAAACTTAACCATATCAGTAATCCATGGTTTAGGTTTATCTTTTACTATAGTTTTTTTTATCGGTGCATGTACGTTAAATAATTTAGTCATATAACTGTTAAATATTTCAACCATTTCATTAACATCATCTAAGTGCCTGATATTGTGCCAGGGGATCGAGTGTAGGTCAGTTTGAAATAAGTTAAAGTCTATGTCACGTAAGAATCTTTTGTATTTGAATATTTTGGGAAATTTGGGCTTTTTAATGTCAAAATGTACTATAACCATAGCATGGTCGCTCAAGTCATAATTGTGAAATACCTCAACTCCTTCAGATTTCGATGGAGAATCAGTTAGAGCGATGTCAATTAAGGATTCAGAATTATCAGAGACTCGAGTTGGCACTTGAACTAGTTGGTGTAACTTATGCTGGTAACAAAATGATATAAACTCTTTAGTTTGTGGCAATTCCTCATTTAATAAGTTAACGTTTAGATCACCAAATAAGCAAATGTACGTATTTTGACCCATGAGGTTGACTGAATCGCTAAGGGCGTCCAATGCGTCCCGAACACTGACACTTTCAGGTCTGTAGGCCGTGCCGAGAGCCATTGTAGCGCCCGGTAGTTGAACTTGTAACCACAGTTGCTCTAAGTTGGCCTGTGGGTGGCGTTTGACCCGGGCATGTAAGCCTTCCCTAATATAAAACCCAACTCCTCCACCTATCCTTTTCCCAGGCCGAGCTCTGTGTACAAAGCTATAGTTAGGTATCGCTGGAGCAAGGTTCTCTTCTCCTTCTCTAATCCAGGTTTCATTTATACAAAGTATATCAGGTTTGTAATTTGAGACACTTACCAATAGCTCGTCTGTGCCGGTGTTCAGCGATCTGGCGTTCAATAACCCTACCTTCAAACGTTTTTTACTGATATTAGTCATTGCTATAATATATGTATATAAATGTGTTCAATATATAATTTGTTGTGCGTGTGTGTGTGCGAGATATGTGTTGTATAAATTGTATGTTAGTGTATGAGTGTATTGTGTATAATTTGTTATGTACGATTTGTATTTATAACAGTAGACAAGTCTAACTAACATACAATTTATACAACACATATCAAGATATGTGTTGTATAAATTGTATGTTAGTGTGTGAGTGTATTGTGTATAATTTGTTATGTACGATTTGTATTTAGAACAGTAGACTTTATTAAAACACGTACATATATAATAAAATCTTAGGATAGCTTTGATGTATAATTGTTGTGAGTATGTGTGTGTTGTATAATAGGTTGGGGAAAAAGTCTTTTCGTATTTTTGTATGAAAAGTCAAGACATTTTTTTCAAAGTTTATTTACATTTATTTACAATATATATGTACCGTTTTGTTGAATAACTTTCTGCCATTTTGTGGGCAGAGACATTATCCCGTTACTGTAGAAACTTTGGGACTTCTGATCAAAAAAACGGGACAAATAGTTTTGGCAGTCCTCTCTTGAGGTCAACCTTACAGAACCTAAAAAAATCTGCAGAGACCGAAACAGGTGAAAATCTGAAGGCGCAAGGTCAGGGCTATATGGTGGATGCACTAGGACCTCCCAGTCGAACTCTCTTAATTTTTGCTGAGTGGCTAAAGATGTGTGTGGTCTAGCGTTATCGTGATGAAAGACCACACCCTTCCTGTTGATCAATTCCGACCGTTTTCTCTCGACTGCTTCCTTTAATCTCATCAGTTGCTGGCAGTAAAGATCAGAATCGATGGTTTTGCCGGGCGGTAAAGGCTCATAATAAACAATGCCCTTCCAATCCCACCATACACACAGCATCACCTTATTTCGTGTTAGGCCAGGTTTGGCCACAGTCTGTGAAGCCTGGCCAACTTTCGACCACGACCTTTTTCGCACGTTCTTGTCGTACGTGATCCACTTTTCATCGCCAGTTATCAATCTCTTCAAAAACGGCTCGGTTTCATTACGTCTCAATAATGAATCGCAAATGAGTACACGGTTCATTAAGTTTCTTTGAGTGAGCTCGTGTGGCACCCAAATATCGAGCTTTTTTGTATAACCAGCTTTCTTCAAATGGGTCAAAACTGTTTTGTGGTCAATTCCCAGTTCTTCAGCTACATCGTAACTACTAATATGCCGATCTTGCTCCACTCTTTCAAAAATGGCGTCCATTTTATTCGTAACAGGGCGACCAGAGCGAGGTGCATCTTTAACATCAAAATTTCCGGACTGAAAACGTTTGAACCAAATTTGTGCTACTCTTACTGACACTGCATCAGGTCCATAAACATCACAAATTTTTTTCACTGCTTGAGTTGCATTTTTGCCTTTTTTATAATAAAATTTTAAAATGTATCGAATTTCTTCATTAGATTCACTCATTTTAACGGAGAGAAAAACAAATGAAAAATAGCGGGAAACAACTTTTTTTTATTTTTTTCTTTTCTTTATAATGGAACCTTTTTAATGTTACCAAAACCAGCCAGACACAAATAGTACAGTCAAAAAAAATTTATAATAAGTTTATACCTACGTTATGCGAAAAGACTTTTTCCCCGACCTAATATATTCCGTGTGAGTTTATAATATTGAAATGTTAAATTCATTCTTAATATACATAGGAAAACACCCAGACCAGAACAAATATTCATATTTATGCACACAAAGATTTGTCCTGTGTGGGAATCGAACCAACGACCTCTGGAGTGAAGTGCAGGTATATTGACCTCCACGCCATATCGGTCGTCAAATGCTTAATATCTCGTATTCACTGCTGTCCGTTTCACTTTCATGCGTCAGTTTTCATAAAAGGCGATTGAAGAAAAAGTAAACCTGGCATATAATTTGAATGTACCCTAAATAAGGTATTGATTTAGGCGTTACTTTGAGGAAATCTATTGTAAGCTCTGATGGTTAAAAATGTAATGTAAGTAAAGAAAAAAATTCTTAATATCATAAACTACTAGTACTTAAAACGTCAAAACAAAATAAAAATTTAAAAAAATAAAATATTACTACAGCTTCGTGATTTCAGACGAAGCTTAGATTAACTTACATGCAAATAAATAAAATTAAGTGTGAGTGAATCTAAATGCCAGTTCTAAACCCCCGCCCACACTTTGAGAAGAACTGACAAGAAACTCAATAATTATCAATCAAATATAACAATACGGAACACACACAGTGAATATTTTAAGATATTGAAAGGGTCCCCAGATCATCATCATCATCATCACAGCCCATTAACGTCCCACTACTGAGCACGAGCCTCCTCTCACATATCAAGGTGTGAGGGTATTGGGTCATACTCCACCACGCTGACCCAGTGCGGATTGGCGGAGGCAGGTGTGTGGCCTCCTGCTGTTAGAATTTTTCAAGCCGCCCATAAGGCCTCTAACATGGCATTAACGACTACCACATTTGGTGATAACCGGGACCAACGGCTTAACGTGCCTTCCGGAAGCGTTCGATATCAAATGCCACACAAACGGTCACCCATTCAAGGACTGACCTCTGTAAACTCTGCTGTACTTCGGTGATCGTTTCCGACCACCGAGCACCGCAGAGCTACGAGCACTTCAGATGCCGTAACAAATATGCCTAATAACTTTTATGATAGACTTCTTGGCGGGAAAGTGAAGCGTCATGTCTGCAGTTTTGTTCTATTTTCTAAAATTTGTGATATTTCAAAATTTAATGTGTAATAACGGTGGATTATTAACCGTTAAGTGTTTGTGAACATCCATGAGTGTTGGTAAATGAAACAAAATTGCCAATACAGATTGACAAATGTTGTCCATAGTTAGGACCTTCCTCGGGATTCAAACTGAAAATTTGGAATTTTAAGGCAAAAGTGAGACCGATGGTGCCTTTTTACAATTTTTTCGTTATGATGTTTCCACGATTCGTAAGCTGGCCTCTATTTTACGGGTTAAATCCGGGCGTGCCGTTTCCGTGATTGGTCATTGGCAATAAATTGTGTACAAAAATTGTGGCCTTGTTTTTGTGAAATGGGATCATTATGTAGATTGTAGACAGGCAGAAGGAACCACAGACAAAAAAAACAAAAGTAAAATATTTTTAACCTGTTCTTTATTTAGATTGTTTTGATATATAAACAGAAACTCTCACACCAGCGGACGGTGCGACTACGATACATGGGACTACGCGTAACTTATAATCATATACTTTGGAATGACCTGCTAACCACTAAATACATAGGAAACACAACTATACAAACTCAAGTCAATAAATAATATCTGTATCCATAATTACAGTTACAAATCAAAATGGCTGCAAGCGTGTTTGACATTAAAGCACTTTTTGTACTTTTTTATTTTACGGTTTTGACGTGGTAAAATTTAATAGCAGAATTCACAATAAAGTAGACACACCTGCTCAAAGTTCGAAAATTAACAATAAATATATTAAATCAAAGAAACATGTAAAATAAGTTAGCAACAGAAAGCGAGGTCAACTTTTTGTTACGATCATTTAATAATTGTTTCATATTTGACAAATCAAATTACATGGTTGACAACTGAAACATAAGTACACATTTAAGTCAAACACATTCGCAGATCCGAATAAAATGTTGTTATAATGCTACTTTCCACTTGAGATCTAAACTTAAAATAACTTTGGGATAAAAATTAAATAATTATTGACAATCGTTTCGATTTGTACATTTTTACAAAAGAAAATGAGTAGGTACACCTGATTAATTATAAAGAATGTCGAAGAAATTAAATGCGAAGTTAATAAATATACAACTATGAGTTTTGTGAATGAACGCACCTTAACTAAAATGTACACATTTCATATAATTTTAGACTAAAAAATTAATACTTTATAATAAATTTCAAAGTATATAAGTGTATAATTAGATTATTATTGTTTTATGGAAGAATTCATGTTATATGTACTTATAAAATACACCTAAACTGGTTCAGTATAAAAATTATTTTAATTACACCAAAAATACAAAATTTGTATGAAAATAATTACAACTTACATTATTTGGTGCAAATTCAAGGAATGTGCTCATTCTGTACCGCAAGCTTTATTCATTGTCTTTATAAACATTAGTTCACAAATTAATATTATCAAACAATATTACACTTCATAAAGTGAGTACATGGTCGATGAAACTTATTTGAAACTAAGGATTTTAAATGAAAACAATGTAAGTATGTATTTTTTACCGTCTTATTTATGAACACTGAATTCAAATATGTAAAAACACTATAGGCCATGCTTATAAACGCTAAACAAACATTGTTAAGTACAATAGACAAGTTTGTTTACAAACGTAACTTAGACTCCATTTTGAATTTGAATAGAAATAATAAACGTCTGTCTGTTACGCCAGTGATGGCATGGCGTGGCTGGGTATTATTGAAGCGAAAATTATTTGAATCTTATTTCAATAAGACTACAGAACGAAGAAATAACTTTTTTTAAATATAAATAGGAAACTTAGAGAGCAGAAAAGTATTTTTTCCGTTTATTATAAGAACGACGACACAGGGACCGGAATGCAAATATACCTAAAACTTGAACTTCGCGCTATATTGTCAAAATAAGATTCAACATAATTTTCACTCACAATCCTTTGCCATATCAAGCCGCCGCGGGGGTAGTCTCAAAATTTTACTAATTTTGTTATAATGATAGATGGGACTTTGATGAAAACAGAGCTATTTTGAAGTAAGTATATATTGCTTTAATAGTGTTTATAAGTATTGCCATATTTCGCAACAAAAACTCGTTTACGAATATAAGCCTCTTAAAGATCACGGATGTCTGATATAAGTAGATACTAATTTCACATATTTTGTATTTAGGCAACACGAAGATAAGTTATATTTGAAGCGCAACAATGCGGATGATATGTCTATAGTTACTACTAATTAAATATGACATTCAACGTAATTATTATATGACATGGCTATCCAACGATAAGACCCTATTTTTTCTCCTCCCCACCCCTCACCCTATAAACTGTGCAAATTTATTTATCATTATTTTGAGACTAATAAATTGACGACTGCATATTAAATGGTTCGGATAATTTTTTCAAGGCAACATCAATGATAGGTCTTGTCATATGAATACCATAATAAATATGACTATGTAATATCATTTTAAGTACTGATATATGAATAGGCATTAGGCTCTAAGTAGACTGTAACTTAAAATAAGTCGCTACAACAAGCACTAATTATTGAGCATTTTTAAGAATTGTCTTTTCAAAACGTAGCATTGTACTACGTTTTTTGAAAAAAAAAACAAAGCAGATTCTAAATATAAGTAGGTAAAATAAATGCCTTCGTATTACTGAGCATATCCGGGTAAGTACACTAGTTAAATTAATTGCATCATCGTTTAAAGCTGTATCCCTTGTGGGGTTGCCGTTAAAGAAAAATACCACTACAAGCATATTAAATTGTGAAGCAGGCAACATTCAACCCTGATCGCTATGCCCTAAGTTCTGATCGAGAGGGATCATCTTTTTGCTCACAGAGTATATAGGGGGAGCCTCTATTTTCCCCGACATTGCCTGGACTCTGCTTTTGACAGATTCCAAGGGCGCCGTATTGACTTTTGTCTCGTCCACGCTAGCAGAATGTTGGAATGTACCGACTTCAGTGTTGCCATAAATATGTTGTGGTTCCCTAACATTTCCATATAAGTTGTAATTGTGGATTAAAGCTGATACCCTATTGGATGCAGCTGGGAGGCTGCTGTGTTCCTTAGGGATTTCCGTTACGTTGATTTGACTGGTAGTCACTGGTTGGTTGATTTTGAAGTCTGGCTTTGGTGGTAGGTCTTCTTCCTGTATTGATGTTTGCGAGTTGAGTATTGGGTTTTGTGGGGAGTATGCTTGGTTTTGCGTCGAGAAGATTTGGTTCTGGGATGCTATGGGTTGGTTTTGAGAGGTCAAGGTATGGTTTGGGCTGTTTGTTTGCGACTGCGGAGGTGGTATTGGACTGAAGGATTCTTCAGGTTCTGGAGAGAGGGCGGAGCGCCAGTCGATATTCGGATGCCGTCCGCGGATACAATCTACGACGTCTAGGAGGTTCTTCGCGTCCATTGCTAATACATGAGCTGCAGCCAACATGTTCCTTTAAAAAAAGTTAATCATTAATATATTGTATAAAAAGAAATAATTCAAATTCAGCCAAATCTGGTTAAACTAGTGAGCTGACCCTGGGCCTTAAGCTCAAGTCTAGGGCAACCGGGATAATGCTAGGATATGATGATGATATTGTATAAAAAGAAATGCTTTCCAAAAACAGCCGGCACACTTTATCAACGCTCAGTTTCGTAAAAAAGGTATCATTAAACTATCTAACATCTATAATAAGTACCTTTATAATAATGAGCTTATACAACAATCTTCTTTTAAGTTGGGTTGAATGCAAGCGAATTTGTCTTTTATCGAATTATATACACAAAGTATTGATGGTATTTGAAAAGTCTACTTCTTTGTGTTGGAAATATTACTCGATAAGCTGATGTCCATTGGAAAATAACATCGGACATTGTTAGGGGCTTCAATAAGGACGTGCAACGGTTTTTAAAGCGTCGGCAACGAGCTAATTTGAGGTTAGCGCCTTTGGAGCGGCGATAACCCAGTGACGAGGCGAGACCCATAGACTTCTCATTCAGAAGGTTTTAGGTTCAAATCTACGACTTTTGAAGTCATGGGCGTAATTATCGCTTGCTTCGTGCCTCTGAAGCTCGTTCCACTAGTCCTGGCTGTCAATAAACATCTTTGGCAGTCGTTATTGGGAAGTCAGTGCCTTCTAGCATTCCGAAATGTGGTCATAGTCATAGTGTGTGTCCATAGAATGATGTTTCCCTCCGGGTTGTTAAGGTCAGACGGCAGTCGCTCTAATTAGTAACTGAAATTCAGCTAAATCTAGTTAGACAAGCGAGCAGACCCTGGGCTCTAAGCTTTAGTTTAGGGCAACCGGAATAATGCTATATGATGTCCACCTTTTGGTATAAAGTTTAACCCTGTGGTCCATATATTACAAACATAAATTGAACCTTATGGGATTCAGTTAAGGTAGAAAACCAATGAAAAAATCAACATGTTCTGCCCGTTAAAGGGTTAAGTAGTTTTCCATAATATCCCTTGAGGTACTGACTTGGTATACTCGTGATGCAGCGTGGTGGAGGCGTATTGAAGTGCGAGTCGCATGGCTTCCACTAGAGCCGCCATGTCTTTACTCAGGACCTGATGAGCCATCTCCACTTCCCTGGGAACAATATCACATCAGTTAATCCTCCATTAATAACTCAACTTTTTTTGCAGAAATAGTCGACTGAAGTGAGTTACTTAAACCAAAATACTAGATAGAATTAATTTAACGCATCAATTCTTTTGTATGAATTAGAACGTATTCTCGGAAAAACGCCTAAAGTAGACAAAATTCTAATAATATACGCACAATGAAATATCTACTAGGAAAGTAAAGAAAAATGTAGGGACTGAAAGGGCTTTTAACCCTTTAACAGGCAGAGCACGTTGAAAATACTCATTGGTTTTCTACCTTAAGTTAAGCACATAAGGTTCAATTTATGGTGGTCATATATTGACCATTGCCTGGTAAAGGGTTAACAGATAATAGTGCCGACAATCTACATGGTTGCTTTATCTTGATCTTTGATCTGGCTCCAGTAGCTTGTATCGATAAAGTAACGACTGAATAGTCGCAACATAGATACACAGGAAAAAGAAGCGATAAAATAAATAGTCTTATAAATATACTGCCGTCCTTAAGCTAGAAACTGTCAGAGGGTAATTTCTGAAATATAAACTCTATTGTTTTGCAGCAGCGCTTAAATTCCAAAAATTACCCACTGAACGTTAGCCGCATTTTAGCTAAGGGACGGCAGTATAATTAAATAAATATAAAATAAATAAATAAATATTTCAAACACTTACACCAATTATTTAGTTCCAAGATAAGTATCATTAAGAACTTGTGTTATGGATACTAAATAACGGATAAACATACATTAATATATTTTTTTGTAAGTACATACTTAATATACATAGAAAAACACCCAGACCAGAACAAATATTCATATTTAAACACACAAATAAATTTCCTGTGTGGGAATCGAACCCACGACCTCAGGAGTGGAATGCGGGTATACTCGCCACCACGCCATATCAGTCGTCAAAATAATTGACCTAACAGTTATATGTATATGTATAGACTAACCTCTGGGCATATAATGGAAAGTGTTTCGTTCTCAATTCCGGCGCCGCTTGCTTGTTGCGATAAAGCTGCTATTCGCATGACACATCGCACTACTCCTGTTATCGCTGAGTATAATGCGTCGCTGGATGCTTGACAAGGATGTTTGTGCCAGTCACCAGCACGGCATCAGTATAATAGACTAACAAGTATATTTAAAGACTTACCGTTGAGCATGTACTGGAAAGGCCCCACTATTCTATCGACGGTGGCGTACAGTTTTCTCAGCTCAGCTCCTACCGCCCATTGCTTGCGCGGCCACTTTGTCTTAGTAGTCACATTCATATTACTATGGAAGACTAAACAGTTATTTGAAAACTAACCTCTGAGCATGTACTGGAAAGGCCCCAACTATCCTGTCGACAGTGGCGCACAATTCCCTCAGTTTAGTGCCGACTGCCCTTACAGCCGCCAGTGTCTCATTCTCAGTTCCGGCGCCGCTCGCTTGCTGCGATAAAGCTGCTAATCGCATGACACATCGCACTACTCCCGTTGTCGCCGAGTATACTGGATCGCTGGTTGCTTGACGAGGCTGCTGGATTACAATAAATTTTGTTGTAGATATAAATATAGAAAATTATACTTTAGTGAATAAAGTCATCAATAAATGTGTGGCTACATCGCAGGGTAGAGAATTGTTCTTTTTATACCACTAGGGGGCACTCGAGCAGGCGGCCCAATTGATGGAAGTGGTCACCGCAGCCTATAGACGCCTGGTGATACTAGCGCGTTGCCGATTGATTAATAACCGTTTCACGCCCCAATTGTTCTAGTCATATTTATAAAAACAATAGTAAGCACGCTTATGTAATAGCAGCTCTGCTTTGTTTGGGGACAGATGACAAAGATTGTCTTATAATGTTTCGTAATAATTTATTGAAAATTCATTCGAGCGTTTCAATCAGGCTTAATCTAGCATTATTTATTTAATATTGGTAAGCAAGTGATGGATTAAAAATATCTTTGTAACAATTCCCGCGCTACTATAATTTCCCGAAAAATCGAGAAATTATTCAACACGACACGTGTTTCGCCCTTACACAGGGCATCTTCGGGTAAGATAGGAGCCTCAGAACAACGATGTCTTCACGACCAACGCTGAAACGAGAGTGACGCCTGAATCAATAAATTATTTAATATTGGTAAATATTTACTGTATTACAAGTATACACATCTCAAGAGATGCGACTTATGATGGCGGAAGAAAAAAACAAACTTGACGATTTTCTTGCACGTTCTTTTACGAACAAGCTCCCGCAGTAAATTTTAAGTGTCACCTTCATAAGAGCTTCATAGGAAAACACCCAGACCATGCAAATATTCATGTTTATATGCAAACAAAGATTTGTCCTGTGTGGGAATCGAACCCACAACCTCAGGAGCGGAGTGCGGATATACTCGTCTCGACGACATATCAGTCGTCATGATTGATTGATTTATTGTATTATGGTCTTCAGGCTGTTATACTTACATTCACGTTATCCTCGACCTGATGTCGTTCCGTAGACTTGACTGTGTTCGCTGGACTAGTCTCCGCTGAAGTTGTAGCTACAAAACAAGAAATATACGTAATTATTAATCAATTACTTTTCGTGCTATGTTTATTAAAGGCATTTTTGGGACCTACTTTATCAAGAACGTGATTTTTCTGATATGTTTAACGGTTATCTCAATATTTGATTGATTAATCCATCAATTTAAAAAAAAACGAGATGAGTTTCTTGAGGCATTCTGCTCAATCTCGTTGCCTTTTTGGAAGCCTCGTTAGAGTCACCGAGACTGACTAACTGACGGACAATCCCCTCCCCCTTTAGAATCACGACAGGGTGACTGACAAATCCCCCCTCTTATAGGGGGGTTATCGACAGACTGACAAATATTGAGAACGCCTATGAGATCACACCACGCTTATAATCCCGGGAGCTAGGAAACATATACACCGGCGGAGAATTCCAGAGCTTAATGGTCTTATACAGGAACGATTAACTAAAGTTCTTGATTCTTGTGCTGATAGTCTGCACAGTGTGTGGATGGTTCCATAATCAGTATCAAGGAAAGTGAAGCGTCATGTCTGCAGATTTGTTTTATATTCTAACATTTCTGATATTTCTAACATTAATGTGTATTAACGTCCACCGGTATTAACCGTTAAGTGTTTGTGAACGTACATGAGTGTTGGTGATTGAAACAAAACACTTTCAAATTCTCTCAAGAAGTCCATGTGAGATCTCAGTATAGCGACACATCTTTACTGAGGACTCAACGGGTTTAGGGGGAGGGAATCTCATTTACCATTTATCATCTTTATCACCGCTCATTCTCATTTACTATCATTTCTATGATTTACACATTATTACTATATCTCTTACTTGACACTGGCTAAATGTGCTAAACGCGCAAAGCTATTATTTGAAAAAAAAAACAAAAAACTCCCTTACCAGATTGAGATTGCACAGGCGGCTTGGGTTCGACACTAGGCTGGACTGTTTCTTGCTGTTCGCCCGGCTCCACTTCCGCTGATAGTTGGACATTCGATAGCCGCTTCTGTTGAACATTATTACTGTTACTATTGACAACATACCTCTACAATAAAGTCTATGACGACTAAATTAGATTCTACTATGGAAATTTCGTAACACATTTCACACATTGGCTTTTAGGTTGTAATGAAATTTTGGTATAGAGATTATTGATACACTTAAGGAAAGATATCTTCCCTCTAGCGACGTGACCACAGACATAAATATACAATACATACATAATATCACGCCTGTTTCCCCGAAAGGACAGGCAAAGGCATACTATACGCCCACACTTCGCTAGTTATATTATTATACAATAGCTAACGCAAATGCAAGTACTTCGCGTGTCCGAACCCCGACCAATCGTCGAAGTTGACCGCCGCTACTGTAACATGTACGACCGACCGATATGGCGTGGTGGCGAGTATACCAGCACTCTACTCCTGAGGTCTTGGGTTCGATTCCCACACAGGACAAATTTTTGTGTGTGTGTTCCTAATATGAATATTTGTTCTGGTCTGGGTATTTTACTATGTATATTAAGTATGTATTTACAAAAAAAAACAAAGTATTATTTATGTATGTTTATCCGTTATTTAGTATCCATAACACAAGTTCTTAATGATACTTAACTTGGAACTAAATAATTGGTGTGTCAGAAATATTTATTTATTTTATTTATGTACGATTTCACGGTTACATTTACCCGGGACTATAAATCAACAGCGGCATACTGATGCTGACATTGACACTGGTCGATGAATGAGTTTGGATTTCCCGTCACTAGATATCGGTAGTGACATCATAGCAGGTGTTAAAAAGTCGGCACGCTTGATTTCAATACATATCGTGATACTTGCGTTACCTATTGTGCCTTTATCTAATCTGTGGTAACCATCTCATGGTAACAGTTTACTGCGGATCAGTTTCCGCCAGAAGAAGTATTTAAGGTACTTTTTTTTGGTACTTTCTCCAATATTATATATAGTGGCAGTTTTGTAGGTCTTGGGCGTAGAGATTGAGCTAAAGCTAGTAACACTATATGTATTTACCAAACTATCCTCTTGCATTTGAAGCCATCTTCTGTCCTCTTCGCTCTGATGTTGCTGTCTCGCGAGTTCGGCTAAGAGTCGCCTTTCTACCGCTTGTTCCGTGTCGAATTCTGGACTCTGTTTACATACATAAAACGTTGAAAATTTCTGATCAATCGTCTAACAAAAAGTAAGTTTTTAATAACATATTAGGTCGGGGAAAAAGTCTTTTCGCATAACGTAGGTATAAACTTATTATAAAATTTTTTTGACTGTACTATTTGTGTCTGGCTGGTTTTGGTAACATTAAAAAGGTTCCATTATAAAGAAAAGAAAAAAATAAAAAAAAGTTGTTTCCCGCTATTTTTCATTTGTTTTTCTCTCCGTTAAAATGAGTGAATCTAATGAAGAAATTCGATACATTTTAAAATTTTATTATAAAAAAGGCAAAAATGCAACTCAAGCAGTGAAAAAAATTTGTGATGTTTATGGACCTGATGCAGTGTCAGTAAGAGTAGCACAAATTTGGTTCAAACGTTTTCAGTCCGGAAATTTTGATGTTAAAGATGCACCTCGCTCTGGTCGCCCTGTTACGAATAAAATGGACGCCATTTTTGAAAGAGTGGAGCAAGATCGGCATATTAGTAGTTACGATGTAGCTGAAGAACTGGGAATTGACCACAAAACAGTTTTGACCCATTTGAAGAAAGCTGGTTATACAAAAAAGCTCGATATTTGGGTGCCACACGAGCTCACTCAAAGAAACTTAATGAACCGTGTACTCATTTGCGATTCATTATTGAGACGTAATGAAACCGAGCCGTTTTTGAAGAGATTGATAACTGGCGATGAAAAGTGGATCACGTACGACAAGAACGTGCGAAAAAGGTCGTGGTCGAAAGTTGGCCAGGCTTCACAGACTGTGGCCAAACCTGGCCTAACACGAAATAAGGTGATGCTGTGTGTATGGTGGGATTGGAAGGGCATTGTTTATTATGAGCTTTTACCGCCCGGCAAAACCATCGATTCTGATCTTTACTGCCAGCAACTGATGAGATTAAAGGAAGCAGTCGAGAGAAAACGGCCGGAATTGATCAACAGGAAGGGTGTGGTCTTTCATCACGATAACGCTAGACCACACACATCTTTAGCCACTCAGCAAAAATTAAGAGAGTTCGACTGGGAGGTCCTAGTGCATCCACCATATAGCCCTGACCTTGCGCCTTCAGATTTTCACCTGTTTCGGTCTCTGCAGAATTCTTTAGGTTCTGTAAGGTTGACCTCAAGAGAGGACTGCCAAAACTATTTGTCCCGTTTTTTTGATCAGAAGTCCCAAAGTTTCTACAGTAACGGGATAATGTCTCTGCCCACAAAATGGCAGAAAGTTATTCAACAAAACGGTACATATATATTGTAAATAAATGTAAATAAACTTTGAAAAAAATGTTTTGACTTTTCATACAAAAATACGAAAAGACTTTTTCCCCAACCTATTATAACAGTTTATTTAGATGAGAGTAAGTAGTTATAATAATTTAGAATAAAAAAAGAAAATGTGCTCAAAGATGCAAGACGTCGCTATTACAGGAGAGTGCTCAAATTTTATTTTAAAAATAAAATTGTATAAATATTTTATTAGATTAAGTTAACAAGTAGACTTCATCTCTTTATATATGTGCGTTAAAAAATGAAAGGGTATGGTTTGATTTTTAAGTAAAATATTATAGTTTGTATCCAAATAACTACTAATTACAATTCCTAAATAAAACTGTTATTTTAAATGAGTAAAGAAAAAATACTGTCAGAAATCCTATACACAAGTCAAGAACCAACTTTGTTAGTAAACAATTACATGTTAATCTCTTTTTATGTAACTTTTTTTCCCTTCTGAGGTTTTACAACCCTTATAAAACTAAATGTATATTATATACCAACTAGCTATACAATATGCTTACTTTGCCAGACCATATCAATAAGTTTTGGCGACTACTACAGTACTATATATTAATTTTTTTATTAATTAAAACCGATGCAATATTCTGTCATTTCTACAGTATACTATTCGTCTAGTACTCTGTCTTAAAAAGAACTAGGACTCATCATATCCTAGCACTATCCCAGTTACCCTAGACTTAAGCTTACAGCCTAGGGTCTGCTTACTGGTCCTACCAGATTTGACAAAATTTCAGTTATTTAGGAAAAGAACTAATATTACGAGGATAGTCAGTTAATAAGGATTTTATATACAATATAAATTAGTTTCATTTGACAATTACCAGTAGTAAACATTTTTTACAAGTATGTACCCTGGGTACGTTAGTTCAATTATCTTCACCAAACCATTAATACATTAGAAAATATACACCAAAATATTAACAAAGTTAGTTCTTAACTTTAGGAAATGTTAAAATATGTTTCATTTTAATTATTTAATATAATACTGTGGCGCTTTTATTAATTAAAATAAAAATAATTCTCTAAAATTCAAACTACAGTGCAATTAAGTGCTTACTAAATTAAAAGTGCAACTATAAACTCCACAGTATATAGAATTTGAAAACTTTAAAAAAAAGTTTCAAAACAATAATTTTACTTAAATATACATTAGAATAAATAAAAAAAAAGTCAAAAGTCTACCGGAGGAACCCAATGGACACAAAAACTGTAAACAGAAAAAAACAAAACAAAATCACCAATTCCAAGATTTCCTAAGAGTCGAAAAACATAAATAATTTGTCATCAAAAATGTACAAAAGAAAAAAAATGTATCTCATAAATCATAATAACCACATACCTACAGTGTTTTCAAGTAAATACACACACATGCTTATCTACAAAACGAAAAAAACCCGAGAACTGTACTGCTCTAACTGTAATTAACAAATCATGCTCATTTCTAATTACAAATTCACCTGAGGAGGTTGCGCGTTGGCCGGTACCACCGGCGAACATTCCTGCCTCGACGCATATATCGTTTGTGCTTCCACCGATGCCGCTGAAGAGAACTGAGGGCGCGGCCCGCCTTGGAACTGCGCATTGGAAACGCAAGCGGATTGCGCCGACACTTGAGGCCTATACATCGGCTGCGCGCCTTGGATGTGCGTACTAAACATCTGCTGAGGCAAGTAAGACATCGGCGGAATAACCCCCATGGGCTGAGGTTGGACATGACCTTGAGTCATCGGATAAACTGGACTCGAAGACCTGAATTGACCAGAAGGCATTTTGGAATGACCAGGTCTGACCGGGCTTTGAGAATACGGTACACCTTGCACGACACCTACAGGGACGCCGTAGGAAGTGGGATGCGACGCTGACATTCCGGAGACAGAAGGTCGGTACGCAGGTTTGCACATGGCTCTTTGCGCGGCTATAGCGACGCAGCTTTTAACATTATCGCCGCCGAAATCGTAGATCTCTTCAACTAAAGGCGGCTCGGGTTGATGGCGCATTTTGTTGACGACGCTAGCTGCCAGTTGAGCATTGAGGGAGCCTTGCACTGAGAATTGCCCTACATCTTGTTCCCTACGACCTCTGGGAGGTGGAGAAGCGGGGACCGAGTGTTGCCTCGTGAAAGGAGCTATGGGCACCGGAGATCCTCGATGTGAGAGACTACCCCTGGCGTTTCTTTCCAAAGATCCCATTCTCAACGGAGCTCTTTCTGCTGTGGACAGTGTTCCCCTGGTGTTTCTTTCGAGAGACCTAACTCTGCTCGCATACGGTTCGGTGGGTTCTGCTGCAGTTTCGGCAGGAGCCGGAGTCGGTCGGTCGGATCTCGGAGATAAGTTTTGATTTTGGCAAAGATTATCGCAACTGGCGCCTACGACTACGGTCAAAGTCTCATCGGTCTGTTCGGGAGCTATTGGGTCGAGTTTGTGAAGGCTTGCGACGGGGATGGGGACAGTTTGGAGGGGGATGTCGAGTTTGTCGTCGGGATTAGGGTTGATGATTTTGTCGATGATTTGAGGGTCGTCCTCCGGTAAGGCAGCGAAGTCTACGGCGACGGTGTTGAATACCGAGGCGGGGGTGGTGTAGGCGCGCGGCTCGAGGGCGCGGGTTTGATTCTCGCGCAGCAGATGCGCCAGTACCAGCGGATTCTGCGCCACTATGTAGGTCTGCGCGGCCGTCGTGCCGCTATTCGGCGGAACCGTATCTGGTGCACCTGTTGGGCAATACAAATTTAAGTTACAATCGGTATTATTCCAGGTGTCAATTTTAATCTGTCTCTTATAAAAAGGTATTAAGGTGCGTAAAAACGCAAAGGTTGGCTTTTGCGCCCTGTACGATGTTTGGAGGAAATAAAATAGACTGGTGAAGCGCTTTTTTGATAATTACGATACAAGTAAGGTAATCATTAACTAATCAGCTGGTCGATTTTTCAAAAATAAATATTCATATTATTACAATTCGGAAAAAATCTTAATACCTTACGAATCTTATTTTTCTATATAAATTAAAATAAAAGATAAAATCAGGAACTAGAACTATAAAAATTAAAATTTCAGTGTTTCTAGAAATAACATCATTAAATCTTTTTTTTTTCATACGTGGTCGCTACTATGTTGCGAACCTAATGAAACGACCCCGTTTAATTTGGTTCGCAACAAAGTAGCGACCAGCCAACACAGCCACCCTGCTGAAAACCAGCGCTGCGCAGAGTACCCTACTCTGTGCATCATAAGCTGAGCTCTCTCCAGTTTGCTCTTAAGATTAACACCATTTTTAATCTTGCATTTTTTTATGTTTATGTATCCCTTAAAAGGAATAAATGATTTTTTAATTTAATTTTAAATAGGTAAATATACGTAAGCAACAGTCAGTTTAGGTAAGGTAAGGTTTAGTTAAGGCACACTAGCATATATAATATACAAAAACCAGTGTATCTAACCTGTGAGGCTCGCCTGTGGTCGGCTGGGTTTCGGGGGAGCCTCGTCCCCCCAAGAGGCGGCTGCTACTCGTCGGTTCTCTCGTCTCATCGTGTCCCACGCTGTATTACGTTCTTCCTGCAAGATCTCACTGTAGACAAACGAAAAATGCTAAAATTAACTAAATGTAGGTACAACTTACTATTTTACAGGGACATGACACGTCTGCCCTTATAGTTAAGAGAAGATCGCAAAAGATTCGCAATAAGACAGATTTAGTACGCGATTTTACAAAATATATAAGGCCCCCACCCCTTTTGCACCAAATCTTTGAAGAGACACGATTGTATGGAAGGTATGTCAGGACTGTAGCAAGTTAAAATAAATAAATAAATATTTTCTGACAATTACACCAATTATTTAGTTCCAAGATAAGTATCATTAAAACTTGTGTTATGGATACTAAATAACGGATAAACATACATAAATACTTTTTTTTTGTAAATACATACTTAATATACATAGGAAAACACCCAGACCAGAAAAAAAAATCATGTTCATGCACGAAAAGATTTGTCCTGCGTGGGAATCGAACCCACGACCTCAGGAGCGGAGAGCGGATATTCTCGCCACCACGCCATATCGGTCGTCAAAGTAAGTTAGCAAGTTAGGATATGATCTCTATCTATATCCACTGAAAGAGAGATCTACGGAAATAAGGTATGACAAATTTTATATTTTTCGGCTTCAAATTTCAAAAAACTTACAATAAGGTCTCCTTCAGTTGACTAGCGGCTGGCCTCTGGGAAGGCTCGTAGGCCCAGCAGCGGGACATGATGGAGTAGAGTCGCGGCGGACATCGCGCGGGCAGCGGCAGCCGCTCACCGTTCTCTAATTTCCCTATGACGTCATTGTTCTTGACGCCACTGAAAGGCTTCACGCCTAACATTAGGATCTCCCACATGCAGACGCCTGTCAACAAAACATACACATCAATAGAATAGAATACTTTATTTGCACTTGATTGAGGTACATTACAGTTCTTGTACAATAAAATAAAGCTCCTCTCATTCAGCCAACAACGGTGGCATGCAAATTATAATTTTTAAAAGATAACGTTAAAATGTCAAAATTGGGAATTAGCAACTAGACATAATTAAATTTTAAATGCGAAAATTGCTAAACATTATTGATGTCAAAATACGGATATACCCACAGGTCATTCATGAGTACAATAACAAAAATAGTAATAATAAAATCGAAATCATGTCACAAATGCGCAAAATATTAGTTAAACCAAACATAGACAGTAACTTTAACCTTTTAGGGTAAAAACACTACAAGTATCACAAGGTTTGTGCTCTAATAATTGTTTTACTGTGTAAAAAGTGTGTGAAATAAGCCATTTATATAATCTACTTAAGAATCTTTTAATGTTAAGTTCTTTTATACTTTCAGGTACTTGATGGTATATAATAATAAATTAATTTATAAATATAATATAATTAATTAATTACATGCACAATCTCACGCCCAAATATCCTATTTAGGGTGGGCAGAAATCTTGCTACATTTTAGTATAGCAAAGTCCACACGAAAGCACAGACATGTCTAGATTAACCGTGTCAAATGGTAAAGGGTGGCTACACAGATGTAACGCAAGTATCACGATTTAAGAGACGATCAAGCAAGCCGACTTTTTAACACTTCCTGTGACTACACTGCCGATATTTTGTGACAGGAAATCAAAGCTGATTCATTCGATGATGAATATTTTATTTATGTCGGCGAGTGGCTGGCCCTCTGCCCACATTAACCCTAAACGAAACAAAGAATGTTTGCAAAGGGCAGTTGAGATAACACAATTAGAAATTGAGTAACGCAAGTCGCAAAGGTGAGCAAACAAATTTTTGGTAACAATACATGCATGACAAAGCCGTATGCTGTAGTAATATTATTAAAAAAATGTTGACAGAGGAAGCTTAATTGCTATAGTCCGGCAATCTCATGCGCGAGGTGACAGACGGTGGCAGCGACGAGGTAAACAAGATGTCAACGGGTAGCGGGTGGGGTAGCGGAGAAGGGGGAACTTCTCTTCGTTTGTAGCCGTGTGCTAGAATGACACGCTACCTCGTCCCCGCCACCGTCTGTCACCCCGCGGGACGGTCGCGCACGAGATTGCTGGACTATAGCCTTCTCTAGGCTATTCTTTGTATATAGGTTCCCTAGAAGTTAAGTGAAAACTGACGCATTTTGTGCACAACTTACCAAACATCCAGACGTCGGAGGCGGAGGTGAAACGTCTAAAGTTGATGGATTCGGGCGCCATCCACTTAATAGGCAGTTTCCCGCGCGACGCCTTGTAGTATGACTTATCTTCAACCATTTTTGAGAGACCAAAGTCGGCAAGCTGCAGAAAGAAAAAGAATATTATTATTTGTTGAAATCATACTAATTTATTTCTTTACAGACATAAGTAAATATAGTATATGTCGAAAAAAAGTATTAGCATAGCTATATCGGCATGCAAAAACCAATTCCCTCTCACCTAGGTCTTTGGGAGCAGGCCCGTAGTGGGACGTTAATAAGCTGATATAATGATGACAGAGCACGGAAATATTAGTTTCAACTAAGTTAAGACAATAGGAACCATACCTTGACACAAGTAGGCGTTGAGACTAGAACGTTCCTAGCCGCTATGTCCCGGTGTACGAACTTCTTACTCTCGAGGTAGCTCAGTGCCGTAGAAAGCTGGTAGATGTACAGGACTAGAGTGCAGGTCTCCAACCTAATAATGTAATACATACACAATAAATATATTTTTATACTACAAGGGCATAATAGTCAGGACGGCTAGACCAAATTATGTTGTATAGGATACATTTTAAAGAGCATATCCTGTGAGTTTCTTTCCAGTTCTGTTTACAGAGCGGTGGCTCGGAACTGGCACTTAGATTCACTTACACTTGATTATTTTTTGTCTTTAAATTGTTTTGTTGCTTATAAGTCAATCGAAGCTTCGTGATTTCAGTGTATGTATATTATTTCGATTTTTTTAAATATTGACGTTTCAAGTACTATGTAATGTAAGTTTATAAACAAATAATTTTTTATTTAAATTTATTGGTTTTGTATGGACATGTGCTGTGTTTCATATCGATCTCTCTCAAAGGCATTTCTAGCGCTTTGCCGAACATTTTAAAACCCGTTTAAATATTTGAAAAAGTTTTGCTTCTCTAATTTCAGAATTTTGGAATCTTATCCATACTATGAAGAAAGTTATGACCTTGCAACTTACTTAAGACCTCGTTTTTTCGATCATGATGATGAATAACTACCGGTCCTATCTATGTTTACCTATTAATGCAGGCAGCAAATCTAGAGTTACACATACTAATCTATTTTAGATATAAAATCTTGTGAAAATTGTTTTAGCAAAGCAACTGCCAACATTAATATTTAGGTCTCCTATAGTTGTATTTTGCACTTGTATACGCAGGAACCGTCTGTCGTCTCAACTCATGATGCCAACTTCGCAAAATTACAACCGCCCTTAGCATTTACTTATATAAAATAGTACTTTATTCGTGAGGTTGTCATTTTGAACCATGACTTTTAGCAGTTTTGTAACTCTTTTTGTTGTACATGTTTTTTTTAAAGTAACGAATATTTTAAGCACATAGTAAATTGTTCTTGAATAAACTATTTTTTTTTTTTTTGAGATGTTGGAATTATGAACGTAGCCTCACGTTCGGTGAAAAAATAAACGTACCTGTGTGAATTCTGCTGCAAGTATGCCCTCATCTCGCCCAAGGTAGCCAGTTCCATGACTATCCAGATCGGCGGCGAACTGCATACTCCCACCAACCCCACGATATGAGGGTGGGAGAACTGTTGCATTATATCTGAGGTGGAATGTTTTTAGTGGCGTTAATTTTTAACAGATTATTATTTTGCGTACGGATTAAAAATAAACCCATAAAGTATGGGATTATATTCATATCATACCAAACCTAGTTTGGATTTTGTGATCGAAATCGATCACAAAAGTAAAGCAAAGCTCATAGAGAGTTCTTGGATAGGTGACCGTTTGGAATTTAATATCCAGCGCTTCCAAGATTTGAAAGGTACGTTATGATGATGGCCCTAATTTTTGCTAAAAGTGGTGAACGTTAAGCCACTTGAGAAGACGGATTGGAAAGCTTGTATAATTCTAATCGCAGTATACGTATCATTTAATAGAAAGGTGTTTAATTAAATTTAAAACACCTCCTCTATGTCAATGTGGGCTATGCTGGTGTGACGTGAGGGAATAGGTCTCCTATGTTTCTTTAAAATGTAACACGTCATAATGACCACATCCTGCCTGATGGTAAGCAGCCGATGTAGTTCAAAAAGTCCCAAGTCCCAAAAGTGCGAATCAGACACGCGCACGAAGAGTTCCATTTTATTATCTATAAAAACAGCAAACACGTTTGTTGTATGGGAGTTTTTTTTAATTTTTTTTTAGTATTTGTTGTTATAGCGTACACAGCGATAAAAAAATCAAATCTAGAACTATCACGTTTCATTAGATACAGTCTGATGACAGACGGACAGCGAAGTTTTTGTAAAAGGCTTGTTTTGTCTCTTTGGTACCCTATAGATAAGAGAGGTCTATATCGTGAAACAAAAAAAATACTCACAAGCCTCTTCCAGAAACTTCTCAGCCGTATCCAGGTCAGCATCCATTTTGCACGTTTTGACAGCAACAGGCAACACGCAGTCGCCAGCGCGTCGCCTTTGCGCCGCCAACTGACGTTTCAGTGACGGATGGTTCGCTGACGTCACTCGACACGTGCCTCGGTGGACGTCGCCGAATTGACCCTCGCCTATTATGCCGGTCAGCTCGATCTGATTGCGGACTAGCTCGTAGTCTCGGACTATAAACAAAAATATCGTGATTTAGTAAAGTTCTCCTATTAATAAAAACACATTTTTTTCTTAAATACTCCGATGCGAAATATTAGGTCGGGGAAAAAGTCTTTTCGCATAACGTAGGTATAAACTTATTATAAAATTTTTTTGACTGTACTATTTGTGTCTGGCTGGTTTTGGTAACATTAAAAAGGTTCCATTATAAAGAAAAGAAAAAAATAAAAAAAAGTTGTTTCCCGCTATTTTTCATTTGTTTTTCTCTCCGTTAAAATGAGTGAATCTAATGAAGAAATTCGATACATTTTAAAATTTTATTATAAAAAAGGCAAAAATGCAACTCAAGCAGTGAAAAAAATTTGTGATGTTTATGGACCTGATGCAGTGTCAGTAAGAGTAGCACAAATTTGGTTCAAACGTTTTCAGTCCGGAAATTTTGATGTTAAAGATGCACCTCGCTCTGGTCGCCCTGTTACGAATAAAATGGACGCCATTTTTGAAAGAGTGGAGCAAGATCGGCATATTAGTAGTTACGATGTAGCTGAAGAACTGGGAATTGACCACAAAACAGTTTTGACCCATTTGAAGAAAGCTGGTTATACAAAAAAGCTCGATATTTGGGTGCCACACGAGCTCACTCAAAGAAACTTAATGAACCGTGTACTCATTTGCGATTCATTATTGAGACGTAATGAAACCGAGCCGTTTTTGAAGAGATTGATAACTGGCGATGAAAAGTGGATCACGTACGACAAGAACGTGCGAAAAAGGTCGTGGTCGAAAGTTGGCCAGGCTTCACAGACTGTGGCCAAACCTGGCCTAACACGAAATAAGGTGATGCTGTGTGTATGGTGGGATTGGAAGGGCATTGTTTATTATGAGCTTTTACCGCCCGGCAAAACCATCGATTCTGATCTTTACTGCCAGCAACTGATGAGATTAAAGGAAGCAGTCGAGAGAAAACGGCCGGAATTGATCAACAGGAAGGGTGTGGTCTTTCATCACGATAACGCACCACACACATCTTTAGCCACTCAGCAAAAATTAAGAGAGTTCGACTGGGAGGTCCTAGTGCATCCACCATATAGCCCTGACCTTGCGCCTTCAGATTTTCACCTGTTTCGGTCTCTGCAGAATTCTTTAGGTTCTGTAAGGTTGACCTCAAGAGAGGACTGCCAAAACTATTTGTCCCGTTTTTTTGATCAGAAGTCCCAAAGTTTCTACAGTAACGGAATAATGTCTCTGCCCACAAAATGGCAGAAAGTTATTCAACAAAACGGTACATATATATTGTAAATAAATGTAAATAAACTTTGAAAAAAATGTCTTGACTTTTCATACAAAAATACGAAAAGACTTTTTCCCCAACCTATTATTATACAAAACGATACCTAAACTATTATTTATTGTCTACACTTATGCGTAAAGTGGTCTATAAAATATGTCTTAGAAAGATCATGTGTATGAGATATTTATGTTCACTTAAGCTGAAGTTCTCCTTATTCCGTTATTTATTTTCTTTATTCGAACAAAGCGTGTAGGACTCAGAAATCACACATATACTATGCAGACAACCTATTACTTGGTTATGTAAAAAACCTCAACTTACATGATCTTTTAATATTTGAAAATCATTTTTCTAAATACACATACTGCGACTTAACCGCTTCGGTCGCATGAAGTTTTATTGACATGTCAAAAACGTGAAAAGCGCCTAAAAGTCAAACTGCATACTTTAAAGATGTGAGGAAACAATTGGCTTGTTACAAAGAAACTCAGCTTTTACGACAGATATGGCGTAAAGGCACTCACTCCGCTCGTATGTCGCATATATTTACAAAAAAAGCTATTTCTGCGAATCAAATAATGGGTGTAATTATAAGGGTATTATTTATTTATTCACCAGCTGGCGTGGAGTAGTCAGCATCATCGTCGACTATTTCCGCGTAGTCCTCGGATAGCACGGCCGGAGCGTTCGCATCCCAGGCTCCACTTCCCCCGCTGCCACTACCCCCGCTCCCCGCACTGCCTCCACGAGACTCAGAACTCGACTCCGCTAAAGAGAATAGACAGTTATTAATTCATTCATTAATGACATGTCAACATATGGTCTTATCATTGGTAGATAGCAAGGAAATGGAGCGTTGGCGTATCCATACATGAGGTAACATATTAGTAATTCAAATTATATAATAACGCCAAAATTTGACAACCTGTGACATAATTACCTTTGCACTGACAGTTAAGTTGTTTCCACACGATAGCTTGAAATAAAATAAACAGTAGATATAAGTAAGAGACAACTTTATGAAATGGTAAAAAGCCGATTTCAACAGCAAAAAATTCACTTGAATTTAATTAATTATTCTTGAAAGCCAATATTTTTAATTGATATACTCACTCGTTCTATTCCATAATGAGGTTTGTGTATCTGTGACCAGTCGGCAGTATCCGTCTACTAAATCTGCTAAACTTTCTGCAGCCTGCAACAATCAAATTATTAAAGAAAAGAAAATCTTACCCGTAATTAATAGGTGCGTTCGTAGACTTCTTGGCGGGAATGTGAAGCGTCATGTCAGCAGTTTTGTTTTATTTTCTAAAATTTGTGATATTTCAAACATTAATGTGTAATAACGGTCGATTAATAACCGTTAAGTGTTTGTGAACATACATGAGTATTGGTAAATCAAACAAAGCAGTGCAACATTACTTTTCAAATTCTCTCAAGAAGTCCATCTTAGTATAGTCCCACATCTTTACTGAGGACTTAAGGGGTTTAGGGGGAGTGAGTGCACCTATTTTCCATGTATCATCTTTATTATCACTCATTCTCACTTACTATCATTTAATATTATTGATATTACTTACTTGACACTGGCTAAATGTGCTAAACGCACCAAGCCATTATTTAAAAGAAAAAAAATGGTGCGTTCTTTGTTGATTTATTCAGACGTTGCTTCATTAGAGCAAAAAAATGAGGGCTCAACTGATAGGCGTAGACTACTTCCATGCTTTAAGAACATCAAGGAAAAAATAAATAAAAAAACAAGCGAGATTTTCATATAAATAAATTATTCTTTTGTACCTAATCTTAAACTATCTTAGTTTTGACGACCGATATGGCGTGGAGGTCAGTATACCTGCACTTCACTCAAGAGGTCGTGGGTTCGATTCCCACACAGGACAAATCTTTGTGTGCATGAACATGAATATTTGTTCTGGTCTGGGTGTTCTCCCATATATCTTAAGTATGTATTTACAAAAAAAAAAGTATTTATGTATGTTTATCCGTTATATAGTATCCATAACACAAGTTCTTAATGATACTTATCTTGGAACTAAATAATTGGTGTGATTGTAAGAGGATATTTAATTTATTTATTTAATTTAATATTTAATATTTAATTTAATTTAATTTTAATATTTAATATTTTATTGAATAAACTTACCTCAACACTACTGCAAGTGATAGTCAAAGTCTCTGTTGCTCCTTTCACTCTTAGCTGTAGTGCTGCTTTTCCGCAAGCGCCGCTCTGAAACAAGCATTTTTATAAGTTTTCGCAACATTTGACATTAAGCATTTTCAAGCTTAAGAAGTCCGTGATGTGCCGTTGGTCTTGCTTATAATAATAATAATTAAATTCATTTATTTCACATCATATTTGTTGTTAGTAATTTTCACAACCAAAAAACCAATGTTAGTTAATTCTTCTTCTTCTTCGTAGTTACACTCTTGGCAGAGTGGTCGTGGTCGTAACTTCAGTTGCAGTGACCCGCCTCACAACTCGCCGCCATTCCTCTCTGATGCTGGCCTTCCTGGTACACACGTGCAGAGCACTATCCACAGCTGCTCTGATTTGGTCCGTCCATCTCATGGGTGATCTACCTCCTGCTCATCTTTGCCCTGTACTACTAGGCGCTCTATGGAATTCTCGCCACGTCGGGATACGTTAGTTAAATAATTTATTGATTCAGGCGTTACTTTGCGGAAATCCATTGTAAGCAAGTGGTGGATTAAAAATATCTTTGTAATAATTCCCGCGCTACTATAATTTCCCGAAAAATCGAGAAACTATTCAACACGACACGTGTTTCGCCCTTACACAGGGCATCTTCAGGTCACTTTTATTTGATAAAATGAAGACGCACAGCAGAGAAGTTCTATTCAAAGATGTTTCTTGATATATCTTTTTATATATCATAGTTTTATTATTATTATTAGCATTAGATTTCAGAAATGTGTATGGTATATCCAGAAAAATGTTACACAAAATTAAAACAACAAAATAATTACTTTGAATAAGAATAAGCATAATTCTTTTTTGATCAAATCTTAGTGTGAATTCATCTCTCTAAATAAATATAAGTTTTCAACGCTATGATAAAACAGTTGCTTATTTTAAGAGAATAAGAAGAAGTGGGATAATCAAACCTGTGGTTGAGGCGTAGGGGGTGGCGGGCAGCCTGCCTTCAGCGTCTGCACCGCCACGATGTCTTGGAACGACGCGATCTTAGTGAAGGTCGCCGGCTCGCCCGCTTTGTGAGATACGTACGATATGTCTAGACACAATACATAAGTAAATAAATAAATAACCAAATTGATCACAGCAGCAAATTGACGATTGTAAAACCAGGGGTGTAATTAGCAACTTGGTGCCAGTCCGCCTTTTATAGGCGACAGGCCGCGTCGACGGCGGGTTTGTGTTCCACCCGCGCCTCAAAGAGATGTCAGCACACAAAAGGACTGTTCGGAAGGTTTACCGCGGCCCCGGGACATAGCAGGAAGGAATCAAGAAGGAGCATGGATGGTTGTTAGTGAGTCTAGGCTCACCCTTCCGCTTCACTCTCAGTGGGAGAGGGCAATTTGATGATTTTCCATCCGAAAAAAAATCCATTTGATGTCCACTGCTGAACATAGACCACCAATTACTTCCACGTTGATCGAATCTGTGCCGCCTACTATGCTTAATTAATATGCTTCTCGCCGCCTTGACCAGATCAGCGGTCCATCGGTTGGGAGATGTTTGCTGGTTCGTGGTCTAGTTCTCCTACGGATTTCCTCATTTCTGATTCCATCATGTAGGCATACTCCGAGCATAGCTTTCTCCATTGCACGCTGAGCGACTTTGAGCTTTCTTATGAGGCCCATAGTCAGGCACCACGTCTCAGTAACGTGAGAGTATGTATGTTACAAAACATCAATCACATCCTGGAAATATCCCGGTTATGCTCTAGTAGTCTGCTCTCTACTAGTCTATCCAGATTTGGCTGAATTTCAGTTCTGATTTAAATAAATAAATATATGTCTGACAATTACACCAATTAATTAGTTCCAAAATAAGTATCATTAAGAACTTGTGTTATGGATACTAAATAACGGATAAACATACATACATACTTTTTTCATTTGTAAATACATAAATAAATAAATATTTTCTGACAATTACGCCAATTATTTAGTTCCAAGATAAGTATCATTAAAAACTTGTGTTATGGATACTAAATAACGAATAAAAATACATAAATACTTATTTTTTTGTAAATAAATACTTAATATACATAGAAAACACCCAGACCATAATACTTGTTCTATATTCATGTTAATGCACACAAAGATTTGTCCTGCGTGGGAATCGAACCCAAGACCTTAGGAGCGGAGTGCGGGTATACTCGCCTCCACGCCATATAGATCGTCGACTTGACTTGATAGTATAAAAAAAATTACCAATGTCTGGTCCAATGGCCAGCTCCACAGGTATGGACCAGCCCGAGCCCAGTGCCCCCGTAAACGTCTCCCGGTCATACCCGTAATGGGTGTGCATGGTTTCCAGGTATTTGAGCATGCATTCCGTATCACTCATGTTAGCAACCTGAAACAAAATGTGTTTAGTAAATAGTTTTATTTAAATTGTCAAACTAATTTAACAGAATTTTAATAATTATCTCATTGTTTTAAAGTGATATTATTATTATTTTACAGAAACTAAGTCAGCCCTATTTATCCCCTCAATAAATATTTTTGATGGACAGTCGAGTCGTTTGTAGAGTATATCTGTGGTGTCAAGGAAAAAGGAGATAAGTAAAAAAAAATAAGATTTTGCACCTATTGGTACGAAACTTAAATATGTGTCACGGCAAAAAGGAGGTTAATAAAAACATTTTATATTTAATACATTGCCTCCGCCGATCCGCACTGTGTCAGCGTGGTGGAGTATAACCCCTAGCACCTTGGTATGTGAGAGCAGGCTTGTGCTCAATAGTAAAGTGTTTTTTTTTCTTTCTTTTAAATAATGGCTTCGTGCGTCTAGCACATTTAGCCAGTGTCAAGTAAGTGATATATTAATAATATATAATTCATAGTAAAGGAGAATGAGTGGTGATAAAGATGATAAATCGAAGATGAAAAACCCTTCCCTAAACCCCTTGAGTCCTCAGTAAAGATGTGGGACTATACTGAGACCTCACATGGACTCCTTGAGAGAAAATTGGAAAAGTGATGTTGCACTGTTTTGTTTGATTTACCAACACTCGTGTATGTTTACAAACACTAAACGGTTAATAATCCACCGTTATTACACATTAATGTTAGAAATATTACAAATTTTAGAAAATGAAACAAAACTGCCGACGCTTCACTTTCTCGCCAAGAAGTCCTAGTGAAGTGTTAATGGGCTGACATGACATGATAGATGTTAAACAACTTTTTTCGTTTCTTGGTGTGTGTGCTGAAAAAAAACTTTTTGTATTCTTCGTTTCTGAATGAAACCTCAACGGTGCGTACCTTTTTAAACTGTTGCTGTATCGCCTTCTTGAGCACCTTGGGCTTGACAGCGTCAAGGACGGAGCGGGGTAGGAACTTCTGTAGGCCGAACTCCTTCTCTAGGTATTCTACGTTGAATTTCTTGTCAGTTGAGATCTGCATGTCTTTACAAAAGTATCTGGAAAAACGGACATATTGTAGCAACATTTAACTAAGATAACACTTAGCTTTAAGTTTATGTTTTTTTTTTTTGTATCAGTGATTATAAATTTAATAGACATTATCGCAGTCTGGGGAGATAACACGTGGGAGTTGTACGGGGGTAACCTTACTTCACTGAAAAGTGGGGAAACGTGGGGTAGTTGAATAAAGCGCGAAGCTTAGCATTAATTTTGCTAATAGAACAAAGGCATCACCGAGGATTATGTAAAACGATATCTCTAAAAGAGTTGAATTATTTCAATATATAAATATTAGTTTGAAGCCCACCCCAACCACTATTTTATATTATTATCGAAATTTCTATATTATTTCATTTTTTTTAAATTTATTCTGGCACAAACAGTCATTACAAAAAAAAGTACATTAAATCATTTTAAACATGTGAAGGAAAACGAGTGCCGAGTAAAACATTGAAAAGAAAAGTACAAATTAAGAGCTAGGTTAACAACAAACACTTCTTTACAAAATAAAAATATGAAAAAATAAATATACATACACATAATCACCGATACCATGAAACGCCCTACCATTTCAGCGCAACCCTGATAAATCGGCATCCCGCATTCCTTTATCTTGGCATTCTAGCCTTCAGAAGAGTCATCATTATCAAATAGAGTCCACTGCTGAACATAGATCTCCCCAAATCAGACCCCTAGATTGATCTTAAGCAATAAACACAAATAAATAAATTAACTCATTATAATAAAACAAAATTTATGAAGTAAAAAGATTTAAGACTTACTTAATTTCTAAGCAGCATATTTGTATGGATAGGTCCTGATCCACCATAGGATGGTTGGCGTTGAGGTAGTCATGTCGGACCTGGAAACATACATTTAGGAAATGTTATCTTCACCATATCATCACTATATCAGCCCTAGAAAGTTCACTGCTGAACATTAGCCTCCCCAATAGATGAAATTCATTGACCACGCTGGGCAAGCGGGATGGTGATGGCAGTTCAAGCCAGTACGCAGGATGAGGCTAGTGCCCATCATACGATAGGAGTTCTCTTCGTCGACTCTTACGACTCCCCGTGAGAAAAGAGGGGGTTATCTTCACATTATATAAAATTCTGGAGTGTGTGTGTTTGTTTTTTTATAGTAAAACATGAACACAAAGAGCACGAAGGTTTGCAAGCGGGTAACGATCATTCGTTTAACAGAAACCTGATGGTAAATTACGTATGATGATAAATAATAATAATAAATAAATATTTTCTGACAATTACACCAATTATTTAGTTCCAAGATAAGTATCATTAAGAACTTGTGTTTTGGATCCTAAACAACGGATAAACATACTTAAATACTTTACTTTTTTGTTGTAAATACATACTTAATATACATAGGAAAACACCCAGACCAGAACAAATATTTATGTTCATGCACACAAAGATTTGTCCTGTGTGGGAATCGAACCCACGCCCTCTGGAGTGAAGTGTAGGTATACTGACCTCCACACCATATCGGTCGTCAAAAATAGAATAAACATAATATGGGTGTATAATATGCCCCACCTTCAACAGTCACATAGTCGTAGTGGTGGTGGAAGGTGACCCGGTTGGAGCCACAAATTGTACGCAGATTGGCAGGCAGGTAACGCACACTAAGTTCCAACTATAACGTTCGTTAAACAAGCTCATATGGAGCCTGCAAAACCATGTCACCTGTTCGTAGTAATAGTAAAAGCGTTCGCTAAAGAGAGCTAAAGAGAGAAATATAAAGACTGTATAAGTACGTAACTCAAACCTGACCTATCTATTAATTGGTCGATGTTTCTTAAGGCTGTGTCCCTAGTAGGCAAACTGTTAGCGGCCGACTGAGTTGCAAGACTGAGAGACCGACGCTGTAAGCTGCGTATAGTGAGCGCAAAACCAGCAGACTGTTGACACTCCATTTCAAATATATGGAAGGGCGTACTAAATCGGTACGCCGCAAACTCAGTCGGCCGCTAACAGTTTGCCTACTGGGGACACAGCCTTAAGCTTGCGATATAGAGCCTGAAATGATAAGTCACCTGGTCGTAGTAGTAGTGGAAGGTGACCCGGTCGGAGTCACACAGAGCACGCAGATTGGCAGGCAAGTAGCGCACGCGCAGTTCCAGGCGCCACTCGCTCGCCGGCCAGCAGCTCAGCAGCTCTGACACCGGCGTGTCTTGGTGGATCCATCGGACCTGCTCGACAATATAATTATAATTTAATTAAGCATCAAAAGTAATATAAACAATAATAGGCCACCTTAGTTTGACGACATTGAGCACCATATTATATTCAGATACAAATACAGAGTAAAGTATTGCAATACAAGTAAAAATTAAATGCTCTCTCATGACCACATTGAGTTCCAAATTGAGATAAAAACTCCTCGTAACACAAGTTTGTATGTTATATGCTGATGACATGAAACTGTACAGATATCAGTCCTCATAACGCGTTTTCCTGACTGACCACGATAAACACGCCATTTGGGAGGTGAACTTTCAATTTAGACTGGTCACTTGTTGCTGTAATCAGGTGATACCCTGGCCTCATTGATCCTGCTATTTGAGAGGTGACCCTGCAATGTAGACTGGTCAGAAATTGCGGACGTACCTTTCCCGTAGTAAGTCTTCTAGCCCTCAACGCGTAACACGATGCGTAGACCCTCTCCCCAGCTGCCAACCTCGCCGCCAGCAGTCGCAGCACCGCCCGAACGTCCTCATCAGGAGACGTTCTGACCACGTTGAACCCTCCATTAGGGAGATGGACCTTCAATGTGGACTGGTCGGTTGCTGCTGTCCCTGAAAATAAAAGTACAAACATTTAAATAAATATTCTAATAATAAATGTAATGACGTAAGTCAAATAGCGAAAACACGTGCATTTCAAGTATGTCATTGTGCATTTCCAGTTCTATAACAAATAATAGTGAGTTGTGAATTGGGTTCCCTGGTCAGTTGTTGTGGTCCAGAAGGAAGAAGAAGAACAAACTTTATGATAATCTGTCGTTTATCTTTGGGTTGTGGAATGAGCTCCCGAGAGAGGTTTCGATAAACGTTGTTTTTGGGACGGGTTCAAAGCAGCAACTTGGGACAGCATTTACAATCGATTAGTATAGCACTAATCGCAACTCTGTTGTGTGTGTGTTTAAAATAAAATTACAAACGAATGTAACCGAAAAAGCTCAAAGAATCAGCAAGCCAAAGTAACAGAGGGCAGGGCATATAGCACGAAGATGTGACGGCCGTTGGGGCAGAAAGTTCTGGAATGGAAACCCTTTGATACGAAACGTAGCGTGGGACATCCACCTGCAAGATGGACGGACGAACTAATAAAGGTTGCAGGATCACATTGGATTCAGGACACAAGCTAATCTTCAGCAGTGAAGCTTTTTGACCTGATGATGATGATGAGAGATTATGTTAATAAGGTAAGTATGCTCCTAGTTGGCCTTTCTTAATTGTTATGCCCTATTGTTGTGGGTGTATTTAGACCTAATTCTAATTACCGTCTTACGTATCATGTAATGTGACTTGATATAAACGATTTGGTTTGATTTGTGTCTGGAAGTTTGTCAACACGGAATGCGGGGCGCGCAGCCGTTTTTTTTTTCAGTAGCGTGTAAGTGGGAACTTATTTGCGTAAGAATTGTGTTAGTTACACATAAAGAATTTCTTTATTTTCGTGAAATAATGTCTTTACATAAACTATAATTTCCTTACAATCAATGTCGAAAAGCTTATGGGGTTATTCCAGACATATTTTAGGATGGCTCAAGGTTATAAAAGGTTATACTAATTATCAAATATGCTTCAATAGATACTTTATTTGTTTTTTGTCGAGATTACACATAGAACTATACTTATTAGTAAGAATATGATGGAATATAATTTTGTAATAAAACTAAACATAAAATTTTAAGACGTAAAAATAAAAAAAAACTATGAGTCAAAATAAAAACAATCAAAGAAAAATATGTACATAGCAATAACAAACTACAGAACAGAAGGCAATGACCTCCACTGTAGACAAACATCTAAATAGTACAGAGTTTTAGTAATAAATACCTAACTCATTCGCTAGAAATTACGAGCACCGACTAGCGTGTAGGCGTGGGAAATAATGATGGTATTCCGCCTCACAAACAAATTGTAATTTTTCAAGCGTTTCGTTCAATAGATTTATTAGAATTATTAATTAGTTTTCTTTTATGAAGATAAATTTTGAGTTTTTTGTTCAATAATTTATGATTCAGGCGTTACTTCGCGAAAATTCATTGTAAGCAAGCGATAGATTAAAAATATCTTTGAAACAAAACCCGCGCAACTATAATTTCCAGAAAAATCACCCACTCCCGATTCAGCGTTGGTCGTGAAGACATCGTTATTCTGAGGCTCTATCTTACATGAAGATGCCCTGCGTATGGGCGAAACACGTGACGTATTGAACTGTTTCTCGATTTTTCGGGAAATTATAGCTACGCGGATGATTTTTAATCCATCACTTGGTTGCTATTTAATTCTCATGAGTTCATACAGCTTAGAACCATTTGTGGCATGCAGCCCATTCGTTCTTGGAAAGGCATGTTCTGCCGATAGTCGGATTATCACTTTATACGGTAATCATTAAACCCAATAAGTTCTGTAGGAAGGGTTAAAATATTCTAACAGTAACAGTATCTGCCTCCGCCAATTTGCACTGGGTGGTTCACCACTCTCTCTCTCTCTCTCTCTCTCTCTCACCGGTCTCTAATCCTTTCTTATAACCTAAATCTTTAGATTGGTTCCAAAAAAATTGTTTGGGATAGACTGTATGAGGCGTTAATAGACTGAGGTTGCGTTGTTAATGGATGTAGGGGTAATGATAAGTTGATAACATGATGATGATAATAAGATGATGATGAGAAGAAGATGATGGTGATGATGATGAGATGGTGGTTATATGATGATTAGATGGTGGTGGTGATATGGTGATGGTGGTGAGATAATGATGAGATTATGATGATAAAATGATGATGATAAGATCATGATGATTGAATGGTTTATGATTGATAATGGAAAATCAATTGGTGTTGAGCGGATAATTAAGGGGTTGATGATAAATAGGTGATAAATGATTGATATATGAATAAATATGTGGATATCCATACCATGCGCGGGCGCCGGGTTGGGGTGTCGTTTGGGCGAGCCACCCGCCGGCGCGGGCTGCATGGCGCGCGCTAGCGGGCCCTCGCACCGCCCGCCGCCGCCCTCCGGCTCATGGCTGCAACAAACAACACGGTATTTATTATGCTGTCAAAAAATAATAGTAATTGTTATTAGATTCCGCGCGGTTATGTGCCCCCAAGAGTGTGCTCCCGCTTGTATTTATGTATTTTTTGAAACCGCGCGGGCGTCCGGAAAATTTGTAACAATAATCTACTAAATACACATCACACGACTACCAAAGAAAACACAATTTAGGGATTAAATCGTCACAATTCACGAATAAAAATCACGGTTCATTATAATGCCATAAATCTTGTTACCATTAATCGTGCATGCTATGCAAAGTCAATTGATTCGGGCAGCACAGAATCAGTCATATATTAGTCTTAAAACGTCCACTGCTGAACATTGGCCTCCCCAAAAGATTGCATTCTATTGGGGGTAATTACCCATAAACAGCACGCGGATTGGTAATCGCAGTTTTAACAAGTACGTAGAATGACGCTGTTGCCCATCCTCCAGTAGATTTTCTCTTCGGCGACTCTTCCGACTCCCCGTGATGTAAGAGGCACCACACGGCAAATCGAAAGGAAAAAATCAAGACAAAAGGATTCAATTCAATTCAATGTTTATTGCACTCCAATATGTTTTACAAAGGTCATTAAGAATCGGTGGAATGGATCGGTCATTCGTAACAAAAACGTTCTTCATGTAAATAAAGAGACTAAAAAACGATGCTAATGCTATTTGAGACGTAAAAATCTGACTATTTTCTTAGAAACATGGTCGAAATGTAGTAGGCATTCCAAACAACCAAATCTTGGTGCTGTAAACGTTGATTCAACCAATTCGCACTGCTCGTAAAACGTTTAGCGCGCATTAGTTGCGCAACTATGAGGTACAGATTTAGTAGATCAATGTGATTTTAAAGTTGATACGGTATAAACTGAAATAAGGTACAGCGGGTGATTAACGCCCACCTAACATTAATTTCAAATAATTCTGGTATTTAAATGAATAAGAAAACAAACAACTTTCTAAACAAATGATGTTTACTTATGCTACAAAAAAATTACACATTACAATATTTTTTTCTCATAATACTCATTGTTATACAGGTTTTTTAAAAAGACTAGTTTGGGCGTTATTAAAAGTTATAAGTTAATTGACGCCCGTTTTATAAACTAAGCCTTAATTATACAACTAGGCTCAAAACAAGCATAAATAATCTCACAATCAAAATCTCACTTTGTATTATCATGATTAAACTAACAATAGACAAATAAAATCAACATTTAAGATATACTTTGTTCAATTTAACAATACACCTAATCATCATCACAGCCCATTAACGTCCCACTACTGAGCACGAGCTTCCTCTCACATATCAAGGTGTGAGGGTATTGGGTCATACTCCACCACGCTGACCCAGTGCGGATTGGTGGAGGCAATACACCTAATATCACGTGGTATATTTATATTTGGTCATATTTAAGGAACTTTTTAAGAATTTTCGAATAACTTATCATGAGAACTTTGCATACTAATCGTTTTAAGGACAGAATTAAGATAATCCTTATATGTTCATTGGGCGCCATTACATCGTCAGCGGGTAATACCGCCCGTGGATAGTGAGTATTAAAAAAAAATCTTCATCTTCTGACCAGGATTCTCCTCTTTTTTTACGAGGCGACATCTTGATATCTATAAATAACATACCTAATGAGATCATTTCAGTTTTAAATATATATGAATATAATTCTTATTGAAATATGTTTTGAAGCATAAACAATTATATGAAAAATATATTGGGGTTAATATTGCTCGCGTCGATAGTAAAATTAAAGTTATATCAATGGATACTTTAAAAAAACAAATTAAATGTGACCCACCACTAAATTTATTTAACAACTATTTAACAAACGTATTTTAAGTATTAGTGTTAAGTAGGGCAGCTGCCCAGTGTAGATACTTGAACAAGATACTAAAATGTTTTTACATTTCCCCGTTACCGTCGGGTAAAACTCGTCATGGTTTATGTGATTTAAAAAAACAAAAGTAAACTAAAAATATACGAGTTGACTAGCGCAGCTCATATCAGTAATGTACAGAATATGAGCTCAGTACTGTAATAACGCAAGTAATATACAGTACAGTACACTCATACATACACAAATCATATACCAATTATAAACGAGTACTCGAGAGTTTGGATGATTTTTGTGTTAACTTTGTTACAAATTTTACTTATTTTAGATTTTTTTTTGTGTACTTTGTGTTTTGAAAATTGGTGCAAAGGATTTAGTAGAATTATGAAAATTTGTAGATTTCGGAGTGCGCTGTTATTTGTGACACAGTTTCATAGTTCAGCGTAACCGCAATGTCTCCAATTTGTACTATGATGACTTTCAAATAATTTTGGTAGTTAAAAATAAAAACCAACAATTAAACCGACAACCGATATGGTGTGATGGCGAGTAAACCCGCACTCCACTCCTGAGGTCATGGGTGCGATTCTCACTCAGGACAAAATATCTTTATGTGCTTGAACATTAATATTTGTTCTGGACTGGGTGTTTTCCTATGTATATTAAGTATGTATTTAAAAACAAGTATTTATGTATGTTTATGCGTTATTTTGTATTCACAGCAAAAGTTCTTGATGATACCTATCATGGAACTAAATAATTGGTGTGTCAGAAAATATTTATTTATTATTTAATTAAAATACCACAACAAGACAAATACCAAGGTATGTATTTTTGTGTGTGTAACAAAGGAATTTCCTGAGTGTGTGGCACCATTTCAATATAATATATTTATGTTTTATATGACTTATGTCTGCAATAAATGGTGACCGATCAGAAATAGTTGTATAATTTAAATCACATCCCTTCATTCCGATTAATAGAAAAATTAAAGCTATGGGTAGGTAGGCTTATATATGTAATCCAACGTATCCAATCCAGGCCTATCTCGGTGTTGCGGGGATCTGCCAGGAAATTTTAATTATCTGCACACGGAGGACGTCTACATGTCCGGCGATGACCACATCGGGAGGGCGAGCCTCCCTACCAGCCGGCGAAATAGGGCTGGCGACGAGACGTTCAAATAGATAGACTTTACTATTGTTAATAAATAAGAGCCTGTAACAGTGTCTGTGTAGTAGAAATTCGGCAGTAAAAATCACAGTTTTATATGGTATGGACTCTCTATCAAGTAAACGCTAATGAAAAAAAGACTTACCAACAGGCATCAATATTTTTACCGGAAAAAAATAAACGAATAATTGTGCCATGAAAAGCCTATCGGACTTCTAGGCGGGAAAGTGAAGCGTCATGTCTGCAGTTTTGTTTTATTTTCTAAAATTTGGGATATTTCTAAAATTAATGTGTAGTAACGGTGGATTATTAACCGTTAAGTGCTTGTTAATATACATGAGTGTTGGTAAATCAAACAAAGCAGTACAACATCACTTTTCAAATTCTCTCGAGGAGTCCATGTGAGATCTCAGTATCTATGACTCAAGTACTGAGGACTCAAGGGGCTTAGGGGAGGGTTATTCATTTACCATTTGTCATCACTCATTCTCATATTCTATGTGAATTATCTCTTTTACTA
The DNA here is from genome assembly GCA_949126915.1 of Musotima nitidalis. NCBI lineage: Eukaryota > Metazoa > Arthropoda > Insecta > Lepidoptera > Crambidae > Musotima > Musotima nitidalis. Next base: position 6,483,638 of record OX421435.1, read on the forward strand.
TTGATATATCACTTACTTGACACTGGCTAAATGTGCTGGACGCACGAAGCCATTATTTAAAAGAAGAAAAGCCTATCAATGGCAATGGCCTGTCATTCCGTGTGTACTTCACAATATAAAGCACCTTAATTTGTTACCACAGGCAGGATATAGTTAGTATGATATGTCTCATTCACATTTAGAATAAAAAAGACGTGTGGCACTGGGAGACTGCCGCGGTAAAGATATTGCATAGCATTTTTTATCAACTCATGCAATTATAATTGTTTATTTTTATGTACATTTATATAGATATAATATCATATATACTTTCTCTGCGCGGCATTAATGTGTATTACCTATACATAAATAAAAATAGACGAGTGGATTGCGGGGCGAAGAAGGGGATTACGCATGCCCAGAAACGCGTATATTAACTGACACATAAATATCCAGGACCAAAGGTTTCACATAAATTTCGAATATCATCTTATCACCAAGCTTCGCTGAAGCTACTACGTACTTTATTTTATATAAACAAACATAATTAACTATTCAAATGGCCGGCGTTATCCCAAGTACGACAGCCCTATTGCCCCCCTCCCCCTTCACCCCCTCACGCATCGATTGGGGCCGCATGCAAATGCACAATGCACCACCAATTTCGTCCAGGTGCTATGAATAGCTAGCTTTCCTGTTTGTGCAAAATTACTCAGCCCAAGGCAACACCGACTTCGCAGCCATTTTAAAAACTGGCCTATTTTCAGAGAAAATATTATTGCTGGTATAGGCACCTCCTAAGGGTTCTACCATCACATGTCTTGCCCGAGGATGTCGTAGAAGGTGACCAAGGATTGGGACGTTGTCTTGCGTCAATGAGAGCTATTTTACGATATCAGCCCAAGGCGATTCCGATTTCCCTGACCTTTTTTAAGCTATTGCATAGCTTCTATCGCGGCCCTTGAGCGAAGAGACCGAATCCAGAAATTTCGTAACGAAAAAAAGTTTAGTTTTTCCATCTACCGATAAATAGCAGAACTTTTAATGACTTTTTGAAATATCACGCTTGTCTTTTTAGTTCAGCAACCCGCCTTTAGGTGGCATTGGTTGTATCGGAGTTACTGCGCATGCGTAATCCTCTTCTTCGCCCCGCTATCTGGTGACTCATGCCTGCTTAGAGTTTCAAGTTTTTCTTAGAAAAAAATCTGCATAAATAAAACAAATAAATAATTATAATTGCATCAGTTGATAAAAAATGCTATACCATAGCTTTACCGCGGCAGTCTCCAAGTGCCACACGTATTTTTTACTTATATTTGCTGACAGCTGCGCCTTTAAAGAACCATGACATGTCTCCCGAGGGTATCATACAGGGCGCCTAAAGGAAGTCTAGTGAGATCTCATCTATTGTCAAGCTACTGAACAAAGCCTTGCTCTCACAAATAAAATTAAGATAAATTCATGTCACCGATAAAATTTTAAGATCTTTTACTATTTATAATTTTCACATAGTCTCCTAACGGCAAGATAAGAGCTTAAAACAAGTGGATTCGTAGTTTATCGGAGAGATTTGTTACGGTAACAAACTCCAGTAGTGTATAGGGATCCTACCAAGACCTAAGGAGCCCAAACCAACCTCACATGCAAGTGATAGACCTACAGAGCAACGGTCGAGGCTCCGGCGAACATAAGTTCCCGGTAAACGGCAATAGGCTCCCCACCTTTTACCTAACGGTATAATTGGCGAAGTGTGGGCGTATAACATTCCTCTGCCTATCCCTTTGGGAAAACAGGCGTGTATGTATGCCACATAGTCTCCACACAGCAAGCTAAAAACTTAAAACGACAGAGTTCGTAGTATATGGGAGAGGTTTGTAACGTCAATAAACTCCAGTGATATAATGCGGCCGCATTATTAACAGGAATATAATAAACTGATACTCTGAAAAAGACTGATGCTCATTCAGTATTTTTGATGCACAGTAAGGTAAGTTAGGTTGAAAATTGAATCATTTTGATTTACACGGTAAATACAAGCCTTAATAAAATAGTCTTAATAAGTAAAAAAAACTTCAGTAAAGATATTGAGCATTAATATTCATCAAATGACGCGCTGGCACAGAAATAATGAGAACTATGAATATTCATAAAAATTCCAATACGCTGCCTTTGCCATTAAAGGGTTGGAAAACTCAATGCAATTAATTGTATACAAGAGTATTAAAAATTGGAACAGCCAGTACCGACGATCTTGTGACAAAAGTTACATGTCAGTGCAAAATTGACTCCTAAGTATAACCACACTTTAAGCTTGACAACCGTCTAAGTGTTGCGCTTCAGGTGTGGTTAATTGTACAATGAAATATTCATGAAGTTTAGTGAACTGTGATATTGATAATATTGAGATGGTTGTCATTGTATATTTTGTTTTCGGATAGACAAGGGTATGTGCGACATGAAAAAAACTGCAGGTCCTGTTTCATAAAATAATAGTAATGAGTTTTTTTATTCAGGCAAATTATACCCATGCACAGAAAAGAAAACAACAAAAACAAAATTATAAATAGTTAAATAACACATTATATTCAATATTAAAAATAAAACTTGGTTACGGCTTCTAGGGAACCTTTTCAATATCTTCAAATATTCACTGTGTGTGATTTGTATTTTTTTAATTTAATTGATAATTTAAAAGAGCATAGTCAGTTCTTCTCGCAGAGCGGTAGCTCGGAACTGGCACTTAGTTTCACGTACACTTAATTCAATTTTTTTGCATGTAAGTGAATTGAAGCTTCGTAATTTCATTGTAGTAATAATTTGTATTTTTTTTATTTATGTTTTGTTTTGACGTTTTTAAGTGCTATGTAAGCTATAAGACATAAGGAACTTTTTACTTTTATAATAATTTAAAAAAATAGTACTGGTCTGAAATCAGCCTTCCAAGCAAAGTCAAAATTATTAAATTTGCCCTGAGAATATATTCTTGTTTTACATACAATACTATACATATTATGTAAACAAAGTTTTTTGTGTTTTAAACAAAACATTATTTTCCGATTTTTCCTTGTAACTTGAAACGTAATTATGCAAAACATAAGAGTAGAAAACTTATTTGCGTCACCAAGTTTTCCGAGACCAAGTAGCCAGAATTGACGTGTGGTGCGTATTAATGGAATAGCAACGTTTGTTAGTAGAAACTTAGATGTTAAGATTGATTGGAAAATAATTTATTTCGAGAATGACGCCGTTCGAAACTTACTTCTACAGGGGTCGGCACTGAGAGTTCGGGTAGGGTATGCAGTCTGTAGCACTAGTATATAAGTTGTAGATACATAGTTTTAAAAAGTTTTTTTGTAGTCAGGCCATTCGCAACTTTTCTACTATAGGGGTACATCTCAAAAAATAAGTAAATTTAGTTATGATCGATTTTGTAAAAATATAGGAGCTCAAAAATCTTTACAAGCGTTTTGCCAAAAATCATCATTTTCGAATTGGGCCCCGGGCATTTTCGAATATAGTATGAAAGTTGCAAACTGCATAAGGTTAAATTTATAGGGGTCATTTTTTGACCAGAGCTTTATAAAGAGTTAACCAAGAGAACCGCTCGTAATTCCGCGGTACTAAGAGGTCAGAAATGATCACCGAAATTAATTCCCGGAGGCAAGTCCTAGATAAATGAGTGACCATTTGTGACATTTAATATGGAGCGCTTCTGTGCTTCCTAAGCCACGAATCAACTTAAAAGCCATATTGAAGTATGGTATAAAGGAGCTTGAAAACAGTTGGAAGCCTCACCAGCCTCCACCACTCCGCAATCGGTCCCCGTGGAGTATTTCTCACCATAGTTCCTGAGAGGAGGCTGGTGTTCAGTAGTGGGACGTTACCGCAATCTCACCTAAGGGGTTCTTCATAAATTACGACACACGTTGAGAGGGTGGGAGGGGGTTAACAAAGTGTGACATTGTGTGACAAGGGAGGACAATTCTAAATTTCGTGAGGTCACATTTCCTAATTCAGGTCCTATTAAAAATTAAAGAACTGCTGTTTTAATGTAATTATTTCTTGCTGTATAATTGCAAAATATGTGACATCAAACTAAGGAGGAGGGAGTCTCATTAGTGTGACCAGCTGTGACAAAGACGGAGGGGGGTCAAAACTTAACGAAATTCGTGTGATGTAATTTATGGATGACCCCTAATGAGGATGACATAAGCAAAATCTGTTTCTTTGAAAGTTGGAAATTAGAAAAGAAAGAAAAATATTTATTCAATACAAGTTGCAAACAAAATATTAAGTACAAAATAAGTTAACACAAATCAAGAATAGAATAAAGTGAAAGAAGAACTTACTTTATATTGAAATGGTGCCCACTCAGCATATTGTCGGACATCACAGAGATGTCACAACGCTGATCTTCCGTGGGCACCTTTACAGAAGGTAATATTTACGCACAATATTTTACTATTTTTGAAACACATATAAAGTTAATCCAAGAGCCGAGTGCAATAAACTATAGTGTATATTGAACTTGTTCTCGTATGATTCATTAACCGACGCACGTGCTCGTTAATACTCGGGGACAGTTAGCCACCAAATAAGTACGAAGATAATCGGACGATCAATACAACACCATAATGCCCGTTACGCATTGAAGAGCTTACTGACTAATGTACAGTCAGCGACATATAATTGGTAACGTGCTAACGACTGTACACCGTAAATTTTAAATCCCGATACATATTTGCCTTGTTTGATAATAGCTTATTAGAAAAAAATACATTATAGAAATCTCATTGTTTCCTGTCTCTCGGTAAGGTCTCTCGCTATCATTTTGTAAAGTCAAAGTAAGTAATGTAGAGGAATCCTGTTTCTAAAAGCATTCAGCGAGGGGGGCTTCGGCTTTTAAAACTCACTTATTAATATGTCGCATACTTAAAGGAACATCGACCTATTAATAGATTTATTAGGTTTGGGTTAAGTACTTATACAGTATTTCTATTTCTTACTGAGATCGAATCAATGTTAATCAAACGTTCAAAACACAAGCAGAATGACTAATTAATAAATCAGTATTAATTTAATGAGCTTACAAAAAGATCTAGACAACAGGGAATATCAATTTTAACTGATTAAAACCGTTAAGAAAACTATAACTTTAAACTAGCGTTTGCATAGCGTAACGGTAGAAAGCTAAAAGGCAATCTCGTAAGCAGAACTGTGAATCACAACAAATTAAGAAAAACCGCCACCACACAACAGTCAGTGGACAAGGCATCAAATCGGTGTGCACACTTACATCATGTCTCATGTAGAAGATATAAAACTTATTATAATTACACTTGCAGTTACGTGTATAAAAGGCATCTCCTAAGAAATTTACCACCCTATGTGGATAGGGTGTCGTAGAAAATGATTCAGGGAGTGAGGTCTCGCCTAGTGCCAATGAGGGCGAACACCTCGTGTGTTGTGAACTTCGCTTCGAAAATGTTTCATTATATTGTTTTTGGACGAGACCGGAAAAAGGGTAGTTTGATTTTTAATCGACGAATAAAAAACGTATAGAATAGTTTTATAGAATTAAATAAAAATTTGCCTTATTTTTTCATGAAGCCTTTTTTAATTAACTTTTTTCCTAAATTTCTTACTAGTAATCTACCTCGTACGCAAAATGGTGAAACATAACCAGCGAAAAACGGACACAACAACCAGTTTGTAGGCACGGGATGAAATCGGTGTGCAAGCTTACATTTACTTAAATTTTTAAATGTTACTTTCAGTACAGGTATTATATTTTAATGTCTACCTATGTCATTATGTTACATCCGTCAGGCCTATGTCCTATGTCCAACAGTTGATAGCAATTGGCTGATTGAATACCTTATGCCGTTATCACAAAGAGAGCTCTCTCTTAATACAATTTTAAAATTTCTTCGGTGTGCGCTGGTTCTTGATGTCGCCAAAGCAAATATAGCGCTAAATTAATTTTGTAAATTATAAACGTTTCAAATCCATGCCAAAAGACAAGTTCGTACTCAAAACTATGACTCACATCAACAGAAAAAAATTATCACAACAAAAATAAAACAACCAGGCTTTAAAATCGGTGTGAAATCTGGCTTATTCATTCAATATTACTTACAGCAAAGGTCTAATTACTCATTCTTATGAAGCAAAACAATGTTTTCTAAGTTAATAATCTCGTACGCAAAGCGATGGACCACATCAACCAGTAGTACTCGTCATCAAAATCGGTGTGCCCGTCGCATTATCGTTAAAAACCGATTGGCATCCCGCCGAACACGCTGTCATTATCATTTTACCGGTATTTTTGCTTCGATCATTATTCATTTATTTTTATGGCAAAACGTAAGGTGCAAAAATAGCTCAGTCATTCTTATAATAGGTTCACGCATTACGACTTTAAATAACTCTTTGGAGTTTTCTCAAAGATATAGGGACCTAACTACTAATAATTATAGTAAGTCGGTAAGCTATCTCTTCTGATAAAATTTTATACCTTCCTTGTATATATTTAAAACGGTCATGAATTTAAGTGACATTTACAGGTACTTCTGTATGCAGCCTATCTTGAATAAATGATTTTAAATGAGATCGAGAAGCCCACTGCGACATTGCCAGAGGGTTTACTTCTAATATAAACCTCATTTTACTTCATGTTTGCCTGGAAACGCAATTATGAAGGGTTTATAGGAATACATGCAAACAGTGGGGGGCCTATAACAAATTAAGATCTAAAGTTAGACCCGGTTTAAAATTAGTGCTGTCACTGTCTTCATCTTATCAAATAAAAGTGACAGCATTAGTTTTAAACCTGGTTTAACTCTAGATCTTTTTTTTCAATAAGCCCCTGTAGGTTCAGTCGAGTTGTTTGGCAGTTAGAAATATAGAGTCATATCAATAGGTCAAAATGTTTAAGAAACAAATCTGTTGAATTCCCAAGATGGGATGGACTGTGATGACGTCATACTTACCTGTAGTGACTGCTATGTTGACATGGTATTTTTATCCTTTTTTCATTAAGCTTTTATTATAATAATTGTTTATTTAAATTCTTACACAGGTTGTGTAAGCTTGCTAGCTAGATAGGTACTATCATGTCGCTTAAGAAAAAAAGGTAACAAATTTATAATAATTGATATTAATTAAATATACGTTGATTTAGCTAATCCGTTACTTAATCGTTAATTAATATGATCAATCACATGACCTGTCAACGGTTTGACAGATTCAACTTTGCTTACTATTTTATCATTGACCTAAAAAACAGGTCCGCAGTCCGTCTGTAGGCACTCGAGGAACCTTCCATTGACGCCTACGTATTCAATTTTGTGAGTTTTGTAATATACATAATAATATTTATTGGTGGTACACGTGTAGACATGTTTATAAAGATATGTGAAGTTTATATATTTATTCGTTATTTCATTCAACATATAACGAATCTATAAGGCTATTGATTGAATATTAGGATAGTAATAATGAAATTACAATAAAGCGTAAAGCGTGATTCTAAGATATTAGTTACCTGTAAAATAACAGATGTAACACGTATTTTAGTCTTTCATTAAGAATAAGAACAACCACTAAAGTACTTAATATAAAATAATAAATAACCTATTCGTAAATATCTTAGATAATTAAGCACATTAGAGGTAATCAAAAGCAAAAGCCTCCATTTCAATGTCATAGTACTAGAAATCCGTGAACTTGATAGAACAAGTATTAAAAATTATCTTCTGTTTTTAAATTTTAGTCATAAAGATAACGTACATTCCACTTTAAATTCACCTGATTTGCTGTATTTCAAAATTAATGTTAAGCCAGAAGGCAAAAGATTAACTGTTAATAAATATAAGAAATCATATCACTAATCAAAAAGACATGTCTACTACAATAAATAAAGAGCTAAAACAGGAACCTTGGGGAACTGAAATGTCCAAATTTCAAACAGCAGCATTTTATATTTTAATTGGTAAATATCACAAGTCAAAGTAAATAAAGGTTTAAAAAAGGACAAACATAACATTCTTATCAGAATGTCTTTTGGTGAAAAGGCACATCATTCTTTAGGACCCCATAAAAGGAAGAAAATATGTCGCCTGACCCCGATTTTATGACATCGCATTAAGTTTCACGGCATCGTCGTACCATGACCAATATGAGCTCGATATAATTATTTATATCTGTACAAATATTCAACGCTGATGACTTTATTACGATGCCTTTTGGAAATTTGGAACGATTATTGGTTGTAAATATCTTAAAAGAAACATTTCGGTAGGTCGATATCAATAAATTTGGGCCTTTTTATAAATAAGTTTGTTTTAATAACAGTAAGAAATGGATAATCCTTTTTTAATTTATCACCTCCACATACATACATACAATCACGCCTGTTTCCCCGAAGAAGTAGATAGGCCCACATATGGCCAATTATTTTGGTCTCGCGTCAAACCCATTGCCGCTTACCGGGACCAATCCAAATGTAGCTGTGCAATGTATTTGTGACTTATTTTTTAAATTATCAGATAAAAGCTATGCAAACTAATAGAATTTTTTTCTTGACCTATTTATCAAATATCAGATCAAAACAAACCAATTGTTAATTCAACCTTTTAATAAATTATGAGATTAGATCAATTCAATGAAAATTTGCATTAATCAATGGAAGAATGCAGTTTTGAAACACTCACGTTTGCAACATTGACCAAATTAGGCTCTAACCGCTATAAACCTTTGAATATAAACATCTCGTTATGAACACCATGCCTTTCAAATTACGCCACTAAAGGGCCAACACGAGTTTCAGATAAGGGGTGCCCATCACACCCACTCAACACCCACGAACTTGCATAACACTATAAAATATCTCCAACAGTGAAAGCAAACACTGAAGCTGACGTTAAAATAGCTTTAACGATGTGTGATCCATGTAATTTGTCCGTCACTGACATTGGAAATGATAGGTAATTATTAGTTGCATTTGATGAAGCTGATTTTAATATTTTTTCTTAATTATAGAGCTTCAGGTCTTTGGCTTGGAGGTAAATTAGTTTTTGCAACACAATCTACATTTATTAGAATATTTATTAACGGTTAGCTGCTACAACAAAGTTATTTCATTAACCTAGATGTGAGAAAATTTAAAAATGCATATTAATAAAGCTGACGAAAGATTGTGCAACGCGTGCAAGTGACAACAAGTTATTGATTTTAATCTAAAAAGCTTTTAGGAAAATCAACATTTTTATACTAACCTCTTAGATCTTACTCTGGTGTACCTCCAAGTATTACTACTGTAATGTCCTGAGCTTGAAGGGCATAACAAAAGCTGCAGACTATTCGGTCTTGGCTGTCTATGCTTTTTGACTCTCAGCTTGACCACTTCTTCGGTCTTCTTGACTTCTTTTATCGGAGGCTTTTTGTCCACACTCCAGCTTTGGATCCCATGCTCTAAATGGTCAAATCTGTCATTGACGTTTCTTTTCAGCAAGTCTGGAGTGAGATCTCTTCTGTTCCTTTTGATTTCAATGGGGGATAGTGGAGGTCTTCGCGGTTCAAATACAACTTTAGAGTATTCATTGCTTCTTCGCCAAAGTCGTGGAGAAAGAGGCCAGAATCGACCAGTAGACTGGACTGACTCCATTACCATTTTCGTACACTGTTTCTTAAACTTTCACCTTTAATTTTGTTCCGACTATATCGATTCTATTTATAAACTAGGACATAAACATTACACAAATTAAAAATACTTAAAAGTGGCTTGTTTTTATGGAGCTTTCACCATATCAAAAACCGTGTGTTACGCCCAGAAGCGATTATCCAACTAAAGATGATAGAGAATTGCATAGTCAGTCAGTAGCTTAACAGTGTGGGTGGGAGTTGTTTGTCACAGAACTGTCCGCAGGAATTCTTGATAAAGACAGCGTAAGTATTGAAATGAATGAAATGACTCAAACGCCGATACGTGATTGGAAAGTTTAAGTAATAGCTACTGGAGATTTACAGAAAGATATATACATATATTGTTTTAGTTTCCAGAAGTTTATTGTACCTAGCGTTGATTCGGGCGTATAGTGATAGGCATGGACATTTCTTTGGCATAAAATATGGTACATAAGTGGTTTTAAAATTTAATAAAGTTGATAGTTTGATATTAACTCGTGGTAAAAGCTTATCCAAACCTTAGTTAATATTTAGCTATTCGAATAATCGTCAAATTGTCTATAGGCTACGAAATATTTATAGATAACAGAAAAATGCTATTGTTTTAGATCGTCATTTATGTTAACAATACGATATTTCGTCATATCAGGCGTCGCATTGCATTGCATTGTTATTATAATATTATTATGCGCGTTTAAGTAAAATATAGAACAATAATCGTTGGTAACCTTATATTGCAGCGACGATTACTCATCATAAACAACAATGAGGACAGATATCATCCGATATCTTGAAATAAAATCTACATCGTTTACAGGAAATTTTATGTTTATGCAGCATTTCGACGAAAAACGCAAAAAAAATGTTGTTGAAAGAGATAGGGACCATTATCTACCTGGAAAAAATATGACACAACTGTTAACAGATCCGTGGAGTATGTATAACCTTAATCTCTCTCACCTTAGTTGGAACATAGAACTCGAATTACATAATGCATTTTTCATTTCTTTTTATTATATCAGCGTCGGTCAATGTGCAAATCTATTGGGAAGGCCTTTGTTCAGCAGTCTCAGTCATATAGCTGAGATAATAATATCGTATTAGCCTTATAAAGTCCACTACTGAACATTAGCCCCCCCAATAGTTTAAATTCTATTGAGGGTATCTGCCAATAATCACCACGCTGGGCAGGCGGGTTGGTGATCGCAGTTCAATCCAGTACGCAGGATGACGCTGCTGCCCATTATCCGGTACGTTTTCTACTCGTCGGCTCTTATGACTCGCCGTGAGATGAGAGGGGGGTGGCACTATTATAGGCTGGCACCACCACACGGCACTCATCATAATATATTACGTTGAAATTACTATTTTTTATATCATTTACAATAATGTAACCGAGTTATTTATTTAACTTTAAATAAACCATTTTACAATTTGAATGAATACTTTTTTACGAATAATATTAAGTAACTAGTTGTAAGTTGTATAAATTGCACGCCCGCAACGGGTACACTGTTGTTACTAATGTAATGCATGAACACCAGCAAAATGTACACAGTCTCAGCAATAAAGATCTATTCTATTCCATTCTACTATATTTGAAGAGTCAGCAAAGTTTTATGATCGAATTTTATGTATAACTGGGAAGAGGATTTGCTGAGCTGGTCAGAAGGCATAACTACAGCCGCATTGTTATGAAATGCAGCTAAGCTATATATAAAATGGTAATATAAAAAACTGGTTCTCAAAAAAGACTTACATTCAGTCAACAAAGTATCGGGAATGAATGTTTTATTTCTTTCTTTTTCCTACACTCAAATTACCACTTCGTGGCACCCGTTTTCAATCGGTAGAAGATATAAAGGAGAATTCGCGGCGAGAACTGAACTCAATTCCGGAAACAGCGTTTAAAAAATGTTTTGATTATTGGATTATTCGTTGGCGTAAGTGTATCGTTTCTGAAGGTGCAAACTGAAGGTGATAAAATAAATTTGGATGAATAACAAAAATTTCGTGTATTATTGATTTTTTCCCGGTACTTTCTTGTATTACACATATGGGGACTTTGAGTCCTCAGTTAGTATTTTTATTGCGTATTAGGGTTTGGTTATTAGCACAGACGATTATGATAAAAAGCACAGGCCTCCTTACGAGGAACCAAGGCGGATTGGCGGAGACAGACTATACTATACTAGAGGTGACTCTAGTCACCTCTAGTATAGTATAGTCTGGTCACTGACGACTGTTAACTCTGGTTTACCGAAGAGCTATGAACATTCGAAATAATTTAGATGACAATATAATTTTAAAAAAATTTTGAAAGAAAAATGTGTGCGAGAGGATGTGAAGTAGGTACTTATTTAATAACGTAGCATACTAAACACTAGGCCAGGAAGTTGAGCGGTAGTGTGTGTCAGGACGTAATGTATGCGTGCGTTATGGTAATAGCACAGATAGGGACGAGGATGCAATATGTTACCGGATTTAAGTGTCCACTACAGCTTTTATTAATAGCCAAAGGAATTTGGAACAACTTTAAGTGGTCTACGAGGATTTTCTTGGATACTGGTTTGGCGCACCAATGTCTAATACTGCAGGCAATTAGATATAAATGTATACAGAATTGTAGCTAGAAGTAATTTTGTTGAGAACGTTAATCCTTGCATCGTAAATAAGAAACAAAATCGGATTTGAAATGACATATTGACATGCTGATTTCCATATACATAAGACCTTATAAGTCATAATTTGAGAACTATCACTACAGCCAAAAGTCTAGCTTGTAAGCGCAACTTTATTATTTAATTGCGTTCGTATCTACTAAAGCGTTCAGTTACTTCAACGGCCTACTAGTAAATAATCGTAATTTTCATGCATTACAATTCTATTAAAACAGACAAACAAACTAAAGTTTTTATTGACAAAATTATGGCTGTAAAACTGCTTTTAAAGAACTTTATGTCTGCAATGAGATTTTTATAGACGGAAATCAAATACTGACAATAATATCACATGTTCCGTCTTTGTCTAAGATGTGTATACCTAGAGAGGTGGATCCTACCAACACAAAGTTAAAAGTTACCGGTAGGCGGCAATGGACTCGCTACCTATTACGTTGTATCAACAATAAAATTGGCGAAAAGTAGGCTTATAATATGCCTATCCCTACCTCTTCGGAGAAACAGGCATGATTGGATGTATATTGTGTAAGAACTTGCAAAGGAGAAGACGAGAAGCATCTGCATTCCACAATAACAATATTATAAAAACTATCTATAAATTATCTCATCATCATAGTCATCATCTTAGTCCATTAACGTCCCACTACTGAGCAGAGCCTCATCTTACATACCAAAGAGCGAGGGTAATGGGTCATACTCTACCATGCTGACCCAGTGCGGATTGGCGGAGGCAGGTGTGTGGCGTCCTGCTGTTAGAATTTCGCAAGCCGGTTAATTAGGCTTCTCACATGGCTTAACGATTACTATATTTAGTGATAACTGGGACCAACAGCTTAAAGTGCCTTCCGAAGCACGGAAGCCACACCAATGCCATGCCACACAAACGGTCACCCATCCAAGGACTGACCTCTGTAAACTCTACTTTACATCGGTGATCGTTTTCGACCACCGAGCACTGCGAAGCTACGAGCGATCCTCTTATATTATCTCATAAAGTTCACTCCTTCTGAAACTCCCGTTTAAGAAAGAAGTAAGATCAAATAACAACCTCGACCAATTCCAAACCGAGTTCTGTGACAGGAAGCTCAGTTGAATCGCAGGAAATCGACGTAGCCTGCGAGAGGTGCTCGGCGCCAGTAATACGTAGACTCGAATAGGAAATCGAATCCGGCGAATGCGACGACGCTTAATCGATTGAGTGACATCTCGAGAACCGAGTCCTATTCAATTGGGAGTTACTTTATTTTTTCTCTATTGTTTTAAAATGCAGTTTGTTTAGTTTTGATACAGTTTTACGACACGTTCATTTCCATTAGAAAAACACTTCGGGGCTTATTACAAAACAAGATCTAAAGTTAAACCAGGTTTAAAACTAGTGTTGTCACTTTTATTTTATGTAACGAAGACAGTGACAGTACTAAGTTTAAACTTGGTTTAACTTTAGATCTATTTGGTAATAAGCTCCTTTTTGTTTTTAAACTGTAATGGAAGTTTTATTCTTGTTCCTCATATAAGCAAATACATTATAGCTTATCTTAACTGAGACAGAAAGTTACTATATAAGTGACTTATAATTATAACCTAGATTAAGATACAGCATTTACTCAAAAAAAAACTATTCGAATAAAACGACATTTACAAAATAAAATTTTTGCGGAGAAATTACGCTGGTATTCTGTGGTTACCAATAAGGGTGACTACTAGACTTAACACCAAAGACTAACATTAATTAAATAGGAAACATCCAAACCAGAACCGCTATTCATATTCATGTACTGAAAGTCTAAAACATTTGTCTCGTATCTTGCTTTAAAAGCAGAGTGCAAGTACAGTCAGCCTCCAAACAGTTGGTATCACCAACAGCGCCATATCTTTCGAAACACGCCCTTACGCTCTTGAAAATAGAGACGTGTGGAACTTAAGAAATCATCCATAAATTGCGTCACACGAATTTCGTGATGATTAGACCCTTCCATCCGTCCTTGTCACAGCTGGTCACATTTGTGAGACTCTCTCCTTCTTCACATATTTTGCAATTATACAGCAAAATATAATTACATCAAATTGCAGTTCCAAAGTTATCATAGTATCTGGATTTTAAATGTGACTTCGCGAAATAGGATCCCTCCGTTCCCATTGTCAAACCATGTCACACTTCGTCAACCCCCTCCCACCTTTACGTGTGACGTAATTTATGGATAGCCCTTAGTGGCGCTTTGGATGTTAACAGCTTTATGAATCTGTCTGTACCGCGCTTTATAGGTAGTAAATAGCACTAAGACGTTGCTGTTGTTATACTCTAGTCTACCGTAAACAGTGGTTTACCAACACATTGTACTAGCCAGTTGGCACCGTTTCGTGTCACCAAGCAGAGGCTACAATAGCCGGAAGTCGTCAGTGTCCCCGGCTACAATGGTTGTCGATATTCTAACCGACACCGCTGATACGACGAACACAATGAATGGTGTAAGAACGAGATGGTACACACTTGCAACGTAATTTGCTTTCGTCGCGTCTTAAAGATTACTTTTGATCCATGCTAGAAATAACTAGGTACTTTAGAGAAATAGGTCAGAGCTATCACGCAGAGAAAATATATTACTGTAGTTGTAGTGTAAGTAGAGTGGTTCTGGAGATGTTTGTTTTATGTACATATGTACATACATCAAAGACTCTACGCCTGTTTCCCCGAAGGGGTAGGCAGAGGAATGTTATATGCCCACTTCGCCAGTTACATTTTTGTTCCCATGTAATAGGTGGTGAGCCCATTGCCGCTTACCGGGCTCTGTTACGTTCGCCAGAGCCTCGTCCGTTGATCAGCAGGTGCACCACGTGCAGGTGAGGTTGGCTTGGGCTCCTTAGATGTTGGTACTATTTCTAAACACCCTTGTTATGAGTCTGGTCATAATGACCACATTTTGCCTAATATTAAGCATAAATGCTGGGAAACGCCTAATGGTGTTACAGAGGTACTACACAATTTTAATGCAGTCACGGATATTTCGAGAAAATATAGATAGTTACCACCTATTATTCTAGTAAATTTGTTTGTCCGAGCATGAAGATTCCATGAATTCGTTTTAATCTCTTCATCATCATCAATTTGGGGGAAACTCTGTGTTTTAACCAGACGAATGCCTACTATCCTGAAAGTCTCGCCACTATAATTTCCACAATAACTGATTTCGCACAGGACGTTACACGCAGCTTAATACAAACCTTGAAACGCTTTTATCTCATAGACTTTCATTACTTTGCTAAATATCACCCTTATTATATTAAACTAAATAAAAATGAGCCAAGTGGAGGCAAAAGATGGACTCGGGTAACTCGGGGCCATATTGAACCGGGCTTATGACAATTAAACTGAAATAATAATGAGATATTGTTCTCTTCTATTAATAAAAAAAATAAATAATAATATATGTAATTGGTTATGTTAATAGCTAATTTAACTGCGATTTTAATACGTAAAATGTGTTTTGTTCCATAGTATTTTTAACCTATTGTATCCTTCGCTAACTTCTCGTTACTTGGTACCTTCACATTCGTGTGTAGGTTATTGTAGGCAGTAACATTGTGATATGAAAACCATGTGTTGATATTGTTATAAGCAAACAAGGCTACTGAACACCACAAATGGCCTTTTACAAGTTTCTTCCGGGCGCTATTTCCTGTCATACGAAATGCTTTTTAAATATTTACCTACATTACTAGTTGGTTTTTATACATAACACATGGTGTTTCAATGTGGATATTATTTTATTTAAATGTATCTTTTTAATCGACTAAAAGTCTTGTCAGCGTTACTTCAAAAAAAAAAAATCATTTATTCAAGTTTGGCTCAATAGAGCTCTTATGAATGTCATACTTATAAACTAACGCGCCCATTCACTGCGGGCAGGAGCTTGATCGTAAAAGAACGGGCAAGAAAATCGTCAAGGTTGGTTTTTTCTCCCGCCAGTTACAATTAAAATACATAACATTAAAACAATTGTGCTCTGCAGTCACAAGATTTAAAAGAAAGGAAGACAAAACTTAAAAATTAAAAATCTGAAGTGACTTTAATAAAACAATGTAAATGGTAGTCGAGTGAGAAATCTATAAAAGACAGACAAACATCTCACAAACAGAAACAGCGACTAAATGTATCAAACGTGCCCCTTTGTGTACACAATGTTCTTATACGGAGGCTAAATAAAGGAACAAGTACTACAAAAGGAAACGATTCTTGATAGTTGTAACACAGGTGTTTCTGTGTCGTAATAAAGTAGATTGCATCATGCTACTTTAGTACTAGGGATTTTTATTGTGTTGTAGGACCATTCGGGACTTAGCAGGCAGAACATGTTAAAGTTTTTCACTCGTTTTCCACCTTAACTTAACTCCATAAAGTTCAATTTATCTTGGGAATGTGTTTACCACTGACTTACAAAGGGTTTAAGAAGGAACATGGATGGTTTTTAACTAAGTGATAGTCTAGCAGACCCTACCTTGCCATCAACAGCGGGAGACAGTCAGTAGATATATATACGTGATAAAGACGAAGTATAAAGGTGGACTTGTTTCTAAAAGAAATCTTATCCAGTCAACCTTCACTTATGTGCGAGAGATAGTAAGCGGGCGACTTTGACTGTAGAATATGACCACATACACAAAAATATGAATATAAGATACATATAAGATATAACCTACCTATAAATAAATAAAAGGAAAACAAATTAAAAAACAATCAAGATGATATTCCAATCCGGAAAAATTGCTCTACTTCAGGGGTACATACTAGGGGTTTTATCGTCTGGTGCATTTTTCATTTCAAAACTAACAACATTGAAATCATCGTCATTATCTCAGGCAGTAGAAGTAGTGATGTACAAGCCTCGAGGCGGAATGGCGGAGCTTAAGCATATCAGAAGAGCCTTCAAAAAGGATTCAAGACTTCAAAAAAGCCTGAGCTCTGAAAACGACTCCTGAGTCGTCCGGTGCCATATAAACGAGGCGAGCCCCTGTAAATGACACCGAGCTCTAGGCAAAGGGACTCGGACGCTTCGAGTCTTGTACATCACTAATTAGAAGTCCACTGCTGACCATAGGCCTCCCGAATTGCATAAAAAAATAATTAATAATATTCACTTAATACCTATTACCTACACTTATTGAAAAGGGATCCTACCAAGACCAAAGGAGCACAAGCCAACCTCACCTGCAAGTGGTGCCACTTTTAGACGTCTGACTCACGCTGACTGGAGAGTTAAAGTTAGATTGTACCTCGTGTCTAGTTCCAGATAGTATTTCAACCACTACATTTGTCAATAACTTGTTTGCTACCAATGGTTTTATAAATGTACAATTAATTAATATCCTGTATAATAATAATATTTATTTATTTTCTAATATATATATTTATAGGGTGAATAGGTTTCCTACCAAAATCTAAGGAGCCCAAGTTAACCTCACCTGCAAATAGTGCACTTGCCGATCAACGGACGAGGCTCTGGCGAACATAAAACCGGTACCAACTACCGGTACCGGAGCTAACTATATAATTGGCGAAATGTGGGCGTATCGTATACTATGCCTCTGCCTACCCCTTCGGGGAAACAGGCGTGATTTTATGTATGTATGTACTTAATATCTATAAAAAAATGGCGTTTTGGAAACTTTGAATTTTCAGCCATTTTTTGTCAACACCAACCACGGTACCTTTTAAAATAATGTGACTTCAGTACTAATGAATGTCTACATATGATTAACTAAACTTCGATTCATATAATAACGGCATTAATTGAAAAATCCCAAGGAAACTTTTTTGTTTACTTATCATAATTTTACCTTAATAGTAATTTACATAACACATTTATTTTAATATATTAATGCCTATATAAATGATTTAAACTTTGATTGATATGACAAGTGTTAAAATCCTTGAATCAAAAAAATCTGTACATACGTAACCAAGTACGACCAATCGTCTCACTAAATAACTTAATATGTAAATAAACATCGTAACTTGATACGAGTCGTAAAGTAAAAGAGAATTAATGAACAAACAGGAAGCAATCAAGATTCGATTTTCTGAAGAGAGTTAAAAAATATATTCAATAAGCAAAACGATTTTTTGCGCGGAAGCGGTGAAAGAATGTGATGAGCTCGAGCTTGATAAAAAAAAGTGACATTAATCTATGAGACAATAGGTTTTAAAAGACAATTGGTGAATCTTGAATTAACTATCCGCTGCTTGGCGGGAAAGTGAAGCGACATGTCTGCAGTTTTGTTTTATTTTCTAAAATTTGTGATATTTCTAACATTAATGTTTAATAACGGTAGATTATTAACCGTTAAGTGTTTGTGAACGTACATGAGTGTTGGTAAATAAAATAAAACAGTGCAACATAATTTTTAAAATTCTCTCAAGAAGTCCATGTGAGATCTCAGTATAGTCCCACATCTTTACTGAGGACTCAAGGGAGGGAGGGGATCTCATTTACCATTTATCATCTCTATCACCACTCATTCTCATTTACTATAATTCATGTGATATTAATATATCTCTAACTTGACACTGGCTAAATGTGCAAACCGCACGAAGCCATTATTTAAAAGAAGAACTATCCGCCGCGTAATGTTCAATCAAGTTACCCCTTGACCCATATCAATCTAGTCCCATATTTGGTGTAGTGTATAACGACTCCCAGTAAACAGTGGCGTGCACAACACACATGCTATAAAGCACTGCTTACCCTAAGAATCTTGAATCTGGTGAATTTTGAAACTATCCTCCGCTTAATGGGGGTAAAATGACAAATATCAAACTAGTCCTATATTTGGTGTAGTGTATGACAACTCCCAGTAAACAGTGGCATGCACAACAGACATGCACTGCTTACCCAAAGAAGACCAGTAACGCCTCGATCTAAGTTTTTAAAAACGCCTAACGGAGCCTCTAACTTAACGACAAACACATATAGCTCAACCATCAACGGCTAAAATGTCTTCTGAAACGCTCAATATTATATGCAACTCAAATCGTCACCCATTTAAAAGTAAACACTATGAACTCTGTTCGGTTCTTATCGGTGGGATATAGGCATGTATCACCCAATACTAGCAAAATCGACAGCAAAAATGACTAGAGTTTTGTCTGTTTTTGTAATTATGGTGAATAACATGGTCGAATAATCCTAAATAGTTTAAAGATATTAAAAAAATAAAAAACTCAATTTCATCCCAACTTTATGTTTGCCAGAGCTCGTCCATAAATCGGCAGGAGCACAACTTGCAGGTAAGATTGGCTTTGTCTCTTAAGATGTTGGTTGGCCCTACACACCAACTTCTATACAAAAGCTTCTTTTCCAAAACAATATTGAAATTCAATAAGGAAATAAAGAATTCAAATTTGAATTCGATATAAAATTAGTCACGATTTTTGAGAATTTGTAAGCACAAAGAAATATACAGGAAATACGGAACGCCACAAAACCTAACAAAACAATATTGGCAGAGACCCACATGAAATATTCGCGACCACCTATCTCGGCCCTCGTGGGCAAGTTGCCCAGGCTATGACTCAAGGTGTTCCTATAAACGATATTAAGGAAGGCACCATCATAAAAGTACGAGCATAAACGGTGCCGACGGAATTATTCATATAGTCGAAGCATTTGCGAAAATCCTGTGAATATTATATATGAATTTTGATGAATTTTGATAAATTTATTCATATTGTAGAAGTATAATATTAATACATATTGAATACAACACATCTTATGTATTGAAATCGCGGTTTCTTTTACTATTTTAATCTCTCCAATTCGTATACTTCGAATCTGTGGAAAAAAATGTTTTTATGACATATTTTTTTTTTAATGTGACACGTCATAATGACTACATCCTGCCTGTTGATAAGCAGTCGATGCAGTCCAATAAGGAAATGAAAGCGCTTTATAACGTGAAATAAGCACGGTATAAAGCGCATCCACTCATGACGGCCTGCTAAAATGCCGTTTCACGCCCCGCTTAAAAGACCCGGGATCATAGGAAATAGGAAACACATGAGCCGGCAGCGAATTCCAGAGCTTAGTGGTTTAATTTATGTTTATAAATACATAACTTACATTATACATACATTATAATAGGTTGGGGAAAAAGTCTTTTCGTATTTTTGTATGAAAAGTCAAGACATTTTTTTCAAAGTTTATTTACATTTATTTACAATATATATGTACCGTTTTGTTGAATAACTTTCTGCCATTTTGTGGGCAGAGACATTATCCCGTTACTGTAGAAACTTTGGGACTTCTGATCAAAAAAACGGGACAAATAGTTTTGGCAGTCCTCTCTTGAGGTCAACCTTACAGAACCTCAAGAATTCTGCAGAGACCGAAACAGGTGAAAATCTGAAGGCGCAAGGTCAGGGCTATATGGTGGATGCACTAGGACCTCCCAGTCGAACTCTCTTAATTTTTGCTGAGTGGCTAAAGATGTGTGTGGTCTAGCGTTATCGTGAGGAAAGACCACACCCTTCCTGTTGATCAATTCCGGCCGTTTTCTCTCGACTGCTTCCTTTAATCTCATCAGTTGCTGGCAGTAAAGATCAGAATCGATGGTTTTGCCGGGCGGTAAAAGCTCATGAACAATGCTCTTCCAATCCCACCATACACACAGCATCACCTTATTTCGTGTTAGGCCAGGTTTGGCCACAGTCTGTGAAGCCTGGCCAACTTTCGACCACGACCTTTTTCGCACGTTCTTGTCGTACGTGATCCACTTTTCATCGCCAGTTATCAATCTCTTCAAAAACGGCTCGGTTTCATTACGTCTCAATAATGAATCGCAAATGAGTACACGGTTCATTAAGTTTCTTTGAGTGAGCTCGTGTGGCACCCAAATATCGAGCTTTTTTATATAACCAGCTTTCTTCAAGTGGGTCAAAACTGTTTTGTGGTCAATTCCCAGTTCTTCAGCTACATCGTAACTACTAATATGCCGATCTTGCTCCACTCTTTCAAAAATGGCGTCCATTTTATTCGTAACAGGGCGACCAGAGCGAGGTGCATCTTTAACATCAAAATTTCCGGACTGAAAACGTTTGAACCAAATTTGTGCTACTCTTACTGACACTGCATCAGGTCCATAAACATCACAAATTTTTTTCACTGCTTGAGTTGCATTTTTGCCTTTTTTAAAATAAAATTTTAAATGTATCGAATTTCTTCATTAGATTCACTCATTTTTACGGAGAGAAAAACAATTGAAAAATAGCGGGAAACAACTTTTTTTTATTTTTTTCTTTTCTTTATAATGGAACCTTTTTAATGTTACCAAAACCAGCCAGACACAAATAGTACAGTCAAAAAAATTTTATAATAAGTTTATAGGTATAAATTAAACGTTATGCGAAAAGACTTTTTCCCCGACCTAATATATACATTACTAACACAATAATTATGAGTGTAGAACTCGAAATAAATGAATAAATAAAATAATAATATTGAATGAAATATTATAAAATAAATAAACATATAAACTATTTTAGCAGAAAACATTACATTTAATTTAAAGTCACCGGGAGACCAAAATTACAGGTTATTAGTTTTTTTTTTTTATTTAGACCGCTATTAAATAATAATATATACCTATCATTGTATCATAATATATAGTATAATTACACATTTTCTCTATATAAATAATATAAACAGGAAAGCTTTGATTGTGTGTTTCTATTTCTATCTATCTATTTCGGACGACCGATATGGCGTGGAGTTCAGTATACCTGCACTTCACTCCAGAGGTCGTGGGTTCGAATCCGACACAGGACAAATCTTTGTGTGCATGAACATGAATATTTGTTCTGGTCTGGATGTTTCCTATGTATATTAAGTATATATTTACAAAAAAAAGTAAACTACTGGTTTGATTTGAAAAACTGTTACATTAATAGACAACTACATCCCTCATGAGTAGATACCATAGGTTATATTATTAGTCGATTTAAATTACGGGTCCGTACGAAAACTCAAAAACTGGAAACCATGAGTGTAAAAATTTAGGTCAGACGCTACTAAATAATAAAGCTATACCCGTGCCATTTAAAGCTGTCATTCGGGCGAACATGACGCGACAGACGCGCAGTCCTAAAATGTACCAATCCAGTTAATGGAGTTCCAGAAGTCACATCATTCTCATACTGCAACTAATCGTAGAAATGAGTAAGACGACTCGAACAAAGTATATTATATAAGTATATCATAAGATATGTATATATTTTTAAAAAAAATAGTGTTATTGTTTGTGTATTTTTGATTTTAATTCGATTGTTATTGTCTGTTTTTGCATGTGTGTGTGTCTATGATTCAAATCTTATCCTATCATATGGCGTAATACAACAGCTAAATTCGCTAGAACGTATATGTTAAGAAAAGTCGCGGCAAATCTATTAGTGTTTTAGGTTTATGGTTATATTTATAAATTTACCCATAATATTAATTATAATATCTACCCTAGGGTTAAAACTAGCGTGAACCTATAATTTTTTGCCCGATTTTACTAGATCAAAAAAACTATATTTTATAAAAACCCTCAAGCATGTCATGATCAGTTCTACGATAAGTACTTAACATAATAAATGACACTAGCTAGATACATAAAATATTTGAAGACACAAAAATAAACATTTATTATTAGATATTAATCTACGTAAACGAATTATCGCTTGCTCTGTGCCTCGGAAAGCAAGTTAAGCCGTTGGTCCCGACTGTCATGAACATCTTTGGCAGTCGTTATTAGGAAGTCAGTGCCTTCTAATATTCTGACAACTGGTTTAACCATAGAACGATGTTTCCTTTTGGGAATTGGCGGTTAGATGGCAGCCGCTATATGTAATAACTGAAGAAGAGCCAAATCTGGTTAGACCAGTGAGCAGACCCTGGGCCCTGGGTTATAGTCTTGGGCAACCGGGATAATGCTGGGATATACTGAATGTACGTAAACTAACAATATGTACTGAATTATTGATAAAATGTTGTATTTCGTTTTAAATTCAAACAAAACAGAGGTGTTTTAATGATAACTTTTCATAATGACTACATCCTGCCTGATGGTATGCATTCGGTGCAGTCCATATATATATACCGGGAAGAGTGTAATTACCATAAAAATTACACTCGTGGTGTGTTATTTGGCGACCAAATTACAGACAAAAACATTTTTTTCCGGAATCCTTGTGACAATTGAGTGTTCTAATTAACTCTCAACAAAAACAGTTCAGAGGTCGATGTACTGTTAATTTACAAGTAGATGTACGATTAACTTATAGGAACAAGACTCATGTAATTTCTTAATTTTATTTTTACATATATAATTATGAGATTATTGTTTTTACTATAAAAAAAAAACCACAAACATTTTGAGGAGACTTTGCAAGTATTTACACACATACAATCACGCCTGTATCCCCGAAGGGGTAGGCAGAGGCCATAATATACGCCAACATTTCGCCAATTATAAAGTTGGTCCCGAAAATAGGTGGTGAGCCTATTGCCGCTTACCGGGAACTTTTATGTTCGCCAGAGCCTCGTCCGTTGATCGGCAGGTGCACCATTTGCAGGTGAGATTGGCATGGTCTGCTCAGATATTGATATCCCTATACCCTTTACACAAGCATTAATCATATTTTTATAGAGATTTTGGGTGGGGTAAGATTACAAGTGTCGCGCCCGTAGCTTCACGGTAGTAGGTGGTTGAAAACGTTCACAAAGTAGTGGTATAGTATATAATTGAGGACATGAAATATGTAAGTGACAGACGGATTGACTTTTAAGCTGTTCAACCACGGCACCACTTAAATGTCGAATTTTGGTAATGAAAAAATGGAAGCAATTGTTAGGTCTCCATGAAATACTAGGGGGCCTACTCTAATTCAACGAAACTTCGTTATACCTATCCCTATCACTCTATAATAATATACCTAGAGAGTGAAAGAGAAAGGTATAACGAAGTAATCCCTCAGAGCTGTTGAATAAAATATAGATTCGAAGATAATTGTATTAAAAAGCTAATATAAACTAAAAGAGTAGTCATTACTGTTTATTATTATCAAAAAGAAGCCATCGCATATAAAATTACACCACTCAAAAATTACATTAATGGAATGAACGAATGAACGAATGAACGTTTTATTGTCTACTAAACATAAAAAAACTAATCAAATCAAATAAAAAACGTATGGGAGAAATTGCTAACAGCAATAAGGTTTTATGTCAAGTTTATTAGTATGTAAACTAAATGTAATAGCAAATAATTATTTTTCATTACATGCCGTCCGCTTTGCCGGGCTCAGTGCAGCTGTAGTGCTCTTCCACTGTGGCAAAAAGCTGAGTGGAGTTCTTTTTGGCCATTAAAAAAAAGTTTTATGTTTTTTTTCACCACAGCGTTGAGTCAATAAATACCAGAAACAACTCTGAACGTAAATACTGGTTTACTGTTAAAGAGATAATTTTTGTACCAATTCGTCAGATAATCAGTGGGCAATTTATTGCTTATAATAACAAGGTGCATCATTTCCTTGACCATCATTACGAGAATAAGTCGATGATTAAGGAAATACTTAAGGGTATCTACAAAATGATAATTTCGAAAATATATATATCTAGACATGATGGCTACACTAAAAGTATCGGAAAAGGAATATTTCCACTGTTCCTGTCATATTCAAATCTTTTCAATTGAAAACTCCTTGGTTTTATAAATCGAATACCATTTATTTATTTAAAAAAAAGATTTTCGGTCTTGTCAAACTTGTTTAGTCGACTTCTTGGCGGGAAAGTGAAGCGTCATGTCTGCAGTTTTGTTTTATTTTCTAAAATTTGTGATGTTTCTAACATTAATGTGTAATAACGGTGGATTATTAACCGTTAAGTGTTTGTGAATATACATGAGTGTTGGTAAATCAAACAAAACAGTGCAACATCACTTTTCAAATTTTCTCTCAAGGAGTCCATGTGAGATCTCAGTATAGTCCCACATCTTTACTGAGGACTCAAGGGGCTTAGGGAAGGGTATCTCATTTACCATTTATCATCTTTATCACCACTCATTTTCATTTACTATGAATTATATAATATTATTAATATATCACTTACTTGACACTGGCTAAATGTGCTAGACGCACGAAGCCATTATTCAAAATAAAGAAAGAAAAACTTGTTTAGTCGTTGAGAAAAAGCAATTGACTCGAGAAAATTAAAGCGTAAAGGTTCCATCGTATTGGAAAATGTGTCAAATATTGCGAAGAATACTTCGATAAGCAATTGATACATTTTTAAATAGTCATGTTGTGTTTATGTCGCTTGTCCGATTTTATCTTTATTTATCTCTCGCGAACATAACAGTAGGTACCCGGTAAGAGGCAATAGGCTCGCCACCTATTACGTGGGACCAACAATATATCTAACTGGCAAAATGTGGGCGTATAATATACCTCTGCCTATCTCTTCGGGGAAACAGGCGTGATATTATGTAAGTCCTTCAGTTGGTCCTTTATAGTAATTTAGTATACTTTAATAGCACGTTTATAAGAAATAAATAAATACACTTTAATAATACTTGATTATGTATGTATGTCCTTCAGTTGGCCCTTTACAGTAATTTAGTATACTTTAATAGCAAGTTTATGAGAAATAAATAAATACACAAAATATTTCTAGACCTTGTTAAGTTATCATAAAACCTTAACCAGTTCTTCGTAAAAACCGTAAATTAATTTTAAAATTAGTACCGCCATTACCCGGCTGTCAATATGATGGATGGACTTTTAATGCTACTCTTGGAAATAAAACTGGTCTTTATTGAAATTATACGTAATCACACTATGCCGATCTCATTAATATAAGGTAATTTATTTCAATTAAATAAATCACAATGTACATTACTTTTTGAAATGTATATTTATAAAAATACCGGCCGAATTGAGAATATCCTCCTTTATGGGAAGTCGGTTAAAAATATAGTTTTTTTTTAACTTTAAGTAGACACAAGCAAAGTAATTAATTGAGATAACTAACATTTTTAAAAGTTTTGGCGCCAAAACATATCGCGGCACAATATTTTATTTGCTCAATTCTAGTTTTATATGTATACATAGTGGATTTCTAGAAGTGACTTTTTAGGCAACGCACACGAGTGTAGAAAATCGAACCCACGACTTCAGGAGCGGATTGCAGGTATACTGACCACCACGCAATATTAAAATAAAACCACAAAATGTATGCACTTGTCATTATAATTTACTTCATAATAGTCGTAAACATCATTCATCTCAGCTATTAGAAGTCCTCTGGTGAAGACTGTTTATGTTCAGCAGTGGATTTCCAGTGGATTAGCAGCGGATGATCGTTTTCGAGCCACCTGCATCCATTGGTTTCCTGCTGCCTTGACCAAGTCATCAGTCATCATCATCAAGAACTTGTGTTATGGATACTAAATAACGGATAAACATACATAAATATATTTTTTTGGACATTAAACTATATGTATAATACAGAACAAAATATTCATCCAAAGATTTTTCCAGTGTGGGAATCGTACCCACGACCTCAGGAGCGGAGTGCGAGTATACTCGCCACCACGCCATATCGGTCTTTATATATTATATTGCTCATACCTATAGTAAGCATTTACTTTTTCATATTAAGATTTAAATGTAATAATAATTAATGCAGACACCTGCCAATCGACTACAACAACTAACTGGAAATGACATGACATTTACAGTTACGACACCTACGTTTTTTTTCTTTTAAATAATGGCTTGAAGTAAGAGATATTGAAGTAAGAGATATAATAACATATAAATCATGGTAAATGAGAATGAGTGGTGATAAAGATAATAAATGGCAAATGAAACGACCTCCCCTAAACACCTTGAGTCCTCAGTAAATGTGGGACTATAATGAGATCTCACAAGGACTTCTTGAGAGAATTTAAAAAGGGATGTTGCACTGTTTTGTTTCATTTACCAACACCCATGTACGTTCACAAATACTTAACGATTAATAATCCACCGTTATTTATTACACATTAATGTTCGTAATATCATAAATTAAAAAAAAACAAACTAAACTGTAGACATGACGCTTCACTTTTTCCCCGCCAAGAAGTCCGATACCTATATTCGCGAAACTTCTTATGTGTGACAGACGACAGGTGACATTTAGGTTTACAACAAAACAGTTTCTAAATAGTCTGAAACAGTACCGTTACGTCTGTTGATAGTTTCCACTTGTTTGAAGGGGTTCTGTTCTAAAGCGATCGAAACTTAACAATTTACGACTGGAGGTTATCAGCGCAAGGAGTATTTATGTAATTATTAATAATAACAAATATATTGCATATTATTATGCTAATAATATTTTAGTTCGCACATCCTATAAATTTGTCATTATATCATAATTACCTAAATGTTTCATATATTTTAATTAGCGAACATATCCTGCAACCTATCAACCTAGTTTAGTTAACCCTTTGTTTTTGCCTGTATTTACTACACAAATCACAGAGGATGTAGCTATCCATAAAATAATCGATTCTTTAGTTTCCAAGACAAAAAAATAATCACAGTTTCACCTATTTATAAAATTACCAAATAAACAAAGAGAAAGAAAGTTACATACACAATTGCGTTCAAGGAAACGAGAACCCAGTCATGATTACCAGACGATTGATATCAACAATTAAGGAACATGAGTTCCTTTAATTAACACATAATATTTAAGTGTCCAATGACAGTTACACTTGGAAGCAGGTGTAAAGCAATGAGTGCACTTATATGCTTCAAGGGCAGCGAGACACTATCCTTATACAGTCGGACAATTAGGACTATGTCGAGCCAAAATTGCGTTCGAATAGTAAGGTTGTAGCATTATGAATTACATTTTAATTTAAAGTGACAAAGTACTAAAGTCATTAGCTACTTCTAAGGCTAAAATGTACAAGTGACTAGCAACGATGTTAAAAGGAACTCACAACTCAATTTTAATTAAAATCTTATTAAAAAGTTAAGTAAAGTGGGGTTCACAGAGGTTAATTCTAGGATCGGTGACAGTAAGGGCATTTCAGTCATTTGTTTGCAGTTAGAGAGGGACAGAAAGATGTTTCATATTGATTTAGCTCTAAACTGTGTGTGATTAGTGACCGTTTTGCAAGAAAGCCTAAATGTGCTATTTAATATCGAGTGCTTCGGTGGAAGATATCCTATGGGGCTACTCGATATATTTAGACGAACCATTGTTATGGTGCATGATCTGAATCCCTCTCACTTTTATATAAAATTTGTGTGTATATGTGTAACTATATATATGTAACATATAAATGTTGTGTGTTGTCAAAATCAATGTTTTCACTTTCAATTTATTTCATGTGAAGAATCTCTTGCTGACGTTAATACACCTAATAACAAGAGAACGTCTCGTTTGTCAGTTAATAAAAAAACAAACAAGGAAACAAAAGAATTCGGCATAAACAATGAACTTGATCACATATTGACAACAACATACTACAAGTACACCCAGCACATATCTCAATTAATTTCGAAAGATATTTAAAGAACAAAACACTCAATATGGAAAACAAGAAAAGGAATCCGGCATTAACTAAAAATTTTATATAGTATTGATCGCACAAGATGATTAAATTATCAGCGTTAAAATACGATAAAGACATTAAGAATTTAAACAAACATCCGCGTTTATTGATATCTTTTCATTGTAAATATTATAGTTTTACATTTTTTAAGCAAAGTGTAAGTAGTCATGTTACGGCCGTAAGAGTCGACGAAGAGAATAGTAGTAATTTTCTTCAACAAATTATTTTAATTATTAAATTTCTGCAATCACAATTTAGTTATAAGTATTTAGTAATATATTTAATATAGTACCTAAATTTAGTGAGAATTTATTTAGAAGGAGTTATTTTGTTGCAAATCCTATTGTTCTGCTTGTTATGCATATGTTTAGAAGATAATATTCAAAATCTAATCCATTACAGGCACAACTGGCAACCGATGTAATAAAAAGATATTTATTTATTCACGACTTGTTTGCCGACAGACTGAGCGCGTGAATGTAACACAATTATTTTTCGAATTTTTCGCAAAATTAACATCTTGTATCAAATTTATGTTTCCTACAAAATGCTAAATACTTTCTAGTTCAACGTTTCGTGTTTATGTATAAATGTCGCGGGCATATTGTTGAAAGAGCTGTTTTATGAAATAACTAGGCAAATTATTATCAAAAGGCAAAGCGATTTCTGTGTGATCAGAAATTTTTAGCCATACCTTGGCAATTTGTTGCGGGATTGTTCGAAATATTTATCGCGTCCCCGGAACATGAAAGGCTGAAGAAGGAACGTCGATGGTCTTTTTACTTTAGTCAGTTAAAGAGTCTGACACACCCCTCCGCACCTCGTTCAGTGAGAGACGGTCACTTGTTGCTTTTCCATCCATACAAAAATGTAACAACAATATCTTAGCAATGTGACTTGTCCTTTTTTTGTTACATATAGACGATATGACATACATAAAATCACGCCTGTTTCCCCGAAAGGGTAGGCAGTATGCCTACTGCTATTAGAAGCCCACACTTTGCCAACTGTGTTGCTGGTCCCTCGTTATAGCTGGCGAGCCTATTGCCGCTTACCGGGGACTTCTATGTTTGCCAGAGCCTCGTCCGTTGATCGGCAGGTGCACTACTTGCAGGTGAGGTTGGCTTGGGCTCCAAAGTTGATGTCAAGGTCTCTGTACATGAAATGACATATTTATGGTCTATTTTATGGAAAATCATCAAATGACCGTCTTCCGCTGTGGGTGAAGCGGGAGGGTGTGTCACACATTTACTGACTAAAAACCACCCATGTTTCTTCTTAAAACAGCTATGTCTCGGGCCGCGGTAACCCTTTCAAGCAATCCCGCAACAAATGGAAAATATATTAGAGGCAAAATGGTTGATTCTCGTCGTATATTTATGCGTGTACGCACGACAGCGAGCGAGACGGCGTTGTTAAACAAATCGATTCGTGCCACTTTCAGACGTCTGACTCACGCTGACTGGAGAGTTAAAGTTAGATTGTACCTCGTGTCTAGTTCCAGATAGTATTTCAACCACTACATTTGTCAATAACTTGTTTGCTACCAATGGTTTTATAAATATACAATTAATTGATATCCTGTATAGGGTGAATAGGTTTCCTACCAAAATCTAAGAAGCCCAAGTTAACCTCACCTGCAGGTGGTGCACCAGCCAATCAACGGACGAGGCTCTGGCGAACATAAAACCGGTAAGCGGCAATAGGCTCGCCACCTATTACGTGGGACCAACAAAATAAAATGTGGGCGTATAATATGTCTTTGTCTACTCCTTCGGGGAAACAGGTGTGATATTATGTATGTATGTATTAATATCCTTGCACATCTTACATCTAGTATCAGCTTTATCTTACCACAAATTATAGAGCTTATTCTATAGGTTATGGACGACGTGTGCATATACTTTAGTACTCGTAAATGCACATCATGCCCATATTATAAAACTTATGAAGATGAAGATTTTATGAGGATTTTAGATTGTAGTTTATGGGATCAAAAACCACTTAACCGCTTTTTGTAATGTCTGTACTAATGCCAAGCTACTTTATAATTAACATAGGTTTTATAAGACGAGAAAACTTGATGTTTGACTCCTCCCGACAATAGGAATCGAACCCGAGACCTTTGGATTACCGATGTGTATCGATATGCTCTAACCAATGTAATGTTGTAAATCGCACAACAATTATGACATTTAAAACAACCATTTTAAATTAGAAATTCTTACGTAAACTCCAACAATGTAATGCAATGTAGGTCACGCAGGTAAGTTGTGGCCAGAAACACCCAGATTAGAACAAATATTCATTCATTACAAAATTTTGGTGAAATGAGTTAAATATATAAAATAACACAAAAAAGTATACTATATTTAAGGTAGAAAAGTCCAATAATGTTATACAAACGATTTTTTCATCTTTATGTTGACATAATAAAACATGATTGAAAAATAAGAAGAATATCATCAATGAGACCGACTCATTTTCGAAATGGGTCACTTTCATTCTTAGCGTGTGATGTGTAGGCATTGAGGCTTCGACATCAGAGCGGCACTGCAGGCATACTGACCTCCACGCCATATCGATCGTCAATTAATAATAAATATACCTGATATTCTATTTCACGTACCTTCTACTAATAATACGTAAAGCTAGTGACATAATGGAGCAAAAGGAAGCAAGTCCTTATAATGTCAGCCTTATAAAGTCCACTGCTGAACATTGGCCTTCCCTATTGATCAAATTCTATTGCCCATAATCACCAACCCGCCTGGGTTGGTGACCGCAGTTCAAGCCAGTACGCAGAATAACGCTGCTGCCCATCATCTCTTAGGATTTCTATTCAACGACTCTCCGTGATATAACAGGGGGGCACTTTATAGGCCGGTACCACACGGCACTAGCAAGTCCTAACATCATGTAAATGGTGACCAAGCCGATGCAGAAAGCAAGACAAATTGAGAATATGCAAACTGCTGAATATTTAAAGACGATGACACTACTGCGACTACAAATCATGTGCTATTTTCTCGAAGATAGTTTTGTTTCTACCATTCTAGGAAATCTCGAGATTTTAAGCAATAGAACTTGAAGAAAGTTTAAGAATATGTTTAAGTATAATATTGCGAAAAGATATACGAAATAAGAATATTTAAAAAAAACTTACGGAGCTCCTTTTAGGTTTTTAAAACGGAGGACATTTTGCGAAAGGAACTTAAATAAAGGCACTTAAACCAATTGGTATCGTTGAAGCTAAGCTAGATGCTCTATTGAGCGACACTAAACCACAGGAAACACATAATTTGCCACACAGCTGATCAGACAGTGATGACCTGAATTTCTTTTACCTTGGTTTGTGACAGAAAACCTGAGCCCAGTATCCACTACTACACGTTAAGACCAGCAGAAGCACGTTAAAAGATTGAGACGAATCGAAATACGCTAAAAATCTTTAGGATAACAATACTACCAATGAAAACTTTGACATATATATTATATATTGAAGAATATTGATATGCAAAGAAGATTCCCATAATTAAAATCAGTTAACTGTGTTCATTTGCAATGAAAAAGTTGAAAATAAAGTAATCCTTTTTTATCCTTAAACTTTCTACATAAAATGAATTTTAAGCAGTGATAAAAATCCGTTAACTGTGTTTCAGTGAAATGGAAAGTAATGCCACAAAAAGAACATATAAAAGTGAAAGTCAAAATGTCTATTGCATTCATGAATGAAGATCTTCAAAGATTGTTGAAACATGACATCATATTACTCCCGCGGGTATTACCTGCGGCGAAATATAAATTTATATAAAAAAAAATTACGACAGTAGTAGTATTAGTAGTAATACTAATTCTTTGGTACATTGTATGTGCCTTATTGTAAAGATAAAACGTTTTTCATAGGGATTTGCTTATTTTTCCCTGTTAAAGTTTAAAATTAAATCAGTCAGTCACACAGACATTTCGTGTTCGGACGTGGACATCTTTTTTATTATTTATTGGTTCTTCTTCAAAGTAATTGGCACCTTCACTCATTGCCTTAGTGCCTTAATTGGAATTACAGTGTTTAAGTTTAAAATTTGCGTGACTGGGACAAATTGTAGTGTTGTGCTCCTCTAATACTGTGTCGTAAATTACTCGGGTGTATTCGCAAAACAACTAAGCGCGAAAGCTACTACGCGAGTGAGCAGGATAACGCATTCCGCACACCAGCAGCCCCACCCGACGTTACTCACGTCAGCTGTGCGTGATTGTCTTCGTACCTGAATAAAAATTCTTAAGAAATAAGATCATGAGCGTACGCAGGAGCCCTCCCCACTTTAACTCTGGATCGCAGCCGGATTTGTCAAAACTACGCGATGATAACACACTTTGTATTAACCGGAAACGAAAAACACCGGAATGCGCTTGTGATTTTGAAGATAAGTTATTAGAATTACAAAGAAACCTATTGGCATCGATAAATTCCACTATAGCAGCTCAAAATGAAAATATAAAGGGACTATTGGATGTATTACGGGATGATCTCGGCAGCTTTAGGCAGGAAATGCGTGACGTCAATGACAAAATTCAGGTTTTGACGAGGGAACAGACAGCGATAAAAAGCGATATTAACAATTTAAAGTCATCCTGCTTGTTGAATGACTCCAAAGTCGACTCAATCGCCAAGGAAACTTCAAATATGGAGTCAACAATAAATCAGTTGACAGAACAGCTTCATATCAGGGAGCAGCAAGGGAGGCTTAACAATCTTGAAATTACCGGAATTCCTGCCTTAAAGAGTGAGAATCTATGTAACATTATCACTAACATTGCCAAAAAAATTGGATTTCCTCTGTCACTGTCCGATATAGACTACGTTCACCGTGTCCGGCGCTTCACCTCTGCCTCGAATCAGTCGCAAATAAATACCCAGACGACCCGAGATCGCTCTTTGATTCCTAATATAATAGTTCGATTTACACAAAGGAAATGTAAAAATGAAATGTTAGCCGCAGTACGCGCGCGTCGTGATTTAACTACAGCTGACGCGGGCTTGAATGGCCCCTCTTTGCCTATTTATATTAACGACCATCTCACACCGCAGAACAAAATAATATATAAACAGGTCCGTCGTGTCGCCAAGGAAAAAGACTATAAGTACGTCTGGCTCTCAGACTGTAAAATTTTGTTGCGTAAGAGTGATACCTCCAAAGTTATATACATATCTAGTGAGAACGACGTTAAGAAGATCCAATGACTATTTTATTATACCCACTTCACATATATTTATTTAATCATAATGGAACTAAATTACATACAAAATTGCTTGTTTTTTAAGTTGTTGATAGCCTATTTAATTTTAAAATCTTACTTTTATATTTGGCTTAATCTAAATCTTTTGTCAGTTGGTGGAACAACTACTAAAAAACTCACGATCAAATATAAACTACAAATTCGATAACACTTGTCTATCGGTTTACTACCAAAACGTGAGGGGTTTACGCACTAAATCACACGATTTTCTTAAGGCTGTCCTTTATAATAATTACGACATAATATGTGTCACTGAGTCCTGGCTCAACGATAATTTTTATAATTCGGAATACTTTGACGACCGTTACGA
Organism: Musotima nitidalis; assembly: GCA_949126915.1. Lineage (NCBI taxonomy): Eukaryota > Metazoa > Arthropoda > Insecta > Lepidoptera > Crambidae > Musotima > Musotima nitidalis. The sequence continues at coordinate 6,518,231 of OX421435.1, forward strand.
GGTATTTAGATGCGACCGTAATGCATTGGCTAGTGACTGCGAGAGGGGCGGCGGCGTTGTGGTGGCGGTGCGCCGGGAGCTACGGCCGTGGCACCGCGCCGACATGCGTGCGGCGCCGCCGGCCGATGAGGTATGGGTCTCGCTACCGCTGCGCGTGAGCGCCCCACCCGTCGCCGCCGCCGCTTGTAATCTACATATTATTTGTACGTATATGGCACACGGGAGCACTCATAGCTCATTATTAAGCAGTTTTTATGACAGAGTTAGTGAGTTTGTTGTTTCATATCCCGATGACATTTTCTTGGTTCTTGGAGACTTCAACATTTCTTATGCCCATTGGTTTTACAGAAATAATTCAATGGAATTAGAAACTAGTAATAATAACCTGGTTTGCCTCACAGCAGATTTTATGTGCATTACATCTTTGTTGCAACATAACACATTATTCAACCAAAACGGTAGACTACTTGATTTAGTATTTAGTAACGGTCAGTGCGTTGTTTCACCGTGTCATCATCCATTAGTACCGGAGGATTCTCACCATAAGTCCTTGAATCTAAGGTTTTCTTTGAGTATTAATATTTTTGAACCACTTTGTCCATTAAATCACATTAAATTACGATTTCATAAAGCTGACTATAAAAGTATTAAAGGGGCGTTACAATCAATTGACTGGGAAACAAAGTTTTCTACTAATGAGGAAGTGGAGAGTATGGTGGGGTATTTTTATGAATCTATTAATGAAATAATAAATAAACATGTGCCAAAAATTAATTCAAACTTAAAATCTAGGTATCCACCTTGGTACACCTTACCTTTGATTAAATTAAATAAAGAAAAAGAAAAAAAACATAAAAAATGGAAACAGTATGGGAATCCTTGTGATTATCAAACCTTTTCAAAATTAAGATTTCGTTTTAAGAAGATGTCCGAACTTTGTTATAAACAATTTATAAAGTTTTCAGAGGAAGGTATCCACACCCATCCAAAGCTGTTTTGGTCTTTTGTAAAATCAAAAAAGGCCACAGGTGACATGCCTTCGAAAATGTACTTTAATAATGAAACTCTCACCACAGGTAGCTCGATTTGTAACGCTTTTAATCAATATTTCAATTCTGTATTTGTTCCCTCTAATGGATCCTCATTATCCTGCTCGGATGTTTATAATAAAAGTTATCTTGATATTAACATAATTAATCTTGATAAATCTCGCATTCTAAAAGAATTAAAACATGTAAATACTTTTAAAGGAGCAGGCTCAGATGATATTCATCCTCTCTTTATTCGCAACTGTGCCGAAGAACTTGCCATACCTCTTACACTCTTGTTTCGTAAGTCTCTCGACAGTGGAATTTTTCCCACGAAATGGAAATCTGCGTTGATTACTCCAATTCCCAAGAATACTCAAAAACACCTTATCACTGAATATCGGCCCATTTCTAAGCTTAGCGTAATAGGCAAAATTCTGGAGAAAATAGTTACCGCTGATATTGCAATTGCTGCACGTAATTTTATTTCTCCTCAACAACATGGGTTTTTTAAAAATAGAAGCGTAGATAGCAACATGGTAGTTTTCACTGAGTTTGTTGCAGAATCGTTAGAGAAGAACTCACAGGTAGACGTCATTTATACTGATTTTTCTCGAGCTTTTGACAAAATTAATCACAGCATGCTCATTAATAAGCTAGCAGCAGCCGGTGTACATGGAAGTCTTCTGAGATGGATCCAATCATACATTAAAAATAGAAGCCAGGCGGTTTGCGTTAAAGGATATACCTCACAGTTTCTTCCTGTGCCATCCGGAGTTCCACAGGGATCACATTTGGGCCCTCTTTTGTTTTCCCTATATATTAACGATATCTCTAGTGTCTTTAAACACAGTCATCATCTACATTATGCAGATGATACTAAGTTTTATATTGTAGTTAAATCTATTGAAGACTGCAATAAACTACAATCTGACTTGAACGATCTTTATAACTATTGCAGTGGAAACCAATTGTTCCTTAATATCAAAAAGTGTCATGCTATAACTTATACTCGCAAGAAAAACAAAATTAACTTCGACTATTGTATTAGTGGCACCTCTCTCAACAGAGTAACTCAAATAAGAGATTTAGGAATTATTATGGATTCAGAGCTTTCTTATATACATCACATAGATCATATAGTAAAGACCGCATTTCGTCAACTAGGATTCATTCTCAGAATTAGTAAACCTTTTAGAAATATAAACACACTTAAGACCTTATACTTCTCATTTGTTCGCTCCATCCTCGAATTTGGAAGTCCTGTTTGGAATCCCTGTTACAATATACATATCGGTAGACTCGAGAGAATTCAAAAAAAGTTTGTTAAGTCGCTTAACTTCCGTAGTCACTCAGCCAATGACACATATAGTGAATCACTAAAAAATTACAATTTTCATACCTTACACAATCGTCGCAAAATTACCGATATAATTTTTCTTTATAAAATTCTTAACTCCTTTATTGACTCATCTGAACTTCTAGAATATGTTCAACTATCATGCCGAGCTCGTCTTCCAGTTCGCTCCTCACGTACATTACCTATTTTTGTACCCCCACTTCGTTTGAAAAAGTACACTCGAAACTCATTCTTTTTTCGTTCCACCAACATGTATAACAAAGAACTTCACAACATAGATTTATTTAGCTTATCTCTTGATTCTCTTAAGAAAAGTCTCAAAGCAAATTATGTTTAAATTTTTATTTATTCGTATCTCAAACAGTTATTCATTGTCATTTTCATTTTTTTTTTTTTTTACGATAAGATTGCCATGTTACTGTTAAATTCTCTTAATTAAGCATTGTCCACATTTGAATACGACTTTGTTAATAATAAGTATGATTGGGCACTTTAGGTCTATTACTTAAGTTAAAATTGTTATAAATTAATGTTCTGTTTATATGACTGTTTGTTGCCAAAATAAATGAAAAAAAAAAAAAAAAAAAAAAAAAAAATATTTTTCTATAGCCACTAAAAAGTTTGGTTCCAAAGAGTACTTATTCGACATTAAAAGTAATAGATTTTTTTATACCACCCAATATAAAGTGTTTCTACCATAAATACATCTCCAAAGGTTTTATTCCTTCTCGATAAATAAAGTAGGAACCAACTTCAGTTGAACAGCTCTTATATCGTTTAGAACTACAAAAATAAAGAAATCCATAGTTAAAGTGTGCCCTTGTGGAGTTACAGAGATGTCTCTTATAGCTGCAGTTAAAACGTCATCTATATCCGTCTAACATAAACAAGAGGACGGACGGACACATAAAGAGTCTTGTTCTGTCAGACATTTTATTTTTATTTAGCCTCCTTTTAAAAAGTACATTTGGTTAACTCTTTGTCAAAAAGTTTTGAGATTTCAAAATTTCTATAACATAAATAACAATTATTTCAATCCTGGTTTTATAAAACAGCACTAGTAGAAACTTAGAACCAATTCACAAACTTTCAAAAGAATAAGGTTGTAAAAAGTTTTATAACTATAAAACATAATCAAAACGTAATACACGTCAGTGCAGTTAATATTTACAAGGAATGTTTTATGACCGTAAAACAACTGACTATTTAGGAAATAATCGCAGCTGGTAGGTAACACATGGTTCTTGATGTTGTTAAAGATATCAATATTTATTACGTTTCATAAATAACACTTGGAAGTTCGCGCTATTAGAATCGATAAACTTCGTAATTACGATCACTCAAATTGAAAACGATCGGTCGCGATATCGTTAATTCGAATATCGAACGCGGCTGAGCGAGGAGCAAACCGCGGCGCAAGCGCAACCGCTCGAGACTGGTCGGAGACGCACTGGCTAGCTTGACACACGCATTATTCACCTTTTAACCCCATCTCGCTCACTCTTTAAGAGCTTTCCATAGACTAGAGAGGGACAACATTAAATAGTTTTCTTGAATCGTCACAATCAAGTTGCAAAGTTGCGGGGGCGTCATTTCACAATCCTTAGTCAAGGACGACTTACAAAACATTATCTGAATAAATATAAATAAAAAGCGGCACTTTTATGAATTTACATCCTACATTTTATGAATTTACATACATATATGGAAGTTAATGACGTCAAAGCACATATAGACATCTCATTTACAGAATTCACTATTAGCATATTTATCTGACTTTTGTTGTATTGACGAAATTAGTGATGGTAGAATGTAATAATAATCGTTTATTTACCAATATAGCATATAAAAAAGAAATGAATTACAGTGGTTATTTCACTAGGCTCGCAGACCTGTGTCACAATAACCATAACTACGATTGGTGTAACGATTAACGGCTCTTACTACTGGGCAAGGACCTTCTTTCGCCTACTAAGATAAGGGGGATTTAGGTCACACTTCACTAGGCGGATGTAATGCTGATAGGTAGTGACATCAGCTTGATAAATTCTATCAGCAGGGTGCCCAATAGGGCCTTTATCTCGGCATAACCATCACATATTATTATAGTGATATCCAGGACAAACGACTAGAAGTTCCTTTTGAAGAACGGAAAGCTGTTGACATCCAACGCTACATAAACCTTTGTAAACACTGCTTTCTTAAAACTCCGGTGATCATCACTACACGCCTAATCGAACAAAGCTAGGAACGAATATAGAGAACTATAGTCTTTTACGTGTTCGCTACTATGTTGCGAACCCAATAAAACGGGGGTCTGAAAACCAGCGCTGCGCAGAATAGCCTACTCTGTGCAGCATAAGCTGAGCTCACTCCAGTTGCTTTTAGGATTATAACGATTTTTAATTTTGTATTTTGCTATGTTTATGTATTCCTTAAAAGCAATAAATGATTTTTATTAATTTATTTAGATCTAGAACAAAAACGTCACAAACAAAAGGGTACCGAAGAAGAATCTGCAGAATATAATGAGCCGATTAAAAGTAAACCAGCTCCACGTACCGCTAATATTCAGGCAAATGGTGTGGGTGGCATCATTTAACACAATGCAAAAAGTTCTCATTCTCACGGAAAAAGTCATACAATGCACAACATACTGTTTATTAAATCATTATGGACTTACTCATATGGGACAGATGATACATTAGCGTATTAATTAAACAAATGGCATTCATATTTAATTGGTTATGACATGGCTTGGCTTAAGGAAGAAAACACTAAGACGGATGTTAATATTCATAAAACTATAATTAAGAAAATCAGGTATAGTCAGTAATTGATTTTTAGATTGCCTGTGAAGACTTTTGTGGTCTTCTAATTAAAAGGGTCAGCATTCGTAGAGGAGGTGTCTATTTTAGACCGTTACCACACGGCACAATATCTATTTTTGTTTCGTAGGTTAATATTGAAAAAAATAAGTAAAGAATATAAGGAAACGGCAGCTTAACCTCAGCTGAGGTCAATAAGAACGGTTATAAACTCAGCGTTAAGATTTGCAACGTCAACACACCGGTAGACAGTTGTGTGCGTGCACTTATAAATTGATAATTACTTATTAATGTGCACATTTTTGCCCCTTTACGTCTGTAATCGTGACGGAGGGTCGTGTCGTGAGCAGCGAAAGGGCAACCACGCAATAACTTGACATTATAAAAGGTGTTACGTTTTGTGCAACCTTGATCGGTAGTCTAAAGTGTTAAACTTGATATATCCGACGTATGCTAATTTTTTATTGCGACTTATTCCTTTCGCTAGAATGGACCAATTGACACTAAAAATAATTGCACTTTAAAAAAATATTTTGTTAAGGGATACCTGAATCCGTAAATAGAACAATGGTTTATAAAAAAATTGGGTGGGTATAAACTGTTTTAGGTACCCTCAAATTTTAATCATCATAACAGCTTTATAACGTCCACTGCTTACATTCTGTAGGGGGTATTTGCTCATAATCACTACGCTGGGCGGGCGTGTGATCGCAGTTCAAGCCAATACGCAGGATGACGCTGCCCATCAACCGGTAGATTTTTTTGAGGGGGTTCTTCCCTTGAGGGTGTGGGACATTTCTAGGCCGATAACACACGGCGCTAAAATTCTTATACATTTAATGTTATCACTTTGTCGTCGTGATGAATATCCATGCCAAATTACTGCATGCTTCCTATCGTAGGACAAATAATCACTGTTGCGGGTCTGTTCGAAAGGGTTACTGCGGCCTCGGGACGTAGCAGGCTCAAGAAGGAGCATGGATGGTTTTTAGTCAGTAAAAGTCTGACACACCCCCGCTACACCCACAGCGGGAGAAGGTCATTAGATTCCTTTCAATATCTTCAAATATTCACTGTGTGTGTTCCGTATTGTTATATTTGATTAAAAGAGCATAGCCTGTGAGTTTCTTGTCAGTTCTTTTCACAGAGCGGGGGTTTGGAACTGGCACTTAGATTCACTTACACTTAATTATATGCATGTAAGTGAATCTAAGCTATCTATCATCTATCTACATGATTTCAGTGTAGTAATATTGAGTTTTTGTTAAGTTTATATTTTGTTTTTACGTTTTCAAGTGCTATGTAATAGTTTATGAAATAAGGAACTTTTTACTTACTTTTTACATTTGCTGAATGATTTTCCATCCGAAAAAAAAGGACAAGTAGTCACCGAGCTAAGCCATGGAAAGACAAACAAACAAGGCGAAACTATATAGATTATTTACATATTTACCAAAGTATGTTAAAAACTGAAATTTTGCTACCTATAAAGATTAAGAACGATTGCTATAAAATATGTGCTGCAACTATCGAAAATTCTTATTCCAAACCAAGCTTGGGTTTTAGTCAGAATTCATGAACGGCGATGATACTATTAGAGTGCAGATAGGTCTATAATTAGCACATTAGCTTTTATCAATTATTCCATAACATGAGAACACATTATGTACACTATGGTTGATTAGTCTATGGCCCAATTAAATTAATTGATGGCTGTTGGTAGTTGAGCGCCAAATAATGATAGAAATAAACATGACAGGTATTTTCGTCTGGAAATCAAGGAGTCAGTGAACTTTTTATACTAGATCCTGGGTTCCTAAAAAAGTAGGAGGGAAGAGGGGTATGAAGCTGGGGTTAACGAGTAATTGCAGCATTTCAGACACCAATAAATGCAATATTTCAGACCCCAATTCATATACATTACCGAATCGTCTACCTACGAAAGTTTAAATCATCAGAAACGCGAGACAATTTATAAGACTATTTTAGAACAAATTTCATTTCAAACAAATAAATATTAAAATTTAATGAATTTGGAAAGTTTGCAAAACCGTCTTAGTGCAATCGGGGAACGTAAATAAAAATAGTGCCGTCAAAATTATTCTTTCTGGGTCGTCTGTTAAAACTTTCATATTCAGTTTCTGCACAACTTCTGAAAGTAAGTATATAATGGAAGAACAACATATCTATTGAGTTCTGGAACTTAATTAGTAGACAATACCAAAAACATGCTTTATTCGCTGGTATCATGGTTATCAACTTAATTAAGTCCACAGTGGGCAGGCGGGTTAGTGATCGCAGTCCAAGCCAGTACGCAGGATGACGCTGCTGCCTATCATCCGGCAGGATTTCTCTTCGTCGACTCTCGCGACTCCCCGTGAGATAAAATGGGGTGGTACTATTCTAGGCCGGTACCATACGAAACAAGTGTTATTATTATATTTAGAGAATAATTCAATTTATATTTTTGTATCAACGTCGATGTAATATCCGCAACTGATATTATTAATACGCACAGAAAATAAATCTCTATAAATGAGCCTTCTAAGGAAGAAATACCAAAGACACTTCAATGACACTAATGTTTCCTATTTATTTATGTTCGATTACGATATCCGATAACATTAGTTAATCCACAATCTATTAATCATCAGACAATATAAAAATAGACAATGTTTAAAGCAAGCTTCACAGCAAAGAAATATTGTGTAACGTGGTATAAATAAAATTAACAAATGACAAGCGATAAACCGAGGCAAGTTTTAAGTAGTGTTGCCATATAAGGAGCGCCAGGGCATCGCAACACAAGGCAATCAGATTTATTTGAATGGAAAACAGGGCCTTTCATTATGAGAATGATGAGACAAAGTAACCCAATGGTATAAAGGAGACAGCTTTGTGTCATTTGATATGGTTTGGGAGGCAAGTATAGCTGTTTGGACCCGGTTATCACAATATGTGATTATCAAAAGACAGTCGCCATTACGGCATAGGGATTTATTCCAACTCCTTTATATTCAATAGAGAAAATCATAGACCAGCCGTAATTGGGTGAGGTAGTATGATAAACCAATTAATGACGGTTGAAAAAGTATGCATGATTTAATCATTTGTATCATTTGAAAAATCACGCAGTAAGAACAAATTAGAGTGCTTGTAGATCTTCATAAGTACGATAACAAGCGCACCCCTCATAAATGCTGATTCACGCCCCGGTTACAATTCCCGTGATAAAACTATTTTTCTTTTTACACACTGCTCAAGGTGCGGCAATAGATAGCCAGTTTTCAGCCAGCGGCTACAGACGCTCATGTTCTTAATTCTACTATTTTTATATTAACTGTTTTGTTTTTATATTTGACTTGTATCGTTTATTATATTTTCATAAGTTTTTAAACATGTCTTGGATTTTAAATGTAAAAAGGGAAGAGCGCTGCTGCCTGAAACACACATATCAAGTTATCTATTTCAGGCGCAGACATATATAATGTCATTGTTAATATATGTAATTGTATATTTTTATTATTCTAAATGTGTTTAGTTTAAATAAATAATTATTATTATTAGTTTTTCTTGGTCACCGAATAGACTATACTTCGCCTTTACATTATGTACATAACACATAAACTTACGTCTAAATCGACAAACAAAATGTAACAACCTTAGTACAAAAAACACCAGATGCAGAACAAAATGAAAAAAAAACAAATTGCATTTTATACAGCCTGGCCAAGATTGCATTGATAGATAGATAGATAAAACGTTTATTTTCTTTTAATAATACAAGTTATATAAAAACATATCCCACAAAACCGTTTGATAGTTTGTCTGTGGCTCACAGTCTCTTTTATACTATTTTATACATTACAACTAATTTTATATATAAATAACTTACAATTGATTGTGATTAAAAACTTTTTACAGTTAATCTGACGAATTGTCAACAGCTGAAAGACTATGAACGGAATAAACATGTCTTCAAATAAGATGGCTCTATTCTTTCGCTACAAATCCCTTGTTGGCTTAAAGCCAAAGCGGAGATTTTATTAAAATTTCTCTTCTCCAGCGGTATTGTTAACATCTGTTTCTTTGCAAGCTGTTAAACACTAAGTATATCGTAAATATTGCGTTTCACGTTTTGGGAGCAATTTCGCGACGCTGATTTGCTTAATGGGGTTCACTCACCGGCCGAGTTTCCAATTTGTCGCTCATCATCATCATCATTTCAGCCATCTGAAGTCCACTGCTGAACATAGGCCTCCCCAATTGCTTTCCACGTAGATCGATTCTTTGCCGCCTGCATCCACCGGCTCCCCGCCGCCCTGACCAGATAATCGGTCCATCGCGTTGGGGGCCGCCCTCTACTACGTTTGCTGATTCGTGGTCGCAAATTCAGCAAATACAAATCTTGACAAATTTGTCGCTCAGAGACAAGCATATTATTGTCATATTTTAAAGCAGCGAAAGCCCGCCAGTAGTACAAACTCAATTAACAAATCCTCCTCCTTGAGTTGTTGTCCTTACTACTGAGGGTCGTGACCTCCACAAATCACTTTCCGGACAAGCTTCTTCTATTTTGTCCTTTTCTAGCGGTGTGTATGGCTTGGTAGACGTTTTTATTGCTGTTGACACGAATTTGATCAGACCAACGCATAGGACTTGTTTCTCTTTGTCGCTTCCCCTGATTTTTTATAGTCACTAGGAATTTTCGAGACCGCAATTATTTGTCCTTGTTAGCTCGCGAGTATTAACAAATAATATAGTCTATAACAGTCACTAAACCAAAACAGTCCAACGCAATCAACCAGCACCGCTTTAATAGCTTGTATGCCGTTTTCTTTTTTTATTTAAGTAATTTATGTTCCAGTATCTTTAATCTCTGCTGCTGGACTGTTCGAAACGGTTACCGCAGCCTCGAGACGTAGCAGGCTCAAGAAGATCCTGGATGGTTTTTAGTCAGTAAAAGTCTGACACACCCTCCCGCTCCACCCACAGCTGGAGAAGATCATTAGATAATTTTCCATCCGCAAAAAAAAAAAAGAAAGTATCTTCAAACTCTGATTCTATACGATGAAAACTAATAAAGAAGATGTTGTTCCATATTTCACAGATCATTAAGTTACTTGGCAGCAGACCTGTATTTTGTATGTTTTGTTGGCTAATCTCCGAAAATGCTAGAACTATTTTGACGAGATTTTACTTAACATATAACTTTGGTTACGCGGACGAAGTCAGGGGAGGCCACTAGTTAATCAATATAAATATATGCCCTACAAGAGCAACTGTAAACTAAGTAGAACTTAACTGACACAAAGTTGTCTACTGAGCGTTATCTAGACGACCCTTACTTAGCTAAAGCGAGATTTAACTACTCCGGTTAAGTGCTCGCTTAATGCCTCTCAAGTGGGTTTTACGCTTAACTTCGCAATTATTATATCAGATAACTGAATGTGAATTTGCCGGTACTTAAGTGTTCGTTACAACGTGCTTTTGATAAACTTATTACTTTGTATGCATTGGCACATGAAAAAAAAATTTTGTTAGCTAACAAACTTCACTGGATAGAGAAATATTTACCTTTAACATTATAATATCAACTGAAATTCAGCCAAATCTGGTTAGTACAATGAGCAGACCCTGGGCCCTAAGCTTAAGTCTAAAGCAACCGGGATAATGCTAGGATATGATGATAATGACGACCGATATGGCGTGACGGCGAGAATACCCGCTCTTCGCTCCTAAGGTCGTGGGTTCGATTCCCACGCAGGACAAATCTTTGTGTGCATGAACATATATTTGTTCTGGGGGCCTACCGCCGAATTCGATGGATTACCGGTAATCCATCTAGATCAAACTTTGTTTACGTTCATTACTCCGTACCGGGGAATCTGCCGACAGCCACCTCTCATTCATGACCTTCAGTCCGTGACAGGCCAATAGGTAAATGGAGAACGCCATTTTGTTTCGATTTCCATGAGTTCGGCGGTACGACAGAATCAATTCGAAATCCATTTTGCCTTATAATCGATTGCCATCGAACTCAGCGGTAGGCCCCCTGGTCTGGGTGTTTTCCTATGTTATTAAGTATGTATTTACAAAAAAAATATATTTATGTATGTTTATCCGTTATTTAGTATCCATAACACAAGTTCTTAATGATATTTATCTTGGAACCAAATAATTGGTGTAATTGTCAGAAAAATAATAATATATATAATGATTAATTTAGGTTATCTTTACAGACCTAGTCTCACGAGCGGAAAATATGAAACAAACGCAAGTTAGGATATAACCGAGACAGAATATAATACAAGAGAATGTAAGCGAGGAGAGAGTGTAATGGTTGTGATTGGAGGCAGCGCGTGGGCGGGCGGACGCGGATAACGTATCGCCATTACGTTACAACACTCACTAGTGATGTGGCCTCTTTCAGGTACTTATCGATATTTTTAATAAGAAAAAAATTGCTTAGTTTTAACGTCTGATAAAGCATACATAACACAAACATTTGTCCTGTGTGAAAATCAAACCCACGACCTCAGGAACCGAGTGCAGGTAGGTATACTGACCTCCACGCCCCATATCGGTCGTCATATGAAGATTAAAACACGCAATTTATGCACTTGTCATCATAATTTTAACACAAACATTATCTGGATATGGAAAATACTCCTGTTCATTTCTATATAGTGTTACTACACCCAGGTTTGAAAATCTGTAAAACATATTAAACACAGTATCGGGTACATAGATAAAAACATAAAGGTCATCATTAAAATTGTACTTAGTATTTTAATAAATAGATATATTTATGTATAGGGATCCTATCAAGGTGTATATAGATCCTATCAAGACCTAAGGAGCCCAAGCCAACCTCAATTGCAAGTGGTGCACATGTCGACCAACGAACGAGGCTCTGGCGAACATAACAGTGCCCGGTAAGCAGCAATATGCTCGCCACCTATTACGAGGGACGAATTATATAGTTGGCGAAGTGTGGGCGTATAATGTGCCTCTAATTACCCCTTCGGGGAAACAGGCGTAAATGTGTGTGTGTATTTATTTATTCTTTATTGCACAAAAAAGGCGAGACCTTAGGGTTAGCAGAATGATAGTCCCTATACAACTCAGGTGAGTCATAAATAAAAGGCCAGTTCACACGGAGTCATTTATTGAGGTAAGAAGCAATGGGACATGCATTCACTAGGTATATATGCGAATATAAACACAAAATAATTGCGCGATTCAAAAACGTACAGCGACATCTATCATCGACATCATCATATAAAATGTCACTTACCTAACGAATGACATCTATTGTTTGATGTGTGGTGTAAAATTGTACAGTCACATTAAAATAACACTTCGCATATGAAGATTGAACCACGCAATTTATGCACTGGCCCTCATAATTATTCATATAAACATTTCTCGATACGGAGAGCCCTCCAGCTCATTTCTATAAAGTGTTCTCGGCATCGGCCACACGCCGCGTAATATTTACACTAAGCTACAAGGGCCGACCACTTCAGACATCTAGTTAGAAATATATAAAGTTTACTAACAATAATACGAGTACTTACTTGAGTTAAGAAACATGCTTCATATTTGAAGTATTTTTGACGAAATATAGGAGAGATTGTATAAAAGTAGCAACTTTTTGTTGTTTTGTGTATTAAAATTAAGTAAGTAAGTGAGTGGACAACATGGACAAGACGAAAATTATGTCGAATGTCCATGTTAAGCCTACCCCAATAATTATTGGAGGCTCGGCTCTCGAAGTTGTCGACGAATATGTATACCTGGGACAAAAAGTCCAAATGGGTAGGTCCAACTTCGAGAAAGAGGTCAATCGTCGAATCCAGCTCGGTTGGGCTGCGTTCGGGAAACTGCGCTATATCTTCTCGTCAACAATACCTCAGTGTCTTAAGACAAAAGTCTTTAACCAGTGTGTGTTGCCAGTGATGACGTACGGTACTGAGACTTGGTGCCTGACTATGGGCCTCATTAGAAAGCTCAAAGTCGCTCAGCGTGCAATGGAGAGAGCTATGCTCGGAGTGTCCCTACGTGATCGAATCAGAAATGAGGAAATCCGTAGGAGGACTGGAGTGGCCGACATAGCGAGGCGAGTTTGCAGGCTGAAGTGGCAATGGGCGGGGCACATAGCTCGAAGAACCGACGACCGATGGGGCGTCAAGGTTCTGCAATGGCGACCGCGAACCGGTAAACGTAGTAGAGGACGGCCTCCCACGCGATGGACCGATGATCTGGTCAAGGCGGCGGGAAGCCGATGGATGCAGGCGACTCAGGATCGCTCAATGTGGAAATCTATTGGGGAGGCCTATGTTCAGCAGTGGACGTCAGATGGCTGAGATGATGATGATGATGAAGTAAGTGAGTAATATACTTTTATGTAGTACCCATAGTATATATTTATGAATGTTTCTTTTTTATTTAACTTTATCGCACAAAAAAATTGTACTAAAGGCGAATTTAATGCTACAGGGCATTCTCTAATAGTCAACCTTTGGGTTGGAAGAAAATATGAGGCAGTACGAACAGGAAAACATTTAACATACTCTTACATATTTATAATCACGCCTGTTTTCCTGAAGGGGATGTCAGAGGCAGAGCATACGCCAACATTTTGCCAGAACCTCGTCCGTTGATCGGCAGGTAAACCACTTTCAGTTGAGTTGGTTTGGGCTCGTAAGATCTTGGTAGGATCTTAGTAGGTATTATTTAAGTAAATCTTTAAAGGTGTATTTGCATTCTGCCAACATAATATTAATATTGAGGTAGTGAATGTTACCAGGTGGAGAAGAAAGATAAATAAATATTTTTATGACAATTACACCAATTATTTAGGTCCAAGATAGGTAAGCGTCATTAAGAACTTGTGTTATAGATGATAAATAACGGATAAACACATAAATATTTTTTAATTTGTCAAATACATACTTAATATACATAGGAAAACACCCAGACCAGAACAAATATTCATGTTTATGCACACTAAGATTTGTCCGCACCTCAGGAGCGGAGTGCACCCGCACCCGAGTGTACTCGCCATAGCGCCATATCGGTCGACAAAGATGGATTAAATGCGAGAAGAATGATAATATGTGAGTTAAATGGAAAGAAGAGATATGTTGCGCTGACTGCAGATAAACTGGGTGCAGAACGGCAGGAATATGAGCTCGATATACAGCCACATAAATCGCTACCCATCCAGGACTGGCCTTTACTTCGGTGTTCGTTACCTGAGAGTTACGAGGGCATTTCCAAGCTTCAAGTGTGTCGTAGTGTCGTTCATTGTAAAAGTGAACTAATTTCTTGTAATTAAGTTTAGAAAAATTAAGTGTTTTATAAAATTATGTGTAGAAAAAAAACACAAATATTTATTCAATGTTTTACATTTTTAATTTTTAATCATAAATGAAACATTGTAATTAGTACAAAATAACTTAAAATATGTGAGCCCACTGCGAAAATTTTTTTTTTTTTAAAATATTATTGAGTTACACTATTTTTACATTGACCGACACATATCATACCCGAAAACCAAGTCTCAACAACACTTTAAAACCATTTCACAATCGATACTTCCAGCCACAACAATAAAATTATGTGTAGAAAAAAAACACAAATATTTATTCAATGTTTTACATTTTTAATTTTTAATCATAAATGAAACATTGTAATTAGTACAAAATAACTTAAAATATGTAAGCCCACTGCGAAAAAATTTTTTTTTAAAAATATTATGGAATTACACTATTTTTACATTGACCGACACATATAATACCCGAAAACCAAGTCTCAACAACACTTTAAAACTATTCCACAATCGATACTTTCAGCCACAACAATAAAATTATGTGTAGAAAAAAAACACAAATATTTATTCAATGTTTTACATTTTTAATTTTTAATCATAAATGAAACATTGTAATTAGTACAAAATAACTTAAAATATGTGAGCCCACTGCGAAAATTTTTTTTTTTTTTAATATTATGGAATTACACCATTTATACAATGACCGACACATATCATACCCGAAAACCAAGTCTCAACAACACTTTAAAACCATTTCACAATCGATACTTCCAGCCACAACATTACCTTATCTCCGCGATGGCCGACCGTCATATATCTCAATCTGTCGCGAAATATCGATGAATCGCCGCACTAGCGCTTAAATTGACAGCCGCTTGTTTACGACTTAAAAAACTCACTTGTGTGATTTAAGCCGACGGCACCACGGGCGATGCTTTACCGGACAAAGGAGTTTATTAACGACCTATTGGTATCTACATACGTACAAGGTTTAAAATAATGAATATTAATTGTTTTTATGTTTGACTTTCGCTAAGAGAGGATCTCGGTGGGGTTTTTCGCCAAATTTAGAGATGTACGATCAGGGAAGTGCACTTACGGTGAAAAAATAAACCAATATTTGTAGTTGATTCTTTTAATTCTGTTGTATTTTCTGTACCTTTGTCAATGTATTAAAATAAATGAATTTGAGTTTACTTTTTGCAACATCAAAACAAGAGAATTTTAATAAATTTGTAAATACCAAGCAAATGCTACAGTACCTGTAGAATAGAATAGAATAGAATTTATTAATTTGTTAAACATAGGTATTTTACATTAAGGTGTTGCATACTAAATATGAGCGCTATGTTTTGTCGTTGAGACATACAAACATTAACAAAGAATTTTAGACTAATAATGTATTATAATTAAAATTACAGTAAAGTCTTATCATATAGGAACTCATCTACTTGGTAATAACATTTTTCAAGTAGTATTTTAATTAAAGATTTTTTAAATTCATGCAAGGTCATGCTTTTTATTACATTAGGTTTTTTTGTTGTAAATTTGTGAAGCAGTGCCAAAGAAACTTTTTTTTACTAAAGCAGTATTACATATTACATTACATAATCGGTTCTTATATTGTGTACGTGTTGGATTTTTTCTAGTGGGGGAAAGTTTTTGAAACATAATAATATGTGGATTAGTTTTTACAAAAAGAGCAGTTTCTAGTATATATAGAGAAGGTAAAGGTAGTATTTTAAATTGTTTAAAATAGGGAACACAGCTATCTGTAATTTTCAAATTACACATTGATCGTATACACCTTTTTTGCATTTTAAATACAACCTCTTTATCTGTCGAATTTCCCCAAAAAATTACACCATACCGTAATACTGAACCTACTAATCCATGGTATGCTGTAACTAGTGTTTCCATATTTACTTTTTGCGATAATTGGAACAGAGCATAAGCAGATTTATTTAGTCGCTTACATATTTCCTGCAAATGAACGCAATGTTACACAGATGAACGGACGAGGCTTTGGCGTACATAACAGTTCCCGGTAAGCGGCAATAGGCTCGCCACCTATTACGTGAGACAAATTAAATAATTAGCCAAGTGTGGGCGTATAGTATGCCTCTGCCTACCCCTTCGGGGAAACAGGCGTGAATGTATGTATGTAACTTATTTAAACACAACAGCTGGAGATTTAGAGAAGGCTTAAAATAGGTTTTAATGCTAGAACATAAGGTGTACGAGGGAAAAGCTGCCGATTAGATTATTATTACATTATGATAATTACCAAGAATGATATGAATCGCAATATCCTAGAAATCATATTATACTCGTATAAGTATCATTAATCAAATAACATAGGAGAGTAACGAGTTCTAAAGACAAACTTATGACTGACACATTATTGGGAGCAGTGTTCGGAATGGGTAGAGTTACTTTATATAAGACTTTCTGAAGAACTACTCGGTAACCCGGTCAATGTCTGGGGGCAAGTTTGAGGTACCTAAAGTAAATAACTACTTTGGGGATAGAACTTTATAGAAACGGTTAACATACATATTAAATAGATTGCCCGAGGATATATTGCCAGGAACAAGATATTTTTTTTTAAAAGAACACTTATTAAGTATTTTTTAGCACACCTAACCTAACTTAACATTTAAGTTAGAGACTCGTGATCTCACAGACAAACTATGCAAATAGTTTTATGGAACTATTGGTATTTTATGGTATTTTAAATGCCCAACCCCGCTGTTTGTTTAATAATATAATAAATATTAATTACAACTATAAGGTTACGAGAAGGTGATAGGGAAGGAAACTGATTTTTTTTTAATCACAAGATGGCGCTTATACGGTCTACCTGATAAAATGTGGTGACTGCGGCCTAAAGCTTGCTTGCAGTACCACGGTCATCAATAGTGTATTACCTAGCCTTTATAATAACTGTTTAATGCAGTTTTTGAAGTACCCTAGGCTGTTAGCTAGGCTACTGTAAGCTTCGTTGAGAAAGCATAGAGAGCTCTATCTACAATACAAGGTAACGCGGCTGTTCTTTCTTTAATTATATACCATACGCATTACTGTAATTTATCACATTCAGTCATTAAATTTTCTACGACTTATTTGAGTTTAGGCGCGTGTTTAAATTTTGACCAACTTTGCCAAAATTCTGCTTATTTTCGCTCACTGCATAACACTATTGCTATACAGCATCGATAAACTGCGTGCGATAGACGTCCAGCACTCTTCACCAGATGGCGCCCCCAAAAGACGTGCGTTCGTAGTTTCGGTTGCTATGGGATTATATATCTACGATTATATTGTTCCTTTCATAGAAAATTGTTACAAAAGCATAAGATATGGGGATCGTGCATATTACGTATCTTACTCTGTATTATTTCACTATGTATTTATGGTGAAATAAAAACATTATAATGATTATTATTTACTGATCATTGTGTACTTTTCATCAGTAATTTAGACGTAGCTCTTAACTATTGTTTTTCTTTGTGTTGTTACTTGTAACACAGGCGCTTTAACCACGTGGGGTTAAGGGCTAATTAATAATGTGTTCAACAAATCGTTTATTATCACCTTAGCCCCTTTACGTCCCACCCATAAATTGAGCTTTCTCAACAGATCAACCTGGGGCCCTACTATCTAATTCGATGAATTTCAGCAATTTCATCTAGATATTTTTTTTTCTGAGGTTTACCAATCCGTACCGGGAAATCTTTGAAGGAAGACTTTTAAAGCGACAAATTAAATAAAAGATTATGTTTTGCGTTTCGATGACACGTTTTACGTAAATATAAAAAATAAAAACACAGATAAATAGAGACTGTAACATATCACGTCAATCCTTCAAAATTTGTGTCAAAATGGAGAAGCCATCTTGTATTGAGTTCCATGTATTCGGCGGTACTTATTTCTTAATAATCGATTTCCAGCGAGTCAGGCGGTACGGTGGTTTAGGCGTGGAATGTTAGGATCGCAAAATGATAGATTAGCAAATTGTCCGGAACGCATAAAGCCAGGTGTCGCAAAATGACAGATTCGTGTATGGACTAGTTTGCGTAATGCCAGATTCGCACATTGACAGCTCTGACGTTTTCTGCCTAGATTGTCTGTTTCATTGTGCTAATCGTGAACCTGACATTATGCTAATCTGTCCTTTTTACGAATCTGACCATTTGCTACAAAATACTAACACCTGACAATTCGACTGTCATTTAGCGTTCCTGACATTCTACGCCTAAACCGGTACGGCCCCTGGTTGGGTTATGGTATAAATACCGTAACTCAAATAGGTTCTTACAGTGCGAATTGGCTAATATGGCTGTAGAATGTCTAGGTCACCAAATAGAGCACAAAAGCATAGAAACGCCCGATTTTACGAACTGTTAAGGTCAAGATATAAGAAAATACATCTGGATGGATACGTACTGAAGTGGACTGGATGGGTGGGTGGCACACATTGGAGGTGTACCTATGTCCAGCAGTAGACAGCAATTGGCTCATTCATGAATAATGTTAGGTTATATTGGCAAGTAATTTGGTATCACATTAAATATAACACGTTTTCATAAAGGTATAGTCTACCTTATCCGATCATTATTATTAACGCAATACTCATATCTCAATCCTATAAGGGAACTTTTATATTGACAGCCTTCCAGTATATTACAAAATCTTTGAAACCAAGGCAAAATATAATTTAAACGAATGCAATATAGAGCTCAAATCAAAACGGTCACTCAATTCACTCGCATCTAGTAAATTATTCTAGTTGAAATTGTTGATTGACAAGACATTTCAATTTATCGAATGAATATGTAATGTATTTCCTTGTACAGAGTAGATTATGGGTATATTAATTAACTATAATATGTTGTGGCTCTGATTAATTACAACCTAACCATAGTGATTTCATAAATCCATAGATATTACCTATTTATCTTGTTCTAGTTGATGTCCGTGACTTAAGAAATCATAAAATTCCGTAGAGTCTATAAAAAATAATTTCTCAGAAACAAACAAAAACGGTCAAATTCGAACTGGACTCGCAGAGATTTTGAAAAAAAACCATTCCATAGAAACAAAAGAAAACCTGTAAGTGCGAGTTGGCTTTACACGTGTAAGGTAATAAAATTTTAAAACATTAATCAGGGGAAGAGCGGTTTCTCGTATGATCAATATTGTTAGTTATTTATAAGTATAATAATAAAGTTAGTTTATTTATAGTTTTATCGGCAATACAGCCACAATGCACCCTTTGGCGTTGGATCCCCACTTACCTTATTATATTTTTAAGATAAAAATTCTAATAAATAGTAGTCTATAGAATATAAAACTACTTAAAAATATATCTAAAATTTACATACAAAGCAAAAACTTTTACATAAAAATATTAACACTGAGCTAAGTACAACTACTAAAATACAATCCCATAACCCAACCTCCTTTATCGCAAAATTAAATATTATGCGTCATGCATGTTATGCGTCAACAAATATGATAAGGCAGAGCCATATTATACGCGCACACTTCGCCAATTATACAGTTGGTCCTACGTAATAGGTGGCGAACCTATTGCCGCTGACCGGGCACTGTTTTGTTCGCCAGAGCCTCGTCCGTTGATCGGCAGTTGCACCACTTGCAGGTGAGGTTGGGCTCTTTAGGTCTTGGTAGGATCCCTATACACCCAATAATCATCTCTTCGAGTTAAGCCAGCGTTAAGTATAAAACAAACATTCACATTAATTAATTTTGGGCAAAAGGAGGCATAGATCGTAGTGACAGTTTTGTAAAACTTTACAGTTAGCTGATTTGCTGTAGCAAAAATTCGGAGCTACCAAGGAGTTAGGTAGTGCCTTTGTGACAGAGAATGCTTGGTAGTCAGTAAACTCAGATGAAACATTAGTAACTGACTGGTCATTTAAGTACTTAGTCGCTTTAACTAAAACGCTAGTTTAGTCTGTAACAACCTTATTACTTCAACGCGAAAAGTATTGTGACATAGTATAATAGAGTACATGTCGTCGTTCGCCTCACGTCTGAACAGGCAAGATTTTATTTTATACTTCAGTAAGTTGTTTATTGATATTGAAGCTTAACTGTAGGAGTAGCGTGGTTTAGACTTACATTTGGATTACTTCATGGTTTTGTCTTCTCATGTCTATGCACTCTTCATACAGCAGTGATCGATATATTGCCACTAAAGACAAAATAAATTATTAACTAGCGCTTTACGTTAAAAGGTTGATAAAGCCGTACTATTCTTCATATCCTAGCATTATCCCGGTTGCCCCAGACTTAAGCTTAGGGCCCAGAGTCTCCGCACTCGTCTAACCAGATTTGGCTGAATTTCAGTTATTACATGGAGCGACTGCCGTCAGACCTCCGCAACCCTGGGGGAAACATCATTCTATGGTTAAACGAGGATATTAGAATACTGATTACCTAATCACGACTGCCATAGATGTTCATGACAGCCGGGACCAACGGCTCTACATGCTTTCCGAATCAAGAAGCAAGCGATAATAACATACGCACATAACTTCGAAAAGTTATAGGTGCGCCACCAGAGTTTGAACCCGACACCCTCTGAATTTAGGGGTCTCGCCACTGGGCTATCACCTCTTTTATAAAGCTGTGCTATTAACTAGCAAAATAACAAACACTGTTTTGGTACTTACCAAGACATCTTCTATTACAGAGGCAACTACCGACTAGCAAAAGTTTGTCCAAAACTTACACTACGACTTTGGAAGAGAATATTAGTGGCTTACCGAGGCAGTGAGAAAGTTACTCGTTTACTTAACATGCCATGCAGTGCAGGTCGAGCTCTTACCTGGAAAAAAAAACACTTAGTAAATATATGTTCTCCTATTTTTGTACATTCCCGTGTATAAATCCAGGTCATCACTTATTTGTGTATCAAATTTAAACGAAATGCCCCACTTTAAGTCAAAATCATTTATTCAAGTTTGGCTAAATAGGGCTGTTATGAAAATCATACTTATAAACAAACGCCCCCATTCACTGCGGGCGGGAGCTTGATCGTAAAAGAACGGACAAGAAAATCGTCAAGGTTGGTTTTTTCTCGAGCCAGTTAAAATAAAAGTACTATAAATAAATAAATAAATATTCTCTTACAATCACACCAATTATTTAGTTCCAATATAAGTATCATTAAGAACTTGTGTTATGGATACTAAATAACGGATATACATAAATACTTTTTTTTTTTTTGTAAATACATACTTCAGATACATAGGAGAACACCCAGACCAGAACAAATATTCATGTTCATGCACACAAAGATTTGTCCTGTGTGGGAATCGAACCCACGACCTCTCGAGTGAAGTGCAGGTATACTGACCTCCACGCCATATCGGTCGTCAAACTATATAATTATTAAAACTACAAAAACTTGTGTTTTGCAGTCACAAGATTTTAAAGGAATGAAGATAAAACTTTTTTTAGCGATATTGACGATCGTTTCAGCCGTTTATGAGACACGAATGGACTACACACGGTTTCGTGTTAACAATAATTATTAGTAGGATTTCAACTCGGCAAAGATGTGGAAGGTTAATTTTGACCATATAGCTAGTCAATAAATTTGTAAAACGAGACTTGAGCCCAGTAGTGGTCCCAGTCCCATTATCAGACTGAAAGAGATGACAGCGAGTCTGTGTGACAGTTTTCTTCGCTCCGAATGTAGCCCTTGGTTTTTACAAAACCTATCACGAATATTTGAAAAAAGACAAAGAAATATTGTTGTTCATTTGGCTGAAAGCAATAAAAGCACTTCACATGTTACTAAATAAAAAAACGATTTTCTGCATCATACATTTGGGCACAACATCAAAACTGTATTTGCCTTTGAACTTGTTCTGTAGCGTCGTCCGTTACAAAGTCAACCCTCTAAAACTCAATGGAAAAACGCTTGGAAAAATCCGACTGGAAAAAGGACATTATTAAATAACGTGCAGTGAGAGAGTGACGTTGTATGCGCGGCGAAAACGAATAATGCAAACCAAACAGAGGCCTGGAGAGTGTCAAAGGGTTCACGTTAACGTCAGAGCTTGTTTGAAGTAGTATTACTCGTACATGCAAACTCAGGGTTCCAAGAGGGGTTGATTTCTGTTCGTGAATTTCAAAGATATGCTTTGTGATGTTTTTTCTGGAAATTACCCGATTATTACTATCGAGATGTGCTTGGGTGACCCTAATAGAAATCAGTTTTAAATTTATATGTAAAAGTTTTTAATATCAATGTTTATATATTTATTACATAGGGAAAAAGTCTTTTCGCATAACGTAGGTATAAACTTATTATAAATTGTTTTTGACTGTACTATTTGTGTCTGGCTGGTTTTGGTAACATTAAAAAGGTTCCATTATAAAGAAAAGAAAAAAATAAAAAAAAGTTGTTTCCCGCTATTTTTCATTTGTTTTTCTCTCCGTAAAAATGAGTGAATCTAATGAAGAAATTCGATACATTTTAAAATTTTATTATAAAAAAGGCAAAAATGCAACTCAAGCAGTGAAAAAAATTTGTCATGTTTATGGACCTGATGCAGTGTCAGTAAGAGTAGCACAAATTTGGTTCAAACGTTTTCAGTCCGGAAATTTTGATGTTAAAGATGCACCTCGCTCTGGTCGCCCTGTTACGAATAAAATGGACGCCATTTTTGAAAGAGTGGAGCAAGATCGGCATATTAGTAGTTACGATGCAGCTGAAGAACTGGGAATTGACCACAAAACAGTTTTGACCCGGGTGCCACACGAGCTCACTCAAAGAAACTTAATGAACCGTGTACTCATTTGCGATTCATTATTGAGACGTAATGAAACCGAGCCGTTTTTGAAGAGATTGATAACTGGCGATGAAAAGTGGATCACGTACGACAAGAACGTGCGAAAAAGGTCGTGGTCAAAAGTTGGCCAGGCTTCACAGACTGTGGCCAAACCTGGCCTAACACGAAATAAGGTGATGCTGTGTGTATGGTGGGATTGGAAGGGCATTGTTTATTATGAGCTTTTACCGCCCGGCAAAACCATCGATTCTGATCTTTACTGCCAGCAACTGATGAGATTAAAGGAAGCAGTCGAGAGAAAACGGCCGGAATTGATCAACAGGAAGGGTGTGGTCTTTCATCACGATAACGCTAGACCACACACATCTTTAGCCACTCAGCAAAAATTAAGAGAGTTCGACTGGGAGGTCCTAGTGCATCCACCATATAGCCCTGACCTTGCGCCTTCAGATTTTCACCTGTTTCGGTCTCTGCAGAATTCTTTAGGTTCTGTAAGGTTGACCTCAAGAGAGGACTGCCAAAACTATTTGTCCCGTTTTTTTGATCAGAAGTCCCAAAGTTTCTACAGTAACGGGATAATGTCTCTGCCCACAAAATGGCAGAAAGTTATTCAACAAAACGGTACATATATATTGTAAATAAATGTAAATAAACTTTGAAAAAAATGTCTTGACTTTTCATACAAAAATACGAAAAGACTTTTTCCCCAACCTATTATACAGAAAGTATCGGGATGAATGTTTTGTTTATGGTTCCAAATTAAATTTTTTTTTGTTGTAAGATTGGCACAATTGTTTTCAATTATGGCGCGGAGTTTGAGTTGCATCTGTAATTTATATTAAAAACAGTGCTGTTTTTAGTTTTATACTATCTAGTGTGTATTGCGAATTTCATAATGGACAAAAACATCGCACAAAGAGTTTGTCTTAAATTTTGCATCGCTAGTCGAGTTTCGTGTTCGGAGACACTGAAAATGTTACAGAAGGCTTACGGTGAATCGACTATATCAAAAACACGTGCTTATGAGTGGTACAAAGCGTTCAAAAGCGGCCGAGATATGATGGAAGATTTGCCTCGTTCTGGTAGGCCATCAACGTCTGCAACTGAAGTTAACAACGCAAAAGTGAAGGAAATAGTGACTGAAAATCCACCCGGCTAGTCCCAAAAGACCTGAATTTTCTTCAAAAATTAAATCGCATGAGAGTCGCTGAGGAATCAATACCGACCCAACATTCATGAAACACGTTGTTACTGGTGACGAGACGTGGGTTTACGAGTTTAACAAACTAGTCAACAAGCTTCGGAATGGCGCCTTTCAACTGAACCAAAACCGAAAAAACACGTCAAAGTTGATCAAAAGTCAAAGTCATGTTGACTGTTTTCTTTGACTATCGCGGTGTTGTGCACTCGGAATTCTGGCCGGAAGGTCTAACGGTTAATAAAGAATATTATTTGAGCGTTATGCGGCGTTTAATAGAACAAATTCGACGAAAAAGGCCAGATTTGTGGAAAGATGTTTCTAGGATTTTGCACCACGATAATGCGCCTTCGCACAAGGCCATCATTGTGAACGAATTTTTGTCCAAACACTTAACAAATACCATCGAGCAAGCACCATATTTACCAGATATGGCTCTAGCCGACTTCTTTATTTTTCCTACACTCACATTACCACTTCGTGGCACCCGTTTTTAATCGGTAGAAGACATAAAGGAAAATTCGCGGCGAGAACTGAACTCAATTCCGGAAACAGCGTTTAAAAAATGTTTTGATGATTGGATTATTCGTTGGCGTAAGTGTATCGTTTCTGAAGGAGCATACTTTGAAGGTGATAAAATAAATTTGGATGAATAACAAAATTTTGTGTATTATTGTTTTTTTCCCGGTAATTTCTTGACAGAGTAGTATTTGTATTTGGTCGGATGTTTCGAAAATAGTCACAATAATTATGTTATAAGTATGATTTGTATCTTATGTTGAGTGGACTTCAATGTTTTTTAGGAATTTGAATCTATTTATAATTTGTCTTCAAACGTCTGATATCCCTTGAAAAGGATTTGTTGGATAATTCAGAGCACGGCGAAAACGAATAATGCAAACAAAACAGCGTCCCGGAGAGTGCCAAGGGGTTAACGTGAACGTGAGAGCTTGTTTGAAGTAGTTTTATATTACACGTACAGGTACACAACACACACGGTTTCAAGTGGGGTTGATATGTGTGCGTAAATTTCTAAGATATAACCTAGGAGTAAGTGGTGCATTTCTAAACTTTAAGTTTAGTCCAAATTCTGTTAGTTACAAGTGTTATAATGTACTGTTTTTAATAATGTGTTTCCCACCATACAATGTATTTTCCATAACGCGAAAATTTTTATGTGAAAAATTATGATGACTAGTTTATAAATAGTGGTTTAATCTTTATCTGACGACCGATGGCGTGGAGGCAAGTATACCCGCACTCCGCTCCTGAGGTTGTGGGTTCGATTCCCACAAGGGACAAAACTTCGTGTGCATAAACATGAATATTGCATAATGAATAGTATTTATGTATGTTTATCCATTATTTAGTAGCCATAACACAAGTTCTACTAAATAATTGGTGTAATTGTCAGAAAATATTTCTTTATTATTAAGATGTGCTTGATGTCATTGACAGAAAGCAGATTTTAGTAAAGAGTTTTTTATAACTTATCATTAGCTGACTGTCGTCTTCCATACAGGACATATTTTATTTAACAATTATCTATATATATTATCAAACAAATTGGATATTCAGTGTACGGCGAAGACGTATAACGCAAAGAAATCAGTGGCCCGGAGAGAGTCACAGTGTAAACGTAACGTGAGAGCATGTTTGAAGTAGTATAATTCCTACATTTATGCAAAAGTAGGGTACATTGGGATCCTACCAAGATCTAAGGTGCTCCTGCCGATCAACAGACGAAGCTCTGGCGAACAAAACAGTGCCCGATAAGCGGCAATAGGCTCGCCACCTATTAAGTGGGACCAACTATAATAATATAATTGGAGTGTGGGCGTATAACATGCATCTGCCTACCCCTTCGGAAAAACAGGTGTGAATTTATGTATTTGTGCAAAAGCTCTGCAAACCAGGGATGTAAGCAACTCTTTGCTTTATTTTATTGAATTTCCAAAAATTACCTTAGAATAAGTGCTTGAAGTCATATACATTATAAAAAGTAAGTCAATTAGACCTATCTATCCATCATATACAGGCATTATACCGGTTGCCATAGAATTAAGCTTAGGGCCAAGAGTCTCTCACTGGTTTAATAAGATTTGGCAGAATTTCAGTTATTTGAAGCGACGTCTGACTTCTGCAACTCACAGAGAAACATTGTATGGATGAACCAGCTGTCAGGATGACCCCCCCCGGACACCGCGCAGCACACTTTGGTGGCGTGCCCTGCGTGGGCGGGGCCGCGGTCGACGTTAGCCGCGGCCCTGGGTGAAGTGGCTCTCTCGCTGCCGACCATCATGCAAAAGATGGTCGACAGCGAGACGGCGTGGGAGGCGATGGCCTCCTTCTGCGAAGTGGTGATGTCGCAGAAGGAGGCCGCGGAGCGGGAGAGGGAGCGGGATCCGCTCTCTCTCCGGCTACGCCGTTGGCGCAGCGGGCGGGCCAGGAGGGCCCGTCAGGCAGCGCCCGGGGGGTCTTAGGCGGCGGGGGCAGGGGGCCCCTTCCGTCTCGCCATAGACCCCCCCCGAAGTCGGCCAGTTACGCCATGGCCGCACAAGGAGGTAGGGGGGGCGCTGCAAATTGCGCCTTCCTGAGGAGGTCTCCCCGGTTCTGATCCGGGGGACGTTGGCCGCGGGCGGGGTTCCAGAAGCTACGAACCCGGGCACTGGTGCCTCGCCCCTTTTCAACAGCGGTGGGCGTCGTCTGAAGTTTTTTAGTGGGTAGGACTGTGGTGGTCGTGTCGACCGCAGTGAGCCCCACACCCCCTCCCGGTCTCCCCCTTTTGGCCGGGAGACAGTGCGTAAGCAGCATTTTTTTACAGACGATTATAAAAAAAAAAAAAAAAAAAAAAAAAAAAAAAAAAAAAAAAAAAAAAAAAAAAAGAGGATGACCCCCCCGAACAGGTCTCTACCTTGGCGTGGTAGGAGGCTGAGTACCCACCGGAGGCCGGGAAAAGGTAAAACCCCACCGAGGGGGAAACTATGAGGGACCTGTGGAGGGCGCAGCGGGCGGGCCAGGAGAGATAGTCAAGCAGCGCCAGGAGGGTCTAAGGCAGCGGGGTACTGAGGCCTCTACTGTCTAACCATAGACCCTCCGAGAAGTCGGCCACACACGCTATGGTCGCACAAGAAGGTAGAAGGGGCGCGTCCACTGCGTCTCTCTGAGGAGGTCCTCCCAGTTTTGGTCCGGGGGACAGTGGCCGCGGGCGGGGTGTCAGAGCTGCAACCCATTTACAGGGCCCTCCGCCTCTTTCTCAACAAGCAGCGGGCGTCGTGGGAAGATTTTTAGTGGGTATTACTGCTGGCGGTCGTGTCTGCCGGTGGTGAGTCTCACACACCTCTCTCGGTCCCCCTTTGGCCGGGAGACAGTGCGTAAATGCATTTTTTACCGACGTAAATAAGGCACTCGTTATTAGGAAAGCACTTACTATAATTAGGAATATAGCTTCGAAAGGACATAGTTGCGCGACCAGGGCTTAAACACAAGGTCTCGCCACTGAACTATCGCGGTTCTATCCGGAAAACAGTACACCCGGAGTGCGTGTTAAAGGGTTAACATACACGTGAGAGGGTGTTTACGTGTTTGAAGTATGAAGTTGTATTACTCGAATAGGTTAGGCGAAGTTAGGGTTACAAGAGGGGTTGCTTTCTCATTGTGAATTTCTAATGATATGCTTGACGGCACTATTCGAAAGCATAGCAAGCAAGTTTATATAATAGGTTGGGGAAAAAGTCTTTTCGTATTTTTGTATGAAAAGTCAAGACATTTTTTTCAAAGTTTATTTACATTTATTTACAATATATATGTACCGTTTTGTTGAATAACTTTCTGCCATTTTGTGGGCAGAGACATTATCCCGTTACTGTAGAAACTTTGGGACTTCTGATCAAAAAAACGGGACAAATAGTTTTGGCAGTCCTCTCTTAAGGTCAACCTTACAGAACCTAAAGAATTCTGCAGAGACCGAAACAGGTGAAAATCTGAAGGCGCAAGGTCAGGGCTATATGGTGGATGCACTAGGACCTCCCAGTCGAACTCTCTTAATTTTTGCTGAGTGGCTAAAGATGTGTGTGGTCTAGCGTTATCGTGATGAAAGACCACACCCTTCCTGTTGATCAATTCCGGCCGTTTTCTCTCGACTGCTTCCTTTAATCTCATCAGTTGCTGGCAGTAAAGATCAGAATCGATGGTTTTGCCGGGCGGTAAAAGCTCATAACAAACAATGCCCTTCCAATCCCACCATACACACAGCATCACCTTATTTCGTGTTAGGCCAGGTTTGGCCACAGTTTGTGAAGCCTGGCCAACTTTCGACCACGACCTTTTTCGCACGTTCTTGTCGTACGTGATCCACTTTTCATCGCCAGTTATCAATCTCTTCAAAAACGGCTCGGTTTCATTACGTCTCAATAATGAACCGCAAATGAGTACACGGTTCATTAAGTTTCTTTGAGTGAGCTCGTGTGGCACCCAAATATCGAGCTTTTTTGTATAACCAGCTTTCTTCAAATGGGTCAAAACTGTTTTGTGGTCAATTCCCAGTTCTTCAGCTACATCGTTACTACTAATATGCCGAACTTGCTCCACTCTTTCAAAAATGGCGTCCATTTTATTCGTAACAGGGCGACCAGAGCGAGGTGCATCTTTAACATCAAAATTTCCGGACTGAAAACGTTTGAACCAAATTTGTGCTACTCTTACTGACACTGCATCAGGTCCATAAACATCACAAATTTTTTTCACTGCTTGAGTTGCATTTTTACCTTTTTTATAATAAAATTTTAAAATGTATCGAATTTCTTCATTAGATTCACTCATTTTTACGGAGAGAAAAACAAACGAAAAATAGCGGGAAACAACTTTTTTTTATTTTTTTCTTTTCTTTATAATGTAACCTTTTGAATGTTACCAAAACCAGCCAGACACAAATAGTACAGTCAAAAAAATTTTATAATAAGTTTATACCTACGTTATGCGAAAAGACTTTTTCCCCGACCTAATATGTACCGTTTTGTTGAATAACTTTCTGCCATTTTGTGGGCAGAGACATTATACCGTTACTGTAGAAACTTTGGGACTTCTGATCAAAAAAAACGGGACAAATAGTTTTGGCAGTCCTCTCTTGAGGTCAACCTTACAGAACCTAAAGAATTCTGCAGAGACCGAAACAGGTGAAAATCTGAAGGCGCAAGGTCAGGGCTATATGGTGGATGCACTAGGACCTCCCAGTCGAACTCTCTTAATTTTTGCTGAGTGGCTAAAGATGTGTGTGGTCTAGCGTTATCGTGATGAAAGACCACACCCTTCCTGTTGATCAATTCCGGCCGTTTTCTCTCGACTGCTTCCTTTAATCTCATCAGTTACTGGCAGTAAAGATCAGAATCGATGGTTTTGCCGGGCGGTAAAAGCTCATAATAAACAATGCCCTTCCAATCCCACCATACACACAGCATCACCTTATTTCGTGTTAGGCCAGGTTTGGCCACAGTCTGTGAAGCCTGGCCAACTTTCGACCACGACCTTTTTCGCACGTTCTTGTCGTACGTGATCCACTTTTCATCGCCAGTTATCAATCTCTTCAAAAACGGCTCGGTTTCATTACGTCTCAATAATGAATCGCAAATGAGTACACGGTTCATTAAGTTTCTTTGAGTGAGCTCGTGTGGCACCCAAATATCGAGCTTTTTTGTATAACCAGCTTTCTTCAAATGGGTCAAAACTGTTTTGTGGTCAATTCCCAGTTCTTCAGCTACATCGTAACTACTAATATGCCGATCTTGCTCCACTCTTTCAAAAATGGCGTCCATTTTATTCGTAACAGGGCGACCAGAGCGAGGTGCATCTTTAACATCAAAATTTCCGGACTGAAAACGTTTGAACCAAATTTGTGCTACTCTTACTGACACTGCATCAGGTCCATAAACATCACAAATTTTTTTCACTGCTTGAGTTGCATTTTTGCCTTTTTTATAATAAAATTTTAAAATGTATCGAATTTCTTCATTAGATTCACTCATTTTAACGGAGAGAAAAACAAATGAAAAATAGCGGGAAACAACTTTTTTTTATTTTTTTCTTTTCTTTATAATGAAACCTTTTTAATGTTACCAAAACCAGCCAGACACAAATAGTACAGTCAAAAAAAATTTATAATAAGTTTATACCTACGTTATGCGAAAAGACTTTTTCCCCGACCTAATATAATTGGTCTTTGACTGTCTGTTATATCTCAAATAGGACCTATCAGAAATCGTATAAATGGCGTACACGAATGATGCAAGCCACACCGTCCACATCTAAACACATCACATATCCTAGCATTATTCCGGTTGCCCTAGACTTGAGCTTAGGGTCCAGGGTCTACTCACTGGTTCAATCAGATTTGACTGAATTTCAGTTGTTACGTGAAGCGACTGCCGTCTGACCTCCGCAGCCCAGAAGGAAACATCATTCTATGGTTAAACCAGCTGTCAGTCTTTTAGAAGGTACCGACTTTCTAATAACGACAAGTATATCCGCACTCCACTCCTGATGTCGTGGGTTCGATTCCCACAGAGGACAAATATTTGTGTGCACAAACATGAATATTTGTTCTGGTCTGGGTGTTTTCCTATGTATATTAAGTATGTAGTATATTACATTTACAAAAAAAAAGCATTTATGTATCCGTTATTTAGTATCCTTATCACATGTTCTTAATTATACTTATCTAGGAATTTAATAATATGTGTGATTGTTAGAAATCTCACGTACTCAATTCAACTCTTATTCGGTCGCCCTCTTCCCGTTCGATTTTTTTTCGGATAGAAAATCTTCAAGTGATCTTCTCCTACTGTTAAGAGGACGAGTCAGAATTTATCCAACTAAAAACGACCTATATTTCTTCTTTAGTCCTGTGCTGTGTCCCGGGACCCCGCAACAATAACGTGAAATAAGCACGGTATAAAGCGCATCCACTCATGACGGCCTGCTAAAATGCCGTTTCAAACCCCGCTTAAAAGACCCGGGATCATAGGAAATAGGAAACACATGAGCCGGCAGCGAATTCCAGAGCTTAGTGGTGTTATTTATGTCTTCTCATTACTCAATATCTTTATTCCTCTTCAGTTTTTTTACTTATGACAAACGCCTTCCTTTCATTTATTCAAATTCAACGTCAAGTTGTTTATTGCATTCATGAATTCGTTAACATGGATCTTACAATATATTTGAAGCATCATGATTCCCCTTTGGGAATAGGCGTTTATTCAGGAATATGTGCTACTTTAACACTACCTCTAATATATTAATTTCTTATCTCTTCCAGTCACTCCTCACTTCCATCTTTCCAAGGACCTTAGGGTGTTTGCTTAGAATAATAATCCCTTACACGCGTCTCACTTCAGTCGTGAAATATTGTTGCGCTGATGGAACCTTGTGCTTGCGTGTAAGCCTTCTTATAAAGCTTCTGTTACTTACATTTTGAGTTCAAAATAGCTTAGTATCTTTGAAATAAGCGCGTTCCGTTCGACGCTAAGTTTCTTTTATGTTTACTTCTGGTTCAGAGGCAATCTAAGTTGAAAGGGCTTTCTATGGGCAAACATTGGCCGTATTTGTTGAGAAGTCAAGTCAATAGTTTCATATATAAGCATTAAGGGATTCAATTACTTGTAGAGAGAATGATTCCTGGACATCTGATACAGCGACATTTAGCCCCAAACTAAGCAAAGCTTGTCCAATGGGTGCTAAACGGTAAATACATAAGCAATACATTGGTATGTAGTAGGAGTATTGACTAAGACAGACAAAGTGGCGGGAAACTGACTAATGCAGGTGACTCATGGTCGAATGGCAGAGACCATGACGAGTGAATAAGCTATAACATGACAATTTGGTTAAATTTTCGTGACAATAAAAAAAAATTACAATACTTTCCTGAATAGGTGTGTATTTAATATACTAGTACGTGTTACATAAAAATGCCTAAAAATTACTAAACAGTATATAATTTAAGCATGATAACGTGATTTCCTGAAACCGAGGAAACACGATGCCAGTTAAAATTTGATTTTGTGTATTGGAAACGTGTATTTCTTGATGGAGATACAGAAAAAAACAATTATTTTTCAAAAACCATCTACAAAAACCTTTACTTAAATCTCCATAATAATTGCGACCAAAATGACACCGAAAACTGTAAAAGATTAAAATCAAATATACGACCATAAAATCTCATGTCACAGTGAAGTGGTCGACAAGGGCCGTTTCACCGAATAATTGGCCACTCGACCGCTCCTGGCGCAGGAACGTATCGCCATGCCCTTATAAAAGGACGAACATTGAGTAGGACTGTTCAAACATGAAGTACGTATGACATATTTGGAACCAGAAAAGCAGTGACACATTTTTCATTTTCATATAGGTAATAGGTAGCAGGCAAACAATGTATTATGAAAGCGCTTGTAGCCCCGCAATTCTAGCTAATCGGTAATAATGACCAATGTCCAATGACCAAGCAGAGTTCACAGTGGTCTCTTGAGGGATACTCGCTAGTGCGGCATTCAATATAGACCGTTTCTGAGTCTCAGAAGGCACGTAAATACATGTATTGTTAATTAAGACATGTTAATGGCTCTATTGAAAATTACGTTGCACAAAATTGCAACAAGTAAATAAACTGTACAGCAATTATACAAGTATAAAATGTCGTGTCATAGTGTCATCGCATAGAATAATTGGTCACTCGACCGCTCCTAGCGCAGGAACGTATCGCAATGTCCTTAAAAAAGGACGAACCTTGAGAAGGCTTGTTCAAACATGATGATTGGGGGGGGTATTTGCCTATAATCAACACGCTGGGCAGGCGGGTTAGGGAACGCAGTTCCAGCTAGTACGCAGGATGACGCTGCTGCTCATAATTCTGTAGGATTTCTATTCGTCGACTCTTACGATTCCCCATGAGTTCAGAGGAAGTGGCAGTATTTTAGGCCGGTACCAAATGATCAGATTTGAAGTGGTTAAAATAAAAACCTTTAAAGAAAGTTTGCTTTTCGCACAGATATCTCTTAGTAAAACGAGTGCAATGGTGAGAAGTGGATAAGACTTCACATAGACACGAGACGAAATTTCATTCCCTTGTAATTATTCTATTCGTTTGAGTTTACAGATATTTATCATGAACCCCGTTTCTTTTAGGCGGGAACAGCAGTTCGGGCTCCTAATTTGGCTTAACAACTCGTGCCTATTAGTAGACGCTTCTCTTCGATATCAAATGCTACAAAGCCAAACAGCCGCCTATCCTATTTGAGCTCTGCTTAAGATCGGTGACCTTATCTCGCTATTCACAAACAATGAAAGTGGTACAAAATCTAGTTCATTGTACAAGCTTCATAAACAAAGTATAAAAATTGTATGTCACAAGTGTGGAGTGGTGGCCAAGAGTCGCTCGGGAGGGTATCTTGACGCGAGTAATTGGCCACTTGGCCGCGTAGCGTCGTCCCGAGAGGCCAAGTAGCGGGATGTTCCCGGAACAGGGACATAGTGAGAGAAATAAGTATACACTCAAAGCAGTAAGTTACTAGAGCAATAGACTGCAATGCAGAGGATCTAGGGTTCAAACTTCTGACCTCCTACGGCTTTTCGAAGTTAAAATCAAAAATCATTTAATCAAGTTCTTATGAAAGTCATTTTTATAAACTAACGCGTTAAGTGCGTAATTTTTGCTTGATCCGTGCCTCGGAAAGCACGTTAGGCCGGTGATCACTGCTGTCATTAGTCAGGAAGTCAGTGCCTTCTAATATCCTAACAGCTTGTTTAATCATAAAATTATAATTCCTTCTAAACCAAGGAGGTCAGACTTAGAGTCATACAGAGGTTTTCTATCACTTGGCGTAAGTAAGACGTCACGCGCGCTTCTACGTCACCTATAAATTTGAGACATGCCCACGCTTCGCTTCGTTAACTATTTATTGAATATTTTACACTTTAAATTAAATTATTGAAGTTTTCGTAGGGCTTTTTAACTAAAATAGCTTAATATAATAAAATAACTTGTGTTACTCTCAAATAACGTAATTTTTAATAAGAATTTTTCAAATTAGTCCCATAGTTTCGGTGCCTATTTAATGCATCAATAATTTACTGCTGAACATTAGCCTCGCTTCTAGATAACATTCTATTGGGGTGTTTGCCCGTAATCACCACGCATTGGATTGGTGATCGCAGTTCAAGCCAGTACGCAGGATGACACTGCTGCCCATCTTCCAGTAGGATTTCTCTTCGTCGACACCTACGACTCCCCATGCGGTGAAAGGGGTGGGCACTAGTCTAAGCCGGTACCAAATGGGTCAATGCAGACAAACAAACAATCAAATCTTTCTTATTTATAATATTTGCACGATAATGATATGCATTGCTAAGCATAACAAAATCCTGAGTGTTCTGTGAATATCGCTCTGATTGTTGAATAAATGCATGTATTTGTTTATTTACAAATACATCAGAGTGCCCTGTCTGTCAAATGCAAGGTTAACAAAGGATTGCATACTTTATTTTTCCATTTTAATTAACTGCCATCTGAGGGTCTGACGATCTGGTCAAGACAGCCTTTGAAGCTTGCCTGTCTGCCTGTTCAGGATGGATTAAAGTGGAAGCAGATGGGGACAGTCTATGTTCAGCTGTGAACTTCTTAAAGCTGGGATGATGCGTCTTTTTCACCTTGAATATCGCATTTTCTCGCTGGCACTAAGGAATGAGTAAAGACCTATTTGTTAACAAAACTAAAAAAATTGAAAATAATAATAAATAATAAATATTTCTGACACTTTCACCAATTATTAAGTTCCAAGATAAGTGTCATTAAGATTTTGTGTTATGGATACTAAACAACGGATAAACATACTTAAATACGTTTTTTTGTAAATACATAACTTAATATACCTACATAGGACAACACCAATGAAATGAAAAGTTATTTATTTCAACATCACACAACATAATAAAAAAACAATACACAGGACGTGTCCTGGACGTGACAGGTTAGATGATATCGAAAAAGGCCCCTGCTCAGTATTTGCAGTGAGTCTGTGAACAACCCCACAAAGCATTTTGTATAGCATAATGCCTTAAAACTACTTTTTTTAAATACTTATGTAACGAAAAAACTGTTCTTGTGTCTTTTGAGTTGGAATTTATCTGATAATCTAGTTCTGAATAGACTTTATACAAACCGAAGCGACGTAGCCGTGTCTGCCTCTGTGACATTCGCTTACTTTTAGTATGGAGTATTGACGTAGATTTAAATAAATAAAGGAGAGCAGTCTTGCTTTGAAATTACAGTTACATGTTTTCAGGTCAATGTGAAATTTTGCATATGGTCCAATGTAAGCATTAGTGAAGTGAAGCGCTCGTAGCTCTGCGGTGCTCGGTTGTCGGAAACGATCACCAAAGTACAGCAGAGTTTACAGAGGTCAGTCCTTGGATGGGTGACCGTTTGTGTGGCATTTGATATAGAGCGCTTCCGTGCTTCGGAAGGCACGTTAAACCGTTGGTCCCGGTTATCACTAAATGTGGTAGTCGTTAAGCCATGTTAGAGGCCTAAATGGGCGGCTAAATTCTAACAGCAGGACGCCATACACCTGCCTCCGCCAATCCGCACTGGGTCAGCGTGGTGGAGTATGACCCAATCCCCTCGCACCTTGGTATGTGAGAGGAGGCTCGTGCTCAGTAGTGGGACGTTAATGGGCTAAGATGATGAAGCATTAGTAATGTCAGAGTCAGAGCAAGGCATTCAAAAATCTTATTGTAGGTTGGCATACACCTCCGACTAACCGCACGAGAGTCACGTGGTGAAGAATGACTTGAAATATAAGAAAGTATCGAGTAAGGAATTTGTTTTCATCATCTCAGCCATATGACGTCCACTGCTGAATATAGGACTCCCCAATAGATTTCTACATTAAGCGATCCTGAGCCACTTACATCCACCGGCTTCCCGGATTTAAAGAAATTTGTTCATTGTATCCAAATTATATATGTTGCAAATAAACGTATATTCTTACTTTCTATACGAAAACCGTTTCGGCGCCCTGTCGGAAGGAGGCTCATTCATGCTAACGTGTTGAAGAATGAAGAAAGAACTTGTTTATGTTAACTGTTTGTATATCAAATAAACGTTATGGGGCTTAATCACTACATAATATAAAACAAAGTCGCCTTTTCTGTCCCTATATCCCTATGTGCGCTTAAATCTTTAAAACTACGCAACGGATTTTGATGCGATTTTTTCCAATAGATAGAGTGATTCAAGAGGAAGGTTTATATGTATAATACATGCATAATATAGTAGTGGAACACTGTCAATTTGTGAGATTTGTGATGTGATGTCGTAATTCAACTCACTTTTTTGCGCTTATATTGCAAAAGCTGGCCAAGTTTAAAACTAGTGCTATCACTTTCATTTGATAAGATTAAGACAGTGACAGCACTAGTTTCAAGCCTGGTCCAACTTTAGATCTCGTTTTGTAATAAGCCCCATTACCTTTATTTATATTCGAAAACCGATTCGGCGCCCTGTCTGAATAGGTTCCATTTACATAGCATTCAGGGAAACCAGACAGATGTTAGTGCAGCGACGTTTGCATCTGTGACAGTCGGTATTGATGTGAGGAAATAGGTATAGAATTAAATAAATAATAGAGGAGTTCTACTGCAAAATTACAGTCAGATGGTTTCGTGTCGATGTGTAAGCTTTCGGCAAAATCAATTGGCTTTGAAATTACACTTTAATGTTTTTCTAATGATCTAAAAATTTATATTAGAGATAAAAAAAAAATCGATAATTAAAATAAGCAGATTAATAATTGATTAAATCTTCTCGTCAAAAAATACCTAAGTTCCTTAGTGTCTTAAGACGAAAGTCTTTGAACAGTGTGTGTTGCCAGTGATGACCTACGGTACTGAGACTTGGTGCCTGACTATGGACCTCATTAGAAAGCTCAATTTCGCTTAGCGTGCAATGGAGAGAGCTATGCTCGGGGTGACCCTACGTGATCGAATCAGAAATGAGTAAATCCGTAGGAGGACTGGAGTGACCGACATAGCGAGGCGAGTTTGCAGGCTGAAGTGGCAGTGGGCGGGGCACATAGCTCGAAGATCCGACGACCGCTGGGGCGTTAAGGTTCTTCAATGGCGACTGCGAACCGGCAAACGTAGTAGAGGACGGCCTCCCACGCGATGGACCGATGATCTGGTCAAGGCGGCGTGAAGCCGATGGATGCAGGCGAATGTGGAAATCTATTGGGGAGGCCTATGTTCAGCAGTGGACGTCAGGTGGCTAAATGACGATGATGATAAGAAAATTATGTATAAGGAACTGGTTTATTTTGAACTGTTTGTGTACCAAATAAAAGTATATTCTTTCTTTCAAAAACCGGTCCTTGTCGAAAGAGCCCAGTTTCATAAACATTGCACATAGCACTCATAGGATAAATAGCCGAGCCGAGGGAGAATGGCCCTCACTGATGGTAGTCCCTTCGGTGCAGTCCACTAATATATATTATATTAGGTCGGGGAAAAAGTCTTTTCGCATAACGTAGGTATAAACTTATTATAAAAATTTTTTGACTGTACTATTTGTGTCTGGCTGGTTTTGGTAACATTAAAAAGGTTCCATTATAAAAAAAAGAAAAAAATAAAAAAAAGTTGTTTCCCGCTATTTTTCATTTGTTTTTCTCTCCGTAAAAATGAGTGAATCTAATGAAGATATTCGATACATTTTAAAATTTTATTATAAAAAAGGCAAAAATGCAACTCAAGCAGTGAAAAAAATTTGTGATGTTTATGGACCTGATGCAGTGTCAGTAAGAGTAGCACAAATTTGGTTCAAACGTTTTCAGTCCGGAAATTTTGATGTTAAAGATGCACCTCGCTCTGGTCGCCCTGTTACGAATAAAATGGACGCCATTTTTGAAAGAGTGGAGCAAGATCGGCATATTAGTAGTTACGATGTAGTTGAAGAACTGGGAATTGACCACAAAACAGTTTTGACCCATTTGAAGAAAGCTGGTTATACAAAAAAGCTCGATATTTGGGTGCCACACGAGCTCACTCAAAGAAACTTAATGAACCGTGTACTCATTTGCGATTCATTATTGAGACGTAATGAAACCGAGCCGTTTTTGAAGAGATTGATAACTGGCGATGAAAAGTGGATCACGTACGACAAGAACGTGCGAAAAAGGTCGTGGTCGAAAGTTGGCCAGGCTTCACAGACTGTGGCCAAACCTGGCCTAACACGAAATAAGGTGATGCTGTGTGTATGGTGGGATTGGAAGGGCATTGTTTATTATGAGCTTTTACCGCCCGTCAAAACCATCGATTCTGATCTTTACTGCCAGCAACTGATGAGATTAAAGGAAGCAGTCGAGAGAAAACGGCCGGAATTGATCAACAGGAAGGGTGTGGTCTTTCATCACGATAACGCTAGACCACACACATCTTTAGCCACTCAGCAAAAATTAAGAGAGTTCGACTGGGAGGTCCTAGTGCATCCACCATATAACCCTGACCTTGCGCCTTCAGATTTTCACCTGTTTCGGTCTCTGCAGAATTCTTTAGGTTCTGTAAGGTTGACCTCAAGAGAGGACTGCCAAAACTATTTGTCCCGTTTTTTTGATCAGAAGTCCCAAAGTTTCTACAGTAACGGGATAATGTCTCTGCCCACAAAATGGCAGAAAGTTATTCAACAAAACGGTACATATATATTGTAAATAAATGTAAATAAACTTTGAAAAAAATGTCTTGACTTTTCATACAAAAATATGAAAAGACTTTTTCCTCAACCTATTATATAATTTATAGTACATAATGTTATTGTTTAATTTATAAGTAGATTAATTACTAGATTAATTTATTTAGCCCACAAGCTTTATAGCTTGGCGAGAAATATATTTAATGTCATTACTGTATATTTTAAAATAAATAAAAGATTTAAAAAAAAGCATTCCCAAGCAGCAACCAAGCGTAATGAACACCTAAAAAGCAGTCAATATAGCACTTAACGCTGTTTTATAGCTGGATAAGAACGTTGAAAAGATGTTGTAGCGTTATAATGTCGGTTTGGGAGTAATTATTCAGCACTAACTGTATTAAGTCTGTGTTAAGGAGTCAAAGTACGTTTAGAGTTCAAAATTAGTGTATGATAACTATCATGTACAGCTCTAAGTTTCCTGTAACGCTTCAATCTTCATTTTAGTATTAAAGTTGTATAATAGCTGAATTTTGCATACCGTCACTTACTTAATACAGCTTAGAGCTGTATTATGGTGGTCCGCAAATCTTATTTCTGTATTATGAATCAGGCAAACTCTCTTCTACAGCTTCTTTTTATGGTGTAATTGTACACTCTTTTACAGACGATAGCTGTCTAATTTCTGTCTTTGAGAGTAATAAACAGCAATAAAAATAAATGACGCCTTTAGTACAGCCTTAGTCTGTACAAGTGACAGAGTTGCCAATTTGAATTATTGTATGTGGAAAAAGCGAAAAAGATTTGGTGCTATTCGAAGAAAGATTGAACAGGAATATCTAAATATTACAAATTATCAATAAAATGAAATTATTGCCGAGGTACATGGAGATATTTCAACAGATCAGATCACCTACAGTCAAGTGTCAATACCGTCGACATTTAATGAAAGGAGTTCCGTAGAAAATATTGTGAATGATCTTAGTTATATCAGGTGTAACTTAATAGCTTTACCTTCTGCAACTGATGACGACATTTTATCATGCAGCAATTCAAGTGACGGCGATAGTGAATATGAAAACAATTTATTAACAAATACAGAACAATTTATTATTTCGCCAACAAATACAAAATTGGGCCAGAGAAAGAAACATAGCTCAAGTAGCATTAAATGATTTAGCTACTATCATAAACCTAAGATTTCCAGGAATTTTACCATGCGATGCCAGAACAATTTTAATTTTGGAAAGTACATAACTAAATGGTGTGCCAAAATTACTTTTGTACTTCATTTTCGAAGACGTGATCTCTTATTGATTATGATCTCTTAGTGCATTTTGGTTTTTCACTTAATATTATGTATCCCTAAAAAGGAGTTACAGGTTATGTTCGAAACACTACTATG
This sequence comes from Musotima nitidalis, assembly GCA_949126915.1. Classification (NCBI taxonomy): domain Eukaryota; kingdom Metazoa; phylum Arthropoda; class Insecta; order Lepidoptera; family Crambidae; genus Musotima; species Musotima nitidalis. The sequence goes on from OX421435.1 coordinate 6,558,949, forward strand.
CAACATTAATAGTTAATTTATTTGTTTATACAGCCCATTAACCGCAAAAAGCTGAATAGTAGTATCTATTACCTACATAGTACAGCTATTAATGCTATAAGACCATAAAAATAGAATATAGGCTGCTTAGCAAATGTCGCCATTTTAACAATTACATATCGAAGATACTAACATGAGTATATAAAAAATTAGACTCATGTTTTTATGTTTATCTATTAATATTTTCCGTTTGTCCAATAACCTATTACACCAATGAGGCTCTACGTCTATTAATTCAAACATTTTAAATTCTAACCTATAAAAACCATATTTAGTTATCTTATTTAATATCTGTTCCTTGGTTATTTTGCTGGCGCGTTTCTTTTTTATCACAAAACATATATATGTCTACAATAAATTTATTTTTGCACGATAATACACTGTATCCTGCGCCTATCGAATCTCCAAATATTTAAACAGAAAGCGTTTATAATAAATGTCACTTTGATCAATATATTATTTGCTGATTATACACGCCATTTATAAAATATATCTACTGTTTCGTTTTAATTCTTTTCCAACTCTCTTCAACAGACTTTTTACAACGTAAAGCTTAACAAGTGAGTTACAATGTAGTAATAGGAGTGTATTGGTTTCCTCCTACACCATAGTACAGCCGCAAAACAGCTATCATGCAGCCTATTTTATGCTTATACAGCTACTGTACAGCCAATATAACGCAAAACGCTGTATAATTTGTGCCAATTTCAGAAGTACAAGGGCTGTATAAGCGCTTATACAGCCTTAGTGCAGCCAAGAAATACAGCGTTAAGAGTATAAACGAACTTTAATAGAGCTGTTATACAGCTTGTGATGCTGCTTGGGTTCATAGGAACCAGACAGTCATTTGTGCAGACACGTCTGGTTCTGTGACAGACGCTTCGTGTATTCAGGAGTATTGAATTAGGAAATTGGTATAGTCTTGAATAAATAATGGAGCACTTTTACTGTGAAATTACAGGTTTATGTTTTTAGTTTGACATCACATTTTATATCCGTCCCAAAGGTCGTGACTACGCACGAAACTACATCACCAAACAATCTTGCGCATCATAAATATTATTTACAAATTTCCTTACACAGTTTTGTTTGCGTGACCTACAATTTACCGCATCCCATAGAAAAATCTTCTATGTCGCTGCAGAATAACACCAAACAATTGTACAGATAAAAAACTAAATGCAAAGAATATATTGACCCTTTTGGATAGCAGCTGGTCTGCTATAAAATATGAATAAGGTTTACGTTATGGCGGCCCTGATGCAGATTTAGGCTTGAGTGAATGGAAAAATGTTTTATACATATACATAATCTCATGCCCAAATATCGGATTCAGGGTTGACAGAAATCTTATTTCTCGCTATAGATGTAGAAGTCCACTTTTAGCAGTGTAATCTCTAAGTGAACTGTGTGAAATGGTGAGAAGTAGCTTTTGTCGCTTTCTACGAAACCCTCGGCAAGACATGGGGTGGCAGATGTCTTAAGAGATGTTGCAATCACACGCCTCGTCGCGAGTATAATATATACAAGCGGCCAGTAGGCCACTACTTGCACGTTAATACTAGTATTACTATTTTTTTAATGGCTCAGCGAACCATAATTGGTTTTGGCCCCCGATCTCGCCATCTTTCCCGGTTTTAAGTGATCGTATGCCAGTCTATGATCATCATCATCATTTCAGCCATTTGAAATCCACTTCTGAACATAGGCCTCCCCAATTGCTTTCCACGTAGATCGATTCTTAGCCACCTGCATCCACCGGCCCCCCGCCGCCCTGACCAGATCATCGGTCTATCGCGTTGGGGGCCGCCTTTTACTTACTACGTTTGCTGATTCGTGGTCGCCATTTAAGAACCTTAACGCCCTGTTGGTCGTCGGTTCTTTGAGCTATGTGCCCCGCCCACTGCCACTTCAGCTTGCAAATGCGCCTCGCTATGTCGGTCACTCTAGTTCTCCTACGAATTTCCTCATTTCTGATTCTATCACGTAGAGACACTCCGAGCATAGCTCTCTCCATTGCACGCTGAGCGACTTTGAGCTTTCTTATGTGGCCCATAGTCAGGCACCACGTCTCAGTCTCGTACGTCATCGTTAGCAACACACACTGATCAAAGAAGTCTTTCATAGGCTAGGATAAATAAAGAGACCTAAGGGACCTTATTCAACTAAAACGAAACTTCGTTATACCCATACCTTTGACTCCATAAAGATATACCTAGAGAGTGAAAGAAATAGGTATAACAAGTTTCTTTTTCGTTGAATTAGAGTAGGTCCTCTATTTACGGATAGTGCAGCGGTACGTGAAAAGCCCATCAGTGTTTTCACTTTATTAGCAAACTAAAAATACCTCTAAAACACAGTAAACAGTCTAGCTTTGTTTACTCGAGAGTTCCCGGACGGTGCACCGGGCTCAAGCCAGTTTGGACGCCCGGAATCCGCAATAATCTCCAAGTTATCCCGCACAACTTGCACCACCCGTGAACGAAACTAACTTCCAGATTTTCTTCGTATTCAGACAACAAAATAACTTTGTGCTGGCAAAGTAACTCGGTAGCGGTGCAATAGAACGTCGGGTGAGGGTAATAGGTCGGTTGAAAATACTCATTTGCTTTCTTATGCAGATTTGTATTTGTAGTAATGTTACAAATGAGTTTATTAAAAGTCTTCAAAAAAAAGCGAGAGGTTCTGAATTCGTTGGGGACGTTTTATGCTATCACATCTAATGTACTTGGCCGATTATAATGCTTCTGAAAAGAAAGAATGCAAGGTTTGAGTAAAGGCTAGTATTTCGTAAGAATGTTAAGTGAATTTGCATAAAGTCTTCAAAGAGGAAGAGATTCCCAAATCGTCGGATTATTTTAGGCTATCACGTATACACTAGGTAAATTTTACGCATGTATCACGAAAAAAATCAAGTTTCAATCAGATGCTAGTAGTATCAGTACATATATTTTATTTTACTCCCGTAATGTCTTAAACTTTTAATTGGGTAACCTAAAAGTAAACTGGTAGAGAATGTCTAGTGACATTTAGTTAGCCTCTTGTATAAAATTTAATATATACTTTTCTGTCAATCATTTATTCTTTCAGGCGTTACTTTGCGGTGATATATATACTTAGCAAGTGATGGATTAAAAAACTATCTTTGAGACAATTCCCGCGGAATAGTTTTCCGAAAAATCGAGAAACAATTCAACACGACATGTGTTTCGCCTCTACACAGGGCATCTTCAGGTAAGTTATCAGACAGCCTCAGAACAACGATGTCTTCACCATCAACTCTTGAGCGTTCACTCTCGTTTGAACGAGAGTCAACTCTTCTGAGACTTCTGTAAATCTAAAGGTGATTCTAGCGACTGATGACTCCTGGATACAGACTACCAAAGATATTTTACTGCTAAATAGTAACACTGTCGTTAAGGATATTATTTTAAACACCGCAACTGAGTAAAATTCTCAGCATTAATTGCAAATATTAAGTGAATTTTATACGGGGCACGAAGGGTCCGCGTGGTGAAGTTAATAGGAATACTAAGCTTATTCTAAAATTTAAACAAGCAAACGCAAATTTTAAGAAATCTTGTTAAACCGCAGTGAAAGTTCCACTAAAACGCATTAGCAAAGTTGACACCCTTGCGGCTTCTTATTGATGTTTATTGCCAAACTAGGCGCTGGCTCACTGCCAGCTTCGCAGATTTGCTGTGAACCCCTGATCCGCCTCGGAGGGGTCGGATCGCTTGTTCGAGGATAAGTTTCTGAGACGAGGTGTCATGGGTAATGAATCACATCATTCAACTGCTACGGGTTTAAGCTCAAGCTGCGTAGCTGGAACTTAATGGAAGTAGCTTTGTGTGTCTACAGACGAATAATTTGTAAGAGGATAATATGTTATGAATATGTTAGAGGTAGAATGAAACTGCAGGTGACGATATGAATAATAAAAATGAATGCTAGATGGTAGAAGCGAATTAATCTACCAAGAAGGATGATGAAAGATGGATTAAGAGAGTGAATATTATGACAAAGAAAAGGGCGGAGGAGTCGAGGAAGATTAACCAAGATGAATGGAAGTAAAATACTAGTCAAACCCTGGATATGCTGGGAGTAGAGCTGAAGAATGATTATGAGATGCATCACCTATATGAAAATAGTACAGTATGGTGGTAAGAGATAAATGCCATTACCTTTAACATTGCTCGTTGCGCTCGCCCTGAGTCTCAAGTCTCGGGTCCATTTTATGTCTCTATAAATTTATCCTGGAATGGTATTTGCTAAGGATGTCTCAGATGATACCTTGCTCGTTGGCGGATACCAACCCATTGGGGCAATTGATAATTCACCGTGAAACAATTTACGAAATTTGCGCCGTGAAGGAGCGACTATCATGACCTCGAAGAGACAGCTACAAGACACCTACAAATTATACACACTACTCTCAAAACTTTCGCCATAATTTGTTATGGAGCGCATTGCCGTGCACGGCATGCCGTTTCCGTGGACGATAAATAAAAAGCATCTGCTTTCATGTCTGCGTACAACTCTGTGCATTTTGCTTTCTAGAAGAGCGATACGTTTTTGCTGCACTGTGTGCGACAAACTATAAAAGTGGCCATTAAGTAGACGGGATGTTAAGTGTATATATCAAGTCGTCTGTAGTCCTACCAAGTTTGATAATACAATAGCAAACTGAAAGCTATAGTCTTCAATGTAAGAAGCTCTAAAACTCCTTCCACACGCCGATGTCCCACGATCATAGGTGAATGGTGTCAGGCCAAAATCCTCCAATCCGAAAAGACAGTTTCGTTTTATTAACATAACATTCCTGAAATTCTTGTCTGTACTATGCATATGGGAGCAAAGAGGATTCACCTTAAAAATTTATGAAGCCTCTATTCGTTAGCTAGAGAGAGTGATTATTTCCACAATGTTTGCCAGTTAACTAGACAGTTAAAAATGCGTGGTAAAAGTAGTAGAGACATGTTGCGAATAAACGTTTTAGTTTTAAGAACAGTAAAACCCTATTCCTTTGTCAAATTAACTTTGTCAAATTCTTTGCAAAATCTGTCTCCGACTCGAGTGAACTGACGCTTAAATTGAACACTCATATGATGACGTACAAGGATTGCATTTAATTCTTAACCAACATTTGAAGGCTCTCTGCCAAGTTCGAAGACTCAAAGGCGAAGTTTCTGCGAGGAGGAGCCATGAATTAATTAATCAAACCATTGGACTGGCTTCTCAGTTGAAATGCAAGCTGCATTGCTTAGACTTGAAGGATTAGGATATTAAATTATGTAGACGCAGATGTTGCTACTGAGATCGGATTGGTTGGAATTATGAAATAGGAAATTGGCAGAGGCAGGTGTATGGCGATTTCAAGCCACCCATTAGGCCTCTAACGTGGCTTAACGACTACACATATCACATTTAGTGATAACCGGGACCAACGGCTTAACGTGCCTTCCGAAACACGGAAGCGCTCGATATCAAATGCCACATAAACGGTCACGCATCCCAGGACTAACCTCTGTGAACTCTATGTAGGATCCCTATACAGCAATATAATCGTTCATATAATAGATGGTCATGATCACTGTAAAACACAATCTATAATTTCCCCACTCTCGTCGTTTTAAATTACATAACACAAAATATCTGTCTGAAAACACAACTAAAATTACATAAATTTCTCAACTCGCGGACACTACTTTTAACCCGTCGCATTTCTCTACGACCACGGCCTATTTTCGACGGAATATAAAGCCATTTTTGTGGACATTCAAAGCCGACACCCGGGCACAATACACAGAAATGTCCGCTTACTCTTGAACAGCGGAATTTAAGCGCCATTTATTTTTTGTTGTGAGTTTTCATTGTTTTCAAGTCCTGCTTTACAGTTATGGCCAAATTAATATTTTCCCTGCAAGCTTTATTTTTTTAACTTTTAATATTTTAACAGGTTAAAGTTTTCACTGCTTTTCTACCTTAACTACGCTCTATATGGTTCAATTAATGTTGAAAACATGTTAGGATTAAAGTAGAGTGATTTCAATAGAGATTAACTACGAGATTAACTACAGCAATAGTATGGGTGTATAGGGATCCTACTAATATCTAAGGAGCCCAAGCCAACCTCACCTGCAAGTGGTGCACCTGCTGATCAACAGACGAGGCTCTGGCGAACTTAACAGGTTCCGGGAAGCGGCAATAGGCTCGCCACCTATTACGTGGGACCAACTATATAATTGGCGAAGTGTGCGCGTATAATATGCCTCTGCCTACCCTTTCAGGGAAAAGGGCGTGAATGTATGTATGTATATACAATTATACAGCAATAGTAGAAATTAAATACCAAATGTGACTCGCTGTGCTGTGCCAGAAGTGGCTGTATTAAGGTAGTTATATAAATCACGGGCTTTTAGTTTATTACTGTTCAATAAATACTAGAGGCACTTGTATTTGTTAGCTATAATAATAATAATAATTTATTTCTGTATATTTTACGAACAAAAATTGGGTTAGTAATGCAATTAATTAAAGTGTTCTACCTAAACTAAGTAAACTTAGTTACTTGTGTCTTAGGTATCCACAATAAATACATGTTAGTGCTTATTTGACAAAATTCCTTATACATAACAATGGAGTGTGCTTACGCAATTCAATTTATTTTTTGCAACATTTTACTTTTCTATCTAGCATTATTAATATTACTTAAAGACTATGGTACTACTTAACAACCAATAATAAGTACTCAGTTACTATGTTACATTGTTGGGGTTTTCGCAGGGATCACAACCGCTTCCCTAAAGGAGTAGGCAGTGACATATACGCCCACATTTCGCCAATTATAGTGTTAGCCCATGCCATAGGTGGCGACTTTACTGCCGCATACCGGGAACTTATATAGCAGATATGCCAAAGCCTCGGCAGGTAAGGTTGGCTCGGGCTACTAAGATTTTAGTAGGATCCCTATAGAATTTAGTAATAAGTGCGTTCTAAGCCATACGTGCGTCACCAGGGTTTGAACCCGAGACCCTCTGATTTTGAAGGCTATGGGTCTCGCTACTGGGCTATCGCCGCTCATGAATTGTATACAAATCACGTTTAACTTATTTGGAAATAAAATTCTGCTCTATTATAACGATGCATCAAATGATGTGGCATCGAACGTCGTTATAAAATGTCCCAAGGAGTTCTTACAAGAGGATCACGTTGCATTGTTAGAGGCATCTTGAGACGAAATCTTTTGAGAGCCTCTTCCACCCATATACTATTTCTATAAGATTCCATCACATTACAGGTTAAAATATGAAATTTTCGAATTGTACTGAGAAACATACTTTAACCCTTCTCTTTTAAATAAGTTCTGGCACGATACTTCCATAAATAATAAAAAAGATATGATAAAAATGATTTTATATAATTCAATTTGTACAATTGGAACGCGTGGAGGCGATAGGGGGGTAAAAACTCGTTGATTCTAGTCAGTTTTAATAATGTTTTTAGATATCACACACATCGATTATTGACCCATTTGACGCAGAACTTATCGCATGCTTAATGGAATAGTGACTTAACTCAAAAAAGACGATTTTTGGGACATCACAAAAGAAGATCTTCTAAAGAATACTTGTCCTACTTGTAAGCGCATTAAATTGATACTGGTTCATTAATTAGTAATTCTGCTTGTGTTTTGAATTTTTGATAAACATTGATTCGATCTCAGTAAGAAATAGGAAGACTGTATAAGTACGTAACTCAAACCTATCTTTTAATGGGACAATGTTCCTTTCAGCATGTGTTATATTAAAGCAGTCGACAAGGATTAAACATACTTTTATTATATAGAAAAGCACCAAGACAAATATTCGTATGCATACAAATACAATATGTCCTGAGTAGTAACCGACCCTACAAGCTTAGGAGCATAGTTCATTCAAATAAAATAAATTATAATATAATATATAAAGGGTGTAAGGACCTGTAATACAAAAAAAAACTAAATTGAAATCGGTTAATTCGTTCGGGAGCTATGATGCCACAGACAGACAGACACGTCAAACTTATAACACCCCTCTTTTTGCGTCGGGGGTTAAAAATACCCTAATCAAAGACGAGAGCTACGTATTCTGACCTGCAGCAGAATACCTGGATCCTATACCTGGGAATCAATAGCCTTTTAGTTACTAAAGGTCAAAGCCAAAAATACTTTTCATGATTTTTGAATTAAATAAATTTTAAGCGTTACTTTCTGAGTTTGTTTCCTTAAAATAACGTCAGCACTTCTTGGGCCACATAGAAAAGCAGTCTGTTTCCCAACGATAACTTTAAGGTAATTTCTCTTGTTGTGATGTGTGGAATCCATAGCCTCTGGCTTTGATCTAGGTCATTTTACATCCTGTATACCGACTCCCATGCCACATCGGTAGTCAATATTAAAATAAATATTTTAAGATAAATAAATAAATAATAAATAATTATTCTCTTACAATCACACCAATTATTTAGTTCTAAGATAAGTATCATTAAGAACTTGTGTTATGGATACTAAAGAACGGATAAACATACTTATATACTTTTTTTTGTAAATATATACTTAATATACATGGGAAACACCCAGACCAGAACAAATATTCATATTCATGCACACAAAGATTTGTCCTGTGTGGGAATCGAAGCCGCGACCTCTGGAGTGAAGTGCAGATATACTGACCTCCACGCCATATCGGTCGTCAGATATAATACTAAAAGTATCCATAACCACAGCATTTGAGATTTAATTATATTAAGTTCCCTCTACGTATACCAGCAATAAATCTGACGGACAAGCATGTTCCCGAGGGATTACAGTAATTGGGCAGCGATCGATCACCCACACCACTACTGCATGATATTCTAATTTCCACAACGATTCCCTTTTTCAGACAGTCAAGACAAATGGCTGCATGTACCGTGTAATTTTTCATATACGTATAACATGAGCAAACACTGTGGTGAATTTAAAAAGCGGCCCAGTACGGTCGGCTTACCGTTTATGACATAAAGTGATAGCCGAGACCAACAGTTAAACGTGTCTGAGCACATAAGCGTTCGATATTAAATGCCACGAGAAAGTTACCCATGAAAGCATTGGCCTCTATGAACTCCGCTTTATTTAGGTGATCGATTCTGACCACCAAGTAAGTATATTTTAATGCAATACTTAAAAAAGCCGAGATGAGTTTCTTGAGGAATTCTTCTTAATCTCGCTGCCTTTTTGGAAGCCTCGTTAAAGTCACCGTTAGACTGACTGACTGACGGACAATCCCCTCCCCCTTTAAAATCACGACAGGCTGACTGACAGATATAAGAGTACCCCCTCTATAAGAGTAACCGACAGACAGACAAACCTTGAGAAAAAAACCACAACAGACAGATAAACTGAAAAACTTTGACAAAGAATCCATCTGCTTTTATTTCTTGATTATGGTACCGCTCATATCTCTTTCATTATTGTTAAGAAAAAATATGGAATTTACATTTTGTGTTTAAAATTTTGACTAATCTTAATGATCATGTTGATCTGAAAGACAATAAAGCATATTTTATTTTATTTTTAAAAAGGTCCGACCTAGGGGTCAATGTGCGCCACGGTCAATCTGTAGCCCCCGTGATAAGATAAGATAAGATAAGTATATTTTAGATTGCTTTATGATATTAAGTTTCCCCTTGGTATACCTGCAATTTATCTAATAGACGAGCATGTTCCCGTGGGATTACAGTAATTGGGCCGCGATGGATCCCCCACACCACTAAAGCATGATATTTCAGTTTCTACAACGATTCCCGTTTTCAGACATTTTCAACCCCTCAAGACAAATGGCTGCATGTAAAGTGCAATTTTTCTAGAATAAAAAGAAAAGGTTTTTTTCTATCGGCTATCCCGGTTACCCTAAACTTAAGCTTTGAGTCCAGGGTCTGCACATCGATCTTACCAGATTTTAGCCGTATTTTAGTTATTACACGGAGCGTCTTCCGTCTGACCTCGGCAACCTAGAGAAAAGCATAATTCTATGGTTCAACCAGCAGGACATTAGAGGGCACTGACTTCCTAAAACTTCTGCCATATATGCTCATAATATCCATGAAGAACGGCTTAATGTGCTCTCCGAAGCACGCACCAAGCTATAAGTACACACATAACTTTGAAAAGTCATACGTTTGAACCAGGGTTTGAACCCGAGACCCTCTGATTGCAGTCTATTGGTACCACCACTGGGCTATCGCTGCTACGATGTGTTTGTTGGTGCTATATATATATTTTTTTTCTATAAACTAATATTATTTTATTCCATCAATGGCCAGTACCAAAACATCAAAGTTGCAATTTGCAATACAAATGGGCATATTGTCTAATTAACTTTCTTTTCGTAAAAAGATCTATTAGCATACTACTATTCTTCCTCTGAGCCATTCCATTTATTAAAATGCCCTGAGCATTCTCATTCCCTTTCGCATGTCCTGAGCATAAACACCCCGATATAATAGTATTTTTATGATTTGTTGTTTTTGTTCATTAAATGGTATATTCTAGTACTGCTTTGTCTGCACTGAAAGCTGATTTTATCCAGCAAAAATTTAATTTAATAATATGCTGTTTAAAGAGTATAAATAAAAGTTGATCTTATTTATTTATTAACACTTTATTGCACACCTAAAAAAAAGTATTAAAGTAATGTAAATACGAACTTCAGACATTCTTTGTTGGTTAAACTTTAGTGTTGGCAGAAACTTAATTTCACTAAGTTTCCTCTTACATAAGACAAGCAATAAAAAACCAATGTTCTCGATCGTTTAAACACTTATCGCAAACATGATAAGACCTGAACTACCCTCATTCTGGTTCAAAAGGCCAAGAGAGCGTTATTAAAAGTGAAGATGACCTTCTATGGACATATGGGCTTAGTCAGTGTGCTGTAAGTGCTACGCAGCCATTTTATTCTGAAGAAAATGAAAGAATTTTTTTAGAAAACAGGCCACCATTTGAGAAAAACATTGTCAATGTCAAAATCATCAAGTTTGGCTCAATAGTGCTGTTATGAAGGTCAAACTTAAAAATTTACGCGCCTTAAATAAAAAAAACAAAATTATGTATCTCTCTATGGCTCTAAATTTTATATAATAACATTATTGTTCTAAGCCATATTTTGTGGTCCAATGACAATGTGTTTACGATCGCAGACCATTTCAAGAGTAGATACTATTTGCTTAGGTGCTGGATCTAATCAAATTCATGATCCGACAAATCTCAAAAAAGATAAAACTGAATGTCCAAATTTTCTCTGTGACATCAATATAAGTAATTTGTGCAAAAATGTTTTTGCAGTCGAAAGATAAAAAATCTAAAGATAGAGTCAATCTGAGCAAAACTAAATCAGTAGAATGCAAAGTAGCATGAAAACATTAATACTCTTTGATCCAGCTGCGAATTTCATTAGGCCAGAAATAATTCCGAAGCAGACATAAATAAAAAAGAAATAAAAACACAGAACTCTTCCTTTCAGAAATGTGCGGCTGTTGGAAGCAGCCAGAGCTCGCAAAGTTCTAATTACATTTTACGGGACTGTCTCTGACAGCAAGAATTTTTATTAGCGGAACGGGTACAAAAATAATTGCCAAACTGGATATGTAAGGTAGATGAAGAAAAATGTTACTGACCCATTTACTAGGAGTTTTGGCGCCACTGCGGAAAAAACACGTCATGGCATTATTTTATTTTCCAAAACTGGTGTAAGTTCAAAAAAAAAAAGTGACAGTTTAGTAATTTAAAAAAGTGTGTAGTAGTTTTCGACATGAAATCTTCGGAAATAGTTTTGGACACTTGTGAAAAGTGTAAGAAAATGGTATATTGCAGTGAATTGTGATTTTCCGCGTTCATTACAAAACTCCATAGAACCTCTAAAGGTTCCTACACACGGGCCATCGGCCACAACCACAAAACGACGCCACCGGCACATTTCCTGCAATTTTCATACATTTTGATTTGTAGCGTGTGGCGGCCACCGGCGTCCACCGTGTGCGGCGAGTCCGATAAGATCGTTTTGTGGTTGTGGCCGTGACGGTGTGCGAGAACTCTAATAAAGTCTTCACTACTTTACTGGGGTATGACTTTGACTCAAACGACTGTAATGGACTTTACTTGAATTGACTTTAACTGTGCGTAGCTAAATGGTGAAAACGCTGCACATTGTTGCAAATAACTTGAATTATCAAAATATTTGACACTGGCTAATAAATTTAATCTCTCTCTAATCTAATGAGTTCTTACTGAAAGAAAATAAAGAGACTTCTGTCATTTTAGTTACCCTGTGCTCTAAAATGACTTACACAAAATATAAACACTCGAGAAATGGCGAAAACTTGTCAATTTTCGTCTGTCAACGTCTAACATATTCCAATTTTATTTTAAAGTTGTAGGCGCCGATTGATAGACCTGAGCAAAAAGGCTAAAAAACACCTCCATAACACGGAAGTGCAGCCTCCATATGGCGGGTGGGTGTCCCCTTCCACATAGACGCTGAAATATTTAAGTAGTCTGGCTTTAAACACTTGTGTCACGCTGAGCTCGCTTGAGCTACAGATAAATCGGATTATAGGTGCGGATGTTTCGATTTGTCTGTATTCTATATGAATAATTAAATACTCTGGAATCGATATTCAAGCAGTCTGGTTTTAACTGGCTTTAAACGCTTTTTTGGCACGTCGAGCTCAGTTGAGCTGAGGATGAAACGTTTGTTTATATTTATAGATATCCGTATCTATTTGTCTGACTTCTGTATAAATACTAGGAAAAAGATGTATATCCTTTATTCCTTGAAATACATAAGCGGGGCAGATCTATTTCACTTTAAAAATATGAATCTAAAGCTTTGTGATTTCAGTGTAGTAATATTTAAAAAAAAAAAATTCATTTATTCAAGTTTGGCTCAAGAGAGCTCTTATGAATGTCATACTTATAAACTAACGCGCCCATTCACTGCGGGCGGGAGCTTGATCGTAAAAGAACGGGCAAGAAAATCGTCAAGGTTGGTTTTTTCTCCCGCCAGTTACAATTAAAATACATAATATTAAAACAAATGTGTTCTGCAGTCACAAGATTTGAAAAAAAAAAAAAGGGAGACAAAACTCTTTTTAGCAATATTAACATAATTACGGATAAACATAGTAGACATGAGCAGACGCGTTACGCTCAACCATATTTTAGGGAGCGTAACGACCCGACGCATATACGTGAGCGTGATATACTCAATCAATTATTTTAGTTTTTTTTTAAATTTATATTTTGTTTTGACGTTTTCAAGTGCTATGTAAAAGTTTACTTTTACTCATAAAATACGAGGCAGGCATGGTTTAATTTAATGGATTTCAATGGCTGATATCAATGTTGACGATGGCTTATCGACCAAGGATGCCGAAGACCGTGCGTAGTGGAGGAGAAGAAGTAGGAAAGCGGACCCCGAACCCGTAAGGAAGCAACCGGGATAACGCTAAGATCAAGAAGAATGGCTGATGGCAGACATTTTTAACCCAAATTATAACATAATTAGTAACAACTATATGGTATCGAAGCGCTCGTAGCTCTGCGGTGCTTGGTGGTCGGAAACGATCACCAAAGTACAGCAGACTTTACAGAGGTCAGTTCTTGGATGGGTGACCGTTTGTGTGGCATTTGATATCGAGCGCTTCCGTGCTTCGGAAGGCACGTAAAGCCGTAGTCATTAAGCTATGTTAGAGGCCTAATGGGCGGCTTGAAAAATTCTAACAGCAGGACGCCATACACCTGCCTCCGCCAATCCGCACTGGGTCAGCGTGGTGGAGTATGACCCAATACCCTCACACCTTGATATGTGAGAGGAGGCTCGTGCTCAGTAGTGGGACGTTAATGGGCTGTGATGATGATGATGATATGATATTATTTGATTATTTATAAGCACTTACCATCGTTTCTACTATATAAAACTGGCCATTTCCGTAGAATATAATACGGTGCAGATACCCGTCTAAATCCGTTCACGTGTTAGGATAAAAAGCAGCACGAAATAGAAAGTAAAAAAATCTTCCAGGTTTAAAGGTTTCTTTAATATAACACGTCCCGCGCACGCTGAACGCTCTCTGATGGTATACGTATAATATATATATATATATACTTTCACTCACTCTATGCGCAGCTATCCCTTCCAAATTTTGTGCTAGACTTACGTGCCGCTACCTATATTTGCCATTAACTTTTCGAATAGAGCGGTGTTCATACGAATGAATACTTTATAAGATGAGAATGCGAATATTATAAAGTTTTCTTTAAAAGAGTGATTTGTTTACATATTTTATACGACTTTCATAACTATCATTGTAGTATAGATTTCTTAATGCTTTTTCTTATTTAAGGATTGCGACCTTTTTTAATTTATTAATAATTAAAAGTAAAGTATATCTAAATCAAATGTTACAAAATAGCAATAAAATGTAAAAAAAAACTGCATTTCAGATGTTACTGTGTTCCAGTTTAAAGTTTGCTGTATCTAGCGAAAGCATTAGGAATATTTTACGAGACTCTCAAAACGTGTCCGTTTCGACTGCTCGGCCACTATGTCGTAGAAAAAAAAAACTTATGTCAGCATTTCGAAGGAATTTGTAAAAGATGAACAGTGAAAACCGCAAATTCGAAGAGTCAATAATCAGAAAGTTATGTGGGTTTAACCGTGGCCGCGCAGTCCGCATGAATTCAACTGCGCGGCCACCAGTTCTCTTAAACGGAGCGTTGTAAAAGTCTAATTCCTTTTGCTAATCACTGACAGGATTTCGAAGAAAATGTAGATCATAAAAATAATGCCCTACTGTCTGTAGTTCACGACCTACATCACTCCAAAGTTTGGCCGCGCAGTCCGCACTAAGCGAACCGCGCGGCCACGAGTTTTTTTTAATAGACCTTACACGGAGCTTAGTAGAAGTCCCATTCTTTTTGCTAATTACTGACACCATTTCGAAGAATATGTAGACAGTATAAATAAATCCTATAATTAAGAACTACAAGACCTACAGAACTTAAAACCTATAATCGAAGGAAAAAATAGGGTGACCAAGATTTATAGTGTGTGAATCCAGGCTTTTTTCCATTTCAATATCATAGTATAAATATATCATCACTACACAATATACAAAGTCGCTTTTTCTGTCCCTCCCTATATCCCTATGTATAGATTTTAATGCGGTTTTTTTAATAGATAGTGATAGAAGAGGAAGGTTTATATGTATAATAATAAAATCCATTAAATAGGGGCTGTTATTTTTGATGTTTCTAACGTGATGTACAACGTTCGAAGTACTTCGCCCGCGCGTATTTAAACGTTTTTATAAACCTGTTCAGTAGTAGTTGCGCAAACACACACACACATTATTACAAACTTTCACGTTTATAATATTAGTAGGAAGTAGGATGCCTCAAAAAAAAGTATAGGGTAAAATAAAAGCTAGCTCGCAAAAGACAGATTTTTCATACTTTACATTTTAATTTTTTTATTTATCGTGATATTTTGAAAAATGTACCCTATATCTATATAAATTATAGCACATGTGTTATTCTGACATGTAAGCTATATTACTGCAAAGTTTCAGAAAAATCCGTTCAGTAGTTGTTGCGTGAGAGCAACAAACACACACACACACACACATTATTACAACCTTTCACGTTTATAATATTAGTTAAATTATTAAATTATATGAAACATCTGTCCTGTCTGCGAATGAAAGGAATGCCAAAAATATAATATCTTCCTAAAGTGTTTATTTATAAAACTTAATTATTTTATAATGATGACGTTTACCTATTGCAGTAGTCCATGCGTTTCATATCCAAGATGTAAGCTGTTTTAAATAACTTCCTAAAAAAGTCACTGTGCGCTTGCGTTGGTATGTTTTCATTCGAGAGTATAGGTAAGCACCTACCCAGTTGCGTCTGTAGCGACTCCCAAAATGGCTACAATATCAGCGGGGAGGGGTCCCGCCCTGCCCCGCCCTGCCCCGCGGAGCTTGAGTCTGTATAGTGTTTTTATTCAGTCTCGGTTGTTACAGAGTGCGCCCGTGTTTATCAGTGCAGTGTTAGATAGTTCATAGTTATTTCATAGGATTGTATTGTGACTATACTAATTGTCTTTAATACTGTTGCTTTTATCACACAAGGAAGTTTTATCAATCAAGCGGTAAGTACTTATTCAAAACATTAATAAAATGTAATGTATTGGAACATGCGTGTAATTCCCAATTCTTTATTGCATGCCTACAGTTTAAGGTGGGTATTGTTAAATTGAAAGTTGAATACAGTGGATAATCTGAAGTCACGGCAGTGACTTGCCAAGTTTAAAGCAAACAGTCACGGCCGTACTATCTTTACACGAAGCGATTCGCGGGTATTTTACCCCCCCTATATCTTCGACATGGACAAAGCTAGGAGTTTAAGTTTTTGGTGGCTAATAGTAGGCATTAAAACTAGCTTAAATGCGAAATTACATGCCAATTGAATTAATAGTTTAGGAGCTATAGTCGATCAAAAGTACACCATTTTGTCACTCACTGACTCACTGACCGATCATCAAAATTCTAAGGTACTTCTAGCAGACTTAGAAACTTGAGATTTTGCACCAAGATAGGTTATTAGCCACATATAAAGGAAAAATTATAAAAACATTAAAAAGTAATATATCATAGAAAACTATTTTATATTATCGGTTAGGCTAGAACATTTTGTATGGATTCCGCCATTGTTAACTTTGTCTGTATTCAATCTATCACGTTTGAAATCGCCGCTAGAGGCGCTTGTGTAGCGTGTTATCAATGACTGACATACAATTCGATTTTCAAATATAATTTTGGTCGATATCCCATTTGGTAATCTTTTCATTTGGGAAACCTCAAACTTTAACTAAAAGTTTTAAAGTTACGTTTAGTAAACATTTTCTTTCTTCATACATTTAATTCCATTCCGGAATACAATATTATGTAATGAAGTTAACGAAATAAGATGAAATGAAGTAATGAAATGTTTACCCAACACAACTTTTTTCTAGTTAAAGTTTGAGGTTTACCAAATGAAAAGATTACCAACTGGGAAGTCATCAAAATTTTGACGGCTTAACTGTCAAGGACGAATCAGGGACCATATCATGAGCGTTTAAAAACAATATTTCATTAATATTATTTGGGGTTGGAAAGAGAGGGCGCTATACGGAGTGTATAGTGGGAAGGTTATGGTGCTATACAGAGCTTATAGTGCCATCTCTTCATTCTTATACGAAGTAAGATTTTTAAACGATCATAGTAGGGTCGCTCATTGATCTAAAATGGTTTGCCTATTGTTGCCGAATTATCGATAGTTTGACTATCGATATTAGACGTCAAAAATAATCTATAATATCGACAGTATCAATATACTGTAATACTATCGATAGCATCGAAGTTCAATATCAAAGTTACTATCGATGGTATTGATAGTATCTATTAACTATTATCATTTATTAACGATAGTTGTATTTTAGTACGTATTTATACTATAGATATGTTTCTATGTTTGTTTGCTTTTGTCTTAGAACCCTTTTCAAACCCTTTTTGGGCTAACAATTCTATTACCTATTGAGACTATTAGACTCCAACCAAATCGCATTGAAGGAAAAGTCAGTATCGATAAAACAAAACTATCGATATATTCGATTGTCATTGCAATATTCGCTATCAATAGTATCGATACTATCGATATCGAGTGGCAACACTAATTTTGCCATTCTTCTCTTGGTGTAATTTTGCTGCATATAAAACACAGAATAACCACTTCTTACCACTAATACATCGCATTTTTTTTCAGAACGATGGGTAGAAAAGGACGTAAACTGAGAGTCAACGAAGACAAGCTAAAAAAAATATTTATAAAATATTCCACAGACTGCATAAACACAAAAATTAAATATAATGATCCTATATTTCATACTATCTCAGAAGAAATAAATCACGATATGTCACCGCTTGCGTTGTACTCGTGGCTAAAGAGAAATTACAATAAAGTTTTTGATATAAGTACGACGACAGAAAGTTCTTTATCTTCTCCATCGTGTCGGAGCACGACATCTTCAACGACAAAAAGTGAAATTAATGATAAGCATACAAATCAATTTTCTTTCTTACTAGATGAGCATGAGTGGAAAAAAGTAGAACCAATTTCTGTTCGTTATATAAGACGAGATCTAAAAACTACATCGACACACAAGAAATACAAAACATTGCCTAAGTTCAAGTGGAGCAATCTACTCAAAGAAAAAATATGGCAGTACTCGAGACGACCTTGCACGTGGACTTTCAAGAATAAATTAATTGACTCAGAAGATAATGTGAAAATAAAAGGGAAATGCACACAATGCAGCTGCACTGTAGAAATATGTAGCGAAAAGTTAACAGACAAAACAGCAACTATAAAATGTACAATTTTTAATACAGATAACTTAGTTCCGCATAATCCAAAACTGAAATCTAAGATGTCACCATACAAAAGAAATCAACTTGCAAAGAAATTACAGTACAAATCTGCCACAGTAATTCATAAAGAAATAGCTTCAAAAGTTATTAAGTATAAAGATAATGCAATCCCTCCCATACTTCCTACAATGAACGCTCTTCGGAAAATAAAGCACGAGAAGAGACAAAGTAATCGTTTGCATGCCAATCCCATTTTAAGCCTACTTATGATGTCAATGTTGCCAAGTTTTAAAAATTTGATTCGCGAAATAAAACTTGTCCCGAATTTTTACATGTATTATTGGTCTGAAGAACAAAATCAATTCTACAAAGATTTTTTAGAAAAAAATCCACAGGAAGTAACTATCACTATAGACGCCACGGGATCTTTCTTTCACCCAATAAAACTTCCTGATGGATCAACATTAACTAAGCGACTCTTTCTATACGTTTGTATGCTAACTTCAAAAACGATAAAATCTCAAGCGATATTTCAAATGATAGCGGACACTCATACTGCAGATTCCATATCATCCTGGTTAAAAAGATGGTATAAGGAAATACATACCGCTCCTAACGAAGTTGTAACTGACGACTCGTCTGCTTTGATTGCTGCAAATGTAGATGCTTTTACAACATCTATAACAGTGAAAAACTATTTGAGACAATCATTCTTAGTGTTGAGAAAACTTAGTGTAAACTTACCAGAAGTTTTTCTTAGGTTAGACACCAGCCATTTTATTAAAAATGTTTACAATTTACCTTGTTTTCAAAACGTGGATACTCCAATTAAAATGTTTTTTATTCGCTGTATTTTATTGATAAAAAGATCTGAAAGTTTTGATGAAGTCAAAATGATAGTTTCAAATATGGTCAAAATATGCACTTACAAGTACTATAACACTACTAATAAAGCTTGGGACTTAGCAATGCAAAATATGAAGGAGAGATTATTCGCTACGGAAGATCCGGTCCCCGAATATGGCGGTGAAAGAGAAACTTTCTATCACGATACCTTAATAATTGAGGAAGATAATATAATGTATTGGTTTGATGAGATCGTTGAGCAACAAAAAAGCTTATTTCAGACGCCGACTGAAACACGCAACAAATATTATCTGCCCCACCTAACATCAACTTTGAGAAGATTGCTAATCAAGCTTCCATTGTGGAGTAACGTAATGTGTCCTTTGTATGATACACAAAATAAGTCGCCTACATCCTCCTCAGTAGAGAGTTACTTCAAAACACTAAAGCATTTGTTATTTGAGACTCGTACTCACAAATATAATATTGATGAGTTTTTGAATATTCATTACAATTTTCTGCAAGGAGAAACCAAAGTTAGTTTGAAGAGTCTGAATGATATTCCACACAATATTAGTTCTAAATCCCGAAAACGAAAGTTAAAGCGAGTTAAAAGCATTAGCATAAAGAAAAGAATAAAAAAATGGTTGCCTGTAAAGTCGTTTTTACGGGCGAAGATTTTACGTGACAACGTCTTTTTCTCGGTAGAATATTTATTGATATGAATATAATTAAATTGCACAATAGGAACAAGGAATTGAATGAAAATAAGAATTGCACAAATTTTAACTATAGAAATATATTTTGTTTACTAAAACTGCGCGCGCGGCAGACCGATCATAGTTGAGTGGGAGAGAGACGCAAGGCATTCGCCGGGCCTCTCTCTCGTTCGGTGACTCATCGTAACGTTACCGAGCGTTACACTTTTTCATAAGTGACTCCCAGCCGCAACCTAATTTAAGACGTTGTCACGTCAAAATGCTGCCGTGACATTCACTTCCGACTCGATATTTGCTGAGGAGCCCTCGTATACCGAAAATTGGAAGGGTGAGGGATATGAAACTCATAAAATAACATCTACTTCAATCTTATTTTTAAAAAATGGAAATGTAATCGAATCTAAACAAAATGTTTTAAACACCTGCGCGTTTGATTCTGTGTTTTTTATGCTGGCACATGGATACCAAACAAACAATTATATTCGCGAAGTCTTCAACTCTTGTGAAAATAGTTTAATTCGTGATTTAATTAATATATTAGCCCAAAATCAAAATGAAAAGGAAGCATATAAGCTAAGAGAAAACATTGTTTCACTCTATTACCAAAAAAAAAACAATTATTACGAATGTAATTGTAATATGGCTTTTGTGTTTGAGCATATACTTTTTGATTTCTTGTTTAGTGCAGAAAGAAGTAAAAAATGTATTACGCCTTTTTGTAATGAGAAAAATGTAACAAGATTCATTGTGTTTCTTTCTCTCAATTTTGATATTATTAACATGTTTGGTATCAGAAGCTTAGAAGACGCCATCGTTATCGATAATTTAGAATTAAAACATTGTTTAGAATGCAATAACAAAAGCATTAAATACGAATACAAATTAAATAATATTATTTTATTTGATTTAAATGGTACTCAAAACATTATACTTAATGAAATACCACGTTATATAAAAATAACGGAACGTAAAACATTCAAGTTGATAGGTGCGTTAGAGTATGTTCTTCCATGTGTTGGCAATATCGGTCATTACAAGTGTCATTGCTTAATCGACGACCAATGGTTATGTTATGACGACAACCGAAACAAAACTCATGAAAGTTCAGTGCAGCCCATAACACTGCACAATTTAACTTATGGTCTTATTGGTAATTAAGTTACATGATAATAGGTGAGAATTTTGCTCTAAAGTGGAGCTAAAATTAGATTTTTATTATATAGAGACTTGTTAAATGTTAGATAATAGAAGGCTTATATCGAAATTCACTGTGATTTACATGGTATAGGAATATTTTGTGATTTTATCGTAGTAAGTTTTGCTATAACGATTATAGTATGACTGATTTGTTTGTAATAAAAATATTATGATGTTAATCGATACAAAAACGTAGGTCGTTATTTCTTGATTAAATTGTAATTGTAAGTACAATAACAAATTAAACTGTGATTGGTAGGTAGGTGTAAGTTGTATAATTTTAAGTTTTAGAAATGTTGTTGTTATCGTAAGTCAGATTTTGTTTTTAAATTCTGATTGCAATATGAAAACGAACTGTGATTGTTGAATTAGGTGATTTAAAGTATACTTTAATAAAACTTTATCTACTTACAAAGTTATAATTTTATGTTATATAGGTACATGATGTTGCTCTCGTATATCTAGTGTAGTTTTTAAATAAGCTACTTTTTTTAGCTTATATAGTTATGATCTTAATCGTTACAACAACGAAAATAAGCAATTATTTTTTAAATTGTAATTATAAATATGAAAACGAATTGTGATTTTTAAATTATGTGATTTATAGTTTATAGCAATATTATGTTTTATCTATTACTTAAGAAATAGAAATATAAATCAATCGATGACATTTTTTTCTTTATATCCTTTTAATTAGCTTCTCTACTCAATTTCAAACCAAAAGACTAAAACTATTTGCATGTTACGATAAAAAGTATAGAAATATACGTGACAATGAAAACGTCTTATATGGGAATATCTCGTCAGCGCATCGTAAATCATGGTCACCCTTCTTTTAACTCTAGTTACAGGGTATAAGTTCTGTAACTCGCGATTTTCAAACATTAGAACTTCATTCATGATGTTTACAAATTCTTCGAAATCGTATCAGTGATTAGCAAAAAGAAAGACACCTGTACCAAGCTCCGTTTAAGCTCCACTTTAAGAAACACGTGGCCGCGCGGTTCGCCATTACGTGAGTGTTGTGGAACGAGAAGTCCAAACTTTAGAGCTATATTTTTACAATGTATTTTTTCTTCGAAATCCTATCAGTGATTAGCAAAAAAACTTAGACTTTTACAACGCTCCGTTTAAGAGAACTGGTGGCCGCGTGGTTCGCTTAGTGCGGACTGCGCGGCCAAACTTTGGAGTGATGTAGGTCGTGAACTACAGACAGTAGGGCATTATTTTTATGATCTACATTTTCTTCGAAATCCTGTCAGTGATTAGCAAAAGGAATTAGACTTTTACAACGCTCCGTTTAAGAGAACTGGTGGCCGCGCAGTTGAATTCATGCGGACTGCGCGGCCACGGTTAAACCCACATAACTTTCTGATTATTGACTCTTCGAATTTGCGGTTTTCACTGTTCATCTTTTACAAATTCCTTCGAAATGCTGACATAAGTTTTTTTTTTCTACGACATAGTGGCCGAGCAGTCGAAACGGACACCTCAAAACAGGTATCATCTCTTTGTGCCGAGTATAGAGTAAATTCGATTTTTTTTTAAATCTTGTACGTACATACATACATATATAAATAAATTCTCGCTTGTTTCCCCGAAGAGGTAGGCAGAGACATATGCCCACATTTCGCCAATTGCTTTATTGTCACCACGTCATAGGTGGCAAGCCTATTGCCGCTTATAAGGAACTTTATGTTAACCAGAGTCTCGTCCGTTGATAGACAGGTGCACCACTCGCAGGTGAGGTTGGATTGGGGTCCTGAGATCTTTGTAGGATCCCTATTAACCTTTTCTCTTTTAACTTACTAATATTAATTAAAAATATTTAACAGTAAAGTTATGGTATAAGCCGGTGGATTATCGCTGCCAGTGGCGTGGAATATCGACCCATCGCCGCATTGTGTGTTGTTTGCCCGCAGTTCCCCAAGTGCGATGAACATGCTTTTCCGCTCAGCTGAACGGTAGCCCGAGTAAGGTCTTCGCTACACTGTACGACATATCTTTCGGCAAAAATGTTATATGTTATTATCTTTTAGAACATTAGTCATCCTTCTATACTGTTTGTATCTAGCTGAGGTCGATGCTGTATGTATTTTCTATCCTTTTATTTTGGTCATTGGTCATTGGTCATTCGTCATTGACTCATCCACCACCTTCTCGACCAGATTCTGCTTTTCGGTCGTTTAAGACACGAATGTATCATCATCATCTTATGAACACTACTAAGACGACTGCTGAATATAAGGTCCCCAAAGATTATAATCTATTAGGGTATTTGCCCATAATCACCACGCTGGGCAGGCGGGTTGTGCCGTGTGGTACCGGCCTATTAGTGCCACCCACACTCATCTCGCGCGGAGTCGTAAGAGTCACATTAGCTTATACTGGCTTTGGGCATTGGGTATAAAAAGGTTGGATTTAATCTCAAGAAAATTTTATTCAGGGTCTAAATATAACTTTAGAATTTACAAATGATGTACGAACGTTAATATAAATATATTGAACTCAATATTATACACATACTTTCACGACTGTTTCCCAGAAGGGGTAGGCAGAAGCATATTCGATGCCCACACTTCGCCAATTATATAGTTGGTCCCACGTAATAGGTGGCGAGCCTATTTCCGCTTACCGGGCACTGATACATTGTACCACTACATAGTATAAAACAAAGTCGCTTTCCGCTGTCTGTCATCCCTGTGTATGCTTAGATCTTTAAAACTCCGCAACGGATTTACATACGGTGTTTTTATAGAAAGAAAGGTTTATATCTAAGTCACGCGGACGAAATTGCGGGAGGTCGCTAGTTTATTTCTATATTCATTATAATTTGCTCCTATTAAAAAATAAATACTCATTGATATCTTTTTTAATTCTAAAAGATCGTTCAAACACCATGTACAGACCACGCTTCAGCACAAATTTAAGTCTTTTTAGTTTCCTCAATACCTTAAAATTGTTTTATCATTAACAGTAGTACATAATCGTTTAATTATATTAGTTTTATGTTTTTCCTTTGTTATAATAGTTTTATATTTATTACTTACCACATATCTCCCGGAATTACCAGGAGTTATTAGCACTATACAGCAACTGCCGCTTTTATATTTTATTACTTCAAATAGTTTCTATGTTTACCAATCACATGTTTGTTTTATTAGGGAAACCTGTTATTGCCCATACTAGCTTTCAGTTCTTATGTCATTTGATTTGCTATATACGCTGTTGGTTTTCTCAATAATTAAATAAATAATATAAATTAATTATCTCAGTCATTACAAATCCACTGCTGCATTAAAACTAATTTTAATTATTATAACTAAACTAACATAGAATAAAGTTTAAATCCCAAATCTACATACTAGCGTTAAAATTTAACTCCACTTATTTTGTTCATGGGAAAACTGTTTTATTTAAAAGCGAACAACGAAATTTACGCACTTTTAGTCCTTTATTAATAATGACTTGTACAAACGATTACGCGATTGAAATGGCTACAGCGCCATCTCTTGACACTTATGAGAACTAACATTTTACAACACTTCTATCTATATCTATCTAGCTAAATAAACATTAAACTTTCAAAAAATATTTGTTAACATTACAAGCTTTCCGTCAAGTAGCACAGTGTAGCAGCGGCCTAACTGAGCTTCCGCTCAATGTTGCTGCTCGCTGCAACTAGGAGTTAACTTGTCTAAGTTTATTTAGGTGTAAGCTCCCATTTGTTAAGCTTTTGCTCGTTTACGTGTTACACTGTAACCTATTCAGTTTAAAATTATATACCCGTTAATGGCTACATGGTTTGAGACATGTAAAAATACATGAATTTACGCCTGTTTCCCCGAAGGGGTAGGCAGAGGCATATTATACGCGCACACTTTGTTGGTCCCACTTAAAAGGTAGCGAGCCTATTGCCGCTTACCGAGATCTGTTACGTACGCCAGAGCCTCGTCCGTTGGTCACCAGGTGCACCACTTGCAGGTGAGGTTGGCTTAGGCTTCTTTGGTCTTGATAGGAACCCTTTCCCCCCGGACAGGTCTGACACCCCCTTTGGCCGAAAGGCAGTGTAAATGCATTTTGTTACCGACGTCAATCAAAAAAAAATTGTAGGAATCCTATACACCATAAAATCGATCGCAGTTCCATGATACTAGGTGGTCCTAAACAAAAATTAAAGGAAAAGTGTATAAAAGTATTTCACAGAGGTCAGGAGCCCTTGGACAAGCAGCCGTTTGTGTGACATTTCATACCGAGCGCGTCTGTGCTTCAGATAGCACACTAAGACGTGATTGGTCCCAGTTAAAAACCCTAATCGGTGGCTTGAAAATTTTCCCATACCAATTTACGATGAAATTAGATTGACACACAAGTTAATTTTTTTTTTAAAACTTAACCTTATCTTACTAGTATGAACTCGCTGCTTTTTTCATTTCTCTATTGCCGTAAGAGAAAAACCAGAATACATACCTGCAAAAAAGAAAACAAAATTAATGACAAAATATTTCAATAATCATTTGAACATTGTGAAGGACCATTTTTTTTAAATTGGACACCCAAATCGATGGCAATACGACGTTATACTTATGTCGTAATTCTCAGAGCTCTGATCATGTGTCTAAACAGATTTCTCATATGCAACGGCGCCCGACGATATCATTGATCGTACAGGGAGTCAGTCACGCAGATACATCAGTAAAAAACTACGGTCTAAGTATAATATATGCGTAACACATAGGAAGGCTCCAATAGTGCCAATGAAAACCAAATCGTCGGGGATAGTGCAAATCCGCGTAACTAGCATTGAATAATGCCGCGTAACTGAAAAATTTAGCTAATTCAAGTCAATGGGCGTAACTGGAGCAAAGCCTTAACTATGTACTTTCGTTAAAAAAAATTATAACAAGAGATATAATAAATTATATAATGTGTAAAAATTAGCCCAAAATTAGTTGAAATAAGAAACTTATTAAGTTTTTTACCATCCCCTGTCAAACTAGATCTATTGCAGATACGCGGACTTTACGTATGGTAGTTTCACGGATTTGCACTATCCCCGACGAAATGGTTTTATTATTATTAATCCTTTATTGCACATAAAAATATAATCACATTACAAAAATTGTTATTTAAAAACAAAAGTATCTACAAAGGTTTTACCGCTGGCGCCAAATGCAATATAATATAAAGCAGTTAAACTATTTTTTTTTTTAAATACACAATAAAAATGTTTAAATAGGTCCAATGTCTTAACATAGAAAACATAACTCGAAATCTATAAAACGAAAATCGCGCAACACTTTTGGCGCTAACCCCCTTTGAGCGCCATCTCTGGACATCCATTTGACATTATTTTTTGTAAATCCTTTTTGTTAATAGCAAAGGCTTCGTAAATAAAATGACACGGATTATTGCACAAAGAATAGTGTCTTGTTGTTATTATTTGAGGTTAACATAATTAATTCAATAAATAGATAATTTATGCCAAATGTGACTGCATTATTTGTGGTCGACTAATCGGTTTCAATTGTTCTATGTCCTCATTTCTAACCACCGCCATTATGGCTTGTCTGTGGTCTACACTGTTGTGTTGTGAGCTTTACTATGATAAGTATACAGGTGCTTAGAGCGGGTATGGTGGATATGAAAGAGAGAAGTCTACTACACATAACAATAAAAATAAAAACAAAAGAGGCTTAAACCTATTAAAAATAATACATTAAGATAGTGCATAGACAATAAACAAGAATTAAATAATCGTGAAGGTAAACAATTTAAAGTTATTTTGCATGTTAATAAGATAATTTCAGTTGTTTATTCAGTAATATACATACATTGACGCCTGTTTCCCTGAGAAGACAAGCAGAGGCATGTTATACGCCCACACTTCGCTAATTATACGTGATAGGTGGCGAGCCTATGCCGCTTACCGGTCACTGTTATGTTCGTCAGAGCCTCGTTCGTACGTCGGCAGGAGTACCACTTGCAGGTCTTGGTAGGATCCCTATACACCCTATTATTCAATAACTATTACTCATATAAAAATAAAAGCCATCTGTAAAAGTTTCTTGTTAAATTTTTCTCGATATTTGGTATTAAGAAAGCCTAAGATAGGCTATTGGCTTATTTTTATACTTAAAATATGATCTCGCCCTAAGCAGTAGGTCACACGGACAAGCTTGCGGAAACTAGTCTATAAATCAAATAGTCTGCAATAGACTTTATCGTAACCATGCTCATGTTTCAACCATTTTGTTATTTATGAAGAAAACTTTGTTCCTGCTGGGGTTGAATCGCGTGACATACAACGATAGTTCTTGGCCAAGTTCGCTATCTGAAGAATACGTTTGCATAGATGAGCAGTCATTTATAAGTACGTTAGAAACTTTTAAAATGTTTGTGGCTGATGTGGTTTTATTTCAGACTGGAAGTCAGTCGGTGTTATTTACTTATTAACAACATACTTCTTCTGATCATACTTCTGACAATTACACCAATTATTTAGTTCCAAGATAAGTATCATTAAGAACTTGTGTTATGGATACTAAACAACGGATGAACATACTTGAATACTTTTTTTTTGTAAATACATACTTAATATACATAGGAAAACGCCCAGACCAGAACAAATATTCATGTTCATGCACACAAAGATTTGTCCTGTGCCCACTGCCTCTGGAGTGAAGTGTAGTTATACCGACCTCCACGCCATATCGGTCGTCATAATACTTATAATGTTAATAAATATTTTCTAAAAGTTCCCAAACTTATTTAGTTCCAAGATTAGTATCATTAAGAACTTGTATTATGAATACTGAATAACGGATACATATGTATTTTATTAAGTTTTAAGTAGAGTGTCCTAGGGATGCTACCAAGATCTTCGGAGGCACTTGCCAACCTCACCTGCAAGTGGTGCACCTGCCAAATAATGAACAAGGCTCTGGCAAGCATAGGGGTTCCCGGTAGGCGGCAATAGGCTCGCCACCTATTACGTGGGACCAACATTATAATTGTCGAAATGAGGGCGTTTATTATGCCTCTGCCTTTCGGAGTGACAGGCGTGAATGTATGTATGTATTACTTTAGGTTACTAATATTTTGATGCAGTAAGATTTACCGGGTATATACATACATATTATGTGACGTATTGTTCCAGGAGGGATAGGGCACTAGAGGGATAACCCAAATCCTTCGACTTGCTGCGATTCTGTCACACATTAAGCTTCATTCACAGTCACCTTCTGATCGGCGGTTCAGGATACTTTTTATCAGCTCGCTCTCTAAAACCTTATGAGAGCAGGTGGCGGGCGCTCTTCAAGGAACGCTTATTATATGTTAAATAGTTTAATCAATTTTATTGATTGGTTGATAAAGTGTTTTCCCATGTCTATTAAATACTTTCCCTTAGTCAAAATTATGTAAGTCGAAGACATAAATATTTTACGTAATACTTACTACACATTTTATTTATAAAAAAATTCCTTTCCCAGACTTAAAATTTGCATTTTAACCCGTAATTTATGAACACACATACACCTTGCTTCCCAGGCTCACATAAAACGGAAACATTTAGTCAGAGTGCACTCGCTTGCTAGGCGGCCACTCGCGACCTCCTGATAGGCGCTGATGTCCTGGTACTCTGCCAACATTTCACACTAATTTACTCATTTAATATTCCCTTGTTTAAAGCACTCATTCAACTATCATACGCTGCTTCTGATGTTAAATAGCTTTGTGTTGTGTACCTTTCATGTTCATGTTGTTAAACACTTGATTTTTCTTTTTTATAATGGCTGCGAGTGTTTAACACATTTAGCCAGAGTCAATTAAGTGATATATTAATAATATATAAGCCATAGTAAATGAGAGTGAGTGGTGATAAATGGTAAATGAGATGCCATGCTGATGATGCGAGAGAGGGGGCTAAACCCCTTAAGTCCTCAGTAAAGATGTGGGACTATACTGAGATTTCAAATAGACTTTTTGAGAGAATTTGAAAAGTGATGTTGCACTGTTTTATTTCATTTACTCATGAACGTTCACAAACACTCAACGGTTAATAATCCACCGTTATAACACATTAAATTTCGAAGTATCACAAATTTTAGAAAATAAAACTAAACTTCAGACATGACGTTTCACCTTCCCGCCAAGAAGTCCTTGTTAATAGTTATGATTTAGGTGGATAATCATTATTGGTCGGAGCAGGTAAGTCATTAATCGAAAACGTTGATGTTAATATGAATATTCCCCGGTATTTTATCTGAAAATACGATTTGCATAATTTATAAACGAATAAAAAATTTTGGATAGATGTCCCCAATATTGTTATATTATGTTGCATTGTATAGCGTCACAGACAAATGAAGATTGTAACTAACCAATCGATAATTTAAAAGAGCATAGCCTGTGTGTTTCTTGCCAGTTCTTCTTACAGAGCGGTGGCTCGGATACACTTACACTTAAATATTTTTTGTTTTTTTAAATTGTTTGGTTGCAAGTGAATCTAAGCTTCGTGATATTAGTATAGTTATATTTTATTTGTTTTTGTTATTTTTTTATAATTTTGACGTTTTCAAGTACTATGTAATAGTTTATGAAATAAAGTATTTCTGACTTTTGACTTTTTTTAATACTTTTCAAGTTTCAGCTCTGTAGTAATTTTTGTACCAGTACTTTCTGAGCTAGTTTGATCGGGCGATGGCTCGGGAATATCCATAATAATAAAACGTTTTGCAAATATATAAAAATAGTTCTACCCACTTAGATCACCTGTAATCATTGGATTACATTAAGTTTACACAATAATTTAATACGCAGTACCTTTAAAAACTGTTCAATATCTCACTATGTTCACAAAAAAACATTATAAGCTTATTAAAGTAAGGCTTAAGAAACTAAGACTACTGGGAACGACTCATGAGCCTAAGTAGTCGGAGTTCAAAAGACTAAGTGACAGTTGGAGAGTTGGTCCCCTGCGAACTCGGCGTCACTACACACGGGACATACGCTCGTGAGAAATATTTACTGAAGTTAAATTTACTGGCGATGCGAATAAAATGCGAGAAGCACGAATAATATTAAGCCTTATTCCCCAAAGTATACGCAGTTCATTTAAGTTTTTATAACAGTTAAATTATTATTTAATGTAATTTAATTATAAATAATAGACTACGTGGACTGCTTATCAGACAGAATGTTGTCTTTAACACGAAAAATATTTTTACATAAAAGTATCCTTAGAACCTCATTAAAATATCACTTTAATAAACTTATTTCAGTCACGGAGGCTTCTGGAAATGAAACTCGTCGTCAACACATGAGGCTAAATAGTAGGAGTTCAAAAGACTTAGTGACAGTTGGAGAGTTAGTCCCAGAATAGGTTGGGACTATAAACTCAGCAGCTCAACAAAAAAACGGGAAATGTTCCGGAAAATGGCCAGTGGCGAGGCCCATAGACTTCTAATTCAGAGGGTCAAGGTTTCAAACCCTGGTTGGCGCACTTATGACTTGTGCAAAGTTCCACAATATTTATCGAAGGCACACATACGCACATGCGCACACACACACGTACGCACACACACGCAATATTCTTAACTTTAACTACATTATTGTAGTAAATACTTAAATAGCAATTTTATGTTTATAACTTTAAGTACTTGTAAATAGCATAAGCTCGATATTTGCATGCGTAAAACGAACATTAAGTTTTTATAAACACCAAGGTGCAACGAATTATATTGAATACGCATTTATGCATAAATCTTATGTTGCGATTACCACTTCTGTCACATACAAATGAGTTTTGTGAAGCTGTGTTTTTTAATGTCAGTATTATTTATACTTTTGGAAAGGTTCACTGTGCAATATCGAAAGCCAATTCATCGAATATCTATTCTCTGAAATTTAATTGATTGATTGATTGAAAGATTAAAAAATAACTATAATTCTAATTATTGACACATCGTTAGCCTAATAATTTAATACGACTGGCCTCAGACGTCTTCAAGTCATCCATACGGACCCAGTATGGATTGACAGAGGCATATGGGTGGCATTCTTAAAATACTTCAGCTGCCAAATAGGCCTCAAAGTAGGCGTAACGCCTACCACATAATTATACTGACAATCAGACCAGTGTTTTATGCGCCTTCTGAATTATGGTAGAGCTCAGCATCAAATGTCACACAAACGGCGACAATCCACTTGGATGGATCACTGTAAATTTCGATGATTGTTTTCGACTAACCCAGAGCAAAACAAAGATGCATCTACAAATATTACGCAAACAACTTTTACCCTGTTTGGCAATTCAGAATTATCACTATAATGTAAATTATAGTGGTGGGTGCCTAAAATACAGTGGTCGATCGGTATACTGTTTGATGCAGAATTTCGATGTACAAACCATCGATTGATATACAGACTTTCGATATCATATAGAAGACCATTATGTGCATATGTTCAGAATGTTGATTAAGCGAAATTATAATTCCAACATAGGTTTATTTGCATACAATTTACAATTCAACAATAAAACTTTAATGTTAACATTTAGTTACGAAACGCATTCGAGGTGTAAATTGACGTTTTAAATATATGTAACGAGTGGCGCAGCGCAGTACGTAGGTACAGACACCCTCTGCAGTAGCTTCAGGTACACTTAGGAACGATGTAGGTATATCTTGTTTTTGTGTCATCATCATCATCATACTCAGCCCATAAACGTCCCACTACTGAGCACGAGCCTCCTCTCAAATACCAAGGTGAGAGGGTATTAGGTAATACTCCACCACGCGGACCCAGTGCGGATTGGCGGAGGCAGGTGTATGGCGTCCTGCTGTTAGAATTTATCAAGCCGCCCATTAGGCCTCTAACATGGCTTAACGACTACCACATTTAGTGATAACCGGGACCAACGGCTTAACGTGCTTTCCGAAGCACGGAAGCGCTCGATATCAAATGCCACACAAACGGTCACCCATCCAAGGACTGACCTCTGTAAACTCTGCTGTACTTCGGTGATCGTTTCCGACCACCGAGCACCGCAGAGCTACGAGCGCTTCCAACCAAGATTTTAAATGAATATTGGTGTAACAACCGCTATTGGACCTTTATCAAATTTATAAAAAAATCTTTTCAATCTAAAATATGCAAAAAACGTTTCTTATCCAATGTAAAATTAATGAATTTTGTGACTGGAATAATAATAGAATAGTTAGGTATACTGTTTGACATTAAATACTTAAAATTTTATTCTTAGACATATATTTGCACGCTATTTACAAATATGAGACGCCTATATACATTAATGTAACAACAACTATTGTACCATGTTTTATGCATATTTTTATGCACATATTTTTTTTAAATAATTGACTACCGATATGAAGTGGATTCGATTTCCACACAGGAAAGATAATGTTGTGTAGAAGATAGAAGTTTTGAGATGATGTACCATACCATATACACATTTATATAAATTCACGAACCATCTACCACTACACTGATGGCGATGGCGCACCAATGACTTTTCGAAGTTATGTGCGTAATTATCGCTTGCTCCGTGCCTCGGAAAGCACGTTAAGCCGTTGGTCCCGGCTGTCATGAACATCTAGGGCAGTCGTTATTAGGAAGTCAGTGCCTTCTAACACACTGACAGCTGGTTTAACCATAGAATGATGTTTCCCTCTGGGTTGCGGAGGTCAGACGGCAAAGCGACTGCTCCACGTAATAACTGAAATTCAGTCAAATCTGGTTAAAACAGTGGGCAGACCCTGGGCCCTAAGCTTAATTCTAGGGCAACCGGGATCATGTTAGGATATGATGATTTAAAAAGTTAGAGTGATCAAGATAAATGTTTGTATGTAGGCAACGCAGACGCATTCGCGGGCAGTCGCTAGTAATAAAAATATAACAAAAAACAGTTAGCTTAATGTATCTAGCGCTTATCATAACGAGTGAGTCAGTAGCACGCCCAATCGCGCTTGGCACTTTAGACCTATGCAGCTGTTAGCCGAATAAGGGGCTCCGATAATTGAAAACGTGCGAGATATTACCGTGGATTAAGCGAGGGCTTCAACTGGCTCGAGTTCAGGACTTGGCAAGGATTTAACGCAAATATGCTGCATTAAACTAGCTTTATTGATTGAGAAAAACCGAGACTTAAAGTTATTAGTAACCCTTAAATTGGTTCATAGTGTAGGGTAGGAGTGCGCTATCTAATACGGTAACGAGAGCACCCGCTC
Source organism: Musotima nitidalis (assembly GCA_949126915.1). Classification (NCBI taxonomy): domain Eukaryota; kingdom Metazoa; phylum Arthropoda; class Insecta; order Lepidoptera; family Crambidae; genus Musotima; species Musotima nitidalis. The sequence goes on from OX421435.1 coordinate 6,592,496, forward strand.
ATGACAGCCTTCATAAATGCCGTTTCACGCCCCGCTTAAAATACCCGGGACTGGAAAAATGCACCGGCTAAAAGTTCCAAATCCTTAATAGCCGTTAGAAGGCGACTTTACCTTATCAAAAAATATATTCTTTCTTTCTTTAATCAAATGTCTATGATTTTGACGAATGCTATTATAGCTAAAATGTATGCTTTATAGCTAAAATGTATGCTATATAGCTAAAATGGATGCTATATAGCTAAAGTGAATGCTATATACTCGTAGCTAAATTTTATGCTATATCGTTTTTTTCATGTCTATAATAGTACATACACACATACATAAAACTACGCCTGTTTCCCCGACGGGACAGGCAGAGGCTTTCTTGATAGTACACAGAGTAATAAAAACAAGGCTGCCGCTAATCCTGAATAGTTTCACGGACTAATTACGGCATCCATTTGCTAATCGCATTAACTTTAATGGAAATTACTAAAAACAAAGCTGATGGGAGCAATTAGGAAAATTGGTTGTTTTCATCTGCTAATACACAATGATGTATTTAAGTGGAGGGAAAACAAGATGTGAAGTATTTAGTACGTATATTCATTACTATAATCGTCCCATTTCATTTCAGTCATGGTAATTTAAATAACTACATAGTTTAAGTAGCTTTTCTCTGTCTGTCCCGTGTATACTTGGATCTTTCAAACTACGCAACGAATTAAAATAGAATTATTTTTTTAATATAAAGAGTGATTCAAGAGAAAGGTTATATGTTACATGTAGGTCATGTAGACGAAGTCTTGGGCTGCAATAGGGTCGCCCTATTACGTGGGACTAACTATATAATTGGCGAAGTGTGTTCGTATAATACGCCTCTGCCTACCCCTTCGGGAAAAAGTCGTGAATGAATGTATGTATATATGTTTTTTTACTTTATTCTGAGTAATGAATATAGCAGTTACCAGTATAAGGCTTAGGATTAACTATTTTGTGAAGACAATCACTACAAAATAATTCACAAGCGTTCGTTAGTCGAGCGCGTCGTTATTCAGCCAAATCCGCTAACAGATTAAAAATATACAGTACTTTCATACAGAGTTTATGCGTGGTTAATTATTACATACTATTGTGCATAAAATCCGCGATAATTACAAGATAATTAATCTGTCATGCTTTGTTTTTGCACTTAATTTACTTTATTATATCACATATTCGACGACCGATATGGCTGAGGTCATGGGTTCGATTCCCACACAGGACAAATATTTGTTGGCATAAACATGCATATTTAATGGAACTAAAATAATTGGTGTTATTGCCAAAAATTATTTATTTATTTATATGTATTTACAAAATTGAATACTCTCTAGTTTATAATTGTATCTATAATTATAATTGTATGTATATCTGTGTATATAAAATCCGTCATTAGCTGTAAGTTTCATTATAAACTCTGTAATTTATCTTTAAGAACTGTGGATTTTGAATAAATAAAAATAAAAATACAATAAAATAACTTTAAATGTCAGTGGTCAAGTCACATACAATAAAATATAATTCTTTTTTTTTTATTTAACTAAAAAAAAGTACAAAGTTAATTTTTAGCCAATCATGGCAGCTATAAAAACAAAACAAAAGACAATTTCCAGCGCTATTATTGTACAAAAAGATATAGATCATTAACGCGATAAGTTAGAAGCTTAATATAGTTACTACCCTTCATAAATCAATTGAATTTATAATCAACTCGAGACACAAGATTCGCAGCTATATAAATCATAGCGATGTTATTGGCCGTATTGCACAATGGTGTAGGATGTCACGTGTGAACCGACCACATGCATCCCTTACCGGGAAGCCTTGGGTAGGAACAGTCATATAGTTGATAACATACAAAGCGCAACAAAGAACGACATTCGACAAACGTCTTTATTGTCAAGAGAGTTAGGGTGTGTTGCGATATAATATAGCGCTTTGGGTGATATCACATATTGACGCTGACTGTACCACGTATCTATCCATAGACTATTTAAACTTCTTTGTTCTACTCAGCTAGAGACGCAAAATTCGGTGTTATATAAATCATAGCAATGTTATTAGCCATATTGCACAATGCTATAGGAAATCACGTGTGAACTGACCGCATGCACCCCTTACCGGGGCCGATGCAAGAGGGCACGTTGGACGGGGGTGGCGATAGGGTTGTCACGAAGGGAGAGGGACGATAAAATAATCTAGACATACTTTTTGTCCAACGAGAAAATAAAGTTTATACAACTTACAATACTGATATGAAATGTCTAAAATACTTTGCTTCAGCTTCATTTTTTCGTCGGGCTCGTTTTTTTTAAACTGATTCTTTAATATAAAGGAGTCTACCTACAAAATTGCCAATTCAGTAAAAAAAATTGTGCTGCTACAAATGAGAAGTAAATATAAATAAAAAAAATTTTTGAATCAAAAATATATATAAAGTGGACTTTTTTCTTACCACTGCGTGATCGCAGAGCGCATTAAAATTAACACAAATATTATAACTACAAAAGTAATGCTACGATCTAGAGTCTGGGTTCTTAACCTGGGAGTACGTAGTAAGGGTACGCCTGGTTTTTCGAGGGGGTCAACTGGTTGCTCACGAATAAGCCATTTCAGACAACCACCTACTAGGGAGTAGGGGGAAGTAATCAATCGTGACATTATTGTGTGACGGAACTGAATAAGTTAGATACCACTGCTCTAGAGGGGAACTCTCTTGTAGTTGTAGTAACTTCGTAGTAACTAGTAGTAACATTTTTTTTGCAGTACATACTATGTCAGTTACAGTCAGAAGTATGTAATGCTACGTTTTAACACAGTTAAGCAGCTGAACAGGTTTTAATAAAATTTCATACATAAAACTTTTAAAAAAAGCAATATATGGCTTTCAAGTCTAGATAGGGGCGACATGCTGGATTGGAACGTTAGTTATTTCTCTGTCTATTTATTTAACCTAATTAAACATATCTCTCTTTTATATTTGATAAATAAAATCATCGATATCTTTCTAAAATGTTTTCATCATCATCATCACAGCCCATTTAACGTCCCACTACTGAGCACGAGCCTCCTCTCACATATCAAGGTGTGAGGGTACTGGGTCATACTCCACTACGCTGACCCAGTGCGGATTGGCGGAGGCAGGTGTGTGGCGTCCTGCTATTAGAATTTTTCAAGCCGCCCATTAGGCCTCTAACATGGCTTAACGACTACCACATTTAGTGATAACCAGGACCAACGGCTTAACGTGCCTTCCGAAGCACGGAAGCGCTCGATATCAAATGCCACACAAACGGTCACCCATCCAAGGACTGACCTCTGTAAACTCTGCTTTACTTCGGCGATCGTTTCCGACCACCGAGCACCGCAGAGCTACGAGCGCTACGAAAATGTTTTCGCTATAACATATTATATTTTATAAGACTTAAAAAAAATTGTACTGCCAACCCTAGCACCATTTGCTTAGCAATATAGGGAAGTGCACCAACATAAAGCTCAACACGGGGTAAACTGCACGGACTGAACTAAATCATACTCCATATTATTATTATTGCTAATGTAATTAAATTAATAGAATTCAATGTAGAGGGCGTTATATTAATTGTATTTTATTTAACTAGCGGCCGCCCGCGACTTTTTACTCGTTTGAAACTGCATTATTTTTTGGGTTGAAAATGCCAAAAAAGAAATGCTAAGTGAAGCCTTATTAACATAAGCAAAATGTAAAAATCTTGTCAAAATTTGTGCAGCTGTTTGGAGATTATCCACAACAAACACACAGACATAATTTTTTTAATATAGTATTTTGTTTTACACTCATATACATTTAAAAAAAAGTTTTAACTGTCTTTGTTAACAGACACATCAAATTACTTTATTTACATATGTTTAGATATTGGCTGCATAGTTTTTGATTGTGTAAGTGCAATTTACCTAAATAAATACTTTGTTTTATTTAACATGCCCATGTTTAAGAAATTTAAATTATATAGTAAAGTAAATTAGAAAAAGTTCTTTATTTCATAAACTAAATATTACATAGCTTTTGAAAACATCACAACAAAATATATGTAAATTGAAAAAATGAAATATTACTACACTGAAATCACGAAGCTTAGATTCACTTACATGCAAATAATTAAGTGAAAGAGATTTTAAGTGCCAGTTCCGAGCCCCGCTCTGTAAGAAGAACTGACTAGAAACTCACAGGCTCTTTTAAATTATCAATATGACAAATATAACAATACGGAACCCACACAGTGAATATTTAAAGATATTGAAAGGGTCCCCAGATGCCGTAACCAATAAAGTAGCACTAAGGGAACCTTACTTGACTGTGATAAACAGTCAAGTAATGTGAAACTGAGCTGAATTTGTACAATAGGGGGCGGTCATGACAATGATCTGGACTTTTTATTCTAATTTACACAAATACAAGTTGAAAATGTTGGATTAACATGTTTATTTATCCGATGACAGCTTGTTTATCCGATAAGTAATCATTAATAGCTTAATACATACCCCTTTTGAAAAAAATGCTTTTTATCTAATAGGTTGGGGAAAAAGTCTTTTCGTATTTTCGTATGAAAAGTCAAGACATTTTTTTCAAAGTTTATTTACATTTATTTACAATATATATGTACCGTTTTGTTGAATAACTTTCTGCCATTTTGTGGGCAGAGACATTATCCCGTTACTGTAGAAACTTTGGGACTTCTGATCAAAAAAACGGGACAAATAGTTTTGGCAGTCCTCTCTTGAGGTCAACCTTACAGAACCTAAAGAATTCTGCAGAGACCGAAACAGGTGAAAATCTGAAGGCGCAAGGTCAGGGCTATATGGTGGATGCACTAGGACCTCCCAGTCGAACTCTCTTAATTTTTGCTGAGTGGCTAAAGATGTGTGTGGTCTAGCGTTATCGTGATGAAAGACCACACCCTTCCTGTTGATCAATTCCGGCCGTTTTCTCTCGACTGCTTCCTTTAATCTCATCAGTTGCTGGCAGTAACGGTCAGAATTGATGGTTTTGCCGGGCGGTAAAAGCTCATAACAAACAATGCCCTTCCAATCCCACCATACACACAGCATCACCTTATTTCGTGTTAGGCCAGGTTTGGCCACAGTCTGTGAAGCCTGGCCAACTTTCGACGACGACCTTTTTCGCACGTTCTTGTCGTACGTGATCCACTTTTCATCGCCAGTTATCAATCTCTTCAAAAACGGCTCGGTTTCATTACGTCTCAATAATGAATCGCAAATGAGTACACGGTTCATTAAGTTTCTTTGAGTGAGCTCGTGTGGCACCCAAATATCGAGCTTTTTTGTATAACCAGCTTTCTTCAAATGGGTCAAAACTGTTTTGTGGTCAATTCCCAGTTCTTCAGCTACATCGTAACTACTAATATGCCGATCTTGCTCCACTCTTTCAAAAATGGCGTCCATTTTATTCGTAACAGGGCGACCAGAGCGAGGTGCATCTTTAACATCAAAATTTCCGGACTGAAAACGTTTGAACCAAATTTTTGCTACTCTTACTGACACTGCATCAGGTCCATAAACATCACAAATTTTTTTCACTGCTTGAGTTGCATTTTTGCCTTTTTTATAATAAAATTTTAAAATGTATCGAATTTCTTCATTAGATTCACTCATTTTTACGGAGAGAAAAACAAATGAAAAATAGCGGGAAACAACTTTTTTTAATTTTTTTCTTTTCTTTATAATGGAACCTTTTTAATGTTACCAAAACCAGCCAGACAAAAATAGTACAGTCAAAAAAATTTTATAATAAGTTTATACCTACGTTATGCGAAAAGACTTTTTCCCCGACCTAATATGTTGGCAATGGTAGATCAATCATTTCCTGTGGAATTAAATTAAAAGCCTAAAAATATGCCAGTGGTAACTGGGTATAAGCAGTTTTAACTGATCAATTTCCAAAAACTCTAGTATTAAGACAGTAAATGGCCAGTTGGACTTCTTGGCGGGGAAGTCAAGCGTCATGTCTGCAGTTTTATTTTCTAAAGTTTGTGATATTTCGGACACCTAAAAACTGTGGATTATTGACCGTAAAGTGTATGACAACGTACATGAGTGTTGGTAAATGAAACAAAACAGTGCAACATAACTTCTCAAATCTCTCAAAAAGTCCATGTGAGATCTCAGAATAGTTCCACATCAACTGAGGACTCAAGGGATTAGGAGGGAAGCCATCTTATTTACCATTTAACATCTTTATCATCACTCATTCTCATTAACTATGATTTCTATGTTATTGATATATCTCTAACTTGACACTGTCAAATGTGATTTTTTATTTTATTTTATTTTATTTATTTTTTACTTTAATTAAAACGGTGTACAAAACCAATTACAGTAATTAAAGATAACAATCAATTTCAAAAATACAATTCAATACTTACAAAACTAAAATCATCAACAATAATTAAATTAATCAAAAAAAAAATTTAAAAAAAATTAATTAGATAATATTAAAATAAAATTAAAATAAAATTAACTATAATAGACATAAGTTACATAAAGATATACACGCACACATTCATCATACCTTTCTTTCACAATAACTCAGGCAGTCCGACAAAATTTTCGACCATCCATCCGCAAACAGGTCACATTCAGGATTGGTATCTAGAAGAGCATTGAGTGATGAAAGGCTGCGTGGTATAGGTGAATGGCGCCGAGCCACTGTTCGGCAGGATGGAACTGCAAACAACTTATGCCCTCTGCTACGATAGTAGTTATTGGGAACGAATAAACGAGACAAGTCAGCGTGCAGATCTGGGGCATCAATCCTACCACGAAGTATTTTGCACATTATTGTGATTTGATGCTTGTCCCGTCGGACCTCCAGGGAGTTAAACCCGAGGCTCCCAAGAAGAAACTTTGTCGGGTACATGTACGGATAATATCCATACTGACGTTTGTACAGATATCTGAGGTAAGCTTTTTGTACCTTTTCAAGCATTAGTACGTATTTGCTTTCATATGGATTCCAGACGCACATAGCGCTTTCCAGTTTAGCCCGTACAAGAGCAGCAAATATTAAGCGTATTACGCTGAAATTATGGAACTGCCTCCTTAGTACAAAACCCAATCGCCTAAATGACTCTTTGGCCAGTGCTACAATATGGTCGTGAAATGTAAGGCTTCGATCAAATGTGACTCCCAAATCTTTCACATTAGTTGCCAGAGGCAGTAACTTCCCATTTATATTGTAGGGGTATGTTATAGGCTGCCTCTTTCGGGTAAAGATCATTACGGAGCATTTAGATGTGTTGAACTCCAAACCATTTCTCTCGCCCCACTCGTAAACTGCATCGACATCACGTTGCAGATCCAGGCAATCAGCATCGGAGTTCACCTCTCTAAAAAGTTTGAAATCATCTGCGTACATTAAACAGCGTGAGTTCTTGAGCACGCAGGGCAGATCATTTATCATGAGTAAAAACAGAAGGGGTCCTAATATCGACCCCTGGCTCACCCCAGAACGGGTATGATACGGACGAGACTCGTATACACCTAATCTGACTAACTGCTGACGATCTCGAAGGTAGTCCGCAAGCAGCCGCAGAAGTCTCGGTGTAAAACCTAAGGTATAAAGCTTTACGAGTAAGACATCATTGTTAACCCGGTCAAATGCCTTACGAAAATCAAAATAGAGTACATCTACCTGAGAGCAAATGTCCAATTTAGCAGAAATATACTCGACTAGAGCCAACAAATTCGTCTCGACAGATCTCCCAGGTCTAAATCCGTGCTGCTCATTGCAGAGGTACTTGCCCACTTGTGAATATACGTGACTGTGTATTACGCTCTCAAATACCTTTGCAGGAGAAGACAGAATAGCAATCGGCCTGTATTCCTCAACCCTAGACCTCTCCGAGCCTTTAGGTATTGGGCTAACTCGGGTTAGCTTCCAATGTGGCGGATATTTACCTGTATCCAATGCGACGTTAAAAATATGGCACAGTGGTATACATAAGGCCTTATTTACATGCTTAAGTAATGCTGGGGGAACACAGTCTGGTCCAATGGAGCTATTCGACTTTAGCTTGCTTATTCCCAGCAAGACTTCGCTTTGAGTAATGTGGAAAATATTAACATAATTACAATTGCTTTCAATGTTGGGGCGAGAAACAAGCTCAGCATTCAAATGCGGGATCTCAGGCAAGAAAACACTTGCAAAGAAATCGGCGAACGCTTGCGCTGCATCCTCACAAGTGAAAGCATTTCCATCATACACAACACTGGGCTCAAAACCACCCTTAGTACGCAGACTTGAGATGTGTTGCCAAAACTCCCTAGGGTTAGATTTAATGTTACCCTCTATCTGATTTATATGCTGCCTGTAACTAGAGGCCGTACGACGTCGAAGATCCGCCCTGAGCCCTGAGAACAGCCTATACGTTTCAGCAGATTTATCTCGCTTCCACGCAGAATGTAATTTGGCTTTCCGATTGATATCGTTAATAATATCCCATGAAAACCAGACCGGATAACGCCTGCCTCCAGATTTACGCAGTTTTTTGGGCATGCACTCGTTAAAGTGGTCGTACATAATTGCGTAAAAACTATCCGTGGCTGCAGCTACATCAGTCCTATGAAGAACAGTGTCCCAAGAACATTCAGAAAGCAATTTTAACAGTCTTACATAGTCACACTTGTTAAAATTCCAGTCTTTAGCCCGGTCAATATTTGATGGTTTTAGGCTTTCTGAGCGGTGACCCAAATTAACTCTAATAACTACATCTAAAGGCGGGTGATAGTCATCTATAGGGACAAGCCCCTCCGTAGCAGTGACATTCACCTCAGACACTATATTGCTCTCCCTAACCAGCACAACGTCTAAGACACGCCCAAATATATTGACTATTGTGTTTTTATCCGACATGTTACAATATGATAGGAAATAACAAAAATAATTTGTGATATTTAAAGAAGCACTATTCAAATTAAGATCACCCACAACTAATACTGGTGCACTTAGCTTATCTAGTAAACTTTCGACATTACAAAAAAAATCCATGTACTCACTGTCCCTAGCAGTAGGGTTAATATAAAAAACGCAAATATAAAATTGTCGCCCGTACCAGTAAAAACTGCCCCAAAGATCCTCACCAGCCTCAGTTTCCAAATCGCGGCGTCGATGTAGCACAAGGGGAGCACGCGCCGCTAGCGCGACACCGCCGCAAGGTGTTTTTCTGTCGCGACGCAATAAACTCCAGCCACCACAAGCGAGTTCCGAGTCTTCGACCGAGTCATCTAAGAATGTTTCCGTTACAGCCACGATGTTATGCTCAGACAGGAGTAAATTACTGCGCCATGTTCTGAGCTTAGTCTTAAGGCCACGTACGTTCTGATAGAATAATTTTAGTTCGTTATCGCTTGCTATTTGTCGGACCACGAAAGGGCATGCTCATGGGAGCTTTCAAAACCTTGCTTCTGTTTAACAGTGCGGCTGGTCTCTGATATGGTATCCAGGGTTTAATTCGCGCATTAACCGGCCAAACATCAGTTCTGAAACATATGTCATACAACGCAAGGGGGATACCGATTTTAAAAGATTTATAATCACCTTTTGCCGTTAGTTCCTGTACGGTGAATGTTCCTGTAGGACACAGCAGGCCGAGATAGCTCCGCACCTCATCAGCACTGGATTCCATGTTCCATAGGTGCAGATACTTCCTCGGCTCCACAGCTTTTAAGGTTATTTTCGATGGGTCCGCTGTGCCGCACAAAGACTTACTACTATTTTTTCTTTTTGGCTCGACCCAGTGTTCAGTATCAGACTCCTGATGGCGCGTCTGAGTAAAGGCTCCCTCATCCGCAATACTGGTTGGCGCTACATCTTTACTGGTAAGCACGCATGATTGGTTCAGTGGCAACATAGGCTTGGGATCGAAACATGACGAAAAAGATGGATTACTGTGATTAGCCTTAGGGTCCACCTTTTTGTTCTTGCGCCTTCCAGGTCCCAATTTCGGCATCGCTACCGTCTCCGTAAATGACGCAACCTCGTTGGAACGGAAATCGACTGAAAGAGGCGCAACCGAAGCCGGCACGACATCCACGTCGAGGGCTGAAGCACAATCAGAAGATGAAGATTGATTGATAGTAACACCGGAAGTAACGGCAACGAGTTTCTTGTTTAGTTCCTTGACCTCAAGTGCATAGCCAGCCATCCTTTCTTCGTAGCCAATTATTAAATTTACGGCGTGAGAGATTTGAGATTTCAGCAGCTGTATGTCCTTCCGAAGACCTTGAATCTCGTCCAATGGCAGCTCACTAGTTTTAGTAATAAAGCTATCTTCGACTGTACAAACCAACTGCGGTCTCTTCCGGAGAGTGACATTATCAGCAGATTTTTTGGCTGAGCCCACAGGTGTTGAACTATTGTCTCCGCCTTTCTTAGTTGCACAGCGGCATTCAGGGCATATCCATGCAATGTCCATCTCAAACACGTTCCCGCCGGCACAAGCGACATGATAGTTTTTATTGCAACTTTCTATAATACATCGCACCCGCTCATCCTCACCAATAATAGTGTCACAGCAGGCAGCGCAAATCATAATGCACACAGAATTGGTCGTAGCTTGTCGTAGCAACTCGTAGATCCGTAGCCGATGACGACGCGACGTAGCAATTCCTTGCGCAGGTACGGCTGCACTATTTCGAGCGCGACGCACACAGTGGCCGTGGCCGAGCGGTTAAGAGTCCACTACTTACGCCAAAGATCCGGAGTTCAAACCCAGCCAACCACTCTTCTATTAAATTCCACTTTTCAATGCTGGGGGCTTCGAAGGTGGAACGCGAAACGAGTCCCGTCAGCGAGGGCGAAGCCCGGGGCTCCAACAAAATTAAAAACTTTAATTAAATATAACAAAATAAGCAGTGACACGTCCGCTCACTAGAAAGAACGCACGCCGAAAAAACATATAAAAACAACAAGTGATACAATAACGAAGCCATTATTTAAAAGGCCAGTTTAGCCTTAACTTTGTACATCCCTTTAATTTTTCTGGTGTGAAGCCACCTTATTTTACACCAACAGGCAACAACAGAGCCGCTCTGCACTACATAATGGGTAGTTTGGACTAGTTGTTGCTCCTTGGGGACGCACCATTGATTATGTTTGGACTATAAACTCGCTTTGGCTTTGACAGTAGCGCAGCTTCGTTGTTCTAGATAGCTCGTTACTGTTAGATCAATATCTCGAGTTCAGAACTACATAGAGCATGTTACGTCACTGTGCATCGATTATATACTTCCTAAGTAATTAATAAAACGACTACTTCAAACTTATTTTTTTTTATTTTATAAACTATTCCTAATGCTAAAAAAAATTAATAAACATAAAACCAATTGAAATATGATTACACTGAAATCACGAATCTTAGATTCACTTAAATGGAACAACACAATAAATCTTTAAAATTATCAATAATTGGTTAGTTACTTCAATTAGAATCTTTATTTGTCTGTGAAGCTATACAATGCAATTTAATATAACATTAACAATATTCATGTTCTAAGTCATTCATATTAGAATAGCCTGTATGAAACGGCAGTTTAATCCCAAGCATTTTTATCTGCCATATTGTCATTGATAGAATAATATCCCTTTGAAGACAGCTTCCGTTTAATTGTTAATTTGAATTGAGTTAGGCTTAATTGCTGTATATTGCTTCGTATTTTATTGTAGACTGGTGTTAGAATAGACAATATTAGAATATTGAAAATATTTACAACTTTCTTGTTGGTTTGTTTGTATTTATAATAGAGGTTATCTCTAAAAGTATCGTATAGTTACTAGTTATATAGTACCCATAGCAGAAGCTGTGCTTAGTTTGGGTCTGGATGGTATGAAATGTGTACCTATATTATTTTGTTCATTAACAAGTCTGGAGTGAAGGTATATACTTACAGCCGTTACAGAATTTGACGTGAAGGTCCCTACAGACAGTGACACAAGACACAACAGAGCCGCAGTGTCAAGGCAAAACACTGTATACTCCAACACAAAATTCACTTAAAGTAGACCTTAAAATACGGCGAATAAGCGTTGTTAAGGAGAAACACTGTATTCTAGTATACAGTGTTTTGCCTTGCCACGGCACACGGTGGGCTGAAAAACGGCTTTCATAGACATAGGAATCAAAAGTGGCAAATACCAAATTTCTAATCGGATATCGCTTCTACTAGTAATTACCATATACTCAAATGATACTCGCATCAATCTGCACAAAATCAAAGGACTTATAATTTTTTCACCAAAAATTTGTATGAAGCTAGAATGAAAAATTTAATTATCTCTTAAACGGCAAGGAAAACCGTAATATCCTTACAGGTAATTATAGTACTAATTATTTATGATTTTTTGACGTACTACAAATAACGGTTATCACTGCCGATTTTTTTTTAAAAATCATCAAAATGTTTTTATTTATTTTTACATACGAAACGGTTCCTTTTCGTGTTTAAGTTGAGAAACACAGAATTTTAACAATGCAAAATATAAAAATTGCATCCCCTGTCTACTTCCAAATGGGTAGGCAAAAGTTTATTGTACTTCCGCACTTAGACATCTATTTTCAGTGGGATATTCATCATCATCAGCCCATAACAGTCCACTGCTGGACCTGAGCCTCTCCCGTGGGAGGATGTTGCCATAATCTCCACGCTTGGCAAGCGGGTTGGAGATCGCAGTAAAAGACCATAGTATAATGAAAATGCTGCTGCCCATTTTCTGGTCTATTGAGGCTCAGGCTAAAAGGCGACTAATACAAGCGTATTAGTCGCCTTTTACGACACCCCTGTGTATGGAGGGTTGGTGCTATTCTATTCTGCCGGACACCACACGGCCTCAGTGGCATATTGATCAACCAAAATAAGTTTTCAATTTTAGATACATTAAAAATACCGTAAAGAATTGTTAAGTAATTGTTTAGTTTCATTGTAACTAGGTAAGTGATTAAGTAATTCTAATAATTTAGGCTTCTGAAGAGACTAAATAGGTGATTAAATAATTAGCAATATCGCGCAACAATGCAATCTTTGGACTGCATCACTTTTTTCTGATTAGCTAATGTGGTAATTAGTTGTGCTAATGTGTTATATTGTCGACTATAAGTTTTCTTTAGTACTTCTTTGAAAAGTCTAATGGGGGTAGTTAACTAATTATCGATTTTTGGCTATAAAAGGACTAAACTTTTGCTTTTAATTTAAATTGTTCACATCCGTGTAACTGTTAACACTAAATAATATTTGCTCTGTGATTTTAAATCAAATAATGGAAAGTTTAATCACCAATTTAGACTTGTTTGTTCTTCTAAAAAGTGAGACTACTTCATTTAATCATGAAGTATTGTTTGGTGCACTTGTATCCCGCAAAGGCGATTGCCTTTCTGTCGAAGATCAAGTAACTGTTAACCCTTTGTAAGTCAGTGGTGAACATATTCCCACCATAAATGAAACCTTATGGAATTGAGTTAAGGTAGAAAAGCAATGAAAATCTTCAACATGTTCTGCCCGTTAAAGGGTTAAAGAATTTTGTCGAAGGTTTACGCGAGCTGCTTTACAGAGGTGGCAGAAATCCAGCAGATTCCTTGATAATTTCAGAAGACTGTACGGAAATTGGCTGCAAGCAAATATTGATTGGCCAAGTTGTGTGCAAACTTTGGTTAATCGAGAAACTATTGATGATATACACACCATCTCTCAAGAACCGTCGACATCATCGTCCGTTAGTGCAGTAACATCATCGTCTGTTGGGACAATGACAAAAAGGTCCCGAAAACCCTTTGAAGATCTAGGAAACAAACAGAAAAAGAGAAGATCTGATGACCATACAAGCGAAGATTCCAGTGAATTGGCCTATGCAGCTGCAGCACGTTTAAAAGAAGAAGGGCATGGAGATATCGCTTCAGTGATTGAATATATGATGAAAAATCCTGAAGCAGCGGCTACAATTAGTGAGACGCTTAAAAAACCAGTGAAAAAAGTGGCAATATATTACATTGCGAGAGGCTGCCATTCGCGAAGGTGCTAATGATATATATCCATCTTACTACAAAGTGCAACAAACTAAGCTTAGTTGCTACCCTCCGAATCAATCAGTGTCAGTTACGGATTCATCGGCTCGAATTACACTTCAAGCTTTACTGGACATCACTGTGACGAGGATTCTTCAAAGTCTTTCTGACGATGTGCAAAATAAGCAGCTAAAGCTGATATCCAAGTGGGGATTTGATGGTGCCTCCAACCAAAGCCGGTACAAGCAAAATTTAAAGATGAGCTCAATCTGTTGATTGATATAGTAAAACAGGGCTCGGGAACCACCAATGATGGCAATACCGCACGAAAGTTTTTCGAGTTTCCAAATACAACTGCAGCTATTACCGGGTTGGATGAGGAGCTCATAAAAAGATTTGCTGTGATTTTGCAAGCAATAACATCTGGCGAGAAAATCGATGTGAACAAGTTCAAAGATTTTTCCCGCAAAACGGCAGAAAAGTACGTAGAATTATACGATCGGCAACCGTACATAAATTGTTAATACACGGGGCTGACATCATTGAGAAAAATGACATTGTGCCTATTGGGGCTCTCTCAGAAGAAGCCTCAGAGTCGCGAAATAAAGATTTTAGGAGGTTCCGGGAAAATCATTCGCGAAAAAGAAAGAAAGAAAAAACTGTTTATTAGCGTTAGACATAAGTATACATGTCATATAAATATTACATTTTGAAACCTTATTCTATAGTTTAGTACTAACGCTAATCCGATGCTCACTCAGCATAAGTCGAGACATTTAACAATATCCCGACGCTGGTCTTCCGGAGACACCAGGCAATTGAAGTAACACTGTGCGCTGCGACGACACGTCGAACGTATCTTAAATTTACAATTATTAAAACTACTAATATTTATTACATGAATGTTTAAAGTGGGTGCGAGAAAGAAGCAGGCAAGATTCAAATCAAGATATTTTAAATATGCTTGTCATTTCCTCTGATCCCTTATTAAGTGCACAAAGGCCTAAGCTAGATAGTAAGAGAAAACTAAGCTTTTTTGCTGAAACTCTCGACTTAATCCAGTTTCAGGAAACTGAGTTCGAGTTTTTAGATGTAACTAATTTGGATTCTGACCCAGAATTGGAATCCGACAACGAGAATGATGAAAATTCGTAATATAAGAAAAATATACTTCTTTTCTTTCTTTCTTTCTTATGTAAAAAAAAATACGAATTTTTATCACTCTCATTTTTTATTTTTTTTATTAATTATGTAAGATTACTGTACTATTTGGTTGAATTATAAATTTAATTGAATATTTTGTATAATTAATAACATTTTTGTAACTTAAAATAAACAGCATTTTTTTATATTTTTCTTGTTTTATACCTATAAATTCATATCATTTGAGTTAACCACATTCATAATATCGATTTTCTTAAGTTAGACAATAAAGGGAACCGTTTCATATGTAAAAATAAATAAAAATATTTTAATGAATTTAAAAAAAAAATCGGCAGTGATAACCGTTATTTGGAGTACGTCAAAAAATCATAAATAATTAGTACTATAACTACCTGTAAGGATATTACGGTTTTCCTTGCCGTTTAAGAGATAATTAAATTTTTTATTCTAGCTTCATACAAATTTTTCGTAAAAAAATTATAAGTCCTTCGTTTTTGTGCAGATTGATACGAGTATCATTTGAGTATATGGTAATAAGTAGTAGAAGCGATATCCGATTAGAAATTCGATATTTGCCACTTTTGATTCCTATGTCTATGAAAGCCGTTTTTCAGCCCACCGTGCGGCAGCGCTCTGCACTACATAATGGGTAGTTTGGACTAGTTATTGCACCTTGGGGACGCACCATGGATTATGTTTAGGCTATGAACTCGTTGGCTTTGAGAATAGCACGGCTTCGCTATTGTTCTAGATAGCTCTAGTTCTAGTTACTGTTAGATAATAATCATACGCATAATTCTTTATTGTTTCATTTTACGAACGATATGGCGTTGAGCTCAGTATACCTGCACTTCACTCCAGAGGTCGTGGGTTCGATTCCCCAGAGGACAAATCTTTGTGTGCATGAACATGAATATTTGTTCTGGTCTGGGTGTTTTCCTAAGTATATTAAGTATGTGAATGCAACAAAAAAAAAGGATTTAAGTATGTTTATCCGTTCTTTAGTATCCATATATTTATTATTATTACTATTTATATGGTGTACACATACGTCTTAAAAATAACATTTTGTCCTTAACTGAACCCTGCAAGGATATCACAATTTAAAATAGGAACAATCGTGTTCAAACTATATATATGTAGCATGTTACGTTATTATCCATCGACTATATACTCTTTATGCCAAGTTACGTAACTGTACGTCGACTACATACTCCGTTAGTGCTAGAACTAAAATAAATAAATGAAAAGTCCCAGCGGGCCTCCCCAACAGAATGAAATCTATTGGGGAGGCTAATGTTCAGCAGTAGGCTTTATAAGGCTGATATAACACTATAAATATATCATATTAACACACATACCAGCTAGTTCGCTTCGGTCAACGTTTTCTGTTTATTATTATTATTTATTTGTTTAGTAAGTACAGGTTATAATAACTTATTTATAACATAGTCTCACAAAACCGTGAGTACGGTTTAACTGCGGGATCTGATTCTCCGTACATTTTTCGTTTATATATTTTTTTTTTTTTTAGTTGGGAGATAGACAATACACTAATAACATTACGTTAGCTAGCTTATTTCATCGTTTTTTGTTTTATCAAAAAACGATGGTAATGGTAAAAGAATCTGGTCTGTGCAGAGGCGATGGTAAGCTACGACATCACCACGCCTCAGCCTGACCCACAATTGAGCACGGGCCTCTTCTCAAGATCCAAGGTAAGAAGGATTCAAGTCAAACTCCACCACGCGGACCCAGGGCGGACTAGCTAGTTTCGCATACAATATAGCTCTTCTAGAACATTCGTGGAGTGGAATACAAATAGTGTGGTTTTCACATGTTCGTAAAAGCTTAAACATGGCGCGAAAATTCCTTCGTGCTCAATACTTTTTGTTAATTGCCTGTTTATACTGCAAGCTATGAAGAAATTTGGGATATTACTCTGACGTGGCGAAATATGTTGAAGAAATTTAATGAGACACAAGCTAAAGAGATGTGAGACATATTATGACGTAAGTAGCGAAAATTTTATGAGACATGTGCAAAACTATGTAAAATATAAAATTTAAGATAGTGTAAAATAGAATATTAACGACAGTTAAAGGAATTATTTATTTATTGTTACCTAGAAATAAGTACAGAGATCTTTAAATAACAACAGTAACAAAACAGACACAGTCGGGCAGACGTTTAATTACAAACGTTTATAAATTATTTAAAGTGTGCAGTTTAATATTGCAATTCTAATAAAAAACTGTGGAAACTTCACAATTTATTACAGTTCCGGCAGAAATGCGGCACTTTATGAGCGTTTAAACTTCAGCTCAAGACGTTGAAGGAGGCTATGAATATGTCTGAAATTTTCTAGGAAAGTTAATTAGAGATTGAGTTTCAAAAGTCCATTAACTGAATTACCGGGGCGGCGTTGAGATGGAAACTCGAGACGTTTTCCGAGATCACCGTGTTTTCTGAGCTGAATTATGACGTCAAAGAATAACAGTTAAAAGCGTTATGAGTAATTGATGTTGATAAAGTGACTGTACTTTTTTTTTAATGTGACACGACGTAATGTCAACATACTGCCTGATGGTAAGCAGTCGATGCAGTTAGTCGATTACTTAGGTTTTGCAAGATCATTTTGTTATTTTATTTAAATCTTTATAATAAATAAGAATAAAGCAGTGTTTTGACAAACAATATGATAAATATATTTGACGACCGATATGGCGTGGAGAGCAGTATGCCTATACTCCGCTCCTAAGGTCGTGGGTTTGATTCACACACAGGAAAATTCTTTGGGTGCATGAACATGAATATTTGTTCCAATCTGGGTGTGTGCTGTGCTATGATATACAGACACACAGAGTACTCGCTAGACGGCAAGGTTTTAGCAAAGGTTGACAAAATAAGGGATCTGGGTGTTATCATAGTTAGCACAGTTAAAATTTAATTCTCATGTTGACATGGTCGTTAAAAAGTCTGCTCAAATGCTAGGATTTGTAACTTAAAAGGCCTGAGGGTCTACTCTAATTCAACGAAAACAAAACTTCGTTATATCCATCCCTTACACTTGATAATGATATACCTAGAGAGTGAAAGAGACAGGTATAGCGGAGTTTCATTTTCGTAAATTAGAGTAGGCCCTCTGGTTCGCAGCAGGCTTGAGTTTGCGTCAATAGCATGGAGTCCTGTGTACGCTAACTCGTATAAGCGGATAGAAAGTATTCAACCATAGAGTAATTTGTATATATAGGAAATAGAGGTATATCTTTATGATTTTTTAGTACTACCCTAAGCAAACAACGCCATCTCTACGCATAAGTTGGAACTACTTTAGAAAAAAGCGGGAAATTCAACTTAGGTTCAATGACTTCTCAAACTTATAGAGACAGATACTGATTAAAACAAACACTGCATCTCTTGTAAAAATGCAGCATTTGTTTTAAACAGCATCTGCCTAATGAAGATGGTCTTAGGAAGCAGGAACGGTTTTTGTTATAAATAATAACAACACTGTCAAGTCTTTCATGAAATAAAATTTATTTTCTTTATTTACAATTTATTACATTTACGCAACATTACACAACCACGAATGACACAATTATAAAATGCAACATGCTCTTGTCATCATCAAAGTTCTTCTAAGAAATATATTGAAATTTATGCTCCATACATAGAATGTAAACATACAGGTACATTTCATTCAGTCCATCTCAAATCAAACTTCACAAAAAGCAAATAAATCTTGCTGATAGTTCGAATGAACGGATTAACGGATTTATAAAGAGGAACAAATAAAAACAAATACTAAATACGTAAAGGCAAAATGTAAATAGAAGGTTAGAAGGCAGGCGGCCATGACACTGTAACTTTTTCACAGTGTTTCATAGTCCTAAATAGTTTCCTACCATTTATTTCCACTACAAAATTAAAAAAGCATATTTTATATTATATCGTACAAAATCATCAAAACTAAAAGACAAAAGAATGAAAAACAAAAAAAAAATTAACTTAAAATTAAACATAAAATAATTTTGGGATAAAAATCTATTTACAAATTAGTTATTTTCTCTCCTTTAATTCTACTAAATGGAAGAAAATTCCATAAGCGGCCAATTTGCTTGGCATATAACATGACTAAATTAGAAGGTCACTGTTTCAGTTGTGTTATAAATAAACTTTGTATTAATTTATTTTAGAAGTATTATGACCACCTAGTGACATCTGTACGCGCAAGTCAGTAAACTACTTGTAGTGTAAAAAACTAAATTAAGAAGTACGTCCCTAGGAGAAAAAGGTATTGGTCGATGACCATCTTAAATAAGTTGGCTTATTTTATAAGTCTCAAAGTTTTTGTACCGACATTGAAGACCCTGTATTCAACGATCATTCACGAGGCACCTGGGATACATGTCTCCCGGAATATATCACAAAGAGAACTTTGTTTAAACTTCTTAGTTTTTTCTGTTTGTATATTTCTGTGTGTACTAAATAAATAAAAAATAAATAAAAATATTTTGTTAAACTTATCTATCACTAATATATTTTAATTAAATATTAAAAATAGTAAATACCTCGATGCCCACACCCCTAGTAACAGGGGTGTGAGCATCGTGCAGCTTCAACAGGGTGTCTATGAACACTTTTTGCGAGACAGAAAAGATCTCCAAGGGTGACTTTGCATTTCAGCTGTTGTAGGAGTTGCAAATTCTTGCTAAGGAGAGTGAAGGCCAAGATTAGTTCTATGCGGTCGTAATGTAAATGATTTTGTGAGTAGTTTCCGAGTAGAGAGTTTCCGAGGAGTTTGTCGCATAATCATAGATCTATTATTCCTTTACAAAATTCATCATTATAAAGTTTTATGCCCTGACCTACTTGCCAGTATCATAGTCACTGTCCCGCGTAAATGCCCTCGAAAACTACTCACAAAATGTTTTACATTTCCACCGCATAGAACTAATCTTGGCCTTCACTCTCCTTAGCAAGAATATGCAACTCCTACAACAGCTGCAATGCAAAGTCACCCAACCTGGATATATTTTCTGTCTCGCAAAAAGTGTTAAAAGACACCCTGTTTAAGCTGCTCGATGCCTACACCCCTAGTGACCATTTACTATTTTTTGTATTTAATTAAAATATATTAATATATTAGTGATAAGCAGAGGTCGGAATTAGGTAGAGTTATTTATGTACTTGCATCGAAATGTTGATATTAATGTGGACCTTCCCGGGATTTCAAATGGATTTCAAATGGGAGTGCTCCGCATTTTTGCTATTGTATTCTTTTGTTCTCACAAGCTATGTAGTGCGAACAATAAACGTGGCAACATCCCGCGTGTGCGTATTGGAATTTTGCAACTTCGGTCATCCAATATCATTGATGTAAGTTTGGCAACGTCGCGCGTGCAGTAGTCTAAATTAAAAAAGTAAAAGTAAATAACTTTTTATTAAAAAGTAACGGGATTTTTTCTATTCTTTAAAATTAATCCCGGGATTTGAGGCATATCCACTATATTCTTTCGCTGTGTGAAATCAGTGTAAGTACATGAATAACTCTACCTAATTCCGACCTCTGGTTATTACATAATAATGTTCAAAATAACACAAATGTAAGAAAATAAAACAATGCTGCAAACATGACGCTTCACTTTCCCGCCAAAAAGTCCTCAGTTATATTTTAGTGAACCAAATTTTTTTTTTAAATATTTTTATCTTATTTGACTCATAATAATTTTCCTAATTGAACATTCTGCCAAAGTGACTTATCATCCCAATTTAACATAACCGGAAGTAAAGCCAAATAATTGTGTTTATAAGGCCAATGAAATTGGAAAGCTTGTATGGACAAGTCGATGCAAGGAGTCTCTATGTGAACGATCAAAACAGGGTAATTACTTAGTTATTACCAGAGGTCGGAATTAGGTAGAGTTATTTATGTACTTGCATCGAAATGTTGATATTAATGTGGACCTTCCCGGGATTTCAAATGGATTTCAAATGGGAGTGCTCCGCATTTTCGCTATTGTATTCTTTTGTTCTCACAAGCTATGTAGTGCGAACAATAAACGTGGCAACATCGCGCGTGTGCGTATTGGAATTTTGCAACTTCGGTCATCCAATATCATTGATGTAAGTTTGGCAACGTCGCGCGTGCAGTAGTCTAAATTAAAAAAGTAAAAGTACATAACTTTTTATTAAAAAGTAACGGGATTTTTTCTATTCTTTAAAATTAATCCCGGGATTTGAGGCATATCCACTATATTCTTTCGTTGTGTGAAATCAGTGTAAGTACATGAATAACTCTACCTAATTCCGACCTCTGGTGATAAGTTTAACGATATATAATTAGAATAAATTAAAAAATGTGAATGCTTGCAATGGCTAGCCGTTTGTTTTTAAGAGTTATATGTTTAGCTGTAGGTGTTCCTAATAAATAAATATGAATATTATGTACATTTAAAAAAAAATATTATCCTTTATTTAGTATCCATATCCCAGGTTCTTAAATACTAATAACCTTGGAACTACATAAGTGGTTTTATTATGAAAGAATTTTATTTTTATTGAACAAAACAAATGTCCAACACAAATGCATCATTAATTTTATCGCCGAACTCATACGTTTGGACTTTTGAAACTACCAACGTTTGTAAACTAACCAAACAGACTGCTCCGCTTTCGATAGTCTATATTTAGTGTTATGAAAACATTCCACCCTTTGGGAGGTTAAAGAGTGACGAGTTATTGAAGCACTCTTTAGTTAAGCATCTATCTCGGAGGGCTTTACACACCTAAGGGGTTTACTGGCATTTATTTTTTGTAAGGCTAATCAAAATTGTACATTTGTAAAGATTTCTATATAGAAATTACAGAAGTATCATGTTATTTCGCCCTTATGACAGGTAACATTACCTGTGTTGATGTTATTATTTTTGTTTTGTAACTGTTTGATCTAATTGTTTATGTAATATTATTTTGTCAATAATTAGCGGTTGTAATAATGTCTTATTGTACTATACATACATACATACATAATATCAATATGCAATTATATAGTTGGTCCCACGTAATAGGTGGCGAGCCCATTGACGCTGACCGGGCACTGTTATCTTTGCCAGAGCCTCGTCTGTTGATCGGCAGGTGCACCACTTGCAGGTGAGGTTGGCTTGGGCTCCTTAGTCCTTGGTCTTGGTAGGATCCCTATACACCTTAACCAATATGAAATTAAATCTAAGAAGAAAAATCCGTTGTGAACACTGTCGGTGAAAGCTGTACAAAATGGAAACACAAATTACTTACGTTTGACTAGACGTAGGCGCTATTGATAATTAAAAATATTTTTACAAATTACTTACGTTTCCAAATATTGAAAGACCCTGTACACCGGCTTTCTGAATACCAGGAAACCATCACAGCGCTCCATTTCTCCTCACTGAATCCAACAGTTAACCCGCAAAAAAATCACACCATCACACCATCGTACACTTCACCATCAAACCCACTTTTATAACCTAAATGCTTTTTTTACACTTTTGTAATAACTTTTTTGTAATCACTTTTGTGTAATCACTTTTATTGAATTACCTTTTGTAATCACTTTTTAATTACACTACTTAACATTGTAATACAAACGTTCAACAAGCAAATTTTCGTACAAAAGTAAGGCGGTAGGTACATACACTTCCAAAATGTTTATAAAATTCTTGGTCCTTTAAGGTTCGTTATAATATAAGGCTTGCTTAAACTGTATCGATTATATATGGTATAAATATTTTGGTATAGAAGCACTTAATTAACACTACGGCTTAACGCCACTAGATGGCGATCACAGTTATTATTTAATTTTTATTTATTTATTTAGATTCGTAGAGATATCCATGGTGTTGAGACTCCTCCTGTGAACAAACGAGAATCGTGTCGACCACATAGTTTTGATACTAGTGGTTGCGGTGATGTTTCCACAAAAGGGTGAATCGATAAGGCGTGTACCAATATTCATTATAAGCTCCCAAAACACACTTGATATTAAAATAATCCTAAAATACTTACAATAAAGCTCCCAAAATACTTTCAAAAAGATTCCAAATAACTCAAAAAAAAATATATTCCATCTCTCGATAGCAAGAGACTCTAGGTTGCTCTTAGTAGATATTTAGGGGTTAAATGTAATTATATACAGTTAAAAACAATTTTTTTAGTCAAATATAGTAAATTAACCCAGTTGAATTTGACCAAATTCTAGCCTAGGTGACTATATTTTTATTTAATATAATCAGAGATGTATTTGTATTTGCAAACTTTGATATCAATATTCGTATATATCTAAAATCACTGATAGGAAGGAAGCGACGATAGCCCCGGGGCGAGACCCATAGCCTTCAAAATCAGAGGGTATCGGGATCAAACCCTGTCGGCGCTCCTATGGCTTTTCGAAGTTATGTGCGTAATTATCACTTACTCCGTGCCTCGGAAAGCACGTTAAGCCGTTGGCTGCGGCTGTCATGAACACCTCAGCCGTTATTAGGAAGTCAGTGTCTCATATCATCCTGACAGCTGATTTAACAATAGAATGATGTCCCCCTTTGGGTTGCGGAGTCCAGCCATACCTGGGTAAACCAGTGAGCAGACCCTGAGCCCTGGGCTTGAGTCTGGGGCAACCAGGATAATGCTAGGATATTATTATATTACATCACTTACAACTACGATTTATAACAAATAAAAATTGAATAACTCTAAACAACTGTCACTGTGACCATAAATGTATATTATTTAAAATGGATATAAACTGACAAATCTTGACAAATTTTGACAAAGAACCTTTGCTTTTATTTCTTTATTATTGTAACGCTCATGTCTCTTTCATTGTTGTTAAAAAAATATATCGAATTTCAATTTTGTGTGTGAATGTTTGACGAATCTAAATGATCATGGTGACCTTAAAGACAAAAAAAGTACTTTTTTTTTTTCGTCCATATAATAAAGCGGCAATAGGCTCGCCACCTATTACGTGGAACCAACAATATAAATGGCGCCTCTGCCTACCCCTTCGGGGAAACAGGCGTGATTTTATGTATGTATGTATAATAATAAAGTAAAATGAACTGCGACTTATATCCGTAAAATTTCTTTTATTTTGTTATTAATAAATATATTATACATAGAAGAACATACCATAAAGAATAAACTTTCAAAAATAATTTGCTATCGAAAACGGATATACAGCTCGTCATCCAAATGTCACACATCATTCGTATCCTTTTCCGGTTTAGATAAAAAAAAATACAATTGTTATCCCATATCGGGTCGTCCATAACAATACCTCAGTTTTTATTTATTTCAGTCGAGTCTCTGCTAATATGTGTTTTGTTTAAAATCTCAATCGGAGTTGTATTTGTTTTTTTATTTTTTTTTATACCACAAGACTATCAGCATACCATCAATAATCCATCTAGATCAAACTTTGTTTACGTTCATTAATCCGTACCGGGGAATCTGCCGACAGCCACCTCTCATTCATGACCTTCAGTCCGTGGCAGACCAATAGGTAAATGGAGAAAGCCACTTTGTTTCCATTTCCATGAGTTCGGCGGTACGACAGAATCAATTCGAAATCCATTTTGCCTTATAATCGATTGCCATCGAACTCGGCGGTAGGCCTCTTGGGGCCTTACTAGCGTTGCTGACCCATTAACAACCATTTCACGGCCTTTTTGAAGAGCCCCATGCGTCTTTTGGGAAAACCTCGCCTTGAGAGCTCATTCCACAATGCAGTGATACGCGGCAGAAAGTTTCTTTTGAAACGCATCGTCCGCGCACCCGTAATTTTTTAAGGTGTGAGGATTTACTCAAAAGGAGGCCGTTGGCATGAATTCAAACAGTTCCACAGAACACATTGGTATTTATTATTATAATAATCATAATCATAATTCTTTATTGTTTCATTTGGTGTACAATTAGGTCTTAAAAACAACATACCTTTATTGCTATTCTATTTCATGGATTATATCGTTATTCCTTTTTTTATTCACTGTCTTCATGTCGGTTTCTCTGCATCGTCTCCCACCGATTGACCGATGGTGATGAATTTGGTTCGTGTATAGCTGCAGCCTTGGAAAACACATAGGAACTGTTTATATTAACCCCGCGGGAATGGGAACCACGCGGGGCGCTGCTAGTTATTATTGAAAGTAGAACCAGCATAAGAGGTATTTATTAACCATGCAATCGACATGCGGTCTCGCAGGCCTTAGTCTTAAAGGCGTCTGACCAATAAAGTGGTGCGTTGCATTCTTATGTCCCAAATGCGCCTGCGACGCTCGCCGGAAGCCCGTGTCACGTGCGCACCTGCCGACGTTGCGAATACCAAAAACTTGGCGGTGTATTACCAACGGTCAAGCTGCCAGTTAAGGCGTCAAGTGCCTAACATACCAAACGATACACGTATATAATCTCACGCCAATGAATCCCAATTGGAATGGGTAGAAACCTTGTTACAACTAATCAAATGTATTTAGTTATAGCAAATTTAACTAGATAAAAGGTGTCAAAACTCGACGAGTATGTTTTAAGCATTTGACGTTCAAAGACTTAAGTGGTAATGTGTAGAATAACCTGTGAAGCAACTAGTTTCCAGAAACTATTACAGTCATATTTTAATCTCATGTTTGGCAGTTGTCACTAAATGCCTATGAACTTAAGTGCGTTTGTGGAATAACCTTGATAAATGAGATCCTCCCCCCCCCCCCTTGAGTCCTCAGTAAAGATGTGGAACTATACTGTGATCTCACATGGAATTCTTGAGTGAATTTTGCAAAGTGATCTTGGACTGTTTCGTTGGATTTACCAACACTTATATACTTTTACAAACACTCAACGTTTAATAATCTATCGGTATTATACATCAATGTTCAAAATATCACAAATTTTATAAAATTTGCAAAGATGACACTCCCCTTTCCGGCCAAAAAGTCAACTATATATTTTATGTTTCTTACTTAGTTTAACTAACGTGACGTGAAATTATTTTTAAAAAAAAAATAGCCATCAGGTGCCCATTTTTTACGACATTATTGGTAATTAGCACTTATTTAAAAAAAATGTTTCGTTCGTTTTCTTACAATAATAAAACCTATTATAAATAAGTAAAACCTAGAATTAAACACCAGGCATCTCCTAAACCGCACGAGAATCCCTCACTCACGTAGCATAAATCAATATGAAATCCGAACTTTTTCTATTTTAACCACATAGTTTGATAGCTGCTCAAATGTTTGTAAAGAAAAGTAAATATTGAATAGCGAGACTACCGGGAACGCACCGATAGTCGACGGAACAATGACCTGTCTGGTCTGGTCTGGACAGTTACCGACAGACGAGCAGTTACGGCTTCCACAACTGTATTGGAAAACTGTTGTACTCTCTTTATAATGTCAAACTCATTTTATTTAATGGAATACATTCATAATGGAATAAATTGAAAAAAACTTTATTTAATATCGGCTCCTGTGAAGCACTTATCGACTCCATAGAGCGAAAAGTCACAACGTCGACATTTGGAAGAGTTTATAACCAAAATTGACTTTTCTGAACAATTTCTATGAACGACATTTTAATTATTTAAGACTAGCGGCCGCTTTTTTCGCGTGACCTACGTTTAAATCTTTCTCTTGAATCACATTATCTATCAAAAAAAAACCGGCCAAGTGCGTGTCGGGCCACGCGCAATATAGGGTTCCGTAGTCACCCTTTGCCATAATGTCGCTATATGAACAGGTTCAGCTATTCCCCGATATATATCACTACTACGGTATGAATGAAATTTTAATATATTTAATACAAAAATTTATTTGATTGTCGTCCATTACTCGAAAACCAGTAAAGCCTACTTAGCCGTGATAGTTTTCCTTTTAACTTCATTATATATACTACTATTGTGAATTTTTTCAGCCACTCTGAATGTACCGTTTACCTGGTAGGGGGGGGCGGATACTTAACTCTATCAATTTTTTCCACTTTAAAGCTTAATATTTCGAAAACGGATCCCTAAATCGAAAAATGGTGTGAAGAAACTCTTATTACTTTTGAAAGACCTTTCTAACGATACCCAACATGATAAGATAGACTCGAGAAAAAAAAATCATTCCTACTTTACGTGTAGGGAAGGTGCGTTAAAAAACAATATTTTTAAAAATTTTATTCTACAGGTTTGTCGACGTGATTAATATGTATACCCACACCAATTTTCAGCTGTCTAATGTTAATAGTCTCTGCGCTAACCCGCGGACGGACGGACGGACGGACGGACGGACGGACATGGCGAAACTATAAGGGTTCCTTGTTTACTACGGAACCCTAAAAACGCATCAAAATCCGTTGCATAGTTTTAAAGATAAGCATACGTAGGAACAGTCAGCGGAAAGCAACTTTATTTTATACTATGTAGCGATATGAAACCATACAATTTAAATTTAAATTATCAAACACCGAAACTAACTTATGATATTTTTTTATTTTATAAAACTTTACGTCTTTTATTAAACCACGTGTAGACCTATCGTGTGACTTTTCGCTCTATGGCTACGTTATGAATGTCCAATTAACCGTGTATCTACACTAATATTATAAAGAGGAAAGATTTGTATTTTTGTATGTAACGAATAAACTCAAAAAGTACTGGACCGATTTTAATAATTCTTTTTTCATTAGAAAGCTACATTATCCCTGAGTGACATAGGCTATATTTTATTTTGAAAAAAAATAGGGTTCCGTAAGATATTTAGGTTTTTCGAACACAAACTGTAAAAAATAAACGAGAACAGTTACTCATTTTGCGTACGCTGCCTAAACTATAAAAGATAGAACGACAAAATGTATGAATTAATTGTAGATCTTATAAATATTTACTAAAAAGTCTGCGACACACTATACCTACCTACGTTGTGAGATGGTATTATTTGCTGATGATACTTCTTTAGTATTTAATATTGATCGACATAAAAAGGACTTTAGCGATGTAAACGATGCCCTTGCAGAGCTGCTTCGTTGGTTTACTGTTAACAACTTACAGCTAAATGCTAAAAAAACGAAATGTATTAAATTCACTGTTCCAAACGTAAGGAAACTCGAAACAAATATCATTATTGACGGTCAGAAACTAGATTTAGTAGATTCTACTGTTTTCTTGGGAATAACTATAGATGAAAAACTTCAGTGGGGTCTACATATTGATACTCTTGCTGGCAAACTTAGTTCCGCAGCTTATGCTATTCGCAAAATTCGCCAATTAACAGATGTTGATACGGCAAGAATGGTATACTTTAGTTACTTTCATAGCCTAATGTCTTATGGTATTCTTATGTGGGGACTAGCAGCAGATATAGAAACAATTTTTATTTTACAGAAACGGGCTGTAAGATCTATTTACGGACTAAGCTCACGGACAACTCTTAGAGAAAAGTTTAAAGAAATAGGTATCTTGACTGTTGCCTCTCAATACATTTATAATAGTATAATATTTATAAAACGAAACATAGAAACCTATAACAGGCGCTGTGATGATCACAGTTTTAATACTAGAAATAGAAATAAATTATTAAATCCATTTTTACGCCTGCATAAAATTCGAAAATCGTTTATGGGGCAGGGTATACAATATTATAACAAAATTCCAAAAGATATTTTAGATTTGCCTTTTGAAAAGTTTAAGCAAACCGTTAAGACATCACTTACCAAGAAAGGGTATTACACGGTTAATGATTACGTTAATGACAAAAACGCTTGGATGTAACATTTACAATGATAAAAGTTGTGTTCTGCGGCCCTCTTTACAATATAACGATTACTTACATACATTGTCTATGTAATTTTATAATTTTATAATTTTATTAGTTCTGTCTCCCTTTTTTTTTTTCAAATCTTGTGACTGCAGAACACAATTGTTTTAATATTATGTATTTTAATTGTGACTGGCGGGAGAAAAAACCAACCTTGACGATTTTCTTGCCCGTTCTTTTACGATCAAGCTCCCGCCCGCAGTGAATGGGCGCGTTAGTTTATAAGTATGACATTCATAAGAGCTCTATTGAGCCAAACTTGAATAAATGAATTTTTAATTTTTTACCTATGTCGAGTAAGGCACAACAACCATTTTTTTTTTTAAATTAATTTTTTTTGGACTTCATTTAAACGTATGTATTTAACTAATGCTATTAATCCTTATCAAAATAAATTATTTCATCACTAAGTACAGTTTATGTAAATAATATTTGGTCTTTGAATGATCAAAATTGGACGTTTGGTTTTGAAGTTATGGCGAAATTAAATAATTTTTAATTTCGCCTAACTGTTAAATAATGGCGCCCTATCACGGCTCCCGACTATCAGTTTATTTTGTTGCCTGAAAATAATTTAACGCGAAATGTTAGTTATAGAAAAGCTATACAATAATCGCTTTAGTTATCTATCCCAAAACAACGGGTTGCACTCCGGGACTGCCGTTAGGAGTGTAAACATAGTATTAATCACATTTAAATATTTTCATCATTAAAACTTTAACATCAACATAAAGACAATCTATGCAGCCTGCGGATAATAACTGCGTCGTCGATGTTAGTGTCGGTGTCGGTGAATTGACCTGGGAATCATTTTGCTGACCGTGTCTTTCCTGGGTAGGTATTTTGCAGCGGTAACCGACATCCACGCGGGTGGAGCCGCGGGGGACCGCTAGTTAATAATAGAGTAAGTATAAGACGATCGCATATTAAATAACCTACGTTAACACAATCAGGTAAATAGATACCGATAACATTTCTAAGTTGGTCGCATTATATTTTATTGTATGGATAAATCATACACGCATACATAATCTCAAGCCCCCTCTTATTAGGGGGAGGGTAGAATCCCTGTGCACCTGGTAAAGTGAAAAGTGTCCCAAAGTCCTCATTGACATTAGACGAGATTCCAATCCTATCGTCTAACCGTTATCTTCTATTCAGTCTCAGTTCTGTCTGGTTCAGGTAATCCTATTTGACTTAAGTCTCAATTGACAACCTAAAGCTACATTTTAGCAATAGTTATGAGTTTAGATAGATGGATAGAAAATTCTTTATTGTACACCAAATTAAAATAAAACAAGAAAACAATTGCAAAAACAAAGCGATACAATTGGCAGCCTTATCGCTTACAGCGATTTCTTCCAGGGATTAACACTTTTTTTTAAAATAACTGGCATAATATCAATAAAAGCCCTTTCACAATGGTTCCAAAATAACTGTAATGCTATTCATAATAGCATTTCAAGCTTTTTACAAAAATAACTAATGTAATATGAATAATAGTAGGCACAAAATGGTTTAAAAAATATATGTAATGCTATCATATCAGCACTTCAAAATAGTACCAAAATAACAGTAATAATATCAATAATAGCATTTCAAAATGGTTCAATTGGCGTAAGCAACGGGTATCAAACTACAGCTTTTAGACAAATTAGCTTTCAGCATGCAATCGTACGACCCTGTTATACAGCTATAAATAACCTCTAATCATAAAGTAGTACATTTTACGACCACTGTAGTGCTTTAGTGCTTAGGTAATCTACATTTAATGGGTTATTATGACAAAATTTCAAGTGAAATGCTTGTGTAAATCTCGTTTTATTATTTATTTACTTATTTAATACCTGTTCTGTGCATATTATAAATGCGGAAGCAATTCCATCGGTCTATTTCCTCTTCGCTTTTAAACGTCTATTAGGAAGACGAACTTACAAAATGTAAGGCATAGGTGTGCATAGAGATTTTGGGTAGGATTGCATACCCTGTGTTTAGTGCTCTTAGGCGTGTGTCACGAACAATGAAGCTTAGGGTATGCAGTTCTTTAATACTTGAATGGTGTGCACGCCCCTGATGTTATGGAAGGTGTAGTTTTTCATAACCTCTTAAAGGGTGATTAACTGGGCTTTAAGGCTCTTTCAGTAATCGTCCAGGAGGAAGTTTGTTACCGTCCCGGAGGCAGACAACAAATCTCTGAATTTAAAGATATTTCATGGTAACAAAGAGTTGCATTGTTGCCTGAAGAAGTTCGTAGTTAATGTCTTTAGTTTACTCAGACATTAGGAGAAAACAGACAGAAAGACAGACTTTAAAATTACTAGTTTAAGTACATTCATAATGTACGAATACGTGGTACAGTCAGTCTCATAAACATCGACACACGTCTTTATTGTTAAGAGAGTTAGGTCGTGTTTCAATATACAAATAAATAAATACTTTATGACAATTACACCAATTACTTATTTCTAAGATAAGTATCATTCATTACGAACTTGTGTTATGGATACGAAATAACGGATAAACATACATAAATACTTTTTTAATTTTAATATATACTTAATATACATAGGTCAACACCCAGACCAGAACGAATATTCATGTTCATGCACATAAAGATTTGCCCTGTGTGGGAATCGAACCCACGACCTCGGGAACGGAAGTGCAGGTATACTGACTCCCACGCTATATTCGTCATCAAAATATATGGCGCTTTGCGTGCTACCAACTATTTGACGGTGGTTGCACATTTTGTACACTGTATACTTTTAAGTAGGTACTACATTTTATAGCAAAATACCTCCCTTTTACTGCAATACAGAATAAGCTGAATAAACTCAACGATTCCCGTATTTTCATTAAACAGCACTGTAAACATCTTTACTCTCAACTCTCAAATTCAATCTAACAAACAGAATTTTAAGTAAATTGAGCTAAAATGGCCAATTAAAATTGTTCGTGCACGCCTTAGCTGCGTGCTTAGCTTAGCACGTCCGTTTAATTATTCGTTTGAAAGAAGACCCAATCACTGCCAAACATACCTACTTTCCTAATTGGGAGCCCGGACTGTCCAAAATATCTTTGCAAGTATTTTTTTTAAACTGTACATGTTCTGATCATCTTATTTCTTTATGGGCTTACTCATTTAGAGTTTTTGCCAGTATTAAGTTATTTAAAAATTCAAATTATTTGCGCTTTTGTCATTGAGTCATAGTCAAAGGAAAGCCAAAAATTTGACGAATCTAAATGATGCTGTTGATTTTAGAGACAATGAAGTACTTATATTTTATTTCAATTTATTTTATACCATAAAAAGTATGACTATGCGGCTCTTATCAACGTCAACTTGAAGACCAATGAAAAGCTTTATAGTAGAGTTAAATAAGACAATAAAATCGTAATTTTTTGTCCTCCAGCCAAAACATAATAAACCGTAATCTACCATGTAGCCTATTTCTATGCCACCTATTATATAGGTACTGCAAACCGAGTTGTCAAAGCTGCCTTTCAATCAAGAGTTAATTAGTAAGGAGCCAATTAACGTTGATTACATCACAGCCGCAGTACTAGGTGTTATTTAACCGTAACTCTCAATCATCGGAAGTACTTTTGATATATTTTACTACTCATTACGGTTTGAGTAGTACATAATAATGCATTTTCTTTAGCAAATTTTTAACTGGTCGAAGAAATCTAGTTAGTGGTAGTAAATAAAGTGGAGATGGGCAGGAGACGTTGCCAGAATGAACCACTGTCGTTGGGTGAGAAGACCGTTGGAATGGCTATCCCGCGCTAATACCCGCGGTAGAGGACGTCCACCTATAAGATGGACTGACGACATCTTGCAGCATGCATCAATTGGATGCGTGTGGCTACAGACCGTCAATATTGGAAAAGCAGAGAGGAGGCCCATGTCCGAAGACGGACTCTTAAAGGGCTGCGATAGATAGATTGTGTGGAAACTGTCAAACGAGTCTAAATAAAAATTTATTAATTTATAGTTTCTAAGGATAGGGAACGCATTATTAGGTTTAAAATTTTATATTGTTAGGTTTAAAAGTTTAATAAATTATTAGGTCTAAAAATTGGAACACAATAGTTAGTTCTTACTAAAACCAATTACACATAATTAGGCTTCTTGATTATGGTACCGGACATATCTCTTTTTATGTTGTTAAAAAAATATATCGAATTACCATTTTGTTTGTAAAAATTTGACGAATCAAAATAATACTATTTACTTTATTTATATCTAAAAATTACGAACTAAAAAACCACTAAGGCTAAAATCGAAAGTAGAGTTACATTACTTCGCATTATGAGTAATGGATTAAAAATAGCCACAGGTAACATACAATTTCTAGACTAATAGTAAGTTTAATAAACTTTATAGTCTGGTTCATGTTCAACAAACGCCTGAAGATAGCTTGGTAATGAACTTAGACATAGTGCATAGACAGAATGATTATGTGAGAATAATATTGTTTTTCTTGTAAGGAACAATAACTTATCAGCACGGACTGCACATTAAATAGGCTTTGTTAAGAAAGACTGTCAAAAAGAAAGTATTTTTATTATAATTTAACACATTTTATTTATAATTCATATAAATGAGGTGGTACCGGCTTAGAATAGTGTCACCCTCTTATCTCGCGGGGAGTCGTAAGAGGCGACGAACAGAAACCCTACCGGATGATGGGCAGCAGCATCATTCTACGTACGCCCGCAGCCCAGGAGACCAGGACTTGACCTGAAGATTCACTGAAGGACTACAACGCGCCGCTGATCGCCCTAGGGCTCGATCGCGGCGCCCCACCGGACAATACACCCCGGACATTCATCGGCTGAACAGCCACCCCAACGCCGCGCCCGCATTCACGGGCGCCGTTTGACACAGCGATCAGGGGGCCTAGGCCCGCCCGACACCGCGCCGTGACCCCCATCAGGGGGATCACGTTTGATCACCGACAAGATTCTCCGTACTGGCTGAATCTGCGATCACCAACCCACCTGCCCAGAGCCCAGAGCAAATAGAACTAACTATTGGGGAGGACAACGTCTTTTTATATAGCTGAATTGATGAGGTGGACTTTTGCATGAAGAACTTCGTAGTTAATATCTTCCATCTCGACCCAGGCATTTAAACGAAACATACAACAAGACAGACTCATTCCTGCTTTTATATTTACCAGTTTACGTAATCTTGATATTTATATTTCACTAAATATCATGAATGACTAAATTTTAATAACGCCTGCAGATGCTATGCCCTAACGTGGCGTCACATGTAGACCCACCTTGTATGACCATCGTATGTACTATGTAATGTGACAGGACATGGAGATAGCAAGTGGAACGCTAGAACGTGGTAGAATTTGTTGAAAATAATGTTGCTTTCTTCTTTTTTACATTGGATTTACAAGATTAGAGCATTGACCATTGCAAAGTATTGTGGTAAATCAAATTACTTGCATATGAATTCAACATTATGCAGCTCGTTTCTCCAGAAGTATGCGGCAGAAGACTTTTCGCATAGATGGTACTGTTTTAAGTAGGCGGCTGACATCTGCTTATTTGTTAATGTGGAAATTGATATGAATTGGTTCATGACTTCCATTCCGTACATGGATCCTACCATCCTCTTTGGAGCCCAAACCAACCTCACCTGCAAATGGTGCACCTGCTAATCAACGGACGAGGCTCTGGGAAACATAAACGTTCCCGGTAAGCGGCAATAGGCTCGCCACTTGTGGGACCAACAACACAATTAGTGTGGGCGCATAAAAAAAGTCAAAGTCAGGTTGCACTGTCCTCGTTTCACTATTACTAGCGCAGCAGGAATAAGTCTAGTTCAGTGAACCTGCCGCTAATGGTTGCGTACAAACGTACGTCTCCTGAATTACCAGCACATGACAGCATTGTTCATCGCGTGCCGTGTCAGAGCCCTAACTCATCATCAATGATCGGATAATGTAGAGTATATTTGTAAAATGGATCAATTTATTTTAATGAAATCAGAAAATATCGATCATTGCTAATTTCCTAGCGCAGCTAAAAGACAGTAAACTAACGATTTTACAGGAACACGCACGATCTTTAAGATTTTTCGTAGATGCTCAACAAATGTTATGTTAGAAACTAAAGCCTATTAATAAGATGGCAGAAGGACAGAAATTTATGAGTTTCTGGCCTAATCTTCTCTATTCCAGCTCCTAATAATTACTACGCGGTAAATTAACGCGTTAGATTTAAGTTTAAAAAAATATATTAGTAAAAAATCAAACATTATGTTAGTGAATTAGTTTCCAGGGGCTAGTGCAACATTGACCTCATTTAGTTAAAAAAAAACATAGTGTATGTATGTTTGAAGTTTTTATCAGTCTGAATTTTCTCTAAGACAAATTATTAAAATAAGGCAAAATTAATTTTGTACAAATATCTAGAATAATCACCTAACTAATAAAACAAGGTATTAGCAAAATATAATAACGGAAATATTTATACCAGGAATATCTTAAATTATTCCCGGCAAAAATCAATTTCCATTTTCCAATAGATTATTGAAACAAAGAGCTCATTAAGAAGAGGATCATTTCATAAAAACAGCGGAGCTCCTTGGGTTTTCGTCATTATTCCTGTGTCAAGACACGGTAGCGGCATCTATCGAGAAATTCCTAACGACTAACAATAGTGATGTACCCGATAAATAATCAAAAAAATTAATACTTTTTTATGTGTAGAGAAAAAGACCTTTACGAAAGATTAAAATAAGCGAAATACTTTGTTTCACAAAGGATTCGGCTATGGTGGAGCAAAGTAAAACTTCTGAGATTCGCGCATAACTTTGGAACGACTGCATCTAATTCCATCATATTTTTTTGTTGTGTTCGTTATTGTTGGGACGAGGTTAATATAAATAAGGAAATTAAAAGAAAACTTAGAAAATTTAAGAAAACTTAACAACACTATTTAATATTTTCATGTCACTTTTTTTTATTCACTTGTCACTTTTTTTTTTAAATTGTAATCATGGCGTTTGGCATAGCTGTCAGTCGTTTGATAGTTAACGCAACTGGCAAAATGAATTTAAATAAAGGGGAGAACGGTCTGTCGGGTCAACGAGTAACGTATAAACATAGAAAAACATTTTATTACATACCTACATATTTAACGACACACGTTGTATGAAAAATCTTTATCGATATCGAAAACTTCCTCAGTAGTAATTACAACCCTACATTTCACTCAATATAATACAAGTCCTTTGGGAACGTCTCCCCGCCTCGCCATAGACAATAATAGCCGCAATAACAATGATAGTCTCGGTCAATAATCAACTTCGACGCTGTAATGTCATTAGTGAATTTCTGTGCAACGACAGGGTAATATATATTTAATTGTTTCTCATCATACTCTGTCGAGATAATTATAGTCTGGATGAACATACAACCTGCACATAATTTGATAGGAAAGACAGTTAGAAAGGTATAAATAAAACTTCACAAAAAACATGTTTGATCTGGATATCAGATGGATGAAAAAAGGACTCAAGAGACGAAGGTCTCTTTAAGTATTTTTTTTTGTAATTTTAATAACAGTCACATAACATTTTCAAAAGTGTTAAAAATAAATAATTTGCACATAAATATTTTTAAGATAATTGCCAATCGCAAAAATTTTACACCTAACTGTTGAAAAGCAATAAAAATACTGCCATCCCTGTCTCACCGTGACCACTAATCACTGTTACCGAAACGTCGGGATAGAGTTGAAATCCCTAAAATTTGTTTTTTTATACACAAAAATAACGTTTTATTTTAAGCTAGGTTCCATTACAAGGAAATTCTGGTAAACGTGCCTAACAACAATCGCGCCACTTTACTAAAACGGTAGTATACTAGCATAAATTAACAGACTCTCCCCTATGTTAAGTGTTCTTTTAGAAACCTTAACACTAAAAAAGAAAATAATATACCATAGTATTTACTATATAACAATAATAGTTAGTACAATGCACTATGCTCAAATACACAGGTGACTAAAGACACTAAGCGGCATTCTGAATAATAGATAAGCATGCATAATTACTGAGTTAATTAGTAAGCGCCCCCTACATCGGGACCCTTTGAGGAGGCGTTTGTAATTCAACGCAGAGACGTGTAACGGGACGCCAAAATAACTAGGCGACGACGTGCTAATACTACTTAGAACTGTTTTTAACTGGGTGACGTATAAGTAATCATAAAGCCTTTAATTTTTTTTCTTTCAAATAATGGCTTCGAGCGTTAAGCACATTTAGCCAGTGTCGAGGGATATATTATAAATATATAAATCATAGTAAATGAGAACGAGATGATAAATCGGAAATGAGATGCCCTCCCCTAAACCCTTTGAGTCCTCAGTAAAGATGTGGGACTAAACTGAGATCGCACATGGACTTCTTGAGAGAATTTAAAAAGTGATTTTTCACTGTTTTGTTTCAGTTACCAACACTCATGTACGTTCACAAACACTGAACTGTTAATAATCCACCGTTATTACGCATTTATGTTTGAAAAATCAACAATTTTAGAAAGCAAAACTACAGGCATGACGCTTCGTTTTCCGGCCAAGAAGTCCTACACACTTGTTAATATATATGTTTTAGGTGGATAATCATCATTGGTCGGAGAAGGCAGGTCATTAATCGCAAACGTTGATGTTAATATAAAAATATTTAAGTGTAAGGGAGCCTAAGTGATCGTTCCGAGTCACTGCTCTGTAAAAAGAACTGGCAAGAAACTCACATGCTAAATAAATTATTAATTAATTAAATAGCTGTTTTAAATTATTAATTGTTTTGGTACTTTAACTATAATCTTCATTTGTCTATGAAGCTATACAATGCAATATAAAATAACATTATAAGAAATAAGATTCATGATTCATGTTCTAATTCATACATCATTCATTCAGCAGTTTAATCCCAAGCATTTTATCTAATTTTATTTGATCTGCCATATAGTCTTTGATAGAATAGTATCCCTTTGAAGACAGCTTCCGTTTTATTGTTAATTTCAATTTATTTAGGCTTAATTGCTGTATATTTCTTGGGGTTTTATTGTAGTATCGCACACATTGAATATCACATCATATGACGCAAAAGCTTCAGCATAATATATAAAAGTGAAGTAAAAGTGGCTTTATTTATAACAGGCGACGTAAACACTAAAAAACTCACTAAATCTGTAAGCTGGCGGAAGAACGCCGGATCGCCGGTTACATATTTAATTGTCTCTGGAAAATATCCAGAAAGTATACTTTCTTTTCTATAGAAAAGATTACGAACTTCTGGATGTTTCCATGCCCATATCTAAACTATGTGAAGCTACAAACTTTTCCTTATATTTATTTCAGTTAAAGTTGTTAAATAAATGGCTTATAAACAGTAATATCCGCTTAAACCGTGAAACATTGCGGTAAAACTGCGATGTGGCACGTTCCCGCTAAAAATACGGGCTTAATCCCATAAGTAGAGCGGGTTGTCCCGATACTGTTGGCAGATAGTGGGTGCCAAATACACGCCAAAAATTTGGAGTAAAATTCCTGTTATCTTTGACATACGACTTTATTTATGTTTCATACAAGTGTATGATTAAAATGTCTTACAAAGTCTGTGCTAACATAGATGTGAAAAAGTTTTACTAAAGAAACAAACAGACGGACTGAAATTAATTTTCCCATTCATATTTTTTTTTTTTTTTTACAATTACACCAATTATTTAGTCCAAGATAAGTGTCATTGAGAACTTGTGTTATGGATACTAAACAACGGATAAACATACGTAACGAATTTTTATTTATAAATACATACTTAATATACATAGTAAACACCCAGACCAGAACAAATATTCACATTCATGCTCACAAAGATTTGTCCTGTGTGGGAATTGAACCCACGACCTCATGAGCGGAGTGCAGGTATACTGACCTCCACGCCATATCGGTCGTCATTTGTCTATGACCTACGACTTTATTTATGTTTCATACAAATGTAAGTTTAAAATGTCTTACAAAATCTGTGCTAACATCGATGTAAAAAAGTTTTACCTAAGAAACAAACAGACGGGCAGGAATAAATTTTCCCATTCATAATATTAGGTGAGGATTACCACTCCGCCAATTCGAAGTGGAGAAGTAGGGCTTCTCTAATTCGCACTGTCCCCAGCGAGGTGGTCTTGCTTGTAACTTTTTCGTGTGTAGTCTTTAGTTTAATTTCTGTTACTCTATTTATTATAATTAAATACTTGTAAACCACAAATTTTTTTTTATATATTAATTACGCCGATACTACCAAGATCTTAGGATCCCAAGCCCACTTTATCTGCAAAAGGTGCACCTGCCAATCAACGACCGAGACTCTGGCAATCAAAAATTTTCCCGATAAGCGGCATTAGGCTCGCAACCTATTACGTGGGACCAAAATTGTAACTGGTGAAATGTGGGCGTTTAACATGCCTCTGCCAACCCCTTCGGGGGAAAAGACGTGATTGTATGTATGTATGTTCCGCTCTAACAAATAAAAATCACCTTCTGAACTGTTAATTAAAATTAAAATATTTTAAAAAATAATCGAAATATTATTACACTAAATCACGAAGCTTAGATTCACTTACATGCAACAAAACAATTTAAAAACAAAAAATTATTAAGTGTAAGTGAATCTAAGTGCCAGTTCCGAGCCACCGCTCTATAAGAAGAACTGGCAAGAAACTCACAGGCTCTTTTGAATATATCCATTGGTTTGGTACTTGAATTACAATATTCATTTGTCTGTGAAGCTATAGGCTGAGATTATAAAGATTACTATGTCCTTGCTATTATAGCCTTTATTAAAACAATATTTAGAACGGAATACAATAAACCGATCCTCTAAAACGACCTGAATGCACTTAAAAAAATAATGTTTTATGTATGAAAGGGTGCCAAGTGTTGCACGTGCCTATCAACGGACGAGGCTCTGGCAATATGAAATTTCCCGGTAAGCGGCAATAGGCTCGCCACCTATTACATCGGACCAACAACACAATGGGCGAAGTGTGGGCGTTTAATATGCATCTACCTACCCCTGGGAGAATACATGCGTGATTGAATGCATTTAGGTAATTTAATAATTTTGATGACACATTAAATAGAACCCAACAGACACTTGTTCTCGTATTATCTAATGCTACAAGTATAAATAACCACTTTAGCAAAACACAATTTCAGAAGAACAACAGAAGCACTGACATCACTAATTTATTACACGAGGGTCATTGTCGGTTTAAATTGGACTGCTCATAGGTTTACATTGTCCTTTTTTGCTGACGCTATTTTGAGCGGTAAATATAAAGCGCTCCGTGAAAATGTTGCAGCATTCGCCGGGACGCGACTATCGGAGTAGCGACAGCAGATCACATTCCTGAAACGCGTGACTAGAATACAGTATTGATTCGATGTCGACGTTCGGGAGATTTTAAATTGTTAACGGGATTCTGTCGCGCAACGTATTCATTACACAAATGTGTATATAAAGAGTGTAAAACTGCATCACTTGTAGCGTTTTGAGCAAATTTGAGCATTTCAGCGCAACCTGTAATGTTACAGTTTTGAGCAGGACATCAGTGAGAAAGGCAAACCAAGCATTAAAGCGCGCAATCTGTTATAAAATGTATAATATCTTGATACAACTTGTAACAACAATATGTTTGGCCGTGTCAGGCGAGTACTCGTCTAGTCATGGAGGCAGTATTGTAATGTTATTATCAAAATCCAATTTAAAATGTTACATTACAGGCCTATGCTCCTGGTTAAAGGGCATCTTTATTTTTACAGAGGCTACGTATAAGAATCAAAATTGAAAATATCGACAGCTATAATTTACGAGTAGGTGTATGCTCAAAACCCTCTTAATTTGTCGCTATATTTTACATTGTGTGTCCTTTCTAAATGTTTATTAAGTCAATTTCATAGTAGATTTCAAATTAACATTTGATAAAAAATTAAAAAAAGACGTGTGGCACTCGGAGACTGCCGCGGTTAAGCTTTTGCATAGCATTTTATTAAAAAAATAGGTCAGCTTAAGAGCAAAGTTTCCAATGAGACCATAGAATATAAACGCTATCCTTGAGACTAAACACACAATTAGTGAAGGGAGCGGAAATTGCGTCACAGTATTCTATTCAATGACGCCTACAATATAATCTAAATGTATCTAACTGACTACATAGAACACTGGATACATCCGGTCATTATTTACTAATGGTTGATAAAATACACACTGTTTATGTAAAGTTTAATTTGACAGCAACGGTAAGCCGTTGGTGATCCCAGTTATCACTATATAAAGTACCTAGTCGTATGACAAGTCAAAGACCGGCTTCTTGGCGGGAAATTGAAGCGTCAAGTCTGCAGATTTGTTTCATTTTCTAAAATCTGTGGTATTTTAAACATTAATGTGTAATAACGGTAGATTATTAACCGTTAAGTGTTTGTCAAAATACATAAGTAAATCAAACAAAACAGTGCAACAACCCTTTAATGTTCTCTCAAGAAGTCCATGTGAGATCTCAGTATAGTCCCACATCTTTACTGAGGGCTCACGGAGTTCAGGGGAGGGCATCTCATTTACCATATATCATCTTAATCACAACTCATTCTCATTTACTATGATTTATATATCTCTTACTTGACACTGGCTAAATGTAAACGCACGAAGCCATTATTAAAAAGAAAAAAAAGACAAAATCCCAATTTGAAAGCCTGACAAGTATCTCTGCCAAACTGACTTCGCGTGGTGGAATATGACTTGAATCTTACTCACCTTAGTTTGTAAGAGGAGACCCCAGAAGTAGGACGTTATAAAAAATATATATTTTCTTACAATTACACCAATTATTAAGTTCCAATAAGTATCATTAAGAACTTGTGTTATGGATATTAAATAACGGATATATACAATTTTTTTTTTGTTAATATATTCTTTATATACATAGGAAAACACATTATTAGGATGACGAGTCTTCTTTTTAAGCCTAAAGGTGACACTCAAGAAAGCAGTACATCGGATGGAAAGTGGTCACCGCTAGGACGCTTGCAACACAAGGAATATTACTAACGAGGTCCCGACTCTTTAAAAGCTAATCTAAACGTAATGACCAGATCCTGTCACTTAACGTATCTAATCGAATTAAACATTAAATTAGCTGACATGTTAAGTGAAATAAATTAGAAATTAAGAGTAATTGTTAGAAGACAATAAATGAAGACGACGACAGAAGACCGACTGCAATTGAAATAATTAATTTCAATTAACCAAAAGAAATTTCTTTCTATAAGACGTCAAAGAATAATCGTATTCATTCATGTCTGGTAATGGTACCTCCAAGGATTCTACCACTCCATTACTTGCACTAAGGCGACTAAGGATTTGGG
This sequence comes from Musotima nitidalis, assembly GCA_949126915.1. Taxonomy (NCBI): domain Eukaryota; kingdom Metazoa; phylum Arthropoda; class Insecta; order Lepidoptera; family Crambidae; genus Musotima; species Musotima nitidalis. The sequence goes on from OX421435.1 coordinate 6,635,016, forward strand.
ACCTCATCTCGTGTAAATGTGAGTGAGAGGCTAGCCACCTCTCACCAATTGACAAGATTTATATAGAGAAAAAAAAAATTAAATGGTCCGGACACATGGTCAAAAGAAGGGACAGGTGATGCAAAATGGTTACACAGTGGTATCCAAGGGAAGGTAAAAGGAAAAAAGGAAGACAACAAAAAAGATGGGACGATGATTAATTTGTTGATTCAGGCTTTACTTTGCGGAATTCCTTTGTAAAGAAAGTGATGGATTAAAAATAACTTTGTAACAATACCCGCACAACTATAATTTCCAGAAAAATTACTTACTCTCGATTCAGCATTGGTTTTGAAGACATCGTTGTTCTGTGGCTCCTATCTTACCTGAAGATGCCCTGTATAAGGGCGAAACACGTGTCGTGTTAAATAGTTTCTCGATTTTTCGGGAAATTATAGTAGCGCGGGAATTGTTACAAATATATTCTAATCCATCACTTGCTTATGGGACGATGACATTTAGCAGGTCGCAGGCATAATATTATGGAGTAGAGTGGCCAGAGATAGATCAGAATGTAGTAGATTGGAGAAGGCCTTTGGCAAACGGACCTACAAAAAATAAAGGAGCACCAGATTTTCGAACAAGTTTAAGTAAATAATATGATAAAACAGTGTAGAATAAAACGTAATTATTTTTTTATATTTTTTTTCCGAATAAAACGCTTTATATGTAGAGCTCTGTGCTACTCAGTGCCCTTTCTTACCCCTCTACAACTAGACATTTGACTCAAACTCATGACCTCAGGCGCGTACAGCAAGTATACTGGACCTACACCTAGCCATATCGGTTATACTATACAAGTATACGATATACCTTATATATCTTGCTATATGAGAGTATAGCATAACTAATAGAGTAGTTTTAGCGTCGATATTGAATAGATTTTTTAAAGATAAATGTATAATTATTTTTCAAAGAAACAATCAATAATTATATTTGTAAATGGTTAATCCAGAAGATTTTTGAGAAAGTGTAGGTTAAAGAACTTTAAACCGACGGGCGTGTGAGAAGGTTAATGAGTGTGTGAAGCCAAGACTGTGTGCCAAGATCGCAGCAAGTGAAATAATGTTATCACTGCCTACCCCTACAAGAAAGAGGCGTGACATTATGTATATATGTATAAGGGATAGTATACTAGCATGATAGCATTACTAATGTATTAGTTTTTATGCAGTAAGAAAACCGTCGATATAAATAAATAAATAAATAAATAATATTTGTTAATGGCAATGAATGAAGGCACCTTTCATCGACTAATTAATCAAAATAGCAACCGTCCCGCCACCAACAATTAGGGAAGCCATTCAAACAGTCTATTCAATTCCGATGAGAGAGAAGTTTTTCAACTTCTCTATTGAATCGAATGAACGCTGAACAATGGAAGGTAATTTGCTAAAATCACAGCTGAGATGTGGCTCAAAAGTCAAAAAAGTCAAAAATACTTTATTTCATAAACTATTACATAGTACTTGAAAACGTCAAAATTATAAAAAAATAACAAAAACAAATAAAATATAACTATACTAAAATCACGAAGCTTAGATTCACTTGCAACCAAATAATTTAAAAAAACAAAAAACATTTAAATGCAAGCGAATCTAAGTGCCAGTTCCGAGCCACCGCTCTGTAAGAAGAACTGGCAAGAAACTCACAGGCTATGCTCTTTTAAATTATCGATTGGTTAGTAACAATCTTCATTTGTCTGTGACGCTATACAATGCAACATAATATAACAATATTCATGCTTTAAGTCATTCATATTAGAATAGCCTGTATGAAACGGCGGTTTAATCCCAAGCATTTTTATCAGCCATATAGTCTTTAATAGAATAATATCCCTTTGAAGACAGCTTGCGTTTTATTGTTAATTTAAATTTATTTAGGCTTAATTGCTGTATATTGCTTGGGATTTTATTATAGAATCGCACACATTGACCTTTAAAAGATTTGTTAATTTTTTGGAGCCTAGTGGCAGGTACAACTAGTTTATGCTTATTTCTTGTGTTTAGGTTATGTATATCACTTTTCTTACTCAATTTATCAAAATTTTTGTGTACATATACTAGGTTTTCATAAACAAACTGACCCGCCACTGTCAAAATACCAATTTCTTTAAATTTATCCCTTAGTGAATGTCTACATGGTAGATTATAAATTGCTCGTATGGCCCTCTTCTGCAGTACAAAAATATTTTGAATATCTGCGGCACAACCCCACAGAAGAATACCATACGACATAACACTATGAAAATAGCAATGATAAACAAGCCTAGCTGTATAATTTATTGATTCAGGCGTTACTTTGCGGAAATCCATTGTAAGCAAGTGATGGATTAAAAATATCTTTGTAACAATTCCCGCGCTACTATAATTTCCCGAAAAATCGAGAAACTATTCAGCGTTGGTCGTGAAGACATCGTTGTTCTGAGGCTCCTATCTTACCTGAAGATGCCCTGTGTAAGGGCGAAACACGTGTCGTGTTGAATAGTTTCTCGATTTTTCGGGAAATTATAGTAGCGCGGGAATTGTTACAAAGATATTTTTAATCCATCACTTGCTTAAGCCTAGCTGTTTCAACGTCTGTTAATTGGCGAATTTTCTTTACCGCGTATGCAGCAGAGCTGAGTCTATTCGACAATTCACAAATATGTGGGCCCCACTGTAACTTAGAATCTAATATAACACCCAAAAATTTGGTGGTATCCACAAGGGTCAACTCATCTTCCTTTATTTTAATAGTGGTGTTTACTTGTCTGACGTTAGGCGTCACGAATTTAATGCATTTCGTTTTAGCCCCATTTAATAATAAATTGTTAACGTCAAACCAGTGCACCACCTTTGAGATCGCATTGTTTACATCGTCTGGGTTCTGATATCGCTTTATTTTAAATAATAATGATGTATCATCAGCAAACAATACTATCTCGTGATTTTCCTTTACCAAATGTGGCAAATCATTAATATAAATTAAAAACAAAAACGGGCCGAGAATCGAGCCCTGCGGTACCCCCATTTTTACTACAGAACCCTGAGATCGCTTTCCATTAACTTCAACCCTTTGAATCCTATTACTTAAGTAAGAAGTAAGAAGATCCAATGCGGAGCCTCTTATTCCATAATAATCTAATTTTTTTATCAATGTTTCATGAGGAACACAATCAAAAGCTTTGGACAGATCGCAAAAAATACCTAAAGCGTCCAAAGAATCTTCCCAAGCATCAAAAATATGTTTCAAAAGCTCAACACCTGCATCGGTTGTGGAGCGACCCTTAGTGAATCCAAATTGTTTTGAATGCATTAAGCCATTTTTATTAAAAAATCTTAAGGCTTCGCTGTTGAGTTGAAAATTGTTCACATTTATTACCAAAAATATATTATATGTACGTTATAATAAAATTTAATTCAAATTGCAGTTAACCCTTGAACAAGCAGAGCACATTGAAAACATTTATTGGTTTTCCACCTTAAGTTAACCGCATAAAGTGCAGTTTATGGTGGTCAAATATTGACCACTGCCTGGTAAAGGGTTAAGACTCTGAAATTATTTATTAAACTATAAAGGTCTTCATCTTATCAAATGAAAGTGACAGCACTAGTTATAAACTTGATGTAACTTTAGACCTCGTTTTGTAATAAGGCCCCTTACTGAAATTATTACTCTATTTCTTTGCAATATGTGGTACAAAGAAATCAGCTATGATAAGGTTGAAGTTGAGTTGAACATAATTCACTTTTGGTCATCATATCTTCGCATTATCCCGGTTGCCCCCGATTTAAGCCCAGGGCCCAGGGTCTGCTCACTGATCTAACCAGATTTGGCTGAACTTAAGTCATTACATGGAACGGCAGCCATTTGACCTCCACATCTCAAAGGAAGACATCATTCTATGGTTAAACCAGTTGTCAGAATATTAGAAGGAAACTGACTTCCTAATAACGACTGCCATAGATGTTTATGACAGCCGGCACATAACTTCGAATAGGTACCAGGGTTTGAACCCTAGACCCTCTGAATTAGAAGTCTATGGCTATCGTCGCTCCATAATTCACATTTTGGTAATCGTTATATTTTGAATGTTAATTGCACTTAAGGCATAATGTATTTGTATGTCCTAAGTATTGCTTTTTATGTGTATCACAAAGCTATAAAAAATTACTCTTGATACTTTTTAACCCGGATAAAAGAGGGGTGTAAGTTCAAATGCTCTATACATCATGTCTCATGTAGAATATATAAAACTTATCATAATTACACTTGCAGTTACGTGTATAAAAGGCACCTCCTAAGAAATCTACCACCCTATGTGGATAGGGTGTCGTAGAAAATGATTCAGGGAATGAGGTCTCGACTAGTGCCAATGAGGGCAAAGACCTCGTGTGTTGTGAACTTTTCAAAAACTATGTAAATACTTTTTCAATAGTTGTAACAATGTTTCATTATATTGTTTTTAGACGAGACCGCAGACAAAGGATAGATTGTTTTTAAATCGACGAATAAAAAAACCTTTTGAATAGTTAGTAAATAAACATAAATACATACAATCACGCCTGTTTCTTCGAAGGGATAGGCACAGAGATAATTTACGTCCACATTTCGCCAATAATATTTTTGGTCCCACGTAGGTGGCGATAGGCTCGCCACCTACGTGGGACCAAAAATATGCCGCTTACCGGGAACTTATATGTTTGACAGAGCCTAAGGTCTTGGTTGGAGCCACACACGCCCCTAAGTAATATAATAATAAAGAGTTGTTACAAACTTCTTTCAAGCTATTCTTTAAATTATTTCGCAACATTTAATATTAATTTAGACAAACGAGTTAAAGGAAATTTTAGAACACTCAATACTTGAACAATGTAATAAAACTCTAATTACAACTTTGTCTCGAGAACAAACGCGGCCATTTTCTTTTCCCGAAGGTTCTAGACTAGATGCATCTGCACCTTAGCAGCTTCTCTAAAATTCATTTCCTTTTCCGCCCGCTTTCGAGCTTCGTACGACGAGATGAAAGTTTTAAAAACACATTTGTTTCATTGATTTCCCGACAATCTTGAAAGTAGACAATCAGGAGAACTACTTGGAGAATTTATTACAACAATGGCTAGTTGCTACAATACATTTATCTATACTAGTAATGCATGTTAGATTTTAACTCGGTATGTATGTTACGTTGCCACGCTTAAGGGCTGATTTGTGTTAAGTTACGGGTATCTTTATCGGAATAAATATTATCTGTTAAGTTAAGATACATATAGATGCACATTTTATCACTATATAATAAACAACAGTCGACCTTGACTGATAAAATCTATCAGCACATTTGTTTATGCTTCATAAGAATGATTAGTGACCTTTAAATTAATTGGTTCTAAACAAAACGTTATTGGCGGCAACGATGACCGTCACAGTGTTGTCTATCAATCAGCTGGCGCTTGGAGTTCCGCCATTTTGAATATAATCCATGCATAGGTTTTTGTTTATTTATAGTTTATTACCAAGTAAAATGTTTTAATGTTTCACTCTTCTCATTTTTTAGTGAAATCGTACCGAAACCAAGCAGCTAGCTTTAATGTATCTTGGTTTGGAGGTAAGTAGAACTAAGTAAAACATAGACCACTCTTACAAATCATTGATTGGTTTGATTGGTTTGTTTTACCATACTAAAATAATTACAGTAAACGTTATTTATACACCAATGCAATATCAATTTTAAAACATTTCACACAAAAAACATTATTCTTCCAACAAAATGTTGCTCGCAAAGCCTTAAAACTATTTCTCCGTCAAGTTATTTTGCCCTACATTACCTCGAGCAAAATTAGTAATGTGTGGTGTTTTGGAAATTCGCTGACTGCGCTCGCTAGACTTGGCAATGGCTCCCCACAATTTTATAACGTGCAATTTCGTATGCATGAACTATCTTACGGTACGTTGAGAATTTCTGATGCCGCTAGTTTTTTGCCTTAGTGTGCTATCAGCGTCTGTCATCTATGTGCTGTATGTTTTATGCTACGGAAGCAGTTCTCAATGATACTTATACATAATATCACGCCTGTTTCCCCGAAGGGATAGGCAGAGGCTTATTATAAGCCCACATTACGCCAGTAATAGGTGGCGAGCCTATTGCCGTTTGCCGGGAACTGCCATGTTTGCCAGAGCCTCGTCCGTTGATCGGCAGTTGCACCACTTGCACGTGAGGTCGTTGTAAAAGAGGAGTCAGATTCAGCATCAATTAACGAGATTAAAAGTAAACTGCATAATACGCAATTTTAAAGGAATTCATTTAGAAGGCATTATCTTATGATGAGCAAGGCATCTTCAAAGCTCTTGATTCCAATTCAAAAACAAAAGCTAAAACTTTCGAACCTTCCTAAGCGCAGTTCATTAAAATCAATTGAGCTTCATTAGCATATTTCTTTTTTTTACCAGCTGCAAAGTAATGGAATACTTCTTGGTGGCGACCCATTATCTTAAATTACGTTGGTATTTGTAGTTTTTCAACAAAGGATGGTGATCGATCACTGTGCGAAGTGGAGGAAACAATGTAGAAAAGCAGGCGAGATAACACCTTGATGATGATGACATTAGTATTAATAGATGTTTAATTAAAAACATGGTAAAGGAGTCCTTTGAAAGTAGTCGAAACAAGTATCATTTTAGCAAGCCTCCAGCAGAGGCAAATTTTTACCTTTTAATTTTAATACTTTAGTCTTTTAATTTTTAACCCTTAAAACCCTTTGAATGTTGCCACCAATGTTTTAAAGTTATCTTTTTATAATCCTAGACGAAATAGAGAACGGCTTCCTAACCGGTAGACTGATGATTGGTTCAACCGCAACAATACGGTGAATGCAGGCGGCTAAAGATCGATCGAAGTAGACAATTAGGAAAGCTTCTGTAGTTGAGATTATAATCACGAATTCTAGAATGCCTGGTAATCTAAACAATATGATAGCAATATGTGTAGTACTAGCTAGACGATCTAGTTACTTTCGAAATATTCTGCTTGACTTTACTTGAAAATTTGGAAGCCAACAGAACAAAAAACGACGAGTTTATTCTTCGACAAAAACTCAACTTCTTCCGGATGCTAATCCGGATGGCACGGCCGTCATCCATTCCTCAATTCAATTAGCAACATTTATTGCAATTAAATGCAACAATGTCAAGCGATGTCACCAACGTATTACTAATGGAATGCAATTGAAGACGCATATAAAAGTAAACAAAAAGGAAATACCAAATTCTTTTCAATGCAATCGGGACAGGATGAACAGTGAATTAAAAAATAACTAAGATTTATTTAATTCTACTCAGACGGATAAGCAAACATTTTACAACTTTTTATATAAATATTTTTGATCAGCTGCAAAAATTTAAGTAAAGGCACTACGCACCTGTTCCCAGCAATATACACTGGGCCCGAGTGGTTGGAGAATGATCTGAACCCGAAGGTCAGATGATCTGTTTGTAAAAGACTCGAATCTAACAGTGGAACACTAATAGGCCAGGATGATAACAAAATGGAGAATGACAATTGTGGTTAGACAGACAAGTCTACCAACAGAACTATAACGAAACGTGACAACACATTAAATGCAAATTGTATTCACGAAGCCAGTGGCTATGAAGAGCATTGTTTTACTGCACAACTCGTGAACTGTACACAAAGCTTTTCTGGTGGACTTAACATACAAATTAGTCATAGTCTGTGTACGCACGGCATCGTATGAGGAGTAATATATATTCAATACAGACCCAATTATCAGGTCATGACCCGAACTAACTGCAGTTTTGTCATCAATACAGATGATGTCACTTTTAGTATTATCGTAAACAGTTGTTTGTTAAATTGATGATATTGACAACCAGATTCAGTTGATTCTCTTTCAACTCAATGTATACTTATATTGACGACCGATATGGCGTGGTGGCGAGTATACCCGCACTCCACTCCTGAGGTCGTGGGTTCGATTCCCACACAGGACAAATATTTGTGTGTATAAATATGAATATATGTTCTGGTCTGGGTGTTTTTCTATGTATATTAAGTATGTATTTACAAAAAAAAAAAAGTATTTATGTATGTTTATCCGTTATTTAGTATCCATAACACAAGTTCTTAATGATACTTATCTTGGAACTAAATAATTGGTGTAAGTGTCAGAAATATTTATTTATTTTTATTTATTTATTTATTTCTTATTGTTCATATCGTGTAATAAACAATTGGTTGTGGAACATATAGTATTATTGCCGATAATATCAATAATACTGCCTAATAAACAGTAGGTTGTGAAAATTTATGGTGCTATCGAAAATCATGTTATTATCGTATAATAAACAGTAGGTTGTGAAGTTAAAGGTATATTTACCGATCATATTACAATCTTCTATTAAACAATAGGTTGTGTAATTGATGGTATTGTGGATGATCATGTAAATAAATTATATGGCTGGAGGCAAAGAGCTGAAGATTATGTTCAGTGGCGTGATATTGGAGAGGCCATGACCGGCAGTGGACGAACCTAGGCTGATGATGATGTAAATAATGGGTGTGTAACGGTTGATATAATAACAAAAAATCTAACGTTCACTTGACATAATTTCACTTAATATAATTTTGTTCAATATAACGATCAGTTGTCATAATGAATTGTAGTTATGATTTCATTTCACCTAATTTCTTTTGATATAATGAACATTTCTTATAATGCACATTTGACATAATATTCATTTTGGACTTTAGGGCACCCCGACTCGGATAGGTTAGGTTAGAAGGGGATGGCGCGGTCGTAGACCCCGCCATTCCCTTCGTGGTTATTTTTTTATATAGCTACCGTCGACTAATTAAGTTAAAATGAAAATTATATAATATGAACTTTATACTAAATGTTATTATATCAAAGAAAGATTATATCATATAAAACATTAGATCATATGAAATTAGGTTATTTGTTATTATAGCATATGAAAATTAGAACATATGAACGTTATTTCAAGTGAAATTAGAGCATTTGTTATTATATCAAACATTACACACCCGTACATAATGTGATCTTGTCTTGTCAATGGGGGCCACTAAGCACAGATGTGACAGGATCAATTCTAGGGCGAAGTTGCTCTTTCAGTTTAACTTCAATATTAATAACCAATAATATAAATGTGAAATGTTAGCTAAACATACAAGTATGAATGGCGAGAAGTCAAATGTAATAATTTTAACATTCGCCAATGATATTACGATCACGATAAAACGAGTAAAGCATGTTAAATAAAAAGAAATGTACGACATTTTTTCTACTAAAAAAATCATCTTATATACTCGTACTATAAATGTTGCATTGTCATTGTAAAGTTTACTGATATGGTACGCATATGCAGTCATCTGGTTACATATAATACTTTTAATTCCATAATTTTAAATTAAACACATTTGCGGACATCTGTGGACAAAGCTGGTATCAAATAATTTTACTATGAAAATTCACAGTAGACGTAGAGACGTCAAGACATGAGTCACAAATTCAACACAAGGGGAATTGATGGCGATATCGATATAAAGTAAAGTTGATAAACAAAGGGTAGCAGTTAAAGCTCCATGTGTGCACAAGTACAATTAGGGGAAATGGCTGAGCCAACATGTAATTACTGAAACAAGATAGATGAATTTACAGTTAGAAGCTTGACACAGGAGTTTTGAAGTATACGTTGAAATTGTAGGCCTTCTTTGAAGGCAAGTAAGCAAGAGTGGTGCACAATTAATGCTTTCAAAGTTGGTTGAATCAACTTATTTGAAATAAGGTATAGAATTATTCTATATAAACATAATCAATATGTTTTGCACTTAATTAAAGACCATTCTATACAAGAAAGTAAAACAATATCTTGCTTTCACGGAAAAAATGAAAATATGTAAAAAACTTTAATAAGAACTAGCTATCATTAATTTCTAGTTTTTGCAAAACTCAAATCTTGCAACCTAAAATAAGCTCCCGCCAAAGAAAGAAATCACAACGCAATGTCAACAATTAAATTACGTTAAACCAGAAAACTATATGAGATTGGATTAGAGCCGTGCCGGCTAGATTTTATTTAAAAAATATAATTAGCAATTGTTAGGTTTATTATTACTACAATAAAACCTAATGTCTTTTGTGCAACATAGCCTAATTTAGCTCCAGCCAAAGAAAGAGAATCAAAACCACAATACAATGCCAAAACAATATTATTTACACTGGAATACTGTATGAGTTTGGATTAGTATGGACTTCATTTTATTCCATTACGTGAGCATGCTACAGCAAGTAAAGGAAAAAGTTCTTTATTTCATAACACTTGAAAACGTCAAAACAAAATATAAATTTAAAAAAAAACTAAATATTACTACACTGAAATCACGAAGCTTAGATTCACTTATATGCAAATAAATAAAAAATTTGTGTAAGTGAATCTTAGTGCCAGTTCCGAGCCACTGCTCTGTGAGAAGAATTGAGAAGAAACTCACAGGCTATGCTCTTTTAAATTATTTCTATCAAATATAACAATACAAAACACACACAGTGAATATTTGAAGATACTGAAAGGGTCCCCCGAAGCCGTAACCAATAAAATAGCACTAAGGGAACCTTCCATCACAGTCAAGTAAGTATGTATTGTGAAACTGAGCTGAGCCTGTACAATAGGGGATGGTCACGACAATGATCTGGTTGACTTTTTATTCTCATTTACACAAATACAAGTTGAAAATGTTAAGCCCAAGCTTGTTTATCCGATAAGTAATCATTAACAGCATAATACCCCTTTTGAACAAACTGCTTTTTAACTACAGTTTTAAAAGTTGCCAATGGTAGATCAATTATTTCCTGCGGAATTTTATTATAACAGTTACCCAAAAATGATTTTTTTCATATTCTGTTTTTACAGCGTAACCTAAATTGAGAATTTGAGTTTCATCCAATGAGAGTAAAAAATCACAGCACAATGGAAAAAATAAAATCACATAACATCGGCCAACTTTATGGGGTTAGGTTACTACAGGCAAAATTTTATTTGAATGAAGTTAACGCCACAGCTAAAATTAACCAAATAAGAAGCAGCAACCATAATATTAGTTTTTTTTAAAATAACCAAAAAAAATTCTAATATAATATATTAATCTATAAAATCACAATACAACCCCAAAAATAAAATTAAACTATTACATGGCTTGGGAATATCAGAGGCCATATTTTATTGTTATGACTTTAACGCCACAACTAGTTTGATATGAAATTAAAATTAACCAAATGAGAAACAGCAACCACAATATTGGTTTTATGCAACATAACCTAAAACGAGAATCCCACCATCCGAAGAAAGAGAGTAAAAAATCAAAATAAAATTACATAAAATCGACTAACTATATGGGCTTGGAAGTACGAAGGTCGAATGACGATCTCAACGACATTCAGCCACGCGCCGAATAATGGCATTCTGAGTTCGGTCTGTCATGCAAATGACCACAAATGGCCGAGCCCTGTCAAACCTGATATGGCAAAAAATATTAATCAAATCAAATCGTTAATTGCGTTACATGTGGTAAATAAATATTTGGTTCTAATCAGATCATAATTCAGGTTTTGGAAATGTAAATCTTATAGCATTAGGGTTTATAAGGTCGTCGGGTCGAACTGGTTTAGAATTCCCTAATTTCAGTACGTTTTTGCTGTCTTTCCAGTATTGGTTTTGCCATTTAGAACAACCCTTTACCATTTTACTCATAAACTGTGAGCACTGATAGGTTTTAATGATTACATTTATTTGAAAGTATTTTTTAAGTATAGGGTGTATAGGGATCCTACCAAGACCTAAGGAGCTCAAGCCAACCTCACCTGCAAGTGGTGCACCTGCCGATCAATGGCCGAGGCATTACAGTGCCTGGTAAGCGGCAATAGGCTTGCCGACTATTACGTGGGACCAACTATATAATTGGCGAAGTGTGGGCGTATAATATGCCTCTGGGTAGGCAGAACATATGTATTTGTATGTATTATAAGTTTCTTCTGTAATATGTGTAAGATTTATTGTAAATAACTGTAAATAAATAGTGATTAACTTATTATACGAGAAATTGAACAGGCGATTTGTAGTAGTCTATAGAAAAAGAAGATACACTCCTTAGGTTAGAGGTTAGAGTCTCACACAGTACAAAGGTTTGTGTTCTTGAATATTAATATTTTTCTGAATTGAGTGTTTCCTATGTGTTGTAAGTAAATGTTTATAAAAAAAAAAAGTATGTTAGAAGCCAACTGCAAAAGCGTCGTTCAGTTTAGCTCTGTGTGATATTTTCAAGGCTATTTATAAAATTTACATATAACATGAAAATATGACAGCTAATCATGAAATAACTGTAACTGTAAAATGTTCCACAACAATTTAGCACCGAACAAAACAATACAAGTAGACCGGCAAGTTTAGAAACCTTGGCATGAACTCACGAAGACAACACAAGACAGTGCGACGATATATTTACAATTTAACAACACGAGCCAAATGAATGGAGTCCTAAGCCCTTGTCATGTTAATAGGACACTTCACAATAGCACGGCTTTTAACGTGTGTCATGTTGCTACAGTATCTTATCAACACCCCTACGCATTTGTAATGTATTAATGTTAATTTGTCACATATTTGAAACTTGATTTAAAAACATGTAAAATCTTTAATTTACGTCCAGAAGGCAATACACATCTTAATCCATCTCGTATGTATCTACATTAATGTTCAATGTAACAGGAAGTGATTCCTTCTAGCAAATTACAGAGAAAACATCAATAAAAACATAATTGACTGCAATAAAAACAAAAGATCAAATTCGCATTATCTAACTCCGCTAAAAACCTGATTAGATTCCAGAATATGTTGTAAATTACATGTTATTGCAATGCTGCTGTGTTTATTATGCAAACATTAAAGCCCTGTTTGTGTGTGCAAGAAATCAATTACGGAGATAGCAGCTTGTGGCGGCTTTCTCCAGTGAGAAACTCATAAAAAACAATGAGTCGGGACGGGAGACTCCATAAGGGGAGGCCATATCTCTTGAGTTAGCACCTCGCTGTTTCACGGTTTGTTGTTTACTTGTGACAAATTAATAACTGTTTGGAAATTTGTGATGCTCAATTGTTCTATATTAAATTTCTCTTCTTTTTTTTCGGGCCACCACCAAAATAACCAGAGTTATGTTATTCTAAGGTTTAATTAGTACACGCGGACGAGATTCTTTTGTCTAGTATATATATTTATATATATACGTCGTTATATATAACATTGTATATAACGTCGTTATATATAACATTGTATGAAGGTAATCATTATCATTTCAGCCAATGGTCAATTCATAAATTAACATCCCATGCTACTACACAGCACGGGGGACTTTTCATAACCATAATCATAATTATTTATTGTTTCACGAATCAAGGTAAGCATGATTCAGTTCATGACTATTATATGAGGGCTTTGATATAGATTTTTCAATGTGCTGAAATTCGATATTCTGCCACCATTTCGCCTGAGTAAACTTGATAATTAAGTCAAGGATAATCTAGATCCAAATTCAGAAGTCGTCATTGAACATGCAAATTTTATAAAAAAAGCTTGCAAAATATACGTTAATAGTGTTAAAATTGTTTTAGAACATTAACGCACATTATTTCACACATAAACGCCTAAAGCTCTTTAAGCTTTATTTTATTTATAAACATCCATATACAACTATTAGATAATTAATTTCTAATTCGATAATAAGCAAATTTTTTTATCATTATATTTAAATATTACGTGGCTTCGATCCATGGCATTTGATTGAAGTTAAAGGAATATTGCCTTCATTTTATTGTTGATTTTGAATCACTATAAATAAGTCGGCTAAAATAGGCATGTTTTAGATATTTCATATATTTTATTGCAAATTGGTGGCGGAAAATAAACACTGCCACAACACAACAGGTAAATACAAAACATTCTACAACCTCAAAATAAGTTATGGTTGAAAACAGATTTCAATTTTAACTCCATAGAAATTAATCAGTGTTATAAATTATGTAATATTATTATACCATCCCTTTTCTCATCTTACGGGGCAAGAGTCGACCAAAAAAATCATACTATCGGATGATGGGCAGTAGTGTCATCCTGCGTACTTGCTGGAACTGCAACCACCAACCCGCCTGCCCAGTGTGATGATTATGGGCAAAAATTTACATTATATTTTCCTAATGGAATGTAATCTATTGGGGAGGCCAATGTTCAGCAGTTGACTTTATGGGGCTGATATGATGAATTGATGATTATGATTATACAACAAACCAGGGGCCGGTCGTCACTTTATCCACGTGATCTCAAGCACTTCAGTATTTTTTAGGTTGAAAAGTAGCCGAAGTCTGTCAGCTATCTATCAGTGAAATCCCGTCAGAATCACTGTTTAGGATCTCCTAACCAAATTCTTATTTTGTACATTCATATATACATAATGTCACGCCTCTTTCCCGTAGGGGTAGGCAGAGATCAAATCCTTCCTCTTACTACGATCTTGGCACACACTCTTAGCTTCATTCACACTCATTAAGCTCCTCATACACGCCCGTCGGTTTAGGGTACTTTTGACCTGCCCTTTCTCCAAAATTTTCTGAATTTGGTCATGGAAGGTCTTACGTGATCTTCCCCTACCAACACTTCCAATCATGTATAACTTTCGTTAGTCTACTTTCATTCATCCTCTCAACATGACCAAACCATCTAAGCATATCTTTCTCAATACTTGTCACTATATCTTCTTTCTTTATTTTGCCGTATTATAATCACATACATTTAATAAAGCTTTTTAGACTATACAGACTTCAATTTAATTTATTGGTATGTAAGTTTTTCACTTTACAAAATCAGCTCTGCCAGTAAAAATCTCATCAAAATCGGATCACGAAAGCTCTATTTATCACAAACAAACACAATTTTTTTATTTTTTATAGATGTATGCATTAAATTTACAATCTTACTGCAAAATTTCATTTAACCAATTGCTATTACGGTGTATAAGTAAATAGCAGAAATAACACCGCCTAGATTGCACTGCCCGTATTTGAGCGCTAAATTGCGGTGTGCATCTAAGTCCTACGAGCTACGATACGCCCCACGCCCACTGGTGGTATTGCTTCATGACAGCAATGGCATGAATGATTCATTAGAGCGAAATATTCACTCTTGTTCACTATCCATACTAATGTTACAAATAATGAAGTGACTATGACCGTAGGTTAGACTTGTAAGCTTAGAGCAGTTTCGTACTGCATCCGATTCGATTGTATATCTAAATTGCATGTCTAAGTGTTTTCTACCGGAACTACTATGGCGAGTGTTCTGAGGAGCTTTTCGATCTCATCCCGCCCTCTCCTTTCCTCTCCCGAACAACACGTGCTGGTCTTAGAAACCATCCTCATACTGTGCAGACTATCAGCACTCGAACCAAGAAATTTGGGAGGTCGTTTTTGAGCAAGACCACTAAGCTCTGGAATTCGTTTCCGGCTCATGTGTTTCCTATTTCCTATGATCCCGGGTATTTTAAGCGGGGCGTGAAACGGCATTTTAGCAGGCCGTCATGAGTGGATGCGCTTTGTACCGTGCTTATTTCACGGTATCAAGCGCTTTCATTTTTATTGGACTGCATCGGCTGCTTACCATCAGGCAGGATGTAGTCATTATGACGTGTCACATAAAAAAAAAAGATCGGGATTCCTTGACAAAGAAAATGATTAATTAATTACCGACTATAGCATTTATAATAAATAAACTTATCATAATTACATAAGGGACAACAATCACGTTTTTGCTATTTTCCATAGAGACGGGGAAATCGTGCGGAAAAAGTTATGCGTGTAAGTGTTATTTACACCAAAAAAGGTGGCTCTAGGGTGTGACAGTAATAGCAGCATTAGCAACGATTAAATACCGAGCCTTTATGTTAGAAGCCATATCAACACACGCAATAAAAAATACAATCACAAAACTTTACTGGCATTATTAAAAAAAATTCGCAAATTACTTTAATTCCACATAAGAATATGTAAGGCGTCAATGAAATGTCTAAATCCTGTGATAGAAGCTCTTGTTTTGGGTAAAAGTCTCTATTTTAATAGTATTAACACCATTCTTCTAACCTTCTCTAGCAGAAGGTTGGGAGGAGTTTCATCTACATCTACAAATGTAAGTCGTAAGTATATAGTCTGACTCATACGATACAAGCTTAATTTAGGAGAAAAGTCTCTATTTTGATACACATTATCATTCTCCTGCCCTGTTCCTATTTATTATTAATTCTTGCTTGTCTTTTCCTTTCTATCACCTTGGTTATTATCGACTCATCCACCTCTTTCTCCATCTTATCATACTTTAAACACTCAATCCATTTTTTTAGTCGTACTCTTTTATTAAAGCTTCAAATGTGTTTTAAAAATAAACGACTTACATAGTAAGTTTTGGGTAGGCTGCGAACTATCCCCGCTGCAGTTTATAGACTAGTGATTACGTATTTCTCTTACTTTCACTCCTGCGCACCGCGCTCCGTACTCGCAATTATTATTTTTACATTAAAGCTAATGAGTCATCTAAAGAGGATGAAACGGTCAATATCATTTTTGGATAAAACTCAAAGAAACAAAATAAAACGCTTAACTTAAAATGATGAGCAAAAAGTTTGCAACAACCAATTATACTGTGACCCATATCCGTATACACATATCATACTGTGACGTGTGTATGTTCGTATTCTGGCAAAAAAATGGTCTGACTCTAATTAACGACAGCGCCACATTGAATCAAAAGTTTTTTTTGTCATTACTTTTTTGCATCCGCTTAGTCATAGCGTTAGCTAATTTGCGTTAATAATACTGACAAGAAGATAAAAAATTAGGAGTTTTGGAGTCAATGCGGATAAAGAAACATCAAAACTCTGTTTTATTTTCTTAAACTGGTGTAAACTAGACTTAGACTGGTATAACTTTTGAGCATACGTCCTCGATAACGTACAGTAGAAAATTGGCACATTACCGTGAATTGCAAACAGTGTTGATTTCATAACTTTATAGAAGCCTCTAGTAAAGTCTACACTGCTTTACTGGGGTAGAACTTTCACTTGACCGTAACATAACTACACATACATACATACCTACATTCACGCCTGTTTCCCCGAAGGGGTAGGCAGAGGCATATTATACGCCCACACTTCGCCAATTATATAGTTGGTCCCACATAATAGGTGGCGAGCCTATTGCCGCTTACCGGGCACTGTCATGTTCGCCAGAGCCTCGTCCATTGATCGGCAGGTGCACCACTTGTAGGTAAGGTTGGCTTGGGCTCCTTAGGTCTTGGTAGGATCCCTATCTTTGTATCCACACCAACGTGACTAAATGACAAGAACGCTGCATAATGTGGAATACATATTCAAATTACTTGACACTGACATTTACTTTAATCAAGTAAGTCTATAACAAAGACCATCTTTCGTTTTGTTGAAATCAACCTTAAATAGATTAGAGGAAACAAAACAGGTGCCATGATTTAAAGGTCTGATACCAATCAGCTCGAAACAGACTTCCAGACAGACAGAGTGTTTACACGGAAAAGTCTAACTAGCTAAAGGGATGCACTCAAATCCTACGACAGTGGTTCTGTTTGTAGAGAGAGTTTACACGGAGAGAAAAGTCTAGAAACATTTGTCGGACAATTTCGGGAGTAACTAAATCGTCTCGTCTACTCAAGCTAGAGTTTAATCTAGCGCAAGTTTAACTGACTATTTAATAGTGGGCTAAAACATATAAATGTGAGCATATTTTTATGAATTTTGATATAGAGACAAATAAAACGTTATTTGTGTCTAATTTTGCAACATGTACGAGTAGCAATAACTGTTCATTGATTTGTACTTTCAACTTCTTCCTACATATCTTGAGTTACGAATACTATCTAATGTAAATTCAATCATTGATCGCAAGAGATTTCACTTGTTTAGATTATTTATTTAATTTGTTGATGTTCCAAGTGATTTTGCTTTTGGGGTATTTATTAACATGATAAATAACAATAACAGCAACAAAGAAATAAAAACATAGTTGTGAGCATCTTAAGTAACGCAACTAGGTAGTTCAATTTTAATTTCTACTTAAAGATCTACTTCATCTTCGATTACAATTTATGTAATTTTAAATTTAATTCTATCAATAATAGTAGTATGTAATAGTTAGTTACATGTTCCAAATGATTTTAATTTTGTACTACGAGTTACCAATATTTCCAAGGACAACTTTGACTCCTACTTATATACCTCTTATATCCTAAACTATTACGATAAATTTATTTTATTTTATAAGTAAGTCAGTGCCTTCTAATATTCTGACAACTGGTTGACCCATGGTGTTTCCCTTTGGGTTTTGGGGGTCAGATGACAGTCGCTCCGTGTAATAAATGAAGTGCAGCCAAATCTGGTTAGATCAGTGAGCAGACCATGGGCCTTGGGCTGAAGTCTGGGGCAACCAGGATAATGCTACGATATGATGCATTTTACGAATGCTTTTGCTGTTGCAGTTCGAGTACCTAACAAATAATTTCCATGGAAAATTTTGAGTTGTGGATACTTATTTACCTAAATATCTTGAATTGTTAAAAGTAACGCGAGTACAGTACATGAAATATAATTAAGTACATTACAATTCATACGTATACAATATGTAAGTGGTTACATTACTCGATGTTACGAATGAGTTTGCTGTTTCTGTACGAGGTACGAACAACAAATACATTTTCATAGTTTATTTACTTACCCATCTTCTATTACGAGTATTGTCGCAGATTAAATTTAATTCAATAATTCATAATATATTATACATTTGATGCGAGTTCCGAATGGTGTTGCCGTTGGGACATTGTGTGATAGCAGCTACGTCCCGCTGGGTTTATGAAATGTCAATGACGACACTTGCATCAGGAGTCAACGGCCCTCAGCGGGGGGTTCCTGCCCAACATATCTAACCTAACACAGTATGGCCCATCGGTAAACAAAACAATGTATTTCATAATTACTATACCAATATGATAAAGTCGTTTTTTTTTTAATTTTTGGATGTTTGTAATGAATAAACTAGAAAACTACCGGACTGACTTCAAAAATTCTTACTACTAGAATAGTACATTGCCCCAGAGTAGCATCTAATATATTTAGTACCTATAACTAATTTAGATTCGTGTTTTATATTTATACGCCCACATTTCGCCAATTATATTGTTGGTCCCACGTAATAGGTGGCGAGCCTATTGCAGCTTGCCGGGAACTTTTATGTTCGCCAGAGCCTCGTCCGTTAAACGGCAGGTGCACCACTTGCAGGTGAAGTTGGCTTGGGCTCCTAAGATGTCGGTGGGATCCTTCAGCACCTTGTTAACAAAGCACATAATTTATTTGCTATGATTCTGATGTCAATTGTTTGATGTCCCACGTCATTTTACCAATTAACGGCATGCAAAATACTTATAATAAATAAATAATATTTATAATGTTGAATGACAACTTTTTATTTAATAATCAAGAGTCCTTATTCCTTTCTATTTTCTAATGTTCCTATAAGTATTAAATAACAATCACAATAATTTACAAAATTTATAATTTTGCAGTTTTGTCGTGATAAATAGAATGTTTTTACGGACAAGCGAGATTTTTTGAATATGACATAATCTGACGATCATTCGCTCTAAATCGCCAGAGGCCACAGCTGAACTATATTTAATTGTATATAATTTACATAATGTAACACGCAAACCACGGGCCCGTAAGGTCGCAACCTGGATGACGCTCAGATGACGATGAATATATATTATAAAACACTTTTATATCCTTGTTATTTCCTCAACAACACGATAAACTATTGCAATATACTGAAACACATCTCGTATCCTCATAGCCGTATTATTGCGTTGCCTGGCACCTATTGCAGACGATAGGGGCAAGTTAACTGACAGTCGGATCAAAATGTCAGACTGTAACAAAGATGAATGGCATTGCTAATACCTGAACAGTTCCAGGCAGTTTAATGATTTATGTTGATGACACCGTTTGTTGCTTTATGATAAAGATTATGCGATTATTGACGACTTTATAAAATTACCACAACAGGACCCCGTTTTACGAACGAATCAAGTAAAGATAAGTATTTACATTAGTCAGAAAAATAAGGATCATATTTAACGTGTCTTCAAAATTAATAAATTGCCAACCTAACCTAACCTTTTTGTACATCAAAATTACTGATTGAGCACCTAATCACCTATTAGATGCTCACTCAGTATTTTTGATGATCAAAAAAGCTTTTTTTAGAGGTTTAGTTTATTATATTCCGAAAAATAATATTTTCGTAGTAGCACCAATATTTAATACTATCAGAATTCTTGGGTGCTTCTTATAAAACTTTGTCTTCATTTTATCAAATAAAAGTGACAGCACTAATTTTAAACCTGTTTTAACTTTAGATCTTGTTTTGTAATAAGCCCATTGGAGCATGTACAACGTCCAATGACTTTGTACATTTTATTTTCAGTAAATAGATTCCCAAATGACTACAAACTCAGTCTAGATTAAATCTATAAGAAATTAAAAAAAAATCTATGGACTTTAAGGTTACTGTATTAACATAATAATACCTTGATATTATTTATATTATCTTTATTTGACGACCGATATGGCGTGGAGGTCAGTATACCTGCACTTCACTCCAGAGGTCGTGGGTTCGATTCCCACACAGGACAAATCTTTGTGTGCATGCTATGTATATTAAGTATGTATTTACAAAAAAAAAGTATTTAAGTATGTTTATCCGTTCTTTAGTATCCATAACACAAGTTCTTAGTGATACTTATCTTGGAACTGAAGAATTGGTGTGATTGTAAGAGAATATTATTGTTATTATATTATCTACACTAAAATGTACAAAAGGATTCAATATTAAATCTATGATTTCAGTCTTAACAAAGAACAAACCTCAAACTCTTTTCTAAAACTAATATACAACAGATTCTAAATTCAAAATCGATGGCATGACAAAAAATGGCGGCATCACAATAGCCACTCTAGTCTAGATACATAAAAAATGCGCTCTATTGAAATGGAGTTCAAATCACGCGTTACACTACAGTTAGATGAATCGCAATTTGTTGCTATATTTAGAGTACCCGACCTAGTTTTTCGCTTTGATTATGATGTTTGAAGAAGTAAATTTAAGTAAATGTAAACAAGACTACGTAATGAATACTATTTGAAAATAATACACGTTTGTACAGTAATTTTGTGACAACTGAATGTTTAAAAGGGATGTTTTGAATGTACTGTGTTTTTTTAGTTTTAAAAAATTTAAAACTAAAAAAACACAGTACAAATAACACTTAATTCGGCTAATTGTAATATACTGAAGTTCTTACATACACCTCATAAATAATTATTTTTAAATTTAACCGTCATAGACTGCTTCAATAAAGTTTTCCTCAATATCCTGTTATAAATACGTTGTGTTTACTTCGACAAGAAATCAATGACATGGACAATACAGAAAATTTAGTTCTTAAATAACTATAACCTATGAAATTTATAACAATAAATATTAAGAAGGCCTATGAGAGAAGCCATGTTTTACCAAATTTAATCGTCAAATTAGGTACATAGGTACTTGAGAGTGTGTTGTAAGGATCCCTTAGTGCTACTTTATTGGTTAAGGTGTCTACTAGAACTAGCCTATAACTTATTGTCTGTGCGTAAGACAGAACCTTAATAAGTTTCTTGCCAACTTCTCTTAACAAGCTCCAACTGTAGTCAAGTGGTGGCAAATATAAGTGACGTTGACAAGTGCTGCGGAATGAAGCCAAAATTAAATAAATGATTTGAGTTTAAGAAAGAAAGCCATAATTTGGCGAACAGAACTCAAATCAAATATCACATACACGAAGAAGCCTCAGGATATTTTCTTTAGAAATGTAATTCAAGTGATCAAACCTCGTTTAAGTAACCAACCAGCCAACCGAGTAATGGAATTGGATCTTCCAGATTCGCAAATAGGGAATGAAAACGAATCAATCAATAGGATGACGAATAAGTGCTCCCATTCATCATAAATAAAAGGAAGTTTTTGTACATTGGTACAGTTGACTTCAGAATTGTTGAGAAAAGTATTTTTAAGCCCGACACTATTCGATTTATTCTTATAATAAGGACTCATTTGATTAGAGTATTTGTCAGTGTCAAGTAATTTGATAATTCAAATTATTCGCAACAATGTGGAGCGATTCCGTCATTTAGTCACAGTTAAAGTCAAGTCAACTGGGATACCCCCACTTGCCAGAATTTCATTTGCCCGAATTTTAATTGCCATACTATTCAACAGATATATTATTGTTTCTCATAATATTTATATGTCATACTCATTGTTTACTATAATAGTCACGTGCTAGAAACTTTGTTTCCCATAAAGTTAATTTCCATAATATCACTTGTTATAATCATTGTTTTCCATAAAATCACTTTCCATAATATCACTTGTTTGTAAGCTGGAATTATCACATGCCATGTCACATGGATTGATTATAGTGATAAGTAGGTACTTAATAGAAATAAAAACAATATCAATATTATCTTATAATGTTATAAAATAGGTTAAAATTATTATAAAATTAGGTTAGGTTAGGTTTGAAACATGAAAGACAACGCACGAGCCGAGCGAGCGAAGCGAGCGTGCCGCGGCAGCGGCCGGCGAAATGCCAGAAAGCCAATCGTTTATTTATTAGAACAAAGGCGTTAAGTTAAATTTGTATTTAGCGTGGCGTTGGAAAATTCGGTTAAATAATATTAGTGCAATTAAAATTATGGATAACAATATTTATGGCATTCGAATCATTATGGAATCTGAAGTTCGGGCAAACAAGAGTATGTCACATGTCTTTTATGGTAAACGAAACATTGGGGCAAATGAAATTCGGGCAAATGAAATTCGGGCATATGATTATTATGGCATATACTTGTCGGGCAAACAATAGACAACCAAGTCAACTAAAGTCGAAGTCATAAATAGTGGAGACTTTACAAGAGGTTCTATGGAGTTTAAGAATAACAATTTACTAAAATATGCAACTTTTTTACAATTATGTACGTTGGCGAAGAAAATGTGTCTAAAAGCTCAAAGATTTTTAATAGAAAATACGACGTAAATGGATTAATCAATAGGATGACGAATCAGTGCTCTTATTCATCATAAATAAAAGGAAGTCTACCATTGGTACAGTTGACTTCGGAATTGATTAGAAAATATAACTTGAAGCCAGGCACTATTAGGTAATTTTTAGCAACAGAGATCATTTTGCTAGGTAGTAAAACGAATATGAATCAATCAATTATCACCACCATCACATCCTAGCATTATCCCGGTTGCCCTAGACTTAAGCTTAGGACCCAGTGTCTGCTAACTGATCAACCATATTTGACTAAATTTCAGTTATTACATGGAGCGACTGCCGTCTGACCTCCGCAACCCAGAGGGAAACATCATTCTATGATTAAACCAGCTGTCAGTCTGTTAGAAGGCACTGACTTCCTAATAACGACTGCCATAGATGTTCTTATGACAACCGGGACCAACGGCTTAACGTGCTTTCCGAGACACGGAGCAAGCTATAATTACGCACATAACTTCGAAAAGTCATAGGTGCGCCACCAGGGTTAGAACCTGAGACCTTCTGAATTTAAAAGCAAGGGGTCTCGCCACCGAACGAAACGAACGAACCAATCAATTATCAAATAATCAGAAATAAACCTACACTTAATAAGTAAGATATCCACCATAATATACCAGAAGTCGATTATAAGCAATGACCCAGAGTCAATCACTATAACAAATAAGCTCTCCCGTTCACCCTAGATAAAAATAAGTCTACATCCTGAAAAACAGAAGTCTACCAGTCATTATCACAGCCTACTAGCGTCCCACTAATAAGGGCGGGGCTTTTTTTACCCATCCAGAAACAGGATTCAGGTACATTAATAATCAGGTAATACTCTATCACGCGGACCCAATGTAAATTGGCAGGAGCAAGGCTATCAGTATTATGATATTAAAAAAAAGTTTAACAAGGTGGTAAAGAATTCCAATTAATCGACATAAGTTTTATCAACACAGGAAGCTATTGAGGAGGCCCACTTGA
The DNA here is from genome assembly GCA_949126915.1 of Musotima nitidalis. Lineage (NCBI taxonomy): Eukaryota > Metazoa > Arthropoda > Insecta > Lepidoptera > Crambidae > Musotima > Musotima nitidalis. Next base: position 6,659,313 of record OX421435.1, read on the forward strand.
CTTCAAATGGCCGAAATTATGAATTTCTCTCTCTCATTCAAATTACTCATTGATGACATATTTACATCCTGGATATAAATATTATGATGGTTGGCACATCTAAAACAAGACACTCTGTTGGTAAAATAAACGTAGAGTTGAGAATTATTACAGTTCAACTAAATTCTCTTTCACGAAAAATACCGAAGGAAAACAAGTTTACACCGCAATGACGCGATATGATTGAAATCAATCATTGTTGACATATGTATTACATTGATACAAGTATCTATTATAAAGATTGTCTCATCAAAAAGAAACTTATAATGTATGTAACTAAAAACACATACTAAGTTAAAATATCATTCCTCATAAAACTGTATCAATTTGTTTAACAAAATCCTTTCTCACCAAAAAATATCGATGGAAGAAAAGCATACACAGCAATTACCCTCTCTGTTCAACAATTAGGAAAATTTCCCTTTGAAGAGGCACCAGCACGGCTCCCATAATCGATGAGAGCTGGAAGTTCGATTAATATTCGAGTTTACATTATGCGAACAATCGATTCGGTAGCCACTTCAGAGTGTTGAAGACAGCGATCTCTCGCCAAGACTTAATTATCGAATGCCTCAGCGAATTCTGAGGCAATCTGATATGCCTTGCTTGTAGAACTTTGTGCTATTAAGGAACAGCTTATAGATTAATATATAAGTCGTTTATAAGCTATTAACGAATGGTACCATCTGAAGTTCTGATACAGTGATTAATGAAAATAAAAACTTTCATAGTACGGTAGAACTGAAAGTAAAGTTATGATATAGCTTATAAGTATGACATTCATAAGAGCTCTATTGAGCCAAACTTAAATAAATAACTATTGGTTTTGATTTTTGATTGATTTAGATCAACAAAAAAATATTATGAAGTGAAAAGAAAAGCAAAAGACAAATCAGAAAAACTGTTATTGACTTTCACAGCCCCTTCATCAGATACTTATATGATCACCTGAAGGACCGATAATATGGTGATGCAGACGGCACATGACCGATCGATGTGGATAACAATTGCAATGGACTTTGAGTTCCTGATGATGATATTTAAATTTATTAAATCCTCTTAAACGTATAGCACTATGGTCAATATGGTCAACATACGAGATCATTCACCTGACATAGGAGTATTTTTTTTAATGGTGGTTTTAAAGTTATCGGAACGATAATGGTAATAGTAATGTTTATTCACCTCGCATACAGTATCATAGACTTCGTATGCCGTAAGGCAAGTAGGTACAGCAATACAAAGATACATTAGCAATACAAAGATTTTGACACTAAGTATTAATTAATATAGTGTGTACCCATTTTTCATAAGTAAGATCTTATAATCAAAAATATGTCCATGGCATTACCTTTCAAATGAATAACCCGAAAGACTTGATTAAGTGTCTATTTGCTTTTAAACACCATCGGAAATATTTCGAAAATTTTATAGAAAATATGATTAGTAGATACTAAATATATACATACTTACATATTTTCTAACAACATAAATAAATAAATATTCACTTACAATCACACCAATTATATAGTTCCAAGATAGGTATAATTAAGAACTTGTGTTATGGATACTAAAGAACGGACCAACAAACTTAAATACCTTACATGACATATAGAAATGAACAAAAAGTTTGTGAGTTCGTTTGAGGTTTAAATTGGAGATGAGTCATCAAAACACAAAAGTACATATTAATAAATTATCAATTCAGTTATTATGATTTCACAGAAATGCTTTTTTTGCAAAATACTGAATTCAGATTCATTAATTTGGTGATTTCATTTCTCGAAACGCATAAGTTTCAAAATCACACACAATATAAAAGTATCATTTTTAAACTTGTACACGCTCGCAAAACATGATTACGTCGTTTAATTTTTTATGCAATAACCAAATAGAAAGTTGCACACCGACGCTCTCATTGAAATTACATTCTTTGCAATCATATAAACAAGTCTTAAAAGTCAGAAATAATAATTGACTCAACGATACCCCTAATTTATTAGATTTCACCCTCTTGTGGAAACATAACACCGCTGTAGCCAAAGGAGCTTTTGTAAATAAAAGCCGATAAACACGCACTATTTTTGTTGCCTTTCACATTTCACTTGATTTCGGAAACAATTTCAGTGGTAGAATAGAAAACAGCGACTTCAAAAACACATCATAGTTACTTGATCATATTGTTTTGGTATGAGTAAAAAATTTCGAACACCACATAATCGGTAGCACCGAAAGCTGTCACACGGAACATCGCAACGCGTCGTCGGTTTATCGAACGAGATATTTTCGCGAACGTTCAGAATGGAAGCGATAGGGGTACAGGCGCGTGATACTAAGCCGGCGAGCGGCGTGGCACTGCGGTGCCGGCCGGCCGCGTGGATCAAACTGCCCGAAAACATAACGACCTAACTCGTGGGGGATACACTCCAAAACTAACCCTAAAACATCCTACACAGACCCCAATGCCCAACAACTTCCACAATGAAAGCCAATCGATGTTCCTGAAACAGGACAACAGATCTTTCCGCCTCCGCTCCCGTCATATGACCAACTAAACCGGAGCGAATTTTCACAATTTCACTAACAACCTACACGTGAATCGATTACGAAACAAAATACAATTTTAATAAGCCGGTTAAGTGGACAAGAGCTTTTCGAAATTCATTTCAACGATTGCAACAACAACGGTGATTCCACGGGGACCGAAATTGGCTTTAAATGTTAAGAATGTTGAGTGTAATTTGCAAATTTTATTAAATAAGTGATATCATGCATGATCCTCATCCTTAACAGGTACGCACAGGACTTGTTAGGTAGGATATTTGCTTTAGTACTAAAAACGATTCCAACGAATACGGAATAAAATTAAATATTACTTGAACAATTTACCAGTATCTTAATTAGAATTGTAAATAACAGAAGTAAATATAAACAAACAGCAACATATCTCATTCTGCAGAAATAAAACGCAGCCTTCGATGAGATAGTCGAGGGGAGGACTTTTTAAAACTAGTTCCTTGAAACATCTGCTTGAGTTCAGCAGGACCAAAGTCAAAGCGCGAACTGCCATTAACATAATGTGAGCTTATAAACCAGTTTCGGATTAGCTCACTGCAGTGATTTAAGATACTTTACTGGCATATCGTGTTGTTTAATATTTTGATTGATTTCATTCAATATGAAATGATCTGGATTGGAGGCTCATTGCAGGAAATGATACGGCGTACAAAACCAAGATGGAAGAACAAGCTGATAAAAGTCACAGGATCACCCTGGATGCAGTTCTCCTGCTATTGGTCACATTGGCAGTTTATGGGAGAGACATATGTTTAGCAGTGGACATGTTAAAGGCTGAAGATGATGATAAAACTACATGACATGAGCTTTTTGAACTACATTTTGATAGAGAATCATTAATCTAGTAGCATTAAGTTCGTCTTTTGTATAAATTTAATCTATGCGATAAAGGTGGATAATCATCGTTCATTAGTCTGTTAAGTGGCGGACGCGTGCCGAGAGACAAGAAACAATAGGATTTTAATTGTCTCAGGATATAGGTGCCTTCATAGATTAAAATAATAATTTCGATATTCCCCAATTCTGCAATTAGATTTCGTTCTTACTGTAATGTAAAGTCAAGTTACATTTAGAAAGAAATAAATAACTTTATTCAGCACTTCAAGACTTAAGTACTGAAATGAATCAAACAATTTTGGGTACGACGCTTATTATCCGTGGGTACATGATACTATAGATATATAAAGAAATTATACATACATTTACACAACAATGCAAATAGATGATAGGTAGGTTTTGATAATATATAATAAATTTTAATTATATTTCACAAAAATTATTACACGTATAATAATAATACGCTTTTAAAAAAATGGCAAGGACAAACGAAATAAACTACATAATTATAACGAAACCAAAAAACATGCAATCAAATTGAAAGCCATTTTGAAATCAAATTGAAAACCTGTGTTACCGCAACTAGATAGACCAACATTTAAAAATATTTTTTTTGGAAAAAAATATTATTATTTTTATTTTTTAATTGAATGCTTAATTCTTAATATACCTAATTAAAACGAAACCAAAAACATGCAATCAAATTGAAAGCCGTCTTCTTTTATACCACCACTAGATAGACCTAAATTTAAGGTTAAGTTAATATTTTAATTTTGGAAAAAACAATAGTTAGTTTTTTACGCTCTATTCAATTGTCCGAAAGAGGCGACTTAGTATTAAGTACTGTTTCTACGATATCTTTTTTATCTACACTTGGTCTGCAATAAAGATTTGATATTTGACCACTAACAAACAAATAAACTAAAATTGTTCAGATTATCATCTGATTATATTCCAAGGGGAAATCCAAGCTACAAAATAAAGTACCAACATTAATATCAACTTTGGATTACTGACTAAATTTAACTAAGAGCATACTTAACATTTTAGTCATCGAGTAGGGAGAAATCCTCTATTGACAAATAGACACTGTTCACTGTTCATCTCGTCTGCTCGTCAGGCAGAGCCGATTCTATCAGCCTTTTTATTATTTACTTCTTAATGAAATCTATTTCTTCTGAAATATTTTCGCTTCTTCTGCTGATTGTAATGGCTTAAGTATAATTAACTAAATGTAAAAAAGTTGTAAAAAGGTGTACCCTTACAGTCTATTAATATAACGTTCAAGTTTATGGAGAAGGTGCATTTCCAAAGGCCGTTCGATCGGAACGAAGGTTCTTGTTTCTAACTTGATATGAGAGCTTCGGTTACCGACGTATGCTGATTGCTTGCAGCTATTTGCATGCTACATTTAAACATGGCAACGGTTAATGAAAAATTCTTTAGTGCAAATTACTTTGACACCCATAAAAATATAACATAAACAGTCGTCGGCAGCTGTTAATTTTAGTACACTCTAACTAGTATGCTACTTTAGAAAATTACTTGCCCTAAGTACTTTAGTGGATCGATTGGGCTTCACAACATATTATTTTCTAGCTATTTACTGTTATTTTCCGGTCTTTATCAGCACCTATCATATCAACAAAGGCAACTGCCACACATGTGGTCCTTCGACTCGTACATACTCTTGTTTATTATTGAACATTGGATTGGAGCAAATAACTTCACACTTATAACATAAACACATTGACATTTAATCCAATCTATGCTAATACTAGTATATCCCAATCGGAAAACAGCCATTAGATATAATTGGAGTTGGACAAAGCGCAAAACAAACAGACAGAACTTAGCTCAGTGGCGACCGCAACAGCCAATTACCTACGCTTTATCTGGCCACAGGGTATGCCTGTTGTCGGCACAAAGGTTTCCTCGTCAAACTGTTCATTTACTTAGAACTGTGTGACCCGTGTTCCGCCTGCCGCACTTCATACCGTGAGAACGATAGCAACTAGCTACAAACGTAGGACAGAAACTAAGAAATCTATGTTGTTTCGATTTGCGACGGATATCCGAATTTCTTGATATGGATAAGATACTTTACGTTCGGCTCTTAGCTCCGATAAGAAAGTAAAATGCTATCTGAATTTCTGGATATGGATTAGCCATCACGCTCGGTTCGGGGCTATGTCCCAATCCCTTTTAGATAATTTGTTTTAGAACAATATAACATGTAGTTTTAATTACTCAATGGCAAGACTTATTGAAATAAAATATATACTTTGACGATCACATATACCTTTTTAGCCCAGAACGAAGCAGTCCTTGCAGGCATAATTAAGTACACCACTGATAATAAAATATGCATACTTTGAAATAAATATGTTTTATAAATATGTTGTTGTATAGAACACATGTTTAATATGTTTTATGATTTTTATTTTCCCATCATTGGATTTGTGTTAAATAAAATATATGTTTTAATAAACTTATTTCATTTGATTGAACTATTAGTATAAACTTTTATTTTTGTTTGATTCACACATAATCCCAGTTCCTGCAGTCTAAGCTAACTTGATGTGAGTTGCCGCTTCTTTTTTGACTGAGCACGGGAACGCTGATGTTACGCCCATCAAAGGACAGTCTTTGAAGTTCTGTCATCCCCTCCACTAATTGCAATTTGTGTAACATCTTTGAAAACCTTCAGCACTTATTGGTAGAAAGTGTCAGATACGCGAGCAGAAGGCTTCGCTACTGGATACAGGATAATATGAATTCATATATGTTTATATGATGGGTTATAGGTATGTATCACCGAATCCTAGCAAAACGGACAACAAAAGTGGCTAGAGATATGTTTCATTTGTTTGGTACACAGAATAGTTATGATGGGACTGGCATGTTTGGATAATGACAAAATTACCTATATAGTTAGTAGAATTAAAAAAGTTCTGTAATTGTTTCCCACATGCTTAGACTCTGATGCGGTACTTGCGTAAGAGGAATTATTATTCCTACGTGTAATCTTCAATGTAATTTAATAAGATCAAAGTTGCCGCAGAATTAAAAGATAAACGAAGAAAAACGTGTGAAAATATGCAAGTCATCAAGTTTGCAACAACAGAATTACTTTTTGACCTTCCTGTTATAACATTTGCTAAGTCTAAGCATGATTTATTGATTCAGGCGTTACTTTGCGGAAATCCATTGTAAGCAAAGATATTTACAAAGATATTTTTAATCCATCACTTGCTTAAGTCTAAGCATATTTTGTTTTTTGTAGGGGGGGGGGGCGCATGTCATCGCGCCTGCCTGAGGAGGTCCCCCCCGGTTCTGATCCGGGGGACGTTGGCCGCGGGCGGGGTACCAGAAGCTACAAACCCAGGAACTGGTGCCTCGCCCCTTTTCAACAGCGGTGGGCGTCGTCGGAAGTTTTTTAGTGGGTAGGACTGCGGTAGTCGCGTCTGCCATAGTGAGCCCCACACCCCCTCCCGGTCTCCCCCTTTGGCCGGGAGACAGTGCGTAAACAGCATTTTTTTACCGACGATAAAAAAAAGAGTTAATTACAAGCTCTTACGAACAGAAAATTCTTTTGTTAGTAGACTTTCTTGAGTGTTTTCAAGCTTGGAAAGTATTTCCTAGTCCCGACTGGCTTATACAGCTTAAATGGGAGCAGACGGAACCGGCAACCACCTACACTATGAGAGTTGTACCGTAAGTATAACTTGCTGCATTCAGAAACACTATAGTTAATTTTTTTGTGAAACGTGTTTTATATTAAAGTGTCTATGAAGACGATAGTGATTCATTTCAGTAAAGTAAACTATTGCTTGCCAAAACTGCATCTTGAAGCTAACTATACGCTGTAAATTGAAAATATTTTTCGGAATATAGAAACAGAATAAAAACGGAAATAAATTATATTGGATACCAAAAAGACGTTAAGTAAAAAAACTTAAATAATCATGAGAAGGTTACCTAAGTCAGTGTTTATCTTACTTTATAGTGATCATTACTTTACAACTTTTTTACATTCAGTTAATTATACTTAAGCCATTACAATCAGCAGAAGAAGCGAAAATATTTCAGAAGAAATAGATTTCATTAAGAAGTAAATAATAAAAAGGCTGATAGAATCGGCTCTGCCTGACGAGCAGACGAGATGAACAGTGAACAGTGTCTATTTGTCAATAGAGAGGATTTCTCCCTACTCGATGACTAAAATGTTAAGTATGCTCTTAGTTAAATTTTGTCAGCCCTTCTATATTGCTATACCCTCGCAAAACGTCACATTTATTATGCTTAATATGACTTTAATTTGAGTAGTAGAGAAACGCAATTCCATATGGTATTGAGGGAGGCGTTGTTTAGTAGCAAATTGAAGACACAGATTTGAGACGGAAGTTTTTCACTAATACAGAGGTTTTTGTCTAAAAACTACTATGTGTGACCATACTAACTTTTTATTTACCAGAGAAAGTATAAAGTTGGTTCTATTTTTTCGCTCAGTTTCCATTTTACAGTACCGGCACTGAACCCTAAAATTGAGAATAACAAATCTTTTGTGACTGCATGTTTAATCAACTGAAAAATTATTCATAGGCACGTCGACGATGTCCTCCGCCATTAAACAGTAAATCCGGGGTGGTCATCCGTAAAAGGGACACCATTATTAACAAAATCTGTTTGTATATGCAATGTAAAAAGTCTTCTACTTTTTTTTCAATATTTTTAGATAATTCAGTCTTTTTTAAAGTACGGGAACATATCGCTGGCTTAATGGAACATAGACCTTTTCTTTTTCGCTGAGATCTCATCAATGTTAATCAAACGTTCAAAAGACAAGAAGCATGATTAAATAATATATCTCTTTTGTATGTGATGCGTCAACAAATATGACATGTTCTCATAACAAGATCTTCTTTGATGACGTCCCAAAAATCATCTCTTCGAGTAAGTCAGTATTCTACTAAGCCAGCAATATATGAATATGATTCGGGTACTCAATAGGCGTTTTGTCTCTGGACCTCCGCTTGTCACTCGTTTTTGGGAGCGCAACACCAATAAATTGTTTGGGTTCAGATTACCCAAATCCTAATATGACCAAATAGGTACAAAACAACATCCATTTCTAAAATGTTACGAAAATAATCTTTGGCCTCTCCAATAAATGACATTCTTCTGGCGATATTTGCCCCTAATCACCACACAGGACAGGCGGGTTGGTGATCACAGTTTACAGATCACTATTCTAGGCCGGTACCATACGGCACGAAAAGTATACATAAATATGTAACATTAACTGCGAATTATACCACACTGCAGTATTAACTAAACAATTCAGCCTATGACTAAAACTTCAGATATGTATCAACCTCGACTTACTCATTTATGATCTGCTTATTTGTGCTAAATGATAGATCATTAGTAGGTAGTCAATTATTTTGCTCGTGCCTTTAAATAGCAACACTGATGCGAGTGTGGCGAAGAAGATAATGGTGTAATTATACTACGAGAGGGCAATTTTGCTGCGTGAGTGATGTTGATGACGGAACAGGTACGCGATGGAACCTTCTTGTTGTACTAAGGAGCCTTTTTCACTGAGATCAGACTCAGTATGTATCAACGCTTTCAGGTTAAGTTCTGTTATAATATAGACATACATACATTCACGCCTGTTTCCTCGGGGAGGTAGGCATAGGCATATTATACGCCCACACTTTGCCACTTAACATTGGTGGTCCCACGTAATAGGTATGAGCTTATTGCCGCTTGCTGGGATCTGTCAAGTTCGCAAGAACCTCGTCTGTTGGTCAGTAGGTGGACCACTTGCAGTTGAGGTTGACTTGGGCTCCTTAGACGTTAGTAGGATTCCCTTATAATTTATGATATATTTATTTATTTTATTTAAACTTATTAAATAACATTATAAACTACTTAGCTATAACAGGCCAAGAAGCTTAAATGCTTTAATGTGAATGTATTAAATTAGACTAAGTATACACAAATTACAAATTAGAATATAATAGAAATATATAAATTTTCTTCAGTAACACTGGCATAGGGTCTGCATAAGCATCGGCATCCCGAAAATTTTCTTAGAATGGAGTTAAGGAGGTCGAAAGCACGATCATATTGTACTTTACTGGCTGTGCCCGCCTTAATTCGATGGAAAATTCTACTAAATTATCAAAAGTTGGTGCTTAATCGTCACTTCTGCAAATTATGTGATATAACAGGAGAACAAGCGTTTTAAAATTAGACATCCTGTTACAGAGTTATTATATGTTATATTTATTTGAAACGCACATAAAAATATAACTACGGAAACTCCAAACTGGAGACATGTTTAAAGGGGCTCTTGTGATTATAATTATATATGATTTATAATTATAAATTGTTACTTATGTAGTGTGAATCGCCTTTAAGCGAGGTTATGGAAGTATTGGGGTTAGGTAAGCGGGTGTTAAGTACACTTATGATGGATCACTTTTTTTTAATGGACTGGAAGTAGTCCGAAGCGTTATTCCAATTAGTATTTAAAGAGCAAGTTACATACATACATACATACAATCACGCATGTTTCGCCGAAGGGGTAGGAAGAGGCATATTAAGCCCACATTTCGCCAATTATATTTTAGAACCCACATAATAGGCAGCGAGCCTTTTGCCACTTACCGAGAACTTTTATGTTCGTCAGAGCCTCCGTTCATCGGCAGGTGCGCCACTTGACGGTGAGGTTGGCTTAAACTCCTAAGGTCTTGGTAGGATCCTATGTTTATTGAAAACAACGATATTGTAATGAAACGCGTACGCGTAAGCTTTCTGCGTTTATTCGATGCATACGCGTTACCCTACAACATCGTCGTTTTCTATTGGCTTACCCTAAATAGAACTGAATCGTCATCATCATCACATAGAAGCATTATCACGGTTGCCCTAAACTTAAGCTTAAGGCCGGGGGTCTGCTCACTGGTTTAACAGGATTGGCTGAATTTCAGTTATTAAATGGTGCGACTGCCGTCTGACCTCCGCAACTCAGAAGAAAACATAATAATACGGTTAAACCAGCTGTCAGAATGTTAGAAGGCACTGGCTTTCTATTAACAACTGCCATAGATGCTCATGACAGCCGGGACCAACGGCTTAACGTGCCTTCCGAGGCACAGAGCAAGCGACTATCACGCGCGTAACTTCGAAAATAAATGGGTGCGCGAACAGGGTTCGAACCCGAGACCCTCTGAGGTTGATGTCTGTAGTCTCGCTACTGGGCTATTTAACGTAAATAGAGCTGAATATATGTGAGTAGTCAATATAAGTTTTTTTTTGGTTGCAATTTGCTAATGTGGCTGTAAACGATCAATCTACATTATAAAGCAGTGTCAAATCTTGTATATTTAAACGAAATCTTAGTAAAAAGACAATTATTCTGCTTGTGCTGTTCTTAGAACTATAGCGACAAGCATTAGTGTTAAATTAATAATCTAGATATACGATTGGTCCTATATAGGACAAAATACGAATACGTCAGCGAAAAGACGTTCTTGACCTAAAAACTATTCAGTGGCCACTTGGGCACGAGTTTGGACGTAAAGCGATGCCTTAGCCCTAGAGACAGCCAACTAGTCTTAACCTACTTATAAAAGATTTGGCATTCTCAGGCGACAGACCAGAACGTCCGCCATAATTAATCTTTGAGGCTACGAGCTCTTACATATAAACAAGGTACAACGTCGTAATATCTAAGTCTAAAAAGGTACTTATAACAACAAAAGCGTGTCCAAATTGAAAGATTTTCTTTGCAGGGACAATTCGCCTAATTGCGATATTTAGACCTATAAAGACACTTAAACCGTTAGTGTTGATTGCAAAACTAGATTTAAGAAATCATCCTATATAGGACAAATTACGAATAGGTCAGCAATCGAATGGTACGGCAACAACAACTGTTTGAAAACTTGTTAATTTAAAGAAAATGTGCAGGGACGATTTTCCTCCTTGTACGATCTTAAACCTGTAAGGACAAGGCTTTTGTGTTCATTTTTTAATCTAGATTATCAAATATAAGAGAAATTACGAATAGGTCAGCGAAAAGCCGCTCTTGACTTTAAAACTATTCAGCAGCCATTTTGGCACAAGTTAGGCCGCAATAAAGTTTCGGCATTCAGGCGACGGACCGGATTTGCGCGTCTGTCATTATTCATCTTGGGACTCTTATACATTTATATACGACTAGGTCTAGCGGCCTCCGTCTTCATCCGCGTGACATATATGTCCTTTTTTTAAATCGCGTTCCTGCGGGTAATTGAAAAGTAGCCTAAATTACTCCTTATTTGATAAATTGTCTGCCAGTTAGAGTCCCGTCAAAATCGGTTCAGTAGTTTCACAGATTAGCCGAAACAAGCAGAGTCAGTGAGACAAAAAAAAATCTTTTTTACTGTTTATACATCCATACATATGCATTAAGGAAAGAGCGGTTATTTCAATACTACAAACAGACACACCAAATTTATACAAATACACAATACTTTAACTCCCATATCATACCTGTGCATAACATTATATACGTGTCCTATGTATGTGCCTATAGGGGGCTATATTATAATGTAAAAGTTATGACGATATGAAGCGCATTGATTTCTTTATCAGACTGCATCGGCTGCTTACCATTACGATGTGAAAATTATGACGTCACACATTAAAAAGTTAAAAAATAATGGTAAAAATGTAATAGAGGTAAAAAAATTACGTTATTTTATTGAATCCGCTCTAATTAAGGGCACATATTAAAAAGGTTTAAAAATTCTTTTTGAGTATTATGTTAACATTTCAGATACATTTTTGATGCTTGTGGATTCTGGAAATTTCTGGGAAAAGGATGAGGTATTGGGCTGGGTGTTGGGTGCAATCTGTTTCAACAGTTTTTTAACAACTGAAACATAAAACGGATTTTTTTTTATTTTCTTTCTCCAGACGTTTAGGAAAATAAAATAAGAAACACCAAATTCACATAAAATCTACTTCTAAAAGGATTTAATTATGTATTTTTTCAATTTTTAACAAAAAGAGAATAAATAACGTTAAACAACCGTTAATTATAAGAATATAGAAGAATAAATTATAATAAAATCTACTTACCAAATGGAATGGTTTAGAGATGTATTGAGCAACCTGAAGCAAAAATTTTAAAAACACTTTAATATATTTATTTAGTAAATCAATAATAATTTCCTTTTTATTGTACACAATGATTAAGAATACACATAAAAACAAAAAAAAATAACCAGGCAGGTATTTACAATGAGCAGCCTTATTGCTTAGAGCAATTCCTTTCAGGCATCCTTAAATGGACAGAAAAGTGAAGAACACAGAAAGGTACATTGTGATCATACACAATCATGATCACAGCTTTTTCATTCATACATACAAGTTAGCTACTTATTAATTCAGTGTATCATCATCTCAGTTCACTGCTGAACATAGGTCTCCCTTGTAGTATTCTATATTAATGATCTTTAGTTGTCTACATACAACAGCTTACTGCCATCTTGATCTCAATAAAATTAATTGAGAATATAATATATTAAATCTTCACCTCTATAGCAAACTTACGAATCTGCAGATTTTGTAAATTTTGACATTTCTATTCAAAAATGCACCTTATGTTGTACTCCATAAATATTCAAACAACATATTCAAACTTCAATAGGAGCTTGAATATTTTTACACCTATGTAGTACAACATAAGGTGCATTTTTAAATAGTAATGTCAAATTTACAAAAACTGCAGAAAGATATATCAAGGATGGCTTGCACAACAGTTGACTGTTGTACAAGACACCCTAAATATTATTAAGCGCTGTGCATATTAAGTAAGTAGTAGTAGCTTAAGAAAAAAAGAAAATAAATTTATTCAGTATCACATACGATTGTAACACAATTAAAATTATAAAAAAAAAAGAAACCAATGGAACAACTAGTATCATCTAAAATACATAAACATAAATATACATTTTAGTATGTGTACTGAATAGGTGTCCCCTCAGCTCACTGTCAGACACCATAAGATGTCCTGATGCTGATCTTCCGTGGACACACACCAATATAGTAATTATTTCTTACAATCCATCTGACTCTACAGATCTGTTGTCCTTTCCAAATTTTAGAGGTTTCATCTGAATTAAATTGTTGTAATGATGGACAAGATCCATATAAAATTGTAAGAGCATGTCACATGACATTTTTTAATATATTTCATTTTTTATTAGACTTTTAATCTTAAAATATATCAACCACAAACAGGTACATCCACTGCTGAACATAGGCCTCTCATAAATAGTGCAAACCAAACAGTTCCCAAACAGTTTCTTACCAAACTGCATCTATCATCTTCTATTGTGAATAAAATAAAATAAAATATATGGTAAATATTTAGGAGTAAAAAGAATTAAAATAAAGTTTCTTCATAGTTATGTATATGATATCAACATATTCTAATCTTTTATTGTGGAATATATGACTGATAAGGATTATCAGTGAAAAAGGCTTAAGTAGGAAGAGTGGCTAACAGTTGCATACGACAGAAGACCGGTTGGTTTTGCCCACTTCATAAGCCGAAGTTTTGCAGTTGATGGCAATTGGTAGTTTAATTAAAATATAAGCCACTTTTAGAAAACAAAAGCCAGTTAATCTTAAAAATACATATTTTAAATGAAAGCTTTTCCAAAAAGTAAGTTATCCATATATAAGAGTGCAAGTTAATGCAATTAACCATTTCTCCATTTACAAAACAAAACAAAGTTCTGCTACTTAAATTTCTGCTCAAAGAGGTTTATTATTATATACATTAAGACTTCGGAATAAGTACCCTAATATTATTATGAGGTAGGATCTAGATTAGAGGATAAACGTAGACCGTATAATATCAGAGATACCTAAAAGTTTGAACCTGAACTATGATTACTCCTAGATAGGTAGGTACTTTGGCGCGCAAAACATATTTTATCGCGCCTGTTGTAACTGTGTAGTAAATACATATAAATGACCCGCAATTAATAGTGTCAATCGTGTCATATCAATGCTGACACATCAGTAATTGGACCTAGTTCTATGAGACAAGTACGTGTAATAAAACCGGTCAGAATGCTCGTATATTATAATTCATTGCTCTATATTACAGAGTACCCTTCTGAATATCAATTAAAATACTGATTTTTAGCTTTATACAAAATATTCAGCATAAACACTTATTAAAACTAGATAAACCAACAAAAAAAATACCCAAACAAATCTTAAGAAACAAGAGGGGAATTAATTTCACTATAATGTCGTCTACATACCAAAATAATTGCTAACCAAATTTATTCACTGTTTAAATTAGTCCAATATAATCAAAGAAACAATCACAAATTCTAATATTAAAAAAACTAAGCAAATTCAATTAAATTTAACAATAACTCAATTCAGTCAGAATTTATTGACATTTATACAGCTTTTTCTTGAGGATTTTCTTTAAAGCTTATGGAACTTAGTGTTTTGGCCAAAACTACTTGGCGCATTAATATTATTTATTAAAGAAGAGTGTTTCCTGTAATTATAATTTTTACTTCAGTCTGATATGTGAAAGTATTTGTAATACTAAAAAAGAAATAATTCGTATCAGTCACGGTGTGCCTTTGATAAAATAGCACAGAAATTTCTGACTCCATAACCCATAATTATGTAACCCAAATTCTACAATAAATAAATAGTTAATTATTCAGATACATTATACTGGGACACTGAAAAGAAAAACCTCCAACTGAATAACACAGACACAATACAGCCAGGCCCCTCTTCCCTACTGGGCACTATGGGCACGTGCCCAGGGCCCCGCGATCTAATGGGTAATCTAATAGATTACCAAATGATAACCGATATTTAGGCATTACTGAAAAACATTAATTTTGAAAAATCTGATGATAATGACTTACTCCTATACCTACTTGCTTATTAGTTTTAGCTTGCTGCATGCGTATAGCTATACCGTGTACAACATAGCTTGAACGTTTTGACAGGTGGGAGTGAGTGAGCTTTCTCAAGGTCATAGAGGCCCCATGATCCTAACGTGCCCAGGGGGCCTACCGCCGAGTTCGATGGCAATCGATTATAAGGCAAAATGGATTTCGAATTGATTCTGTCGTACCGCCTAACTCATGAAAATCGAAACAAAATGGCGTCCTCCATTTACCTATTGGTCTGTCACGGACTGAAGGTCATGAATGAAAGGTGGCTGTCGGCAGATTCCCCGGTACGGATTAATGAACGCAAAACAAAGTTTGATCTAAATGGATTACCGGTAATCCATCGAATTCGGCGGTAGGCCCCCTGGGCCTCAAATAGTTTAAAGACGGCCCTGAATACAGTTAATGTAAATAGTGAACACAAGTTTGTAGAAAAAGGAATAAACATTTATTAGTATGTATATTCATATGTACAAAATTATAAGAACCACTTCACTTTATTCGCCGATTAAACGGCTAACATAATTGTTCTATGTTGTGAGGTCTTGAGATATGCCTTTATTTTATTCTAAAATATTTAGAAAAGCATGTCATACGGCAAAGTCTTGTTATTTGAGCTATAAAATTAAAAATAGTGATGATAAGATTAAAATGACATGGAATATTATTAATAGTGAAACGGGAAGAAATAAGAATTATAATAATAAGTTTAAACTCAACATTGATAGCAAGACGCTTACATCTGACTTAGATATTGCCAATGCTTTTGAAGACTTCTTTACTAATATTCCAGTGTCTACTACAAAAACTTTAAATTCCTCGCCTACTTTAGCGGAGGCTATTTTAAGAGATAATGTAAACATTTGTACAGAAGAGTTTATGTTTAATCATGTAACACCCATAGATATAATTAAGACATTTAATACTCTTAATGTTAAAAAGACTGCAGACCTCTGGGGCAATTCCATCGTAGTTACCAAGCCTATCATTGTTTCGGTGGCGCACAGTTTAGCTATAATATTTAATAAATGTATAGATTGCGGCACGTTTCCAGATTTAATGAAAAATAGTAAAATCATTCCACTATTTAAATCGGGCAGTACAGCAGACCCAACTAATTTTAGACCTATTTCAGTGCTGCCTACTTTTAGTAAAATTTTTGAAAAACTTATTTACAACCAAATGTTAAGATTTTTTAATAAAAATGGCTTAATGCATTCAAAACAATTTGGATTCACTAAGGGTCGCTCCACAACCGATGCAGGTGTTGAGCTTTTGAAACATATTTTTGATGCTTGGGAAGATTCTTTGGACGCTTTAGGTATTTTTTGCGATCTGTCCAAAGCTTTTGATTGTGTTCCTCATGAAACATTGATAAAAAAATTAGATTATTATGGAATAAGAGGCTCCGCATTGGATCTTCTTACTTCTTACTTAAGTAATAGGATTCAAAGGGTTGAAGTTAATGGAAAGCGATCTCAGGGTTCTGTAGTAAAAATAGGGGTACCGCAGGGCTCGATTCTCGGCCCGTTTTTGTTTTTAATTTATATTAATGATTTGCCACATTTGGTAAAGGAAAATCACGAGATAGTATTGTTTGCTGATGATACATCATTATTATTTAAAATAAAGCGATATCAGAACCCAGACGATGTAAACAATGCGATCTCAAAGGTGGTGCACTGGTTTGACGTTATCAATTTATTATTAAATGGGGCTAAAACGAAATGCATTAAATTCGTGGCGCCTAACGTCGGACAAGTAAACACCACTATTAAAATAAAGGAAGATGAGTTGACCCTTGTGGATACCACCAAATTTTTGGGTGTTATATTAGATTCTAAGTTACAGTGGGGCCCACATATTGGTGAATTGTCGAATAGACTCAGCTCTGCTGCATACGCGGTAAAGAAAATTCGCCAATTAACAGACGTTGAAACAGCTAGGCTTGTTTATCATTGCTATTTTCATAGTGTTATGTCGTATGGTATTCTTCTGTGGGGTTGTGCCGCAGATATTCAAAATATTTTTGTACTGCAGAAGAGGGCCATACGAGCAATTTATAATCTACCATGTAGACATTCACTAAGGGATAAATTTAAAGAAATTGGTATTTTGACAGTGGCGGGTCAGTTTGTTTATGAAAACCTAGTATATGTACACAAAAATTTTGATAAATTGAGTAAGAAAAGTGATATACATAACCTAAACACAAGAAATAAGCATAAACTAGTTGTACCTGCCACTAGGCTCCAAAAAATTAACAAATCTTTTAAAGGTCAATGTGTGCGATTCTATAATAAAATCCCAAGCAATATACAGCAATTAAGCCTTAATAAATTTAAATTAACAATAAAACGCAAGCTGTCTTCAAAGGGATATTATTCTATTAAAGACTATATGGCTGATAAAAATGCTTGGGATTAAACCGCCGTTTCATACAGGCTATTCTAATATGAATGACTTAAAGCATGAATATTGTTATATTATGTTGCATTGTATAGCGTCACAGACAAATGAAGATTGTTACTAACCAATCGATAATTTAAAAGAGCATAGCCTGTGAGTTTCTTGCCAGTTCTTCTTACAGAGCGGTGGCTCGGAACTGGCACTTAGATTCGCTTGCACTTAAATGTTTTTTGTTTTTTTAAATTATTTGGTTGCAAGTGAATCTAAGCTTCGTGATTTTAGTATAGTTATATTTTATTTGTTTTTGTTATTTTTTTATAATTTTGACGTTTTCAAGTACTATGTAATAGTTTATGAAATAAAGTATTTTTGACTTTTGACTTTATATCGATCCCAAGATTTACTTAAAAAGCGATTTAAAATTTATGATTTATAATAATGAATTCACATTCAAAGTTGCTATATTGCTGGATTGCTATTGTTATAGATGTATGGACAGAGTATCAAAAAGGTACTTCTTTTTAAAATTATTTCATTGAATAAGGTAAGACATTATTAAGGTAAAGCTTTGTTTTACATAAAACATGTTACAAACATAAAGGTCTGACACTTGGTAATAAGAATATAGATTTGCATTATAATAGCGACGTCTACATAAAATAAACAAAATGATGCGTATGCGATGCAGAAACGAATACAATTACGACATAATTCGACAATTCTATCTAGAAAACATTGCATTTATTTTTATATTTGAGTCAGAGTAAGAAAATTTATCCAACAATTGTACATAAAACTTATCACACCTTATCGAGCGGTTTAAGCCTTATCGAGGTTCTATTACTACGTTTTTACTATAACGGAATATAACGATCCCAAGATGGAGGATGGATGATTTTTAGTCAATAAAAGTATGTAACACCCTTTCCGCTCTACCTACTGCGGGCCTTATTAGTTTTTTAAGTTATTCAATGTTGCCTCACATTCTTATAACATATTAATTTTTTTTATCTTGATATAATGGTGTATTTAAATCACGCTTAAAGCCCCATTTTTTTGTAGTAAGATGTAGCTGTTGAACTTCGGTAACAGAGATGAATTTATGATATATTATGTCCTTTTTCTTAACACCAACGGATACTGTCGAGGTTGCAGGTCCTATTTCATACCTAACAAGCGATAGTGCCCCGGGACTG
Organism: Musotima nitidalis; assembly: GCA_949126915.1. Classification (NCBI taxonomy): domain Eukaryota; kingdom Metazoa; phylum Arthropoda; class Insecta; order Lepidoptera; family Crambidae; genus Musotima; species Musotima nitidalis. The sequence continues at coordinate 6,678,376 of OX421435.1, forward strand.
GACAGTATCACAGCAGCTTTTATAAAGCAAAATCGAGAAATCCTAACACCTCTCACTCACGTATTTAATTTAAGCTTGAGCAGCGGCATTTTTTCTGACTGTTGAAAATTAGCTGCGTTTACGCCGATTCATTAATCTGGACCAAAGGATAAACCTGAGAATTATGGACCAATTGCTTTGCTAAGTGTTCTCGCTAAAATGTTAGAAAGAATAGTGCAAAAACGTCTGACTCGTTTTCTCGAGAATAAAGACCTTTTAACAAAGAGACAATTTAGATTTAATAGAGGGAAGTCTGCAGAGGATGCAGTAGGTTTATTGTCATCCCTAGTTAGCGGATAACTTGACTCGAAGCTCTGCTGCGTTAGGGTTTTCCTGGACCTTACAAGGGCATTTGACACAAGCACTCTTTAGCAATCTTAATAACTTAACTTTATAAAACCGGCATTAGATGTTTGTCCTTGTCTTGGTTCAAAAGCTACCTGTCAGAGCGAAGTCAATGTGTTTGTCTGGGTGGCTTCAAGAGAGAAGTACAGCCTGTGCGCTTTGGGGTTCCCTTAGGTTAGTGTCCTAGGACCCACCCTTTTCAACATCTACACTGGACAGCAAATAAACCGGGCCACCCGCTACCTTGGAACTCTGATTCGATTTTCTCAAAAAGTATAAGCCTCACAACTGTCAAACTTACACCTACAAAAAGTGCGTATAATACTCTCTGACGTCGATCACTTCCTTGTAGACTCACCCTGGTCTCATCAGTAAAGAGTACATTGCCCCACTGCTCTAACATCCAATCCCTATGCTCTCGAGCAAATTCAAGTCGTGCTCCACCGTAGGCTACGGTTAATTTTGGGCCTGTAGCAGCTCTCTTTGGAGCCAGATTTCGTTCAGCAAGTCTCCTTCTAGCGGTATCTGAACTTATGACCACTTGGCGTTCGTCACGCAGACTTCGTTGGACTTCAACTGCGTTGAGGCGGCGATTTCGCAAAACAGTAAGATGGATATAATGATCATCTGCTGCTGATGTAGCCCTAGGTCTGCCCGTACTTGGTCGGCGATCGAATGCTCTAGTCTCTAAGTATCGTCTGTAAGCCCGTTGTACCGAAGATCTGCTGATTCGAAGTCTCCGAGCAACTTTACGTTGCGAAACGCCTGCTTGAAGTAGTCCTACAGCTTGAGCTGCTTCTTGAGGCGTCGTATCCATTATTGACCATAGAAAATAGCAAAAATACACGCGTCTGGAGCAAATAATGGATGGCAACTAAAGAAATCATAAGAAAAATCCAACTATCCTCATTTAGAAAAAAAGAACGCTAATCGCAAACTCTAGTCAAAACAGAGCAAATCGTTGGTATTGTGTTTGTTGCTTGATTACAATGTGAATTGGGGTACTTTGGATAAATTTGTGGTCTTTTCTCAAACAACATGAAACGCACTTTTTGTGGGTGTAAGTTTGATAGTTGTGAAGTTTATACTTTTTGAGAAAATCGAATCAGAGTTCCAAGGTAGCGGGTGGCCCGGTTTATTTGCTGTCCAGTGTATTTGAATGATTTAACATTTTGATTGATCACAAATTGAATTTCCATCAGCATATAGACATTCTATCCAAACGTGTCCGGAAGATAATTAACTTGATGTACCTTCTTCGCGATGTTGCTAGCTTCTTTATTATTTGAATGGTCCATCATTGCCTACTGCATTTCTTCTTAGGGTGGTGCAGACAAGACCAGCATGCTGCGAGTCGAGAGGGCTCATAGAGCCGTATTGAAAACCTTGTTAAGGGTGCTGCACAGATGTCCTACCAGTTTGGTGTATTCGGATACTGAGGTACTGAGCGTACGAAGGTAATATAAACTTAAGGCAGCCCTTCTGACGCATAAAATGGTTTTTGCAGCTGGGTCATACGAAGAGTTATTCAAAAAAATAAAAGTTTAAAATTCCTTAACCAGCTGTTAGGACCGCATTTGCGAGAAGACACAGTGATTACTTGTTCCTGCTAATATACAACAAAGTAGTATTAACTGCGCTAGAAAGTCCAGCGGCTCATGCGTAGCCAGGCAGAGGGTGTTGGCGTGGCTTCTTTCACTTAAGTACAACAATTCAGAGCTTCTACTGGTAAGTGGACTTTTTTAGATACTCACACCCGTGCACTCACATTCACACACGTTACCATACACCCACTCACGCTCTTATACACTCATTCCACACACACGCACAAAACAGGCTAGCGCAAAAAAACATTTAAGTACACAAATATATGGCCATAAATGTCTAGAATATAATATAATGATTGTTAAATATTTGCAACGCTGATAATTTCAAACTAATGCAAATCTCAAATTCTAGTCCTCAAGAGACAGGATTACCTAGTTTGTGGACTACCAGTGAATCAATGTTGTACTACTTTTTGGCAATATATGTATATTTTTATTTATTTTTAAAATTATTTTATTAAAAACATGCCGTACTTATTTCGTGTTTTTGAACGCACCGATTATATATGTATCACAGACAGGAACTGTCATGTCATTAATGTCAGTGAGTTGATCTTTAATCTTTATCTTTCATTCTCCAGTCAGTCTGTCAGTTTAGTCAGTGTGTGTAATTTACGTTGCTTGTTTTGAGTGGCTTTTTGTAAATTTTTGCGTAACACCAGAAATACGCATTTAATGATATGGTGCTTAGAAACACAAACTTTAAAAGAGTAAAGACAACTTAATTGTAATATTTGTGAAAGTGATTACCGGCCAGTGCACATAAACATGAGTGAGCCAACGAAACAGTGCGATGTAAACTCTGACCCTTGTTTATCAAATACGGCTGCTATGCCAGGCTTAGGCGAGAATGTGGCATCTTTTAGAAATCCTGTTCCATCCACTTCTACAGCGCATATACCGATAGCTCCCCCTGTTTTACCTCCCAGACCAGAGTTGGGAATGCAGCAAAGTTATGGAATGAATCAGGGATACTCTTATGGTGGAATGGGTGGGATGGGGATGGGAGGGTATGGTATGGGCTCTTATGGTGGATACGGCGGTTATGGCGGATACGGCAGCTATGGAATGGGTGGAATAGGCGGCATGGGGGGTATGGGAGGCATGGGAATGCAACCCTATGGAGGATACAACAGATTTGGAGATGCGGAAAGCAGGTAAGATGATAGTATTTATGAGGTGTATAGATCTTCATCCTTTGGAATCCTTTCATCCATTTATTTTCAACAATAACTATATAAAACAGAAATATTTAAAAAGCTTTAAAATGTATAATACTCAATACATATAGAAAAGCATGATAAAGAAGGTAACTTTGCGTTTACAATCTTTTCTGTATTAGAAATTAGTCAAAGGCCAATAGAAGACAAATATACAAAGTATTGTTTTACTTTGTTGCTTTTCTGACTTTTGACCTCACCTCGGCACAAACACTATTCTAACTGTGGTTTCTGCTAGAATTGATTATGTAAATGACATACAAATTTTGTATCTTATTATTCTTACCAAATTCTGTTGCTAACATAAAATTTTATATGCTTTGATGCTAGGCTGATTAACATATTTTACTATTCAAAATCATTCTTCTTAGTGTTGAAAATAATGTAATTAAATTTTATAATATAAGATATTGCTTATTGAAACTACTGTAAGTTACATACAGCTATCTAGCTGTAAGTTGCTTCTACAAAATTTATTTACTCTCTTGAATTAAGCCATTAGTATTAATTGTACGAGGTACAAGTACAAGCCATCATGTTGATGTAGTTTCCGCATAGTACACTACTGGTAAGGTACTAAATCCCTTAAAGTCCTGATTTTTTGATAAAGAGTACCTTGCAATTCGACAAATTACAGCTCTAAATTAAAAGATTATCATCTGTTTATCTTGAATCAGCTTTATGTGTAAAGAATTTCCAAAACAATGTTTGTGTTCCAACACTCAACAGTGATAAGCATGTCGGATTACAGGGGGCAGCGTATTAAACAGGGGCCAGTTTACAGGGGGTCCACTGTACTGATATAATATATACACAGCGTGTTTACCTGTAGGTGTCTCCAACTGATTATTGACTTGAGCATAATTTACATGTAAAATGTATTTTTTAGGTTTATCCAGATTGCGGAAGAGAACTCAAGGCCAGCATTTGATTCCATTCAAGGCTTTGTTAATGCTGTAGGCAGTGTAGCAATGATGCTGGAGAACACATTCTTTGCCCTTACCAGTTCATTTAGGGCAATCTTAGGTAAGTTATTTGAATATGTTTGTCATGGCACGGAGATAAGAAGAGTATAAATGTTTCTGGTTGGAGAATAAGAAGATGACCAAAAAATTAATGCATTGAGTGAATGAGTTGATAAGTACTAAGAGAAAAAGACAAACTGCAGCAACCCCAAAAAAGCTGTGCAGTTAGATGATATATTACTTATACCTACATAGGTGGGGATCAAACCCACAACCTCAAAAGCAGAGGTCAGATATACTGAGCACTACAATATTGATGAATTTGAATAAACGTTGACCGATTGGGAGTTAAGATTTTTCTATGGCGACTGGTAACCGGCAAACGTAGCGGAGTGCTTTGTTCAGCAGTGCATGTCTTATGGCTAAAATGATAAAGAATAAAGAAAGAAAAATAATTTATTTGTAGCTTGTTACTTAACAATAAGACAACTAGACGAAAATAAAAATGCTACAAAATGATTACCGCCGAATAGTATTTTTAATATTGGTTCATATTTCCAGGTGTGGCAGAAAACTTCGGTCGCCTCAGGTCGTTGTTCGCCCAGTTTTGGTCCACATTTGCAGTGGTGAGGACCCTCAACTGGATAGTGCGGAAGCTTCTGGTTATGCTCGGCATCAGAACGGAAACAGAGTTTAAGGTATGATCAATATTTGACAGGCAGGCAGTTGAAGCGCTCATAGCTCGTACTATCAGCAATACCAGGCATTTAATGTTGAGCGCTTTGATGCTTCCGATCATCATATCAGCCTTATAAAGTCCACTGCTGAACATTAGCCTTCCCAATAGATTACATTCTATTAGGGTTTTTGCCTATAATCACCACGCCGGGTTGGTGTTCGCAGTTCAAGTCAGTACGCAAGATGACGCTGTTGCCCATCACCCGGTAGGAATTCTCATCGTTGACTCTTTATGACTCGCGGGAGTGAGATGAGAGGGGGTAGAACTATTCTTGGCCTATGTTAAAAAGTTGGGTCCGTATTCCTATATGCGATACTTGTCAAGTCATTCTGACGGCCTTATTGGCTGCAAGAAAAATTGCAACTAGAAATCCAGTGAATTTCATCATCAAAGTATTTAATTAACCGGAACTGAACTGGCACTTAGATTAACTTACACCTAATCTTTATTTATTTGCATGTAAGTGAATCTAAGCTTCGTAATTTCAGTGCAGTAATAATATGTAGTTTTCTTTAAAAAAAATATTTTGTTTTGTCGTTTTCATGTGCTATGTAATAGTTTATGAAATAAAGAACTTTTTACTTTAATAAGTCCTTTTCGAACATCACAAGATTCCTGTCAAGTGGAGATTTCATTTCAACAAGAAATGCTCGACATTTCATGTACGCTTTAATCGGTGCACTGTCACAATGTCAGGTTTACCTTATTGTTTTAATATGGCATACCTACATATAATCACGCTTTTTGCTCCGAAAAAGTAGAAAGAGGCATATAATACGCCCACAATTAGCTAATTATATTTTTGGACCCACGTTATAGGTTGCGAGCCTATTGCCGTTTACCGGGAACTTTTTTTGTTCGTCAGAGCCTCGTCCGTTGATCGGCATGGACACCACTTGTAGTTCAAGTTGGCTTGGGTTATTTAGGTAGAATCCCCATATAGATAGGTTTTATAATCCTAACATAGAATGCGAGGCGCTATGGTCAGTCTTTGCATTATTAATGTGGTTTCCAGGCGTGGGCTGAGGCAGTAGCAGCCACCCAAAACGGCACAGCGTCTCCCGAGCAGAAAGCGCGAGGCTCCAGTTGGCCAATCCTCATGTTCTTCGGGGTAGTGGTAGCAGCGCCTTACCTCGTACTTAAGATGCTCAATGGACTCTCATCTTCCATCAACGAGAAATGTAAGTTATTTATCATTTAATATAATTATCTCTCTCTCTCTCTCTATATTCGGTCCCTCATGTCTGAGGATCGTGGCTAGCATCGGAGTAACATCTGGAGCGGATGATCTGCTTCCACCGGTTCCGATCCAGCGCGTCTTTCACGACCGCGTAGAATTTGGAGGACGATGAGTCTTTCACTTGATCGCTCCATCTGGTTGGTGCACGACCACGCGATCGTTTAATATAATTATAGTGTAAGGGAATTAAATTAAAAGAATATAAAAATGTATACTATAACAGGTTTCCCTAATACGGAGCATCCACACCACAGCAACTATTTGTTGAGCATCGTTTCCAAGTGATACTCAGCATCATTCAACAATCATAGGTTTTTTAATATAATGTGAAAGTTACAGTATGTTACCCAATGTTACTGTGTTGCAGAATGTTGCTCAACAAAAGGTAACTGCGGTGTGGATGCACCGAATACTGCATACAAGTTACAATATGTTACCAAATGTTACCGTGTTGCAGAGTGTTGCTCAACAAAATGTAACTGAGGTGTGACTGAACCGGTATACATCTAGTTGATGATTATTAAAATTATATAAATTTTTTGCCATGATCTGCCTTATTTCTATTTGGAATAAGCTGTGCCCTGTACCCAATGTTTCTTAGTATTTCTGTATATATATTTCTATGTGTGTACTAAATAAATAAATAAACCTAAGCGGAGATGAGACGAGAGGAACACTCTCTTGAAATACCCCTTAACCAAGCAGTGTTCTACTATGGCCACTCTAAATTCAACCTTGAGAAGAAGTTATTAATAATCATCTAGCGAGATATAAAACAAAATAAATAAATAATTTAATATAGTATCTAGTACACCCAGAAAGTCACGTTTTATATATTTATTGATCTTTATCAGTTCAGTGCGGTACTTTTGCGCACAATATCAAAATTATCTAGATAACATTGAGTTACATGGGAGATAAATATATCTGCAACTTCATAAGTATATTAGTCAGAAATTGACGCGTTAGTTACATAACTTTTGTTAAGTTTTTTTTAATACGACAAGTCGTAATAACCACATCCTGTCTGATGGTAAGCAGTCGATTCTGTTCAACAAAATGAAAGTGCTCCATACTGTGAAACAATCACGGCAACAAGCCACTCATGACTGCCTGTATAAATGCCGCTTTACTCCCGCCTTAAAGGCTAGGACACACATGCGCAGGCAGCCGAATGCTCTTAGAGAGGAACGACTTGTCAAATTTTCTCATAAGAGAAAACTATCTATCATAGTATTATGTTTTTATCATTATTTAAAACATTATAATGATAAGAGAGATAAACACTTTTGATAACCAGTTATTATTTTATACACATTGCAAATAATATAATTTTATTGTATAGACATAAAACTTATAGTAAAATGTATGTAATTACTATTTAGTTTATGTATTCTTATATCTGTTATTTTTATGGCTTGGTGAATTCTTAAAGGAGTATGCCACTCTCCTGCCTCCGCCAATCCGAACTGGGTCTGCGTATGAATTCCTGAGTTGGGAGGCCTGAGCACATTTTGTACATAAATTAATATTTTTTTCATTTCTTTGACGGGGTTTATAGAAAAACATTAGTTTCGCCGTTCTTGTCAAATTATGGTGACCTTTGTTTAATCAAAAGACAGTTGCTACGATAACTTGTAGTATTTTTCTCAATGTTTAAGTAGAAGTGACGTCACACGATTGTGACGTATTATCGCTTTCTTCATATAACGATGTAACACACATTTTTTTATTATAAAACTCTGTGCTTATCATAATTTTGTTCATGTGTATATCAAATTAACTGGTCGATTTCAAAGTTAGTTAACGATATATATGTATTTATATTATATCTTGATGTTACATACATAATAATAATAAATCTTTATTGCTTAATTTGGTACAAGGGATCTTAAAGGTATCAATCAAATAAGCCCTTGCTTACGCCTCTTTCCAGTAGGGGTAGGCAAAGATCTCATCCTTCCACTTGCTACGATCTTGGCACTCACTTTTAGCTTCATTCACACTCATTAACCTCCTCATACACGCCCGTCGGTTTAGGGTACTTTTGAGCGGCCCTTTCTCCAAAATTTTTCTTGATGTTTAATAGTTTAAATAAGTTACTAAAAAATTTTTATTTGTTGTTGTACACAGTGACAGACCCTACAACATGGCAGAACCCGTTACGAGCAGTAGCTCAGCACGAGTTCCAAGCCACGAGCCAGCAGGAAATCAGCTTCACAGCCAACCAGGTCTTAACCGTAGCACCCCAGCACCTACAAACCCAGCTGTGGAACTCTGGGTGGCTAATGGCGTCCACAGACAACCAGCATGCAGGATTAGTACCAGTTAACTATATTAAACTTATCAAACCCACTAATCAAGTGGCGGATTCTTCGAGCAATGAAACGGAAAAACTTTTGGAACCCCAACCGAGTATGGGGGACTTAGATAAGTATTATGGGCAGGAGTTGTGATAGATTTTAGTCTCTAAGGTTGAATAAGGACATTTCTTATGTCCTTTTTATATAGTTGAGTTGTACTTTGAGAGCCAGATTTAATTTAAAAAATATTTTTCAATGACGGTTTTTGTATGTAGCTATAGATTTTTTTTAAAGACAACTGTTCCAATCAGATGATAGTAACACGGCTACTTGTTTAATAAATGATACGTAATATGAATGCTGTAACCTTAATGCATTTTATATGGAATTTGAAGTACAGTAACCGGCGTTAAATATTGCAATCAATCATTGCATTTTCGAATACAAATGGATGCTGATCAAATCATACTGTAGTAGAAGAAATAATGAAATTCATTTATTTGACAACAAAGATCCAATTGTTAGTAATTTACACAACTTTAAAAACTAGTGTTAGTCAAAACAATAATTCAAACTAAAATCTAACAAAATTAAAAACGGGCCGTTTCTTCGTGATCCAACACAGGCACAAAGTGCCTAATCATTGTTTTATTAAACTTAACGATTTGATTTCATGCATTTAAGTATGTATTTACAAAAGTATTTTATCCGTTGTTTAGTATCCATAACACAAGTTCTTAATGATGCTTATCTTGAAACTAAATAATTGGTGTTATTGTCAGAAAATATTTATTTATTTATTTCCATTACCATCAATTATTAGAATTTGTATCAAGTACTTTTTTGATATTTTGTTTAGCTCTATACATACATACCTACATAGTATCACGCCTGTTTCCCGAAGGAGTAGGCACAGGCATATTATACGCCCAAACTTCGCCAGTTACATTGTTATCCCCACTTACCGTGGGTGGTTGCCGGGATCTGTTAAGATCGCCGGAGCTTCGTCTGTTAATCAGCAAGTGAAATCTATATATTTATTTCTATGGAGTTGTAAAATTACCTTGATCCATTTTCCAAAATTAATTTGCAGTATTTACCGCCAGGTACTGTAAATGAAGGAAACCACTAGTCATGGTTTAGGCATACAATGAAAAGAGACGAAGGGCATGTGACAAGAAGAGTACGACTAAAAACGGATGGATTGAGTGTGTGAAGATTGATATGATCAAGAAGGGGGGGAGGGATGACGTATGACTGAGGTGAATGGAAGGGAAAGAAATGATGAACCGACCCCAGGTACACTGGGAGTAGGACAGGAGGATCATCATAATCATATCCAACATTATAAAAAATAAAATATACTTTATTGTCTTTAATATCAACATGATCACATTTAGATTCGTCAAATATTCACACACAAAATGGAAATTCGATATATTATTTTAACAACAATGAAAGAGATATGAGCGGTATCATAATAAAAAAATAAAAGCAAATGGGTTCTTTGTCAGAATTTGTCAAGGTTTGTCAGTTTATCTGTCTGTTGTGGTCCTGGTTAGACTAAGGGCGCGTCTATATTGACATGGAAATATTTTGCGCCGACGCAAAGTGACCACAGCATCACAGCGCGGCGGCTCCACCAGAAAGGTCCGTTTACGCATTTATTAGTTAGTTTACTCATGATGATACGAAAAAACGATTGAAAGCAACTAAGAGCCTTCTCTAATTAAACGAAAACGAAACTTCGTGACACCCGTCCCTTTCATTTGAAAATGATATACCTAGAGAGTGAAAGAGATAGATATAACAAATTTTCGTTAAATTAGATTAGGCTCTCAGTTACTTTCAGTCTTTCTTTCACACGTATCATCATGCGTAATCTGACTAAAAAGAAAAAAGTTGTGATTACATATTATTTGTAACAAGACACAAAAGAGATTTAAAAAAGATGCAAGCGGTGCTCGTGGCTTCCGAGAATATTCTAGCAACATTGACGTGTCAACGTCATACAGGCGATGTGAGTGTGAGGCTGCCGCGTTATTGTCAATGCTAAGAACTTGTACTTTGTGGACTAGTCACAAAGTTTAAATTGCTTTGAAAAGAAACTAGTACCGCGCAAGAAAATTGGGCCTTTAAACTTATCTGCGCAGGCCTAGGATCTTGTCACTGGTCTAAGCAGTGGCTGAATTTCAGTTATTACATGGAAAGGCCGTCTGACCTCCGCAACCTAAGCAGGGCAGGAAAATGATGATGATGAAAATAAAGATTATTTGTTTAACTAAAATTTTTTTACCAAATTGTTATAACAAACAATAGCATGTATTACTTTAGTTTTTTTTTTAGAACCTGTGCTTAGGTCACAATTAATATTTCTTCTTGATATCATGTGTTTTGGATTAGCTTTTAGGTATAAGAAGATAATGCCTAGTCTTATTCAACATTAAATCGCCTCGATATTGCCTTAATATGTTAATCCCTAAGGGCGCGGGTTTGACTCCTTTACATGACAAGCCTGACTGTGTTTTTATTTAAATCTTTTATACATTAAAAATACTTAATAAAGTTTACCAATTATCTTGTACTCATAGTATTGCTTAGTTTGGGATTAGGTGTCTCCGTAAAAAATGTCTGAATATATGTTATTCATTATAAAATTTTGTAAAAAAAATATGCAATCAGTTGGTAGGCTTATAAAGTTAGTAGTCAGATTGTATAGCTGATACTAATATATATTTTAGTATCAGCTATACAATCTGCCTAGTTATTTCGTTAAAAAGCGGATGTGATTTTATATAAAAAAGCATTTTTCTTGATATTGTTAATTTTTTCCCATTAATGGTTTTGTTTTTTTAACTAGTTAATTATGTAATATATTGACACTGTCTATACTTTGTAATTTAATATGTATGTAGATTATATATTTATTCCAAACATAATAAATGAATTTAATAACTGCAATAATGTATATTACGTCTAATTATTAAGTATAATTATAAGGCTGATTTTATTGTATTGTAATAAATCGATACACAAATAAACATAGGTACCTATATAGTTTATTTTTTCTAAATATGTTTCCTACTCGTCATATTCTAGCATTATCCCGGTTGCCCTAGACTTAAGCTTAGGGCCCAGGGTATGTTCATTGGTTAACCAGATTTACTGAATTTCAGTTATTACGTGAAGCGACTGCCGTGTGACACACACAACCCAGAAGGAAACATCATTCTATGGTTAAACCAGTTCCCAGTCTGTTAGAAGGCACTGACTTCCTTATAACGATTGCCATAGATGTTCGTGACAGCCGGGACCAACGGCTTAACGTGCTTACCGAGGCACGGAGCAAGCGATAATTTTGCACATAAGTTCGAATAGTCATTGGTGCGCCACCAGGGTTTGAACCCGAGGCCCTCTGAATTTAAATATGTTCCCTACTCATGTGAAGAACGAGGGCCTTTAGAGGTAATTTTTGCACAAATGCGCTTTTCCAGCACGTGCCACATCTTATCAGATGGTAAGCAGTGGATGCAGTCCTAATTAGAGCGTTCCATAACGTACGATAATCACTAGAACAAGCGCGGCCATCCATGAAGGCCTGTACAAATTCCATTTCAAGCTCAGCTTTAACAATCTGCGATTACAAAAGCTGAAAAACTTGCGCCGTAAGTGAATATCAAAGCCAATTTAGTTATCAAATTTGTTTTGGGTTATTACTGTAGTGTTTGGGATTGTGATCCCACACACTAATCTCCGATATTTCTGCTAGGGTTGGCTGGAAGAGATTTCGTATAGAAATAAGCTCACCTTTGTGCATGTTTTTTGTTACTGTTTTTTTATTATTGTTTATGTGCAATAATAAAGGATATATACTTTTTGCACAGTATGAGGATGATTCCTACTGCTATTTAGATAAGGGAGATTGAAAATAAGAATTGCCATTATAGTTGTAGTCGATTTTGTTGGTAATTAAATTAACAGGCGCCGAGGACTCAAGATTTTGTTAAGAAGAAAAGGACTGTTTTGTAACCGACTCGTTCAAGATCCTCGTTAAGTAGAATAGCCCTGTCTGTTTTATCTTTTGTAATTTTAAAGCCTCAGGTGTTGATTCACTGTTTCTTAACAACAAAATCAAAGGTAGCTAAAACGTTATATTAAAGGGGAAAACATACGTCTATACAAACCTACAGGCTTACTTTACTATGAGCAGTTGTACGATCCATATTCAGCAAATTTTAAAAGATTTAATCTTTGAATTTAATTTGGCAAATAAAGCATTAGATTCACATCTAATGCTGTATTTATAGGACTAATATTCTGCCACGCCTCAGGATTGAGTGATCCAAAGACACTACCTTACAGATTCCTGGATTAACGTCGTAGTATTTTATTTTCTTGTAAAATAACGTAACTAATTCTCACGAATCTCACTTGTCACCTAGTTTTAGATAATATTTGCTTGTGACCATTTTGTCAAATGTCTAATATTGGGCTATATTTTAACAAAATCGATTCGTCTTTTATTTTCAGAAACGGGTTAAGATAGCTTTTGCATAAATGTAAATTTTACTTTTGTGGAAAACTAAAAAAGGATCGCTCAATCTGAATCGTTAATGCATTATCTTTTTCGTAGTAAGCTTGTTAAAAATAAAAAGCAGTAAATAAGATTTTTGTTTTATTGTAAAGTCATAGGTCTAATTTACAAGTAAGGTTCTGGGAATTCGAATGTCACTTCGCGTCCCGTAAGCTTCTTGTACACTGACTGGAAGGTGTCCACCTGTAAACAAACAGACATACAAACATTAGAAAAAATAATGAATAAAATATAATGAGGTTCAGGCAGAATTCATTTTTAGGCACTTTCCACACCAAACGTATTTTCCAATACTGTGAGATTGCTGAATTTTGCCATTAGCATTCTGCAATTATTGCAGGACTATTGTCGGTTCGGTGTGAACAAGAAGTTAAATATCTATAGAAAAGCAATAACGCGCCCTCATAGTCAGCGGCCGACAGTACTTTTGGTCTAGGGTTAAGTTAACTACTTAAGAGAAATAAATAATAATAATATATTTTCAGTGTAGGTATTGAATCAAATACCTTATGAGCATATCCCTGTACCATATCAATATAATACTGCACACTAATTGGAGTAGTCCCAACAATTCGGATCAGCAGTGTAAACCAGGCGGTTTGCAGATAAAACGATTTCTTTTGCCTTAAACCTCTTCTAGAATATATTAGGTTTCAGAAGAAAACCCTTGAATGTTTATTATCAACTACAGTCATCATCAATTAACATCCCACTACTGAGCATAAGCCTTCTCTAACAAACTATGCAGAGTCCACACCCTGCTTAGTTTCCTTAGATCTAAGCCTTTATAGGATGCCTCCATCCTGTTAAGCATTTTAACCCTTCAACATGGCTTAACCATTACCACATTTAGTGATAACCAGGACCAATACACTTGGGACTCCCTTTTCTCTATTAACATTCATTCCAAAGCATAAAACCGCTCGATATTTAAAGCTACACAAACTCCATCTCAAGGGCTGACCTGCTTATTTCATAACACAGTATACTAGAAATGCTTACCTTGTGTTCAATAGTTGTCTGCTGGTTTTTGTCTAAGTGAACTTTGATGAGCTGAGAGCCGTCCAGCTTGATTCTGATGCGCTTGCCAACAATCTCTGCAGGGAACACTAGGTCCTCGAGGATAGCATCATACACTGACGTCAATGTCCTGGAAACAAGTATTCAATTATAATAACTACACACTGTTGAGATCCATCAAAAAACAGGACTAAGAAACTGTCACCACCCTGAACATGTCTGACCCACACAACTAAAGGCCTGTTTTAAAAAGTCAAAATTTTCTTATTCTCGGCAGTCAAATATACTATAAAAATAATGAGATAGGATCTTCTTTGGACCTTATTATTATTAGCAGCCACCCCCTCTTATCTCACGAGGAGTCATAAGAGTCAGCGAAGAGAAATACTACTGGGTGATGGGCAGCAGTGTCATCCTACTTCCTGGCTTGAACTGCCACCAACCCGTCTGCCCAGTGTCGTGTTTATGGGTAGATTTAAGCCAATTTTTAACAGTGGACTTTATAAGGCTTATATATAATGATGACGATCTATTATGGGGAATAATTTGAGAAAATGATCAATTTATGTAAATAGAAACGATTATTTACGATTATTATGGACAACTTAAGCCAGGTGCAGTATTTGTACTAATTTCAATTCCCAAAATATCCAGTGTATTTTTTTTTTTTTAATAATGGAAATGATTTCAACTGACAATCTTTTACAGCTTTTTAAACCTTAACCTATTGGGTTTCTTTAATATTTTAATTAAAAATGTATTTTTACATTGGACTATTTGAGGATTGGACATTCTGTGACTACATAGCTTGGGAAGCCTGTGGATGTGGTTCAAGATTTAACAATGAAGACAAAAATTGAGTGGACTATGTTTGGCAGTGGAAGTGTAGTAGCTTTTAGCACTAAACCAAAGTTAAATGTAACAAAAAAAAATTATGTCTAAAGAAAAGTACATAACATGGCATAGTTAACACTGTACAGTAACTACATTTAAAATAAAAGATCTTTTATACAACCAGAGCTTACTAAATAAAAACAAATTTTAGTTACATACTGATTAAACTCAACAATACTGTTTTCATACCACAAGATACTCATGCCTACTTGAATGGAAAGAAATCAGAGTAGGTTATGCATGTTTCCAACATCAGTAGCATCATTAGCATGTTACAGACCCGTTAAAACTATTTTACATGCTTTTGAAATAGCCCTATGCTGTAATCTCTTAAGAAAACTTTACCACAAAGCTCATTCCACATCACAAGGGTACGCTAAGCTAAAAGTTACATCCTGACATTTTGAAAAATTATGAAGGTCACAGTGTGACTGATATTGCTGACTGATAGCTGATTTGGGTAGAATATCCTATAATGTAGTTAGTACAGGTGCAAACCTTAGCCATCTAATTATGTTTAAAGTCTGTGGAAGTATTTAATGTTATAGTACCTGGATCGTGGCCTCTTCTGTTTGTTGGCTACACGAGTCTTGTGGCTGGGTTTGGGCAGAATTTTGCGGTCTCCAACAAAAACAACATGTTTTCCACTGAACTTCTTTTCCAGTTCACGCACCAGTCTAATCTGGATCTTCTGGAACGCCTTCAGTTTGGGCATGGGCACATAGATGATGATTGACTGAAAAGAGTTATTTATAAAATTGGTTATTAATTAAATTAAAGTTATGTTATTCATGAAATGTTGTTTCCAATATAGTTTAAATATGTGAATTTTATGATCAAGTTGGTCGCAAATAACTGAGGTGGATGGAGAAGACTAAGCTAAACCCATGGGCAGGGCAGGATAGATGATTTTAAATATTATGTTCCTACTATAATATTGTACTTTAAGTACTGTTTGCAACAAAACACTTAAGATGACTTAATACTGCTGCTTATTCTAAATGAGCTGCTTTTCTACTCATGTCAATTATATTAAAATGGTAAAATTATAAAAATGTGTCAATTGAGCAGGTTTATCTGTAGCAATTTTCAAAGTACATAATATGGCCCAAGTTTGGGGCTAGACTAATTCTACAGCACCTGGCATATTTTAAATTGATTAATAATAAACGAAGAAGTCTTAAGAGTAAGTATTCTATATAATTGTACAAAAATATTATGCCAAATTATGAAGTGGTTGAAAACCTCTTCATAGACAAAAAAAATACTTGAATTATATCTTAATTTGGTCTCAATTAAGCTACTTTATAACCACATGTAAGCCTTATACTCATGTCAAAGTTAATAGATGTCAATTATTCACTTACTTCCTATGATGGATTCTTACCAGATTACAAATTTTATCTTAAAACTTTCTAATGAACATAATAGAAATATAAGATTCTTTTTTTTTTTCAGTTACACTTCCACTGAATTATCAATTCAATGTATAAATGCACGTACTTTTAATCTGTACTATATTACAAATTCCCACATGTACCTACCTCAAATTATTGTTTACTTTTAGTTTCATAGTCAAACTATCCAAGTTTTTTTATATGAACTTATACAAACACATTACTATATTGAACTACACGCTACATACATTAAACAAATAATATCCAAGTAGAGATACTGATTCAGAGAGGAATTATATTACAAATAAATAAATTCAAAATTATTCAGCAGGTGAAAACACATTTTTCTTATTTCGTTTTATCCTAAGAGTTACGTTAAGTTAACTTAGTACGATATTAAATTAATATTACCTTTTTATTGTGCAGTTCAATTTCTTTAGCCTTAGTAATGTAGAGTTCCCGAAGCTGCGCCTTCAAGTCGGAATTCGTCTCCAACTCGACCAGGGCCTGCGAGATCGAGGTCTCGAAGGAGTCCGGGTCTACGGCGCCAGCTTTAATTATTTTCGTACTCATCTGCAAAATATAACCACCAAAATTTTAACCAACACTTCACTTTTAGGTTAGAAATTGTAACTCACTTTTACTCGAAAACTAATAAAACTCCACTCGAAAACACATTACACATTGGCTCCTTTCATTTAGATATTGATGTTTACAGATAAATAATAGGAATTTTGCTCAATTTGCGGTATCAAAACAACGTTGAAGAACGGACCGCGAATGTCATCGACTATAATCTTTAAAATCATTACCGCTATCGAGAAAATATTAACGTGGATTTATTCTGGAGTGCTAGGAAATATGTAAATCTATAATATTTGCCTCATAAATTGGTTTTATTTCACAAAAACGGATAAAATTGCGTTCACGACAACTACCTTGAATACCCTAACGGGAGAGAAAGAGACAGACTAAGTATGTTACCAGCTTCAAATGTAATTTTCCTCGAAATTAAATTATTAAACAAAAAAAAATGGTTGCCTGTAAAGTCGTTTTTACGGGCGAAGATTTTACGTGACAACGTCTTTTTCTCGGTAGAATATTTATTGATATGAATATAATTAAATTGCACAATAGGAACAAGGAATTGAATGAAAATAAGAATTGCACAAATTTTAACTATAGAAATATATTTTGTTTACTAAAACATTGTACACTAGTGCTGCGCGCGCGGCAGACCGATCATAGTTGAGTGGGAGAGAGACGCAAGGCATTCGCCGGGCCTCTCTCTCGTTCGGTGACTCATCGTAACGTTACCGAGCGTTACACTTTTTCATAAGTGACTCCCAGCCGCAACCTAATTTAAGACGTTGTCACGTCAAAATAAAATACATGAGAATCTATCTATTATAGCAATAGTAAACCTTTCAGATTATTAGTATTCCATGAAGATGCTGACCAAATTGACCCACTTTATTGTGCACTACCTAACCAAGCGGTTATAATATGTGAATGTACCAAAATAAAAATATATTTTTTGACGTGACAACGTCTTAAATTAGGTTGCGGCTGGGAGTCACTTATGAAAAAGTGTAACGCTCGGTAACGTTACGATGAGTCACCGAACGAGAGAGAGGCCCGGCGAATGCCTTGCGTCTCTCTCCCACTCAACTATGATCGGTCTGCCGCGCGCGCAGCACT
The DNA here is from genome assembly GCA_949126915.1 of Musotima nitidalis. Taxonomy (NCBI): domain Eukaryota; kingdom Metazoa; phylum Arthropoda; class Insecta; order Lepidoptera; family Crambidae; genus Musotima; species Musotima nitidalis. The sequence goes on from OX421435.1 coordinate 6,696,440, forward strand.
AGAATTCCTTGTTCCTATTGTGCAATTTAATTATATTCATATCAATAAATATTCTACCGAGAAAAAGACGTTGTCACGTAAAATCTTCGCCCGTAAAAACGACTTTACAGGCAACCATTTTTTTTTAAGACTAGCAGTTCTGAATTTTTCTCAGATCTTGTGGTAATTTTTCAGTAACCTATGTTTCACAAAATTAAAATAGTATTGCATTAGAATAATAATCATTTTACAAATATAGGTCTAAGAATAGAATTGAAAGCAAGTATATAATGTCAAACAGTCTACCTAACTATTCTATTATTATTCCAGTCATAAAATTCATTAATAGAGTAGAAGCATTTGTCTAGTAACCATTCATGAAGTTTTCTATTGAATAAGACCAAATTTTCATTTTTTATACTTTCAGGAATATGATTGTATACCTTTACTGCCATAAAGTGCGCTTTCTTTTGAAGGAACAAAATATAGCAACTAAAATCTGCATTGTACCCTAATTTATGGTAAAAGCTCTTTTAATAGAAGCACTTCCAATTCGTTTAGAAATATTAAAAATAAGTACATTATGAAAACAATTTATTTTTATAAATTTTTCGTTTTAATATTATTCTAATTCATTAGAAAAGAAAATAAAATATGTTTTTAATGTAGATATTCAATTTGTTCCTGTGAGCCTCAGACATCAATAATGAACATATTTGGTGACAGCTGACAGGTTACACAGCTGATAGGTTTAAGTTGATGGTACGCCCTTTAAATATTTTGAATTGAAATGTAAAAGTTTGAATAAGTTTCGATTTAAAATATAACAATTTTTTTTATTTACATTACTTGAAGAATCGTGTACACCTTGGTTTAATGCAGTCGTTCGAAAATACTAAATGTGACTCAGGTGGTAAGTATAAACTAGAATCCCATTATTAATTTCGTAGTTATCTGAGATTTATTGCTGAATAAACAAACCTTGGAACACATCTGTTATCTTTAGAATTGCAGAGGAAAGTAGTGAATGTAGTATCAAAATAGGTTGAGCTAGAAAAATATACGAGCAATGATTAATTAAATTATTAATAGTAAGTGCTTGACCACATTCGCGAGTATCCTTCAAGCATACTGTGTAGTCCATCAGCAAAACCAAAAAATCTGGTAAGTCGTTCCCATGTAAGACTTTGGAATTCTCTATCGGAGCATGTGTTTCTCAAATCCAATAGGGTTTATGTTTAGTTTCGCTGGCCGCCATAAGTGGGTGCGCTTGTCGCTGTGCCTCGTCCACGGCATGGAGTGGTCTAATTTATTTGATGGAATAATTTGCTTTTCCTTAGAACGGAGTGGTCATTATAGCAAGTCTCCCTAAAAATGGCCAGTATTCAAGTAGAGTTTGTGAAGAGCTATATCTAAGTGGCAGTATAGAGAACTAGAAACTTCTGGAAGTAGGCCTGTCTCCTTTTCTTCATAGTTTTGACTCTTTCCAGTACGCAAATAGGTGTGTTTAATATCTATATCTGATCTCTCCTGGTGTGTACTTTGGTTGTTCTGTATGTCAGGGTGTATGCCTGTGTATTTGTGCCAAACTGTTTTGCATAGAAAGATGAGTCGTTTCACCCAATTAGAATCAAGAAAACCAATAACGACTTTTCATAAAACAGCACGGAAACTACCAATTAGATTGTCCGACAGACTGGTGTTTTGTCTCCTGAAAAGTTCCTAAAAGTTACTTACATGGTGATAGAACTTAATCAACAGTATTGGCTAATGATAAGCTTCTCATCGTAATCATGTTGAACTGGTGGAAATCCCAGCTGTGAACCTTCTCATACTGTTTCAGGCAAATTATTTTTGGCATATTTTATGATAAGTAATTTTATTTAATAAAATGTTTTTATGAAAAGTCAAAGTAATTTTATTTTATTTTAAAAACTGCTTATTTTTACTTGGAATTTGTCAAATCAAATCATTTAATTGCTTTAAAAACATAGTAGTTACATTCATATGGTCTTGGGTTCAGATAGCTGGATCAGCAAAAATTACATGCAAGTAGATATAATAATAGCAACATTAGTAATTTATATTTGAAGTAACTAAAATTAAATAAAAAATAAAGAAATTAAATAAATTTGGAATTGAAGTAACGCAATATCTTATTATTTTTAGTTTGTTTATATGTAGTCATTACCTCATCTTACCGGCATCCGCAGAATACCAGCGTCTTGACAACCTTTGTTGCGACATTATGCTGAGCGGAGGCCTTTTTGGGACTATTTTAGATTTAAGACGCTGTTAGCTTTAAGATTTTTTATTTGTAATGTACCAAATAAACGTTTTTATTATTATTATTATATAAAGTAAATACAAAGCACGAATGTTAGTTTACAATATTGTCAAATATTAAATGTTTAATTATAATTAAATAAAATATGTCAAATTGTAAATTAAATGTCAAGAAAGGTATAATAAAATTCACCTATTAGTCATTCAAGTAATCCTGGATGGCGTAATAACATTTGTCAACCAAGTGTTCAAATAACCTTCTCTTAAACTGAATTAAATTTAATTTTTTTTATGCTCTCTGGTACTTTATTGTAAATACGGGGTGCTAAGCTTAGTATGCTTTTGCAAAAGAGAGCTGTTTTGCATGGCGGTATAGCTAACATTTTAGCATACTGTGCTCTAGCGTTTTTTCATTGATTTGATACCTTTTCAAACTTATTTTCGTTTGTTTTTATAAATATTGCGGTTTCTAAAATATATAAACAAGGCAGTGTCAATATTTTTAGGACTTTAAAATGTGGGACACAACTATCTTGATTCCCGACTTTACGAATTGCCCTTATGCAGCGTTTTGCGCCTTTAATATTCGCTCACGCTCAGTTGTCATAAAAAAAATAATGCTCCCCTTTTATATCAATAATATTAAGAGTAATTGTGTCGAGGCAACCTTTAGCATTTTGATTTAACTAAAAGGATAAATATGTACACAATTTCCTATTCTGAAAGTTATTTTCCAGTATCATAAATGTAATCTTCCCTGTATAACCGTACCATCCTTCCGTTTATTGTACTTATTCCAAGCTAGTTATTTAAGAATTAATCTAACATTATTAGAGCATATGAATTTAAGACACCAATTCCAATAAAATAAAGAAATATGACAAGAAAAGCCAAGAAAAGTTCACAAAATTAACTTGTTTTATCATATCCTTGCATTATCCCGGTTGCCCTAGACTTAAGCCTGGGGCCCAGGGTCGGCTCACTGGTCAACCAGATTTGACTGAATTTCAGTTATTACGTGGAGCGACTGCTATGGTTAAACCAGCTGTCAGTCTTCTAGAAGGCACTGACTTCCTAATAACGACTGCCATGATGTTCAGGACAGCCGGGACCAACGGATTAACGTGCTTTCCGAGGCACGGAGCAAGCGATAATTACGCACATAACTTTGAAAAGTCATTGCTTTGCCCACCAGGGTTTGAACCCGAGACCCTCTGAATTTAAAGACAAGGGGTCTCGCCACTGGGCTATCGCCGCTTATTGTTTAACGGCAGTTACTCCATGTTATAACATAAATTTAGCTAAATTTTGTCTAACCAGTGAGCAGACCCTGGGCCCTAAGCTTAAGGATATGATGACTGTCGGTAGTCGTCGAATGAATGTATTTTTATAACGTTTGATTTTATTTGTGCGTAGTTTCAATCATGTTTTACAAAGCCTATTTCAATCACGTTTTAGTAGGTTCACTCGTTTTCCTCCTAAGACCCACCTTCCTTAATAAAGAACGAAATGGCGATCGCCATGAAGTTCTGCTTAAAGCTTTTTTGTACATGGAGAATCTGCAATCCACGCATGCACGGCGCCGAGCGTGCGCTTCCGGAGCAAAGTACGCGCATCTTTGAAGAAGATGCGTATACGGATGTGGCCCAAGCCAGCCGGCTAACTCCCAGATATCTCTCGCCCGCAAGTAGGTTATGCCGGTTTGACCCATAAGGGGCCGACCGGCTAAACTCCATGTGTGTGAATGCTGCATGCCTCTGATGGCCGTAACAGCGCAACCAAAATAGATTGGGGAAGGCGAGACTGAGACCTAGATTAAAAACTAAAAGTATTTCAATTGAAGAGCGACATACTAGTAGACCCGACCTCGGCTCAGGATGTCGTGAGTGTTTGTGGTGAGCGATCAGGTCTAAACCTGATGTGTCGCGGGTGTAGTGTGAGTGATTGTCTGGGTCGTCGTGCCCTGCGGCGGGTGCGGTGATTTGCGCGCTGTATTTGGGTGTGTTGGTTTGTGGATTGACTGAATGTGGTGTTGGCTACCGCTATTGGATCCTCAGGAAAGTCTAGAACGTGCCTAGGTCTCCTGGCGGCCAGACGGACATCCCTCTCGGCAGTGTAATTGGAGGCTTTGACTACAAGGGGATTTGGGTGGTGGGGTGCATTGTCGAAGTAACGTCTAGAGAGGTCCTTCATATATTGCGCTATCGAGGGAATCCCGAAGTCGCGATGTAAATCTATATTACGTACGTACCAGGGCCAACCGGTGGCCATGCGTAAGAATCTATTTTGGATGATTTGCAGTTTGTTGAGAGTTCGCAAAAACTACACAAGCGTATGTTTTAACTGGACGGACATATGTTTTGAAGAGTGTCAACTTGATGATATATATATATATATATAGCATGCATTCGCATGAATGTGTACGCAAGTAGAATATTGTATTTATTTTTGATACAAGTTTGAAAGGCAAAGAAAACGACTTAGTTCTTTACAAAGGAAATTTTTTAAAGGAGTTTAGAACCGTTGTAAAAGTATTTTTAACCAACCTAAAAAGAGTAGATTCTGTGGTTATCAGAGTGATTAACAAATAGTCAGCGCTCAGCTGTGTTTTCAGTGGTTCATATTATTGGATGAATAGTTGATCTCCGTATGTAGTTAGTCGTTAACCAAAGTTAGTGACACTTTTGACTTCATAACTCTACCAGCATAGCGTTATATAAAAGCCAAGTTAAAAACTTTATGCCGTGTGGTGCCGGCCTAGATTAGTGCCAGTAGTGAAGGCTCTCGTCTCACGGTGAGTCGTAAGAGTCGACGAAGAGAAATTCTACCGTATGATAGGCAGCAGCGTCATCCTGCGTACTGGCTGAATCTGTGATCACCAACTCGCCTACTCAGCGTGATTATGGGATAATACCCCGAATATTAACTATTGTGGAGGCCAACGTTCAGTCGTGGACTTTATATGGCTGAAGTGACGAATATTTTAAATGCCAAAATCCTCTTATGCGTCTAGACTTCCTTACCTAGACTGATTTTTGTACGAAGATACATTGAATTAAATTCTACGCCGATTCATAGAACCCGTCTATTGTAGAAATATATGTATGTATAAAAACAGTGTATCGTTATCGCAAGTATTACAAAACAGCGACAGCAAGTACAAGTGCTGAATAGCTTCGATACACCCATTGATAAGGTAATCTGAATGTAATAGGAGTCAAGTGAACGATAACCAAGCTCTCAGTGACCTACCGGACGTGTTCAGGGGCAGACGTGTTTTGCAGACTCCGTTTTTAACTCAGTTCGTATTTTTTATTCTTAAATATTGATTTTAGTATTTTCATCATCACCATGTCAACCATTTGACGTCCACCGCAGAACATAGGCCTTCCCAATAGACTTCCTCGTTGATCGATCTTGGGCCGCTTGCAGCCACTGGCTTCCCGCCGCCTTGACCAGATCATAGGTCCATCGTGTAGGAGGCCGCCTTCTACTACTTTTACTATTTTCCTATACATGTATTAATTTATAAACACTATTAAATGGCAGAACAATGTTGGCCGGGTCAATTAGTGTCCTTTTTTAGTTGTCAGCAGTTTTGAGTTGCACCTCTTCACTTCACTACCGAACGACAAAAAATATGGTCGAGGTAGCTTCTTTGGGTTCGCAGTGTATGGGGTCATCCATAAATTACGTCACACGAATTTTGTACAGTTTTGACCCCCCCTCCGTCCTTGTCACAGCTGGTCACACTTGTGAGACTCTTTCCTTTATAGTGTGATGTCAAATGTTTTGCAATTATTTTATTAAAACAGCAGTTCTTTAATTTTTAATAGGACCTGAATGGGTGACTGTTTGTGTGGCGTTTAATATCGAGCGCTTCCGTGCTTCGGATGGGATGTTAAGCCGTTGGTCCCGGTTATCACTAAATGTAAGCCAGAAGTCAGGTTTATCTCTGAGTGTCATGAAAAATATTTTTAAATTAATTAATTTATTTTACACGTTATTATACAATGTCCTGTATCTTTCCTCCTGTACCCTGTAATTTTTTCAGGCTTTGAAATAGGCTACCTTCTCCAACCTTAGGTAATATTTTTTTATACGTAGGTATATGTAAGTGATACATTTAGCTCACACGCATCGCATGAAAAAAAAGATGTCTAAACAAATTAAGTTCGTGTAAAATCTCACCAATAACGGCGTAGAGTTTAATTATAACAATTGAATTGACTTTTGCATATTACAGTAACATAAATATTTCAGACGAGTATTTATACCCGCACTCCGCTCCGAGGTCGTGGGTTCGATTCCCATACAGGACAAATCTTTGTGTGCATGAACATGCATATTTGCTCTGGTCTTGGTGTTTTCTTATGTAATTTAAGTATGTATTTACAAAAATAAAGTATCCTTTATTTAGTAGATATGATATATCTTATTATGGAACTAAATACATAATTGGTGTAATTGTCAGAAAATATTGATTGATGATTATTATTGTATTATATTATTGCGGTCCTTTATAGACGTAAAAAATCTCACTTGTTGATAAAAAACATGTTTTTAATAATTCACCTTGCGTATTTCTGCGATAAGACCGTGAAATATACTGAAATTGTTGTTATTGGTCATACGATCATACTACTTATAACGACGTATTTGGTATTCTTGCATTATTATGCTATGTTATTCAAAACTGCTATGTTATTCAGTCCTTACGCACGACGATGATGATATAATAATTGACGTAAATATATATTGTGTGCCAAGTCGTTATTTTCTTCACCACAAAGGATTTCTGACAAGAATATTACACATTCTACCTTAAATAGTAAAGCCACGCGTAGTAGGTAGTGTAAAGATATTTTTAATTTAAGTTTGTTTTTGTTAGGATTATATGCCAATAATCGCCAGGCGGGTTGGTGATCGTAGTTCCAGCTAGTATACAGAATGACGCCGGTGCCCATCATCCGGTAGGATTTCTCTTCGTCGACTCTTACGACTTACCGTGATATAAGGGGAAGGGTAAAGTGTCTCCCTCGCTCCGATTCCGCCCTCGGGTATAAAATGCCACACAAACGGTCGCCAATCCAAGGACTGTCATCTGCGAACTCGCCTTTAATTCAGTGATCGTTTTCTTTCTCCTTAAAACGCAGAGAGAGATAGGAGCACTTTAATAGCAATGCAATTTCATAAAGGTATTTAAAAAAAAACAAAATCATTTATTTTGTTAACAATCTAGTCGAGACCTCTTGGCGGGAAAGTGAAGCGTCATGTCTGCTGTTTTGTTTTATTTTCTAAAATTTGTGATATTTCGAACATTAATGTGTAATAACGGTGGATTATAAAACGTTAAAGGTTTTATTACAAAACGATGGCTAGAGTTAGACCCGGTTTAAAACTAGTGGTGTCACTTTCATTTCATAAGATGAAGACAGTGACAGCACTAGTTTGAAACCTGGTCTAACTTTAGACATCGGTTTGTAATAAGCCCCTGTGCTTTTGTGAACGTACATGAGTGTTGGTAAATGAATCAAAACAGTGCAACATTTTTTTTTAAATTCTCTCAAGAAGTCCATGTGAGATCTCAATATAGTCCCACTTCTTTACTGAGGACTCAAGGGGCTTAGGGGAAGGGCACCTAATTTACCATTTATCATCTTTATCACCACTCATTTTAATTTACTATAATTTATATATTATTAATATATCTCTTACTTGACACTGGCTAAATGTGCAAACCGCACGAAGCCATTATTTAAAAGAAAAAAAAACAGTCTAGGTAGTCTTCAACAGGTATTATGGTAGTAGTATAAAACCTGTGTAAGACTAGATAAGTGAGCATTTAAATATTTTTTTGTTCACTAATGATGTTAAATTTATATCAGAAATAAATGTATTAAAGTATATAGTAGATAAAAGTAGACACCTTTGTAGATACTGAGTCTATGATTTACATTCATGGATTAGATTATAACTTATCGATGATTGTAGTTCTTACAAGTGTTGGTAAATAATCTTTACACTTTATGACATAATATTATATGTCTATGTTGAGGTGTTGTCTGTGTTGAGGTGTTACAGTGTTAATCTTAAACCGTATTGATTTATTTACCATCAGCGCCACACGGTATCACCCGCATGGTTCATGTTCCTGTGGGAATACCGGGATAAAAAGAATCTTATGTGTTATTCCAGGACTGCAGCTATACATATGCCAAGTTTCATCACAATCGGTTCTGTAGTTTTTGCGTGAAGAAGTAACAAACATACACTTACAAACTTTCGGATTTATAATATTGGTAGGAAGTAGAATTAGTATGAAGTGGTTTCTTACTTTATTATGAATAACACTCTTCGTCTCATTGCATTGCAATGTAAATACAAAAAAAATAAATTAAGTTAGACTAAAATAGACAGAAATCATTTTTACCGGTAAATTATAAAAAAACATTCAACCAATAATTGTGTCAAGGAAAAGGCGTATTACTCGTACTATTTATTATTACTTCAACTTATTATTAAATACTTTAAACACTATACGTTAGGGCCAAAACATTAAGCGGATGTTGAAAAATAATACCGACGTTTGCAACATTCGTCATAACACAAAACTATGCGAAACAAAAATACGCTCTACTTTACTCGCCGTGTGTACATTGTATGGTTCTCTGCCTTTTCACTGAAAATTGTTTGGCCGATTATTGCATGCTAACCAACGATTGAAGAATTTCATTTGGCGGAATATTCTTTTGCCAACAGTTTTTATAATTTTTTGTTTTATTTCTTAACTTCACAGTTGCCAACTGTTTGCTTTTTATAATGACATTTTTCAAAATGCCAACTTCCTAGTAGCGACTGATTTAGTAAGCGTAATATTCATTTAGTTGTTTTTATTTAACAAATGTTTTTTACAATAATTTTAATTTTAAGAAAAAAAATAACCTCGATCTAACTCAAAAAGAGAAGTAAGTTGTTAATTATAAAACGCATGTAAAATTTGTTTTTTTTTTCATTACATCAATATACGAAAAGGGAACTTACAAGTTGTTTTGGCTAGTGAAATATTTGACAAATGACAAATGCCAAACGTTTTGTATCATTATAATAATCAGCTTAATAAAGTTCTTCTAAATGAAACGTTTTCATATAAAAATGTGATAATCGTTTGTTGTGAAAGTGAAGAGTTGGATTTTTGGCCAAAAATTTTTGGCGAAAAAGCAGGATACTGCTTAGTATATTGTGTATTGTATGTTAACACGATTCTTAGTATTGCATCAGTGGATTCTCTGCAATCACAGTAAATCCCATGAATTGTCCGATTAAAATAGTTTTGTGGGTACTTTTGTGTCCAGCATTTGTGTATGTTACAAATCAGTATTTTCATATTAATTCAATAGGATATAAAAAATGTGATTTTATATTAAGTGTTATTTTATTTTCAAGTGTTTATTTCAGTTTTAAGTGTTTTGATTTTAATGATGTGGTACATTCGTTTAGGGATTTTTATTTTAAACCATTTACATAACTTTAAAAAAGCGGCGAAAGCCCAGTGGCGAGACCCCTTGCCTTTAAATTCAGACGGTCTCGAGTTCAAACCCTGGTGGCGCACCTATGACTTTTCGAAGTTCTGTGCGTAATTATCGCTTGCTCCGTGCCTCGGAATGCACGTTAAGCCGTTGGTCCCGGCTGTCATGAACATTTATGGCAGTCGTTATTAGGAAGTCACTGCCTTCTAATATCCTGTCAGTCCGTGCCTTTTAACATCATTCTATGGTTAAACCAGCTGTAGACTGACAGCATCATTCTATGTTTAAACCAGCTGTCAGTCTACAGCTGGCTTAACCATAGAATGATGTTTCCCTCTGGGTTGCGGAGGTCAGACGGCAGTCGCTCCATGTAATAACTGGAATTCATTCAAATCTGGTTGAACCAATGAGCAGACCCTGGGCCTTAAGCTTAAGTCTAGGGCAACCAGGATAATGCTAGGATATGATGAACATAACTTTGGATTTTATTATTAAATCGTTTCTTGCAATTTACATTACATGATACATATGCATTTGCTTTGATTCCCAGACTCAGTTTTATTTATTTGTATGAACAAATTATTTGTTTTACTTTATAGTAACTACAAATTTAATTGACATATTTTGCATTAATTTCTGTATGGGAAAATCCTTATCATCAACTCAGGCCCATTATTGTCCCACTACTAATCACGGGATCTCTCTCACTCACCAAGTTAGAGAAGTTAGGGTCAAACTCAGCCACGTGAACCCAATGCATATTGGCAAAGAATCTATTAAAAAGCCTGTGAATTTCTTGCCAGTTCTTCTTACAGAGCGGTGGCTCGGAACTGGCACTTAGATTCACTTACACTTAAATATTTTAATTGTTTTGTTGCATGTAAGTGAATCTAAGCTTCGTGATTTCATTGTAATCATATTACGATTGTTTTTTTTTTATATTTATATGTGATTTTGACTTTTTCAAGTACCTACTATGTAATGAAATAATTTAACCTTCATAAGAGCTCTATTGAGCCAAACTTGAATAAATGATTTTTTGATTTTGGCTTTATAAGTTTTTGAAGATTATTGTTGAGGCCTATGTTTAACAGTGGCCTTCTAGTGGTTGGAATGATAAAAATGACACGTATCTTGAAATGTTGAATAAGTCGTTTATTCGTCTGGCACTATAGATTATATGATAGATATTTATTTATCGCACATGTCGTTATTGCTTTATAATTTAAATAGTACATACATACATACAGTTACACCTTTTTCCCGAAGTGGTAGGCAGAGGCATATTATATGCCAATGCTGTTGTTGGTCCCACGTAATAGGTGGCGACCCTATTGCCGATTTGCCGCTTACCAACAACTTTTATATTCACCAGAGCCTCGTCCGTTGATCGGCAGGTGCACTTGCAGGTAAGGCTTGACCCCCTGAGATATTGGGAGGGTAATTTGAATAGTATATTTTGACGACCGATATGGTGTGGAGGTCAGTATACTTGCACTTTACTCCAGAGGTCGTGGGTTCGATACCCACACAGGACAAATCAGGATTTACCAACACATGTACGTTCACAAACACTTAACGGTTAATACACCGTTATTACACATTAATGTTCGAAATATAATAATAATATATTAATTTTAGACAATAAACCAAAACTGCATGACATGACGCTTCACTTTCCCGCCAAGAAGTCAAAATTAACCTAACAACCATCTTCGCGTCTCTGCGAGTCTCTTTGCGTTGCAGCTTCTAAGTCTTGCCGCTGGGCTATCGCAAATCCTATTGGGTTTTATAGGAACATCAATATGTTAAACATATAATATTATTTGTTTACATATATTTTATATAAAACTTTGTTTTCAGGGGCGCCATGACACGTACAATTTTGGTGACAGGCGGTGCCGGCTACGTGGGCTCTCACACGGTGGCCACACTGTTGGAACAACAGGGACAACAGGACTTCGATATAGTCGTCGTAGACAACTTGTCGAATGCATACAGAGAGGCCGGTCAGAAGAAACCAGAGTCTATTAGGATTATAGAGGAGTTGACGGATAAGACTATACATTTTTTCGACATCGATATCAGAGATGGAGCTGCGTTAAGCAAAGTGTTTGAGACGGTAAGTAGTTCTAGTAATTTAGGTTTTTTAACCATACTAGCCGTCTCTATTTATTGATTTTTTATTGCACACTTAAGAAGTAAAACAACAGGCGAACTTAATACCACAAAATATTCTCTGCCATTTTAAATTAGGGACAGTGAATAAACATACATACTTACGTAAGTAAAAGACCAACTACACTTACTATGTTCTTTTGACGTGACAACGTCTTATAATTCGATAGATCCGGCTGCACGCACGAAAAAACATGACTCATGCGGCGTTACCTCGCTCTGAGGCGTTCCATGTAAGGCTTGAAGTGCAAGCGAGAGCGCGGAACGAGCGACAAAGAAGCACAATCGGCCTTTGCGTTCGGCAGCGTTCGACATCCGTCTCTCTCCTACTTGAGTGAGCGATGCGTCTGAGTGGACAGCTGCTGCTTTATTAAACAAATAAAATTAAAATTTTCTTTTGAAAAATGCTACCATTCCATCAGTATTTTCTTAAAACGTTGTCACGTTCAACTCAGTAAACCGACTTTACAGACAACCAATTTTTTTGGGCTACAAAGTTGCTAGTAAGCCTACACGGTGGCCACGCTGCTGGAGCCACAGGGACAACAGCAGGATTTCGATAAAGTTCACGTGAGCTATAGGTACGAGTACTGTGCATGAGAGGTACAGGTACATTGTTATTTTTGGGCTAAAAAGTAGACTACGTTATTTCTTATAACATCAGCTCCCTAGCGACAGTTGGTGCATAGGGTCATATCGGATAAAGACTCTATGATTTCGTTCGATTTTGGATGTCTTTTATTAATCGATGGTGCCCCGAATGGTGTCCATTTTTTGACTCAAAAACAAGTAAAGTTATAATACCAGGAAAAGAAACATAAACAACTCGTTACACGCGACATTTTCAATTGGTCCTTCGTACCGGATTAAACAAACACTTATACATAATGTAAAAGTATTACTATAAATAGATACTTGAATGGTTCTTCGTACCGGATTTTAACAAGCACTTGAATTGTATATGTTTTAATTATAAAAATGTAAACGTTCTTTTCAGCACAGTATCGAATGTGTAATACACTTCGCGGCGTTGAAGGCTGTGGGCGAGTCGGTGCAGAAACCTCTGGAATACTACCAGGTCAACATAGCAGGCACTTGCACGTTGTTTGATGTGAGTAAATTAACTTTGTAGTTATTTTTCTGTCGTGTCGATGACCAATTGTTTATACTTCTCATGGCAATATGCCGACACAATAGCAAGGGCTGTAGGGGTCATTAGGTCCTCTCGCGGACATGTTTCAGGGCATCGTGGATTTGTGATTAGTTGCGCCATGGTCTTTGGGGCTGCTCCACATTCGCTCTTTAGATCTTCATCTGTAAAACTATAGATGGGGGCCTTGGATCCCTTGTTGATAAGCAAGTCGTCTGCAGTTTCAATTGAACGTGTATTCCTTTTTTTTATTTATTTGTACAACCAACGAAACATACACAAGAAAACAGGTTAATACAAAATTATTATAAAATACATGATAGTCCTGCCTTAATTATACGACATGCTTGAGTATAGTAAGAAAAACAAACATATTTTTTAGTTCTAGTTACACTAAAAGGCTGCTTAATGCAGAACAATACACGAACCATGAAAATAATGCTCGAGCTTACAAACGTCAGGTGTTGACCACTAAGCGTTATACAGTAAAGTTAAATTTATTTGTGGTGGGTGTATCCTAGCAACATCTTAGGAGCCCAAGTCAACCTCATCTGCAAGTGGTGCAAATGTCGATCAACGGACGAGGCTCTGGCGGACATAAATAATTATATTCAGTTTTAATTTTTAATAATTTACTGTAGTAAGCATTTTGCAATAGATGTTCCTTTAAATTGATATAAATTTAATTGCTATTTAGATAATCAAAAATCCAAAGATACTACATATTATTGATCAAAAATAAAGTACTTACACCGAGACATCATACGTACATCGAGTTTATGTTTGCTTACAGCGTGCTGCGTGATAATAAAACATTAGTTAAATGTTATTAAAATTTTAAATATATAAATAAATACCTATTTTATTTGAAAGTCTTCTTCAATTATCAAAACTTAAAAGTTTTCAATTTTGCTTATTAATTTGCAGTTTAAGACTAGATCTTTAATCTTCAATCCACACTTGTAAAAATCTGTATTTTATTAATGAAATTAAATCCCGCGAGTCACGACTCTCGAGCGATGTTTGAAAATCGTAAAATCTCCATAAAACAATGTCACCTTATTCCAGGTATTGCGCAAATATGGCGTCTACAAGTTAGTATACAGCTCGTCGTGTACCGTGTACGGGGAGCCGGAACATCTGCCGCTCAATGAGAGCCACCCCACGGGCAAAGGGCTCACCAGCCCCTATGGCAAGTCCAAGTATTTCTGCGAGGAGATCATGAAGGATCTGTGTAGAAGTGATCAGGTAAGACTTATTTAATATTAAATAACAAAATCATTCCTAGCTCTGAGCCTAGAAAATAGTGCCACCCTCTCCTGATAGTAAGAGTCGAATGAAGAGGAGGCTTACCGGTTAATGTGCAGCAGCGTCATCCTGTGTACTGGCTGAAACTGCGATCACCAACCCGCCAGCCCAGCTTGGTGATTATGGGCAAATACCCCTTTTATAAAAAAGTATTCGAGAGGCCAAGGCAAAAGTCTTCGACCCTCACTGGTGTCTTACTGTGGGCCTTATATAAAAGCTCTGCATGCAATGGAGAGAGCAATGCTCGGAATGTCCCTACGTGATAGAATCAGGGATGAGGAAATCCGTAGGAGAATTGAAGAATTGGCAAGCTGAAGTGTGCGGAGCATATACCTCGAAGAACCGACCGATGGGGCTTGGATGATTTCAATGGAAACCGCCAACCGGCAAACGTAGTAGAGGATAGCCTCTCACCCGATGGTCAGATTTTCTGATCAAGGCGGCGGGAATCTGGTGGATGCAGGCGATTCAGGATCGCTCAATGCGAAAAGCTATTGGGAAGGCCTTTGTTCAGCAGTAGACTTCATATAGCAGAAATTATGATGATATGCTTAGCTCTGCATCCTTGAATTGCTCCAATCTTGTAGTTGGTGGTATCGATCTTTGCGCGTATGGATGCCTTAAGTGATAAATTATTTGTGGTGCAAGAACAACTGCTGAATGCGAAGGAGTACCTATTTTTTTTTGTTTTACGTTGGTAACAAAATGCATTTACGCACTGCCTTCCGACCAAAGGGGGACCGAAAGGAGGTATGAGATTCACCACCGGCAAACGCGACTGCCAGCAGTAATACCCACTAAACTATTAATGGCACTGGGTTGCAGCGTTTGACACCCCGACTGCGGCCAACGTCCCGCGCACCAAAACCAAAAGGACCTCCTCTGGGAAGTGCAGTGGACGCGCCCCTCCTATCTCCTTGTGTGTGTAGCCGACTTCTCGGAGGGTCTATGGTTAGACAGCAGGGCCCCCTGCCTGCGAAGGAGTACCTATGCCTTAAGGAGGCAAAACTCTCAACAATGAACTAAAACCGTGACGAGTTTAAAACCAATATAAAACGGGCGTAAAATGGTTTTAAAGGGTCTGACGTTCATGGGCTGCAGTGATTTCCATCAGTTAGGCCGTTTATTTAAATATGCGTAAAAAAGGTGTGTTGGACTCTTACCAAAATTTACCACCTGCAAGTGGTGCTCCTGTCGATCAACGGACGAGGCTCTGGCGAACAAAAAAGTAGCCGGTAAGCGGTAATGGTAATATGGTAATACCCTCACACCTTGATATGTGAGAGGAGGCTCGTGCTCAGTAGTGGGACGTATATGGGCTGAGATGATGAAGCGGTAATGGGCTCGCCACCTCTTACGTGGGGCCGACAAGATAACTGGCGAAGCATGGGCGTATAATGTGCCTCTGCATGTATCATATGTATGTATGTATGATTATTTATTGTTATAGAAATGGAGTATAATATCGCTGCGGTACTTTAACCCGGTGGGCGCTCATCGCAGCGGTCGCATCGGGGAGGATCCGGCGGGAATCCCGAACAATCTCATGCCTTACATATCACAGGTCAGTTATTTTACTAACTTTTTAGGGTACCCACGCCAGTAGCACACATTATAATATTTGACGACCGATATGGCGTGGTGGTTAGTATACCCGCACTCCTGAGGTCGTGGGATCAATTCCCACACAGGACAAATCTTTGTGTGCATGAACATGAATATTTGTTGACCGATGTGTCCACGCCATATCGGTCGTCAGATATATCAAATTGTCAAATAAATCAGAATACATGAAAATAAAAATATAAACTAAATTCTTAAGTTAACAGGTGTCTTAAACTGGTACAAGACGTTTCTTTATATTTTAATATGTTCGTCCACTTTTGGACATTGGCCTCTCCATTGGCACACCACTACAATCTTCAGCTCTTCGTCTCCAACCCCTGTCAGCCGTTTTGCGTATATCGTTGCTGCACCTAGCTGGAGAGCTTCCTTAACAAGTTTTCCGAGCCGTGGTCTTCACTCTAGGATACATCTACCCCAGCAGTTATGCGCTTCAGTGATTCATAAGTAATAACATAAATTTTGACAAACGATATGGCGTGGAGGTCAGTATACCTGCACTTCACTCCATGTGCTTGCTCCATCTGGTCTGGGTGTTTTCCTATGTATATTATGTATGTATTTACAAAAAATAATTTTTTTTAAAGTATTTTCATCCGTGTTATATCGAGCGCCTCTAAGTAAATCGCTGACACCTATCACGCCTTCGTCGAATGCGAGGTCGACCTGCATTTCGCATGAACTGGCGGAAACGCCGAATCTGCAATACGTGCTGTGTGAACTTCGCTGCTGGCCTACGTGACTGGAATTGGACGCCACTTCGATACCTAGCATCGGTCGAGTCGCTTCTTTATAATTGTAATTAACTTGTAATAATTTTTATTTGAAAAATTAAATTAGTTTAAAGTAAATTTCGTTTTTTTTGAGTTCTCCCTGCGTCCCGTTCTTATTTGGCGCAGTCGGTAGTATTCCCGGGTCGTCGCGTTCCCGAAATCGCAAAAAAACGGGTTTTGCGTCGCGTACGATTGGCTTTCAAGTCATACCGGGCATCGAACCTTGAACCGCGCAGGGATTCCAGACATCGAAGCCGCTCAGAGAGAACGAAATGTTTATGTAAGTACACGCTGAATTATCTAGTGGTGCTCTCCTTAGTCCTTAATCCTTCACACTAATTCCCAAGATTTTTCATCCTAGAAATTTAGGATCCCGGAAGGCTGTTTTATATAGACAGTCCGGAAGGGCGATTGTAGTAGATAGTTTTAGAGATATAGATTCAGATTTAGAGTTAGCCTCAGGAAGTATGGCGTTTGAACCAGATACTATTTTTAAGGCCCTCCGCCTTGTACCCGATTTTGACGGGAACCCTCATATATTAACTAGGTTTATAAGAATTTGCGATAAATTAGTTGCAAGTTACGTATTAGAAGGGCCGGAAAGCGAGCTTAGTAACTTATGTTTATTGAATGGCATCCTTAATAAAATCACAGGACCCGCCGCATTAACTATAAATTCCAACGGCATTCCAGAGAATTGGGAAGGCATCAGAAACGTTTTAATTAATAATTTTTCCGATCAGAGGGATGAAACCACCCTCTATAACGACCTCTCCTTACAGAGTCAAGGGAATAGCTCCCCTCAGGAGTTCTACGATAAGTGTCAAACGTTGTTTAGCACGATTATGACCTTCGTTACGTTACACGAAAATATTCCAACAACCATAGCCGCTAAACGAGATCTTTATAGAAAATTGACGTTGCAAGCGTTTGTACGTGGTCTTAAAGAACCACTAGGGTCCCGCATAAGGTGTATGCGCCCTGATACGATCGAAAAGGCTCTGGAGTTCGTCCAAGACGAGCTCAACGTCATGTATTTACAGCAGAGAAACGGTGGTTTATCTAAGCCTCTACAGCCTATAGGTTTATCGAATACTAACCAGAAACCTTTCAACTTTGTTGGTACACCTACCCCGCATAGCTCACCTGCTTTTCGCATGCCTAATAATTTTACACCCACACCAAAACCATTTAGTTTTAACCCTATGGTAATGCAGCCGCGATCATTTCCGCTAACACCGCCGCCGCAACCTTATAATAATCAATTTAGATATATGAATCAACCGCGTATGCCGTCGCGCACGCAACAAATGTTCTCGGCGCCGCCGCCAAGCTATAACGCTCAGAATCAAGGGTTTAGAATGCCACCCAGGAATCAACTCGTGACCCATGGTCCTAAGCCCATGAGTGGGGTGAGTCATTTTACACCTAGGCCACTACCTCCTAGCGGTTGGAATTGGATGAAGCAGGGCAATCCGCCACCATCCAATTATTTCAAGAGTCGTGACGTAAATGTTAACGAGTGTTCGCCTTATGATAACGCGTACGAATATTCTGAGTATAACTACTATAACTATGAACCTACATACTATGACGATTATAACCAAGACTATAGTAACCACTATGACTATTCTTATGATTATAATCAACTGACCGAGTTGAATGATGAGTTAGACGCCAAGGTTGTTGAGGAGCAGCCCCAACCTTCGACCAGTGAGGATTTTTCGAAGGCCAGCACATCAAAAAAGTTAAGATAGAGGTTAATTTGCAAACACAGAGACAACTTCCGTATATTAAAATTTCTAACCCTCCTTTAAACCTTCTGATAGACACCGGCGCGAATCAGTCGTTTATAAGCCCGGAAGCTGTAGAATCTTATTTTTCTAATATCTCTTTAGATTATGATCCGTTTGAAGTTACAAATGTTCATGCAACCACCAGGAATTATTACTCAATTACATTGCCATGTTTTACAGAATTCAATGACTCTGAAAAAATTAAGCTATTCGTTTATAAATTCCATGAGCACTTTGACGGTCTAATAGGCATGGATTTATTAACTAAATGGGAAGCTAAGTTGGATCTTAAAGATTTAAAACTAATAACTAAATCGGCCGTTAACTCTATACGTATATATAACTCGCGAAATTTAAATCTTTATGAAGAAATTATACCGGCTGAGAGTTCGAAGTTAGTCAGATTACCGATTAACGCCCCGGATGGCGACGTTTTGATAGAAGAGCAAACATTCTGTAATTGCGTCATTGTCAATTGCATTACTACAATTAATAATAGCCGTGGTATAGTCGAAGTAATAAATCCGACCCAGAATGATATAATACTTTCTTTAGATCAAGCCCCGCAGGCATCCGTCTTCAATTTTGAATGTGATAGCGTCGGCCAACTATCGTCTCGCGCTAAAGACGTTATATCACGTTTGCGTACAGACCACCTTAATGAGGAAGAAAAACAAAACTTATTAAGGCTGTGTTCAAATTACGCGGATGTTTTTTACATTGAAGGGGAAGCCCTTACTTTCACTAATCAGATAAAACATAGCATTAAAACTATAGACGAAATTCCCGTATACAAAAAAAGTTACCGTTACCCGTTTATCCATCGCGAAGAAGTTAGTAGTCAGATAGAAAAAATGCTCGAACAGGGGATCATAAGACCCTCAGAATCTGCTTGGAGCTCACCCATTTGGGTAGTACCAAAGAAGGTTGATGCTTCAGGGAAACAGAAATGGCGTCTGGTCGTCGACTTTCGTAAACTGAACGAAAAGACTATAGACGACAAATACCCTATACCGAACATCACGGACGTACTTGATAAATTAGGGAATTGTCAATATTTCACTACTCTTGACCTTGCTTCAGGGTTTTATCAGGTGGAGATGAACCCTAGTGATATCCCTAAAACAGCCTTCAATGTCGAACATGGGCACTTCGAATTTTTGAGAATGCCTATGGGACTCAAAAATTCACCTTCAACCTTTCAACGCGTCATGGACAATGTGTTGAAAGGGCTCCAGAACGTCATCTGCCTGGTATACCTTGATGACATTATTGTCTTTAGTACATCCTTGCAAGAACATATGATTAACCTTGAAAAGGTATTTCAAAGATTGAGGGAGTCTAACTTCAAAATTCAGTTAGATAAGTCTGAATTTCTTAAACTCGAGACGGCTTATCTCGGTCATGTTATCGGTAATGATGGTATTAAACCAAATCCCGAAAAGATAAAGGCTATTCAAAAGTACCCTATCCCTAAAACCCCCAAAGAAATCAAGCAATTCCTAGGACTTCTCGGTTACTACCGAAAATTCATTCCAGACTTCGCTCGAATTACTAAACCTTTAACACAGTGCTTGAAAAAGGGGAAGAAAATAACTTTCGACTCAGAGTATATTAACAGTTTTGAAAAATGTAAGACACTCCTGACCAATGATCCCATCTTGAGATATCCTGACTTTAACAAGGACTTCATACTGACCACCGACGCCTCTAACTATGCGTTAGGCGCTATCCTTTCACAAGGATCTATAGGATCGGACAAGCCAATAGCGTACGCCTCACGTACACTAAATGAAAGCGAGATCAATTATAGCACGATAGAAAAAGAACTGCTTGCTATCGTGTGGGCAACTAAGTATTTCCGCCCTTATCTCTTTGGTCGTAAGTTTAAAATAGTCACGGATCACAAACCACTTCAGTGGATGATGAGTCTCAAAGAGCCCAACTCAAGGCTTACGAGATGGCGTTTGAAACTAAGCGAGTATGACTTCGTTGTAATATACAAAAAAGGTAAAAACAATACCAACGCCGATGCCCTCTCGCGAATAGAAATTTGTAATGAGGAAACAAGCTCAATGATTGCTAACGCTTCGGAACACCCACTGACCAACAATAACTCTGACACTATGACAGCACATACCGCTAACGAGGACCCTATACTTAACATACCCATAACTGACGAACCATTAAACAAATTTCATAGACAACTATGTTTAACGATTGTAGGAGACTTGAAAAAACGGACAACCGTAAGCAAACCCTTTGACACGCATACAAGAACATCCGTACAGTTATCAGAGTCGAATCTTGAGGAAGATCTTATCAATGCTATAAAGGAATATGTTAACCCAAAAATCAAAACCGCTTTATTAATAACCCCGCCACTAGGAATGTACAAGATCATCCCTATTATACAGGATAAATTTAAAAGCTCGTCTATGAACCTAGTTCTAGCAAAGAAAGAAGTAGAAAATGTAAAAGAATATTTAAGGCAACAGGATATCATCCGCCATTATCACGAGGGTAAAACTAACCACCGTGGCATTAGTGAATGTTACTTGGCTTTAACTGAAAAATTCTATTGGCCAAAAATGAAGGATGACATAACTAAATTTATTAATAATTGTACTATATGTGGCCAAGCTAAGTATGATAGAAATCCGATACGACCTAAATTCAATATTGTACCACCTGCTACAAAACCGTTTGAAATTATTCATATGGACCTTTTCACAGCACAAAATGAAAAGTATGTTACACTAATCGACGTCTTTTCTAAGTACGGGCAGGCATACTTACTTAGGGACGGAACCGCTCTCAGTGTAATACAAGCTTTATTAACATATAGCACGCATCACGGCTTACCATTAACTATTGTCACGGACCAAGGCACGGAATTTAACAATCAAATGTTTTCAGAGTTCTGCAAAATTCATAAAATCCATCACCATCAAACCTTAGCACATTCTCCCAATGCCAACGGAAACATAGAACGTTTTCATTCTACCTTACTGGAGCATCTTAGAATCTTGAAATTAGAACAAAAGGAGCAACCAGTTATTAATTTAATGCCCTATGCTTTAATTGCCTATAACAGTTCCGTGCATAGCTTTACCAAGTGTAGACCCTACAATCTTATATTAGGACATACAGATCCGCGAGATCCAACTGACATCAATCTTACAGAACGAATCCTACAACAATATACACTGAATCATAGGGAACAGATGAAGCGCGTCTACGAATTAATTAATGAAAGTTCACTTGCTAATAGGACTGCTATCATAGAGAATCGTAACAGAACCCGGGAGCCTGAGGTAGATTATCAACCAGAACAACAGATATTCATCAGTAATCCTAGTGCTAGTCGTTCGAAGCTTGCCCCTAGGTACACGCAAGATTCTGTGTTAGCGGACCTACCGATACATGTTTATACATCTAAGAAAAAGGGACCCATAGCAAAAGCTAGACTAAAAAGGGTTCCTAAATCTGCGAAATTGTTGCAGGATCCTGCTAGCGCTGTTTCTCCACCTGAGTCAGGCTCAGGAGATAAAAGTGGAGGCGCTTGAAGATGGACCGGGATTCTTACCATTCAAATTGGGACCCATGGCCTTAACAACCCATTATCATACATTTCTGCAATACGTAGAACTCAAGGACATAGATAATAGTCTTAGTTTAGTCTATACGCAACTAGAAGTTATAAGGAATAAATTAGATAATTACACTTATGCGCTTTACGAATTTCAAATTGATCATCTTACTAACAAATTAGATAAAGCATCGTATCTGTTAAAAAGTTTAGAGCCAAATCGTTCAAAGAGAGGACTTATAGATGGTTTAGGTTCGATCATTAAAAGTATTACCGGAAATTTAGATTATACGGATGCTGTGAAATATGAAGATGCTCTCAAAATTCTCAAGAATAATCAGGACAAAGTTATAACCGCACAAAATCATCATATCAGTCTTAGCAAAGATTGGATGAATGAGCATACTAAAATTTTATCTAAAATATCAGAAAATCAAATACAAATTAATGAAACTTTGCATGTTTTACTAGATGCCGAAGTTCATACTCAGTATTCACTTTTGAAATTTGCTAAATTCGCACAAATGTTAGGTATAGTTAGCGACAACGTAGATAGTTTGTTAAGCGAATTAACTAGGTTAGAGAATGCGTTAGCATTTTGTCGTGCATCGAGCACACACCATTCTATGCTAAGTTTAAATATAATTAGTAATATGATTAATAAACTAAAACTGATTTATAATAAAGATCAAATACTCGTATTAGATACTCGAGAGTATTACGATGTCATAAAGCCCGCGTCATACTATAACGGTTACCAGTTAGTTTTTGCCTTTCGATTTCCTATAATATCTCATCTTAGTTACACATTATATAAATTAGCCATTGTACCGAATAAAAATAGGGAAATTATCCTACCTCCTTACCCGTTCCTTGCTGTCACTAAAGATAATCACGTATACATAGAGGCTGAATGCCCGAAGCTGAGCGAGCAATATATCTGCGAGGAAAAGATCAACCAACAGCTGACATCGCATCCAGACTGCATCTGCAACATAATCAAGGATCACACCGCGAACGAATCCTGTCAGAAGATCACAGTTAACCTCATGAAGCCCGCTATGGAGAAACTAGATGACCGTCACTACACCGTCGTGTTCCCAAAGCCCACGCAAGTTCAACTTATCTGCGAACGAGAGGAATACAATACACTATCCGGAAGTTTCCTGCTCACCATCCCGTACAACTGTATGCTACGTACATATGAATACACGATCGCTAATGTCAACAACCAGATACGAGGACAACCACTGAAGATCACCAATATTTCAATAGAGCTCAACGACAAACCCAAATCGCAACCCCTTACTATTAACTCAATTAACCTAACGAAGTTACACCGCCTACAAGATGAAATCAACCATCAAGATCATGTTCAAGCAGATCAATCGTCGAGTCTGTATCACACCACGATCCCAATGTACTGCATTCTAATAGGCGCTATCGTCATAACCATAATTATCTTATTGCGACGCAGCCTCCAGCATCGGACCCCTGAAACAACCCCGAACGACGCACCACGTCATACATATGAAGACCCAGAATCATCTCAGAAATCAAGCAAGATGCCAGCAACATTTTCTCTTAGCATTCTAAAATAGTTGCTGAACTGAGGGGGGAGATGTTATTGCGACGCAGCCTCCAGCATCGGACCCCTGAAACAACCCCGAACGACGCACCACGTCATACATATGAAGACCCAGAATCATCTCAGAAATCAAGCAAGATGCCAGCAACATTTTCTCTTAACATTCTAAAATAGTTGCTGAACTGAGGGGGGAGATGTTATATCGAGCGCCTCTAAGTAAATCGCTGACACCTATCACGCCTTCGTCGAATGCGAGGTCGACCTGCATTTCGCATGAACTGGCGGAAACGCCGAATCTGCAATACGTGCTGTGTGAACTTCGCTGCTGGCCTACGTGACTGGAATTGGACGCCACTTCGATACCTAGCATCGGTCGAGTCGCTTCTTTATAATTGTAATTAACTTGTAATAATTTTTATTTGAAAAATTAAATTAGTTTAAAGTAAATTTCGTTTTTTTTGAGTTCTCCCTGCGTCCCGTTCTTATTTTCCGTTCTTTAGTATCCATAACACAAGTTCTTAGTGATATTATCTTGGAACTAAATAATTGGAGTGATTGTAATAGAATATTTATTTATTATAAGCTCGCTCACGCACAGGTAAACTGTTTTTACGCTACCATGCGTGAGGTGTGCATCTCTAGTTTCTCGGGTGCGGGGTAGCTCCAACCTCATTCTAAAATTTCTAAATATGATTGCAAGCCGCCTAGATTGTACATAATTATGTGAATCGCTGCAGTGCTATATCACATGGTATGGTACTGCGGTGAGTCACAGTGAGGCGTACTTATGATTAGAAGTAAGTTGATAATTAGTTTACTCAAATACTCATTTATTGGTAATACAACATTACACGTCACAGTAAAGAAAACATACTTAATTATTATAATTATTACAACTAAATTAAATTACAATATCATGAGGAATTAATAATGTCAAAATAATAAAATGTCAATAACAAATGAATCAAGAAATATAAATGCAATTAATAAAAATAAGTGGTCAATAATTATGAAAATTAAAATAAAACAAAATGTCATTACTTCATAAAGTCATTAATGTCATAGAACGTTTGCTCAAGAAGATATTTTTTTAACCTCCCTTTGAAGGCGGGCAGGCCGCCAACACGGCCCGAGGCAATTTATTGTACACATATTAACATAGTCCATAAGTTGTACTAACATTTTTAGTCCTGGTCACTTGAATAAAGAATATTATTATTATTATAAGGCAATAAAGACTTTATCTTTGTGGTACACGATCAGCCTAGTTGGAGGCCCTTTTGAGTGGCTTGAGAACATTTAATAGCTGATCGCTACTTTCTCCGTCAATCCGCACTGGGTCTGCGTGGTGGAGTGTAACCTGAATTCCTGTCACTATGGTTTGTTAAAAGAGGGCCGTGCTTAGTGAGACGTTCGTGTATATTGCTTGTTCTAGGTAGCTGTAGGTCGTCTCCCAGAGCTGCAAGTATTCGGCGGTGACTACAACACGTCAGACGGGACTGGAGTCCGGGACTACATCCACGTCCAGGACTTGGCAGACGGCCACACAAGAGCGGTGCGGCTATTGGCTACACCTGCCTGCAGCGGCTTCCACGCCGTCAACTTGGGTAAGGCATCCGGGAGACTGGCCTCCAGAGTTCATTATCATATCCCGGTAGCCCTAGGCTTAAGCCGAGGGCCCAGGGTCTGCTCTCTGATCTAACCAGAATCGGCAAAATTTTATTTATTAGCGACTGCTGTCTGACCTCCGCTACCCAGTGGGAAACATCATTCTATGGTTAAACCAGCTGTCAGGATATTAAAAGGCACTGACTTCCTAATAACTTTAGATTTGGTTGAATGGTAGAGAATTTTAACATTGTATTTTGCAATTAAGAGTAAATAAATAAAAAATAACGAATGCCATAGATGTTCATGATAGCCGGGACTAACGGCTTAACGTTCTTTCTTCCTGAGGCACATAGCAAACAATAATTACGTACATAATTTCAAAAAGTCACCGACCAACGTTTGATCAGGGAGTCTCGCCACTGGCGCCGCCGCTAAGAATATCATTATAATTATAATTAATGTGTTCCCAGGTACCGGAACAGGCTATTCAGTCCTTGAAATGATAGCCGCATTCGAAGGAGCGAGTGGACGCAAGATTCCATACAAGATAGTGGAACGCCGTGCGGGAGACATAGCTGCGAACTATGCAGACGTCTCCCTCTCTCACAGGCTGCTCGGCTGGCGCGCGACAAGGACGCTAGATGACATGTGCACTGACACATGGCGGTGGCAGAGTAGCAACCCCAACGGTTTTAAAAAGAGTTAGTTTATTCGCTTTTTATTATATTATTTGTTTCGGTATATGAAGTTATTTTCTGACCCAGTTATGAAATCAAGTATGTAATTGCTTTTCATTTTAAATTTTATTATTTTTGATATGGGTGTCAACGTTGTATTTGACATAGCGGCAACGTTGCAATTTGGTGCCGAGAATTGTAGTTTTCTTTTTCGAATACATATTTAGAAAAAGTGTTGAAGATGTAGAAACCTTCAAGGAGAAAAATGGTCCGAAGTTACCACTATACTCTAATGATTTATTATATGCAATATACTCGAGACTCACGTTTCATTCATATAGTCAGTTGATAAATAAAATGTACATGACACAAAAATGCGACGTTGCCGCTGTGATGGCGAACGGCGTTAGAACTTTTGAACAAAAAAATAAGGCCTACAGTTACTGATCAGAGATGTGGCTCCATATAATGAAAAGGTTTTTGACTTTTTCCAATAAAAAAATATTTTGCTTACGACATATATTGTGGATGTGATCCATATTATTTTAAACTAGAGTTATATTTAAAACTGTGTGCATTTTTATTGTTTAATTCTAAAAAAAATCCAAAGAGGCTATGAATTATGTTAATTTTAAAGTTTATTTATAACATGTGCCATCGAAGTTCTATGAAATTATAATTTTAAAACTTAAAAAAATATTCCAATTTAGTCATTTATTAAAATTTTACCATATTTATTTTATAGTTATAAAGAAATGTTCCTTTTTGTTGCCATAATTATGTTATTTTTACTTTAATAATTATATTCAGTTTTTATTTTTAGTAATTTTTGTTCCAAATTATGCGCCAAAGACCAGTATAATTACCAGTGAGTAAAATAATTGCTATTTAGATAACAAAAATCCGAAGATAATACATATATTATTATTTTCTTAATTATTTAAAAAAGTGAATTTTTTTAGGTTAAGTAAAATTTGAGTTCCTCTTGTTTAATCAAATGTCTTTTAGTCATAATATTAACTATGATAATTATTATACTTTCGTCCTCTGATATAATTTTTTTGTGATTATTGCGCTCTTGATATCAAAGTGCATATTTCTTAAAAAAAAAATTGTCAATATAAAAAAAAATATAGATATGTTATCATGTAGATAATGATTTCAGGATTTGATTTTGATAAAAAAGGAACTAAAACGAAAAAAAAAGGGGATCTGTATAACAAACTTCGAAGTAGGTACGTTAAAACTTAAAGCGACTCGTTTATATGTAATCGTAATGATTGCATAACAGTTCCTATAAATAGTCTTATCTACAAAATTTTACTTTATTATGCATTTATTTAAATATTCTTTCATTCCAGTGTGTATTTTTTTATTTACTTACCAAATGGTATAAAAATGTTATTATTTTTATATTCGAGATTTTATTTTATACGGTGCTATTTATTTGACGAATGTTGATTAATTAAAATTGAATAATAAAAAGAGGATTTTTAAATATATTATTTTATTTGTATTCCTTTCTCACAAGTTCAGAACTTTGAATTTGTCATCCGGTTCCTAGTTTAAGTACTGAGGGCTTTTTCTAATTCAACGAAAACGAAACTACGTTATTCCTATCTCCAGCACTCTCAAGATATATCATTATTGAGTGAAAGGAATGGGCATAGCGAAGTTTCGTTTACGGTGAATTAGATATGTGCATCTGCACCGAGTGTTCTTTTTTCAACTTTTAGTAAAAGAAGAGAGATTTATAGGAAATATATTAAACAATAGTAATAACTTATAGCGTGGGGTCACAAATTTCTAAAAATTTGTTATGACCAAAAAACTGGAACACTCCATCCAGACATGTCAATAAATTTGCATAGTCTATATCTCAGAAAGTACTTTGTTTTTACGGAATGTGCTAACACTTATTTATTTATTTTAAGCAGGGCCTTTAGGCCGCCATTTTTTCAGTCCGTTATTAGATGATGCACTTGTTACCGTGCTTATTCCACGGTCTTACTTTTCTGAACTGCTTACCCAGGGAGGATAGTCACACAAACTTTAACCCAAATAAATCATCATCATCATTCAGCCATTCCCAAAAGTTCATTATACTGGGGGTATTTGCCCATAATCACCACGCTGGACAGGCGGGTTTGTGATCGCAGTCCAAGCCAGTAAGCAGGATGACGCTGCTGTCTACTATCTGGTAGGATTTCGCTTCGTCGACTCTTAAGATTTCCCATGAGATGAGAGGGGGTGGCACTATTCTAGGCCTGTATCACACGGTTAGTGATCGCAAACCTGATCGTGTGCGTGTGGACTGAGTGATCTTTTCAAAAAACTCATCCAACCACAACCAAATTATAAGAGGATTTAGGAAATAATTGTGAAAACTTCATAGTAAGATAAAAAAATTGTGAAACCTAAACAAAGAAAGTTAGAACTAATTAACTGGATCACTCAATCTGGACACCTGAAGAATAAGCCATAACGCATATCCAAGAATATACAATCTATGTGTTTATGATTTGCATTTGAAATAATTGTGAAAAATTTGTGAAAGCTGCTTAACAAATTTTCGATTCGTTTCAATGCCACGTTTTCGATTTAGAACGGATTTTAAGGATCACTCAGAATGCACTATGTTCAGTTGAGTGATCTTTAAAACACCACCTTATACTGCAAAGTTATGAAACATTGTCATGTTTATTATAAATTACACTTCTGGGAAAATTTGTGAAACAAAGATCGTGATTGACATCTTACTGATTTAAGAGAAAATGAAAATCTTATTTTTTTCGATCGTCCGAACTGAGTGATCCTTATCTTGAACTTTATTTCATAAACCGAAACTTATAGGTAGAAGGTAGTGACATCAGAAATTGTGAAAAATGTTGCTCTAAAATCTAACGAACTGATCGTCCCCGTAAGTGGTATATTTTAAAAGATATCTAATTTTTTACAATTCTTAAGGAAAACGTTTAGTAGGGTGACCATACCGGTTTATTTGAGTACCGAGAGTTTTCCGAGTTTTGTTTTAAACACGTTTTTAGAGTGTATTTACTACATAATTTCGACATATAGGTACTTACATTTTTTAAGTGACAAGTTTGAGCAAAGCTAGGTATGTATTGTCACACTATTAGGTTTATCATACTAAAGAATTCCACACACAATAAAAAAACAGAATTTTTTAAGTTATCAAAGAAAGTAACTTTTTATTATGTTATAACTTTTTTCTACAAAAGGACAAAGTATGTAAAATAACTGATTCTTCTTCTTTGCTGCTATACATTTTTCCCACCAAATCATCAATACAGACTATTTCGTCGTTGTTATGGTCACCATGTCCTCTGTAGTGTCCAATATTATCGGGACTTAATGAAGGAACAAATTCTACACCGCCTAATAATTTGTAGCGTCTGTTTCTTACATAAATCGTATTTGGTACATTATTCAAATTAATTTTATCACATCTGTTGAAATCAAAGGATATCAAATTTAAAAATTGATAACTAATAAATTTGACCATCACACAAATCACATGTCTTAGTTTCATTTACATTACTAAAAATTACTTAAAAATGCCAAACATAGAAAATATATCTATATTGATTGGCAGCAATGCAATCTGCCTTGATTTGGTAGAATAACATGATTCGTTGGAGCACTGTTTCTTAAAAACAGCATTTCAAATGTAATCATGTAGCAAATGTTCAAATATAATAGGTTGGGGAAAAAGTCTTTTCGTATTTTTGTATGAAAAGTCAAGACATTTTTTTCAAAGTTTATTTACATTTATTTACAATATATATGTACCGTTTTGTTGAATAACTTTCTGCCATTTTGTGGGCAGAGACATTATCCCGTTACTGTAGAAACTTTGGGACTTCTGATAAAAAAAACGGGACAAATAGTTTTGGCAGTCCTCTCTTGAGGTCAACCTTACAGAACCTAAAGAATTCTGCAGAGACCGAAACAGGTGAAAATCTGAAGGCGCAAGGTCAGGGCTATATGGTGGATGCACTAGGACCTCCCAGTCGAACTCTCTTAATTTTTGCTGAGTGGCTAAAGATGTGTGTGGTCTAGCGTTATCGTGATGAAAGACACACCCTTCCTGTTGATCAATTCCGGCCGTTTTCTCTCGACTGCTTCCTTTAATCTCATCAGTTGCTGGCAGTAAAGATCAGAATCGATGGTTTTGCCGGGCGGTAAAAGCTCATAATAAACAATGCCCTTCCAATCCCACCATACACACAGCATCACCTTATTTCGTGTTAGGCCAGGTTTGGCCACAGTCTGTGAAGCCTGGCCAACTTTCGACCACGACCTTTTTCGCTCGTTCTTGTCGTACGTGATCCACTTTTCATCGCCAGTTATCAATCTCTTCAAAAACGGCTCGGTTTCATTACGTCTCAATAATGAATCGCAAATGAGTACACGGTTCATTAAGTTTCTTTGAGTGAGCTCGTGTGGCACCCAAATATCGAGCTTTTTTGTATAACCAGCTTTCTTCAAATGGGTCAAAACTGTTTTGTGGTCAATTCCCAGTTATTCAGCTACATCGTAACTACTAATATGCCGATCTTGCTCCACTCTTTCAAAAATGGCGTCCATTTTATTCGTAACAGGGCGACCAGAGCGAGGTGCATCTTTAACATCCAAATTTCCGGACTGAAAATGTTTGAACCAAATTTGTGCTACTCTTACTGACACTGCATCAGGTCCATAAACATCACAAATTTTTTTCACTGCTTGAGTGGCATTTTTGCCTTTTTTATAATAAAATTTTAAAATGTATCGAATTTCTTCATTAGATTCACTCATTTTAACGGAGAGAAAAACAAATGAAAAATAGCGGGAAACAACTTTTTTTTATTTTTTTCTTTTCTTTATAATGGAACCTTTTTAATGTTACCAAAACCAGCCAGACACAAATAGTA
The DNA here is from genome assembly GCA_949126915.1 of Musotima nitidalis. Lineage (NCBI taxonomy): Eukaryota > Metazoa > Arthropoda > Insecta > Lepidoptera > Crambidae > Musotima > Musotima nitidalis. The sequence goes on from OX421435.1 coordinate 6,727,467, forward strand.
CAGTCAAAAAAAATTTATAATAAGTTTATACCTACGTTATGCGAAAAGACTTTTTCCCCGACCTAATATATGTAACATTGCAGGCGCAATCAATATTTTTAATACCATGTTGCTCTTTTCTTTTATTTTATTACACAAAGGATAATGCTAAAAAAACTTATGTAAAAAGGTTTACAGCCTCTGCCGCCTTATTTTTACAATTTCTTATGTTCAAAAAACGTAGTCTCGTTCTTATTTAAAAACATTTTTAAAAAATAATTTTAATGTGTTGACAAAAATGTACTAATGATGTTTTGAATATTGAATAACATACTTATATTGCACAATTATTCGCTATCATTGGAGGGAAACACAATGTTGTTATTATTTATAAATTTTTAAAAAATAAGCAATATTTAAAAAAACTAGCATTAAATTCACTGCACAACGCCGTCAGCTTCCCAAATTTGAAAAAAATTAATCGATTACACATCGAGAAAAAATCCGACAACATAAAAAAGTACCAGTACCCTACTCAACGTTTTCCTTCAGAATTGTAAAAAATTAGATATCTTTTAAAATATACCACTTACGGGGACGATCAGTTCGTTAGATTTTAGAGCAACATTTTTCACAATTTCTGATGTCACTACCTTCTACCTATAAGTTTCGGTTTATGAAATAAAGTTCAAGATAAGGATCACTCAGTTCGGACGATCGAAAAAAATAAGATTTTCATTTTCTCTTAAATCAGTAAGATGTCAATCACGATCTTTGTTTCACAAATTTTCCTAGAAGTGTAATTTATAATAAACATGACAATGTTTCATAACTTTGCAGTATAAGGTGGTGTTTTAAAAGATCACTCAACTGAACATAGTGCATTCTGAGTGATCCTTAAAATCCGTTCTAAATCGAAAACGTGGCATTGAAACGAATCGAAAATTTGTTAAGCAGCTTTCACAAATTTTTCACAATTATTTCAAATGCAAATCATAAACACATAGATTGTAAATTCTTGGATATGCGTTATGGCTTATTCTTCAGGTGTCCAGATAGAGTGATCCAGTTAATTAGTTCTAACTTTCTTTGTTTAGGTTTCACAATTTTTTTATCTTACTATGAAGTTTTCACAATTATTTCCTAAATCCTCTTATAATTTGGTTGTGGTTGGATGAGTTTTTTGAAAAGATCACTCAGTCCACACGCACACAACCTGATCACCTTTGCAATTCGTACATAACCCGACCGTGTTTAGGCCATGAAAAAGCGGCCCTGCAGTACATTCATATATACACAAATACATCTCGTCACACTACTACACTTATTCTGTACCATTTATTTTTCTTCTTCATCCATGGAATAAAAAAGTTCCGCTGTGGCAACGTTGTCGCAGCGGAAACGGTTTTTGATGTGTAACTCCCCAAAGGCTGCACAAATTGGTACTTACATTCACAATTACACGACGTCCGTCAAATCTGATAAACTCAAAGAGTGAAATTCGAACTTTTTCCGCTGGGGTAACGTACACAAATTTCTCTTCGTCGACTCTTACTGCTCCCCGTGAGATGAGAGGAGGCACTATTCTAGGTCGGGAACACGGCACACCCAAATAAATAAAACACAAAACTACAGTAATTAATTTCTGTATTATCTAAAATTACAAATCTTTCATAATTTCATTACAACTATGTTCCACTTGATTATTCAGCACATACTTTTTACTCTGTCATCTAAAAATAGTTGATTTACATTTTATACAACATTTACTATTAGTTATTAGCTCTTAAAAGCTACAAGGGATGAGAGAAAATAGTACCTACCATAGCATAAAAACGTGTTAATTAAAAACTATGATGGTACTATAGAAATACAATACAACACAAGCAAAATTATCTTATTACAAAGAAAAATAAAGTAAAACAAAGCCATACTTAATTAATATTACACACGAAATATATTTTTTTCGAAATGCTGAATTATTTTATTGTGAGATCCTACAGGTTTCAATACGCTGTTTAAAAATACATTGCACCAAATGTGGCTGGTGGTGTGTTTTTTTGTGTGTTGTGAATACTATTGTGTTGTTAATATTGTGTTGTTTTGTGTGTTGCTAATACATACTTTGCTATAAAAGAAAATAATATGAATACTCAACTTACTTACCGAATAGCATATTTGACTGTGACATAAAAAAAAAATATTTAAAGAAATTGATTTAAAATATATACTTTTGTACTGATTGTTAGTAATAATTCATGCATTCCTAAAATAATTCTAATAAGTTAACGTAATAACTTTTTAGCGTAATTTAAAAATAAACTTACATAATATTCACGTACACATCATAATTGGACGTAGTTATGCAAAATGGATCGAACCCACAAAAACGGTTTATTCAGATTCAGGTTCAGATACTGTCATAAATGTCTAACTTAACAATACTAGACAGGAAGTAGATAACAATACCTAGTATTTAACAGGAATTCGAAAACACACTATAGTTTTCATATTATTCTATATCAAATTTACTACAACTCCTGTTTTCTCAAATGTAAGTTTTTGTGGCTGGATCCATTTTGCATAACTACGTCCAATTATCCGTACATAAAAGGTACATTGTTACACACATAGCAACAGTGTTGTTCAAATAAGACTATTTCAATAGTCTTGTTTAAAAAATATAGATTTTGAATAACAAGTTTTCATTATTGTTCCTTCTAACATTATGATGTTGCAAGAACCATAGTGCAATGTACTCAGCAAAAAATGTCATCCTATTGTAATGCTATTCAACATTTATTAAGTTAATACGATATGTACAAATTATTGCCAGTTACAAAAGATTATATAAATGTATTTGGAGTTTTTAACATTTAAAGCTGTCATTTTTATTTGGAATATAATAAACTGAACCTCTAAAAAATACTTTTTTGATCATCAAAAATACTGATCTAGCATCTAATAGGGGATTAGGTGCTCCATCAGAATTTTTTGATGTACAAAAAGGTTAGGTTAGGTTGGTAATTTATTAATTTTGATGACACATTAAATATGAGCCTTTTTATTTTAGGAAAATAAAATACATTGCAATATTCAAATAAAATACGAACTGATTTAAATAAAGACAATCATTTGCAGTTTACATTAAAAATTTATAATTATTTTTATTTTCGTTACTTCTTGGGTTAGGCAAAGTAAATTTAACAGCTGAAGATAGTAAGTATAAAATCGGTGTTCTTGGCGGGAAAGTGAAGAGTCATGTCTGCAGTTTTGTTTTATTTTCTAAACTGATATTTCTAACATTAATGTGTTAAGTGTTTGCGAACGTACATGAGTGTTAGTAAATGAAACAAAACAGTGCAACATCACTTTTCGAATTCTCTTAAGAAGTCCATGTGAGATCTCAGTATAGTCCCGCATCTTTACTGAGGACTCAAGGGGCTTAGGGGGAGGGCATCTTCTTTATCATCATTCATTCTTATTTACTATGATTTATTAATACATCTCTTACTTGACACTGGCAAAATGTGCTAAACGCACGAAGCCATTATCTAAAAGAAAAAAAAGTATAAAATCTATCAATATCATCAGCTCAAGGAAGCCCACTGCTGAACATAGTCCCCCCCATAAGCTGCCAATGTAACCGATTGCAGGCGGCCTGCATCTAGCGTGATCATCATCATATCCTAGCATCATCCCGATGCCGTAGATTTAAGCTTAGGGCCCAGGGTCTATTTGGCCGAATTTAAGTTATTACATGGAGCGACTGCTGTCTGAACTCCGTAACCCAGAGGGAAACATCATTCTATGGTTAAACCAGCTGTCAGGAAGTTAGAAGGCACTGACTTCCTAATAACGACTGCCGTAGATGTTCATGACAGCAGGGACCAAAGGCTTCACGTGCTTTTCGAGGCATGCACATAACAGTTATAGGGGTCACCAGGGTTTCAACCCGACATTCTTACTTAGTTTTAAAAACATTTTGTAAATATTTATAACACTTCATGTCCCGCACTGCACCGAAAATGGCCCAACTGAATACCAGAGCTGTGAAATTGTCCTAGCAAATGCTGAGATGGGTCATTTTGGTGCATCATACAATAAATTGTTTTGTAATTACTTTGTATTCACAAATTTTATGATGCACCAATAAATGATTATTATTAAAAACCCTCGTGAGTTAGAAGGCAATGCGTCTCGCCACTGGGCTACCGCCGCTCATGCATCCAAATCCAACGTAATCCTGCGACCTTATCAAGTCGTCTGTCCATCTTGCAGGTGGACATCTCACGCTACGTTTCCTATTAAATGCTGATTCTTTAACCCGTCGGTGCAAGCCGCACATATCTTTTTGTAAACATTTATGTTTATGAGTAGTTTTGTTTTGCGTGGAATCAGCCTTTCATTTAAATGTAGTCAAATGATGTGATATTTTACTTGATACTGTATTTAATGTGAAGTTCTTATATCTTACTAGCTGTTACCCGCGACTTCGTCCGCGTGGAATAGTATCTTTGGGTAGCATTTACAACCCCCTTTTCGCAATAAACAGTAGCCTATATCCTTTCTCAGGGTCTAGACTATCTGTATACCAAATTTCATTTAAATCCGTTCAGTAGTTTCGGCGTGAAAGAGTAACAGACAGACAGACATAATATTAGTAAGGATAATCTTCGTTTGTCAAAAGTTACTTGTTCCAAGCCCCAAGAATCCCACTTAAAGGTATCCAACAAAAATACATAACTATACCACCGCAAATTAATTCACAAAATACATATTAATTAAACTGTCAAACCTAAAAGTATAATAATTTTCTAGCAAAACGTTAGAAAACTGCATCCATATTTAACACATAATATTGATATTTATTGCAAATCTAAGTCTATTGTTGTCATTCCTCTTAAACTCTGTACAAAATAAACTGAGTGTTTATAACATCTAGGTATGCTAAGCAGTGTCACACTATCCTTTACGATGCGTGATTTTATGCCGATCATCTAAAGCTTATATGTCACCGGAATATTGTGGGATAGCAATTTTAAATTACCTGTTCTGTTCAACAAATAACGTAACAAAATACATAAAAAAAACACTGAATGCTGATTATTTCATTGTATTTTGTGAGGAAATCAGAATAAACGATTTATTTACTGTGCAATATTTCGAGCACTTTACAAACAGATAATTTTGTTAAGTCAATGTTTTAACAGTTTTGTAGGACACTGTTTTAAGATATGTAATACAATATTTTAATTATTACTTTATAAGTTACTTAATAATAATGGTGAGTAAAGTATGACCAAAGTAATACAAGTAAAAAAAGGCCATTTTTAGGGAGTTCAAGCCAAGCTTCATTTTAGCAATCATGTTTAAATTACTTAAAGCCTTTCTAATACTGTCACACATTCTTTTGGGAAATATTCAGTAAATTTATTAAAATAGTTTAGGAAAAAACGTTGCAAAAACAAACAATAACCCACAATAATCCTAAGACAAGAACACAACATTCTATAATATTACCTTAACATATACTATAGCTGGGTATCACATTGAAACCTCAGTCTTAAGTTCTAAAATGGTATTATATGATATCGACTTAAAATAACGCATTTCTATCAAAATATAATCGTAAGGCAACAATTGGTGGATAGACATCTATCTGCAGATTGATATGCTAGCATAGTTCCGATCGTTTTAACCCTTAAACGGACAGAGGATTTAATCATTTTCCCCCTTATGTTTACTGCATAAGGCTAATTTTACGGTGACAATACATTGACCATTGTCCTATTAAGGGTTAACATCTATCTTTTTCTAATTTTACACTTTGGTCGTTAGGTAACTTGAGAAGGAAATGTGGGTAAGTAAGGATTAAGTTGCATCTATGCTACCACATCAATGCAACTTGTTATGTGAAATATATATCAAACAAAATCTAGTATACAATATCACATCGCTTTGGCAAACCATAAAACATATGTAACCTCTCATATATCCCGTTTGGGGCAGGCAGAAATCTTGCTACAATTTAATATAAAGGTATACATGACGACCGATATGGCGTGGTGGCGAGTATACCCGCACTCCGCTCCTTAGGTCGTGGGTTCGATTTCCACACAGGACAAATCTTTGTGTGACCAAACATGATTATTTGTTCTGGTCTGGGTGTTTTCCTATGTATATGTAGTATGTATTTACAATTAAAAAAATATATATATGTACGTTTATCCATTTTTTTGTATCTACAACGCTCTAATGATAGTTATCTTAGAAATAAATATTGGTGTAACTGCCGGAAAACACATATATTTATCTCACGGGGAGTCGTAAGAGTCGACGAAGAGAAATCGTACCAGATGATGGGCAGCAGCGTCATCCTGCGTAAACTGCAATCACCAACCCGCCAGCCCAGCGTGGTGATTATGGACAAATTCTACCCCCAATAGAATGTGATCTTCTGATATATATATTCATATATTTGTAAAATTAAACAAAAAATTAAGTTGTCTGCGTAGCTACAGTCGTAGACAAAAGAAAGTGACTAAACGTATGCGCAGGAGTGTAAGTGTAAGCGTTGCTATAGTTACACGCCCCCCCATGCAGCACTTCGATTCGCATCCAAAATCATTGTTCAACTTACGCGCCGCGGGTTGTATGTAACTACAACGTATGATTTGCCAAAGCAAAGTTTTGCAAAACTTCACTGTATTTTATCGGACATGTTAATAACACCTTTTTTTAAATTATTATTTTCACTTGTTATACGACCAATTGTGTCCAATTAGAATTTGTTATTAATATTAATGTTCTAGGTATGTCTGAAGGAGATTCGCTGAAAAAAGATTGGCACTATGATTGGTTTTTTATACCACAATCATACAAAACAACAGGCAAATATCTAATAGTCATCGGATGAACTAAAGCCAACTGGAAAAGGATTATTAATAATTTATTTAAATACTGGTAATAGTATTTAAAAATGCAAAATGTAACACAGTTTCGACCTAGAGTCTCCTATATTTGAGTGACTATCACAAGTACTTTCGTTTTCATTTATGGTAATGTTACCATAGTTAAAAACAAAGTTACATTTATTTATTAGTAAAAAAACATTAAGACAGTGTTATAAAAAAAAAACATTGATCATAGCGCCAGCCTTTTCGGTAAGTGTTCTTAGCCAAATAGTTTGGTTGTCTGTATGTTACATTGGTGTTCCGGTACGTCACTAGTGTCTATAAGTCACATCACTGGTGCGCTAGCCTTCCCGCTTGATGCTGGGCATTTGTGGTGGGGGTTCAGCTAGGCCCTTCACCTATAATTGAAAAATAAATAGATTAAAATTTTATTTCTCATTATACATACAAAAACAAGCACACTTAACATCTAAACACACATAGACGCACAGGTAAACTCTATTTCTAGTTTCTCGGGTGCGGGGTAGCTCCAATCCCATTCTAAATATTGCAAGCCGCCTAGATTGTACATATGTGAATCGCTGCAGTGCTATATCACATGGTATGGTACTGCGGTGAGTGAGGTGAAAAAAAAGTGAGGCGTACTTATGATTAGAAGTAAGTTGATAATTAGTTTATTAACAGATTCCATAAGTTGTACTAACATCTTGAGTCCTGGTCACTTGAATAAAGAATATTATTATTATAGACTTAGTTCATTCATGTCAGCTCATAAACGTTCCACTACTGAGCACGAGCTTCTCCCGATCCAAGGTGAGAGGGTTTCGTGTTTTACTCCACCATGCAGACTCAGTGCCGATAGCCGGAAGCAGATGCGTGGCTAATAAGAGTTTTTGCAAGCCGATTGGGCCTCTACCATGGCTTAACAACTACCACGTATATTAAAACAGCCAGGACCAACAGCTTGACGTGCCCTCGATATTAAATGGCACACAACTGGTGATCCATCCAAGAACTGATCTCTGTGAAACTCTGCTTTACTTTGGTAATTGTTTTTCGTCTAGCTAAGTAAATCGTGAAGCTAAGAACACTTCGTGACGTCTATATCGCATCTATACTTAATATTATAAAGCTGAAGAGTTTGTTTGTTTGTTTGTTAATTATCCAAATTAAATACTTTGATTTAATTTAAAACAAAATTGCCCTTTATATCATTCGATTTAAATGAGTATCTTAGGAAATATTGTAATTTTAAAATAACATCTCAGCAAAATAATGATCGAGTACTGCGCGCACAATGTGCGAAGTATATGAGGGGGAAGGGCGGTGGGGAAGCCCTTCAGTTAGCCCATGGCTCCAGTTGCTCTGCAAGATACCATGCCGCGCGGCTAAGACGCGTGGTCGTCGGCTCCCTACGGAACGGTTGTGCTCAACGATCTAGTTTTACTGTAAAATAACATTAGTTTAATTTCGTTTAAGAATAACCTACAGTCTACATAACATTAGATTATAAGACCCAGTACTTACTCACCTATACACATAAACTAAGTCGCAAGTTCAAATCAGCGTTAGCTCAAAGTAACTATTCCACGCGGACGAAGTCGCGGGCGGAAGCTAATTTATAATATACAGTGGACCCCCGGTAAACCGGCCCCTGTCTAATCCGCCGCCCCTTGTAATCCGATGTGCTTATCACTGTTGAATGCAGGAACACAAACATTGTTTTGAAAAATCTTCACAAATAAAGCTGATGCATGATTAAACAGATTGCAACTTGTATGCGCCACTTCATGATAATCTTCTCATTTTGAACTGTAATTTGTCGAATGGCAAGGTACTCTTTATCAAAAAATCCGGACTATAAGGGATTTGAGGTAGTACTCTGTAACCCGACAAATTCGATAGTTTGACACTGCCATGGGGGTCCACTGCATTAATATCGTTAGCGATGGTTATAGAGTATAGACTCAACTTCAATAAAATTCAAAAATGCCAAAATAAATACCACAAGCCTGTTGATGTAAGCAGCACAAGATTGATTAACGTGAAAAACAACTGGGGAGGTATAATATAAGAGGCATTGGAGCTTGAATGGCTGAAATAATGATAAATGGCTTCTGCAAAAAGGAGTTTTTATAGTTAACACAGTGTTTGATGAGCATAGTTACCTTAAGCCGGGCTGCTGTCTTGAGGAATGCAGGCAGCTGTTCTTGGGAAACGTTGACCTCTCCCGCATACATGAACTCTAGGATAGCCTGCAGGTGCAGGTATGAGACATCTTTCAGGATGATGATTGGGTGCTTCGAAGGGTTTTCCTAAGACAAATTTATTTTTTTATTGACAGTTCTAAACATTAAGCGGAACACACTGTCTTAAATGAAATGAATAATGCTATTTGGTCACTATAGAAGCACCTATGAATTTCGAAATTACTTAACACGTTAAATGCCATGGCAGACACCGTTTATCTGCCAGTTTGTTTTATCAATGGGCTTATTGAAAAATAACAAAAGGGTTGTCGGACATATGGTGGCTGCCATGGCCCATAGAGCAAACTAGTATTTTCGGCTGGGCGTTTAAGCTGTTAAAAACTAACGCACCTAATCACTATGGGTAAGTTATTTATAAGTGAATCAGAGAATTTAATTATATATAATATGCATTTGTTCGATAGTTGAATTAATAAAGGAGTGGATGGACCCTCAATCTATCACAAGTTTCCTGTATTTACAGTAAAGTAATACTACAGCACTACTTATACCAAGTAATGCTGTGCCGGCATTCAAATTATTAATGCAAAGTTTATTACAAGCAGTTTATGTTATTTTAATTGTTGGTATTTAAAATTAATATAACATAGACATGCAACTTGACAAAAAGTTTTAAGTCGCAGATTCTTATGTTTATGTAAAGGGGGCACCAAAACACATTGTGAATTGTAAATGTTACAACCAGTTTTTGTTATTTGCATAATCTGTAACAGTATTATATCATTTCTTGGGAAGAAAATTCTTTACGTTTATGTTTAGTTTATGCCTAATTTATAATCATAATTTTACAGTAAGTCATTTTCTTGAACAGGGCGTGAAACTTCAATAATATAACAGAGGTGTTGCATTACTTATAAATGATAACATCCTCCCCCAACATGTCAAATTTCAACATTGGGAAGTATTTATATCAACAGTGTTCAATGTAAACATCAAGTTTAGGTAGATTTTCGTAATACATTAGAAATTCAAAGTAAAAATTTAAATTTATAATATGTGATAATTTTAACAAAATGTCAGTATAGTGATCATATTGGTCTTCAAATTTTATATAAACCCAAATCAAATGATTACCAATTAATAAGAATAAACTTGTTTCAAATATTTTATTTAAGGAACCCAATGGCAACTTTATAATATAATAATATTTTTTATTGGGTTCAATAAAACTTTCACAAAACCCATTTTGGTAATGACCAATATAGATCATCTCCATACCTCTAAAATGTGCCACTATTCTTATCATTTTTTTACTTTTCTTCTATATAAAGTTATATATTCTTCTGAATTAATAAATTCTTTTTTTAGCTATATAAAGCCACTGCTGACATTAGCTACAATACTTTTACAATTCCTATACTAGACAATTACACCATTTATTTAGCATTAAGAACTTGTGTTATGCATACTAAGTAACAGATAAACACATACATAGATCCTTTTATTTTATTTAATACATACTGAATATACATAAGAAAACACCCAAACCAGAACAAATATTCATGTTCATGCCCATATAGATTTGTCCTGCGTGGGAATCGAACCCACAACTTTAGAAGCGGAGAGCTGGTATTCTCGCCACCACCCCATTTCGGTTGTCTAGTATGCATGATGCTGCTGCCGTTCATCTAGTCAGGCTTTATATTAGTCAACTCTTACGACTTCCTATGAGATGAGAGGGGGTAGCATAATTCTAGGCTGGTTTCATGCAGAACTTTAACTCACCTCCAATAAACTTTTGAAGTATGGACTACATGCCGATAATACCATTTTATGTGCTTTACAGGTTTGTCCTTCACAGGCTAGCGTAACCTGAAAAATAGATATTTGATAATAGGGACCATCCATAAATAATGTCACATGAATTTCTTGAACTTAAGACCCCCCCTCCAAATTGTCACAGCTGGTCACACTTGTGAGACTCCCTCCTCCTTAGTGTGATTTCACATATTTTGCAATTGTACAGCAAAAAATAATTAAATTAAAACAGCAGATTCAAAATGTTTATAGGACCTGGTTTTTAAATGTGCTCCCTCCCTCCCCATAAATGTGTGACGTAATTAATGGATAGCCCCATACAGTGTGCCCCCCCATAATTATCAGGGTTCCACTTTACTTTTCCCCGGTAAAACCATGTACATTGGTACAGCGTACCAATATAACCATCGAGGAAGGAAAAATCTAATTAAAAAGATAATGTGCACAGAATACTTATGTTCTCAAAGCAAACAAGCCAAATTCAAGTTACCATAAAATTTTAGCCCAATTATGTTATACTTTGAAACATCTTATATTAAAAACAACTTTGAATTCAGTATACTATCACTCAACTCCTGAGGTTTAGATCAGTAAAGATGGTTGTTTATGTGGTAAAGAAAGCATTAGATACTATTAATTATTTTTTTCATATTTTTCTAGAAACATTTATTACCTTTTTCAAACAGAAAAAACGGTTACTAAGTAAATATAGTGTGTGATCTTATTAGGAAACTGTATAATTAAAAGGCAACACATTATTAGAGAGGTGTTTTTCAAGGACTTATATGTTCTACCCCATGGAGGTTATATTTATAAGGTCCCAAGTTTTAGCATGCATACTTACATCTGTAAAGCTTTTTTCGTCCCTCAAATGCCTAAACGATGTGACCATGTTAGTCTGAAAATCGTTCCATTTCAGGAAAAATTGTTGATCGCCCATTTTGGATAAAAATTTACACTGCAAACATATTTACATTATTAAAATAACGACATAAAATTAGATATTAATAATTAGAAATACGTATTCTAACATAGAAATACGTAAAAATAATGATTTGATACATAAGAACTAATTTTATCTAGATAAAATATTAGAAAAGTGCAATTTTACCATACGTCACTAAGTGCTATGCATAGAAAACAAGTTGAAGAAAACTACACAAAATTTGAACAACTTTATTTACTAACCTTAGTCTACTACACTCAAAACGACAGTGATTACTTAAAAATAATACTAGATAATCACAAAACACTAGAACAATAGAACTCAAAAATAAAGACGCCGTCTAACAAAAATTAGCGACTTCTTTCTATTTCTTCAAATTCCTTCATTCAATGAATATTAGGGTTGCCAGTTGCGAATAAAATTACCTAAAAACTTTAGAACACTATGTGATTTGTTTAAATTTTCAGTAATTCGAATCGTCCTATATTATATAAAACAAGATAAATAATGTTATTATCTCGCATAAGTCATAGATTTCATAGTGTGTTATTATGCGTACGCATTACTTTCGTCACAGTTGTATAGTATGTAACTATATCGTTAATATTATTTTAAAGCAAAAGTACAAAACATTAATGAAAAGCGATAATAAATAAATAAATAAATAAGAAGTTTTCGAGAAACTGTCTAATATTATAATTTATTAATGTATAATAATTGCTTTCTTTATTTGCTCTAGCATAATTTAATAGAACTGTTTTAAATTGTACAACTGTAATGACATGATGGTTGTGTGGGGGTCAGCATTGCTACACAGATAAAAAATAATTCAAATATACAAAAAAATACTTGAGGAAATCAAATATTTCCTTAAAAGTATATTTGTTTTGCCTATGAAACAACAACTGTGTGTTTAGTGACACAAATGTATCGATAAATATTTTTTTCTTATAGTCTTCTTGAGTGAATATATGATTGAAGTAATTGAGGTTTTAATATTGTTACTGATATTTTCTTATGTAATGTTCCTAATTCTATTCAATTCCATTAAGTAACTTCAAATATATTATTTTAAACTTACAACTAATTATATATTGAAGTCCTTTGTTGTGTAGAAAAGCTACATAAAATATTGGACTGATTGAGCTACAGGTTTAAACAATTGATATAAATAATTACTACATGCAATAATAAAATAAACACTAGTCATTAACACAATGAAGCCTACCCTCATTTACGGGTAGTTGATGCGCTTAGCAGGGAAATAAATAATGACAATAGATAAACATAAATTCTGATTTTAGTTGCGTTTAATTGTTTTTAATTTCAATTACCATTTATGTGAATTGTATTTAGTATTAATAAGACATTAGCATTTAAGTTCCTTATTGTTAAAGAACAATATGTAAAAAAGATTAAGACTAGCTCTGTAAGGTGACAAAAATCGACTACTTTTTATCAATCGAAACGCAGAACGAAATATCAGCGAGAGGCTTGCTTGTTACTTGCGCCATCTAACGGGGAGTGGTCATAACATAAAGCATTTTGGTATCTGACGCCATCTAGTGATAAATCAAATTATTTATATGTACACTTAAATTCAGTGTACAAGTACAGATGGCGTAAATAAAAAATAACACTATATTACGAATCTACATTTTAAAACCATTAGGTAGCATTTACAATAATAATTACTTAATTTTGTGATAATATGTTTTTATGATATTGAATCTTCCTCTTAATGTATTCCTGTGATCGCGGAACTTAGATCAGTACTTGATTTGTGCTAAGATGTTTTTATGTAATTTAATCTTCCTCTTAATTTATTCCGTCCAATGTCATGTATTGTGAAGTTGCAGCACTTGCAGCCGACTTTTAGGGCGGGATACTTAGACTTTCTATCTAAGTTTGAAAATTCGGGGATCTGAAAGTTATAAAAATCAAAATCACACTTGCATTTTTCACCTACAGATATTTTTAATTATATATATATGGACTCACTCGTTTAAAATATTTGCCACAGATCCTTTGCTATGTCTGTCCCTACAGACATATTCTGTTCATAATTAGTGTTACATATTTTTTTAATTATTTATTTTGTGGTGAATTTTTTGTATTGATAAATCAGTTATTTTCTAAATTAGCTAAACCTTTCTAGCACAGCTAAAATGTATTGAGTTGTATTTATTTGCTTGGATAGTCACATAGGTCCAAAAATCTACAATATCTAAGTTTCTTTTTTTTTGATAGAATCGGAATATTGGGGCGATTTCCAACATGAAATGACAGTGACACACGGAAGGCTACTTTTAGGGCTTTTTTTCAGTTTGCAGTTTAAATTATTCATATATATATATATATATAAATTAATCACTTGTTACATTGAGAACCTTTTTCACAAGGTGTTCAAAATTAGGAGATACTTGGCTATTGCAGTTTATTATCGTCTATTTGTCGAGTTATCTCTAATGTGAACTACTTGTCGCCATTTTATACCGGCCTAGAATAGTGCAACCCCCTCTCATCTCATGTGAAATCGTAAGAGTCGACGAAGCGAAATCCTACCAGATAGTAGACAGCAGCGTCATCCTGCTTACTGGCTTGGACTGCGATCACAAACCCGCCTGCCCAGAGTGGTGATTATGGTAAATACTCCCAATATAATAAGCTACCTGGGGAGGCCAATGTTCAGCAGTGGACTTTATATGACTGAAATGATGAACTAACTGGGTCATTTTAAAACATGCTCTAATTTTGAGTGGTGGTTTAATGGTAAAATCGACTCTTAGATATATAAGAGTTAGTTTACGGAATTAGGTAATGGGACACAAGAAAATTAAACCATTTTTATAGCAATAAAGATGTTTATTAAATTATACACCATTATATTTTTCCACAAAAGAAACGTTTTAAAAACGACACTCGTATAATTATATTGCAAAAAAATAATTAAGTGAGGCAAATACGTGAATAGTAAACATCTTAATATAAGTATATTACTATTAATCCATGCATTCCATATAATCTATATCTTTATAATTAATTCTACACTTATTTATGTCACATTTATTAATTAAGAGTAATATTTTACCTAAAACACACAAAGACTACTACTGAAAGGCCAAGCGGTGTTGCCATATTATTATTATATCAATAATACAAATTTTATAATTAACTTATTTTTATTTTCTTAAGTAGGTACCTACGAAATTTTAAGCCAAGACAATATACATAAATATAACAGAAAGATGTAACACAATTTGACACAACTAATCTAAAGTATAAATTTTCAATTTCCTATTAACATTAAACTACTGGCCACATTACATACATGCAAATCAAAAATATAATTTAATTAATTATTACAATATCAAAATCATTTTATCATGAGAAACTATCTATAATTGACATCACGCAGGATTTTCTTTTCAATTTTTAAAACAAATATAAATTTAAATTACTTTGGTATTACATAATATACTTAAAGGTTATAATAACATAATATGTATTACCTAATCAATAATGATTACTTATATTTAGGATATTTTTTGCTAACTCTAAAGATGACTTGTTTCAAGAAATTAAATAAACGTTAAATAGTTTATTTTCCAAATCGCACATCTAGGTTATTAACGAGTTAAATTAATTATAAAAAAGGAATATGAATTACTAATAAGCATTATTTATATGTTTAGAACTGTCACATATTGATATATTATGTAATGAAATATATTTTATTAATATTATTTGGTTTCTCTAGTTTGCATTTATATTTATAAAGCAAAATCGGACTTAGGTATATTCTAGCGTATGAGTCGATCCACATTTGGAGACTTTTAAGTACTAACCTAAACATTATATTAAAACACTAACAGTGTACGACTTTTTTTTAACTTGGCCAATACACTGCCGTATGTCTAAAATTCTAGCTTGTCTTAAAAGAGTTTATAACCCATCATAAATATATTTCATATTGCTGCACCAATATTTTTCTTTATATTGAATAATTCAATAAATGTAAAATAAAAATCTGTTCTGTTATAATATTAACAAAAATAAATTAGTTGTTTTTTAATAGCATTTTCAATTGGTAAGTAAAAGTCCACCGAAGATACTTATTTGGATCACTTAGCCACAGAAAATACAAAAGAGAAATAGTAAAAAAGTCATAAATTACTTACTTAAAGTTAAGTATAAATATGTAATTTGGATTTCTAATTTAATCTACCTACTTACAGAGATCTTACTTAGAACTAACATATGTAAAGAGATACTTACATATTAGTTTTTACTTTTAAATAAAAATGCCATGAATTTTGAGCAAACAAAAGTATTGGAATACATTTAAAATCTACTAAGTAAGAAAGTGTAACATAAACAACAGATAGGCAGAATTAAGAAAAACAGAAAATAAACTTTGAAAAAGGTACCTAGATTAATGCAAAAGATTTAAACTGCTATTAGTGTTAAAGATAATAAGATAAAGTTAATTTATTCATAACATTTAAAATTGATAAAAAGCAAGACAACTGATCTGAAATTACATTCTATTAAGAATTGTACATCCTTTTAAACTAGAAATTAAGTAAATTTACGACAGTTGATTTTTAACAACGTATTCAAAAATCAGAGTACAATATTAAAACATTTAAAGACTGATTAATAATTGTCGTATTTCCAAGCGCATAACTGTCGTACATGTACAGGCGATAAGGCTAAATAATACAAGACATAGGTACTGATTTTAAGGACAATATTTTATCCCACCCTCAAATGTAAATTACTTTATAGGGTAGGTAAAATATATTACATGTGCAATCAATTTGATATTTCGCTTTTATTTTACTGTCTGAATGTAAAAATTATAAAAATATGTTATGGAGATGATATTAGGTCGATATGATATTATGATATCCTAATATTTTTTTATTGCATTCAGTTCATTGTTTTCAAATTCAGTTGCCCTGTTCATAACCATGTTACATAGGGCAAATGCAATTATGTTGGAAATTCAATCAATAATTTTACAAACAGTACAATGCAGCATGAGACATAATCTGCGTGAAGTAAGCAAAAAGGGTTGTTTGACATAATATTTCTTACAAAAGTTGTCAATGGTTATAAATAATAATATTCAGTTATTACGAGTACATACTTCCTACAATTTACAAATGAATTAGTAGAATAGCATGAGAATTATTCAAAAAACGACTGACTTAACATGAAATATCTTTAAATTGTCATTTTGGTATTTTAGCTTAGGTTTTATTTAAGTAATCTTACTTTAACATTGACAATAATTATGAAACACGTCTAAGAAAGTGACTAGAAAATTTTGGATTTATTTTGAATGTTTGGCTGATATAAAAAACTATAACTATTACAATTCTAAAAGACAATTGCGTTGTGAATATGTTTAATTATAGCCGTGGTTAAATAGTTGGAACATGCATTCCATAGAAAAACACGACTAGGCGAAAATGCAAAACGGTGATTAGCAAGGGCTAAATTTAAACATTCTAGGGTAGGTACTAACAATTACAATTAACAAAGAAAAGGTTCTCAACCAATGATACAATTTATATTAGATACTCTTAAAAACTAAGATAATGTAGAGAGTAATTTAATAACTTACTTACTATGATATATAAAATGTACTTTTATAAAGTGGCACTATAAGATAAACTTCGTTGCTCGACACCCACATTAATAAGCACTTATAAATTAACGCTAAGGCAGATAAGGACGGTTTTTGCTTCATTTATAAATTTAAGGCATCTAAAGGCACTTAAATACAAGCCAGAAGTGACTATAATTATTATGTACATAAAAAAATCTTACTATTACAATAACGTACGCATCGTGGTACATCTACTCGTTGCTAGATGGCGTTGTACATGTTTTGTCGACAGCTGCATTCGTTGATGGTTGACTTTGTGTAGGTAATCTTAGTCCCCGCGGAGCTAGTATGAGTCTAGCTGGAGTCACGAGAACTAAAGCGTACTCTCATTTGTTTACTCCAAGGAATTTCGCGGCCTCGTCTGCTGAGGAGAGTAATTTGTTGATTATAGTTTTGTCTGGTATACCTAGCAGCTTACCGATGAGATCGCTCCCGTTTTCCGTATCGTTCTCAGTTTCGGAGGAGTATTTGCGCGTAGTCATGTCCAGTTTTAGCTTCTTGTCGTAATGCGCGGCCGGAGGGGAGTTGTTGTTATTGACGTTGCTTGGGATCTCGTTTCCTGAACCCTCGTCATCTTGGTAGCGGAATCTGAAGCAAAAATATATTTTTTTTAAATAACTAGCTTTTTTAAGCGTGATTAGGCGATGAAAAACGATTACTGATGTTAAGCTGCGTTTTTAAGTGGGTGACCGTTTGTGTAACAATTGTTATTGAGCCGCTTCCGTGCACACGTTGGAGACAGGACATCATAACAGCACACCTCCAATCTGCCCTAGATCTGTTACTGGAGTTTGACTTTAATCCCCTTTACTTGGGTTTGTGAGAGAAGTCATGAGTCAAGTAGTGGGATGATACTGAGTTGGGGTTATAATTAAGTATTTCTCAAATGACATATAATATATAATTCCTAAGCTGTCGAAGTTAAGACTGAAGCAAAAAGGAATGAAGAATAAAACTTACCCGTTAGTTAGATTCTCCGGAGCCTGAGGAGTGTTCGGCGGAGACGGTTCCTCATCATCAGTGACTTCCTCCCGATGTTTCTTGCGATGTCGCAGCATACTGTGTTTCAGCGTAAAGCGACGCCTGCACAAGTCACAGGCGAACGGCCTCTCTCCAGAATGGGTCCTCATGTGCCTGCGAAGATCCTCCGCTGACCAGAAACGGCGGACGCAAAAAGCGCAGACAACCTGTCGAAAAAAACAATTTCGAGAATAAATATTTTGGGAAATTTTGGTAGAGGATGGTTGTGGTGTAAGATAGCACTTTAAAATTGGCGAAGATCCAAAGACTGTTGAAATCATTATGTAGATGCATTTTTGAACAAAATAGAGGATTGGTTTTTAGCATCTGGGTTTACGGGTAATTTTTGAAAATATTGTAAAGTAAAATTACGTAAATAATGAGGACTCACCTTTCTATTCGCATGATCTGGGAATTTCCCTCTATCGTCGTCATCTGCACTCTCGCTCCTGTCGCTAGCAGCATCCAGTGCCCCCTTGCTGACCAGTTGTTCATATTCCGAAGAGTGCGTTGATGCCAAATGTCCCAGCGCTCCAACTCTCTCGTTGAACGAAGCCTCGCAAAGATGGCACTTGAAGACTAGTCCGTCAGTCACGTCATCATTTTCCGGATTTGGTGAACCAGGTTGTACATCAGCAGTACCATGTCTCGAAGACATGTGCTTCTTTAAAGTTTCCATGGTGGAGAAGGTGCTGGTAGGACATGAAGCGCACTTGAATGGTCTCTCAGGCACGGTTCTTGCGTCGTTTACTGCTTGTGGTTGAGATACTTTCTCAGGGCCTGGATCTGCTAGTATAGCTTTAGCTGAACCTCCATGTTTTCTTAGCAGGTGACGATCGCAGTTTGATTTAGTGGTGAAGAGTAACGGACAGTGTGGGCACTTGAAAGGCTTTTGACCAGTGTGGGTCAGCACGTGGCGGCGAAGAGATGAAGACCATGGGAACTTCCGGTGACAATACGGACAGGAAACGCGGTTGGGTGCTAAGCTGTATGCAGACTTTTTCTTCGGTGGTTGGGTCCCATTGTCCGACTCAGACCTGTAAAGAGAAGTAATTTTAGATACAAACTACATTAAGAAACATTCAAATTCAATAAAAAATCAAGATTTGAAGAATTATACGTTTTAGGAATATAATTTTTCTTTTTTTGTAGAAATGTTTTGCATACTAACTTGTTCTCATCGCTGCCGGAGTTGTTGCCCTCACTGGTGGAAGCAACTAGACCCTCTTCGTCTTCTTCTTCATCACTCCGAGGAGGTACAATAGGTACAGGCATTACTTCGTCTCCAGACTCTAGACCAGGATCCGTTACCGTTTCAGTCTTCTCAGCTGTTATAGATATCGGTTTGTTAATTAAACTCCCAGCAATTTTCAGATCAAAATCTTTAATCAGTTCCTGCTGTTTTGTTGCCATCAAAATTTCAGCAGCCGCCTTATGAGCAGCTGTATGTTCTTCGGGCTTACTGTCAGACTCAGGTTCTTCATCTATTACTAATGCGTCTTCTTCATCTTCTTCGTTGTCAGCAACTTCATCCGAATCTCTTCGTACAGGTGATCGTTCTGGCTGCTGCAGAGGTCTTTCCAAATGCCGTGCTAAAAGAGCATATTTTACTCTATCTGCCAAAGCATCATGGCTAGGATATGGAGGAGGAGCTCTTGGAGCTGGTCTCCTAACACTCCAGTGCTGTGGATGTTGTTGTTTTACATGGCGTTCCATATTAGATCGCAAGGTGAAGCGTGCTGAGCACTGAGAGCATGAAAAAGGTCTCTCAGTTCTATAGCGTCGTTGCTTTTGCTTGGGCATAAGGATACCGTTTTTTATGACCATTTTTACTGAATCATTTTGTGGCACAAGGCTGTTGGTCATTGGCCTGGGAGATTCAGACTCGGGAGTGGGTGAAGGGGATGCAGAATGGGGTATAGGCTTTTGTTCCTCTTCTTCAGGTTCTTGTTTCGGTGCTATGTCTGGTTCATTTGGCACGAGTCTTCCTCCCGACATACTTAGGCCACGAATGATCTCTTTTTGTATACGCTGTTTTATTTCGGCAAGTTCTTGTGAATCAGTGGGGTGGGGAAAAAAAGAAGGCTGGAGAAAATAAGGGCTAATTGGAAAGGAAGGGGCTAAAGGTAAGCCTGGAATGGTTGGAACCGAGCTGGCATAAAGTTGAGATAATTGAGATGCATAATAAGCAGGATCAAGTTTAGGCATAGTATTTTCAAAAAGCCTTTGTTGAGCAAGAAGTAATCGTGCCTTTTCAAATGTGGACGCAGCAACTGCAGCTGGGTCAGGTTCAAATGATGGTCTGGGCGGGCCTTTTGGCTCCTCATTGTCTACATCCCGTTTCTTCTTACTCAGGTCCAAAACGTCACAACTATTATTGTCACTAGTGCTCAAATCAACTGGAGCTTCTTCATCATAAGTGTCTGAGGCATCAACAACATCGTTGGACTTAAAAGATATTTCAGGCGACCGGAATTCTGGTATTTGCGTCAATTGACCGATACCCTTTACTTTAATTCTAGGCACTGCTTGCTCGGTGTCTCTTGGAATTATAACAAGCGGTTCAGGAATTGGCTTTGTTGTTAAGGCAGCTACTGGATGCCTGTCTGCTATGAAACTAGGTGTGAAATGAGTAAGAGGCGTATCTCTTCCAGTACTCTCACTTCGTCGGTCGATTTCTGGAGTATGGAATGTCAGTGATCTTTTGACTTCGTCTCTAGCAAGTTTTGAGTTCACTTCATCATTGTTGGGGTCCTCAGATGGATGATAAATAATAGAACGCTTCACATCTTCTCTTGTAACTTTAGCGTGTCTGTTTCTTAGATGACGCTCACAGTTGGCTTTTGTAGTGAATGCATAGTTACAAACAGCGCATTCGTAAGGGCGGTCTCCGTTGTGCGTGCGCATGTGACGGACTAAAGCCGCTTTATCAAGTGAAGCATGAGGGCACATATTACACTGGTACGGTCCAGGGCCTGTGCCACTAAGATGAACTCGATTATGGCCTTTCAGGGCACGCAGATTCGGAAACTTAGCGGGACATAACCTACATGGAAACTCACCGCGCAACTTCATTCGTCTAAACTCAGCAGCAAAGTTATCTTGAGTTTCCTCTTGGTCCCTATCCTTGCACCCAGTGTCAGGGGGAGTTAGGACCGCATCGTTTAGGGACACTCTAGTTCCAGTTAATCTTTCCAATAGACTTCCAGTGGAAGTGACGTTTAAAATAGATTGTATATCTGCTAGATCTCTCGCAGCATCGATATGTCTAATGCCATTAGTGGGAACGTGGCTGTCCTCAAATTTAGGAGTAAATCTTTCCATTGGCGGTGTCAATGTACCAGGAATGCCAAATGATCGGTTTCTCAGATCTAATTTAGCAAAGAAGTCCTCTCTTCTATCCCGTTCTGGACTAGGGACTCTAGTGGTGATCGAACAAGATTTTCTATGAATTTCTAAAGCTTGACCTCCAGGGAAGTCTCGCGAACAGAAACCACATCTGAAGCGATGATCAGTGAGAGGCAGCGAGTTTCGTTCAGATATTCCACGAATGATTTCTGGGTACTTTTTGTTTGAATAGTCCACAAATGATAAATCGTTGAGGCCTGTTCTGGTGTCCTCGCCGTGGGCTGTGAAGCAGTGGATGTCGAATGAATTGACTGAATCAAACCTCAGGCGACATTTTGGGCATTCGAATCTAGCTGTTCTTTTGTCGAGCGGCATCGGTGATGGAGAACTTGAAGCTGCCCTCTTTCTGGCTCTTCTCGTATCTTCTTCCTCGCTTCTATCCGAACGATTGTCACTGTCGATGCTCATCGTTCTGTTCAGCCTCAAATCCTGCCTTTCAAGCATTTTATTCATGTCTTCCCCGGATTCAATTTTAGCCTCCCTGATGACCTCCTCTGTTTTGATTTCTGTAACAACAAAAGAAATGTGTTACGATTGATTTACATTTGTTTGAATAGCGCAGGGCCCTTTCATTCGAATTTCCAAGAAAGTGCACAATAGGCTACGCTGATTCATTTTGTATGTGGGTTTTATTAGAATAACATAATGAGATGGCAACGTTATTGTAGATAGTGGTCTGTGCGATTAGCTAATAGATTAATAAACCTTAAATAAGTAATTTATTAACATGAAAAACATGATTGTGCTTTTTCTATTGAAGAAAGGCTTATAAATATTGTCGATAATCTTTTAGATGTTCACGAATAATGGATATAGTGAACTTTTACACAAAGAAACCCTTAAAATCCAATGGAGAAACAGAAACAAAAAGATGACTCAGTGTCTATCACCTTTGTCTTAAACAAGCCAGTGCTGAAATTACAAATTGAAGCCTTATGCCTTGCTCGTAGGTATGGATTTTGCTGGTCCGTGCGGGCGGCATGGGCGTAAAAATCAATACACGCCTGACGTCATGCCTGGCAGGATTACAGGTGCCTAGATTATATACTTGTTTGATTGAGAAACGCAAGGAATGTTTTTGAAGTTGTTTTTTTAAAATAAAAGTAATTTGCGTATTTTTCAAAGTTTTGAAGCTGGTAAGTACCTAATTATAAGTAGGGTTCGTCATAGAAAATGCAATGTTAGAAATCAACACAACGCTGCTAAATCAAAGCGCTTTATAATATAATACTTTGTTTTCAGGATGCCAGCGATCATATTAAGACAAAAGATAGAAATCTTTTTTGGTTTAGTGCTTAATAAAAATGGTATGTAAATATTATTATTTAGCAGTTA
The DNA here is from genome assembly GCA_949126915.1 of Musotima nitidalis. Lineage (NCBI taxonomy): Eukaryota > Metazoa > Arthropoda > Insecta > Lepidoptera > Crambidae > Musotima > Musotima nitidalis. The sequence goes on from OX421435.1 coordinate 6,750,780, forward strand.
TTAGGAATATAAATAATTAAATATGTCGCACCAATTGTTTAGTTCTAAGATAAGTATAATTAAGAACTAAAGAACGGATACAAATACTTACATATCGTTTTTTTGTACATATATACTTAATATAAGTACATAGGAAATCAGACCACTGCACATATTCATGCAAACGAAGTTTTGTCCAGTGTAGGAATCGAATTCACGACCTCTGGAGTGGAGTGCAGATATACCGACCTCCACGCAGTATCGGTCGTCGAAACTGACAAAACATTGAAAGGAGTTTGTGTAAAACATTCTAGTGATACCAAATCACGGGACAATGGTTTGTCGATGAGTAATTATCGCAATTAACAACGAGGGCCGAGTGAGACGTTACTCACTGCCATTTATCTCAAAATAACGACACTTCGGATGAAGTCCATAATGGGGTGACTGAGAATTGATACTTTTTTCAAGTGCTACTTAAAAAAACTCTTAAAAATTAAAAATCTCTTATTTTTGCTTTCCAATTTAAATTTAAAATAAGTCATGTAAGGTATAAGTACTTTATTGGGTAAGAAAATTGGGTTTTTTTTTTCAATATTCAAAGTTTATTTTATGTTTACATACATACATTCACGCCTGTTTCCCCGAAGGTATAGGCAGAGGCATATTATACGCCCACACTTCGCCAATAATATAGTTGGTCCCACGTAATAGGTGGCGAGCCTATTGCCGCTTACCGGGCACTGTTATGTTCGCCAGAGCCTCGTCTGTTGATCAGCAGGTGCACCACTAGCAGGTGAGGTTGTCTTGGGCTCCTTAGGTTTTGTTAGGACCCCTTTACACCTTTACTTTTTTGTGTTATGTTTATGCTAGCCTATTATGTTTATGTTGTTATTTGAACTATGTTCAAAAATATTTGTTTTTTTGTGGTAATCGAACTTAAGATTTCAGGAGCAGATATCACGTATGACCTTCACGCAATATCGGCCGTCGATTCAGACAGGGAAATTAAAATGATATTAATAATAAATTAAAAATCAATGAACTTCTATTTTATTTACGTATCGACATCCGGCGCAAGAGTCATGTTACACAAAAATACATCTCCTCTGCACATTTTATGTAAACAAAACGGGAAAATGCGGTCTGTCGTAAATATATTAATAAAATTTAAATTATTATACTTTTCAAAATTAATAATATACCTATTTATGAGAGTTTAGTTGTTAACTTGTTTAAAATTATATAATAGGTTGGGGAAAAAGTCTTTTCGTATTTTTGTATGAAAAGTCAAGACATTTTTTTCAAAGTTTATTTACATTTATTTACAATATATATGTACCGTTTTGTTGAATAACTTTCTGCCATTTTGTGGGCAGAGACATTATCCCGTTACTGTAGAAACAAGGACTTCTGATCAAAAAAACGGGACAAATAGTTTTGGCAGTCCTCTCTTGAGGTCAACCTTACAGAACCTAAAGAATTCTGCAGAGACCGAAACAGGTGAAAATCTGAAGGCGCAAGGTCAGGGCTATATGGTGGATGCACTAGGACCTCCCAGTCGAACTCTCTTAATTTTTGCTGAGTGGCTAAAGATGTGTGTGGTCTAGCGTTATCGTGATGAAAGACCACACCCTTCCTGTTGATCAATTCCGGCCGTTTTCTCTCGACTGCTTCCTTTAATCTCATCAGTTGCTGGCAGTAAAGATCAGAATCGATGGTTTTGCCGGGCGGTAAAAGCTCATAATAAACAATGCCCTTCCAATCCCACCATACACACAGCATCACCTTATTTCGTGTTAGGCCAGGTTTGGCCACAGTCTGTGAAGCCTGGCCAACTTTCGACCACGACCTTTTTCGCACGTTCTTGTCGTACGTGATCCAGTTTTCATCGCCAGTTATCAATCTCTTCAAAAACGGCTCGGTTTCATTACGTCTCAATAATGAATCGCAAATGAGTACACGGTTCATTAAGTTTCTTTGAGTGAGCTCGTGTGGCACCCAAATATCGAGCTTTTTTGTATAACCAGCTTTCTTCAAATGGGTCAAAACTGTTTTGTGGTCAATTCCCAGTTCTTCAGCTACATCGTAACTACTAATATGCCGATCTTGCTCCACTCTTTCAAAAATGGCGTCCATTTTATTCGTAACAGGGCGACCAGAGCGAGGTGCATCTTTAACATCAAAATTTCCGGACTGAAAACGTTTGAACCAAATTTGTGCTACTCTTACTGACACTGCATCAGGTCCATAAACATCACAAATTTTTTTCACTGCTTGAGTTGCATTTTTGCCTTTTTTATAATAAAATTTTAAAATGTATCGAATTTCTTCATTAGATTCACTCATTTTTACGGAGAGAAAAACAAATGAAAAATAGCGGGAAACAACTTTTTTTTATTTTTTTCTTTTCTTTATAATGGAACCTTTTTAATGTTACCAAAACCAGCCAGACACAAATAGTACAGTCAAAAAAAATTTATAATAAGTTTATACCAACGTTATGCGAAAAGACTTTTTCCCCGACCTAATATATATGTCTACTCATTTATAAAGTACGTTCTTTTGTAAGAACAATATTCTACGTCCTATTTCGAGATACATTTAAGAAAATTATGGTTGTCTGTCAAATGCGGTCTGCCGTAAATATATTAATAAGATTTAATTATTAAACTTTTGAAAATTAATTAATAATATACCTATTCATGAGAGTTTAGTTGTTAACTTGTTTAAAATGTGTATGTGAGAGGTATGTGAGAGGAGGCTCGTGCTCAGTATTGGGACGTTAATAGGCTGAGATGATGATGATGACTTGCAGGTGACCTAATTTTTTTTATGTCAAATAAATCATATTTTACATCCTGTGTGATGGAAAGGGGCCGTCCATTAATGAGGCTAAAATAACATCACGTGATTAACGGACAGCTCCACAGCAGTCGATACAGGGGCGATTCATACCGTCTTCTATGTCAGTATCGCCATACTTTACAGTACTACTCAGATCTTACAACTCGAATAATAATTGTAAGTATTGTTCTCATAGATAGTCCACTAATAGTCCGCAGTCTATTATTTATAGTATATAATGTTACTGTTTGAGTATATTATAACAGTGCCATACATAAGCACTTAGAACTTTTACATTGTAGTATTTTATGAGATTGATTTATTTAAAATAAGAAAATGTAAACGAGCGTATCTCGCCCACTAGCTTCATAGCTTGGCGAGAAATATATATTATGTCATTACTGTATATTTTAAAATGAATAAATGATTAAAAAAAAGATTTTATTTCTGTAATACAGCAAGATATTGGTTGTTCTTCAATTGAACCGCTGTAGTCTGTACCAACTGATTTTTTAAACCGGGCACTCGCCCGATAGTCTTCGCATGACCGCTGAATAGTTTTTACGTATTTGTTGGCATATCGTGCGGCCTAGCTAAAAAGGCCACATGAAACTGGCTAAGACAGCAACATCGGAGCAACTGGAACGTATCACATACGAGTCTATGCGAGTTTATGCTAACATAATCGGCACACGAAACTTGGTTTGGCAACATGGCCGCTGGCTGCGTGACGATGGCGTAATGTAGTTACCACAACAAATATTTTCTGTATTATTAAGTGTAATGTTAAAAAGTTAAGTGTTATGGAAAGGGAAACGGTTAGATGTGTAAATAACATCACAGAGGACAAGTATTTTCTAGCTAGAAGTCTTTACTCAATCAGCACCGTGACATCTTTGAGATGTCTGACAATGTGTTAAATAGGCAATACAAGTTGAATCTTTCTGGTTCTGTTAGTTAAAAAATTATTCGATATATGATTTCTAATTGTCGAGTGGCCGCTATCCCATTATACCAGAGTGTGTGGTAGAAGAAGACTAAGGAAACTCGATCTCTTTTAATGTCAATGTAAGCGAAAGGCCACCTCTTACCAGTTCACCTGGATATCGACGTGTTAAAAGTAAACTTTTCTACAACTTTATAAATGCCTTTTTTATAGTTGTTACAACGATCTGGCCTACCCCAAATGGGATTTACTTGGGAATACGAGAAAAAGCTCTTAGATTGAGATATTTTTTACAACAGCTTCTTAAAGAAAACAAGTTCATATTTCTACATAATGTACGTAAAAAATTATGACTCACCGGATATTTTTGTAATTTCAAATACTTATCATTTAGTATATTCATAATTTATTACGCATTATTATCTAATCATAGGCGATAATAAATATTGTGATGATTAGTAATATATTAATTTCATTCTTAGTCTTGTACTTTACTCTTGAAGGACATAAACGTTATGAAATGAAACGACGAAACAATACAAAACCAAGGAGAAAAAGGGATTAAATTTGTCACGTTCTATCTGTGTGCTAAGTTTAATCTAACTCCGAGATGAAACATCAAAATAAATTGACATTATTTTAAAACAATTGTAACCTCCTTCATTATGCGCAAAAAAAAAAATTCCAACGGATGCAATGCGAACTCCTTCGACGAAACTTCAAATTACGTCAATCAAATCAAAAAGGAGTATTTGATCAATAACTTTTACGCAACCTTTATCGAGACAATTATTATTATTATTAAAAAGTCGACAAATTTACAGAAATGGAGTCGCGGAGGTTTTCTCGCAATGCGTCGATTCGCAATTTTGCATCGCTTTACCGGAATCTGGATGTGATGACAGCGCAATGTCATTTGATTGTCAGGGGACACAGTACACACTTTAGCGAAATATTTAAAATTTATGTATCATTTATAAAATTTGGTACTTCGTTTGTTACTATTTTATTGGTTTGAAGTTTTAAAATGGTTAAGATCTATTAATACATTTTTATATATATGCCTATTTATTCGTATAAATTTACCATGTGAACCCTCTTATAAGAAGATAATATACCTACATAAAACGCCAAATTATAGTTAGAATCTCGTCTAGTGTCTAGTAGAAGGGCTAGCCAGCTCTCAACTCTTTCTTTTGAAACGTTTCACCTAGAGATGTATATGGTAAAAGAATATTGTGATACAACATTAATCCTTTTTTAATAGTTGTAACAAGGTTTCCGCCCACTTCAAAATGTATGTATGGTTAGGTAGAACAGGTACAGGTCTAGCTACAAAGATAAGTTTGCTCACAAGCCTCGATTTCGCATGAACAAATTGTGATAAAAGCTGACAAAATACGTTTGTCCACTGAGTTCACTCAGGTTCAAATACGGAGAAAAGGTGTCATAGTTGGCTGTCCGTGACTTCCTGCATCCCGCTTATACGGAATTTAAATCGGCTATCCCGAACGCTTCCATCTTCATATGCCATTCGATTCTCGCACCTACAGCCTAATAATAAGATATCATTCGAACAATGGTTAGCGTAACGGTGGGCCAACATATTATAAGCCTTTTGATTGATATGGTGTGGACGTCGCCGGTACCGCTGCTTTCTTCTACACTCGAATGGGCCTCAACGGTACTGAATTACACTGTGTCGTATCTCCAAGCCCTCATTTATGGTGTCGCCATAGACAATTACATGCACAATTTGCAGCCGCAACGTTAGTCTGCAAGCGATTGTGTTCTTTAGCTGGCCAGCAATAAGCGGTGTTGAGAAAAAAAGTAGCCCGCGCAAATGCAAAATGGCGGTTCAATGTGACAGTTGGCTATTGTCGAGAAATTGATAATTCATGTTCTGTATGTGGTCATTTCGTTTGCTTGCGGACTTGTTTCGCATCTCTGGAGAAATTTAATCAGATATCACTTTCGGTCTGATTTAAATGGAATGAAACTTCTGAGATTTTTATGTTAATGGCGTATATTAGTGAAAGCCAATATTTACCAAATTATACAAACAGACAAATGGGGGACTTCATTATGTAATACATTTTTTTAATTAAAATATAATCTCCCTTATTGTCCAATTCAATTTCTTTTCCTACGTTACAGAAATAATAGCTATAGCTAAGGATGTGAATGGAAATGACACTTCAGTAACCTTGTTGGACAATATACCTACGGTGTTAGAAATTCGACATTAGCGAAATTATCCCTCAATCTCTCAAAGAAAGAAGCCGTAAAAGATGAACAGATTCGAAGGAGGATTTAATTAAAAACTTCTTTTTAATTTTGAGGTCAGATGTAATTCGATGACTGCAAAAGAAAACTTTTTTACCTCCAAGAACTGTCAGTCTTTCAAACCAAAAAGGTCTGCATCACAAATGCAAGTCAGGAGTGCGCCTTCCGTGCTCATTTAACGGTCCAGTCGATGATGTTTATGATCGCCAAGTGTGGCACGGAATTATATAGTAGTCCTAAATTGTCCTACATACCACCAAAATCGTAAGACGCTTACTAGAAAACTGATTACTAAACATAAGCACGAGTTATATTCAAAAAAAGTATGATTTAGGGTTTCCTAATGCCTTGACAGTAGATAATTTTTTATAACATTTTTCAGTTTTTAAGGTTGCGGACGTAGGTAGGCAAGTTATTTTTTTTTATGTGTAAATAGCATTGCTTAGGTTTGTATTTATGAATGAGGTTAATTACATAATACATACCTAATATTTTTTATATAAAAGGATTTTTTTTTTAAAAAAGAATATGTTTTTGAATCAGATTTTAAGATAGAGCAATTGTTTTAATACAGCCATATTATAGAGAAGAGAAATATCTCTCATATGTTGCGTTTGCGTGAAGGAGTTATAATTCTCCACATATAAAAACAATTTTCTCCCATAATATTTTCATATGTATAATTTTGTACATATACCTGCTGTTAAAGACTTTTTTAATGTAACAAGTCAAAGTGACCACATTCTACCAGAGTCTTTCTATTAAGTTCAAAATATGTCTACAATATCTACTGATTAGTTGTAATGAGAGTGGATGCTTATTATTTCATTCATTAATTTAGTTCATTATCAAAGTACGTCGTTTTTCATTTAGAAATTGCGCAGCAAACGTAATAAGGCCTCAGATTACAAACTTTTTGCTTTAGCTAGCAAAATGACAGGTCACTGTTTTTTTTTCTTATTTTTTGATAGGAACTTACTCAATTAGATTATTTGTTAAGAATTCAACATTATGTAACGTTTGTGTCATTTAGTCAGCCACAGGCAAGTGAAATCCGATAAGTTAAATCAAAGTTCTATCTGAGTAAGGTATTGGAGTCAAGAGGTTTTATGGAGTTTTGGATTCAACACAGAAAATCACAATTCACGGAAATATGCCACTTTCCTTCTTTTGTATACGTTTTAAAGATATTATGTCTAAAAATCAGCCATATTTATACATAAATAATCGATTTTACACTAGTTTTTGAAAAAGAAACAATGTGTCTATATGTATATCTTAACCCGCGTTGGCGCCAAAACTCCTAACCTATTTCTTTATCCTGGCATTAAGTCAATCTACGGTGGTTGACAGACTGTTTCTTAATTTTAAATGAGCGCAAAGGTGAGAATTATTCAGCCAGCGAGCATCATAATGTTTTCGATTGATGTATCGCTTTCTCTAGCGGAAAAGCGTTCCAATTAGGCGTGAGCGCATGTAGGAGGGGCGTAGGAAGATGTAATCGATCACTGAATTTGAATTCAGAAAGGTTCCGTAAGATGGCGGTAGTAGTAGTAGTCTATAATCTACATTACTCCACCAATTGTGACATTATGACTTATCTTGTCCAACTCTATAGGGTTCAAGTTTGATCATAGGTACATATAATGTATTCAGATCCAAAACATATTAATAAGTAAAAATAATTTAATGAAATATGTTTTTAATTAACTCGTTTTAATCCTTAAACAAGCAATTAATCGTGTAATAATTGAAACTCAGCCAAATCTGGTTAGCACAATGAAAAGACACTAGGCCCTAAGCGTAACTCTAGGGCAACCGGGATAAATCTAGGATGATAATGAACCCTCAAACCTATAGAAGCAACATTTTCATTAGTCTTCTGCTTTATGTTAACCGCATAAGATTCATTTTATGGTGTCAATATATTTCAATTCAATTCAAATCTTTTTTTTCCATAAACTATTAAATAGTACTTGAAAACGTCAAAATTAAATATAAATATAAAAAAAACAATCGAAATATTATTAAACTGGAATCACGAAGCTTAGAGCCACATGCAACAAAACAAGAAAAAAACAAAAAATGTCTAAGTGTAAGTGAATCTAAGTGCCAGTTCCGAGCTACCGCCCTGTAAGAAGAACTGGCAAGAAACTCACAGGCTATGCTCTTTTAAATTATCAATTGGTTAGTTGTTTATCAATGTCCATTCTCCATTTAAGGAGTTAAAGGGAAATTAATCTAGATGTTTGTTAAGTAAATAAAATTTTGCGTCGAATAATATACTTACTACACATGTTTACTTAATAAGTGTCATTCACTTTTGTTTTGGAACGTAAAAGGTTTTTAACCTTGGTCGCTTTTAAGCTGGGTGGTTGCGGGCTCGAGTTTGGGAGGGAAAATGTGATTATATTTTTTTTAAGTAAGACTCTTTTTAATTTTTAACAATTTTATATGAATGAATATCCCTTAAGGGAAGCTGGTTATTATACATCATTATCATGGGACATATTATCCTAAATCTACTAACTATAAGTAACATGAAACAAAAAATTTTGCAAGAGCGAACGCAACAAAAATTATTTTTACTTTTTTAATCAGTACTGTACAGTAGGTACTAACATTCGTAAAACGAGGTCCTAGTCAACGCCTCAATGTGTGATGCGACATCACACATTGAAATCTCAAAAATCTCAAAAAAAAAAAAGATAATAATTTTCTCGGAACGTACGTTATCATCGTCCAATTGTCCAAATAAGTCGTTTCACTCAATACGTACACAAAATGAGACCGGAACGGGTTATCTGATAACCGTACCGTTAAAACGCCTTTACTTAACGTCCTAATCGGTCAGATAGCTTTTTAAATGCTACCTGTGAGTCTCGTTACTACATATTTCGAGTGCATGACCTCGTGGTTATGATAAACGAAATAACCACATGTCTTTCAACCACATTGCCCAGCCTGCCGGGTTGCGGGACTGTTCTAAAGGGTTACCGCGGCCCCAGGACAAAAAACATAGGCTCAAGAAGGAACATGGATGGTTTTTAGTCAAATAAGTTAGACTTATTTGACTAAAATGCCTGCCTCACACTCGCGGAAGACGGTCACTCAAGAAATAAAGAAGGTCAATTTATAGAAATAGGTTAGGTGTTTTGGCACATTTGAAAAGGAAAAGAAAGAAAAACGACACATTGTTCCATTTTCAAAAACTAGTGTAAATACTACCGTGAATTTGTGATAGGTAATTAAACGTACTTGACGAGTTTCTTGCCTTATTCTTCGATACTAGAGCTTCTGCCCGCAGTGAATGGGCGCGTTAGTTGTCAGGTTGACGTTAATAGGAGCTTTATTGAGCCAAACTTGAATAAACAAAAATACCTTGTCTTTTAATACCTTTGACATAAGGTATACGAAAAACAGTTACTATATGTTTAAAATAGTCTATAATGCTAAGGGCCTATTTCAGTAAAATCCCTTAAGCGTTTACATGACAAAACAGTCATTTTTACTTGCCGATTATCTCTAGTAATTGTGAAACGGGCTTTATAACTAGGAACTCCTTGCTAATCTCCGCTGTTATAGTTTTTTCTAAGAAACCTATCTTTTCCTTTTGAGATGAACGCGATGTTGCGTTGACAGGAAATGAGCTGTTTGACAGATTAAACCTCTTTGCTTTCCAGATATTCACTTTTGTTGTTTGTCTATGTTTCAAGTCATTTAAATATGCACTATGACGTCACTAAAATTCAGCAGTCTTTAAACATACAATTTTATTAATTGTAATCAGGCAGTAGGCGTCTATATTGGCATGAGTATATTAAATCTCATCAAAGTATAGATAAAATAAAAATATTTATTTTGGCGGCTAGCTTTTTTTTCTAAATTTTTTAAGTGTCTCTCAAATTTGACAGCGCCACTTCACTAGAGCGTGAGTGTCCTACGAGAAGAAGTTGACATGAAACTTTATAAGGTTTTGTTTCCCGTCTAGTCATTTAGTAGCACAATTCGTGTTCTCTTACAAAACATAACAAATACAATTAGCACTACGGCAACTTTTCAATACAAATTTACATAAAATTCACAACGGAAAATTTTAAATCACAAACTTATCAATGAAGTTTAAAGCGCCAAGTGACAAACAAACAATAGATTTTATATTGTGTCTGGGACCGCTGGCGTTCAACATGTTAAGGTTCACTGTTTCTTTTAATTAAAGGAGTCACTAGTATATCTACAAATTTCAGTATAGTAAAACTACACATAAATTGACCGTATTGTTCCTCATATATACATACATACATACATTCACGCCTGTTTCCCCGAAGGGGTAGACAGAGGCATATTATACGCGCACACTTCGCCAATTATATAGTTGGTAACGTAATAGGTGGCGAGCCTATTGCCGCTTTCCGGGCACTGTTATGTTCGCCAGAGCCTTGTCCGTTGATCGGCAGGTGCACCACTTGCAGGTGAGGTTGGCTTGGGCTCCTTAGGTCTTGGTAGGATCCCTATACACCTCATTGTTGCTTATACACAAAAAAATATGTTCAACTTAAAACTTGGTCATGTTTACCACTATCCACAGTAAAATCTAACCGAATGTCGTCATTGCCTTTAAAGATTTTGTGTACACAAGTGTCAAGAGAATGGGATGCTCTTATAAGATACGATATCAAGCTGAGCTAACGGAGAGCGATTGTCTTAATGAGGTTTGTTAATGAGAGTTCTTACTTCTGCTTACTTATGAAATACCTCCTTCGAGTTTGAGTGTGTTTGACGTGGACTGATTCGAACAAACAACACTGTCAGCAGTACGTTAGCATCGTCTAATCCTTGGCGCCCAAGCCTCTGGATATATATATAATACATGCTGTTTCGATGGGGAATAATAAGCTGGTTTAAACCCACACCAAAAAGTGGGGGGTGCAAAAAGGTAGTGACATAGGTCATCATAAGGGTAACGAAAAAAACAATATTGGAAATACTGGTCTAGCCCTCGTCGTCGTCTAGCCCAAAATTTTCAAGAATAAACATACAAAAATACTTTATTTTATAAATTCATGCTATTCTATAGTAAACATTTTGTTCATGCAAGTGGTTGTACAGTGTAGGAATCGAAGCAACTTCCTCTGCACAAATTTCACTGTCACTTGTGTATAGGGTTAGTTTTTAAGTTGACGTTTTAAGAGCTTTTTTGGCCCAAACTTTGAAAATCTAATTTATCTTTGATATTAAAGTAGAGTTTGGTTTTTAATTGTAAAATAATCGCGGGATAAGTATTACTTATTAATTATAACTCTTTATTGCCGACAAAAAAAATAACAAACATTGAATGGAATTATAACCACTAACGAGTAATCAATTATGTACTGAAAAAATTTACAACGCCATTTCACCTCGTATAAGTATTTTGTATTCTTAAAAACAATTTCGTTTTATTCTTTTTTCTGTACACATTAACGTTACATGTAGTAAATATACAATAAAAGTTATTTATGAATACGTAGTGCTGTGGCCGAAAAGGGTAACTACATATTAAATACTATTTTTATAATGTCAATTTTTTATTTTGTTTATATTTATTAACTACACTAAGATCCGCCATAAAAAAATGTATTTGTAAAAGATGAGGAGGCTCGAAATTTTCTAACAGCAGAAAACTATGTGTTAGATAGTATTTAACAGAGTTACCTACGTACGTACATTATAACGAGTACGTAATGTCACCGTTTGTTAAAATACTAGGTGTTATTTTCGAATCGAGACTTGATTATGCAAAAAGCGTTGGCAGCATTATTTATTTGAACTTGACATTATAGTTCCTGTAGTTTAATATATTGTTGCGACGAGAATCAACTATTTGGCATTATACGCGAGTGCGGAATACATTAATAGATAGTATATATTTTCACTAAACTTTGGTGAAATTATCACAACAAATAAAAAAAGAAAATAAAGAATTTACGCAATAATGTTTTAAGCAAAAAAAAAAAACATATATTTTTTTAATTTGGTCTAATTAACATCGGCCTGGGTTAAGTTAAAAGAAATAAAAAAATAAAGTTTTTTAAGTTCAACAAGATCAGTCTTTTTTAGGGTTTTATATTTAGTTTATTTAAATTTGCTTTAATAAAGCTCTTCTGAAAGTTAAGTTAAAAAGTAAGGATCCTTTTTACTTGTTTTAATGTGAATTGTCATAATGAACATCCTGCATGATGGTAAGCTGAAGCAGCTTAAAAAAATATGAGAGCCCTTCGTACCGTGAATTTACGCAAATAATCGTCAGAATGACCTCTACCTGCTTACCTGATAGTAAGCAGAGTCAGTCCAAAAATATGAGAGCGCTTTATACCGTTAACTACTGCGGGGCTGAACTGGTCAAACACTCGTCAAATTTTATCTCGCTAAAACAACTTTGTATAAATTAATGAAATTAAACCTATATGGTGAATTTAATTAGCTGTATGGTACGGGCCTAGAATAGTGGCACCCCCTCTCATCTCATGGGGAGTCGTAAGAGCCGACGAAGACAAATTCCACCGGATGATTGGCTGCAGAGTCATCCTGCGTACTGACTTAAACTGCGATCACCAACCCGCCTGCCCAGGGTGTTGATTATGGGCAAATACCCTAGAATATAATCTATTGGGGAGGCCAATTTTGAGCAGTGAACTTTATAAGGCTGATATGATGAATCATATGTCAATCCCAATAAAAGTTTTTACGAGATTACATTACGATGCTTCTTGAAAGTGATCGACCATTGAGTGCATAGCGTGAATCAAAGCCAGGATGTGAATTCGATGCCCCCACGCCGTATAACGTGCTCTACGATCGCCATTAAGATCGAGACGAGTAATATCATCTCGTGTAAGATGACACCCACAGTTGATACATGAATCGACGCACGCGCATGTAATAGGTACATACTTATATTATCATAAATCCGTAATCTGTGCTCGAGTATTTAAACGACCATCTTGTTATGTGTATTAGAATTATGGTTTAACAAACAGCTGACCACACCAAGGGTTTAATTTTCTCTGTTATGTAGAATTTAGGCTTAACAAAGAGATGACTGTACCAAGGTTACTAGGTATATGCTGTTTTTCTTTGTTATGGACTCACTCGATTAAAGTATTCGCTAGTGTCAAGTAATTTAATAAATTAAGTTATTTGCATTTAAATTTAACAAGAATTTTCGATATTTAGTCACAGTAAAAGTCAAGTAAATTCCGTCAGTGTCGAAGACTATACTAAAGGCTTCTATGGAGTATTGGAATCACCACAGAAAATCACAATTGATATACTTCTATACTTGTGTATATTGTCAACAAAAGTATTTTTTTTATTTATGTTACCCTTATTTCGAAACCGTTGGGTACTAAACGAAATTTTTACGAAAGTAATCTAATATCGCCATCTTTTTTACATCGATGAAAACTATAAATAGATCGCTTCTCCTTTAAAATTACTTTTTTTCGTTTAGTAACGGTTTTGAAATAAGGGTGCGATTAAGACACATACAAACTCAAATTCACACCAATTTAAAAAAATAAACACTGCCTCGATTATAACTAATTGTTGTGCCAAGGAAATGTGTTCTTGTTTAGTTCTATTTATTTTAACTTATTGACCAAAACAAAATATACGTAACAGAAGTTTTGCAAAAACTGACTAGATCAAGGATTTACTTGTAATAAAAAAACGCGTCGTTCATCATAACTTAACTTTTTATTTAACTGATAACATTTAATAGGCGTCCGGAGTTACGACATTTAAATAAATTCCTACAACGAAACTACGTCGGGCTGAAGAGCCTTGGCTATGTCATGTTATGCGTTCTTGTAATAATTCTTGAAATGTTTCATATTATGATAATTTTTAGTGGCATAGTTGAAGATTGCTCTTTACGTCATGCGTTATATTTGTGAAATTCTATCCATATGGCGACTGATATGGCGTGGAGGTCAGTATTTCAGCAGTCCACTCCTAAGGTCGTGGGTTCGATTCCCACACGGGACAAATTTTTGTTTGCACGTACAAGAAAATTTTTTCTGGTATTGGTGTTTCATATGTATATTGAGTATATATTTTCAAAAAAAAGTGTTTATGTATATTTATCCGTTATTTAGAGGATTTACACGAGTTCTTAATTAAAGTATTTCCCCGCGTTCTAACTGCTCTCAATAGACTCGTGGAAGCCAACCTCAGCTGTGATTTGTTTGCGCATGAGTTTGATAATATAAAATCTTAGGCTCGCCACCTATTACGCGGGACCAACTATATAATTGGCGAAGTGTGGGCGTATAATATGCCTCTGCCTACCCCTTTGGGGAAACAGGCGTGAATGTATGTATGTATGTATACATCTAGTTTCAATGTGTCTCTCGCCATTTGATACCTTTCATCTAGAGATCTCTGTGCTGAAGGTGAACTTTGTTACCTCTATGTACACTATACTAGCTTTTGCCCACGACTTCGTTCGCGTATAATAGTGACTACACTCGCGAGCAGCCAAATCGACTCATCCACTAGCTATATCCAAACATTTATTAAACTGAAGCGTTTTCAAGCTTTCATATGATATATTATCCTTTTTAATAAAAAAGTTGTATACAAACTGAGTACAAACTCAAAACAATGTTTGAATGTAGAGTTAACGGTTGAGTCGATTTAGTTGCTCGCGAGTGTAGATAAAAGATATAAATTTACTACATAGATTTAAGTACTTACTGAAGTAATTTTGTATTATATAAGTATTGACTGAAATTTAACCAAATATGATAAGACCAGTAAGCAAACCCTCACTGGTCTAACCAGAACATCAAGTTTATAACCTAGGCCCTAAGCTAAACTCTAGGGCAACCGGGATGACTCTAGAATATGATGATGATGAGTATTATTGAAGTACTTACGTTGTGAAGAGGGCGGTTCCGCCGCTGGTGGCGCGGGCGCAGCTGCAGCTCCCTGCATGGCCCGCGATGGCTGTCCACGTCTTCGCCTGTGAAGAAAACGTCTGTTTAGAACTAGCAATATTTGTGGGAGCGATACGCCGTGTACCAATAGTGTGAAGACTTCGGCTAGAGTATCAAGTTTGTAAGGCTGGTAATTTAAAAAAAGCAATATATATTGTGGGATTAGGACTATTTCAAAAGTATCTTTTTTTGACTTTTGACTAAAGTCAAAAAATTATCTATTTCATAAACTATTACATAGTACTTGAAAACGTCAACATTAAAAATAAATAAAAAAAACAATCGAAAATTTTATTACACTGAAATCACGAAGCTTAGATTCACTTATATGCAATAAAACAATTTAAAAACAAAAAATAATTAAGTGTAAGTGAATCTCTCTCTCTGTAAGACTCTGTAAGAGGAACTGGCAAGATACTCACAGGCTATGCTCTTTTAAATTTATCCATTGGTACTTGAATTACAATCTTCATTTGTCTGCGAAGCTATACAATGCAATATAATATAACTATGTCATCATCATCATTACAGCCACATTAAGTCCACTGCTGGGTATTAATTAGCCTTTCCAGTACATTATACTAGGGGTATTTGCCCATAATCACCACGCTGGGCAGGCGGGCTGGTGAGCGCAGTTCAAGCCAGTACGACGTTGCTGCCCATCATCCACTAACATTTCATTTCGTCAACTTTTACGACTCTTCATGAGTGACTATAACTATAAATGTAATCTTCAAATTGTATAAATGGACCTAGTATGCTTCCTCTCTCCTAAGTTTGCCGTGCCCAACAGGGTCCATAATTGTAACTTGTGTAGATGTAAGTCCTTATGTAAAACATTATGGAGTGCAATAAACATTGAATTGAATTGAAAGTGTGTATAAATCCCTTAACAACTTGACACAAAGTTCGTATAGTTTCTCATTGGAAAACAATATTATCTCATCTTCTGTGTATGTAAGGTCTAAGTGATCTTCTATAAGCTGGAATACTGATTCAAATAGGTTACTAATCTTGCAAATATCATGTGATTCTAGGAAGAGTACACTTTAAGGTCCTTTCCGGAATAAAATTGGAAAAAAAAGGTTCCACTTGTAATTTTTAATCTAAATTCTTAATAATTTATTGTACAAAACTAAACCACCTAGGCAATAATATTTTATCTATATCTTCTGATAATGTTTACAACTTTAATTCAAGAGTATTAATCAAATGCCACGAGTAACTTTCAATAATGGATTTTGCTTTGAGATCAAAATAATATTCAATTATAGATGTAATTAATAATTCTTTAGACTGTGCCATCTCGCCCCAAAGTAAGCTTTTTATTATGAATAAAGAAACTTATTTGTTTTTTACTTATATTTAAGCAATACCTACATATAGTATATATACTCAGACAGCCTTAGTCGCAGAATGTCCTTTTTGCAAAATGTGAAAAAAACCGTCTTATTCTCAAACCTTTTAGGAAATGTCAGTAAATTATAAAAACTGACTTGCTTTCACTTGGTAATAAAAAAAACCTTAACCTAGGCTCCTTTTAGATTTTTAGACCGGTGGACATTTTACTAATATTATTAGACTAATACTAATAGCTATTTCTATGCTTGTAAATATTTGTCATGAATGGGACTCAAACCCACGAATAATAAGATAATCAATAATAGCAGCAGATAACTATTTTATTCCAATATAATATACAAATTATTTGCGAAATTTAGATAATGACACCTAAACCATAGTTTTCTTTTGACCCGTTAACTCGTCAAGTGAACCACAAAGTAAGGCTTAGAACAATACATAGTTTGAAAGATAATTATGAATATGACAAAGTCACTAAGTAATATTGCACCGTATAGATCGGTAGCACCGTAGCACCCTATGTAATGAAATGGCTCCGATCGATTTTACACTTGTTTACATGGAAATACCCATGACGTCATCTTTGACACTCATTTCTGAAAGTAATGATACAAAAAATCTACAGTAATATAAACTACACTACCTTTAATTATAAATTCTTCAAAAGATAGCATATACTTGGATAATAATTATTATAAAATTTAAGCGGCAATGGGCTTAAAAATTTTAGTGTGTAATAATAGCCTGTTTCCCCGAAAAGGTTGGTTTTCGGGGAAACAGGCTAAATTGCAGGTCATATAATGATATGCGTTTTATACAAAACAAATAAGTACTTATACAACTTTTCAAGTTAATATCTATACCTAACAGGTTATTGTAAAATAAGATACAACTTTAATACTGTCTTTGTTCTATTAATGTTTAATCCAATAAGAAACGGGTTTTCAGCCAAAATTAAAGTCATTTTGTTGAATCTCTTAGGTGCCCGTTCATATTAATGAAGAAATGTGTATTTAACACATTTATTTAAGGTATCATCAGGTTTATGTCAGATGTTGATGTTTCCGCGTCAAAATCTCCTCTCTTTAAATCCCTTACGTGGCGACTGATTTTAATAAAAAAACTAATTTCGTTCGGATGTACTCTGTATATATTAGTATCTCTGTAGATATATATTAGTTCAACACAGTGTTAGAAAAAATAATAGTTTATTATAAAATGACAAGTCTAATGACTAATGTCAAGCATATTGACAACTTACTATAGAATTTCATGAATACCACGATTAAAACAGAAAATAAACCAGATTATTATTATTGATTACAGCATGGCCACCCTACCTCTTGAGGCGCGTGCGCAGCTCAGCGACCTATTATAGCCAGACAATGCGTGCTAATAACCTGGCCGGCTGGTATGCGACGTACATAACTACAGATCTTATATATAAGGTGACGGACTGGTCTTCGCCTCTGTGTATTGATATAATGGGTGTCTCGATATCAGTACTGTGGCCATGTTTTATTGATCTATTGGGATTTGGTGGGTAATAAAGAGTCTGTTTCAAAGCAAGTGGTCAAAAGTACCACTCTTCATCATCATCATTAATCTATCGTCACGTGGGTCTGGATTTAGCCTTGATACATCTGTATGACCATGATCAGCCAATCTTTGTCGACTGTTGGACATAGGCCTCTCTAATGGCGCGCCATAAGCTCGATTTTCAGCTCTCATCTCCAACCGCTGCCGTTTTGCGTACGTCGTCGCTAAACCTAGTTGAAGGGCGTCGTCCCACTCTACGCTTCTGTTTGGTCTCAACTCCAGGACTCGCCTACTCCAGCGGCTATCTGTCTCAGATATGACCACTTACATCTATTGTTAATTATTCCGACAAGTTAATACGGCTATAGTGTTAAATACTGTTTACTATTAACAGATGTGATGATGACTTTTAACAGTACCTACTTAGTATAAGAATAATTAATATAGCATACATTCTAATGGGAAGTGACCTCCAAGGCTCCAACTATATTCGCACTATAAAGCGGAAGACAGCAAGCGTTTTTGTTTTTTTTAATAAGGTTGCATGAATATATTTTTGAAAATGAATTTCAAAAAGAAACATTTCATTAAGTATTTAAAGTTGATATACGAATGTTTTTTTTGGTCAATACAGCAGATTAACAGTCTTCGCGGGAAATACAAGTCTAGATTTCAGCTAATGAGTGTGGTGAGTGATGACTGAGATGAGTGGAGGGGGGTCCTAACACTGAGCTGATGCTGTTTTATTGTAATCTGTGAGAAAGCAGACGATTGTCGGGAGACAGGAAAATATAGATGATATTTAATTAGCGATTTTTTATTTTTTTTTGAATTAGCTATAGTTTTCGTTGTTTTGACTAAATATCCTTTACATTACAAGTGGCACTCAAGCATACAGCCCACCAGATTAAAAGTGGTCATTGTAGTCTATGGATGCATCGCAAAATTATAGTTAAAAAAGCTGATTCCGAATATTCCCCCACATTTGTAGCTTATTTTATTTTTATTTTATTATCTTTGTATTCGTCGAATTTATTTTTTGTCTTGTGTTTATTTATTTTCTTTTTAATTATTAGATGTACTCTTCTGTATCCTTCACTTTTCTGTCCATTTAAGGTTACCTGGAAGACATTTCTTTAAGCGATAATTCCGCGTTTTGTATATATCTGGTTAATTTTCTTTGTTTTTTGTGTGTAATCCTTATAATGGTGTAGAATGAAGAGTAAATTATTATTTCCCATACTCAAACACAACGTGTCATATTTGTTGGGAAATAGGAACTCCGTCGGCGTCTTTTATGTGCAGGATAACACATTAGATGTATTTCTAACTGTATTATAACTTAGTAAGAAATCGTAACATAATATATCGGCCATATTATTACTTATCTCAGTATTTGCTGATAATGAGCGGCACCTTTGAGCAAAGAGTACAGTAATACGAGAATTGAGAATTACGTTTTGTTTTTCTAGGTAAACTAGGTGTATTAGATAATCGGGGTTTTTAGTTAGATCTTTTGTTAAGTAATTATTGCCGATATTCCAGAAGCTTATTAGAGTAATTTCAATTGTTCAGTCGTTTTATTCACTTTTAGTCTCATGTTGTGTTTTTAGAGTTAACGATCAGTATGGCGTGACCTGCAACCCGCTTAAGAAGAATATTTTTCTTGTTCTAAGTGTTTGCTATGAAATATAAATGTGTCTTGTGCGGGAAATCTTGTGATTTCGGACAAGATTTTAAGCGAACAACAGGAGTGCGTCTGAGTTTTGCCGGTCGGCCTCCACTTTTTCCATTTCAACCGAATGATGTTCATAGCTGCTTGACCCTGATCCATCGGCATCCCACAACTTTTACCAAGTCACCTACCTACTAGGGCTACGCTTCGTAGTGCGACAATCATTTAAATACCTTTCAGCCCCATTCTAAATATATCTTATCTTTTTAAAGGCAAAAAAATACAAAATAGATCACCAAAATTAAGTTACTACTAATTTAAATAGCATACGTCTTTATTGTACAAATAACTATATAAATTTTATTTGTAAAAACAATGAGAACAATGAGTCGATATTGTAATCGATATTATTATTAAACCAGATATAAAAATCAATATTTTTGGTAGGATCCCTATACACCCTTAAACCCTCCCCCCTCATCCCTATTTATCTTCTATAATCTAAATAAACAAACATAGAATTATAACAATTATGAATCTTAATTACCCTACTTACATATTTAAAAAAAAGTTAAGTAAGTAAAGTTAAGTTTTTTTGTCTAGGCTCTGAAATTACTGGATTCATTTGATAAATTCTTCCACTAATAGAAACTTAGAAAGTTACATTATTTGTAAGTAACATTAGGATGAGGAAAATAGAAACAAAAAAAAATTAAGAAGTCTTCTTTTTCATCTTCTATCTCAAATGTATTTTTTTTTAGGCGGCCCCTACCTGATGGACCGATGATCTGGTCAGGGCGGCAGGGAGCCGGTGGATGCAGGCGGCACAGGATCGATCAACGTGGAAAGTAATTAAGGAGGACTATGTTCAGCAGTGGACTTCAAATGGTTGAAATGATGATGATGATGATGATACTAACTGAATCTTTTCAAGGGCGTGGTCGATAACTATATTAAATGTAAGGTGACACACATAAGGAAGAAGTAACATGTATGCATGCAGGTTTTGGACATTAAATTACAATTTCTATTAATATTATTTGAATAAAGAGAATATTATTTTTGATTTCACATTAAATGAGGATTAAACTCAATATTCTATATACTTATTTTAAGGCTAAATTACATTAAAAAATATTTTCTGACAATCACACCAATTATTTAGTTCGAAGATAAGTATCATTAAGAACTTGTGCTATGGATACGTTCACACTCAATATACATAGAAAAACATTATATTAGTCGAATAACCTTACAGTATTTATTTTTTGCTTAACGACTACCATAACCGGAGCCAAGACTTAACGTGCTTTCTAAAGCACAGAGCTTTTTGGTAGAAAATCCTATCAGTAGGACGCCACTCAGATTGAAGCAGCGAGATGGAGTACGACCTGATGCCTTTAGCTTGGTTCATTAGGGGAGGTCTGAGTGGTAAAAGTTAATAAGATTAAATTATAAATTAATTATTAATTGGAGAATCTCTTATAAGATTTAATAACATTCTTATAGAAAAAACAAGATTTGCTGTTAGATTTTTTAAGTATTTCTTGATCTGTCGAAGTTATTAGTGGCGTACGGAAGTAAGGAATACTGCTTGCAGTTATAGACGGATCAATATATCTTTAAATTGTTTCAACGACTACTACTGATAACAACCAACGGTTTTTAAACTACTGTCTAACTTAAAATACTACCTTCATAATATCTGACTGCCTACTCTAATTCAACGAAAAACTAAACATCGTTATACCCATCCCTTTCACTAGATAATGATATACTCAGAGAATGAAAGAGATAGATACAACGAAGTTTCGTTTTTCGTTCAATTAGAGTGGTCCTTATTCATGAAAATGTTATACAAAGCCCAGGCCTTTAATAATTGAGCGAATTTCATTATCGGGCAAAGCCTTAAAGATATGCGTGCAAAGAACACTTGAATGCCCCATAAAACACCATATGCCAACGAAGGGTATACGAAAAACGGTAGTAAATAATAAAATTAAACAGCAATTAGCTGTGTCGTGTCCCAATGTTCTAGTTATCAGTGAATCC
This sequence comes from Musotima nitidalis, assembly GCA_949126915.1. Lineage (NCBI taxonomy): Eukaryota > Metazoa > Arthropoda > Insecta > Lepidoptera > Crambidae > Musotima > Musotima nitidalis. Next base: position 6,772,447 of record OX421435.1, read on the forward strand.
GTGACAATGTTGCCATAATCTCCACAGAGGCTGTTTTCACAATCCCTCCTTACCTCAATGGCCATCAGTCAGATATTAAACGCGCCGTGTGGTGATAAATACTCGTTTAAAAGATAGTGCAATTGCAAAATTCATTGATTTTAGCTCCGTTGGGAAATTATCTAATGATCATTATTTGTTGGGACATCATTGGACAGGTTAGGTAATCTTTTATAATGTCAATATCTCACAACTTACATATCTAGATTGTATGTGTCTTTGTCTTTATTACTTCGATCTAATCAGAATAAAGAAAGAAAGAAAACTACTTTCATTACCACAAAGACATTATATCAAAAACAAAATAACATGAAATCATTATTATTGAAAATTAAAAAAAAACAGTAATTACATAATTAATTACATATGCTTGGGCATATCGATCAAACGTCCTTAAAAGCGGAATACAGGTATACAAACATCATCGGAAAAATATGAAATATGTACAGAAATCCTCAAACTTATAACACCTCTCTTGCCAACAGTTCAAAAATATTAGGGCCCATAACACGAAATATTATAGTTTTAGCACATTGGTTCCGCAATTTAATAAGTAAAAGTTATGGAAGCCTCAATTATGGATTAAATTACCGAACCGAATGTGACGAAACGATTCATAAGTGTAGCGCGTCTTAGGATACATACCTACTTTACTCAGTTATGAACAGATTTTGCGAGAAGTTATGGGGCGGCTACTAGTATATCAATATAAATTAAGAGGTAATTGTCACCTTCCTTATAGATAAAAACAAAGGAAAGGAAATCTTCCCCGCTCGCTCTTATCGTAATTGACATCACCAATGATGAATATAGTATTGTTAACAACGATTTCTCTTGAGTTTTATCTTATTATTTGTTGAGAACTACTCCATTTATCTCGGTACTTACTCAAACCACTTTAAAATATAAGATTATTCTCTTCTACATGATCTGATTGAGATTTTATAGCATTGAATTGAGATAGATTTATTGAAAAGACCTTCTAAGGCACGGGTATTTAAGTTAACAGATTGGGAATTAATGTTTGTGGTACAAATTGGTAAATTGATGTTTTTTTAGAAATGTATAAAACAACACCAAATCCCTTATTGTGTAGGTACGGTCTCAGTAACTACGTCTGCTACGAGTTTAACCAAAAAGGTAAGCTTAAATTCTGTAACAAACTTTTTATAATTTATAATTATTGACATTAAGATACAAAAAAGCCGCTGCGAAAATGTGTTAAAATGAATCGAAAAAAACACATGAAGTATTTTGAATGCGTTTTTTGACAAAGACAATATAGGTACCTATTTATGTAGATTAATTTAGTCATTTACTGCCTTTTTTTGGTGCACTCACTTAATGTTTATTCATTAGGGCCGTAATTTCATGTTTTAAACATTGATCTGATTTTAATGCAATTAAATTCATTTGCCATAATATATATTAACGGTTTCATTAAATTATGTGAAGATTTTAAGCTTCTTTTTAATATCCTTTTATTAGTTCGATAATATAACAATTTCTCGATTTTAAAAGTTGCTAACTTCAAAATTTTGTTAAAAAAATGTCAATTGTCATGCGCTGACAAGAATTTAATTTGTCACAATCAATGTGTAATGATGATGTGACTAAATTTATCTGATTATGACACTGTTAAATGTCTGTAAGCGACTGAGTTAAAATTTAGGTTAATTATTAAAAAAAATTAATTAAACAAAAGGTTTAATTTATTTCAAATATATTTAAATCTTTGATTTCGATTTATATTTATGGAATTTTAAAATTTCATGTTTGATTAAGAAAGTTAAAATTTTGATTTACTTTTAATGAATCACTAGAAAATATATGCCTACATAATATAATATAATATAACTAATTAAATAACTGTTATGTGGTGATACTATTACTATTGATATTTAAAGAGATTATTTAACTCTGTCAGTATTTTAAGCAAGTTGCTAATTTTTGCAAAAAAAAAAAAAAAGTTGCTCGTAGTTATTTAAACACCAATATGAGGTAAAAGTAGCAATGACTCACAATAACTAGGGAAATGAGTACGTACTTTAATAAACGAATTACAATGAAATCATTTAATTAATACAATAAATGATTCATGGCGAAATTATAGTGAAAGCTCTCATTAGAGAACGATTTAATATCTGATTAGTTCCCTAGTACATAAAAAAAAATGTTATACCTAATGTAACTGAGAAAACCTAAATGCAATTTTTTTTAAATCTTAAAAACGCAAATATTTTGGTTGATTAAAATTCATACAGCAACATAAATTTCATTGAAATTTAAAAAAAGAAAATTTACATTTAACGGTGATTTGTATTTTCAACTGTTAAGTTTCTAATAAGATCTAATTGCGTTCGCCGCTGCTCGTATAAAAAAGCTTGGTGCCTTATTTTAACAATTGACTTTTAAAAAATATAATTTAGTAAATATCTGTTGTTTTTCTTTTAGATGTTTAATGTAGGTATTGTCTATAATTTAAAAAGCAAATCAATCTAACTAGAATCTTATTCAGTATAACAGAAATAAAAAATATCTAGCTACATATTGTATTCATTTTAGTTTATATTAGGAAAACTAGGTTAGTAACAAAGGGAACATTGTATTCATTACAAAAGTGAATCACAAAAACTGTGGTTTTCACTAAAAGAAAGCATTTTTTAATGTAAAAATATTATTTTATATATTTGAAGCATTTTAGAAGGCATCATAGGCATTTTCGAAATCTTTTTAAAATAAATTGAAACATATTTTTACATTTATGATAAAAATATTTTCACGTTAATTATTTTTTTCATGAAAAAACTTTATACATTCACGCACCGAAGGTCCAAGGGGTCAGCGGTCGGAAAAACATTTGACAGTCGCGCGTCGCGCTCAACCAACTAGAATTTAACACTTAGGTATGCACAACCAAAAAGCACCGGCACCCACTAAACGATAATTTGCATTGTAATCTAATCAAAATAGCACTTACCCAATCGTGAATAATTTCGCGCTATCGGGCACTCTGCACAGGCTGTATCACTTCGTTTCCCAGTCCTCACAATTTTATTGTCACTTAAAAAAAATATATTTGAGCACAGATAATAAAATATTCTAATTTTAAATAGTTAGCGGCGAAGGCACTGTATTTGTAAGGCACTCGGGTGTGCGCATCTCGCGTTGAACGACAACCTCGCACGGCGAGATGTCGTCTCCTTGTGTGATGAGAAAACGCACTGTCGCTCTGCTCTCGAGGGAGCAGAAGATGGCCGCTGATTGGTCGAGAGCGGCGGCCGGCCGCGCGGGGGAAACGAGAGAGCGTGTCTCTTGGGCCTTGCGAGCGAGCGAGACGACGATGCCCAATCGTTTCGTCCGCCTCACAGATTGCGTTCAGGTGGATCATATCGAGAGCTATGATTGTGTGGAGATGCTTGCGACTAGTTCCTTGTTTATCGCGAGCTTTACCATTTACCAAGATTGGAACGACGCTGATACTGTTATCTTATATTTCATTAAAAACATATTGTTTTATATTATTCATAACATTTTTACTAGAAGAAAAATGCAATAATTGGGGAAGCAGTAAAATCCTGAGATATGGGCATTTTATCTTTTTTTAGGGATTAGAGACTTCATTGTTTTTTTAATCATTATTAAGTTACAGAATAATCTTTATTACTATTAACGTGTATAGTTTCTGTGACATATAAACATTTTTGTTATTGTTACTCATAAATAGAAATGTTTATATGATTATGGTAAATTATATAAATAATAAATGTATAATGTGGTGTTGGTGTACCAAATAACATATATACCAAAGTTACATTAGTTATTTATGTGAATTTCTTTTTAACTATATTTTTTATAATTTCTGTCTTCGCCACAATTAATATCAATTATGGAATGATTCATGAGATTATCGATAACTACATGAGATAAATATTTAGTCTCGTTAATTAATCCCATTTTTTAAAAATAATATAATAATTAGTTTAAACGATGTAACAAGTCGCAAGCACTTAACATTATCTATAAATTTAGTAATTATTGCATGTTAATAACACCTTACTATATTATAAGAGGAAAAGTAAATTCAATTCGTTAAATATGTAGGTACCTATTTATGATAAATATGATGTCATAATTCTCATAGCAGATTTAACTTTGGGTAAATTTAATTTAATTTAAAACATAAATAATAAATAAATTTATTAAAAATACGTAGTAAAAATTACTTTTTAAAATAAACACCCCAGACAATTTACATTCTCAAATTCATAACACCACCTCATTTAAAGGGGATTAAACACCCAACCTTTCTTTTCTCTTACAAGATTTGAATTTGGATTACTTTCAGTTTTATTTATATAAAGTATAAGAAATGAAAAGGTATATTGGCTTTCTTACTACTAGACTAATACATAACAAAAAAAAATTTACGTTTATGATAATAATATTTTTTTCAATGTTTCTTGGCGGATGCTGTAATCGTATCTCGTTCAAATCTTTTCGTTCTGTATTTATCAGGTAAGATAAAATGGGACTTAGAAATTTATTTTTGAAATAAATACAATTCATTTGTTTACTTACTTATGACAGTATTATTGTGGGAAAAGTTAAGTTATAAGGTCATTCAACTTAGCATCTACTACTAATATTATCTAAATAATTTTAATATTTTTAGTTAAACATGGTGTACAGGGATTCTACTATCATCTTTTGGAGCCCAAGCTAACCTCACCTGCAAGTGATGCACCTGCCGATCAACGGACGAGGCTCTGGCGAACATAACAGTGCCCGGTAAGCGGCAATAGGCTAGCTACCTATTACGTGGGACCAAGTATATAATTGGCGAATTGTGGGCATATAATATGCCTCTGCCTACCCCTTCACACAGGTGTGAATGTGTGTGTGTGTTTTTTTAGTTTAAAAGTAGTGTATATTCCTATAAAGAAAAAAAATATTAATACGAGTTAGTATATCTCTGTAAACTTATTAAAGCTGTCGTCTCTAAGTAGACGTAAGTAGCTATAACAATAAAATAACGTCCATTAAACTTACATTATGAAACAAACATTCATAGATATGATTTAGAATAAAATATAGTCATTATCCTCGTCTCATTTAGAACTATTTTACGATTATTATTGTCTAGTAGATTAAGGAATATGATATTTAGAATAATAGCAAAAATGTCTATGAAAACTGGTACTAATAGATTAGCCCCATAGATGGCAGCACTTTCTTCAAAACGATTGCGTCATTACGATATCCGTTTTGTTATGGGTGTTATTTAACGTGTCTTCAAAATTAATAAATTGCCAACCTAACCTAACCTTTTTGTGCATCAAAATTACTGATTGAGCACCTAATCACCTCATTAGATGCTCACTCAGTAATTTTGATGATCAAAAAAGTATTTTTTAGAGGTTCAGTTTATTATATTCCTTTTGTTATGATAGTTAATTAATATTTTCTCTTTTACAGATTCTTTTCTTATTATTATACTTTGAATTATATTTTAAGAATGTCAATGTGACGACGGCATCAAACCGTTATTTAAAATAAAACTGACTACATAAATTTATAACCTATACCTATGGTGTTCTTGGTTTTTTTTAAGTAAACTTAATTAAAATCTTGGTGCTTGTTCCACTTGTTTAGGTATGTTAGTAAACATATAATCACGCCTATTTCCCAAAAGGGGTCAGCAGAGGCATATTATACGCCCACACTTCGCCAAATTTTGTTGTTCATCATCTCAGCCCATAAACGTCCCACAACTGAGCACGAGCCTCCTCTCCCATACCAAGGTGCGAGGGTATTGGGTCATACTCCACAACGCGGACCTAGTGCGGATTGGCGGAGGCAGGTGTATGGCGTCCTGCTGTTAGAAATTATCAAGCCGCCCATTAGGCCTCTAACATGGCTTAAGGACTACCACATTTAGTGATAGCCGGAACCAACGGCTTAACGTGCCTTCCGAAGCACGGAAGCGCTCGATATCAAATGTCACACAAACGGTCACCCATCCAAGGACTGACCTCAGTAAACTAGCTACGAGCGCTTCATTCATTTTATCATCTCAGATATTACATGGAGCGGCTGGCGTCTGACCTACGCAACCGAAAGGGAAACCAACTTTCTTAAAGTGAGGAAAAAAACTTCTTAACAATCAATTGAAAAAGTAATATAATTTGATTAGTTGACGAGCTTGGCCAGCATGGCCTCTCGTGCGCCCGTAGTGCTGGTCGAATGTTACGGCACTCCTTATTCAACAGCATCATCCGCAGTGCTTTTGCCACCGTTGGCTTGCCTGCTATCTTAGAGCCAGCTGGTATCTCTCGCAGCGATGGCAAAAGACCTGATGGTGTGATGGACCGTGGAAGCTTGGCAGGCCGGTGGTGTGGGACCTATGCAGATACCGTGGCTCCCTCGCATGTACGCGCGACATCCCTTCGAGTCGGGGCTGCTGCGGTAAGTGCTGAAAGTCGCAAACTATACAAATACGCGAACCTGGGAACTAATTATTTATTTGTTCCGTTTGCGGTGGAGACAATGGGTCTATGGGGGCCGGAGGCAAAGCAGCTTGTCAGCCATTTAAGTACTTGCCTTATTGATGCCTCCGGTGACAAGAAGGCTGACAGCTACTTCTGCCAGCGTATTAGCCTGGCTATCCAAAGAGGAAATATTGCCAGCGTTCTTGGCACCGTACTTACCCATGGGCCCACAGTTAGAAGACGTCTTCTATTTATAGTTTTAAGTTAAGGTAGTTTATTTAAGTTGTTTAGGTACTAATCATATTTTATTTAAGTAGTTAAGTTGTGTTTATTTAATTGACCTATTACGGAAAGAAGGTAAAATTTTTAAAGATTTATGTGTTACTACTAATAATAAAATGTTATTAACACGTTAAGTTTGTAGGTATAATATATAAGTTGTTAACACGTTAAGTTGTATTGTATAATAATAGTTTGTATAGTAAGCCCTCTTGAATTACTGTGCCCTCCCAGGGCGTCACATGTATACCGTAGTTTCTGTACCACCTCGTTTTTGTAATGTGATATGCAATAAATGATTTGAATTATATATATAGTCTTTCATTTTTATCACGAACATAATTATCTTTACCTAGTTATTTGGTGATAATAAATCAAGAGTGCTGGGTCATAGATCGATTAGATGGAATCCGAATATTAATCTCCTCAAAAACACGATACCAATTTCCCTGACATTAATATATAATCATAAAACGCGATAACGCCTTCTTCAAGGGGAAAAACCGAGTGAAATATAATTGTAAGAGTGTAATAAGTTTCAATTATTTTGTCTTTTGTTCTTTCATCTGTCAAAGTTTTGACTCTTTTTTAAACTTTTCATGTGTATGTGTGGTCTTTAAGGAGGGCTGTGACAAAAAGAGAATATACTCGTACAATAAAACGGAAAATTTCAGTATGACCCAATACTCTCTCACCTGTGGGACGTTTATGGGCTGAGATGGTGCTTAATGGGACTCACTATATTTTATTCTAAAATTCGATATTAATAATCTTTATTGCACAAAAGTAAGCACAGAACATGAGTATAAAAACAATAATTTGAAATGTGCATAGGTAGATTGAGTTAATACGATTTATTGAGGTCCCCAAACTAGACAGTGCCTGTATTTTGGGAAAACAATTTTCTGTTTACTGGCCTTGCAACCCGATTTTCATCATCATCAGTCTACAATCGTCCATTGCTAAGCATAGGCCTCTCCAATGGTACGCTATCGAGCTTGATCTTCAGCTCTTCGTCTCCAACCGCTGCCAGCCGTTTTGCGTATGTCGTCGCTCCACCTAGCCGAAGGGGGTCATCTCCACTGTAGGTCTACCCGGCGGATATTAGGGCTACGGGCAGAAATTACCGGCCCACTGTCACTTCAGCTTCCTAATATTACCAAGATTATGGATATTTTTGAATTTGACATGAAAAGTTTATATTTTCAGGTGTACAGGGATCTTACCAAGACCTTTTTTATTTTCTTTTTGATTTACGTTGGTAACAAAATGCATTTAGGCACTGTCACCCGGCCAGGGGGAGACCGGGAGGGGGTGTGGGACTCTTCGCGGCAGACGCGACCGCCGCATTCCTACCCACTAAAAAACTTCCGACGAAGTACCAGAAAAAAGTACCAGGGGATTTGTAGTTTCTGGCACCCCGCCCGTGGCCAACGTCCCCCGGATCAGAACCGGAAGGACCTCCTCAGAGAGGCGCAGTGTGTCGCGCCCCCCCTACCTCCTTGTGCGGCCATGGTGTGACTGGCCCACTTTTGGGGGGTGTCTATAGCTAGACGGAAGGGGCCCCTTTCCCCCGCCGCCTAAGACCCCCCGGGCTCGGCCGGACGGGCCCACCTGCGCCAACGGCGTACCCGGAGAGAGAGCGGATCCCGCTCCCTCTCGTCTTACCAAGACCTAAGGAAGCCAAGCTGCAAGTGGACCTGCCGATCAACGGACGAGGCTCTGGCAAACATTACAGTTCCCCATAAATGGCAATAGGCTCCACTATTATTATTATTATTACTTATTTTTAACTAATTGTACACCAAATGAAACAATAAAGAATTATGATTATATATAATTGGCGAAGTGCGGGCGTATAATATGCATCTGCCTACCCCTTCGGAGAAACAGGCGTAAATGTATGTACAGTTTTATTAAGTGCCTGAGCAGGAAATATATATTTATCAGCTTCGTTATTGAGTTCTAAACAGCTCAGGGCTTATCAGTTAAAGCATTATCTTGATTACTCAGAGCAAGGATCGTCCGAATCCTTTTAAGGTTGTAGACAGAAAATTCTATATTTGACTCAAGATAAAAGTGGAGAAAAGTGTGGTAAAGGAACTCAACATTAAAAAAAAAGTTTTGTTGTATCTCAAAATTTATTTATTAAGATAATAAAGTATGTGTGAATAATGTCACTGTTATGTAAATTTAATATAATTGAAAATTTATAATTATCGTCAAGTTGTTTATACTCGTAATAGCAATTAAATAGATACATACATTCACAGCACAGCATGCAGAGGCATATTATACGACCACACTTCGCCAGCCTATTGCCGCTTAACGGGCACTGTTATGTTCGTCAGAGCCTTCTCCGTTGATCGGCAGTTGCACTGTCACTTACTTGCAGGTGAGGTTGGCCTGGGGTCCTGAGGTCTTGGTGAGATCCCTATACATTAAAGAGATAATAAACTATATATTTTTTTCTTAAAATAAATAAATAAAAAATGTATAAGTAATTACAATACTAGTCTACTAGTGTCAGGATTGTTATTTTCTGATCTGTATATTTTGAATGTTAGCCATACTAGAAACAGGATGGTAGTCACGATCAGTGAGCCCCACACCCCCTCCCGGTCTCCCCCTTTGGCCGGGAGACAGTGCGTAAACAGCATTTTTTTACCGACGATAAAAAAAAAAGGATGGTAGTCACTATGTCAATTCATTTTTGATCGCGATTATCAGAATGTTTGATTAGTTAGAACTTCCGATAAATTACTAGTAATTTTAATATCGCAATTTGAGTGATTCTTTAGTTTGTAACAACAATTTTGGTTCTTTTATGATTAAAAAATACTAATGTTTTACCTAGTGTGAGCTTGTACTCGCAGTTAAACTTATTCATAGTTCTTCTTTGCATACTCTGTCACAAAGAGTAGGTACTTAACAACTCTTTGATGAAAGGTCACAAAAAAGTGTGACCTAATTCCCAGTCAAAGTCAACATTGTTCATTAAAATTTGGCCCGGTACAGCTTTTATAAACGTACCTTTCCTACCTACCATGTGCCTAAAAAACTCGTTAATGTTTGTCCTTTAGCCAGGAATTACGCAACATACAAACCGGAATGTTATTGTGTATTTTGCTCCAAAATAACTGGCGTTCCAATCATCAGATTGGACTTACTATCAATTGCATTGGTCTTACTCTCTCTCTATAGTCGGTCCCTCAGGTCTGAGGATCGTGGTTAGAATCGGAGTAACATCTGGAGCGGATGATCTGCTTCCATCGGTTCCGATCCAGCGCGTCTTTCACGACCGCGTAGAATTTGGAGGACGATGAGTCTTTCACTTGATAGTTCCATCTGGTTGGTGCACGACCACGCGATCGTTTCCCTTCTGTGTTTCCAACGCCAATCAGTTTTTCCAGGCTTTCATCGCCTCTGCGCGCTATGTGGCCAAAGTACGAAAGAATACGTTGTTGGCATATGGTCGACAAGCAGGTTTTTATTTGGAGTTGACTCAAGATGGAGACATTGGTGTGTTTTGCGGTCCAAGGTATTCTAAGTAAGCGCCTCCAGCACCACATCTCGAATGCATCGATCCTTTGTCATTCTCGGGCTAAGATCGTCCACGTTTCCACTCCATATAAAAAAATAGGGAATACCAGGGCTCGTATTAACCTGATTTTGGTTTTGATACCAATTCCTCTCCTTCTCCAAATGTTGTTCAAACGGGTCATAGCGTCTTTAGCCATTCCGATGCGCCTTTTTATCTCGGGGACACAGCTGCCATTATTGCAGATCTGGGAGCCAAGGTAAATGTCTTACTAGTAAGCAACTAATATTTGGCACACTTGGCACCGGCACACTGAAATATGGGTCGAAACATTTCTCACAATACTCTCTATGTTTTGCGTCGTCAATAAGGAAAAAGGATACACAATTCGTTGCTAATCTTATTTAGTTGACGTTATTTTCATACAATTAATCAAACAAGTGGCCTTTTTAGGTAACTTATGGAGGTTGGGTGTTTTTGCCTTGTATAACATGTTAATGGTATTCGGAATGGATTTTCCTATTGATCTGTTTTATTGATTCTGACAGGTGTCAGCTTAGCAGTGCTAGTGTTTAGCCATTAGAAGTACAATTTGGAATGGCACAGATGACGATGATTAAGTTCGCATAAAGCTCTTTTTCAAAAATTGCTACTATGCCAAAAAAAATATACCAATCAATATATGGGAGAAAGGGATAACTGTTGTACGTTGTTTTAAGACCAGAGTTTGAATATATTTAATAGTAAATAAAGACCAACAGAGTTAAATGCATCAATGAACTGGACAAAATAGTGCATTTTCCAAGAAAAACATTTATTAACTGCACATAAACGGTACCAAACAAAATAAATATTAATGCTTCAACACATATTTGTGCAGTCAAATGGCATTGCTTCAGCTTAATGCAGCTATAACAATCATATTGATTGCCATAGCTGCGCTGGTTTTCAAGCAAAAAAATATGACGCAGTAGCGTTAATAAAAAAACATGAGACATGACACCTAACGTATGCATAAGAAACTGTGGCGACACAGCGATAAATGAAACGTACAGCTGAATTAAATCCTGAATCGCGCAAACAGAATTCTTCAGTCTCATCGGTATATATACAACAACCCAACCGTCGTCAAATAGACCGCTGTCAATTGGCGCATCCATAAGGTCGATGGAAGATATTCCCTATGATAGGGAATAGCATCCGCTCCCTAGAAATTATTTGGAATTTCTGCCTCTTTAAAGTATTTTACATTCTGTTGAATTTGATAATATTTAACGGAATTTAATAAACTGAACCTTTAAAAATGTCTTTTCTGATCACCAAAAATACTGATTGAGCATCTAATAGCGGATTAAGCGACTAAATGCGTATTTCTGATGTACTTACAATAAGGTTTAGGTTACATTGGCAAATTTATTAATTATGATAACACGTTAAATACAAGCCATATTAAACATCAATGGCTTCATCTACTTACTTCGTCTTATCAGTGAAATATAAGCGTAACTTCCCATTCACAGTACTAATTAAATTAAAACGAGCAAACACCCATAGATAAAGTGTAATGATATGAATAGGTATTCAATAAAAACCCACACCAGAACATAACAGTTTTAATCAATAAGTTTTGTAGGTAATTATATTTCATTATAATTATTTTTATAGTTTCATCACTGAAAAGGATTTTTTTAACTTTTTCATAGATAGTAATTTACCAATGATAACTGACATACATAAATGATTCTGATTTAAATTAATATGACAGCAATAAATAGGTACTTTAAATATTTTTTGCTTATTGACGTCCTCATCCTAGCACAATAGCTCGTTTTGGAAAATAAAATATTGCTGCGATGTGTATTTTTCGCTTTGGCGCCAAAAGTGGCCAAAACTCCAATAAGGTCTATAGCTGGGCTTCATCATCATCATCTTCTTGCCATTTTCTTCACCTCGTCTTTTCGTCATCGCCTCATTAAACCCCTTTTCGATCATATCATTCTTTACGCACTCATCCCAATTATTTTTGCTTATCCTATTCCCTCCGCCCGGTAACATTTATACTCTTCTCGTTTCATGATCTTCGTTTCTTCTAATTATTTAATAATTCTTTTATACTAATTCAAATAAAATCTTGTGATTGTTGAACAACAAGTTTTTGTAGACATTGTTTGAGTATTAAATACTTTTCTTGTAACTGGCGGAAAAAAACCAACCCTGACGAAATAATATAGTTCTGTGTTGCGGCAATAAATGTATTACTAACTTTTTATAATACCATATATATTAAATAATAGACTATCAGCTAGTAATTCAAATTAATATAGAAGTTTTTGTTTAGACCGATAGCAACCAAACAAATCTCCCTGAAGAGTAACCATCAATGGAATACTTACCGCGCATTTTCACTGCCAAGTGTCATATTGACGTAAAAAACTGTCAAACATTTCCCGCCGAATCGGGGAAACCGCGCGAATTTCATTCACAGACCGGGGGCACAGTTTACAAACATGGCGGAAAGCAAAGCTGACGGAAAAAATAGACGAACGGGATGTCGAGCGATTAGTTTACAAAATACACCTAGACCTAGGGTGGCTGTATGTTAGATTTGACACAATGCGTTTCTAATCAAAACCATCTCGGCTTGTATAATAACATGGGGATTTGCTTGACGAATTACTGTGAATTAAAAGTTTCTAACTGTGATCAGTAAATAGTACATGTTTTGATTGTATTGATTATATAGAATTGTATATTGAAATCTTTTAACCAAATTGTCGTGCCCAGTGACATCATGTTTTAAACAATTCTGTAAAATGTTATGAACAAATGTGTGTAAAAATTATAAGAGGAGAGTTTTGGCGCCAAAGCGAAAAAAGTCACATCGTGGAAGTATTTTTTTCCAAAACTAGTGTAATAATAAATAAATAAATATTTTCTAACAATTACACCAATTATTTAGTTCCAAGATATACTTATCTTAGGAACTTGTGTTATGGATACTAAATAACGAATAACCATACGTATTTTTTTTGTAAAGACATACTCAATTTACATAGAAAAACACCCAGACCAGACCAAATATTCATTCATGTTCATACCCCACAAAGATTTGTACTGCGTGGGAATCGAACCCACGACCTTAGGAGCGGAGAGCGGGTAATCTCGCCACCACGCCATATCGTCATACATTCACATTCGTTTTGTTGCGGGACTGTTCGCAAGGGTTACCGTGGCCTCGGTACGTGGCAGGCTCAAAAGAAGGAACATGGATGGTTTTTAGTCAGTAGAAGTCTGACACACCCTCCCGCTCCATCCACAGCGGAGAAAGGTAAATTTATAATTTTACATCCAAAAAAAAAGTGTGCATTCGTGTTTCGACGTGTAAATATAGTGGATATTTAGACATAACTTCTTAGGCAACGTACACAAGTGTAGTAGCATATTACAGTGAATCATCATCAGTATCATTTTTCCGTTTTGATTTTTTTTTATACACGGAGAATCTGCAATCCACGCACTTTGCACTTTGCGCGTGGGCGTGCACTTCCGGAGGAAAGTATGCGCAGCTTTGAAGAAGATGCCTATATTTCACACTAGCTAACTTGGTTAACAGCCGCGTGGCGGTGGCCCAAACTAGCGGGCTAACTCTCAGATACCTCTCGCCGGGCGAGTAGGTTATGCCGGGATGACCCATAAGAGGCCGACCGGCTAAATTCCATGATAAGTTCCATGTGTGAATGCTGCATACCTCTGATGGCCGATACAGCGCAACCAAATTGGATTTGAGGAAGGCGAGACTGAGGGCTTCAAACCTAGATTAAATGCTAAAAGTATTTCAATTGAAGAGAGATTTTGGTCCATAGACGCCTCTTGTAAAAACTTCCCTATTTTACTAGGGCCATGACTTTGACTCGACTATGACGGATTATACTTGACTTTCAGTGTGACTAAACTATACATGATTTATTTAATTACATGACACTGGTAAATACTCCAAACAAGTTAGTCCAAATTTAGGCAAAAAAGATTTTTATTTATTTATATTTTATGAGCACTTTGGTATGTGGTGGCTATAAAAAGATTTCCAATGTCAAAATAGGGCGGCAGTGAACAAATGGTAGAAGCCATCAGTCAGCAAGCCTTGAAAATAGCATAAGATAGAATAGCATAAAGATAGAAAGAAGCGTTTAGAATACTACACATCTGCTCAGCTCATTAACGTCTTTTCTCACGAACCAAGATCACACCACCACGCTGTGGCGACCTAGTTTGGAGCAAACTACTTATAACAACATACTCGGTTGGTGTCGTGTTGTTGACAGGACTCTTAACGGGGGAGCTATGTGAGATCGCAAAAAACTGGGCTTTTTCAATTTGATTGTTCTCATCTTCTTGTACGGAAAAATAGGAAAAACAGACATAAATTGACATCATATAACACATAAGGTGTGGCTACAAATAAAATAACCCGTTATTACGTATGTAAAGTTGCGTCTCGTCTTTTTATGGCCATTTTACTTCTAAGCTTTTAATCGCAAGTATTATTTAATGGCTCCAGGTTATTTATTAGTAGATTAAATATCGAAGAGACAATTTGGTTGTTTTTTACACTTTCTTTATGTATTATTTTGATGAATTTTTATATGCAATCTATCTGGAATTCACTCTGCCTGCGGCGCGGAGATGCCTTGCTATGCTTCTGAAAGTCAGGGTCATCCACCATTCCCTTAAAGCCCCTTGCCAAATCCCCTTTGCTGCTCCGACTCTAGTCAAAATGGGACCAGACAAGAAGATAATGATTACATTACTTTAAAGTCGTTTTTTATTAACATTTCACACGTGAACCAAGAAAACCCAAAATCTAAAAATGAAATACCTTTAAAAATTATAAACGTATCAATTATGCCAAGGAAGAAAACGATCACGTTACCAGTTGTGGTATCTTAATCGTGGCGACAATGGCGACGCGTGCATGGATAATTCTTTTCATAAAAACGAGGACTCTCGTTCTCTTTATCTTTGCATTAATTAAATAACGCACAATAGAATCAGTAGCACACGCCCGCCCGCTTGAACAATCGCTACAACAGCATTGCATGACATTATACTTTTTTTTAAAGCGGCCAATTACAGGGCTGGCACTAGGCAGCTTTTGCTAATTTCCTACATTATTTCATTAGTAATATAATTACAATAAGTAATCACAACAGTTAAAAAGTCAAAAAATATTTAAAAAAATATAATCAAAAGGAGAAGGTTGCTTTTTGTCAAAAAAACTGATTGAATGTAACTAGAAATGCATTATTATACAATGTTTTTTTGTCAGCGTTTGTTACCAAATTGAGTTGATTGGCTTGATGTCTGAAAGCAAGAGAATACTATACAAGTAGACATCGTCCCTGTATACAATATCATCGTAATGTAGTAGCTTTGATGGTTAAGATGATATTTTGCTATTACAGATTATATTAATCTATAAGGTTGTTATTAGAATCTTAACAAGCCCAACCTTTTTTAATATTAATGAGACGACAAAAGACAAAAAAAATCACCAGCCCTGCCTCGGTAACTGACACTGGCCGGTAGGAATGTAACTCACTGGCAATCGCGCGCACGTAAGAAAAAAGTTAAGATTCTATTTCGCGCCAATGCTTCCGCCATGTTGTTCGCGTGATGAAAATGATGTATTGGTCAAATGACTTTCTTTCACTTTCGTTAGAGAATAGAACGTGATGTAGAAACAGGCGAGCAAACTTCTTCCGCGCAATTACTTACTCCGGCATATCATATCAATTATTTTTATTTTCTTGCTAAATATTGTATGAAAGTAATGCTAGTAATCAGTAGTAAGTTATTATCACCAAGGAGTTGCAAACTACAATCACTGGAAAACTTTTTGGAATTGTATATTTCAAGAGTCTCATGTAAGACTCAAGAGTCTGACATATAATATTATTGGTATGAGTACGAATAATATAACACTATTGAAAAAGTGTTTAGGGATCCCATCATGAATAAGTTAATAATATTTTACATCAGTATTCACTACCTAAAAAACCTTTACAAAAATTATAAAACAGGTTGCAATAGTCAATTTTATTGGATTAAGCCATACCTTAAATATATGGGAACCACTTGACCACAACCTACGACCTTCGAAAATGTAATTCTTATATGGAAATCAAACTAGAGACCTCAGAAGTGGGTGCATCATTCATAAACAGCCAGTCGCGCGATATCGGTCTTTAACTTATTATGGATGACCGTTCACTGCCCAAGACCTTTTTACTATTTATTTATTAGATTAAAGACTATACAAAACCTAAGAGAGAAAACATTACTTAAAATACGTATCAATTTTATTTTTTGTCTTTTAAATAATGGCTTCGTGCGGTTTGCACATTTAGCCAGTGTCAAGCAAGAGGTATATTAATAACATATAAATTATAGTAAGGGAGAATGAGTAGTGATAAATATGATAAATAAATATGTCTTTTATTTGTAAAAATGAAACTGTAGCTAAAAAAACTATTACATTTGTACCAAAAACCAATAATCGTTTTGAGAGGTTTAACAGTAAATTATTATGCTATAGTTTACCTTTTATAGATGAAAGCTGTGACCCAAATTTTTTATATAATGATTTTTTCAGCAGCTTTTCTAACACATTTAAATCAATATTTACTCCCAGAACGGTTAAGGTAAATAATATAGCTACCTTTAGTGAATGGGCTACTCCTGGGCTACATAAATGTAGAAAGAGGCTGTATGAACTGTATGATGAGAAAAAATTAAACAACAGTGAACAATTTTATAATTATGTAAGAAAATATTCTAAAATATTTAGAAAAGCATGTCATACGGCAAAGTCTTATTATTTAAGCTCTAAAATAAAAAATTGTGATGATAAGATTAAAATGACCTGGAATATTATTAATAGTGAAACGGGAAAAAGTAAAAATTATAATACTGAGTTTAAACTCAACATTGATAAAAAAACTCTTACATCTGACTTAGATGTAGCCAATGCTTTTGAAAACTTTTTTACTAATATTCCAGTGTCTATCACAAAAGCTTTAAATTGTTCGCCCACTTTAGCGGAGTCTATTTTGAAAGATAACGTGAATATATGTACAGTAGATTTTACTTTTAGTCATGTTACATCTATGGATATAATTAAGACATTCAATACTCTTAGTGTTAAGAAAGCTGCAGACCTCTGGGGCAATTCCATCGTAGTTACCAAGCCTATCATTGTTTCGGTGGCGCACAGTTTGGCTCTAATATTTAATAAATGTGTAGATTGCGGCAAATTTCCCGATCTAATGAAAGAAAGTAAAATCATTCCATTATATAAATCAGGCAGTACAACAGACCCAACAAACTTTCGACCTATCTCAGTGCTGCCTACATTTAGTAAAATTTTTGAAAAACTTATTTACAATCAGATGTTAATATTTTTCAATAAAAATGGATTAATGCATTCGAAACAATTTGGATTCACTAAGGGTCGCTCTACAACCGATGCAGGTGTTGAGCTTTTAAAACATATATTTGATGCTTGGGAAAATTCTTTGGACGCTTTAGGTATTTTTTGCGATCTGTCCAAAGCTTTTGACTGTGTTCCTCATGAAGCATTGATAAAAATATTAGAATATTACGGAATAAGAAACTCCGCATTGGATCTTCTCACTTCATATCTAAGTGATAGGATTCAAAGGGTTGAGGTTAATGGAAAGCGATCTCAGGGGTCTGTTGTAAAAATGGGGGTACCGCAGGGCTCGATTCTCGGTCCGTTTTTGTTTTTGATTTATATTAATGATTTGCCATATTTTATTAAAGAAAACCACGAGATAGTTTTGTTTGCTGATGATACATCATTATTGTTTAAGTTAAAACGAAATCAGAATTTGGACGAAGTAAACAGTGCGATCTCGAAGGTGGTGCACTGGTTTGACGTTAACAATTTGCTATTAAATGGGGCTAAAACGAAATGTATTAAATTCGTGATGCCTAACGTCAGACAGGCAAACTCTACTATTATGGTAAAGGAGGATGAGTTGACCCTTGTGGATACTACCAAGTTTTTAGGGATTACTTTAGACTCTAAGCTACAGTGGGGCCCACATATTGGTGAATTGTCGAGTAGACTTAGCTCTGCAGCATTCGCGGTAAAGAAAATTCGCCAATTAACAGACGTTGTAACAGCTAGGCTAGTTTATCATAGCTATTTCCAAAGTGTTATGTCCTATGGTATTCTTCTGTGGGGTTGTGCCGCAGACATTCAAACTATCTTTGTGCTGCAGAAGAGGGCTATTCGAGCAATTTATAATCTCCCGTGTGGACATTCACTAAGGGAAAAGTTTAAAGAAATTGGTATTTTGGCAGTGGCCGGTCAATTTATTTATGATAACCTGGTTTATGTACATAAGAATACTGATCAATTTAGTAAGAAAAGCTGTATACATAACCTAAACACAAGGAATAAGCATAAATTAGTTGTACCTGCCACTAGGCTCCAAAAGATAAACAAATCTTTTAAAGGTCAATGTGTACGATTCTACAATAAAATCCCAAGCAACATACAGCAATTGAGCCTAAATAAATTTAAATTAACCATAAAACACAAGCTGTCTTCAAAGGGATACTATTCTATTAAAGACTATATGGCAGATAAAAATGCTTGGGATTAAACTGCCGTTTCATACAGGCTATTCTAATATGAATGAATTGAAAAAATAAATATTGTTAAGGTTATGTTATATTGCATTGTATAGCTTCACAGACAAATGAAGATTGTAATTCTAGTACCAAACTAATGGACATATTTAAAAGAGCATAGCCTGTGAGTTTCTTGCCAGTTCTTCTTACAGAGCG
This sequence comes from Musotima nitidalis, assembly GCA_949126915.1. Lineage (NCBI taxonomy): Eukaryota > Metazoa > Arthropoda > Insecta > Lepidoptera > Crambidae > Musotima > Musotima nitidalis. The sequence continues at coordinate 6,791,674 of OX421435.1, forward strand.
GTGGCTCGGAACTGGCACTTAGATTCACTTATACTTAATTATTTTTTGTTTTTAAATTGTTTTTTTGCATGTAAGTGAATCTAAGCTTCGTGATTTAGTGTAATATTATTTCGAATGTATTTTTTTTTCATTTGTAATCATGACGTTTTCAAGTACTATGTATAATAGTTTATGAAATAAATAATTTTTTTTACTTTACTTTACTTTACTTTACTAATGGTAAATGAGATGCTCTCGCCTAAACTCCTTGAGTCCTCAATAATGATGTGGGACTATACTGAGATCTCACATGGACTTCTTGAGAGAATTTGAAAAGTGATGTTGCACTGTTTTGTTCAATTTAGCAACACTTATATACGTCCACAAACACTTAACGGTTAATAACGCTTCACTTTCCCGCCAAGAAGTCCATACGGATCAATATTATTAGACTGATTAAGATTTTTTTTTCCACCAGTTGGCTATAATCATGGAACCTAATGGAAAGTAGTCACCGCAGCATATGGACGCTTGCAACACCAACAATATATTCAAATTTAAATAAGAATGATATATTCAAGATTAACGTCAGTCAGTTCGCCTGTCCCGTGTTCCAAGGATTCATTCATCTATCGTGCGACATATTTGCTCTCGATATCGTTTCTCCTCGTTATGTCAATATTGTGACAGATCGTTGACCCCTGCGCATGAGCAGAGAGTTACTTCTTTGACACTAAATGTCCCAGTTTGTTAAATAATGTTAGATAAGTTTCATCAAATATTTATAAGGACATTCGTTACGATAAACTGTTTATTGCGCATTTTTCTGTTTTGTTATCGAACTGAGATTAATATAACCGCTTCTGGTTGTATCGGTTGAGGGTTGTCTCTGAAATCACCTTTGGGTTCAATTCCTTGTGTAATCCTATGTCGATTTTAGATTCAAATCCCGTCTTGTCTGGCTTATAACTTAGCCATAATGTTTATTTCTAGATTTAGCAATAAATATATATAGAGCAGATACTGTGTAGTATAAAAGAATAAAGATAATTTGCAAACGGTACAAGATCGATCAACGGGGAAAACTATAGGGGAGGCCTTGCTTAGCAGTGGACTTCAAATGGTTGAAACAATGGTGATGAATAAGATAGGCAGATAGACAGGGTTTCTTAGGTTATAACTAAAGTATTGTCTTTTAAAATATATTTAATTGCGTATTAACAATGACGCAACTACCTACATATTGTTCGGAGTGGCATCAAGATTGAATTAACAATTAAACGCAAGCTATCTTCAAAGGGATACTATTCTATCAAAGACTATATGGCAGATAAAAATGCTGGGTATTAACTGCTGTTTTATAATTATAGGCTATTCCAATGAGAATGACTTAGAACATGAATATTGTTAATACAATACAAATACAAAAAGTTTATTTCAGTAACTTACTCTACTACAGGTATAAGTGGTTGATGCTCCTTTTAAGCTAAATTGCTTGCTTGCAGGCAGCACCTTAATGTTATATTAAGTTGCATTGTACAGCTTCACAGACAAATGAAGATTGTAACTAACCAATTGATAATTTAAAAGAGCATAGCCTGTAAGTTTCTTGCTAGTTCTTCTTACAGAGCGGTGGCTCGGAACTGGCACTTAGATTCACTTACACTTTGCGTGTGAGTGAATCTAAGCTTCATGATTTCAGTGTAATCATATTTCGATTTCGATTGTTTTTGTACTTATATTTAATTTTGACGTTTTCAAGTACTATGTAATAGTTTATGGAATAAAACGATTTGAACTTTAAACATTATATTCATACCTTGAAGAGCATTTCGCACCTTTAGAATAAATAACTTAGAGTAATGAGAAAAGAGTCTAAAAACCTTAAGTAGAAAACTTAAGTAGAAAGAGAGACACCCATACGTCAGTCTTTTCAACTTATAAACTTGTGAAAAAAATGAAAGGTCGCTATTAACAAAGAAAACACCAAAGAAAACCTATAAACAAATATAGTGCCATTGTCTAACAATAAAGTAGACAAGAAAGACTTCAGGAGGATGATCACCACACGAGACAAAGAGCTGAAGGGACAGCTGCGCACACAGAAGTGCCGTAGGATAGCGAAAGCGTGTTGTGATGATTCCATTATGTCAATAACCTTTTATTTGAACATTGAATTGGAAAATACAACGTAGAATGTGATGAGCTACTGTTTACTAGATACAGCATTCTCCTGCTACTTTGTTACATACATGCATACATACATTCACGCCTGTTTCCCCCAAAGGGTTGGCAGTAGCATATTAAACGCCAACACTACGTCAATTACATAGTTGGTCCCACGTAATAGGTGGCGAGTCTATTATCTTTTTATTTTTGCCAGAGCCTCGTCCAGTGATCGGCAGGTGCACCACCTGCAGGTGAGGTTGGCCCGGGCTCCTTAGGTCTTGGTAGGGTCCCTATGCACCCTACTGCTACTCCTACTGCTTGCTACTTAGTTGCCCTTTATAATTTTGTTTATGGAAAATCATCAATTATGCGTGCGTGGAGCGAAAGAGTGTGTGACTGTAACTGAGTAAAAACCATCCATGTTCCTTTTTAAGCCTTGTTATGTTCCAGGGCTGCAGTGACTCCTGCTAATAATGCCGCAACCTCGGCAGGGTTAGAGGAAGCCTATGTTTAGTAGTGAGACGACGGCCCAAATTGATAGTACATACTTTGAATCTAGTCAAGCATATAATGTATCTTTCGAGAGGGTCGAGTCGTAAAATATATTAAAACTACACACTTCTTGAAAAAACATATCAGTGGTTTTTAACACAATAAAAACATTGGTATTATTGCTCATTGTTTTTCACATCTCTACTTTATCTTGCAGATAAGTGGTATCTGCTTAATATGTCCGCGCACACTCGCTCAACCAATGAGCGCCATTGTATAGATCTAAATGTCAATGACACAATTTTTCGTCATAATAATTTCAGTCTCTTCTAGTGATCCAGTGTTTTGATTGGTTGGTGGTTCCAAATGTTATTAACAAGATGGCTCTTTATATTCATATTCATTTAATCCTCTAAAAAATTATAACAAAACTAGTACAATACATACCTACAAGATGTTTGAGTTTATGGATGTTCTAAATTTATCTTCTAAAAGAATTGGGATTAAAGACAATAGAAATTAACGCTAAACAAATAAAATTAACTATATATTGTCCGAAAATATTTAATTAACTATATATTACAAATTAATTTATAACTGTATATTACAAAACACATATATAATGTCACGCCCACCTACCACGTAGACAGAAACCTTTATATCAATATTTAAAAGGTTTTTTTTGTGTTCTAGAAAAAAACAACTTTTAAGGAACTTCAACATCAACTTTTAAGTGGTTATGTCGTACTTGAACCGACTAACCTCTCCCTGAAATAGCTAATATGAATATTTAGTATTGCTACTGTGAAGGCGACATCTGAAGCGATCGGCACCTGGGGAGGCACCGACGCGGCACGCTCAAAGCGAAATGCTAGGTGGCGTTGGAAGACGGGAAGCCTTGTCTGAGGGTAGCTATCAGTCGCCTCTTACGACACCCTAGTTTTGGGTTGGTTCTATTCTTCACATAGATCTCTAGATACAACTTGTTAAATAGTGACAGGAGGATAGCCCTCCGCCTACCCTTTCCTACGTTCCCTACTAAGACGTCCAAAATCCAAACTCTAAAATTCAAATAATTCTGTATGAAACTTCTTTTTGATTTAAATAATTGTACATACGGAAATCATAAAAAATATAAATATTAATTAGTTAGTTCAAATTTTCTCAAGCAGACATTCTATTGTAATAGTTTTTAATTTAATAAGGCGAAATCAACTTGAGTTTAACAATATTAATTGAGTACTAGGTTATTTGAAATGTTATTCCATCTAATTACGCTGTTAGTAAGCCAGCTTATTGTCACAATAACAAGCAATAAGAAATGATATTATATTACCTTTATTACATACCCAGGTCCATTTCTGTCTTACTAAAGTTTCTCTATGGTTTCTCTCACTTTCCTCGTAACGTGTGGTTGTCAGTTTGTCAGTAAGTAATAGGTTGGGGAAAAAGTCTTTTCGTATTTTTGTATGAAAAGTCAAGACATTTTTTTCAAAGTTTATTTACATTTATTTACAATATATATGTACCGTTTTGTTGAATAACTTTCTGCCATTTTGTGGGCAGAGACATTATCCCGTTACTGTAGAAACTTTGGGACTTCTGATCAAAAAAACGGGACAAATAGTTTTGGCAGTCCTCTCTTGAGGTCAACCTTACAGAACCTAAAGAATTCTGCAGAGACCGAAACAGGTGAAAATCTGAAGGCGCAAGGTCAGGGCTATATGGTGGATGCACTAGGACCTCCCAGTCGAACTCTCTTAATTTTTGCTGAGTGGCTAAAGATGTGTGTGGTCTAGCGTTATCGTGATGAAAGACCACACCCTTCCTGTTGATCAATTCCGGCCGTTTTCTCTCGACTGCTTCCTTTAATCTCATCAGTTGCTGGCAGTAAAGATCAGAATCGATGGTTTTGCCGGGCGGTAAAAGCTCATAATAAACAATGCCCTTCCAATCCCACCATACACACAGCATCACCTTATTTCGTGTTAGGCCAGGTTTGGCCACAGTCTGTGAAGCCTGGCCAACTTTCGACCACGACCTTTTTCGCACGTTCTTGTCGTACGTGATCCACTTTTCATCGCCAGTTATCAATCTCTTCAAAAACGGCTCGGTTTCATTACGTCTCAATAATGAATCGCAAATGAGTACACGGTTCATTAAGTTTCTTTGAGTGAGCTCGTGTGGCACCCAAATATCGAGCTTTTTTGTATAACCAGCTTTCTTCAAATGGGTCAAAACTGTTTTGTGGTCAATTCCCAGTTCTTCAGCTACATCGTAACTACTAATATGCCGATCTTGCTCCACTCTTTCAAAAATGGCGTCCATTTTATTCGTAACAGGGCGACCAGAGCGAGGTGCATCTTTAACATCAAAATTTCCGGACTGAAAACGTTTGAACCAAATTTGTGCTACTCTTACTGACACTGCATCAGGTCCATAAACATCACAAATTTTTTTCACTGCTTGAGTTGCATTTTTGCCTTTTTTATAATAAAATTTTAAAATGTATCGAATTTCTTCATTAGATTCACTCATTTTAACGGAGAGAAAAACAAATGAAAAATAGCGGGAAACAACTTTTTTTTATTTTTTTCTTTTCTTTATAATGGAACCTTTTTTATGTTACCAAAACCAGCCAGACACAAATAGTACAGTCAAAAAAAAATTATAATAAGTTTATACCTACGTTATGCGAAAAGACTTTTTCCCCGACCTAATATGATACATTAGTCTATGCTCAAAAAGACGTTGTTTAATGTAATAAGCTGGGTGGCTGACAGATGATAGTTGTTCATTAATTTTTTATAAGTTTTTTTTTAATTTAATTTATTGTACAAAATATATTAACATTATATTTTTTGTTATGTCACTTATATAGGTAAGTTCACAACTTATATAGGTAAGAATTATTTACAATTTTTGATATATATGTATATGTAAATAAATGGGTAGCTTTACAATATACATATACAAAATTAGATGTCTGTGAAGGTTTTTAGAAGGAAACCCTTAAAGGATCCCTGGTAGGACTGATTTTTTATGTATTTCGCCAGTATCCCTTTCGGGATTGTATTTAATATCTTCTTAGTAGTAGTTAGTATAAAGCGCTATTGTCGATTTGAAACTCAGCGTGAAGTCAAACAGTATCTAACCTTAAATTAATACAAGAACCTATGTTCCCACCATATACCGTCATTATGCCAGCCTTATAAAGTCCACTGCTGAACATTGGCCTCCCCAATACATGACATTATATTGGGGACTATTGCCCATAATCACCACGCTGGGCAGGCGGGTTGGTAATTGCAGTTCCAGCTAGTACGCAGGATGTCGCTGCTGCCCATCATCCGGTAAGATTTCTCTTCGTCGACTCTTACGACTCCCCGTGAGATGAGAGGGGTGGCTCTATTCTAGGACGGTACCACACGGCAATTACAGGGCACATATACTGTAAGAGTAATATAATCCTACCTCAATTTATCGATAGTAGATCTGTGAAAAGCGATATTTCATAAATTGCCCAGGCCTATCATGATATGCCCGATATAGCGACCTGGCAAACACATTTAGAAAAAAATTACACAAGCTATGGGATAGAAAAGTACCTGCTTTTTTTTAGGAATTCAATAAATACATCTTATTGTATATTTATTACTCTTCTGTTGCTCAAAGTCAAAATCATTTATTCAAGTTTGGCTCAATAGAGCTTTTATGAAAGTTAAAATTAAAAACATAAAAACTAGCGCGCCCATTCACTGCGGGCGGGAGCTTGATCGTAAAAGAACGGGCAAGAAAATCGTCAAGTTTAGTTCTTTCTCCCGCAAGTTACAAGAAAATGTACTTCATAGTAAAACAAAGTGACAAATATAGTATGGTTAGGTGTGCTGATAACTTTTTCATTTTAATGTTGATAGCATACACAAACCGACCGCAGTTTCCCAAACCACATTTGCGGACGGCGATGTTCACGTGGGAGCCCCGAGCGGGTTGATAACGTTATCGCTGGTGGTGGTACAGGAGGTGAAGGTCACGGGGAATTTGTTATTAAACAATGGCTACCGTGACTTCTCCATGACCCGCTGGTATTGTGCAATTGGAGATTTTGTTTTTCCATACTTGCTACCATGTCCCATATATATATATATATTAGCAACATATGTATTATCGTGATATAATAGCCAAGATAAGGTTTGATAACAATAAACAGGAAATATTAGTTAATGGATGGAATATACTCAAATAACAGCCTCCCGCTGATGATAGAGGTTGTGTCAGACTTGCACTGACTACCCTCTGACTGACTGACTGGTCTCCACCTTGTCGTGGTGAGGGGCTGAGAACCTCCCGGTAGGGCGCAGAGGATGCTAGGGAAAAGGTAACACCCAGAGATTGGCGACTCTGGGTGCCCTTAGTACTGACTACCGGGGGGGAAACTAAGAGGGACCTGCTTGATGGACCCTCCTGGCCCGCCCGCTGCGCCAGGAGGGTCTTAGGCAGCGGGGCAGGGGGCCCCTGCTGTATAACCATGGACTCTCCGAGAAGTCGGCAACACACGCTATGGTCGCACAAGGAGGTAGGAGGAGCGCGTCTACTGCGTCTCTCTGAGGAGGTTCTCCCGGTTTTGGTCCGGAGGACGTTGGCCGCGGGCGGGGTGTAAGAGCTGCAACCCAGGTACTGGCCCCCCACCTCGTTCTCAAGAAGCGGCGGGCGTCGTCGGAAGATTTTAAGTGGGTATTACTGCTGGCGGTCGTGTCTGCCGGTGGTGAGTCCCACACGCCTCTCTCGGTCCCCCTTTGGCCGGGAGACAGTGCGTAAATGCATTTTGTTACCGACGTAAAAAAAAAAAGACTTGTACTGTCTAAAAACCATCTATATTCCGTCTTGAGCCTGCTATGTCCCGGAGCCGCGGTAATTCTTCCGTATAATTTCGCAACCCCGGCAGGATATTCGAGATGTTCAGTTTATACCGTTGACTCATTTTTCTGTGTCTCCTATATAGGACATGAATTTATATCTGTATATACCCATTGGCTAAATTATCCTGTGTCCCATAGTTCTGTGCCATTCCGTTCGGTTTTCTTTGATAGCGTTATCACTAATGGAAGCCATAGCAGGCGAGGTGAAGGTCACGGGGAATTCATATTATAGAGAATTTGTTATTCTACAACGGCTATCGTTACTTCTCCGTAACCTGCAGATATTGTGCCATTATGTCAATCCCTTAATAATCTGTATCAACAGTCGATTGCGTGAGTCGATTTTTGATGTAATAATTACAACTAAGATAATGATTTCTGATGAAATAATTACAATTAAGATAAAATAAATTTCTTCACAAACACTTGAAAATTATATTAACAGTATCTATAACAGATACGAGTAAAACAATATTTCACAAACATGTATCAAATTAACTAATAAATTAATAATTATCTCAATTCTAATTGCAACACTTCAGGTATGGTTGTGGCAAACCAGAGATAAGTGTAAGATAGATAACCAACTCATCCACGTTGTGAAATGAATAATTTTAATTACCATCTTTGTTCTAATTGCGTATTAACGTTTTGCATAGCTTTAGTGTTGTGCGTGATATAGAAACTTACTGGATGAGTTAAGGACTGAGTTGAGAAATAATATACTCTTTGGATTTTTTTTTAATTTCCTCAATGTGCCTACAATATATACCTAGTTCTGAGACGATATTTTTACTGGGGAAAGAAAAACACTTGTCCGCGATGGCCTGTGTTTCTAGCACTTTCGGATTTAGTATTTATGCGGGCTTGAAACGCAAAATCCCAAAGTATTAGCAAGATATAGCGAGTCCCCGGTAGCTAAGTGGTTAAAGCAGTGGACCGGTTATCGTATCGTATCGTAGGTGTGTTGGCCATCGTGGGCGAATTGACTGTTTTTAGTTAAAATGTTGTCTTATGAATTTTGGCTGTTAATTATTCATGTACCTACTCATTGACCAATGTGTAAAATCTATCTTTTGTTCGGTAATGAATTTTATTCATGGGAATTGACTCATTTTGCTTTTTAAATATTTTATTTATCCCAAACATTTCTTTGTAAAATTTAACCGAAGTGAATAAAAGGGAAAGACAGACTACGATAAATTGGGAACAGGGCAGAAGGATGGATAAGTTTATTTCTGAAACATGAAGAATATGTACTAATTAACTAGTCCGCTTAATTATGCCGAGTGATTGCTTTGCGACGGAGTATTTAGCATTGCGGACTGCGGTGGACATTTAATTATTTGTCATATAATTTTATTAGGACAGTGTATTTTTTTTTCACTCCCTTTTTAATTAAACCCTATAGGTCCCATACACAATAAAACAAACTAAAATTTGTCGAAATAACATAGTTATTTATTAGACTGGCGTTCACAGAATCAGGAGTTAAAAGAAATAGGCTCATCTAGTATTCTAATTGTTTTTTAACTCAATATTGTGTTCATAACGCGTTAAGTAGTGGCAAGGTCTACGCATAATCGCGCCAATTATAATTTTTAATTTTTTTTGTAACTCATCTCCCGCGCTTTGCGAAACAAGTGTCAAACCGGTGTAACACCTCGGCCTCTTTGTCTCTCTCAATTAATTTGCCAAAAATGTGACTTCATTAAATACTTCATGGTTTTAAATTTTTATTATATTTGTCGTAATATTACTGTTTGTAACTTTTTATTGTAATAAGCATGAAAGTGCCGTGCCTAGAATAGTGCCTTCTCATCTCATAGGATGTCATAAGAGTCGACGAAGAGAAATCCTACCGGATGATGAGCAGCAGCGTTATCCTGCGTACTGGGGGCCTACCGCCGAGTTCGATGGCAATCGATTATAAAGCAAAATGGATTTCGAATTGATTCTGTCGTACCGCCGAACTCATGGAAATCGAAACAAAATGGCGTTCTCCATTTACCTATTGGTCTGTCACGGACTGAAGGTCATGAATGAGAGGTGGCTGTCGGCAGATTCCCCGGTACGGATTAATGAACGTAAACAAAGTTTGATCTCGATGGATTACCGGTAATCCATCCATCCATCCTGGCTTGGTGTTCGCAGACAAACTCGCTTGCCCAGAGTGGTGATTACGGGCAAAAACCCTCAATATAATTAAAACTATTGGGGAGGCCTAGTCAGCAGTGGACTATGACTGAAATGGTGGTTATATGACTGAAATTATGATGAAGTGATTAGGTTTAATTTTCTTTTTTTGTAGTTACTGTTAATTATAGTACACAGTCACATATGTTTTCCCTAACTTATTTTAAAGTAATAATTATTTAGACTTTTTACTTCATCTAGCATCAAAATAAGCATGGTTTAGGTATATTGTGAAAATTACGCTAGGGATAAACATTCCATACTTTACTTATATGTTATTATAGTACACAGATTACACCCAGACCACGACTATTACGAGTACTTGGTTTAGTTGTAGGATGTCTATTATATACAAAGATTATTAAGGTTAAGGATTTTGTTGTAACTAAATAATTATAACAAGCAGTACATATAAATAATTAAAAACGGTATTCATGAAATTAAATAAATGTTATGTGTTGGAATCGAACCCACCAACCACGTCCAATATTTCGGTATTTGTTATATGACATGGGCCAAAATACCAACTATTATTATATTCTACTAGGCAAGGACATACTTCTATATTAAATTATTAATAAAGCGTTCATCTAGAACGATGTCAACCGCGCAAGTCCGCGAAAGTCCGGATTGCTCCGCGTAGCATCCCGCGCGCCGCGCATGCGTAATGTCCTCGTCCTGCCAAACTTCTACACAACCATAGTTAAATCAAATGAGTACGATCAATAAATAAATAATAGGACGGACTTCTTGGCGGGAAAGTGAAGCGTCATGTCTGGCAGATTTGTTTTATTTTTTAAAATTTGTGATATTTCGAACATTAATGTGTAATAACGGTGGAATATTAACCGTTAAGTGTTTGTGAACGTACATGAGTGTTGGTAAATGAAAAAACAGTGCAATATAACTTTTTAAATTCTCTCAAGAAGTCCACGTGAGATCTCAGTATAGTCCCACATCTTTACTGAGGACTCAAGGGTTTTTGGGGGAGGACAACTCATTTACCCTTTAACATCTTTATCCCCACTCATTCTTATTTACTATAAATTATGTATTATTAATATATTGCTTTCTTGACACTGGCTAAATATGCTAAACGCAGGAAACCATTATTTAAAATAAAAATAATAATAAATAAATATTTTCTGACAATTACACCAATTATTTAGTTCCAAGAGAAGTGTCATTAAGAACTTGTGTTATGGATACTGAATAACGAATAAACATACTTAAAAATACTTATTTTTGTAAATACATAGAAAAACACCCAGACCAGAATAAATATTTATTTTAATGCACGCAAAGATTTGTCCTGTGTGGGATCGAACCTACGACCTCGTGAGCGGAGTGCTCATAATATGGCTACGTAGCCGTACGGTTATGCATATTTGACGATGAATAAAGTATATCATTTAAGCTGACATTTTAAATGCCTTGAGAACTCTTGTTTCTCTAGTTGCATTTAGTTTCTATAGCTCATAATCTTATGTATGTCAATTAATGTTAGATATGAAGATTTTGTACGTTAGCTTTATATTTGGAATTTTCTTGTAAATATTTAGTATAAAAGCGGTAAGCTATCCTAGGAAATTTTATAAATAAGCGACTGCACTGTGTTTAGACAATGATCGCTCGCTCGCTACTCAAGATGTTTTACTCATATGCTTCTACTATGGTAATGGTCGAACACTGTCAAACTTTTCTCCATACCACGCCGCTTATGAATGCGCAGTGACCGACACCTAATAGCCCATTATTTGAGGGCTCATAGATTGAATACTTATTAGCTGGCCATTCACGGTCCTAAAACTCAGGTTTAAAAAAGACTTGAAACGGGAAGGACAAATGTGCCGTAAGTAGGAGTTTTATAAGGATCCCAATATTATCTAAGGAGCTAAGTCAATATCACCTGCTAGTGGTGCACCTGCCGATCAATAAACGAGGCTCTGGCGATCATAACAGTTCCCGGTAAACGGCAATAGTCTCGCCACCAATTAGGTGGGACCAACTATAAAATTCGCGAAATGTGGGCTTATAATATACTTCTGCCTGAAGTAGGACTGATAACCGGTGGGGTAGACGTGTCCTATAGTGGTGAAATCGGGTCGGTATGCGCTGTATGGAAGGCCTTCCCGCTAGGTGGAGCAACGACATACGCTTTTGCGGCTGGCAGCGGTTGGAGACGAAGAGCTGAAGATCAAGTTTAGTGGCGTGCCATTGGAGAGGCCTATGTCCAGCAGTGGACGAAGGTAGGCTGATGATGACGATGAAGTTGAAAGTAGAAATTTTACGTCAAACTTTACACTTATGGTAATTGTTATCTAGTTCTATGGTTGAGAAGTTTCTTCTGGTTTAACCAAAGATCGTTGTCTGACCGATCGCCGGTCGACGGTCAATCGCCGTCTGACCTCCACAACCCATAGAGAAACCAAGCATTCACTGGAACTCAGCTAAATCTGGTTGGACCAGTAAGCAGACTCTGGGCCCTAAGCTTATGTCTAGAGTAACCAGAATAATGCTTGGTGATGAGGTTCATGATCGTACTAATCATTAGTAACATTAATATATTCTTTTAAAAGCCTTTTAAGGCATTTAGGCACCAAAATGCCAGAAATATTAATCGCAAAACCGGCGGTGTCATGTCATGGCGTCCTTTCATTATTCATTGTTATTGTCCACTCATGATACCTATGTCATACATTTCATACACTTCGGTCACGAATCTCTTGTAGATTCATGTACGAAATAGAACCTTAAGATCTGGTTATAGAGACTAAGTAATGAGAAGAGAGTCAAAATTCCACAATTACCATTGAATCATTTCTGCTGCGCGTCACTCTGAACAATACAATATCGGACGAAAGCTATGTTAAAAATATGTGTCACTTGTCAATTGTGTTTGCTGCCTCCTCACCTTTGAAGGATAATATGGTAATTATGTGGCAAAATTACTGATTCTTTAAATAATACAGCTGTTTACGATGATAAAATACATTTAATTTGTAAAAGTAGCTCTTTGTTACAACAATAAACTGTTTATCTTCTCATCATCATATCAAAGCATTATCCCGGTTGCCCTAGACTTAACCTTAAGGCCCAGGGTCTGCCAACTGGATTAACCAGATTTGGCTGAATTTCAGTTATTAAATGGAGCGACTGCCGTCTTACCTCTGCAACCCAAAGGGAAACATCATTCTATGGATAAACCAGCTGTCAGGATGTTAGATATCACTGACTTCCTAATAACGACTGCCATAGATGTTCAGGTCCGCCGGGACCAACGGCTTAACGTACTACTCGAGGCTATCCTAGGCACGAGCAAACTGTTTATATTCTATAATAATATAAATGTAGCGCCCAAATATATGTAATCTAATGCCGTAATTATTTCGTATTAAATGCAATAACTCCCGAACGACTGCACCAAAGAGGATAATTCTTCTTTTATTGTATTTGTTGTTACCAGGACAAGCTTTGTACAAAAGATTTTTAGTAAATTATAATAATAAATTCTTTATTCAGCTAAATTATAACTATGCTCAGAAAAGCAAATGAGAAATAAAAATTATAGATAAGCTAAAATAATAATAATAAATAATAAAATGTTACAAAAGAAATGACTGAATTTTTTTTATATACATACAGATTTTTTTGGCAGATAAAGTAAGTTAAAAAAGATCTTCATCATTATAATGGAAAAAAAATATCTCTACATAAATAAATTTCATTTTTATTAAATAAAAAAAAACCTATAAGGCGACTGCGTTAAAGCTGCTCTGAATTTATAAGCTTGTCCCCTTCATGTCAATCCGTTAATGTCCCTCTAAAGAGCAAGAAGGGGTAGTGACCAGATTGAGAGGGATGATGGTTTCACTACACCACGATGACCCAAGGAGAATTGGTGGAGGCTTGTTCCCATAATCTTACATAAATATCCACATCTCTCTCGATACGCTATTCAATTAAAATTTGCATTCGTACTTGCACCCGGCGCAATTAGCATCGAGTTATAGATTTGGTTTGCGCAAGCGCCGATGATTAACATTCCTCTGCAGCTGTCAGCCCCCGGACAATTAGCTAATACGCTTTCTCTCAATCTATTCCGGTAATTCACAATCGATCAATTGTCTTAACCGTCTGGAGTTTTTGTGCAATAACGTCTCAGTGACGAAATAACGGTGATGTGGGGCCGTAGAACCCATTGTCTTTACTTTAGGAGTTTTCGGCTTATATTCCAAGGTTAATGGTGATTTCCCATGCTTAAAGGAACATCGACCCATTAATAGATAGGTCAGATTTGAGTTACGTACTTATACAGACTTTCTATTTCTTACTGAGATCGAATCAATGTTAATTAAACGTTTAAAACACAAGCAGAATAATTAATTAATAAATTAGTATCGATTTAATGCGCTTACAAGTAGGACAAGTATTCTTTAGAAGATCTTTTTTTTGTGATGTCCCAAAAATCGTCTGTTTTGAGTTAAGTCACTATTCCATTAAGCATGCGATTTATAAGGCGGCAGTGTTAGGAAGTGCCTTCTAATAATCTGTCAGCTGGTGTAACTAAAGAATGATGTTTCCCTCTGGGTTGGGAAGTTCAGACGAGAGTCGCCTCATGAGATAATTAAAATTCAGTCATAATCTATACTCAATACTCAATAATAATGAGAAAAAAACAAAATTTTAAAATATAACTGAAATTCAAAATGTACCTACATGTTACTTGTCAAAAGGGCGTAAATACATCAGCGTAATGCTGCTGCATCTGCTGATACAGCGGCGCTCTATAGAGGTAAAGAAACGTAATAAAAAAAAACAACGACAATTGAACTAAAACTTATCAGCAAATAATTTAAAAACAAATTTAATATTTAACTATAAAAAAACTGAAACAAAAACTTATAAAAAATATTAAATATCCAATAACCTAACACAAGTTACAAAAGCTTTGTTGCTTTTTTTTGTTTAATGTTACTGTGGTCTAGAATTTTTTTTAATGGCTTAGAAGCGCTTATAGCTTTGTGGGCAAAGTTTACAGTTGTCAGCCCTTGAAGAACTTATATGGCACAAAATATTAAGAATGGTATTAGTGTTGTATCCATTAATTGTCATCTCATCATCACCATTTCAGCCATTTGAAATCCACTGCTGAACATAGGCCTCCCCAATTGCTTTCCACGTAGATCGATCCTGTGCCGCCTGCATCCATCGGCTTCCTGCCGCCCGGATATCATCAGGCTATCGCGTGAGAGGCCGCCCTCTACTACGTTTGCTGATTCGTGGTCACCACTCAAGAACCTTAACACCCCATCGGTCGTCGGTTCTTCGAGCTAGTCATAGCTTGTCATCTCATATCCGAGCATTATCCCGGTTGCCCCAGATTTAAGCCCAAGGCCCAGGGTCTGCTCACTGGTCTAACCAGATTTGGCTGAACTTTAGTTATTACATAAAGCGACTGCTATCTGACCTCCACAACCCAAGAAGAAACATCATTCTATGGTTAAACCAGTTGTAAGAATATTGGAAGGCATCGACTTCCTAATAACGACTGCCATATATGTTCATGACAGCCGGGACCAACGGATTAACGTGCTTTCCGAGGCACAACACTTTGCATCCATTAATTGTACCTAGTTATATTCATAATGAGTTAACAAACTAAATAAGGTTGCAGAAAATGAACCTATTTGCATTGGTAATGAGTAAACGATTAATGTCAAAGTATAAAAAGTATTTATATGTGTCTGAGAAGTTATGCTGTCAACAAGCAATACCGGTGACTTGAAAACATTCTGATTGTAAAGATCCTACCATACCATTGTTCTTTATTCTTTTAATGATAAAGGTGTTTATTGAATTGTGAATTTAATTACCTATACGTATTAAAGATTAGTTGAATATTTATAAGACTGTTCGAGTCACCTCTGAGCTTTGACTCTGCGTCCGTCCGCAGTCGATTAAAGAATTTAATTTTACTTTATACCAACTGTTATTTTTTTCTCCGAGTTGTAGTAGGTACTTATTTTTTGATATGTGGTTGGCATAGTCCTCGGTTTTCACATTTAGGTATTAATTAAGAAGGTATTTGTACATATTTAACGTGGCTATAAAAAAAACTTGCTAACCTAACTTAACCTTATTGTACATGAAATATACAAACTCAGCACTCCATTTCTCCATTTCATCATGTATTCTAATGCAGTACGGTCTACACTCAAATAAACAGTAATTTTGATGCACAGTATGGATTTTGGTGAGGACCCATTTATTATAATTATTTTCTAAAAAAAGTTTATTTTCGAAGTACTTCTAGCACATTGGCGGACATGTGGACTTTAATTCTTTTTTTTTATTCTATATCGACTGTTTTTTTCATTAAAATAATGGCTTTGAGCGTTTAGCATAGCCAGTGTGAAGTAAGAGATATATTTACTAATATTTAATTACATAGTCACTGAAACTCAGTGATGATAAAGATGATAAATGGTAAATGAGATGCCCTCCTATGAGTCCTCAGTAAATAATCCTCACGGACTTCTTGAGAGAATTTTAAAAGTGGTGTACGTACACAAACACAACGGTTAATGACCCACTACTTTATAACACAATAATGTTCGAAATATCACAAATATTAGAAAATAAAACAAAACTGCAGTTCGACGCGATGTTATTCAGAAGTGGCTGGCATTTGGTCAGTTGATTGATTGGTTGGACATTTTAATTTAATCAAACAATGACAGATCAAGTAGTTACAGAGTAGCTAATTGCTATACATTTTTTTATTTATCTATTTTATAGTTAGGATAAGTGAATGCCGTGTTCGGCTGTAATCGGAGTACAGATTTGGTTATTATAATAATATAGTATTAAGTTTAGTTATTGTAATCTGTTGCTGTTCCATAAATATATAAACACAGTATTGTTATATTTTGACACCAGCGCCGTTTACCACATATATTTTTTTTATTTAGAAGCCCTGGGCAATTATATTTTCCCGATGGAAGATTTTCCCTTTGTTCGGGAGCAGTCCTCGCTCCCTATAAATATGATCTGTGTTATATGACTTATATGTAATCGTTGCCATCGCCGTCTTCCTGCCCGGCGACCCCGCCAGTGCACTCCTCCACATTTGCATCGATACAACACAACATCAATCGTTACAATAAATTAACATTCCGAAGATTGTTTCTCTGATAAATATATTAATTTTGTTTTTGTAAACCATTGTAGCGCTCGTAGCTCTGCGGTGCTCGGTGGTCGGAAACGAAATTTGATATCGAGCGCTTCCGTGCTTTGGAAGGCACGTTAAGCCGTCGGTACCGGTTATCACTAAATGTGGTAGTCGTTAAGCCATGTTAGAGGCCTAATGGGCGGCTTGATAAGTTCTAACAGCAGGACGCCATACACCTGCCTCCGCCAATCCACACTGGGTCCGCGTGGTGGAGTATGACCCAATACCCTCGCACCTTGGTATGTGAGAGGAGGCTTGTGCTCAGTAGTGGGACGTTTATGGGCTGAAATGATGAAACCATTTTGATAATGTTGATAAAATTATATCTTACTAGTGAGCAGATCCTAGGGTAATTCAAAGTTATCGCGGCCTCGGGACGTAGCAGGCTTAAGAACGAACATGGATGGTTTTTAGTCAGTACAAGTCTGATACACCCTCCCGCTCCACCCACAGCGGGAGAAAGTCATTAGATGATTTTCCATCCGAAAAAAAGGACCCTGAGCTTAAGTCTAGGGCATTGGGATAATGCAAGATCAAGAAAAGGTATTTTAGATTGAGTACTAGTTTCTTATGTAAGTCCCACAAATTGGTATTCAGCGAAATGGTCATTGTAAAGGTAGCGAATGGGTTTGATATGTAAGCTCGGGTATGCGCGGCAGATGACGGTTCTCACGCAACACGTTAATGGGAAACAGTGATATGATCGCTCCGTAGGGCTGCCAACAACCTCAATATCCTTTTTCGAGTCCCAAGAAAACTTTATAAAAACAACTCATATTTTCCATGATAGGCCGAGTCCGCAATGATCTGTATTATTTAAAAATCATCATATAACTGTTTGTAAAGAGCAAAGTAGACATGAGTTTTGACTTTATTTTTGGTATAAGACTAGCATATGACATTCCCTAGATTTCCAGCTTTCTTTTTATCACTGTTCAGTTCAAAACGATAAAAACGTAGCAATATCACAAAACAAAGGTATTAAAGACGAAACAAAATTAAAAAATTGAACTGGCGACTTTTTACTATACTTTTTTTAAAATCATGTTGGCGTCAATACTTCTTGTTCAATTACTTAAATTAATACATGTTTAAGAACATGTTTCTTAACGAAAATTAAAAGCATGCAATGATTAGGATTGTTCAATCAAAACCTACTAAATGTTTAGAGGCAATAAGTTTTACATATTAAAAAAACTCCTATAACAAAATAGACTAACTGAAACTTTAGTTGTGACAACCCTAAAAAATCGCTTGATCAACGGCGGTCAGTGCAAAGGAACACCTGAACCTGAGGCCGCTGGTCTCCGGAAAGAGCATCTAGATAATTCCAATTACTGCCCACGAAATTAATGGAATTCGACACTACTGCTCCCATTGTATTATTGTACAGGTGTGGTGTCAACAAATAGATATATTCCATTGTTTTATACAGTTACTAACTCCTTAGATAGTAGATAGAGTACAACATTTTAAAAAGACGTTTTCAAAGGTCGTTAACGCACTAGTGATGCCTCCGGTATTATAGAAGTCTTACCATCAGGTGGGCCGTGTGCTTGAGTGTCACCTTGTGGCATAAAAAAAGTTCAAACTTTCATCTGATATAAAGTGATCATGAACTAAATCATTACAGTCATCAACAAAAATAAAATTGTGCATGAGTTGTACTTAACACATTCTTATTAATTTAAGCAAACATAAGATCATGCTTTCTTCGCCGAAGGGATAGGCAGAGGCATATTATACGCACACATTTCGCCTGTCATATTGTTGGTCCCACGTGATTGGCGGCGAGTCTATTGCCGCTTTCCGGTCACTTTTATATTCAACAGAGCCTCGTCCGTTGTTCGGCAGGGGCACCACTTGCAGGTGAGGTTGGCTTGGGCTCCTCAGGTCTTGGTAAGGTCCCTATATACCCTGCTTCGGGAAGTATTTGTGTGACCTCGCCGGGGGGGAGTCGACCCGGTGTTCCCACCATTGTGACTGCGCAGAAGACACTGCTCAGCACACTTTGGTGGCGTGCCCTGCATGGGCGGGGCCGCGTTCGACGTTAGCCGCGGCCCTGGGTGGAGTGAGTGGCTCTCTCGCTGCTGACCATCATGCAAAAGATGGTCGACAGCGAGACGGCGTGGGAGGCGATGGCCTCCTTCTGCGAACTGTTGATGTCGCAGAAGGAGGCCGCGGAGCGGGAGAGGGAGCGGGATCCGCTCTCTCTCCGGCAACGCCGTTGGCGCAGCGCCCGGGGGTCTTGGGCGGCGGGGGCAGGGCGCCCCTTTCGTATTGCCATAGACCCCCCCAGAAGTCGGCCAGTTACGTCATGGCCGCACATAGAGGTAGGGGGGGCGCAGGACATCGCGTCTCCCCTCGGAGGTCCCCTCGGTTCTGATCCGGGGGACGTTGGTGCCTCGCCCCCTTTTTCAACAGCGGTGGGCGTCGTCGGAAGTATTTTAGTGGGTAGGACTGCGGTGGTCGCGTCGGCCGCAGTGAACTCCACACCCCCTCACGGTCTCCCCCTTTGGCCGGGAGACAGTGCGTAAACAGCATTTTTTTACCGACGATACTAAAAAAAAGGCCTAAGACAATTGACTGAATTTCAGTTATTAAATGAAGCGACTGCCGTCTGACCTCCACAACCCCGAGGGAAACCGCATTTTATGATAAAACTAGCTATCAGCATATAAGAATGCACCGTTCATTACTGCTGGGACCAACAACTTAACGTGCTTTCAGAAGCACGGAACAAGCGATAATTACGCACATAACTTCGAAAAGTCATAGGTGCGCCACCATGGTTTGAGCGCCAGACCCTCTAAATTTGAAGGCTTAGGGTACTATTATTTATGTAACAAATGTAAATTCAAGTCTAGACTATGGCTGCTGGGCTATAGCCGTATCATTCGATCGATTGATAAGTAAGTATAAAAGTATAGGTATTAAGAAGTTATCGACATAAGAAAGCAATTTTTGTTTAACGGCGTGTGATGACCAAACACATAATTATAATTGATTAATAATTATTATTGAAATCTAAAAAAAAAATAGTTGTGTATTCCATATCTCCCGCTCCCAACAGATTGATATCTATATAATTACCAAGAATCAGATGTAAATATGACAACTATAAAACGCGAACAACTTCTCGTTAAAAAAAACATTAAATGAACGCGCTAATTACTGAATATGGACGTAAACAAAAGAATAATTATATCTCAACTTGCGCGTGCGCCGCAGGGCGGTAGTGTACGACAAGGGTAACGTTGTGGCTAGCTGTAATGTTATCAACCTTACCATCAACGCTATAAGAACGATAATAAGTGTAAATGTATATTTGTATTTGTTTACTGGCATCACGCAGACTCTCTGTCGACCAATGACCGCGCTTTCACTGTCATCAATCTTCTATGATTTTGTATAGAATTGTTTATTTTGCGTTTATATCAGTGGCGGATTAAAGGTCCAGAGCGCCCTAGGCAATCACTTATCGGTGCCCCTGTACCGGCCATAAATGGCCATCATAATACTATAAATATTAACTATTTTTCGCAATTACGATGACGTTGTATCATCAAACCCGAGACTTTAGTAAACCAGGACCCTTGTACTTACGCTAATGCGCGAATGAAATATGACGTGATAACTGTTAAGACATCAAGAGGGACGACAGAACGAACATCAAAATTCATTCAATTATCGGCCAGTATGGCAATGGCAACTGAGTTGCGACGAAGGTCTCTAGTCAATTGCTGATGCAACGTGGGCTCCTCTCATGCTGACCATCAGGCAAAGTGGGGCCAATATACTTGGCCACAATAAAAAAAACAATAAAAATCTTTCCTCTTTATAATATTATTGTAGATGTAGATAAGCTTAAATGATTTATTAATATTGAATTAACTAAAAAAATTAGTAATTCAAAACTAATTTTTTTAATGAAAAAATTATAAGTAAGTAATAAGGGAATAATAAAAACACAATTTAAAAAAATTAAAAATTCTGCGTCTTTATTTTTGTTTTCGCGAAATTGTCAATAACATCTTCGTAGTTTAAAAGACAGCAATAAGGTAGATTCAATGTTTAGTATTATTACTAACGAATTTAATCTCTTATTTGTCATGGTTAAGCGAAGATAGTTTTTCACTCTTTTTAGGCAGGAAAAACTCCGCTCCCCATTGCAATTACTGACTGTCGTCGATACGCACATTCTTAAGGCTATGTCAATGTTGGGGTACTTTTTTCGCGTTCGTTTTTCGGTGCAGTTCTCCGTCTTGATCTATCGTTGTTAAATTAGAACATTAGTTAATTATAACATTAATTAGAACATTAGATGGATACATTCGTCAACAAAGCATTTCTCTGAATATATTGTTACCAACGTACTTGCTCTATGTTGCACTTCTTCGGTGTTTAAATTTGTCAAATTGCATAAAAATTAAAATTGATTGCAAAAATTATTGTATCTTCGCTTTTCGTCTCTTTTCAAGTTCAACGACAATTCGGTCTATAATTCCTAAATATACTGTCACTCGAAATGTTTCAAGACCCGATAACGAAGTGCTGCTGTGAGCTTTCTCTTCTGTATCCTCTTTGTGTCCTTTTCATATTCTTTTACTTATGACAGATCCAAGGCTCGCTGTTCATATGTTTATCAAAATTTCGCCTTCCTGTAGAAATTATGTGAATTATATCTACTGTTATACAATTGAATAACAGTACAAATATTAATATCAACGGATTGCAATTTATTTTTTTATTGGTTTTGTTCATGTGAACCAAAATAAAACTCCAAAACACGGTCAAGAAGGCAGTTTTTAGCCGTTCTAATTTCAACCTTATACCTTTAGCTTCACATATAGTAAAACGTTTTTGCGCAGTATTGCTTTCGATAGCAATCAAAGCATCGTGAATTTCTGAAAATGACTTTTTTAAGCTTTTACAAGCATCTGCTCGAGCTGACCAGCGTGTGCCAGATGTATTTTTGACAGTAGGTTTATTTTTCTTACCATTACCTAGACGTAAGTATTTGTGATTGAAGAGTTTCCCATCTTTGAGTTGAAGCTGTAAAAAAATGTGTGAATTTCTTGAAGGAGACCAAAGAACCAACAAGCTTTTTGAACGCATTCAGCGGCACATTCACCCACTAGGTACAGTGAATGTGCGGAGGAGGGTATATAATCTGCTAGGGGACAGAGTTCTTTTATTTTCGCCTGTAATCCTACGACTGGACTCTACAGTCTCATATATTAATTTCAAACATGTCAAATGTTTTAATTATAGCATCTGCTATGTCTTGTGATTTGTGGCCGACGTGTGCAATAAACTTCAGAAAACGTTCAACGGGCAAACCATCGGCTTTAACATACCGGGATCACGAGAGTTAATTGGTCAATGTGGGAAATATCTGGTGTTGAATCCACTATCATTGAATAATATTTAGATATCTTCATTTAATATTTTATTTGTGTTAAAATTTTGTTTGCCATCAACTCAATAAATTCGTCCCATATTGTAGAACTTAAGTAATTGGTACATCCCCGCCCGGCGGCGATTCCCTGGAATCTATTGCAAAGTAACATCCAACGCTCGGAAACGACGCGACGACGCAACAAACGCGCAACATTGCATAATAATCTATTTAGATTATATATCATCATTTAGTTCTTAATCGTCGATATGTTATTTTTTTTATTTATTTAAAAATTCTGAGCTCGCGCGCCCCTTGTAACTATACGCCCCTAGGCACGTGCCTAGTTTGCCTTATGGATAATCCGCCTCTGGTTATATGTTATAATAGTTCTTACTATTAAATTTAAAGAAGCTACTCCTATATTAAAGACTATTTTTTTACTTTTCTGTCCAAATCCCGAAAAAATTGTAGAAAGCGCAGTTCAAAAGTATCTAAAATCGACCGGAGTGTGTCAGAAGATTAAGGAGGGTGATAATTAGACTAAAAGTGTGTGCCATAGGGGAATAAGCCGTGGCAATAATTATGTATGCATTATATTAATATTAAAAAACTCGACTCATATATAGCGCGAAATTGGCGCCTACTGACTATACCCTCTTCATTACACTATGCTATTTGTATGCATTATATTAATATTAAAATACTATACTTAGGAACCGACTTCAAACGGGCAAGACATTGGGTGATGGAACTCTTTGGAGGTGCCGCCACTACACGGCACTCATATATTTTAATCATACTGATTTTATGTAGCAGGCATATTTGTCTTTTGAAATAGGAATAAAAAAAAATATTGACTAAGTAACACAGAGAAAAAATACAATCCCACCAACATCTTAGGAGCCCAAGCCACCCTCACCTGCAAGTGGTGCACCTGCCGATCAACAGACGAGGCTCTGGCGAACATAAAAGTTTCGGTAAGCGGCAATGGGCTCGCCACCTATTACGTGGAACCAACAATATACTTAATTGGAAAAGTGTGGGCGTATGATATGCCTCTGCCTACCCCTACATCAGCGTACTGCTGCATCTGCTGATACAGCATCACTGGTATTTTTGCAGGTTTTGGTTGTTTGTAATGAATAAACTCAAAAATTAATGGACCGATTTTAAAAATTATTTCATCATTAAAATGCTACATTATCCCTAAGTAACTAAAGTTGTATTTTTTATTACAAAAAAATTAGGAATCCTACGAAAATTCCAATAATGTTACCCAAGGTGTAAAATAGATTACATTCTATACCCATATTTACCCATAATCACCACTCTGAGCAGGCGGATTGGTGATCGCTGTCAAGCCAGTATGCAAGATGACGCTGCTTCCATCATCCGGTAGGATTTCTCTTTGTCGACTTTTATGACTTCCTTTGAAGCGCTCGTAGCTCTGCGGTGTTCGGTGGTTGGAAACGATCACCAAAGTACAGCAGAGTTTACAGAGGTCAGTCCTTGGATGGGTGACCGTTTGTGTGGCATTTGATATCGAGCGCTTCCGTGCTTCGGAAGGCACGTTAAGCCGTTGGTCCCGGTTATCACTAAATGTGGTAGTCGTTAAGCCATGTTAGAGGCCTCATGGGCGGCTTGAAAAATTCTAACAGCAGGACGCCATACACCTGCCTCCGCCAATCCGCACTGGGTCAGCGTGGTGGAGTATGACCCAATACCCTCACACCTTGATTTGTGTGAGGAGGCTCGTGCTCAATAGTGGGACGTTAATGGGCTGTGATGATGATGATGACTTCAAAATACATTTTTAAGTGAAATTGCAAGTGTAAGTATATAAAAAACCCCATATACTTTCGCTGTAGTCGACGCACCGAGCCGTGTAAGTGTATATAACGGGGAACACTTCTTTCATTACATCGCAACTCTAGTTATTAAAGTTTCAATCTCAGTCTCACTTACCGTGACGATAAAAGTATGAGAGTGTCTCTATTATTCCATAAACTGTTGAGTTTTACACGTATTGTCTTAAATTTGTTAAGTGTTTAGTTTGTGAAACTGATTTACATAAATTTTGTATATCTTTAAATGGGTTATATTTGAGTTAGTAAATTTTCAAACTAACCTAACCTGATTGCACATTAAAAATACAAAAGTAGCTCTAAGAACCGTATTTTATGCTCAATCAGTATATTTTATATGGAACTAGATCTTTTTTAGACGATCACTTTATTACATTCTTTTTTTTATAATTTTTTTACACATTCTTTATTCGCTTCTAGTATTCAAAGCCATACGCAGACCAAACCTCTTATGACAAAATCCAGAAGATTTTGGAGAAGGGGCAGGTCAAAAGTACTCCAAGCCAAATGTATGTTGAAGGTTAATGAGCGTGAATGAAGCAGCTAGGAGTGCGTAAGTGGAAGGATGTAATCACTGCCTACGGGAATGTAGGTATGTTAGTATACTTATTATTCCCGGGAATTATCATCATCATCTGAGCGTTATACGATTGCCACGTGACGGACCAGAGTACGCTTTTTTGCTCTTTTTCCTCCACTTCACACGGACTTCAGCATCATTAGGTAAACCAATACGGGCATCATCATATCCTAGCATTATCCCGGTTGCCCTAGACTTAAGCTTAGGGCCCAGGGTTTGCTCACTGGTCTAAACAGATTTGACTGAATTTCAGGTATTACATGGAGTGACTGCAGTCTGACCTCCGCAACATCAATCAATCTATGCAAACCAATACGGGAATAAGGCGTGAAAATATATATGAAGGTACACTTATTATTCTTAAGCTTATATTTAATGTGCAAATCAATATTATTAAATTTCCATTCTAACCTTACCTTATTGTGCATCATAAAAAATGAATAAACACCTAATTTACACATTTAATTAAAAAAATTAGACAATTACACCAGTTATTTTAGTTTCAAGATAAGTAAGTATCATTTGGAACTTGTGTTTTGGATATTAAATAACGAATAAACATACATAATTTTTTTTTGTAAATACTAAATTATTATACATAGGAATACACCCAGCCCAGAGCAAATATTCTAGTATTATATGTTTATATTTTTATGTAGTTTATGACAAGTGTAGTTTATCTTTTTTTTATGTATGTTTATTACCTACCGCACCGTCTTTAAAGTTTTCTGCTAACCTTAAGGTTAACTGGCAGAGAATTCCTTATGGCATTAAGTTCGCCTTTTGTAATTCTTTTAAGTGTGCAATAAAGATTAAATAAATACATATTCATGTTTATGTACACAAAGATTTGTTCTGTGTGGGAATCGAACCCACGACCTCAGAATATTCGCCTCCACGCATGTCGTTCGAAAACATTTACATTAAATGCTCACTCAGTATTTTGATGCATAATTTAGTCTTTTTTAGAGTATCAGTTTACTATAACTGTTGTGTGCCCTCATCGTAGCAAGTGGAAGGATGTGATCTCTGCCTACAGGTATGACGCGTGACAATTCGCATGTAGGTATGTTTGTACACTTATTATTCTTACTCACCTGCACCTGTATCATTATTTTACAATTATCTCTGAACAACAAGAAAGAGTACGTTATCAGCGTTATCGGCAGAGCGTGATGTAGCTGCGTCGTGTTATCATACATTCGGAAATCGACTCCAAACTTGAGCAACCTCGATAAGGACAGCTACAATTACTTAGGTACCTATCTAAAGGCTTAAGAGAACGTGCGAGAGACGGTATAGTTGATTAGATATTTTTTCTAGATAGAATGGGCCTCATTTTACTAAATACCTTAGGCCTTAGAAGTCGATGCAGTCTTCAGTATTATGCCGTGTCAATGGTTGGATACAAATTTGGTTGTAATTTACTGACTCAGCATTCTATTTGGAGTTCTGGTCAAAGTTCTGGAATGTTCGGGCAGCTTTCACTAGATAATTAAACGCATAGATTGAGGATGTCTTAAATATTTCTCTAACGCCAATAGGTATTGGCTTAAGAGAAATATTTAATGTGATAATATATTATTTCTAGATAAGGTGGGCGTTAGAGGTAGATGCACGCTAAGGTCCTATGTCGCGTCAATTATTGTCCTTAAAGAGTTACCTTCATTACGCCCTTAACTGAGCCAGCATTCCAGACATTAGATTTCTGGTCAAAATTCTGGATTGTGCTTGTACTGTTTGTAAGTCCTAAGTAAGGGATATCGGCTCACTGCTTGACATACCGCAAGCACGTCCGTCCCGCTGTAAGATTCCTCCCCGGGGCTCGTTCCTCCTACGCCATCATTAAGTCTGTGCGCGGCGTGTGGACATGAGACGAAAAAACGAGCCATTGCTATTCACATACACTACAGTTCTGGTTAGCGATCACCATATGATTATACGCATAGATTGACAATAAACAGCAGGGCAAGTGCGCTGCATAGCCTGGACTCTAAGATTGATTATACGGCTACCAGCGCTACTGCATACCTAACCCTTTTTATCAGTTTTTAAATGTTTTTTATCAGCTTTAAAAGATTATAGATCTTCGTACTTTTTATTTAGCGAATTATCTTTTTTTTTACATAGGTAACAAAATGTGTTTACGCACTGCCTTCCGGCCAAAGGGGGACCGAAAGAGGGTGTGGGGCTCACCACCAGCAGACGCGACTGCCAGCAGTAATACCCACTACAAATCTTCCCACGATGCCTGCAGCTTGTTGACAGAAAGGGGCGGGGGGCCAGTACTTGGGCTGCAGCGTCTGACACCCCGCCCACGGCCAACGATCCCCGAGCCAGAATCAGGAGGACCTCCATGTGTGGCAAACTTCTCGGAGGGTCTATTATTGAGTCAGCAGGGCCCCCTACCCGCGCTGCCTAAGACCCTCCTGGCGCTGCTTGGCGGGCCCTTCAGGCAAGACCGCTGCTCCCTCCATAGTTCCCCCCCGGTAGTCAGAACTAAGGGCACACAAAGTCGCCGATCGCCGATCTCTGTGCTGATCGCCTTTTCTCCAGCAGCTTCTTGGCCCTACCAGGAGGTACTCAGCCCTAGCACGTCAAGGTGGAGATCAATCGGGGGCATCATACTTCATAGGGTCTTGACAGAAGGACAGTCAGACAACGAAGTGATAATCTTTTTCTTTTATGATATTGACGTCTAGAACCCTAAAAATTAACTTCAAACGTAACTCAAAGTTAAAATGATGTTTTAAGGCAAAGCACTGCTCACTATCACCATTTGAATACAATGGCGACAGTCTACGCCTGCGGAGTGAGCACTGAAACAGCGATGGACAATGCAATAGCGAATAAATTTATGAGTGTAATCAACTTTGCCTTTTATTGATGTTGATATAGATCAATGGTTAAATATATGATGAGGATTTCGATGCGGAGTTGGTTGACCAGTTAAATTTATAGCTACTGAGATTATGGGGCTATAGATTGCTTACATACAATAGAAATTATGTCGTAAAACTAATATTATTACATATAGAAAAGCAAGAAAGCATTTTAAACAGTGTGAAAAAGAAAAAATTTGTGTGGTTGTTACATAGTTATTTTATTTAGTTATGTTATTTTATTTTATATATAATTCGTGTTAAATTTAGACTATTACAAGTGTATTTAATAGTTTTTATCATAATCATATGTATACATAACTGGTGAAGTGCTTTAGTAACGTATACAAGTGTCGTAACATTT
The DNA here is from genome assembly GCA_949126915.1 of Musotima nitidalis. Lineage (NCBI taxonomy): Eukaryota > Metazoa > Arthropoda > Insecta > Lepidoptera > Crambidae > Musotima > Musotima nitidalis. Next base: position 6,819,758 of record OX421435.1, read on the forward strand.
CTGAATTGTGACCGTTGTAGGTTGTAAATTCGAAATCTGTGCTCAGTTTGCTTTAAAGTCAGCCTGTTTTCATATTAAAATTAACAAATAATAAAATTGGAACACAGTGTATGTTATTGTTGCGTTACTGTTTCACGTAAGTACCTAAATCATTTAGCTTGAGTAAGCAATTCCTTGTTACGTGTTGTTAAGTCGTTGTTTAACTTTAAACATTCATAATGCTCACTCGCAGAGCAGCCGTTGCAGCACGCCAACAGGAGGCGGATAAATTACAAGTAACTTTATTAGAATTAAAAAATTCCAAGGAGTTGTGTGCTCAGTTGCTGACTGAGAGAGAGGACAGCGAGAAGGAACTGTTATTGGTACTCGACAGTAGAGATAAGTTAAAAAAGGAACTCTGTACGTTAGAATGTGACTTTAATAAATTAAATTGTGAGCATGCCAAGCTTTATGAGACGGTAGAAAGGTTTACTGAGTGTAGCACTGAGTACGAGCAGTCCCTAAAGGAGATCTACACACTGAAGACCGCACTGCATGATGCCCACGAGCAGATATATGAGCTCCAGGAATCCCAACGGGAAAGTACATCTGCTCACACTCAGAGCCTTTTTGAAGAGTTAGTTGGCCCAGAGCCTCAGTTGGTTATCGCTCCAATTAAAGACCCTATAATTGTTGCAGAACAAGATACTTTCTCCAAAACAAGATTAGTAAATTGCAGCGGTAAAAAACTAAAAAAATATATAAAAATTAATAAATGTATAAAACAAGTGCAAAAGTTGTCAAAACAGAACAGAATATACATTAAAAAATTGAGATCATGCCAACTAAATGTAAATCTGGTGGATGAATTAGATTTGTATTCTGCTCAGTTAGAAAATAGTAGATTGAAATATGAAACTGACACACATATATTACAGCAAAAAATTCAAACTTTAGAAGATTCAATTATTTCATTACAAAAAATTAATGAAAGTTCAAAAAAAATTATTCATGAATATACGCTAGCAATGGATGATTTAATATCACAAAATAATTATAACTTAGAGCGGTTCCAGTCACTGACAAATAATCAGTCCTGCTTATGTAATCAAGTGAATGATGGTTTGTCCACTAGTGTACTGGAACCAAGTGTGTGTGTTAGTAACCCAAATAAATCCAAAGACAGTTCCTTCCAAACCACACCAAGTACACCTAAACTTAAACCTAGTATTATCATGTACTGCGATGAGGTAGGACATGGCATGGGCTCACTGTTAAACTCATACCTAAAGGGACATAGCGCAATCAGCAATTGTTTGCCTTATAGTAGTCTTAAAAATATTTCTAAACAAATTTTAATGGACAGTAATATACATTCACAGGCAACACTGCTAATTCTTATTGGAAATAGGGGAACAGTGAACAAAAGTGATTTAATACAATTTTATGAAGCTTTGAACTCACTTAAAGTGAAAGAAATTATTATGTTCACTTTTCCCTATTCTCAGCATTTGTCAAAGTCCGAAAATGACCGAAGATACATACTAAATTTATCTTTGTACAACCTATGTACCTATAGTAATAAATGTAGAATAATTGACACTAACAGTATTGTTAGAAATAATTATTTATTGACCAAAGGTAGGTTTTACCTTTCCAATTATTTTAAACGACAAATAGTTTTGTCACTATTATATTTAATTGACATTAATACCAAGAATTTGGTACAATCTGCTTCTATTGAGCACTCCGACATAAATAATTCATTATTTGACAATTTAAACTAGGTGTTAAGACAAAAGAGAACTGTTTTTCTGGCAATAAAAAGTACACAAAGCAGAAACAAAATGATGTTATCAACCTGATTCACCAAAACATTAGAGGAATATTGGGCAAGGAACTGGAAATTGAATTGTTCATGAGCGATAATCATATTGATATTTTGTGTATTACTGAACATTGGCTAAATTGTTACCAGCTCATGTTCAATTTCAACAGTCACCTGTTAGGTAGTTCGTTTTGCAGGAGTGGTGCTATACATGGCGGATCATTAATTATAGTAAATAAACAGTTTAAATTCAAGGAGCGCCATGATATAGTCAATCTCTCTGTTGAACGTATTATAGAAATGGCCTGTATAGAAATGCAGCAGTTTATTGTATTGAGTGTGTACAGACCTCCTTCAGCTTCATATGATTTATTTGAAGGTGTTATGGATAAAGCCTTAGGAAAATTTTGTAAAAGTAATAAAAAAGTTATTGTGTGTGGAGATTTTAATGTTAATTTGTTAGAGTGTTCCAGTCCATGTACAAGATTAAAGGCACTTTTTAAATCTCATAATTTGGTTAATTTGTTTCTGGAGCCAACAAGAATTACTGCTACTTCTGCTACTTGCTTAGATAACATTTTTACAAATATTATGCTAAGTGATAACAATAAAAAAATTATTAATCAATTAGATTCAGATCATTGCGGACAACAAATGTCTTTTATTTGTAAAAATGAAACTGTAGCTAAAAAAACTATTACATTTGTACCAAAAACCAATAATCGTTTTGAGAGGTTTAACAGTAAATTATTATGCTATAGTTTACCTTTTATAGATGAAAGCTGTGACCCAAATTTTTTATATAATGATTTTTTCAGCAGCTTTTCTAACACATTTAAATCAATATTTACTCCCAGAACGGTTAAGGTAAATAATAAAGCTACCTTTAGTGAATGGGCTACTCCTGGGCTACATAAATGTAGAAAGAGGCTGTATGAACTGTATGATGAGAAAAAATTAAACAACAGTGAACAATTTTATAATTATGTAAGAAAATATTCTAAAATATTTAGAAAAGCATGTCATACGGCCAAGTCTTATTATTTAAGCTCTAAAATAAAAAATTGTGATGATAAGATTAAAATGACCTGGAATATTATTAATAGTGAAACGGGAAAAAGTAAAAATTATAATACTGAGTTTAAACTTAACATTGATAAAAAAACTCTTACATCTGACTTAGATGTAGCCAATGCTTTCGAAAACTTTTTTACTAATATTCCAGTGTCTATCACAAAAGATTTAAATTGTTCGCCCACTTTAGCGGAGTCTATTTTGAAAGATAACGTGAGTATATGTACAGTAGATTTTACGTTTAGTCATGTTACATCTATGGATATAATTAAGACATTCAATACTCTTAGTGTTAAGAAAGCTGCAGACCTCTGGGGCAATTCCATAGTAGTTACCAAGCCTATCATTGTTTCGGTGGCGCACAGTTTGGCTCTAATATTTAATAAATGTGTAGATTGCGGCAAATTTCCCGATCTAATGAAAGAAAGTAAAATCATTCCATTATATAAATCGGGCAGTACAACAGACCCAACAAATTTTCGACCTATCTCAGTGCTGCCTACATTTAGTAAAATTTTTGAAAAACTTGTTTACAACCAGATGTTAATATTTTTCAATAAAAATGGATTAATGCATTCAAAACAATTTGGATTCACTAAGGGTCGCTCTACAACCGATGCAGGTGTTGAGCTTTTAAAACATATATTTGATGCTTGGGATAATTCTTTGGACGCTTTAGGTATTTTTTGCGATCTGTCCAAAGCTTTTGACTGTGTTCCTCATGAAGCATTGATAAAAAAATTAGAATATTACGGAATAAGAAACTCCGCATTGGATCTTCTCACTTCATATCTAAGTAATAGGATTCAAAGGGTTGAGGTTAATGGAAAGCGATCTCAGGGGTCTGTTGTAAAAATGGGGGTACCGCAGGGCTCGATTCTCGGTCCGTTTTTGTTTTTGATTTATATGAATGATTTGCCATATTTTGTTAAAGAAAACCACGAGATAGTTTTGTTTGCTGATGATACATCATTATTGTTTAAGTTAAAACGAAATCAGAATTTAGACGAAGTAAACAGTGCAATCTCGAAGGTGGTGCACTGGTTTGACGTTAACAATTTGCTATTAAATGGGGCTAAAACGAAATGTATTAAATTCGTGACGCCTAACGTCAGACAGGCAAACTCTACTATTATGGTAAAGGAGGATGAGTTGACCCTTGTGGATACTACCAAGTTTTTAGGGATTACTTTAGACTCTAAGCTACAGTGGGGCCCACATATTGGTGAATTGTCGAGTAGACTTAGCTCTGCAGCATTCGCGGTAAAGAAAATTCGCCAATTAACAGACGTTGTAACAGCTAGGCTAGTTTATCATAGCTATTTCCATAGTGTTATGTCCTATGGTATTCTTCTGTGGGGTTGTGCCGCAGACATTCAAACAATCTTTGTGCTGCAGAAGAGGGCTATTCGAGCAATTTATAATCTCCCGTGTGGACATTCACTAAGGGAAAAGTTTAAAGAAATTGGTATTTTAACAGTGGCCGGTCAATTCATTTATGATAACCTGGTTTATGTACATAAGAATACTGATCAATTTAGTAAGAAAAGCTGTGTACATAACCTAAACACAAGGAATAAGCATAAATTAGTTGTACCTGCCACTAGGCTCCAAAAGATAAACAAATCTTTTAAAGGTCAATGTGTGCGATTCTACAATAAAATCCCAAGCAACATACAGCAATTGAGCCTAAATAAATTTAAATTAACAATAAAACACAAGCTGTCTTCAAAGGGATATTATTCTATTAAAGACTATATGGCAGATAAAAATGCTTGGGATTAAACTGCCGTTTCATACAGGCTATTCTAATATGAATGACTTGAAAACATAAATATTGTTAAGGTTATGTTATATTGCATTGTATAGCTTCACAGACAAATGAAGATTGTAATTCTAGTACCAAACTAATGGACATATTTAAAAGAGCATAGCCTGTGAGTTTCTTGCCAGTTCTTCTTACAGAGCGGTGGCTCGGAACTGGCACTTAGATTTACTTACACTTAATTATTTTTTATTTTTAAATTGTTTTGTTGCATGTAAGTGAATCTAAGCTTCGTGATTTAGTGTAATATTATTTCGATTGTTTTTTTTTTTTCATTTGTGATCATGACGTTTTCAAGTACTATGTATAATAGTTTATGAAATAAATAATTTTTTACTTTACTTTTTTTACTTTTTACATTGTATTATGATGATGACAACGTTAAATCATCAACAACCTCGCAGGGTTTCACAGCAACTTGCAGCGACAAGCCGCTCAATACCTGAACGCGCCCCAAAGGGTGGTGGCCACTAGGCTAATCCGGGGCTATCGCACGATCTCCGGCGAGGCTGCGAGCCTCCATGCCGGATTGCCGCTATGGGATCTGGAGGCAATAATAGTTCTTGCGTGCCTCTATGAGTGACGCGTGGAGAAACTACGTCGGGGGGCAACTCCGCTGCCACGGCAGCTCGATATGCAGCGGACGGACTTCCGGCGCGATCTCATGGCGACATGGAGGGCACGACTGTCGCAACCCCGTGCAGGGCTCGCCACAATCGTGGCGGTAAGTCCCCTCTTTGAGGAGTGGCTAGAGACGCGCCACGACGCTCTCACCTGAAGCAGGTTCTAACTGGGCATGGCTGCTTCGGTAGATTCCTGCACAGAATTAGGCGAGAGGAAACGTCCGGGTGTCACCACTGTGAGGATCAGCCAGAGGACACGGTCCACCCTGGTGGAGGCCATGGTTCGAAGCGAGAGAGAATGGGGTGCTGTTGCCTTCTTTTGCAAAGCAGTCATGCTAGCAAAGGAGGCGGCGGAACGAGAAAGGCAAAGTGCCTCTCGTCCCAGCCGCCGCGGTAGGCGCCCGAGACGCCGGGAGGCATGAGATGACTCCCAGGTGGTAAGTGCTCATCGCCTATATTCACGCCGCTGTCATCCAGTCGTGAATGTGGGCGAATGCTGGCTCAGTCTCCAGCGGTCGCCTTCTACACCCTCGAGCTAGACATCTGGTGATATAGTTCTTTAAACCTGCGTCTATTAAACGGCACAGTAATATTTTCTAGTGCTAACGGAATTATCCAAGCATGACGCCATTAATTGTATACCTAATAGTCACTGGTTCGACAAATCTAGGCTTCATGTCCCATTACGTTGTACGGTTAAAACTTAAGTATAGGCAAAAGGTGATCATTTTAATTCCTCAAACTGAAGAGGTCCCCAAGCAAAAGTATATTTACAGTCAGTGTGAGGAAGTTATATTGGTTTAATCTGTTTCAACTGATAATTTTACTGCAGTTTCAGTACCCCAAATGTCCAGCTTATAAAAGCTTTGCTTAGCCAGAGCATATTGTATATTATTTTTCAAAACACGAGAAGAGGTGTAAAGGGATCCTACCTTTGGAACCCAAGCCAACGTCATCTGCTAGATGCACCTGCCGATCAACGGATGAGGCTTTGGCAAACATTACAGTTCCTGGGTAGCGGCTATAGCCGCTACCTATAACGTGGGAATAACAATATGCTTGGCGAAATGTGGGCTTATAACATGCCTCTGCCTACTGCTTCGGGGAATAAGGGTTGGCCACCAGGGTTTGAACCCTAGACCATTTGAATTAAAAGTGTCTCGCACCTGGGCTATCGTCGTGCTTGTTGTGATAAAGAACTTGTGTAATGGTTACTAACTATAGGACAGATAGGATAAGGGTAAACATTCATAAACACTTAATTTTTTTTGTATATAAATATTTAATATACCTACATAGGAAACATCTACCCTAGACAAAATTTGCCCTGTGTGGATTTTGAACCCACGACCTCAGGAATGGAGGTCAGGTTTACCTCTACGCTATATTGGTCTTCGATTATAGATCCTAAAAAGGTACGAGAACCGTTAGTTACATGCACAAGTTTGTAGTTTGCACTACAATGGGCTGTACTATTGTAGTACTGTCATCGCTTTACTTTTTATAGATTAGGTTAGTGAATCCGATCCAAATTGGCTGTGGTCTTTGTTCTATCGGTCACTGGCCGCGTTATAGCAAAGCTATATAGGAAAGTGCCCTTAAGTATTTAATAGTGTGCCTTGGAGATTTTAATCATTGGGTGTATAGGGATCCTACCAAGATCTAAGGAGCCCAAGCCAACCTTATCTACCTGCAAGTGGTGCACCTGCCGATCAACGGACGAGGCTCTGGCGAACATAACAGTGCACGATAAGCGGCAATAGGCTCGCCACCTATTACGTGGGACCAACTATATAATTGGCGAGTCTGGGCGTTTAATATGCCTCTGCCTATTCCTTTGGGGAAACAGGCGTGAATGTATGTATGTATTTTGAGTAGCGAAAGAGTGCTGTGAGAGAGAAATAAAAGAATATATTGTTATATAACATTTTTGGACATCTTACACGGCTCTTCTAGCTACAAACTTGTGCTTTTGGTAAAAAAAGGATAAACATTTATTTTCTTTTGTAAATAAATGAGTACGTAAAATACCAGTACAAATGTTTATGTTCATGGACACAAAATAAATAAACAGTATGGTACCTTTCTTTCTTTTCTAGTAAACGCTTGGTAAGGATGAGTAAATCAGTCATTTAGTCAAATTACAGTTACAAGAAAAACCAACAAACCAAACTTGGTTGCAAAACCAGCAGTGTCGCGTGTAGAATGGCTATTAATGGTGAGTTTGGGACCGAAATTGAGTGATTATCATAATTGAACGTTACCATCAAACACTATTGGTGATGTGGATAGTCAACTTTATTGAATACTCGTGTATAGTATAGTTTTTGCTTTATAGCAAACAGTATTTTAGTTTTTATTATGTGAATACCTACATCAGCTGCATTTAGATAATTATTGTACTTAAAAACAATGTCAAAAAACAATTTTAAGAAAATTTTTTTTTTTTTGCTGACATATGATATGACAAATCTTTGTGTGCTTAAATTTATTAAGGTATGGGTGTTTTCTTATAACAGTTATAACACGTATGTTTTTACAAAAAAAAAGTATTTATATATGTTTCCGTTATTTAGTCATTAATAATAAATTATCTTGCAACTTAATAATTGGTGTAATTGTCATAAAATATTTATTTGTTTATTATACAGAATTCATTATGCAGAGCAGAAAAGACAAAGGTTGCGGACAGGCTAAGTGAGAGGTAGGTTGTTCCTCGCTTGATCGCTTTAAAAGGAGTCACAAGCCTTAGCAATGGGAAAGCGATTAAGTAGAGTCAGTAACATTGTCACGCTAAAGTTGCTTTAAAGATCTGTTAAAGAGATTCTGTCCTTAGCAATGGAGAAGCAATTAAGAAGAAAGTAATTTTCCATGATTCTGCACTTATCATTATTATCATAAAATGTGGTAGTCGTTAAGCCATTTTAGGGACCTAATTGGGCGGCTTAATCAATTGTAAGCGCAGAAGACCACACACCTCTCGTCGGCAATACGCACTGAGTCCGCGTAGGGCAGTAAAAATACTTTTTCACCTTTTTATGTAGATGATGCTTGTGCTCAGTAGTGGGACGTTAATGGGACCCACCTCACACACATCCCAACGTAAATGGGCTTAGATGATGATGCCTAATTCGCTATATAGAACTCGCAAGGAGATGTTAAGGACTTTTTACATTATACTGCATTTTTTAACGCAATATAAGACAAAGTCGCGGGCAAGAGTTATAGAGTGATAAAGATGCCGTATCATGAATATTTGCCGGTTCAAGAAGCTGCACCATTGTAATCGCTCCGTAATGTGTAATCGCACGACGTGTCATGTTTCCACTCGGTGCGCATGCGCATAAATGCACGCTATTACGTAGGGCTGCCTCTATTTACCTCTATTTAATAATAAATATGTTTATTAAAGCTGTTTGTTTTTGTATAAACATACACTGCGACTATAGCCCAGTGGCGAGGCTCATAGACTTCTAATTCAGACGGTCTCGAGTTCAAACCCTGGTGGCGCACCTATGACTTATCGAAGTTATGTGCGTAATTAACGATTGCTCTGTGCCTCGGAAAGCACGTTAAGCCGTTGGTCCCGGCTGTCTATTGCAGTTGTTATTAGGAAGTCAGTGCCTTCTAATATTCTGACGACTGGTTTAACCATAGAATGTTGTTTTCCTTTGGTTTGTGGGGGTCAGATGGCATTCACTCCATGTAATAACTGAAGTTCAGCCAAATCTGGTTAGACCACTGAGTGAAATCGGGATATTGCCAGGATAAAATAATGATTTTTAAATAAAAATGGAAAATTTATTGAGTTTTATAAAATTACATAATAAACAATCAATAACATTGTTGGGTGGGACTATGAGCGACCATTAAAATACAACTCCATATCTATTACTATATTTGTGAGTCATTTTTTTATACATATATCTTAAAAGTAACAGTTTGATATCATTTTAATCCCCGCCTATGCTGGCTTCGATAACTATTAGGTACTTCAAAAAGCTATGATAAGACTTTAATGTTTTTTTTTTCGTTTTTTGTGATTTATAAAAAAATATTCGAATATTAAACAGGCCTTATCAAATTATCATTTATTATTGAAACCAAAACCATTGCCGTTTTTGTGGCAAAAAGAAACAAAATATGGTTTTTTACTATTTGTGAGATATAATAGGTTGGGGAAAAAGTCTTTTCGTATTTTTGTATGAAAAGTCAAGACATTTTTTTCAAAGTTTATTTACATTTATTTACAATATATATGTACCGTTTTGTTGAATAACTTTCTGCCATTTTGTGGGCAGAGACATTATCCCGTTACTGTAGAAACTTTGGGACTTCTGATCAAAAAAACGGGACAAATAGTTTTGGCAGTCCTCTCTTGAGGTCAACCTTACAGAACCTAAAGAATTCTGCAGAGACCGAAACAGGTGAAAATCTGAAGGCGCAAGGTCAGGGCTATATGGTGGATGCACTAGGACCTCCCAGTCGAACTCTCTTAATTGTTGCTGAGTGGCTAAAGATGTGTGTGGTCTAGCGTTATCGTGATGAAAGACCACACCCTTCCTGTTGATCAATTGCGGCCGTTTTCCCTCGACTGCTTCCTTTAATCTCATCAGTTGCTGGCAGTAAAGATCAGAATCGATGGTTTTGCCGGGCGGTAAAAGCTCATAATAAACAATGCCCTTCCAATCCCACCATACACACAGCATCTATAATCAATAAGGTTATTTCGTGTTAGGCCAGGTTTGGCCACAGTCTGTGAAGCCTGGCCAACTTTCGACCACGACCTTTTTCGCACGTTCTTGTCGTACGTGATCCACTTTTCATCGCCAGTTATCAATCTCTTCAAAAACGGCTCGGTTTCATTACGTCTCAATAATGAATCGCAAATGAGTACACGGTTCATTAAGTTTCTTTGAGTGAGCTCGTGTGGCACCCAAATATCGAGCTTTTTTGTATAACCAGCTTTCTTCAAATGGGTCAAAACTGTTTTGTGGTCAATTCCCAGTTCTTCAGCTACATCGTAACTACTAATATGCCGATCTTGCTCCACTCTTTCAAAAATGGCGTCCATTTTATTCGTAACAGGGCGACCAGAGCGAGGTGCATCTTTAACATCAAAATTTCCGGACTGAAAACGTTTGAACCAAATTTGTGCTACTCTTACTGACACTGCATCAGGTCCATAAACATCACAAATTTTTTTCACTGCTTGAGTTGCATTTTTGCCTTTTTTATAATAAAATTTTAAAATGTATCGAATTTCTTCATTAGATTCACTCATTTTTACGGAGAGAAAAACAAATGAAAAATAGCGGGAAACAACTTTTTTTTATTTTTTTCTTTTCTTTATAATGGAACCTTTTTAATGTTACCAAAACCAGCCAGACACAAATAGTACAGTCAAAAAAATTTTATAATAAGTTTATACCTACGTTATGCGAAAAGACTTTTTCCCCGACCTAATATTTAATGCCATTAGGTATTAGTAAATACACACATTCATGCCTGTCTCCTCAAAGGGGTAGGCAGATGCATATTATACGCTCACACTTCGCCAATTGTGTTATTGGTCCCACATAATAAGTAGCGAGCTTATTGCCGCTTACCGGAAACAGGCGGTGGCAGCCCCCCCGACTGGTCTCCACCTTGTCGTAGAGGGGGTGGCTGAGTACCTCCCGGTAGGGCGCAGATGGGGCTAGGGAAAAGGTAACACCCAGAGATTGGCGACTCTGAGTGTCCTTAGTACTGACTACCGGGGGGGAAACTAAGAGGGACCTGTGGAGTGTGCAGCTGGCGGGCCAGGAGGGTCCATCAAGCAGCGCCGGGTGGGTCTTAGGCAGAGGGGGCAGGGCGCCCCTATAAAAGTGATAAATGTTGAAGTGATAGTAAAAATATTACCTCAAACATATTACACACCTTCATTTAGTTCCTGACCAAGCAAAGCTGGTGCTATATCATCATTCCAGCCAAAACATGTGGGACACTGCTGAACATTAGCCTCTCCAATAATTTTCTTTATATTAGAGAATGATTTGTATGTGCCCATTATAAATGGGCAGGCGGGTTGGTGATCGCAGTTCCAGTCAGTACGCAGAATGACACTGCTGCCCATCACTCGGTTGGATTTCTCTTGGTCGCCTCTTACCGTGAGATGAGAGCGGATGGCACTATTCTGGGCCGGTACAACACATCGGTTTATTACGTACTTAAGTTAATAACTATGTTTTAATACATACTTACATAAGACTAATACATAAGACTAAGGCAAATATGTAAAAAAGGCCAAGTGAAGAACTTTGCCTAAGTTCATTGAAATCAATTCATTTATTTGCATAATATGGGTTTACAATTTTAAGATGTTATGAATTTACATTTCGCATGCTTAAATGAACATCAACCCATTAATAGATAGGTCAGGTATGAGTTACGTTCTCATTCAGTCTTTCTATTTCTTACTGAGATCGAATCAATGTTAATCAAACGTTCAAAACACAAGCAGAATTACTAACTAATAAATCAGAATCAATTTAATACGATTACAAGGAGGACAAGTATTCTTTAGAAGGTCTTCTTTTGTGATGTCCCAAAGTAGTCTTTTTGATCAAGTTTATATTCCATTAAGCATGCGATTTGTTCGCCATATTCAAACTTTCTAGGTATACAAAATCACCGACCGTTCCTAAACACCAAAACTCAAAAGGCAATGAGCGCTTTTAGAAGAAATGATTATGAATTGATACCAGCATACCCTAAGACCAATACTGAAAAGAGTTAAATGTTACTAAGAGTCAACCCTCCCTCTGTTTGAGTACGCACGCATCGTGATACTGTCTATTCCAGTTTGATTTTATTGTAATAATATGGGGTACATTATAAAAACCTTTGGCATCAGGTATTTAGCTCATTATATTGTGTAATTATTACGTTATAATTGGGACCCACTTTACATCTATATGTTTATTTTTATTATTTAAAACTGATAAATCCTTCTTTTATGTAAAATATTATTAATTGACTGTTACGGAAGGATTTAAATATGTGCACTTTTATTCCGTATCTAGAAAGTTTTGGAGAAAGGGCAGATCAACCTTACCCTAAGCCGACGGGCATGTATAAGGTTTATGAGTGTGACTAAAGCTAAGAGTGTGTGCCAGAATCGTAGCAAGTAAAATGATTTGATCTCTGCCTATCCTATCTATATAAGAAATAGGCCTATCCTATTCTACATGAGAAATAGGCGTGGCATTACGACCGATATGGCGTTGAGGTACCTGCAATTCACTCCAGAGGTCGTGGGTTCGATTCCCACACAGGACAAATCTTTGTGTGCATGAACATGAATATTTGTTCTGGTTTGGGTGTTTTCTTATGTATATAAAGTATGTATTTACAAAAAAATGTATATCCGTTGTTAAGTATCCATAACACAAGTTCTTAATGATACTTATCTTGGAACTAAATAATTGGTGTAAGTGTCTGAAAATATTTATTTATTATTTATGTACTCCTTATTCTCCCCTGTCCTGTTTTTATGTAATAAAAAGTTTACATATGTTCTTAATTTACAAATTTTAGGTATTAACTATGACACATTGATCCACAACACAGCAAGCGATTGACAGGACTATGCTAAGGGTTTTACTAATCAGAAATATGAAGATCTATTAAAGAATTAAGTCATAGACATAGCTCAAAAGAATGAATCCCTTCATTATCTGATAGTTATCGCGTAATACATTTTAAATATAAAATCAGTCATTAGATGTAAGTTTGAAACATAATTCTGTAATTTATTTTTAAGAGCTGTGGTTTTTGAAAACATGAAAAATAAAAAAATGTCTACGAATAAAGCTTACCACACGCGCCTAGAACCTCTGTCATCTGATGAGAAGTCGTAAGAGTCGACGAAGAATAATTCTACAGAATGATAAGCAGCAGCGTCTTCCTGCTTACTGGCTTGAATCACCAACCCGCACAGCAGCGTGGTGATTATGGGCAAATATCCCCAATAGAATGTAATCTATTTGGGAGGACAATATTCTGCAGTATACTTTATAAGGCTGGTATGATGAAGCTTCCAACGTTCAAAACTTCATCGGTGTGTGAGCGTGATAGATATATTCAGTTTTATAAAAATGTATCCTTTTCTGTCTATTGTGTATAATAAACTCAACCTACAAAAGAGTACGATTTAGTAAAATTTCCACCGTATATTTCAGCGAGGGGTGCACAAAAGTCTATGAAAGAAAGGCGATTTCCCTTCCCTCTTAGCGAGCGAGTATACATCTCAAATAGCTACCTACGTACATTTTGTCTGCCCTACAAAGCTTGCCGTCCAACTGGCAACCAGCCAGACAAAAATCGCTTTATTTCCCAAAGTAATAAGCAAAATATCACCGCATGATGAGATGGGAAGTTCGACAAACTTTTCCGACGTACATTTACGCGAAAATTGTATGTAACGTCAAGGAAATAAGGTGAGTGAAGAGTGCAGGATATATTCAAGTCATCTGCATCTCGAGTGAGACAAGGATGCAAGATCGGCTTTGAGATTAGAAGCCTGTGTGGTATTGATCGGTCTCCCTCCCCCGTGAGCGGTAGAAGCCATTTCGTTAATCTTATGTCTGTTGGGGTGTATTTGGAATTGCTTTTCTGTGAGCTGAGTTTATGTACCTGAGTACATGCGGTGGTCAACTCAATTATTCTGATGGTGCGGGTAATACTAGCTGGTGGTTTTCCACGGATTGGATTTAGGATGGAATAGTTTGTTTATTATAGCATTTCTTTCAGATATATTCCACATGTTTTCAAGTTATGTAACTGAAATTCAGCCATAAATGTTTAGACCAGGATCCTTGACTATATAAATAGGGGTAGATTATGAGTTAATACTTTTCGTTAGAAACCAAAAAAAATAATTTTATTTATTGTATTTTTTTGGGGGTACCCAGACCAGAACAAATATTCATGTTACTGCACACTAAAATTGTGCTATGTGTATTAAGTATGCATTTAAAAAAAAGGTACATATGTATATTTATCCGTTATTTAGTATTCAGTATTCATAAAACAAGTTTTTAAGCATACTTATATTGAAACTAAACAATTGGTGTAAACGTCAGAAAATATTTATGTATTTATTTATTTTATAATTATGAATGTATTTATGTTAATCAGTTTTAAGAAAGACTCACTCACTAAATATGAGGCCATGTCGTAATAATGATATTCAGCGAATGCTTATTAGATCGTGATATTAATTGATCCACACTCGCCGCAGGATATAACGCAAGACATAACTTGTTTTTGCTCCCGCTGCACGCTAGTGATGGCCGATTGTTGATGAAACTATATTCGAATGATTCTATCGCTAGAGGTTTTTATTCGAATACATTTTGAAAAAAAGGATTCATAGTCGTCATTATTACAATGTGTTTTCTTATGTTACACACTAGTGTTGAGCGATGGTTGTCGAAATTACATTATAATGACAGTCAGTGGTTATTCGAATAAATTATAGACAACATTTTATAGTCAGCATAATCTTAATGAGTTACTACGCACTAGTGATAGATGACTGTTGATAGTTTTTTATTTAAATAAATCCATACTTTGTCGTTGATGGTAATTCGAGTAAATTGTAGACGAAATTTTATAGTTGTTATCTGTAGGCATTTATATGTAAGAAATGTTATTAGTTGCTTCGAATCTCTAAACCTTCATAAATCTTCGTGATCAGCCTATAGCAGTCACGTTGTATAATCCATACTAAAACCATGGGTGGCTTCAATCAGCACTGGTGCCGTATGGCACTGGCCTAGAATAGTGCCAACCCCTCTCATCTCACGGGGAGTCGTAAGAGCCGATGAAAAGAAATCCTACCGGATGGAAGCAGCGTAATGCTGCGTACTGGCTTGAACTGCGATTACCAACCCGCCTGCTGCTCAGTGTGGTACTTATGGGCAAATATTTCCAATAGAATGTTATTACCTTGAAGCGCTCGTAGCTCTGCGGTGCTCGGTGGTCGGAAACGATAACCGAAGTACAGCAGAGTTTACAGAGGTCAGTCCTTGGATGGGTGACCGTTTGTGTGGCATTTGATATCGAGCGCTTCCGTGCTTCGAAAGGCACGTTAAGCCGTTGGTTCCGGTTATCACTAAATGTGGTAGTCGTTAAGCCATGTTAGAGGCCTAATGGGCGGCTTGAAAAATTCTAACAGCAGGACGCCATACACCTGCCTCCGCCAATCCGCACTGGGTCAGCGTGGTGGAGTATGACCCAACACCCTCGCACCTTGATGTGAGAGGAGGCTCGTGCTCAGTAGTGGGACGTTAATGGGCTGTGATGACCTTGTATTGGAGAGGCCCATGTTCAACAGTAGACTTTAATAAGCTGATATGATGATTATGACTCCGCACGTAGCTTGCGTGGAATTCTGGATATTTAAAAGTTTTCCTCTGCACGGTAATAAGTTCATGGCTAATGATGATTATATAGATATCGACGATGAAAGATAAATCTTTTTTTGCAGAAAAACATTACATGTTTTATCTGTTTTGAATTCATCATTATTTTTAAAACAGTCCACTGCTCAACATAGGCATCACCCATAAACTTCCAATTTGCCCGATTGAAGACGACTTGCATTAATAACCGTGTTCAATTCGTGTATCAAATATAATTTGAAATTCGTCTAATTTCGAATAGAATAACTGCAATAATACAATTCAACACATAAATCACTGAGCCCATCTCTATAAGCGCACCTCATTTTCTCGGTAGTTTTCAGGTGTTGTTTCTTTTCGACTTCATTGAGCAAGTGATGGCGTAACTGTGCAGTTCTGATGAAATCACTGGCAAATTCTTCAGAAGGATAACGAGCGCAGGCGGTTTCTGTAACGCAGTTAAAAAAGTGGACCATTGGGGCGTGTATCCACTAGATAACAAATGATGCGGGGAAATGATTCCTTGTATTTTTCTGCCTTAATTTATTCTATATTTAAACATACATACATGCAATCACGCCTGTTTCCCCGAAGAGGTAGATAGCACATATTAAACCCACACTTTACCAGTATATAGCTACATATAAAATTGTTTTTATTTATTTATATCATAAAAAAAGTGACAGAAAGTGATTAAAATACAGAAGCAAGTAAATATAATAGGAGGCTTGCAACAACGACGTTTGAAGATTTTTTTTCCAGTAAACGGTTAAAGGACAAGAAAAAAAATCTATCGTTTAACAATGTTCCTCGTTTAAATGTTCAAGTAACTTTCTGATTTTTATACAAAACCAACGTCCTATTTGGGATCTGAAAGAAACCATAGCACCAAGGCGGAAGCATCCCGACGAGCTTGGATATTAATTATCCCCCTTGACACCTGGGGGGAGGTGGTGAGGGCCGAGGGGTGCGGGGGCGGAGGGAAAAGGGAGAAGCAGGGAGAATTGTCTTATAGCCCGCGCCTGGCACCGGCTCGTAGTTACTCTAGGGGACGTATATTTAATAAGAACTTTATTTATTATACAATTAACGTATTTTTGTTTCATTTTTAGAGGTAGTTTGGTAGTTTTTTATTACTAGGAAAGAAAGAAACTCCTGTGGTGGAGGTAAAACCTCGCCAGAGATCTTATTTCGATAGTCACCTTCAACAATCTCATATAAACGTCAGCTCAGTGTCTTACGTTTAGGCTTACGTTCTGTATCAGAAATCTCAGAACGAGCTCAGATTGTTAGAGGACCTGTCTTTATGGTTACATACCAGAACCAGCACAGATTAATAGAAGCAGGTATGTGGACCTGATATGTAGGTTTCGGTTATCACTATGAATGAATTAACACTTTATTGTACACTAAATATAAAAACAAATCAAATCACATAAACAAATGTATGGTACAATGGGTGGCCTTATTGCTAACACCAATTTCATCCAGGCAACCTATTCGTGGTAGTGAAGTTAAGTTGGAAGGTCAAAAGTAGAACGTTATATTTTTTTAATTAGGTTCTACTTTGTGTTTTTTTTAATTAGGTTCTACTTTGTGTTTTTTTTAATACATACAATTCTCGCCTGTAACCCCGAAGGAGTAGGCAGAGGCATATTGCCGCTCTCGATTATATATTATTTTAATAAACACAATATTTATTCGTGCTGGTTCTTATGGCGTGTTAACTATATCTTCAATATTTCTTATTAAAGACTATCAGTAGGTCAATAAGGCTTAGTCCTTGCAGTTGCCTGGTGGACGTTATTATGTTCACCATATTCTTGTTATCTGTGTTTGAAAAGAAATTAATAATTTGAATTGATTATCTGCCTGAGTTATATCATTTACAAGCTGTGATTTTATTTTAAGCCTAATCAGCATCCCGTATACTTAAATCGAATTTTAAATATTTTGACATATGGACATAAATAAAAACGCAACTATCTCTAGGCCTACACTGGAGATTTGAACAACAAAGAACGGTCAGGAGCTTTGTAGAGCTTTTTCAGAGTTGACTCGAGTTTCAGGCACCCCCAGGTATACTTGTGTACAGCACTTTATGTTCGGTTCAGGGGCGGAGGGGGATGGTGGGGTGGGATGGGAATGGGAACGAGTAGTACCACCCTTACGGGAGGAAAAGATGTTGTATTTTGTTTTATATAGATTTTTTTTGTTATGTATAATTGATTTCACAATCAAGTTACTAAAGAGTAATGATAATAGTGATAGTAGTAGTAGTCAGTTAATAAAGGTATTATACGTACCCATTCAGTAAAAAGATTCTTTTACTCTTTTGGGAGAAAAGTGATATTTTATATTTGGTCGTATGTAAATTTTTATTATCTGTGTAAAGTCATATTTAAATTAAGATATTGCAAGCAGATATTTTTTTCTAGTTTAATAAAGATAATACTCGCAGAGTAGATCAATTATTTTATAAAAGGGTACAAAAAGATAAATGTCGCACTAACCCCTTAAAACTGAGGCGGCCAAATTAAGATAATTATTGTAATTTGATTTAGCGCTCTCTTTTATTATATCATTTCAAACGTATATCTGTCGTATTTATTGTTGTTACCATGGATACGTCTGAGAGCCCAAGGCAACGTCACCTGCAAGTGGCGTTCAACGGACGAGGTTCTGGCGAACATAACAGTGCCCGGTAAGCGGCAATAGGCTCGCCACCTATCTGGCTCTGCCTATTCCTTCGGGGAAATAGGCGTGAATGTATGTGTTATACGTCTGAAGTAAATATGTATATGTCGTGGAGGAATTAATTTGATTACGGTGAAGTATTAATATACCTTATCTTTAAGAAAAATATCATTGGATTAGATATATTTGTTTACCCTTTCAGGAAGAAAATGTTTTTTTTATAGAACTGTAAAGTGAAATCTAGTTTGATAAAGATATAGAACAGACAGATATCGTTTTTATTTACATTATTATCAATATGTTAGTAACAATACGGACAAATCCGTCAAGGCCAGATGATAAGAGTGCTCGTGTAGGAGGAGTGCTCGTGTAGGAGAGGTTTGAACTCTGGGCCAATCTACTGATTTGGAAGGAGTCGGCACAGTATTGGAAGTTTTCTCCCCGACTGGTCTCCACCTTGTCGTCGTGGGGGGGCTGATTACCTCCCGGTAGGGCGCAGAGGGCGCCAGGGAAAAGGTAACACCCAGAGATTGGCGACTCTGGGTGCCCTTAGTACTGACTACTGGGGGGGAAACTAAGAGGGACCTGTGGAGGGCGCAGCGGGCGGCCAGGAGGAACCGTCAAGCAGTGCCAGGAGGGTCTTAGGCAGTGGGGGCAGGGGGCTCCTGCTGTCTAACCATGGACCCTCCGAGTTGTCGGCCACACACGCTATGGTCGCACAAGGAGGTAGGAGGGGCGCGTCCACTGCGTCTCTCTGAGGAGGTCCACCCGGTTTTGGTCCGGGGGACGTTGGCCGCGGGCGGGGTGCCAGAGCTGCACTCAGGTACTGGCCCCCCGCCTCTTTCTCAACAAGCGGCGGGCATCGTCGGAAGATTTTTAGTAGGTATAACTGCTGGCGGTCGTGTCTGCCGGTGGTGAGACCCACACACCTCTCTCGGTCCCCCTTCGGCCGGGAGACAGTGCGTAAATGCAATTTGTTACCGACGCAAATAAAAAAAAAAGTATTGGTAGTTTGTTGGAAGGAGTGATCATGTTTTTTACTGCCTATATTTAGTTTTAGTAAGGGAAAAAAAACAGGTGAAAAATGTAAACGCGTAATGTGTTATTTTTTTTACTGATATGAAGGAAATACTTTTTAATTTAATCTCTTTTTCCTGCCCTACTCCTTTAATCGTGCTACGCTAGTGATAGTATTAGTCATACTAGACTTAACAAATGATGTTTCTACGTAAAATATAGATTCAATTGTTTGTCAAAATATTTCTTATATATATTTTTTATTTTTTTATTTTTATTTATTGGGAATAACAAACAATTACATAATATTTTCTTAGTTCTAAATCTTAAGATATACACTTACTTATTATGTAACCAACAACGTTATTCACAGAGTAATATATAACGATTAGTCTAAGTACGTATACAAATATTAAAAAAAAAAAAACATACATTATGATTTACTTAGAAAATAATTATTAATTGTCCATATCATTATCTTTAAGTTGCGATAGTACACATATTAATGCTTATTTTAGGATGTTAATATATAAAGTACATTGTTTTAACATGTTTTACCATAACTGGGGTACAAATATAACTATAAGACATATCAATATGTTGCAGTTAGTAAGTGGGTACATTATTATATCAAAATGAGAATTGCAGTGAAGTGCCAATATATAAATCGCACATCCAGTAAAATTTTGCAATAGAACGGTTTAAAAATTTATATTGTCATAACTATGTTGGCATACTGTATTCGGTGTTTGCTATCGGACAGATGTCGAATCACAAAAAGGTCTTTAAGCACTCAATGCATCTATATAAAAGGAAACTTGTGGCATAGTTAACTCAATATCCGATTTTTTGACAATAATGGCTTTTAAGAACTTGCAGTATGGTTTAATAAATGGCGCTGCAATTATTATGAGAGCAGAGTGTGGCACTTATCTTCAGGTGAATTTATTGATTGGCCGACCTATTGCTAACTTTACGCAATAACTCATCTTAGCCAGTTAGGTTTGCGTGTCAAGTTCGCGTGTCCGAACCTCGACCAATCGTCGACGTTGACCGTCGCTACTATACTTTATATACCTGAATGTACAAAAAAACAACAATATAACGATTTCGAACGTATGAAATATTTATCATCAGCGGCATCAGTGTCGAACAATCAGTTTGGATTTCCCGTCACGAAATATCGGCAGTGACGTCACAGTAGCCGTTCAAAAGTCGGTACGATTGGATCCAATACAAATCGTGATACTTGCGTTATCTATAGTATATCTAGGTATATCTGTTACCATCTCACTACTGATCACAGGCCAGCTAGGTAGATGGGAGCGATTGGGTTAGAGAAGAAGAGCTGGAGATCGAGCTCAGTAGCGTGTTATTGTAGAAGCCTATGTCCAGCATAGGGCTGTAAAGAATGACGATGATGATGATGAGATAGGTAAAGGCAGGTGGATATCGGATTGGCAGATGATAATAATGCATGACTGCCACTTTCATAACTAGAACCATAAGCTTAATGTGCCTTCCAAAGCACGGAAGCTTTCGTAATCAAATGCCACACAAACGGCCACCCATTCAAGGACTGACTTCTGTTAACATTGCTTTACTTCCGTGATAGATTTTAAGAACCGCGGAGCTACGAGCAATGTACATATAAGAAATATATATAAAGGCCCCTCTACATCCCTTGCAGAATCATAGCCAATAAGATTTATTCACAAATTGAATACAATCTCAAAGCATTTTCTCTGTGAGGCACTCGGTGGTATGAACACTCCCTGTTTTATACTAATCAACTTAAAATCTATCTAGTACAGTGTGTTTAAGGCATATTTTGCGTCAATGCTGCGAGTTGACACTTACGACTTGTTGCTTTGTAACTGAAAACAAGATCGATTCTCTTAAATATGGTTTTGCTCAGCAACTATAACTAGTAACAGCTGAAACATAGAGTTGGTATTCGTTTGAGTGAAAGAAAATGATAGACCAATTCAAGTATGGAACATTTAAAGATGGTTCTCTAGGGAAAAATGAGGGCTGCGCGCATGGCATTTTCGCTTGTATACTGGCAGTTTTCTTCAGAATACGGTCGATATTCGTTTGAGAGTGTCCGACGAGCAATTTAGTGGAAATGTGTGGGTTGGGAACATCGATTTGCTCTGGGGTGAAGCAAGAGTAAGTAGTCAGAAGGCTTGGAGGTTATATATGTGCTTAAATATTTCCCTAGTTGATCCCATGGTTAGTTCTAACTATAACTAAAAGATCTTTTGTAACACATTGAAACGCAACAAAGTGATTGAATTTAATGTAATTGAATTGGACTACGCCTATTGGATAAAGTTTCGACTGAATAAATCGTTGTATTGATGTGATACAACACACTTCCTTGCACCTTCAATCGTCTTTGCTTATAGAGATTTATTTTTATACCATTACAAAGTTAAGGTATGATTGTTCCATCTAGGTTATTGAGAGAAGACCTGTACTTCGTAGTGAAACCAAATAATTTATTCCATACATATATAATATCACGCCTGTTTCCCTGAAAGGGTAGGCAGAGACATATTATACGCCCTCATTTCGCCAGTTACATTGTTGGTCCCACGTTAGGTGGCGAACCTATTGCCGCTTACCGGGAACTTTTATATTCGCCAGAGCCTCGTCCGTTGATCGGCAGGTGCACCACTTGCAGGTGAGGTTGGCTTGGGCTCCTCAGATCTTGGTAGGAACCCTATACACCCTATGATATGGCTATGACGCGAGTATACTCCGCTCCTGAGAGTTTAACAATGCATGTTAAATAGGTATTTACAAAAAAAGGATTTATATATGTTTTTCCGGTATTTAGCATCCATAACACAAGTTTTTAATGATACCTATCTTGGAACTAAATGATTGGTGTAATTGTCTGAAAATATTTGTTTATTTATTATTATTTATTTATATAAATCATTTGTTGCATGTATGCAATATATACATAGAACAGTGGTACCTTCATGAATGTGTTCAGCTAATGATCATGGTTTACAAACATTTAGAGCTAATATAATTTTAAACACTACCAAGTTTTGAAGTTAGTAATGAAAATTCGGAACACGAAATGTTCTTGTTTCATTTTCACCGAAAGTTGGATTAATTAGTCGTCCCATTTGGTGAGTGACTGCGGAGCAATTACCCTAATTCCGGTTAATTAGAAAAGGGAAGGGTTGGGGGATCTGGGGAAATATAATATGTGGGGAAAATAATGTTGTATTTGCTGTAAGACATAGTGACAAAGAACATAACTGAGTATTAAAGTTTATTTTTCCAGACTCAGTTACTATTTTATATTGTTTCCTGTGTCCCGGCAGTCGCAGACCACCTCACAGATTACTGCTCATATTACAGATTGTTTCATATATCTGTATGATCCTGTTTCTGATAGTAATAAAACTTTTATATTAAAATTTATAAAAAAGATATGAGCAACCAGACAAATAGTTGGACTTTTAAGCCATTTTAAAACCTAGACAAGGTAAATGGTATGTTTACTTACAAAATGTTTATGTAAATGCATACATACGGTATGCAGTATGAATGTCACGCACTCCGCCGCGTCATATTCTGTCAGAATGGAACGGGGAAGCGAACGGTACTCAATGAGTGCTGATAAACGAACGGATAGGGCTATTCTGTGTTTTTTGTGGGATTTTAATAATTATTGGAAATTTCGCTTATATATTTCTGATATTTGCAAAACGATGCAAAACTCAATACAATATAGACTGCGTTTAAATAGAGAATTGTTCAAAGGTTCCTCAAACGATGTTAAACTTTTTGTAGACAAATAAAAATATATATGGTTTGAGAATACTTATCTCGGTATAAGTCAGATCAATATCAAGTTTTAAAAAGTTATGATTTTATAGAAGTTTTGTCTATGGTCCTGTTGTTCTATGAATTAGCACACGACTAAAAAAACTTTTTTCTAAGCATTCCTTCTAAATTAAACCTCTTTATTTCAATGTGTCGTAGCACTTGTAGCAGCCGTAGCGAGAGTCGTAAGTAAAGTCGTAGCACTACACTTGGTACTGGCTACTTTTGGCACAGGTAGCTAAGAAACCTGAAGGATATATCTGATTATCGGAATAGCTCGTGTATAAAGTAAGTATTTTTCTAGTTTAATGCAACTATATGCTGATGATAGTAGACTCCTTATGCGAGCGATAGTAGGCTTATTCGCTCATTCATATTTTAGACCTTATCCTAGTTAACTAAAAAATATTTTCAACTAAATTTATACAAAATAATATCTTATGACTGAATGATGGATCCTCGTTAAGCGTAACTAAGTATTAAAGATGATTGCTATTATATCCGACATATAATAGCATATAATGCTTAAATACAAGTTGTCCACTGTCTGACAAGTTAACTTAAAACTAACGTTCCCACTCAAGGCGCTTGAGTAGAGAAGATTTCGTGAAGAAACTCGTCAAGTTTTTTACTTCCTACAGTACAATAAAGGGGGAAATATATTTAAAAATAAAGTAACAGAATCACCCAGCTGATAAGGTAACGAGCATTGCGCTCGCGATGCGGGTTCCGGTGCGCTCGGTGAAAACTACGTCACAACGTTATGGGAACGCGTATTTACGTACATCGTTTGTTTACATTTCTGCCTTTGCCTGTATTTTTATTTGGCCTCCTGGAAACTCCTTGTTACGCTGTTCTGATTACTTGACACTGTTATATAATAAGCAAGTTTGTATCGCGATCTCTTTACCCGACTTTTCTGTATACCTATGTTTATTACGAACGTTTTTGTCTGTTACTAAGGCAAGAGATGCAGGTCTCCATTGGAAGTGTAGGCGATTGCGATAATAATTACTTACATTTTATTGTAAAGGAAGAAAAAGAGGGTGTAAAGGGATCCTATCATCATCTTTGGAATCCAAGACAACCTCACCTGCATGTAGTGCACGTGCTGATCAACGAAGGATCTGGAAATAAAAAAGTAGCTCAAAATAGCTCAATATCAAGCAAGCTCATCTTATACATATATATTCTTGCCTTATAACAAAGCTGGAAAGGTCTTTTCGCAGATTTGGAAATGTGTGTTTTAAATAATAACAATAATAATTTCTAACATTTACACCAAATATCTAGTTCCAGGATAAGTATCATTAAGAACTTGTGTTATGGATACTACAAATTTTTTTTTGATATTACTTATTTACTATAAGTAGAAAATAACCAGAACAAAAATTAATGTTCATGCACACAAAGATTTGTCTGTGTGGGAATCGAACCCACCCCCTCAGGAGCGGAGTGCTGATATACTGACCTCCACGCCATATTGATTCGCCCTTCCCTTTTTGGAAGTGAAGTGAGGCAATTGGTGTATTCTTCTAAGTCTTAGCCCGTTAACGCCCCACTACTGAGTACTACAGTACTATAGTACTAAAGTATTAAGGTATTAAGTATACTATAGTATTAAGGTTATATTTCACTAAGCAGCATTGTGGATTGTCGCCAAATAGGTAAAATAAAATATACTTTATTATCTTTAAGATCAACAGGATCATTTAGATTTTTAAAATTTTTATACACACAATGGAAATTCCAATTTTTTTTTTACAACAATGAAAAAGATATGAGACCATAATCAAGAAATAAAAGCAAATGGATTCTTTGTCAGAACTTGTCAAGGTTTGTCAGTTTATCTATCTGTTGTAGTTTTTTTCTCAAGATTGGTCAGTCTTTTGTTTATAGGGGAGGGAATTGTCCGTTAGTCAGTCAGTGACTCTAACGAGGCTTCCAAAAAGGCAACGAGATTGAGAATAATGCCTTAAGAAACTCATCTCGGCGTTTTTTAAAATCAAATCTTAAAATCTAATACAATTAAAGAAATAAAATATTGAGTTTACCGCTGTTGTTCTTTAAACTCTATATATATCTGTCTATAAACGATTAACTATAATCACATACAGCGATAGCCAGTATGAACGGATTAACGTGCCCCCCAAAGCACGGAAGCCGTTGCTATCAAATGCCACAGAAATGGTAACCCATCCAAAGTCTGACCTCTGTGAGCTCTAATCGGTAATATACTGCGAAGCTAAAAACGATTCCAAATTTGTCAACAGCTCTTCTAACAAAAATGGTCTACGTAGAATATGAAACATATTCTACTTACGTGGAGTAGGTATTAAAACAATACTTATCATGTTACTGAGAGAGAATATTGATCAACTGAAATTATCAAGATTAAATACTTTAAAATCGATTTTCTACTGAAAACTGACTATCGATCAAAACGCTACTGATTGTAGATTTACAAAATGAGCACAAATATAATGTATCAAAGTCTAAAGTGGGCGCAATTATCTGAGATAACAAATAACTTATCGATTTGGAAATAGGAAAGTCTATAAGGAAGGAGTACAGAGATAAATGAATTATAATTAAAAGTGATACATTTATCATCATATCCTAGCATTATCCCGCTTGCCATAGACTTAAGCTAAAGGCGGTCTGCTCACTGGTTCAACCAGATTTGACTGAATTACAGTTATTACGTGGAGCGATTGCCGTCTGACCTCCGCAACCCAGAGGGAAACCATCGTTCTATGGTTAAACCAGCTGTCAGTCTGTTAGAAGGCACTGACTTCCTCATATCGACTGCCATAGATGTTCATGACAGCCGGGACCAACGGCTTAGCGTGCTTTCTGAGGCACGGAGCAAGCGATAGCTACGCACATAACTTCGATAAGTCATAGGTGCGCCACCGGGGTTTGAACCCGAGACCCTCTGAATTTAAAGGCAAAGGGTTCTCGCCACTGGGCTATCGCCGCTCGCAAATTATTAGTGATACATTGCGCCATCTATATGTTAAAGCCTGAAGACTTCTAAAAAATTGGCTCTCTCCCAAACTACGCGTGCTGGGTCAAAGGAATCACTTAATAGGATTTGAGTCAGTATACGCCTGACACACCCTTCCGCTCCACATACAGCGGGAGAAGGTCATTTGATGATTTTCCTTCCGAAAAAATAGCTGGAACCTGTATTCGTTATCACCACTTATGCACATATTATATTTTTCACCACAAGCATGCCGCCTACCTAATGGAAAGTGGTCACAATAGCCTATTTATATTTAACTTTTTTAATCTTTATTGCACATTTAAAAGTATTACTAAAGGCGAACTTAATTCCATAATGCATTCTTTTTCAGTTAACCTTCTGGTTAGCAGAAAACTTTGAAGACGGCTAATAAAAATACATTAACTAAGATAAAAAACAACTATGGACGCTTTTAACATCACCCTTCACACACCATTTCACGCCCTTTTATGAACAGCCCCAAGTAACTTATTTAAAAGATTATAAATAAATGTGTCACGCAATAAAAATTTCAAATAAAACATAATATCTTTGTTACCTAAAATTGTTCTTATCATAATCATGATATAACGATCGCAAATGTATGTCAGTGTAGTGTATTTGGTGATATCTCAATATTAGGAACGTGTTGAGTTCAAACCTCTTCAGAGATAGCTTAAAGTGAGTTAGTACACTTAGGAGTGGTTACAGATATGCGAAAAGAACTCGCAGTGCTTATCTCGAAGTGTGGCTCCTAAATTTGTCGAGCAACTACCGGTTTTAACCTAGTTTTGGAAGTAGATTGTTTTCTAATCGATGAGTTGTTTTATGTATTTGAGTTATTGAATAATCTCATTTAACTATAGAGGAGATTTTTAGTTTATTTTAAAAGAGTTGATAACACAATATTATAAACTAAATCCTATTATTCAAGAAACAAATTTTTAGCTGAACCAAATTGATTTAGAACACAATGAAAATAAGTCATCAGTACCTTTTCTACCTTTTCGGTAACCTATTTTCACCATCTATACTCTATGATGTAACTGTTCCTAGACAATACTTTCTACCAATTATATTAATATTGTCAACGCGAAAGTTTGTATGTATGGATTTTTGTTACTCATTCACGCAAAAACTTCTGAATTTTAATAAACAATAATATAGTTTAGACATCAGGCTAACACATAAAGATACTAGCTGGTACCCGCGACTTTGTCTCCACAGGATTAGTACTTCGAGTACAATACTCAGCATGGTTAAGTCTAGCTCAAATTTACACGGGCAAAACCGCGGGCACTTTAGTTAAAGATAATTCATAACAATATCTGTATCTTCGTAGCACAGTTCTTTCGAATAGTGAATAAACAGTGTAAGTTAAGTTAAGCCTGAGTGCTGAACAAACACGGAGCAGAGATTATCAGTGCAACGGAATTATTGAACCATTATCTTGATAAGGACCCAACCCAGTTTCGAATATTGCTTCGGAACGACTGCCCAGAATTACTGATTCAGAGCGTTGTCATCAGGTTGCTTATGATTCACTGTGTTAGTTATTTTATGGTTACTAATACTATTAATATGAATGTATTTCTATCCGTCTATCCGTTACTTTTTCACGCTTCTATAATTATGGTATAGGTGAAGTTTGGTATAGAGCGAGATTGATACCCTGGAAAGTACATAGGACATTTTTTAAGTCATTAAATTGTCAACCAAGTAGACCTAGTTTGTATTATCGGAGGCAGGTATGCGTCGTCGTATAATTTTTCTTAAGACCAATGGCGTTTCTCTCTATACCTTTCTTTTCAATCTAGTGACCGCAGAACACAAGTTTTTGTAGACTTATCAAATTGTTTTAATATTAAGTACTTTTTCTTGTACCTGGCGAGAGACAAAACCTTTGAAGATTTTCGTGCCCGTTCTTTTACGATTAAGCTTCCGCCCGCAGTGAATCGACGCGCAAATTTTTTAAGTTTTTAATTTTAACTTTCATAAGAGCTCTATTGGGCCAAACTTGAATAAATGATTTTGATTTTTACCTAACGAATACCATATACAGTGGTAACCAACAGCTTAATCAAAGCGTATAGTGACATCGACATTAGGTGACCTTATTCGACCGTTTTACGGCGTAATTTTTAAGAAGATATATGTTGGTCTATGCATACATTTATTTTAATACTCATAGTAAAAGCTCTGCTAAGTTTCAATATTTACTTTCAGCTTTCTATGCTGATAAACATAGTTTGCCAAAAACTGTCATAAAATCTAACTTAGGATAGAAACTTAATACTTAATAAGTCTCTCTGCTCTGCAGGTCATATTACAAGAACTCCAAGATTTCCAACACAACACTTGTTATCTGACTTTCGGCACTATGTCCAGAACAATGGCCCCACAGCGGAACCTATTAACTGTCGTCCGTCACCGATCTTCAACAACAATATCCCGCTACATTTCTCCGAAGGCATTCAATGGACAAGAATTCATTCACTCCAATCGAGCATAACGGTATCATCCTCCTATCACCTCAACGTCCAGTTTCAACTGACCTTTGACCATTTGCAAAAACCTTGTCAATGTTATTGATGAAAGGGACATGAGAGATCATTATATGCTAGCCGGTGCATGAGCTCTATGAAAATCATGACTACTTTCTCTTGACCCGCGACTCATGTGTTTATTCCTTCTCGTGTGGAGATGAAGTATGAGCAGCAAGGGGAGTGGGAGGTCTTTTAAAAGTGGACATGTGAGAGCGTGTTTGAATTCAGCTCTCGTAATCGGCTTCCGCGAAGCTATGCAGCATGGACCCCACTCACTACGTACTTGGATTAAACAAATCTCGTTGTGTATTTGGTAATTCTGTGGTGGACGCTATTGTAAGTAGTTAGGCTGGCGTTAACGCATAGTTGAATGTGGGTACAATGATAAATCTTAATGTTCTATGACGTTTTGACGACTTAGATATGTGGAGGTGATTCAGCAGTCAGCGCCGCCGTTCTTGGAAAATTTGTGTGGGTGTTTTGATGAAAATATTGCTAATCTATACACCCTTTTATATATAGTAGTGCATATAATATTAAATTGTATGTTTGTAATGCGAAATAATAGCTTTTACATGCATACATAAAATGACGTCTGTTTTCCCGAAGGGGTAGGCAGAGGCATATTATACGCCCACACTTCGCCAATTGTGTTGTTGGTCCTACGTAACAGGTGGAGAGACCGGATTTTCGGGACCTTCTTTTAAAGTAAAGGAAAGTCCAGAGTCTCGTACATTAATCAGCAGATGCACCACTTGCAGATGAGGTTGGCTTGGGCTCCAAAGATGATGGCAGGATCCCTGTACACCCGCACTTTGCACTTAATATGCATATGTTGTTATAATAAAAAAAAATTGCAACAAAAACCAAAGTTTGTTCTGCTGCTGCAAACAGCTGCACTGATTTTGACAAGATTTCATTGGCTGATGTTATGAGACTATCTAAGGCTATTAAGATTGAGAAATGCAGATTTCATATTCTAATTTAAGCATCCACCACCAAGTCATCCACCTGGGATGACAAAATTATACTTAAATGGCATTACCAGTTTTTATAATTACGACCGTCAAAATGAATTCTCAAAAAAATCAAAGCAAAGTACATGACAAAAATCTACTAGCCTTGTTAAAATTACAACCTAACACTAGAGATGATTTAAAAAAAAAAGATGTAAGCGTGTAGAGGAAGTGGAAAAAAGTACAGGAAGCGGCGGGCGTTGCCTCGGGATGCGGCGCACATACTGATGCCAGGAGACACTGTTTCTTAGGCTGGCTTTTCTAATCCAGGAGATTCGTATTCAAATTTATACACATTCAGATGACCAAAATAAAGCTTAAATTTATATAAAGGAGTATCCGAAATTCTAAAATTAGCAAAGCAACACGCTATGCGTATATAAATAATACTTAAATCGCTTTTCTAGTACTATAAAAAAATTAAAAATTTTAAAATGCAGATGTCATATTCTAATTTGAACAGGTGGATGACACAATAATATTTAAATGGCATTTCCAGTAGTAAAAAATTGTCAAAATTAATTTAATTTTTTTTTTCATGAGTTGAGAAGTATTAATATTGTAATTTAAATACAGGGCACAGAATAATACTTCAATAGCATAATAATTTATTGATTCAGGCGTAACTTTGCGGAAATCCATTGTAAGCAAGTGATGGATTAAAAATATCTTTGTAACAATTCCCGCGCTACTATAATTTCCCGAAAAATCGAGAAACTATTCAACACGAAACGTGTTTCGCTCTTACACAGGGCATCTTCAGGTAAGATATCGTTTCAGCGTTGGTCGTGAAGACATCGTTGTTCTGAGGCTCCTATCTTACCTGAAGATGCCCTGTGTAAGAGCGAAACACGTTTCGTGTTGAATAGTTTCTCGATTTTTCGGGAAATTATAGTAGCGCGGGAATTGTTACAAAGATATTTTTAATCAATAGCATACTTAAAAGATTTGTTAAAATTACTGAAACTATGAAAGGCATGTTTCATTTTCCAAATTTAAACTTAGGTTGGTAAGGGAAATATTTATCTCACCCGACTATAAGTATATACAACAGCGAGCTGTACATTTTTTTTAAATTATCTAATTATGGTAATGCATGCTCTTTTCCCAAAAAGGTATATTCATTATGTTATACCAATCATTAGATCGAGATTAGATTCCAGAAAAAATACTGTTGTCATTCTTCTGGAACACACACAGAGACACATACAAAAGACCCAGTTTGGTGGCGCAAAATACACCATACCTTCACATACTAATATTTTAAATTTCCTGAGTCAAGTAACTGTAGCATAATATTTTCATAAATATATCATTTACAACCATATACAGTTATCAGACGTTTTTTTTACTAGTAAAAATAAAGAAAAGAAAGAAAGAAAGAAAGAAAGAAAATATTTATTCAATACAAGTTGCAAGAAAAAAAATAACAGAAAATAAGTACAAAATAATAAAGACACAAATCAATAACAATAAGAACCCAAATGTAAGAAGTACTCAACTTGTATTGAAAAGGTGCTCATTCAGCAAATTGTCGAACATCACAGATATGTCGCGACGCTGATCTTCCGTGGGCACCTTTTCAGAAGGTAATATAAACGCACAATATTTCAAAGACATAAATAGTTTCTGTTGAAATATGTTAACACAATAAAGGTATTCAGAAAAAGAAAAATAAGATGTATGTATAGAGAAAAAATAAATGTGTATATGCAATTAAGTAAATTATATAAATTTAAATTAAGAAGAAAGACACAACACAAAGCTGTTTAAACTTTTGAGAGGTTAATAGATACAATTTGTATGTAGACTTGAATAAGCGGAATGTTTGACTATTTCTTATCGGTGGAGGTATGTTGTTCCAACATTTCGTGGCAGTATATTGAAAACTACCACGAAATGCAGCTGTATTGTGTCTTGGAAATAATAAGCAAGAGGCATGTCTAACTTGCCGTTGTGTAAATTTTAATTTGGCATAAAGATAAAATGGCTTTTGTATTCTTACTACTTCAAAGAGTAAACAAGCGAAATGAAGTGACCGTCGAGATGCCATGTTCATAAGGTTTCCTCGATTAAGGTAAGGGCTCACGTGAGCACGGCGGGGAATAGCAAAACAGAATCGGGCACACGCGTTCTGTATGCGCTGTATTATCTTTTTGGTATAGCCGAAAAGACAGTGTCTATAATGTCCAGGAAAGGTAATGTATATAATAAAAGTGTAAAAACTCTCTCTCAAACCAAGGTAATTCACGTCTTCCACCATGCGGAATACTTGCAGATTTGGAGAGACAGATGCCAATAAAGCTTTTATCACTAGAGACATTAACCATGCCTAACGAAGAATGGAAGCGCTTGATGCCAATTTTGCTACACAAAGAGACCCCCATTCAAGGGTGCCTGTTAAACTTTACTGGCCTACGCGGAGCTGCGAAGCTTCTCTATAAGTAGTAAATATAATAAGGCGATCTTTTCTTCTTCATCCTTTTTTTCAAGCTATGCATAGCTTCTATCGCGGGCCTTGAGTGTGGAGACCGAATTCAGAAATTCCGTAACGGAAAAAACCTAACACCCCCTACTCCGAACGGCACAGCGGTGATACTCTTTAGTTTTTCCATCTATCGATAAATAGCAGAACTTTTAATGGCTTTTTGAAATATCACGCTTGTCTCTTTATTTATATAACGTACAGTCACATGCAATTAGATGTATATCACATTTAGATCTTAATACATCGAATTAAGAACTAAGGTGTATAGACTGTACATGCATGCCGACTATATCCTATTTGTCTTTTCTTTCATGGGTCTGCTGGTTATATAATATTTTAAAACTGCGACAATATTTTACTGTTAAATGTGATTGTATATGTACGTTACACGTGTATGCTAAAAAAGCAATGTTTCCAAGCTTTAATGTTTAACTTAAAGCTCTGTTTTAAGTATACCATTGTGAACAGTATGGGAGCATACGAATTAAATGTACGAGATGTTGCCATCTCCATACTAACGCTGCGCGAGCGCATTCCGCGAGAACGCGGTTTCATCCCGTACATAGTTCAGAGCTTTGATAGTAGGTTTTGTTGGAAAAAAGAAGTCAGAATAAAAATGTGGAAATGAAGCTATACATTTTCAATTTAAGTTTGTATGGACATTTAATGATTTCTCAAAGAGGAAAACAATAAAAATTTAAACTCAGAAAAACGTTAAAAAAAACTGAGTATTAAGTTGACATAATAAAAAAAATAGTTCTATCAATGCGCTCCTTAATTTGTCATAACGACTGTATGGACATGATAATAATATAAGACACCTTTAAATAGATTTACCATTTCTTGTGTCGACACAGGGTACCTATCGCAAAAGGCGACTATCGGAATGGAATCTCGTCTAGTGTTAATATGGGCGAAGGGCTAGCCACTATTGGACACGTTTCATCTACATATATTCACGCCTGTTTCCCCGAAGGGGTAGGCAGAGACATATTCCGGATTTACCTATTCAGAGAGAGATCAGCATGTGCACCACTTGCAGCTGGGGTTGGCTTGGGCTCCTTAGGTCTTGGTAGGATTTCTATATACCCCCGTCGTCGTATGTCTACCCCGTATACGTCGTCGGAAGATTTTTAGTGGGTATTACTGCTGGCGATCGTGTCTGCCGATGGTGAGTCCCACACACCTCTCTCGGTCCCCCTTTGGCCGGGAGACAGTGCGTAAATGCATTTTGTTACCGACGTAAATAAAAAATAAAAAAAAAGATTTCTATATACGTTTCATCTATTCTGAGCTAAAAGTGAACTTTGCTACTTTAAATAGTTTGCTGCCCAACCCAAATGGGATACATGATTATGCATCGATCTTTACTGACTTATTATGAACTATGTAACAAATCTCACCGAGTATTCAAATCACATTTCGCTGCACCGTACTGCATAATCTTCAGATAAGAACTCTATCACAATCGACATACAGTTGATAATATATTAACGGGTACTGTGTCACATGCAAGAGTGACCGGTAACCTGTCAGATAGGAATTTCTAAATGTTGGGTGTCGAATATAAAAAATGTAATGTACGCGTTTGCGTGTTTTTATTATAAGTTACTTTTTACATAACATTGTTCGTGAAAACTATCATAAGAGCTCGCTGTTAGACAAAAAAGAAAATTTGGCAATGTCCAGACCAATGTCTAAATGTTCTGCCTAGAAGACACAGGAAAAATAAAACAAATTGAATACATTGCACTACACTTAGCTTGTATTAATGTGGTGCAATAAGATTTGATTTACCCTCTAATCCTAGTTTGTTAGAGAAGGCTAGATCAGAATAAAAAGTACTTTACTAAAAAAAAAAGTAATTAGCTACTTTGGTGATAGAACTGTAAAGAAATGGTTTCCATATTAAATAGTTTGCCCGAAGATATACGCCGGGCACAAGATAAAAATGTTTTTAAAAGAACACTCAAAAATAGTTTTTTAGCAAACTTCACTTAACTTATTAAGTAAGTTAGAGGCTCGTGATCTGTTTTGTGGGACTACTGTATTTTCCGCTGTTTGTTTCATCATTTCAGCCATTCGAAGTCCACTGCTGAACATAGGCCTCCCCAATTGCTTTCCACGTAGATCGATTCTTTGCCGCCTGCATCCACCGGCTCCCCGCCGCCCTGACCAGATCGTCGGTCCATCGCGTTGGGGGCCGCCCTCTACTACGTTTGCTGATTCGTGGTCGCCATTCAAGAACCTTAACGCCCCATCGGTCGTCGGTTCTTCGAGCTATGTGCCCCGCCCATTGCCACTTCAGCCTGCAAACGCGCTTCGCTATGTCGGTCACTCTGGTTCTCCTACGGATTTCCTCATTTCTGATTCTATCACGTAGGGACACTCCGAGCATAGCTCTCTCCATTGCACGCTGAGCGACTTTGAGCTTCCTTATGAGGCCCATAGTCAGGCACCACGTCTCAGTCCCATACGTCATCGCTGGCAACACACACTGGTCGAAGACTTTCGTCTTGAGACACTGAGGTACTTTGGACGAGAAGATTTTGCGTAGTTTCCCGAACGCAGCCCAACCGAGCTGGATTCGACGATTGACCTCTTTCTCGAAGTTGGACTTACCTAATTGGACTTTTTGTCCCAGGTATACGTACTCGTCGACAACTTCGAGGGCCGAGCTTCCCACTATTACTGGGGTAGGCACAACATGGATATTTGACATGATTTTGGTCTTATCCATGTTCATTTTAAGACCTACCCTTCGGGAAGCTCTGTCGAGGTCTCCGAGCATTGTGCCCAGATCCACAAGCGACTCCGCTATGACCACTATGTCGTCGGCAAATCGAAGGTGAGTCATATACTCGCCATTAATGTTGATGCCGTAGTTTTCCCAGTCCAGTAGCTTGAAAACATCCTCCAGAGCAGCAGTGAACAGTTTCGGTGAAATGACATCACCCTGTCTCACGCCTTTCTGCAAGAGGATAGGATTCGTGCACTGGTCCAGTACTCGTACGGACATGGTGGCGTTTCTGTATAAACTCCTCAGAACTTCGATATACCGATGATCAATGCGGCATCGCTGCAGGGACTGAAACACTGCCCAGCTCTCGATCGAATCAAAGGCTTTCTCATAGTCCACAAACGCTAAGCAAAGTGGATGGTTATACTCCTCGGTCTTCTGTATAACCTGCCGCAGCGTGTGAATGTGGTCTATGGTTGAAAAGCCTTTTCGGAAACCGGCTTGTTCGGGAGGCTGGAAGTCGTCAAACCTTTGACCGAGACGGTTCGTGATGACCCGTGAAAACAACTTATAGACGTGGCTCAGTAGCGTGATTGGCCTATAATTCTTCAAAAGGGATTTGTCACCTTTCTTGAAGAAAAGGACAACCACACCACTGGACCACGCCTGTGGCGTGCGTCCCTCGAGAATGACGGTATTGAAGAGCTTCTGGAGTACCTTAAGTACTGGTGTACCACCCGCTCTCAGAAGCTCTGCTGTCATCCCGTCTTCCCCCGGTGCCTTGTTGTTTTTTAGTTGTTTCAGGGCCATCCTAATCTCGTACAGGCTGACGTCCGGGATGTCTTCGGTGGTATGTCGAGTTAGTTTGGCTCTAGGGTCTTTAGCCAAACAAGTAGCGGGATCTTGCGTACTGGTATACAACTGTCCATAAAACCTTTCGATCTCCCTCATAATCTCAGGTCTCGACGTGACTAGACTGCCTTCGTTGGTCTTCAGCTGTGTCAACTGACTCTGACCAATAGACAGATCCCGTGCGAACACTTTTGAACCCCTGTTCCTCTCTATTGCATCTTCAATACAATTTGTATTGAATTTGCGAATATCAAGTCGCAAGGATTTCGAGATCTGTCTATTGATGAGCCGGTAAGAAGACGCTTCCGCTGAAGACTGCAATCGCATGTCTCGTCGCGCTTCCATGAGATTAAGAGTTTGAGTCGACAGTTTATTGGTTTTAGTTTGTCGGGTCTTATAATGTTTGGACCCGACAACGTGGACAGTCTCAACCAGCCCGCCGCTTATATCGTCAACGGTTACGCAGTTCTCCAGACCTGCGAAGCGATTTTGAAGCTCGAGCTGAAAGTTCTCGGGGTTTTGAATATGGGCAGCTGAGGGTCGGAGCGTAGACCTCATCAAACGGGACCTTTCAAGCTTTATATTAATATTCAATGTGCCCCTTACCATTCGGTGATCGCTACCGGTTTTCACCCTGGCGATCACAGAGACATCATTGAATATTTGTCGCTTAGTGGTCATGATGAAGTCTATCTCATTCCTCGTGAAACCATCGGGGCTCAGCCAGGTCCATTTCCTGTGTGGTGGCTTCTTGAAGAAGGAGTTCATCATAAAGAGGCCCTCCTTCTCCATGAAGTCAGCCAACCGCTGTCCCCTATGGTTCCTTCGCCCTATTCCAAATTGCCCCACTTTCTGCTCGTCACCGCTTCGTTGGCCTAGCCTTGCGTTAAAGTCTCCCATAACAACCGTGTAGTGAGTCGGTGAAGTATGAATGGCGGCAGAAATGTCATCATACAATATCTCCACGTCCTCGTCAGGGTGTGCCGAGGTCGGTGCGTAAACCTGAATTACCTTCAACGAATACCGTTTGGTGATTCTGAGTATTAGGTACGCTACCCTGGTCGACACACTCCGAATAGACACGACGTTGTTACGGATAGACTTCCGGACGATAAAACCGACACCACCTTGGGACAGGCGATCGCCCTCCCGGTGGTAGAGCAAGTTGCCGGACTTAAGGATTACCGTATCCTCTCCCTGTCTACGGACTTCGGATAACCCGATAATGTCCCAGTGCAACCGCTCTATTTCCTCCTCCAGCTCGTCAATCTTCTCGTCGGTCCTCAGTGTGCGCGTGTTATAAGTTGCCAGGTGCAGAAGTCGTCGTTTTGGGTGGTAGCCGGATCTCTGCCGGTGATTCTTAGCACCCCCTGCCCCGCCGTTACCAAGACCGCTACCGTAATCTGGAATAGCGGGGCCGCCGGGGACTGGGGGCCGTATACGCGTGTGTGCCATTTTCCATTGGGGGTATTTGCCCATAATCACCACGCTGGGCAGACGGGTTGGTGATCGCAGTTCCAGCCAGTACGCAGGATGACGCTGCTGCCCATCATCCGGTAGCATTTCTCTTCGTCGATTTTTACGACTCCCCATGAGATGAGAAGGGGTGACGCTATTCTAGGCCGGCGCCACACGGCCACGGCCACGTTTGTTTAATAAATAAATAATCATAATTTTAGTATACTTTATGTTTAGATAAAATAGACAGAGATGATGCTAATAAAACAGAGAAGTTAGGAACGTGAGCGGTACAATTCAAAATATACTTTGTGCCGCGTACTTTTCGGTTAAGAAAACGGTTTTTGGCGATGTTTTCCAAAGAGATTGCATACATACATACAGTCACACCTGTTTCCCTGAAGAGATAGGCAGAGGCATATTATACGGCCACACTTCGCAAATTTTATAGTTGGTCCCACGTAATAGGTGGCGAGCCTATTGCCGCTTACCGGGCACTGTTATGTTCGCCAGAGCCTCGTCCGTTGATCGGCAGGTGCACCACTTGCAGGTGAGGTTGGCTTAGGCTGCTCAGATCTCCGCGATGGATGATGCGCAGCACACTTTGGTGGCGTGCCCTGCGTGGGCGGGGCCGCGGTCGACGTTAGCCGCGGCCCTGGGTGGAGTGGCTCTCTCGCTGCCGACTATCATGCAAAAGATGGTCGACAGCGAGACGGCGTGGGAGGCGATGGCCTCCTTCTGCGAAGTGGTGATGTCGCAGAAGGAGGCCGCGGAGCGGGAGAGGGAGCGGGATCCGCTCTCTCTCCGGCTACGCCGTTGGCGCAGCGGGCGGGCCAGGAGGGCCCGTCAGGCAGCGCCCGGGGGGTCTTAGGCGGCGGGGGCAGGGGGCCCCTTCCGTCTCGCCATAGACCCCCCCCGAAGTCGGCCAGTTACGCCATGGCCGCACAAGGAGGTAGGGGGGGCGCTGCAAATTGCGCCTTCCTGAGGAGGTCTCCCCGGTTCTGATCCGGGGGACGTTGGCCGCGGGCGGGGTTCCAGAAGCTACAAACCCGGGCACTGGTGCCTCGCCCCTTTTCAACAGCGGTGGGCGTCGTCTGAAGTTTTTTAGTGGGTAGGACTGCGGTGGTCGTGTCGGCCGCAGTGAGCCCCACACCCCCTCCCGGTCTCCCCCTTTTGGCCGGGAGACAGTGCGTAAGCAGCATTTTTTTACAGACGATAATAAAAAAAAAAAAAAAAAAAAAAAAAAGGCTGCTCAGATCTTGGTAGGATCCCTAAGCACCGAGAAACAAAGAGATTGCAATATGGAATAAAGGCATAAAAGAGTGAAACGGTTTATAAAGTTTAAGAAAGCAAGTGACCCTGATACTGCAAGCACTCATAGAATGCGGTGACCACGTTCCATCAGGTATCCCGGCCGTCTGCTTTAGTGCCACCTTGTGACATATAAAAAAATACTCGGTTATTTATTCTTATTATATATAACCTTTAAAATTGTCCTTCAGATATATAAATAATATATATACCCTTTAACTCGGCCAAAGGAGCCCAAGCCAACCTCACCTGCAAGTGGT
Source organism: Musotima nitidalis (assembly GCA_949126915.1). Classification (NCBI taxonomy): domain Eukaryota; kingdom Metazoa; phylum Arthropoda; class Insecta; order Lepidoptera; family Crambidae; genus Musotima; species Musotima nitidalis. The sequence goes on from OX421435.1 coordinate 6,858,782, forward strand.
GCACCTGCTAATCAACGGACGAGGCTCTGGCAAACATAACAGTGTGCGGTAAGCGGCCACCTATTACGTGAGACCAACTAGGTATAGTATTGGCGAAGTGTGGGCGTATAATATGCCTCTGCCAACCCCTTCGGGAAAACAGGCGTGAATGGATGTATGTATTTATTTATATTATTTTATTTTATAATAATAGATAATATATATATCCTTTAACTCTTAAGTTATAACAGAGTTGCCAGTTTGCATTCAGAGGCAAACAGACAAACATAGATAACAGATAATATCGCCACAAAACCAACAGCGAGGTCAACGAAGATTATTTAAATAAATTTATTTCTCAGGATAATAACACAAGTATTGGAGTATTGAATTTAGATAAATGATTTGTTCCTTATGTACCTTTTTAATTGATCCAAAAATTTAAGTGTATTTTTTTTTAAATATATTGTTTATAAGTAAAGTCACACTTGACCATAGACTTTGAATAATATAAGTATTTATTACTTATTTAACTGTTCAGGTACACACAAAAGATAACAATAACAGAGGTTAACGCTTATTTCTAAAGGAATTTGTTCCAACAGACAGAAGGTAAAATCTAACTAAAAAGATGTGACCAACAAGGTCAGTTTGATAGATAAAAGTATGCCTAGAAATATCTCTAGTTTTAGCACAATTTAAAACTGCTCACAGTTCATACTGTGTAAGCTAAGTAGATACCTAGATTATTTTATTTAGCGCCATCGCCGGCATCGGCAGGCATTTACTTTTGTAAGGCTACCTTAGGTACCTAGATAGATAAAGTATTTTGGCACAAAGAGATTTCCAGTCTTTAAACTCAAATTGACGGCCAAACAATAGGTTTTTCTTATTGTGTCTGTGACAGACGTTGTTCAATTAAAAAGAAAAATAAAAAAATCACTGCAACAACACAGCCCATAGTGGATAGTTCCAGTCTAACACGAAGACGGAGTAAACACGGATTTCTGGGTACAGTATAATGGTACATTGTGTCGCATCTCTTATCGCGGGTCTGACCACTGGGAACAGCGGCAGGCTCTTAGTTCACATGTGAGAGACTTTAGCATATTTTCATATGTCAAGTTATTGATTTAGGCGTTACTTTAGGATAATCTTTTTAAATGTTTTTTAGTGTATTGCTTTTAGTAAAGGAAGAAAGGTACATTTAACTAGTGGATGGAGGGACATTCAGAGATGAGCGTTTGGAACATTCATAGATTGGCGAAAGGTAGGTACATTCATAAGGAAGGCAGGAGGTACCTTTAGAGAGGGGAAGGCAAGTTACAAATTGCAAAAAAGGCAGAAAGTATATATATTATGTATTTTGCAAAGGCGGTATATATTAAGAAAGGGTGGAATGGTGACTGCACAAAATTCTAATGAATATATCGATTTAGTACTTAAAATACACGAAGAAAAAAATATATTACAAAAGTTTTTTTTAAAAGGCACTACAAAGTGCCACTATAGTCCAATGTACGCTTGAAATGCCTGACGCCTTATTAGCTCTCATAGTATTTTCCTTTAAAAAAAAAAATCAACAGTCATAAAGTAGGGGACATGGGGCAATACCGTCGTATTTATAAGGAACTCGATTTGTCATTACGTCCACTCACCCAGACTTGAGTTTAGTATGCAAGTGTCGTTCTGAGATCTCGATACACAGAATCCGCATACAATGGTGAGCAGTGAAATCGGCGCACTGATTCTGACTATATGTATTTACGTTGCGTTGCGGTCGTGTTGCGATGGAATTAAGCGTGTCGCATATCATTTGTGATATCGTTTTCGATGTTTCATAAGATACCAAAAAAATTAGCTTTCGCCTGTGATCCTACTTACCAGTGAGTACTATGACTACGATAAGATTTTTAATTAGTTTATCTTTACAAACTTTATCAACATCAGCCTACATTTGGGCCGACATAGGCCTTTTTATATTTTGAACGAGAAGTAAGTTTTTGGTTTGGATGTATAGGGTTCTTACCAAGATTTAAGGAGCCCAAGGCAACCTCACCTGCAAGTGGTGCACCTGCCGATCAACGGACGACGCTCTGGTGAACATAAAAGTAACCGGTATGCGGCAATAGGCTCTCCGCCTATTACGTGCGACCAACAATATTACTGGCGAAATGTGGTGGGCGTATAATATGCCTCTGCCTACCCCTTTGGGAAAACAGGCGTGATACCTATTATGTATGTATGTAAGTATTTTTTTGATTTATTCATACAGTACCCTTTGATTTGACGATTTCCGGGTTAATGTTCTATCTTATTTTCATTTTCACCTTCATATATTCAGTGGGTTATGGAATATTAAAGGAAATTAAATTTATACAAGGTTATACATTATGCTACAAATGAAAGTAACGAAAATGCAATTACAAATCAAGTGATAAAAGCTGTTAGCAGAGTAAGAGCGGTCCACATAAACATCTCTGGAAATCGTTTACCACATAGCGTCACTTTACTCTAATCTCCATAACTTATACTACGAATAGGTAAGATATAATAAACACCCAGACCAGAACAAACATTCATGTTTTTGCACACAAAGATTTGTCCTGTGTGTGAATCTTACCCACGACCTCAGGAGCAGATTGCGGGTATACTCGCCACTACGCCATATCGGTCATCAATATTATGCTTGTAGTAGAAAACTCCCGCTTTCTATTACATTGCTTGACTTTACTTTTGAGATACTTTATTTAGAATACTGTGGGCACGTCCTTTCTTTGTTTTGGTAGTTATTTATGAAATGTTTTACACCTTGAGTTAGGTTACTGGAGTTTACTTTCAAACTTAGAAGTTTATAAAGAATCAGCAAGCTGCAGTGGGCATGGCACATAGCACGAAAAACAAACGGGCATTGGCCAGAAAAAAACTGGAATGGTACCCTTTGGATAGGTAACGTAGCGTGAGATGTCGACCTGCAAGATGGACGAACTGATAAAAGTTGCAGGATCTCGTTGACTGAAGGCCGCTGCAATCATGTGACTTACATTGGAAGCAAATGGAGGAGGCCTATTTTCGGCAGTGGACGTCTTAGGGCTCATGACGAAGATGATAATGATTGGAGTTTTCGTAGGGATCCAGAATTGTGTCTAGTATCAAATATGATACCAAGAGATAATGTATTCTAACAGTTACGGTTTTTTAGTCATGTGTATTAGTTGAAGTTTTGTGTAAATAAAAGTTACAAAGGAAACAAAAAAAATCCCCGGATTTTAACTTTCATGTTTAAAAAGACAGCAAACTCGTTAGACTTTACATACCTACATAATAACTGAACCCAAACATGAAATAACCCACCAATTATCACCAAGCGCACGAATGTCAACCTCTCTAATATATTCAAACGGATATGCTAAAACGATTACAACCAGTTTCTTCCATCGACTTTAATGGTTCGCGAGACAAGATGGCGGGGAGGGGAAGGGGCGGAGGGCAGATGGCCACTTACATACATTTTTTCCTCCCGTCTCCGAACCACTAGCCCGTGAAGACATCGAGGGACATGGTATCCTGCTTTGTCCTAATGAAATAAATTACTAAACACACGCTTTTAAAACGCCATAACAACCATTCGAAGGCATAGCTTTTATATTTTATGTCGAAGAATTCAATATTCAATGTTACTTTTTGAACGATGAATCGAAGAGGTTGAATTCATAACCTTTCACACCGAGCGACACACACATATATTGCGTGAGAACCTCCACTCGCAGATGCCTGTACAAATAATATGGACGCGAGCAGATACACAGCAGTGAGACGGTCGAATGATCCTGATTCTTAAAGATAATGGATGGTTAACTCGAGATACTGGATGCTTCGGTTCGTGAACTTACGGCCGGTTTGACCAAAGTACGTCTGACACGAGAATAACTATGCTATAAATGACGATGATTGTGGCGAGCTGTTGGTGAGTGGCAATTCCACGGGCGTAAAACCGAGTGCTGCAGAGGGTCGTACTACGGTCTAGTCTTGTCTCCGGTTCGCCGAAGTGTACCCCAGGAGGCTAGCAGGACTCTTGTCACTGGCTTGCCTTCGTTGGCTGTCCAGTGTGGAGCCTCATGAGCTCTCAGGGTCGAAGTGAAAGATGCATAAGCCGTGAGATATTTTAATTGAATTCTAGCAAACCTACCACTCCGTAAAATTATAGTGAATATTAACGATTTATTGTCTCATGTTTAGCAATATTTTTCTCAGCTCAGTGGAAGTGGGTAAAACTGATTTTTAACTCTACATTAATTTGCGTCACACCGCGAGTTATTCTCGGATGATATTGGTCGAATTGGCCCATCTAACATGCTGATATTTTTAAAGGTGAATAAGACATTGAGGTTTGTAGAGGCATTAAAGTTATAGGTTACTTACTTCTTGATAGTTCACATAAAGACATTAAAATACTAGATAAGTGGTAGTAATATATGAAGTGCCTGTTTTACAATGTCTAAGAATGTTTACTCGACATATAGTTCATATGAAACTGTCATTTTAATCCGACATTGTAAAACAGGTTTTTCATAATGCTTGAATGTTGACTTGAATCACTACGAACTAGTTAAAAGGTTTTCATCAAATACAAAACATATATTATTACAAGAGACGGTAGACGTTTTTGAGTAGGTATTAAAGGCAAGCTGTAAACTTGGCATTAAAAAAAAACAAAGCAAACGGCAAATGAGTAAGTATTTAAAACATACACGAGCTCGTCCCCTGATGAGGCTACAGCCGTTGGACGCCAGACGCCACAAGATGATGTTCCGCACCGGCGCACGCGCAGGGGTCTTTCTTTGTGTTGCTTTTAATATAATAATATATATTTTATGGTAGCAAGGGACAAAATTTCATCAATTCTTTAATAATCCATAGAACCTCTAGTGAAGACTCCATTACTTTATTGGGGTATGCCTATGATGGACTTTACTTGTCCTTGACTGTGATAGATAAAATAACGAAAACGCTGCATAGAAGCAAGTATATTGATTTACAAATTACTTGCACCTGCCAAAAATTTTAAACGAGTGAGTATATAAATAAAAAAAAACATTTCGTCATGCAAATATATACATATATATACATAAATAAAATGACGGTTTTTCTTCAATGAATCAGAAAAATGCAATAAATTGACTAGAACCCTGCAATTCAACAGTTAATGAAGGCATCCATCCCTAGAAGGAGTAAGGAGATGGGCTGCAAAGAGCCCGCCAAGGCCAGCTGTTGCCGCGAGCGAGATGACGCCGCGCTTGGTCGTGTTGCTGAGATGAGAACCATGTAGGCAAGGCATAAGCTCAACGATAATTTAGTATCAAAGTAACACCTGAATCGACGAAGATATTTCAGACTAAAAAAAGACGTGTGGCACTCGGAGACTGCCGCGGTAAAGCTATTGCATAGCATTTTTTATCAACTGATGCAATTATAATTATTTATTTGTTTTATTTATGCAGTATTTTTTTGCTATTTATCGATAGATGGAAAAACTAAAATGTATCACCGCTGTGCCGGTCGGAGTGGGGGGTGTTAGGTTTTTTTCGTTACGGGATTTCTGGATTCGGTCTCCACGCTCAAGGCCCGCGATAGAAGCTATGCAATAGCTTAACTGTCCGATCCTTGTTATTATAAAAATGCAATAAACTGTCGAGAACCATGTTATTCAACTGCTAATGCAAGCATTCACTCTTGGATGGAGTAAGGAGTAAGGAGATAGGCTGCAAAGGGCGCGTCAAGGCTAGCCGTTGCCGCGGGCGAGATGACGTCGCGCTTGGCTGGACGCCTGGCTGAGAACCGCGAACCATGTAGGCATATGTTCAACGCTCATTTAGTACACAAGATATATATCTATCTAGAGATATACTATTATACTATATATTCTTTAGCAAAAAAAAACTACCTATCTACTTACCTGTATAAGGTTCCTATCAACATATTAGATGCCCAAGTCAACCTCACCTGCAAGTGGTGCACCTGCCCATTAACGGACGAGGTTCTGGAAATCATAAAAGTTCCCGATAAGCGGCAATATTCTCGCTACCTATTACGTGGGACCAATAATGGATTTGGCGACATGTGGGCTCATAATATTATAAGAGTAGGCATATCATATTATATGCCTGTGCCTACCTCTTCGGGAAAATAGGCGTTATTGTATAGATGTATGCATAAACAAAAAACTTATTAGAAGTTGAGATTTTAAAAAATGGTCCTTTCTTTTTTAAAACGGTATATATATATTTTTACCCTTCTCCTTATTTAGAAGTCATTTAAAATAAATTGATATAAGTATGTAGTTGGTTTTTTTGACCATTGCTAAATATACTGTAGGTACTTATCTAATATTTCGAAAATATCAGTAAATATTTAATGGCTGACCAACGTATAGGTCCATAGTATTTCCACGTAACTAGGCTGCATAGAGCGTGGAGGGTCCGTCAAGGCCAGCCGTTGGCGCAGTTAGATGACGGCGCGCTCCACTGACCTGACGGTTCTCAACCACGCGAGAACCATGCTCAGATCTGGTATATGGTCATGTGAACAATTAAGTATCCTTTTGCTCTAATTTTGTTTATTTATTCATGGGCAGGCCAATAAGGCATTAAATAAATATTTTCTTACAATCACACCAATTAATTAACACCAAGAAAATCATCACTTGTGTTATGGATGCTAAAGAACGGATAATAATAATATGTAACATATTTTTTTTGTAAATACATACATACCTATGTATGTACAAAAATACATATATACATACATACCTACATATATACATAGGAAACACCCAGACCAGAACAAATATTCATGTTCTTTTTTATGTTCTTTTTGTTATGATTCTTAAACTGTCATCTTTTTAACCAATAAAAAAAATTACATTTTATATTCAGTGGTTTGTTCAGTTGCCTTAAAAATCTACTCTTTACAATTTTTTTTATATTTTGATAATGTAAATTTTTATAAAAGCAATTATTACAATTAGTAAAAACAAGTAGTATTAAAGTTTTTTTAAGATAAGTACAAAGGTATAAGAAATTTCATGTCTTAACAAAACTTCTGTCTTACATCTTAAAGCACCTTTAGAACTGGGAAAATCGCTGTGAATGACCATATCTAGCCAGCACAAGCTGAACCACTTCCAATTGTATTTTGTGCAATTTAATTATTTAACATACATAATATCACACCTGTTTTCCCGAAGGGGTAGGCAGAGCCCATACTATACGCCCTTTTGGTCCCACGTAATAGGTGGCGAGCTTACCTATTGCCGCTTACCGGGAACTTTTATGTTCGCCAGAGGATGGAAATGGGCTGTGAATGATCAGACCTAGCCAGTTCAAGCTGAGCCACTTCCGAATAACCGCATTTATTATTATATAACTGTTAATAGGTACATAGGTATAAGTCTTCTAACCTATCTCTATAAGATGAAAAAATAGTACGTTTAATTGTTTATCGATAAGTACTTATTAGATCTTAAAGGTAACAACACAAATAGGTATAAAAGTCGCAATGCGTTATTTCTGAAATAATGCAGGCCTTTCCTATTTAGTAGGTAATTAGCTCGCCAGTTGGCACAAACGCAGGACGACTGAGCGCTCTGAATAATTTCCATATTTTCCATGACACGCCATTATTAGAGGACTAAATTACGTAAGTGTTAGTTGTATACGGATGGGTAAATTAGTGTCATGTCTTTGTTATTTATTAGTGTTATGTGAAATGAGGAATATAAAAACTTACAGTATAAATATAAAACTTACAGTTTAAATTACTGATTTTTTTTGTCTTCAATTCTATAAAAAATCGAGAAACGGATATAGATTTAAATTTGTATACGTCATTTAAAGTTTTGTTCTCAACTTCATTTCAACTTACCAATTTTTCACTTTATTTTCCTTGCCAAAGCGTAGCTTCTCTTTTATTATGCATTAAAAATGAACTTGGTTATAAAACTCGGCGGCAATAAAACGTCGTCTGAATGCAAAATCAAATTTTATACCGCACGACGCCGACGCCCAGCAATTTACGACGTCGACCAAAAGAAAATAAACAATAAACAAATTGGAAAAACAAACACGAGATGAACGGCCGGGATTGGTGGACGCGACGTTGCCGCTCTGATCCCGCCAAGATGCGCGTACTGTCATCTCTTTCCTTCCCTCATTCCGTCGCGTAGTGCCATCTTTTTCTAGACATGTCCGCAGGATCGTCTCGCTTCAAGACGCAACAGAGATAATTTTATCCGAAAGCTTCGAACTTCGAACGTGACTTCTTTTTTTAATTTCAATCGCTGAGCCAATGGCATTAAAGCGGCCAGTTAAAGTTAACATTGTTTTTTGTTAAGAAAATAAAATAACGTTATTGGAAATCGGAAAACAATAACTGCTATAATTTAGTAAATGGGTTTCAATAATGACTTATTTCATGGTTTTCTCGTCGCATGAATCTCAGGGGTCGATGAGGTCAAGGTTGTCCATTGTTCATTGTTACTTCGAGATCAAGAAGCTTTGTGAGATTTCAAGATAAAACTATTTTTCTCTGCGATATCTTAATACAAAAAAGCTTGATAGATGAATTTTAGCTGGTCAAGTTTTTTATATTATACTATTATGTTGCCAGCTATTTAATAAGTATTTAAATTCTTGCTTAATAATACATACTACACTTTGCCACAACTGACTAGTTCAATTCGCATTGGGTCCGCGTGGTATGAACGACTACATGACATGAATTCCTGTTTCCTTGGTGAAAATCCCAAGCAATATTCAGCAATTAAGCCTAAATAAATTTAAATTAACAATAAAAGGGATACTATTCTATCAAAGACTATATATGGCAGATAAAAATTCTTGGAATTAAACTGCCGTTTCATGCATGCTATTCTATTATGAATGATTAAAAACATGATTATTGTTAATGTTATATTATATTGCATTGTATCTTTACAAAAATGAAGATTGTAATTCAAGTAGGTACCAAACCAATGGATAAATTTAAAAGAGCATAGCTTCTTGCCAGTTCTTCTTACAGAGCGGTGGCTCGGAACTGGCACTTAAATTCACTTACACTTAATTATGTTTTTAAATTGTTTTGTTGCATATAAAGTGAATCTAAGCTTCGTGATTTCAGTGTTATAATATTTCGATTGTTTTTTTAATATTTATATTTAATTTTGACGTTTTCAAGTAGGTACTATGTATAATACTTAGTTTATGAAATAATTTTTTTTTGAGTTTAAGTTTGAGACATGCCACGACATGTACTCAGTAGTAGAACGTTAATTAATAAGAAAGAATAACAATGTCGTGCGTGGTGGTCGCGGACCCAGAGTGGTTTAGCCAAGTCGTGAATTTTTCAATACACCCAAGAGGACCTCTAACTTGGCTTAAAAACTACCATATTCATTGGTAAGCAGGACCAAAGGCTTAACGAGTTATCCGAAACACGAAAGAGCCCGAAATTAAATGCTAACGTAAAATTTCAAAAACAGACATCTGTGAACTATTCTTATTTGTGGTTAGCGTTTCTGACCACCTCATCATCGTCAAGACAGGCTTTACTCCGAAGCTCTTGTGAACGTCACTTGAGACTAGGAGAGACATTGGAGAGAGGAGGTTATGCGAGAATAGTTGTCAAAAGTTTGGCAAGTTTCTGCCACCCTCCTCCTTCCGATTTTGGCCCGGGGGACGTTGGATGCAGGCAGGGTGTCAGACGCTGCATCCCAGGTACTGGCCCCCCGCCTCTTTCTTAACCAGCGGCGGGCGTCGTTGCAAGTTTTTTAGTGGGTATTACTGCTAGCGGTCGCTACTCTGTCGGACATAAAACAAAAAAAAAGACCGAAACCGAACTAAGGGAACATTCCATACATTTATCTCTAATATAAATACAAACTGCTTATTCCAAGAGGCATAATAAATAAGTTTAATGACATTAGTTTTCGTATGAATATTACGAAGATATTTTGTAGGTATTCAAAGAACAGGTCCGTATTTAAGGCCACATAAACTATTAATAACAAGCTGTAAAAATAAAACAAATTTGGTCATTTGGTTATTATTACAATATTATATACACATTTGCTATTTTCAATAGCTATTACACCAGTTATTTGATACGAGATTCAATTTTTACAGTTGTAAGCATGTTACGAATGCTATGCTATGTAACAATGTTCAACTACAAAATAAAGCTTTCTTATTCCGTTTGTGACATAGTATTAATTGTGGTAACCCATTATTCGAAGTTGGAAGTTAATGCCGCCTCTAAAATGATGATGAGTCTATGAAATGCAATTGTTGTAAATTATCGGAAGAAAAATGTGACTAAACGCTACACGCGTAGTTTATACAGGCTGTAATAAGGACCCAGATCAAAGCCGAGGGCTATGTATTCTACCCAAGCTTAGGGTTTTTTTTCTTTAAGACTATACCTGGGAAAGCATAAAAGTTATTGCAAGTTATAACAATGATCAATGGGTCAAGATTTTTAATGAAAAAAATTACTTAAAAAGCGATACTTTATAAGTCATTTGTTTCTTAACAGCGCGCGTGAGGCACAAACATCCACAAAGACGCGCAATATAGCGCGCGTTTAGCTTTGTTAAAAAAAATAGTATTTGATAACATATGTTTTTAAGAAGAAGGAGACATCTCCTTCTCTCTTTTTTTAAGAAATTTATGAAACGCAGTAATGTATTTTCTTTTTTTATTATATTGGAATGCACATACTTACTTGTCAACTTTATCTAAAGTCTTTCCTTCCGCGGACCACCTGGAAGACATTTCTATACAGAACAAGCTGGCCCTGAACAAATTTTTCTTATATGAAATATTTTGACGTGTATACTTATCAAATAAGCGCCTTTATCGTTTAGAAATAGGGAAGAATAAAAATAAATAAAATGAAGCTCATATTACGGACCTGGTTTTGTTTGTTGACACGCAAACGTACTCGGCACCTCTTTAGGCGATTCGTATCGTATTCACCGTCGACCAACTTTATTATAATTCGAACTATCATATAATTCATATAGTATGAGTTTTTATGGGCTATTGTATAGGTACTTAGTAATCTGCGTGATATAAAAAAAAAGTTTATCAAATATACGTCGAAAAAATTATTTTGAACTCGTAGCGCCATCTAGTTTTAAAAGTATCAAACAAAATTTAAACAGTTACACAATAGTTAGTTTTAAAGAATTATTATTAATTTATTAGTTTTTTGACATATACAGCTGTTTATGAAATTAAACTAAATATTTTTTATGCAGTTTTGGTTTTAAATGTCATGTTCAGTAACTTAACTATTAGTGATATTATGTTAACTTTAGTTAAGGCCGCCCTTTGCTACGAACAGAAGCTTAAGTGCAGAAGATTTGAAGATGAAACTCGTCAAGATTATTCTTAATAACCATGACTAGTTTTATTTCTCTCTTAGATCAGACATACAAGACGAAATGAGTTAAGATTAAGTAATGAATGGATTTAACATAAGCCTAAATAGTAGAGTTTTGGCGCCAATGCGAAAAAAAGGACACATCGATGGAGTATTAAATTTTCTAAAACTGGTGTCAATTATTTGTTTTATATGTAAATATGGTTGATTTATGGACATGGACGACGTAGACAAATGTATACATGGGTGTATAGGGATCCTATCAAGACCTAAGGAGCTCAAACCAACCTCACCTGCAATCACCTGCAAGTGGTGCAACTGCCGATAAACGGATGAGGCTCTGGCGGACATAACAGTGCCCGGTAAGCGGTAATAGGCTCGGTTACGTGGAACCAATTATATAATTGGCGAAGTGTGGGCGTATTGTATGCCCCTTCGGGGAAACAGGCCTTAATGTATTATGTATGTAGAAAAGTGGAATATTATCGTGAATTTGATTTCAGTGTTTATTCTGAAACTCCATAAAAGTGTCTTCACTACTTAACTGAGAAGGACTTTGACTTGTGACGAACTTCACTTGACTTTGACTAAATGAAGTGAACGCTCCATACTGTTAAATTGATATGAAAAGAACTTGATATATCAAATGACTTGACACTTGTAAATACTCTTATCGAATAAAAAAAATCTTGGTAAGTTGTCAAATTAAAACCCCCCCCCCCCCTCCCGACTAAAGTGCCCTTAGCAGATCAAAGGGATTCGACAAAGTAACTTATTGATGTAAGATGTACTTTGGCGACAGCTTTGTCAAATCTATCTCAACGACCACATCCTGCCTAACGGAAAGCACTAAATGCAGTCCCAAACAATGAATTAATTATTTCGTCTTCGTTATGAAATGTTACTTTGAAGTAGTTTTAATTTTTTACTATGATTAAAAGGGCTATACCTATGTATGTCCAGCCTTCATTTGTGTTCCTAACTGTATGCAATTAATATTTTTTCTAAGAACTACACAAAATTCTTCAAGATAATTGATTTCGTATCTTTAGATCATAATTAAGTATTTCTAAATTAAAAAGACTTCGATATGTCGTAATATTGTATTTAATAAAGCAATAATAAAGTTAACTCCGTTGATAAAATAACGGTCAATAGTAATTTCCAATGTCTTGAGGAGAAAGGGATGTACGAGTACTTTAGTCGCGTGCGCGGGCGCATTGAGCGTCATGTAGGCTTGGAATGTTGTAGACTTGGCAGTTAAAATAATGTTTTTAGCTTTTGGCAACTTTTTTTAAATACTGTGTATTTTTGAGCTATAGGGCTATATTTTGGGTGTATAGGGCTCTTACCAAGATCTGAGGAGCTCAAGCCAACCTCACCTGCAAGTGGTGCAACTGCCGATCAACGTACGAGGCTCTGGCGAATATAAAAGTTCCCGATAAGCGGCAATAGGCTCGCCACCTATTACGTGGGACCAACGATATAACTGGGAAAATGTGGGCGTATAATATGCATCTGCCTACCCCTTCGGGGAAACAGGCGTGATTGTATGTATGTGTGTATTTTTGAAACATTCTATAGCTTCGAAAACCATCTACCACAATACACGCGTAACAAGGGATAGTTTATGTATGTTTGCTTGTCTTTAAACCAAGGTAGAGGTTTTATTATGCGGATTGCGGAATTGTAATAACAGAGCGGCACACACCTGCTTCTTCCTATGCGCACTGAATCAGCGTTGTGAAATATGATCTAAACCCTCTCACCGACGACGCCGGTGTTGCTCAGAATTGGGACGTTCATTAATGTGCCGAGATGATGCCCATTGACTTAAAACCATGAAGAAACAGTTTCCTTATTTGATGGATTTCACTCTCAATTGTAATTTTTGTTAAAATAAATTTCTGTAAAAGAGACACAAAGTTTTAGTATTTTTTATACAGTCTACATTTTTTTCAGTCTACAGAGACAGGTGCGCGGGCGCGTCACCTTTGAGAAAAAATGGCGGCGACCCTTCACGTGTCGCGTTCGACAGCACGACCCGACGTAACGGCCGGTTCGTTGTTCCTTGTAGTATTATAATGAGGCTTCAGACCCTTAGTACACCCTCTGGCAGATTAGGAGGATTTTTTTTTTTGGGAGTCCTTATGCATTTTGCCTACGTGATGGAAAATGGAGTCCACTAGTCTATGGAATGGACCTATGGACGCTTCGCAATACGTCACTGGGAAAAGCTAATGATAACCACTACGATTGCATTCATTACACCCACTGCGATTTCGTTTTAATGTTTATTAGCACTCAGGTACGCAGCCCTCTTGATGGAAAGTGCTAGAAAACCTTATTAGAAAAAAAAGTACTCTTACCCACTTCGAGCTTTACTCTTAATTTATTAGTAACGCTAAAGCATGCGTATTACATCACCTCATGATAACACACCCACTTAGTACACTTACTGTAACTCTTAAGCAATATGGGAACAAAAAAAGGGTTATTTTTTGCACTCAAGCATTAGGCACCTAGGGGTGCGGGACGGTCCGAAAGGGTAACCGCGGCCGCTGGACGCAGCAGGCACAAGAAGGAACATTGATGGTTTTTAGTCAGTAAATGTCTGACACACCATCCCACAGCGGGAGAAGGTCATTGGATGATTTTCCATCCGAAAAAAAATATAAATAAAAGGCAGTGCACCTAAGGATGCTTGCAACACCAGGGACATCACTAGCTTGCCAAATACAATCATCGGCACTGAGTCCATATCACATTTAGCGGAGGCAAGAGCGTGGCGTACTGCTGTTAGATTTTTTTCATGCCGTTCGTTAGGACCTCTACTTTGGCGTAACGACTACCACAACGTAAAGTATTGGAGAAGCGACTTAACGTGCCTTTCGAAATAGGAAAACGCTTGATATTCAACTCCACACAAACAATCACAAATCGATACGACTCTGTGAACTCTCTCTCTTTCCAAAAACGTAGTATAAAAGAACTACGAGTGCTGAAATAGTTTATAGCGGCTAATTAAAACTTTCTGTCTGTCGAAAGAAATTCCTTTTATGGATAAGCAGTGCCGTTGTACATGTCTTTTATAACTTCTATCTTTGTGTATGTTCCTTATTGGCATAAATTGTTAAATATATAAATAAAACTTTTGAAGGTAAAATGGATTTTGGTCTGAAATAAACGAATTTTATTTTATTTATTTTAAAATAATAGGGTTTCCCAAGTACAAACGTGCTAGCATCACGGAGGTGGTATAAGTAACAGTTTCAACCAAATTACTTTTGAATAGGAAGAGTGTGTATGGAATATAAAACAGCATTTCTATGCTCGCGTGACTGTCCTATCGTGACGCCGACGGTACAGTCGGTGTTAAAAAATAATAAACATATAGATCTGTTCAGTTTAAGTAAGTTTTAACGACATCGCGTAGACTTTTTTTATTATATGTCACAAGGTGGCAGTTTTACATACGGCCCACCTGGTGAAAAATAGTTGGTCACACCAACTTATAGATGCTTGTTACAACAGGGGCCGTTAATAAAAATTTCACACACTTTGAGAAAAGCCCCCTTGCTTTGATATCTTAGATAAATCTCGCCCGGGAACAAACAACAAACCAAAGAGTGGGCAGTAGAATGTTACTTTTGAAATGTGCCTTACGAGCGCATGTCATGTTGTAAATGACATGAAAATAAGGATGTATGCAGCCGTCTACAATCGGTCACGCTGTGCTTTGGGGGAGGTACATATATACACATGCATACATTCACGCCTGTTGCCCCGAAGGGGTAGGCAGAGGTATTCCTCTGGCTTTCCCTTCGGGCAAACAGGGGAAACAGAAGAAGTCGGCCACACACGCTATGATCGCAGAAGGAGGTAGGAGGGGCGCGTCCACTGCGTCTCTCTAAGGAGGTCCTCCCGGTTCTGGTCCGGGGGATGTTGGCCGCGGGCGGGGTGTCAGAGCTGCAACCCAGGTACTGGCACCCCGCCTCTTTCTCAACAAGCGGCGGGCGTCGTCGGAAGATTTTTAGTGGGTATTACTGCTGGCTGTTGTGTCTGTTGGTGGTGAGTCCCACACCCTCTTTCGGTACCCCTTTGACCGGAAGGCAGTGCGTAAATGCATTTTGTGACCGACGTAAATAAAAAAAGGGCTGCTAAGATGATGGTAGGATCCCTTTACTCCTACTCATCCACTCAATATAGGTCTTTTCACTATGTTCAATAGTGGACTTCCTTGGGCTAAAGATGAAGTTACATACGTGCGTGAGCATGACTGTCTGGTTGGATGATAAAATCTACAACTATCAGACACGACACGATCAATTGATTACAGCACATGAGTAAACGATAGAAATCAATAAGTAAACAAGTTAATTACAAGTTGCTGACCGCATTTTGTACAAGTGCCTACTAATGTGTTGTATGCACCAAATTATATAACTAACATAATAATTATGGTGACCGGTTATTGGTTACTTGATTAGGCAGATAATAACTGCTTAATATCTGCTTATTTATTGCTGAGGTGGTTGGTACTGGCTGGATGCGATTTGCAGAGAAGTGGGTTGGTTGTCCTTCTTACTACCCCTAAGAAGGCTTCGGACATCCCCCCCACTGGTCCCTACCTTGTCGTGGTGGGGGGCTGAGTACCTTCGGCAAGGCGCAGAGGGCGCTAGGGAAAAGGTAACACCCAGAGATTGGCGACTCTGGGTGCCCTTAGTACTGACTACCGGGGGGGAAATTAAGAGGGACCTATGGAGGCCACTCGCCAAGCTGCGCCAGGAGGGTCTTAGGCAGCGGGGGCCCTGCTGTCTAACCATAGACCCTCCAAGAAATCGGCCACACACGCTATGGTCGCACAAGGAGGTAGGGGAGTTATTAGAAAATCAGTACCTTCTAACATCCTAACAGCTCGTTTAACCACAGAATGATGTTTCCCTCTGGGTTGCGGCGGTCAGACCGCAGTCGCTCCATGTAATAACTAAAATTCGGCCAAATCTGGATAAAACAGTGAGCAGACTCTTGGTCCTTAGCTTTGATTGAGGGCAACCGGGATAAGGCTAGTAAATGATGATATAAATTAACAGAAAAGTATTGGTTTTTATAGTGTAACATACAGTCACCATTAAAACTTCCCTATTTTATTTTTCCTCGGCCATACAATTGTTGTGACTGATATAAATTTAAACATTTTGATTTGACCAACGGCACTGCAGTTTTTTGTTATGAATTGGCTCGTGCCAATGACAATACAAGCTCAACTGAAGAATAAATATTATACAGTTTTCATATCAGTACTCAGTGTATACAGAAAGACATATTAAACTATTAGGTATAATATTAAAATGTGTCTTAGATTTGTGAGCTCCCAGTTCAAGCAGTTGGAAACGAAAAACATCAGGAAACTTAAAGAGGTACATCTCTAAATTTAAATGCCTTTCTTTTTAATCATTAGAAGGGGCCCAGCTGTAATAATTCTGTAATAAAAGGATATATAGATGTCTCGGGTTCAAATCCTGATCGCGCCAATGCCATTTCGAAGGTCTGCGTGTATTTATCGTTTACTACGTACCCCGGAAAGCATGTTAAGCCGTTGGTTCCGGCTGTCATGAAAATCTATGACAGCCGTTAATAAGAAGTCGGTGTTTTTTTAATATTCTGACAGCTGGTTTTATCATGGAATGATGTTTGTCTCTGAGTTGCGGAAGCCAAAGTAGCAGTTGTCCGTGTAAGTATACAATAGTAAGTTCGTTGGCGTAAGTATATCGTTTCTTAATTTTGATATGAGATGAAAGATGAATAACAAAAATTTTGTATATTATTGATTTTTTCCCTTGACAGAGTAGTATATCTATTGTTATTATAATTAAATTTCAAGTTCTTGATTTGACCACGACTATGTGACCCCCTCCTGGCGCCAAAGCTGGATCCGCCTTTGTGTATGATTAAGATAATTATACAAATAACTTCACAACAGATAAATATTCGTCTCGTTATTAAAAAAAAAGTATCGAGTACGCAACCTTTCAAAACTTGTTCAATAATTAAAGCAAGATAGCAGTTCGATAGGGCTTCCGGGCAGGGGGATAAAAACCTCATTTCCTGTGCGGAACCCTTCCGAAGGGATAGCGGTCGCCATGACAATCGGGGAATGTCTTTTTACTTTTTTTTTGTGCCCCTGGCTGGGGTGCTCGGCCAATGTTTATACTATATTGCATTAACTTAGTAATGTTTAAATTTAAAAAAAAAATTCTGTGTGTATATATACACTAAAATATTAAACTATGTCAAAGTTGATCTGCATCATTGAATTTCTTGTGGTCGAAGATATTTTCAATATTAGTTAAATATTAATTCAATAAATATCACTAAATACTTAAGTATGTATGTATAGGTTGATAAAGGCAGTTTTTGTTTACGTGTAGGTATTTTATATATGCATAAAAAATGTTTGAATGTTACACACGACTTGACCTATAGCGTTGAATAAAACATAGCCTTTACTTATTTACTTTATCTTTATTGCTCAGACAAGGCGAACTTAATGCTAAAGGCATTATCTACCAGTTAACCTTAGCTAATATATTTTATAGAATCGATTTGGTAATGTTAAGTTTTAATTTACTCTTATAATAATCAATTAACTATTCTTTTTATACTTCAATGATTAATTCTGCAAGCATATTTCTATCATTTTTAGAAGTTTTCTACAAACTTCTACGTTATCTTAATCATAAAATATAAGAATACCCTAATTAAATTGCAAAAAATCAAATATGAAAAATCACAAATGAATGAGTAATCAGCGACCATACGCCACTAATTTTAATCATAATAAAAGTGAGAATTGTAAACAGCGATTAATCATAATTCGTAACAGACATACAACCTGTTACGGAGGGTAACATGTTACAAAACGGGGGTTGATTTGACCCTTAACATCCGTTCAATATTTTGTCATGAGCTAAGTCATGAGAGTTCTAAAAATCAATAGTATGTTCCCTTATAAACCCTCTCTTTTTTTTATAACTAATGGCTTCGTGCGTTTACCACATTTAACTAGTATCGAGTGAGAGATATATGAAGAACATACAAATCATAATAAATGAGAATAAGTGGTGACAAAGATGATAAATGAGATGCCCTCCCCCAAAACCCCTTGAGTCCTCAGTAAAGATGTGGGACTATATAGAGATCTCACATGGACTTCTTGAGAGAATTTGACAAGTGATGTTGCACTGTTTTTTTTCATTTACCAACACTTATGTACGTTCACTTAACGGTTAATAATCTACCGTTATTACACATTAATGTTCGAAATATCACAAATTTTAGAAAGTAAAACAAAACTGCAAATATTTTGCTTTTGGAACAAGCCAAGAAGTCATTTGATTAATTTCTGTTTAGAGCTGCATATTTTTTTCTTCCTTACTTATCTCTTAATAAAACAATAAAATTGATCTCATAACGGTTTTCAAATTGGTTCAGAGGTAAAAAAATATCAATCTCTCAATAATTCATTTCCTTAGAAAACGCCTTATGTTAAAATTATGACCACAATATAGATTTTTGTAAAAAAAAAAATTACATATAAAAGCTTTGTTTATATTATTTTATAAACAAGTACATTTGTATAATTATTTCCATTAACAGTGCTATTTAATATAATGATTTCTTTAGTAGAGTACTGATTCGGATTTACTAAGTTTGTGGGTTCGATTCTCACTGAAGCTACTGCGGACAAGTTTATTTTCTATAGTAAAATAATTATCGTATAAATTACATTATTTAGCAATGCTTTACTATGAAGAAACGGCCTTAAAAATATAATACTTATCAATAACTAGAGTAAAGATTAAAGTCACATAAGCCCTCGCTTTTAATGGCAACCGATTGGAAAAGCCACTCTCACCCTAAATTGAAATGGTATTAACTATTTTATTCAGCGATTAATGGACCGTTTTACGGATTATTAGTTTCATAAAATGGAAAACATTTATGACATACCCTGGTATGGTAATTAGTAAGCTTTTGCGTTTATAATAATTATAATAAAAATCTTTATTTCGGATTAACATCCATAAAAGTTTATTAGTAACAGTGAAAGGCTTAAGATCTAGTGTTAGTAAAAAATATTCTATCTTAACTAATATAATATAACGTACCGATGGTTACTTCACCGCATGTAGATGCACCCAACGCTCTAGCAGCGGCGAGTCCCACCGGTCCGCCAATACGCACAGGATGCTATTGGTGCTGCCCCGCATCCTTCCAAGCATCGAGGCGCAACGTTTACGCATTAATTTATATATTTATAATTTAAATAATAGTTTTTATGGTCTTATAGAAATATTCGAATTAATTAACCTATGAGAATAAACATACATAATATCACGTCTGTTTTCTACGCCCACATTTCGCCAGTTATATTGTTGGGCCCACTGAGTTGTCGAGCTTATTGCCGCTTACCAGGAACTTTTATGTTCGCCAGAGCCTCGTCCGTTGATCGGCAGGTGCACCACACGCAGGTGAGGTTGGCTTGGGCTCCTAGATCTCGTCTATCTATACATCCACATACATGTATATTATATGAGTTTAAAGGTTAATTAAATACCACTGGTTAAAGAAAATTGTATTTTCAAGGGTTAAGTTCTATCCCCTTTCTCTTCTCGCTTCGTATGATCTATAAAAAAAACGCATTTTGTGGGGACAATTCTACGTAATTGTGAAACCCGAATTAATATCACTTCAGTACCTACTAAATCCTAATATACGTTCTTAAAAAAAATTGATTGATATAGCTTCAAAATACAATTAACAGCCTATAACCACACATTTATAATTTCCATCAAACTAAATTTCATAACCCATTTCAAAGTTTAATTTTACATTTTCCAGAAGAAGTAACGAAAAAAGGCGAACGATATGGCGTGGTGGCGAGTATACCCGCACCCGCTCCTGAAGGTCGAGGGTACGATTCCAACACAAGTCTGTTCTGAATATCTGTTCTGTAGTATTCATAACTCAAGTTTTTCATAAGACTTTTTAACTTTACTAATACTAAATAATTGATATAATTAGAAAATATTTTGTTTTAATTTATTTTATTGCATTACGGGGTACAATTGCCTATTGTCATAAGTTAAACTTGGTGCTCTTTCCATCCCCCCCCCGACTGGTCTCCACCTTGTCGTGGTGGGGGGCTGAGTACCTCCCGGTAGGGCGCAGGAGGCGCTAGGGAAAAGGTAACACCCAGAGACCGACGACTCTGGGTGCCCTTAGTACTGACTACCGGGGGGGAAACTAAGAGGGACCTATGGAGGGCGCTGCGGGTAGGCCAGGAGGGCCCACTCAGCAGCGCCAGGAGGGTCTGGGCAGCGGGGGCAGGGGGCCCCTGCTCTCTAACCATGAACCCTCCGGGAAGTCGGCCAAACACGCTATGGTCGCAGGGGGAGGTAGGAGGGGCGCGTCCACTGCGCCTCTCTGAGGAGGTCCTCCCGGTTTTGGTCCGGGGGACGTTGGCCGCAGGCGGGGTGTCAGAAGCTGCAACCCAGGTACTGGCCCCCGCCTCTTTCTCAACAAGCGGCG
Source organism: Musotima nitidalis (assembly GCA_949126915.1). NCBI lineage: Eukaryota > Metazoa > Arthropoda > Insecta > Lepidoptera > Crambidae > Musotima > Musotima nitidalis. Next base: position 6,879,797 of record OX421435.1, read on the forward strand.
GGCGTCGTCGGAAGATTTTTAGTGGGTATTGCTGCCGGCGGTCGTGTCTGCCGGTGGTGAGTCCCACACCCCCTTTCGGTCCCCCTTTGTCCGGAAGGCAGTGCGTAAATGCATTTTGTTACCGACGTAAAACAAAAAAAAAAAAAATGGTGCTCTGTCCATGGTGCCGTTTTTAATTAGTATCACCCTGTCTCATCTTGTGAAATGAAATGAAATAAATATTTGTGATTGTGGAGGTCGTAAAAGGAGGCCAAGATAATTCCTATTGGATAACAGCAGCGTCTTCAAAGGTGCTCCTTCACCAGGAGCATTCGCCTGTATTGTAACATTTCAGATTCGAGTTTCAGCATTACATTCAATTACACTTAATTATTTTTTGTTTTTAAATTGTTTTGTTGCATGTAGGTGAATCTAATCTTCGTGATTGAGTGTAATAATATTTCGATTGTTTTTTTTTCAATTTTTATTATGACGTTTTCAAGTACTATGTATAATATAGTTTATGAAATAAATATTTTTTTTACTTTACTTTACATTACACCTCCCTGACTGAGACGAGCATTTGCTTGTATTGTAACATTTCAGTTTTGATTTTGAGCTATTAGTTTAGTCGCATTGATGTTACATTATAGGTTGCCCATTGTAATGCTCGGCTCTTTGCCTTAACTTAACTTAACTGTAATGATCGAACTTGTAATGTTACATCACAGGCAAATGCTCCCGATGAAGGAGCACCTTTAGAGCACTGGTTATGGGTAAACTCGCCATATGTAAAACAATTGATGGATGAGGAGGGATGTTCAGCAGAGGATCCCCAGTGGTTAAGGTGGTACCGTGCATAGTTTTTCTTAATGTAGTTTTATAAGATATCAAGTTCCAATACCTGACTGCAAATTTAGAAGTATAAAACGAAAAGTGAGAGAATATTTGCCCAGTTGCATACAGAAAAGGTCTTGTCATCGACTAGACTAGTGGTTCGAATAACAACCACAACATCCGATCAAAACTATTGTTTTTAACTTTTTTCTAATTGTTAAGCTGAGAGGTTTGAATTCAGTACCCTCGGCGTTTGGTACACAAAACTAAACGTTCAACTACCGCTTGATTTGTAATAAAGTACGTACACATATTTTTTATAGCATTGTTATTGTGTTAAAATATACCTACCTCTTTATCAATTTTTAGCAAGTAAAAGTGTTTTTAATCATAATGAAAAATTATTGCCTATTTTAAAAGGGTAATTAATTCAAAAGTCATAAGTCACATTGCGTTGACAATTCCAAAACAACAAGTTACAGTTACAGAGGGGCGGCCTGAAAAAGTAGAACCTTCACGCGAACTCGCTTCATCGTACTATTCTAAATGTATATTTGTGTGTTTGTAACATTATTACGCTTAAAACTTGTAAATAAATAAATGTATTGAAATTTTTGGAAGCGTTAAGTCTGTAGTTTGTATATTGTATTATATTAGTATTGTGTATTGTATTAGTATAATCTGTATAATGAAGTAATTGGATGAAATATATAAATAAGTTATCTATCTCTTCCACATAGTCAGTAGAAAGAGCATATTTGGGTTTAGAGCTTGTGTTGAACTGCGTTTGTCGGACAGATATCAAAGCTTATATCAAGTAGATACGTTTAGTGTATATTATTACAAAAAGCTGTAACCTGGGTTGCAGTGTTTTGTCGTAACAGGGCCGAAAATAGCATTCAAATTCAGAGGATCGCGAGTTCAAACCCTGGTGGCGCGAAGTTATGTGCGTAATTATCGCTTGCTCTGTGCCTTGGAAAAGTCGGAAAGCACGTTAAGTCGTTGGGTTCGGCTGTCATGGACATCTATGGCAGTCGTTACTAGGCAGTCAGTTCATTCTAACATCCTGACAGCTGCTTTTACCATAGAATGATATTTCCCTCTGGGCTGCGGAGGTCAGACGGGTGTGACTCCATGTAATAACTGAAATTCAGCCAAATCTGGTTAAACCAGTGAGCAGACCCTAGGCCCTAAGGTTAAGTATAACCGGGACAATGCTAGGATATAATGATGATATATCCAAAGAAAGAACATAAAAGAAATACGTTCATGATTGCATGACCACAGAAAACCAATGACTACCAGCCATCTTCATATTTTCGCCATGAAATATGCAACAAAGAATAACCTAGGTCGTACAGATTATAGACAGGCAATAGGTGTGCTAAAGCTCTTCTTGGAAGCGGGCGGGCTGTCGCCATGGCAACGCGCCGCATCAACACCGGCCCCGCGCCACGTGTGAATATCCAGGTGACCCACGACAAGGGGGCACACTGGGAGGAACGACCACTTCGACCGACACTCTCGAAAGCAAGTCCCAGAATGTCCAATTCTTAAAATGTCCATCTAAACAGCCTATTAAGTCCCCTGCTAAACATTAACCTCCCCAACAGACTAAATTAAATCTATTGGGAGCATATGCCCACAATGCTGACTGCAGTTACAGCCAGTACGCAGGATGACGCTGCTGCCTATCATCCGGTAGGACTTCTCTTCGTCGACTCTTACGACTCCCCGTGAGATGAGAGGGAATGACACTATTCTAGCCCGGTACAGTAAACGGCTTAAAAATACAGTGTAAGAAAAATTACTATTTTCAAAATTTACGAGTAAGAAAGAAAGCACTTTATATTAAATGAATTGTATTTTCTTGGTTATAAAAAGAAACTATCGGTATTAAAATTAATATCCCAATTTATTATATTGGATGTTTTAACTAACCTCATTTGAAGAATGGGACATTGGAAGAATGAACTTTTGAGTACTTTTGAGTATAGGCTTTAAACTATAACTTATACCCAATGATGATTTACTTAAAGAAGAGGTATATTCCACAGTAATTATGCTATCTTAGTATCTTCATAGTAGTAGTTAATTATGTTCAGCAGTAACGAGTGTTATTAAGTACTTATAGCAGAAGCTATGTATTATTTAGAATTAAATAGCGAATTGTGAGATGTAAAGGGGTATTTGTTTCTTTACAGAAATTTTCATATGTATGGCTGAAATTTTTTTAGGGAGAAAAAGTTTGAAAAATCTCTGTGCACCACCGTCTTTCTGTCGTGCGACAGTGTGAGTGTAGAGGTCGCTTTTATCTGCCGCGGCCACGTCGCCCGATGTCATACACAGATAATCAACTGTGCGCCTATAATGTATTTATTGTGTACTGATGGCTGGACAGAATGCTACGCTAATTCACTTTGCTGCAATATTGTATAATGGAACGATTTAAACTCTCGGTCGAGGTTTTCATTGAACACTTTTAAAATACATCATCTCAAGCCCTTGGGTTGAGATAAAAACTTCTTGCAACTATCTTAAAGAGATTTGGTTGATAATTATTTGATTTATATGGCATAAATTGTAACTTTCCACTTGCTACGATATTGCCATATAGTTTTTTTTTCATTCATTATTCTCCCACACACATTAACCTTCTCATGTTCACATGATCTTGGGTACTATTCATAGTCTAATTATGATTATTGATCGACGACCGATATGGCGCTTATGTCTGCACTCCGCTCTGTCGTTGTGGGCTCGTTTCCCAATATTTGTGTGCAGAAAATGCGAATAGTTGGGTGCATGCTCTTGCCCCCTTAAACCTTTTGCGTATTAAGACATACTCGAACTGAACTACACGTTATTGATTGTATAGTTCGTTAACTTTTAACGACATCACATGATTGTATGCAGCACCAATTCATCGTTATTAGGTAAGTTCGTCATGCTGAAGTTTCGTACATTCATACATTTACGCCTGTTTCCCAAAAGGGGTAGGCAGAGGCATATTATACGCCCACACTTCGCCAATTATGTAGTTGGTCCCACGTAATAGGTGGAGAGCCTATTGCCGCTTAACATAACAGTGCCCGGATGTTTTTGCCAGAGCCTCGTCCGTTGATCGGCAGGTGCAAAACTTGCAGGCGAGGTTTGCTTGGGCTCCTTAGGTCTTGGTTGGATCCCTTTGCACCCTTTGGTTGTGGTAATTTAAATGTCAATCAAGAAAGGTCTTAGAGAATTTTGCCCTCAATCTCTTCTCTCTATTGTGTAATATAGTATTGAACATTAAATATAAATATCTCTTACATTACATAAAATACATTCCAAGATAAGTATCAATAAGAAGTTATGTTTTGGATACTAAATAAAGGATAAGCATTGAGAAAGAATTGAAAATCGCAAGTAATAATATATGGAACAGCAAGAAGATTCTTGGGCGATTCTATGATACCTTTACAGGTCCAGATGTCAACCAAATCGCGTCAGTCAACTGGCTACGTATCGACCTCTTTAGGGAATCTGATTTTGTTTTCTATGCAATTATGAAAGATCTTATGAGGACGAAAACTGCCCGTGAGTTAAATATATATGAAAGGAGAGAGAGAGAGAGAGAGAAAGTTGACTGGGAATCTATAGGCCTTTGTTGCAGTTGTGTATTATACTTATTAACATTTGTGATAATTCCAACTTTAAAGTGTAATAACGGTGGATAATTAATTGTTAAGTGTTTGTAAACGTACACGAGTGTTGGTAAATGAAACAAAACAGTGCAACATAACTTTTCAAATTCTCTCAAGAGTCCCACATCTTTACTGAGGACTCAAAGGGTTTTAAGGGAGGGCATCGCATTTATCATCTTTATATCCTCTCATTCTCATGTACTTTGTTAATATTATATCTTGTTACTTGACACTGGCTAAATGTGCTAAACGCACGAAGCCATTATGTAAATGAAAAAAAAGAGGGATAAAATAAAAAGCCACAAATGCCTATTTATTCTGAACAGCTATATTTAATTTTATTATTATTATTGATATTATCAGGAGGCAGTAGAGGTAGAAGATAATGAGTCATCAGTCACAGAAGACCTGCATTCTTTATATCAGTTACTTTATGCTTATGGAGTCTGGTGTTAATGCTAAGAGTCATCTATGTTCATGTGAGCATATTATTATTGTTCTGCTCCTGTCGTCAGCATTATGGTAGAGGAGTATGTATGGTCAGTACTCCATCACTAGACAAAGAAGAGACTAAAGAATCTACGTCCACACCTAAGGGCAGCAGAAACTGCTTATTGTACTCATAATGGATCGTGCCCTCGCTCGAGTTCTCTTCGTGAACAGCTGATACCGTTATCATGTTGTCATTTATGTTCACAGTTACCTGAAAATAGTTAAGTTATTTGATTATCAGTCGGTACTTGAAACCGCATGTTTTAAGACCTTCATAAGTCAATGCGTTTGTTACCATGCTTTTTCCTTATTATGGATGGACAAATTTGTTTGCGAACTGCATACCATCGGGCAATGATCATTATGATTAGTCAATTACCAGTTAGCAAAAAGCTCTTTAGTTTGATATGTAGAATAAGTTATAAAACGAATAAATCAACCACATACCTCTTCAGGATCAAAGTTGCTAACATCAAACTGTATTTTCAACTTGGTAACATCCCCATCATTCTCAATGAGGGTGGAATCCATGGTGTCCCATTTGATAACTGGTGCCACAGTTGTCGTTTGTTTCACCAAAGCTTGTGGTGCTGCAGGACTCTGGGCTGGCTCTATAGATGTGTGGGACAGTCCAGCTGGTATTGTCTGAGCGTACATTTGGTTGAGGTTTTCACTGAAAATATACACATACTTACAAAAACTCACTCTCAAATCTTCGATTTTGGGGTAGGCTGAAACCGTGATACAACTATTTAAAGCTAATATAAATAGCTGCAAAGTTCACTAATAGCACAAATATCACTTTTCGCAGAAAGTTTAAAAACAAGTGTACAAAAGGTGTACACTCATCAAAAATTGCCATTATCAATAGAATTTATCTGTATTTCCAATCCTCATGCAACTTCAGCTAATGTTTGGTGGAATTTAATTAAATTTTCTTCTTCTTTCTTTTAAATAATGGCTTCGTGCGTCTAGCACATTAAGCCAGTGTCAAGTAAGTGATATATTAATTATATATAATTTATTTATTTATTTATTTATTTATTTGTATTAGTTACACGGGTCTGGCCCAATTACCATAACTAACTCAGTGAGTAATTTTACATGCATATATAGTTAAAAATATAATTAAAGAGGACATAATATTCACAAAAAGACGGCAATTTTGCCTGGATTGATTCCCAGCTATCTACGAATATGTCACAGTCAGGGTACTGACCAATTACAATAATACACTAATAATTACAATAACTAACTCAGTAATTTTACATGCATATATAGTTAAAAAATATAATTAAAGAGGACATAAATATTCACAAGAAGACGACAATTTTGCCAAATTTAATTTGTAGTAAATGAGAATGAGTGGTGATCAAGATGATAAATCGAAGATGGAATACCCTTCCCTAAGCCCCTTGAGTCCTCAGTAAAGATGTGGGACTATACTGAGATCTCACATGGACTCCTTGAGAGAATATGAAAAGTGATGTTGCACTAGGTACTTTGTTTGATTTACCAACACTTATATATATTCACAAACACTTAACGGTTAATAATCCACCATTATTACACATTAATGTTAGAAATATCACAAATTTTAGAAAATAAAACAAAACTGCAGACATGACAAATTATAGTTATCATTAATCCTAATATCTAAGAGTCATTATTATCATATTTTAATTGCATTGTTTTTTCTGACTCAGTTGTACCATATAGTGACTAATAATATTTTCTATTTTTATTTTTGACTTAATCCATAAAGTATAATTTTATATACCCACCTAATATTGCAATATGACATTTGTGTACCTTGTAAAAGGTAGAAATCTAGTGATACTCTAATTTTATCTGTTAACAAAAATAAATAAATATTTTCAGACAATTACACCAATTATTTAGTTCCAAGATAAGTATCATTAAGAACTTGTGTTATGGATACTAAACAACGGATAAACATACTTAAATACTTTTTTTTTGTAAATACATTCTTAATATACATAGGAAAACACCCGGACCAGAACAAATATTCATGTTCATGCACTCAAAGATTTGTCCTATGTGGGAATCGAGCCCACGACCTCTGGAGTGAAGTGCAGGTATACTGACCTTCGCGCCATATCGGTCGTCGTAACAACAACCAAATATGTAGCCTATATTTCACAAATAAATTAATTCTATTCTATTCTATTCCATTTACATTGGACACTGTTCATACTGAATAAATCGACAAACGAGTATGAGAACACACGTAAGAAGCAAACCTGAACCGTATCATCTCCTCGTTAATCCTCTTCATTTCCTCGGCAAACTTCGCCCTGATGTGCGGGAAGTTATCATCGATGACAGCCAAGTCGCTCATGACAACCGGGAGCACTTTCTGGATGGAGGAGCCGTTTTGAGTGCCTTTTTTGCTTGTTCTCTGCATTTTGAGAGTTTGGATTTCTTTTTAGGAGGCAATGGTAAACGATATATAAATTTTTGAGGTTATGCACAATGGGAATGATATTTTTTTAATAACAAAAAGTGAAATAGTAGCCCACTTTTTGTTATTAAAAGTGTATGCTTGTATTTAATGAATTTAGAGTGTCAATTTTGAAGTGTGACTGATTTAATAGTAAGAAAGAAAACAAAAAGTTTTGATGTAGTGTAGCATAGATAACAAAATTGCAATATTTAACCTTTTTGCTTCAGGGCACTACTGGTTAATGATTACTAACCTATAGTCGGAGTTTTGGTGCTAATGCGGGAAAAGACAGATAGCAACAATATTTTGTTTCTAAAAGCTAGTTTAAATTCTAGTTTGTATGTGTGAATAAAGTGGACTTTGAGAAATAACTTCTTTGGCTATCTACATAAATGTAGGCAAGTGATAAATTGCAATAATTTGTGATTCTCCGTGTTGATTTCGATACTTTCTAGAAGCTTCTAGTGAATTCCTCACTATTTTACTGGGGTATAACTTGAATCTGGGCTTAACTCGACTGTGACGAATTTTACTTCACTTTTTTAATTCAATACTCTAAATGACGAAAATGCAGTTAAGTAAAAACTGGTTTTATTTATTAAAACATATTTTGCATAACAATTTCAACGCCAACTGAGCTGAAAGAGATTTATTTTAGAAATCATCTCACACTTAACATTTTCTTTTACTGGATTTTTTAATGTGTAAATGTTATGTATGACTACAGTTCTTTGTTTTTACTAGTCTACTTTGTTGGTACCAGAAGAGCTGCAGGAAGACCAGTGCTGGTAGCGTCCTTAGGCAGAAAAGCTGTATGCTGATGCAGCCTAGCATTGTGTGCATTAATTTTTCATCTTAGATTTAAGCCGTTTTGTTTGATGAATGTGTACAAAACCCTTTCCGTATAATATGTTTGAATTAGTATATACATATAATCGCGTAAAGAACATAAAGAAATTTTTATGTTCAAAAAGGAATTTTATTAATGAATAAACAGCGTACCTATAAAGGCAAAAAAAAGTCTATTACAGCACAATTTACAAAATTACCAAATCATTTTTTACAAGGGAGATAATCAAAAGATAATAATCGGGAATAAATTGAAAAAAATCTGATTAGCGCGCGACCTTTCCCGCCAACATCTGTGGCGTGATGGCGTCATGCCAGTGTTGCCAGATAAATAATGCGCCCCCCGAGATGTGGTATTTAGGCGCCCCAGTTGTCTGTCCCTCCCTCGGTGCTATGGCGACCGTGGCCTAAACATAAACTCCTATTAATCTCGAACATAGGGCGTGTCGAATCAGAAACGGGTGGCTATGAGTTTGGGAAAGATTTTTATTAAGATCTGGTATATTGTAATTATTGTTTTTGTTTCAGGTGACTAGGATAAAATGAGATTTTCTTTCTCTGTCTCTTTCACTGTTATTTGTGAAAAATTTACAAATCTTAATGATCCTGTTGATCTTAAAGAAACGTATACTTTTTTTTGTATTTCATAGACTTTCCTTGTTTATTACCAGGTAATATTAATTTGCTCATATAAATTTACATATTAGCATTTGAATATTTCAAAAAAATTAAGCAGGCTTTGTATTAAAATGGACAAAAAGCAATAAAATATTTGTAATATAAAAAGAGCATATGAGCATGCGTTATAAACGACAAAATAAATGATAGTTATTAATAGTAGAAAATTAAACCCAAAAAGAATGCTATGTGTTATAAACTACAAAATAAAAAAACAATATCTTTTTTATTCATATCATGTACACCTTAAAATGTGGTAACCCCACGCGGTGCGAGGGCGCGAATCACCTCCAAATTGGCGGGAAAGCTGCCAGTTTGACAGATCATTTTTTATTTCGTTCGGAAATTTGGCATTTGATTCGGCCTCCCTTCACTGATTGCCAGGTGGCCAGGAAGTGAATTACAGCTATTGTTACGTAATATACTTTTTACTGATATTGTTTTTATTTTTTATACCAAACGGTTTTTAAGCAATTAAGTTTAATTTTGTTTTGCACAAAATTCTTCAAGTATAAGTTTGTTAACCGAAACCGAATCGATGTTTGTGAGAGGAGGGTCGCAGTTACGTGTGATGTTAATGAGCTGAGATAATTATGACGTAAGCGAACTAAACTAGAGATAATTTTGACTTCGTATTATAATTAATGATTAGGCGATAGAGCGTATATACATAAAGTCTATTCGATGACATTGGGCCCTGTGCTACAAAATCCCAAAAAATACTAGTTATCATCCATTAATAATTATAGTAATTCATCAATTGTTAATAATTCATAATCAATATTTTCTTCATCTATATCTTCATACATTTTTTTTGATTAACATGTATCTTTATGTCATGATGGAAAATCATAAGATTACCAAGTACCTGCTTACTAATAAAATATTACTCATATCGTCCCTTCCGCGAACGTTGTCATACCAACCCCTTACAACAAAATATTGCCATAACGCGCTGTTGACACACTAAACAAACAATATTGCCAACATGGCCCTCTAGTAGCTAAGGCGAGTTTAGACTGAAGCTTTTTTATGTTATATGGCAGGTTTTTTTATGTTACACGTTTTTGGGTTCACATCTTACGTGGAGGTAAGCAGTCGATTCGTTTCAAAAGGAGAGCGCTAAATACCGCAGTCCCAGCACGGGACACACATGCGCCGGCAGGGACATCCATAGCCAAAGTCTTACACAGGAACTACCTAACAATTTTCTTGGCTCGAGTGCTGATTGTCTGCTTCCTAAGACTGTGTTGTGCTGGAAAGAGAAGGAGAGAGTGCGGTTACAACAAAAAGTTCTTCAGAACATTTTCCACTCCACTTGAGTTATAATTATTAGGCAACAACGTAAACGTAAAAAGATGATTAGATTCCAACATACATCCCCAAAGGGGCCTACCATAATTACATTTATAAAGTTGGTCCCACAAAATAGGTGGTGAACCTATTGCCGCTTACCGGGCACTGTTATGTTCGCCAGAGCCTCGTCCGTTGATCGACAGGTGCACCACTTGCAGTTGAGGTCGGCTTGTGCTCCTTAGGTCTTGGTAGAATCCCTTTACACCCTTTCTCTATAAACCTCCTACGGATTCCTTAATTATGAATTTATGAAGCAGAGACACTCACATTGCACGGTGGGCGACTCTGAGCAGTACAACACAGAGCTGAAAATCTTATTCTAACCCGTTATATACATGTGTAATTTCTTCATTGTTATTTTTATTGTAAACAGACAAACTATGTGTACCTACATTTTCGTTGGACATTAAGTTAAGTTCTAAGCGACATACAATGTACCTTATAAATAATAATAACAGTTCTCTAGACACTGAGAAAGATTTTCCTTATTGAAATTATTAATTGCAGCAGTCTATCAAGTCTGCAAGTCTAGTCTAGATGGTGCATGAACAAAGATATTTGCTTTGATCGATGTGTTTCCTATAAACTATAACTCCGTATAAAAGAAATATGTCTGTTGGTCGATTTTAATGCCCATGGTACAAGCTCTGCCTAAACAAATGGTTTTTGTCTATTTTTATTTAAGTTTTCAGCTACTTCTTAGGATGCCCGTTTCTACAAAATGCCTTCTAGAAAATTAATGATTCAGTATGTACTCACCTTAACTATCAAGCCACAGTCGCATACCCTTGTGCGGTAGAGTTCAATATCGCTTGAATTTAATTATTACTCTCACGTCAAGTAGTCAGTTTTTTATAACTAAGCTTGTGTATTTTGGCCGGTTTTTTCAGTAGCGTCTACTATGTAACGATGTTTACCTCGACTCCCCCACATTTATCATTACCAATATAATATAACTATAACATCTTTTTACGTATTTTTATGTCAAGTTAATATGTGGGAATCAGATATTAATATAACGCCATCAATTTATGTAAACACTGCTTATTACGTATTAACGTTAATAGTATTACATGAAGGTCAGTCTTTAGAGGTGACCGTTTGTTTGGCATTTTTATCGAGCGCATCCGTGCTTCGGGACATGCATCCCTTGGTTCTTTGATCCCTGTTGTTATCGTAAAGCCAAATGATGAGGCGGTTTGAAAAATTTTAGAATCAGGACGCAACATACCTGCCTTTTCTTTTATTTTTGATTTACGTCGGTAACTAAATGCATTTACGCACTGTCTCCCGGCCAAAGGGGGACCGAGAGAGGTGTGTGGGACTCACTACCGGCAGACACGACCGCCAGTAGTAATACCAACAAAAAATCTTCCGACGACGCCCGCCGCTTGTTGAGAAAGAGGCGGGGGGCTAGTACCTGGGTTGCAGCTCTGACACCCCGCCCGTGGCCAACATCCCCTGGACCAAAACCGGGAGGACCTCCTAAGCGAGGCGCAGTGGACGCGCCCCTCCTACCTCCTTGTGCGACCATAGCGTGTGTGGCCGACTTCTCGGAGGGTCCATGGTAAGACAGAAGGGCCCCCGCTGCCTAAGACCCTCCGGGCGCTGCTTTGACGGGCCCTCCTGGCCCGCCCGCTGCGCCCTTCACATTTCCCTCTTAGTTTTTCCCCCGGTGGTCAGTACTAAGGGCACCCAGAGTCGCCTATCTCTGGGTGTTACCTTTTCCTTAGTTCGTTTCCTTGGTTCGTTAGATGAGGCCCGAGGTCAACAGTCGGACTAAGATGCTTACAAAATATTCTGAATATAAACAAACATTTTCTGTCCATCAAAAGCATATTGGTATTGACTTCAAAACTCACCAATATACTTCGAAACGTAAACCTATATATGGCAAATTTACTTAGCTGCATTACATTGGCATACGGTACTGCATTGCGGTCGTCATTCCCAAATCGCTCGATATTATATGTCACACAAACGGTCACCCATCCAACGACTTATATGAACTAAGCTTTACTTCAGGTTGTTGCCATTAACAGAATATTTATTTTTTAAAAAAAACACACTACCGCCTCTGAAAAAAGTTTTCCTTTAACCATTAAACTCATTCATTAACGTTAATGGCTTATCTGGATAAGGAAGACCATAATGAAAACATGTTTTTTATGAAATGATATTGCGGTATGACCATCGACACGGGATGGAGTCCATCAAATTGCGGAACAATCAGTAAATTGGTCTACGCAAACAGAGCGAGGGAGCTTCAGGACTACTACCATCGGTGTAGTTACGATTACTTACGATCGACTCGTCGAGTTGTTAATGACTTTATTATGTCAATAGGTACTGAATTCTAAATTCGTTTCATCAGTAGAATGCCGCCAATGGGCTGAAATAGCTGATCTGATAAGTAAATACACTCACAGGTGATGTCTAAGAGGTGGGGATAGCAGTATAATCTGAAAAATTGAGGGAGTATTCCCATATTGTCTCGGAAAGCACGTTAAGCCGTTAGCCAGTGCCTTCTAACATCCTGATCGCTGGTTTAACCATAGAATGATGTTACCCTCTGAGTTGCAGAGATCAGACGAAAATGATGATTCCAACTGCTATCTATCTATAGGCCTTCTTAGTATTATTCCATTGGCTTTCCCCAACTTTTATCAGGCCTAACCACGCAGCGTTGTATGACTTGAGGCTGCTCTAGAAGAACATTTCCACCTCAACGGTCATAAATAAGTGGATTTTTCTTCATAAAAGATGCTTACTTTAGTATTGTCCGAAGATATTTTTTGCAAACTGCTTGTTAAACTATTTCGATCTCAATTCTGATTTGGAACTCTTCCGTGCTCCCTTTCGCCTATTTTCAATTTATTCCAACTCAGTTTCGATTTTTTATAATTCTTTCTAACTCGATAGCAAATAAACACTACAATATTATTTAAAAAACCGATGGTAGGGTACTTGGTTGTTTGTGCCAGGGTTGGCAAACTATGATCCGTCACGCGATCATCGTGAGATCATATCGCATCCCCACGGGATCCGCTGGATGACGCAACCCTCATACTACTCGACGCACGTTTAATGGGGATGAAAGGTCATTACCTTATTAAAAAGATTTTATAGGACTTTTTATGATTATTTTAAATTAGGTTTGGTGGCATTAGATATACCTACATTTTTATAAAAAAAAACGTACAGAAAAATTATTAACTTTACTAAAACGCGGATAACGGTGTTAGCTTAAAAATATATAGCGACAGATAAAAACATGATCTCAGTATGGTTTTTATGTGTCGTCCTTTTTTTGACCCTTATGAATATTATTTTAGTTGACATTGATTTGTTACAAATATAAATAGATTTTAAAGCTGATTATTACTAACTTATGTTCTGAAATAAAGAATTAGTACTATATACCAAATATTTCACGGTTACAAAATCAGTTAACGGTATTAATAAAACATATTTTATGTCGGCTAATATTAATAAGAGGAAATATTTGTATTTTTGTACATATTTTCGTTATGAAGGAATGAAAAAAATATTAAACTGATTTCTATAACTCCTTCACCATTAGAACACTACATTATCCCAGTGTATCATAGGTTATATTGATAACAAGAAAAATAAGGGTCACAAAGAGAAATAGACTAATTGTAAAAATGTAAGTCATGCGGACAAAGCCATGGTCAGAGGCTAGTATAATCCAGATGTTTTACCTCCATACAATCAGTTAACGATATAAACAAACAGATTTACTCCCCGCTATATTGACGAAGGTGTGGCGGCGTCATTAGCAAGATGACTCTTTGCCCCAACTCCCCTGCGCACGCGTCCAATGGAGGGTCGAAAATATTACATTTGGGTGATCTTTAACATTACACAAACCACCGTTTTAAAAGCTACAAATTTGTTATGAGAATATTAAGATAAGTAGCCATTTAGGTAATCGAAAATCAGGATTATCTTTTATTTTTAATGTGACACGTCACGTCATAACGACCACATTCTGCCGAATTTGAATCAGTCAATGCAGTTAATAAAGTAAGAGCGCTACATACCATAAAAAACGAGAACAAGAGCACTCAACTCATGATAGCCCCGCTTAAAACATCTAGGACTATAGAAAGTAGGAACTGGGAAACACATGCGCCTGTAGAGAACTCCAATGCCAAATTGGTCTTACAAAAGAATGACATACCAACTTTAGGGTCCTAAGCCCAGCACATAGTAGTTCAGGAAAGGAAAGGACCTCTCCTTTTCTCTCTTGATCGGCGAAATTAGATCGAAATGTTCTTGAGAACATTAGCCGTAGTAAGTAATTGTATTGTGGTACCTATTAAAAAACTGTAGCTCAGGTGGATACGAATCATATTTATAGCACTAAAATGAATGATATTTTAATAATCATGAAGGGAACTAGCAAATTTATGGTAATTTATTCCTGGTAATATGATTTTTTAAAATAATTTTTAAATTTAATTATTTAAACACTTTTTAATTTAGTCACTATGTATCATAACTTAAAATGAGTTGAATCAACAACTCAGATTTCAGACCATTAAGCTATTTACAGCAAGTGAGCCGTAACAAATACTTAATCAGTGCTACAATAAACACGATGCAATTCTGGCCCATGCTCCCCCTCTATACGCAAAGTATCGATTAGAGTGAGGTACAATGCGTTACTAATTGTTGATAATCTAATTTGTTATTTAACAATCCGGATTTTATATATGTTCTTCCCCTTGATATGGACTCTCTCATTAAGAGTATGGGTCAGTTTATCAGTTTTTGTGTTTTCTCGGATACTCCGCTGCAAAATCTACCAAATGACAAATCAGCCATAATGTTCTGAGGACCACAAAACTACAAAATCACAAAGCAGCCTCAATAACAATATTAAGTTCATTATTTAGGTAAATGCCCATACCAATGCACGGAAAAGAAAACAACATATAAAAACATTTTGTTACATAAAAAAAAATCAACCAATTAACATAATAACTTATTATGTTAATTATTATTATTAATAAGCTTAAATAATAATAATTATTAATACTTAAAATGTTACTAAATGTATAATTAAAAATTTTATATAGATATTTTGCTTTACTTTTTAATTTCTATTTGAGCAAAGCTATACGTTTATCCAAGCAATGCCTAATGAATGTGCAGTCCATCCTTCCAATGTTTTGAGGACCACAAAATACGACGTAGAATAATTATGTAAGGCATTGATGTAAAAATATGTCCTAATATAAAAGAATCTAACAATAAAACATTTTATAATATTATGGATTCAAATGGTATTACTAGTAGATATGACACGATGCCACGCGCCAACGCGGGCACGAGCGCGCGTCACGACCATATTGTTAGTTGAACATATTGACGTGAGCGTGATGCACTCTGCCGTGAAAATACTATTAAGTTATTGGCCTAATTTTATTTATAAACTTTCAAATCATTAGTATCCTGATAGATTTGAACATACACACATACAATCACGCCTGGTTCCCCGAAGGGATAGGCATAGGTATATTATAATACGATCGCATTTCGCACGCTCACGTTCGCGTAGTAAGTAAAGAGCCTATTGCCGTTAACCGGGAACATTTATGTTCGTCAGAGCCTCGTCCGTTGATCGGCAGATGCACAAAGGTAAGGTTGGCTTGGTCCTAAGATATTGATAGGATCCCTATGCAATAATTATTAGACCTAACCTATTTGTATGTTGAGTCTTACGTTACTTGAATAAATGAATTATTAATATTATTTCTATTTAGCGCAATACAACAACGGCGTCCTCGGCGCTCTCCTCGGTTTCATATTGACCCAGATGCTTAGATACTTCTAACTTTATTAGTTTTTGTATAAGGGGCTTTTGCACACTGTTTAATTGTTTAATAGCGGCCGTGGAGTTTTTTTATGTTTCAAAAATGTTTATGTTAAATTATTAATAAATTTAACACATTCTTAGATTTTCTTTAATTACTATGCCCTTGCAAGGCGTTGTTTGTAGACCGTTTTATTTACCACATATGTATCATGTAATATAGTAGGATAGTGGGTCTATAGGGTTCTATATGATCTAAGGAGCCCAAGCCAGTCTCAGACGAGGTTCTGGCAAACACAAAAGTTCCCGTTAAACGGCAATAGGCTCGCCACCTATTATGCGTTATGCCTCTGCCTACCCCTTCCGGAAAACAGGCGTGTATGTATCATGTAATGTGACATGCAATAAATGATTTAATTTTATTTGTGACTATGCCCGCTTGGATGACAAGTACTGAGTTAATTTAATATTTCCTGCAAGTTTCCAGCTAAGTTTCTTTAGTAAAGGAGGACATGACGAAGGACACAGGAAGAAAGTATACAAAAGTATACTTAATGGAGAAAGTTATCTAACCAATTATACCGACATATATCAGGTTCCCTCAGTGCTACTTTATTGACCCTTTCAATATCTTCAAATATTCACTGTATGTGTTCTGTATTGTTCTATATGATTGATAATTTAAAAAAGCATAGCCTGCAAATTTCTTGTCAGTTCTTCTCACTGAGCGGGGGCTCGGAATTGGCACTTAAATTCACTCCCACCTAATCGCATGTAAGTGAATCTAAGCTTCGTGATTTCAGTGTAGTAAAATGTAGTTTTTTTTTATTTAAATTTTGTTTTGATGTTTTCAAGTGCTATGTAATAGTTTATAAAATAAAGAACTTTTTACTTTTAAAAAATAGGATAGGATCAGTACGCTGAAGTGGAAGTGGGACGGTCAAGTCTCCAGACGAACTGATGGACGTTGGAGCCTACAGGTGTTGGAGACAGCCTTTGGGCAAACGTAGTGTAGGACGACCTGCGGAAAGGTGGACCGACGACTTGAGACAGGTGGCTGGTAGCGGATGGATGCGTTCTGCAGAGGACCGAGATTGGCGCTCTTTGGAGGCCTACGTTCAGCACTGGATTGATGATGATAGATAGATATAACGTTTATTGAACTAAATAAACACACATACATATAATATACATTAAAAAAAACTAAAACAATATTAAAAAAAAAAACTTACAATAAATAAATAATTGTACGTGTGCTAGTAGTGCGAAAAGGCTCAACGTAGTATTGCTCAGCAAGCAAAACGCTGATGATGATATAAATATATATATATATATATATATATATGTATAAATATATGTTATTAACAAATAAAGAAACATATATACACATATATATATATAAATGAGGCTACGTTTTCCGCACATATACGAGTACTCGTATATTAAAAAACCTTCCTAAACCAAGCAAGTGTGCACGCAACTTAACATATAAGTTATACCATAATATTAGTATGTTTCATTACTTAACTCAGCACATTACACGGCCGGCGTCCGCTCCGCTTGCGTCACGCTCATTAGCAATAAACACGTCATTATTAGAATAACACTTCAGAATCTGTTGCAAAATATTAGTTTACCAGTTGTTTGTTTAATTTTTGTTGTTTTTTTTTTAATTGAGTTATGAGACGAGTGTGACGTTTTAATTGTAAGTTACATGCCTGTCAGCAGATACTGTCTGTTCCTTACTAAAATTCAAAATCTTTTGTACCAATTATACGTACTATTTAGTTCCAGGCTAAATATCATTAGGAACTTGGATAGTAAATAACAAAAAAATACAAAAAACCCTTTTTATACATACATAAACATATGAAATGATATCAAATATTGACATTAGATTATGGGTACTTTATGTACACTTGAAAATAATAAAAAGAGCAGTGCATAAGACCATTATAAAGAAAATACCTAACTGTCCTATAGACACGCACTAAACTCAAAATCATATAAATACATAATTTATAACAATTGCACTAATTATTTACTTTTAAGATAAGTATCATTAAGAACTTATGTTATGGTTATTAAAAAACGGATAAACATACTTATTTTTTTATTTATAAATACATACTTAATATACATAGAAAACGCCCAGACCAGAACAAATATTCATGTGCATGCTCACAAAGATTTGTCCTGAGTGGGAATCGAGTACACGACCACTAGAGCGGAGTATACCCCCAATACTCTCCACCACGCTATATCGATTGACATATGTGGATTCAACAAATGCAAAAGATTTAAAATAATTTATTGCGCCCTCAGCAGACGGCCCGTCTTTAAACTATTTGAGGCCCTGGGCACGTTAGGACCATGGGGCCTCTATGACCTTGAGAAAGCTCACTCACTCCCACTTGTCAAAAAGTTCAAGCTATGTTGTACACGGTATAGCTATGCGCATGCAGCAAGCTAGAAGCTAGAGCTAACAAGCAAGTAGGTATTGGAGTACGTTATTATCGTCAGATTTTCAAAAATTAATGTTTTAAATACCTAAATACGTACGTTTTTAATACGTTATACCTAAATATCGGTTATCATTTGGTAATCTGGCAGGAACTAGGGGGCCCCATTAGATCGCGGGGCTCTGGGCACGTGCCCATAGTGCCCAGTGGGGAAGAGGGGCCTGGCCCTCAGTGCTTAAGTGTATCTAACTAAACTTGTATCTTTCGTCTCAAGCAAAGAATTATTACTAATATTTTGTTTTATTTTTCTTACAAATGTCACGTTGCTAGACTAGCAAACATTTAGAAATTCGTAAAGAAAAAAAATTATAGAATCTTGTGAGTTATCAGGACGTGTGTCAGCATTAGATTTTGAGGACTCTTTAGCACTTATCGACGCGTGGAGGCTCTGAGACGGAATGCTTCCCTATCTCTGGAGCACGCGCCAGGTCTCGGGCGCTAAGGTCAGGTGAGGATTGCATGGAATAGCAAGGAAGATAATCACAATAAGAGACAATTGTCTTTATCTAATGTTACATACATACATAATATCACGCCTGTTTCCCCGAAGAGATAGGCAAAGGCATATTATACGCCCACATTTCGCCAGTTATATTGTTGATCCCACGTAATAGGTGGCGAGCCTATTGCCGCTTACCGGGAACTTATGAGCATCGTCCGTTAATCGGCAGGTGCACCACTTGCAGTAGGAGCTTTATACACCCTCTATACAATAAGAATTATTGTCTTTTATCTATCTAATATTATAAGTTTAAATAAATAAATATGAGAACCGATATGGCGTGGAGGTCAGTATACCTGCACTCCGCTCTTGAGGTCGTGGGTTCGATTCCCTCACAGGACCAATCTTTATGTGCATAAAAATGAGTATTTGTTCTGGTCTGGGTCATTTCTATGTATATTAGGTATGTATGTAAGAAATAAAGTATTTAAGTATGTTTATCCGTTATTTAGTATCCATAACACAAGTTCTTAGTGATACTTATTGCAATTTTTTATTTAATTATTCAAAATAGATTTAAGCTACAATGAAAATCATGGTTTGTATATGAAATCCCATGCAAAAACCTATCGTTGTAAATTAATAATGTGTTATTGAAATAAACGAGTAATTTTTTAATTTATTTGTATTTTAAGTGAGTGTTCATTACTTTCTTGATTAAGTAAGGAGTTAATCTAAATTTTGAAGTTAACTTATAATGAAAAGTAAAATAAAGCATCATATTTTTGACAGTGACAATACCATTACACGCCCATTCGTTTCAGTAATAATTACATCATTATTAAAGTTCATAATAAAAAACATAGGTTAGTCTTTTTTATAGAACTGTAGCTCGTTGGAAGATAATCCAAGTCGCCTTTAAGCTCAAACACTGTATCTGCGCCACGTAATATATAATTTAATATTTAACATATATTTTTGTGGTAATCAGTAACTTTTATACTTTAAAATTGAATATTTGTAAAGTGAAGAAAGAAACAAACGTACTTTTTTTTGCTTTTACTAGCCCCCCTACTCCCCAGGTTTGCAGTTTTCTATATGAGAGGTAAATAACGAGTTTTTAATTTACCTTAATGATATTTTTTTTCGCAATTGTGTAAAATAACCATTTTTGGCAAAAATTACACTCTGATTCTAGCATGGTCAAATATCCACGAAGAATAGGCCAACGTAATATCCATAAGTTTCCAACGCCCAAGAGGGATTCATCTCCTGAGTGTGTAACGGCCAACCTTTATCTATAGTGGACACAGACACTCACCGGACAAAGATAATACGTCCTCTTAAATTTACCAAAAACCCTTTAAAAAAGGAAATACCTGAGTGCATACCAACTACTGTACAGTTTTTTCTTGCTTTAACTTGGAAGCCGTCTTAACATCTACCCTTTGTTAAACATTTGTTTCGACACATATTCCAAAATTACTTATGAATATGTACTTGCTTATGAAGTAAAGTTGAGTTTGAGGTCAGTCCTTAGGTGGGTGACCTGTGTGTCATGTAATATCTAATGCTAACGTGCTTTGGAAGGCAAGGAAGTTTGAAAGTTTACTTGGTTCGTGTTATCGCTGTATGTGGCAGTAACGCCAACTCAAAAGCTTTATTGGGCTAGAAAAGCTATAACAGCAGGGCTCTAACACCCGCCTTTAGCAATTAATAAAATTTATTATTTTTTTGGATGGAAATCATATATAGAAGAGAAATAACCTTCTTCCATTCTTTAATTAATGAATAAATTTATGTAAACATCTTAATAAGCGCATGAAACAATGAATAAATGAATTATGAATTCCACCCACATGGATGAGTCAGTAAAATGACTAAAGACCATCCATATCCCTTCTTAAGTCCCGCAACACGAATAAGTACACTGGTTCCGCAATGTGGAGTACGTCGAAGAATTATAACTAATCCTTCATATCTAACATCCTATGACGTGTCATTCTATTCTAATATTTCATTCTATGACTACCGATATGGCGTGGTGGCGAGAATACCCGCTCTCCGCTCCCAAGGTCGTGGGTTCGATTCCCACGCAGGACAAATCTTTGTGTGCATGAACATCAATATTTTTTCTGGTCTGGGCGTTTTCCTATGTATACTAAGTATGTATTTACAAAAAAAAATAGTATTTATGTATGTTTATCCGTTATTTAGTATCCATAACACAAGTTCTTAATGATACTTATCTAAGAACTAAATAATTGGTGTAATTGTCAGTAAATATTAAAAAATAAAAAATCATTTATTGCATCCCTTTACATAATTTACATTTTACTAATAAAAAAAAGTTTCTTCTTATCAAATAAACGAGTTTACATTATCCTAGAAAGGACCAGTATAAAACATGTTAATATCTCTCTCAGCTTGTGTGTGTGTTAGTGAGTGACTGTAAGTGTATGTGTTGGTGTGTGTGCAAGTTTGTTTGTTTTGATTAATTACTGTATTTATTTATTTATCTCGAATGATTCTCAGATTTAGAAAATGCAAAACGACATTAAACGCATACTGTACCTTTGATACAAACTGTCTACCTCGTACCCTTGGGTTGAAGAATGCGTTACAGCATAGGGCTCTATAAAAAGACGTCGAAATGTTTTTAAAAAATCCGTAGGCTGCGGTGACCATTTTCTATCGGGTAGGCCGCATACTTGAGTGCCATACCCTGGACTATACAAATAATTCAATCTAGCTAATTAAGTCTTCGTGGAATGAGTTCCCTGTCGTGGTTTTACCAAGAGATTATATATAGCATAAGGCTATTTAAAACGGGAGTTAAACGATTCATAAAGTGTCGGCAAAGATCGTCCAATGTTTTTTTAAATGGTAAGTAACCAGCTAGTTTTTGACTGATGCGGTCATTAACGCTGAAATTGTTTGTAAAATAATGTTATGATTTCAATAAAGATTATTATTATTAGTATTATAGTTACGGCTCTGGTATTGCAAGCTACGATCGGCTGCAATCACCACTTTCCATCAGGTCAGGGCCGCATGCTTGAGTTCCGCCCTGTGATATAAAAAAAGTTAAATCCAGCTATAGGTGTATAGGGATCCAATTAAGACATAAGAAGCCCAAGCCAACCTCACCTGCAAGTGGTGCACAGGCGACCAACGGACGGGGCTCTGGCGAACAAAATATTCCCGGTAAGCGGCAATATGCTCGCCATCTATTACGTGGGAACATCTATTTAATTGGTGAAGTGTATCTCTGCCTAACCCTTTGGCTACTATATATATCTATATGTATTTATATGTGTGTAAATAAATCCAGCTAACTATATGTCTTTTCCTAATTATGTCATCGTAATCCACTTAAAGTAACTGAATAGTGGAGATTAATGAACCTGTTACAAATCATTATAGAAACAACCATCAAATAAAGGACAGAATGCGTAATTTGAGACGACAACGTGAGTTCTGACATAGTGTATTTGTATAGCAGTAAACCTTTTAAAAAAACTGTTGCGTACCTTATTTAGCGTAGACAAAACTGAGGGAAGATTGTGATACTGACCGCATTGCAGTTGGCAACCTTTTTTTTGTACACAGTCTTAGCAATAAAGATCAATTCTATTCTTTGTTTTTTTCGAATGGAAAATCATTAAATGACCGTCTCCCGTTATAAGTCGAGCGGGAGGGTGCTTCAGACTTTTACTGACTAAAAATCATTCATGTTCCTCCTTAAGCTTGGTATGTCTTGGGGCCGCGGTAACATTTTAACAGTCCCGCTACAGATGCACCATAGAGTGCCAACTTGATTGTTAATAAAAATACCTATCTGTTCTTTAGCTACTTTCTAATACTGCAAGTCTCTGCTAAGCATAGTTTGGAGATAAATCTGCGCTGTAAGGATGTAATTTTATTTATTACCTTGGACTACTATAAAACTACTCAAAGATGATTGTCTACTCGTAAGGAAACGACCTACTACTACATTACTTCATACGCGTGACTTACAGGTAAAAAAGTATGTATTATATACATACATATATACATACATTCACCTATTATTATCGCCCGCATTTCGCCAATTAAACAGTTGGTCCCACTTCATATGTGGCGAGCCTATTGCCGCTTACCGAGCACTGTTATGTTCGCCAGAGCCTCGTCCGTTGATCAGCAGGTGCACCACTTGCAGGTGAGGTCGGCTTGGGCTTCTTAGGTCTGGGTAGGATCCCTATACACCCAGGTCTGGTCCTATAGGTTCTCTTAGAAATGGCGTTTCCGCTGGGTATTGAACTGTGGCCTATTATACAGTTCATTACTTCGCCAGCGTGATCCATGGTGTCTTTTTGAAATTGCGTTTACCGCCTACGTTACTACTTATTACATCAGCTATCTTCCAGTGAAAGTCCTATTAAAATCGCTACAGTTTTTTAAGAGATTAACTGAAACGAACACACCGACAAACAGCCAAGAATTTTACTTTGGCATATGTATCGTGTATACAATCCATAAGCAATTAGTAAAAAGCAGTTATTTTAATTTTACAAACACATACAACAACTCTTTTGATCTGTATATGTAGATATCCTACTCTTACAACTTTGTTGTGTCTGGTAGTGACATGATGGGCGAATTGCTGGTACCACAGCGGATCGTGGGAGAGTGGTGGTACCTCTAATTCTATTATCTGTTTGCAGTTAGGAGGATCACTGGACGCCGCAGATGCTACTGTTGTTTGTTGGTTTACATTGCTTTGTTTGTATTTAAAAATTAAAAATAAATAAATAATACTAAATATTCTCTTACAATCACACCAATTATTTAGTTCCAATATAAGTATCATTAAGAACTTGTGTTATGGATACTAAATAACGGATAAACATACATAAATGCTTTTTTTTAAGGATAACAAACAGCAACAATTTCAAGCTCAGCTTTTTAATTCAATTCATAGTAATCATCCTGATACCCTCGATATCTACTGTAGCAATATCTCTAGAATTAATAAAATTCTGTCTGCAGACTACTTCACTTAGTATAGGTTAGTAAATTTGTATGTTAACTGTGTAAATTAATTATTAATCTTAATTAAAATGTACATTTCTGGTTAATGTTAGTCAATTGTTACATGTGGAGGCTTGTTATTGGCTTTTAGAAGATATGTTTTATAATTATATAGCAGTGTTAGCTGTAAGCCCCCCAAATAAAATTACTATATCAACTAATAAAGTAATGACTTACATAGATTACATATTTGTAAAGCCCACTCCGTTATCCACGTCTTAAGTATCGAACACAATAAGTGACAGAATCTGACATTAGATTGTTTTTTTTTCCAAATTCATGATGCTCGTTTTTCACGTCACTATGACTAAACTGGTCTGATGGTAAGCTGTCGATTCATTCCAAAAATAATGAGACCGCTCCTTACTGTGAAATAAGCACTTTCATAATCGCAGCCAATCATGACAGCCTGCATAAATACCTCTCTTAAAATACCCGGGAGGATTAAGAGCTGGAAAACATGTTATTCATCATTTCAGCCCATTAACGTCCTGCTACTGAGCACGAGCCTCCTCTCACATACCAAGGTGCGAAGGTATTGGGTCATACTCCACCACGCTGACCCCGTGCGGATTGGCGGAGGCAGGTGTATGGCGTCCTGCTGTTAGAATTTTTCAAGCCGCCCATTTAGGCCTCTATCATGGCTTAACGACTACCACATTTAGTGATACCCGGGACCAACGGCTTAACGTGCCTTCCGAAGCACGGAAGCGCTCTATATCAAATGCCACAGAAACAGTCACCCATCCAAGGATTGACCTCAGTATACTCTGCTTTACTTCGGTGATTGTTTCCGACTACCGAGCACCGCGGAGCTACGAGCGCTAGGAAAATATGTGCCGGAGGAGAATTCGATAGCGTAATGGCCATACACAGGAACAATTTTTCAACGCACATTTTTTTTGGTTCGAATGCTGATAGTCTGCCCACTATGATGGTGGTTCCTGATACCAGCATGTTTGTTTATGGAGTTATAAACACACTATGTACACAAACAAATATCTGCCCAACTTAACTGTTTTTACTCAGAGCAAGAACAAAACTACGCAATGTACAACGTTCTAAAGTAACTTCTTGTTCCACTCACTTTAAATTTGTTTATATACATGGCTTGCGTAAGCTCAATATACCTATGTCAGAATCTCAGCTGTCACATAACAATAGTATTGTCCAGTGTCTGGGAACTGTGAGATGAATAGACGGAGTCGTTGACCAACGCGACATATTTTTCTCTCAATAATTTCATATGATGATTTAGTTTCTTGTAGGAACATTGGTTCTATATCTCTTCCTTTAATCTACTAGATACATGTGTTGAATTAATTAAACCCTATGGACCCTATCGTGGGACTGAGTAATTTAGTGTGAGTGTAAAACAGAAATTAATCACAAATTTCATAAGACATTAGTTATTTTAAGTGTATCAGTATAGTAGTTTTTATGAGGTATTAGTAACAGCAAGAGCGGCGATACCCCAGTGGCGAGACCCCTTGCCTTTAAATTCTGAAGGTCTCGGGTTCAAACCCTGGTGGCGCACCTATGACTTTTCGAAGTTATGTGCGTAATTATCGCTTGCTCCGTGCCTCGGAAAGCACGTTAAGCCGTTGGTCCCGGCTGTCATGAACATCTATGGCAGTCGTTATTAGGAAGTCAGTGCCTTCTAACAGACTGACAGCTGATTTAACCATATAATGATGTTTCCCTCTGGGTTGCAGAGGTCAGACGGCAGTCGCTCCACGTAATAAATGAAATTCCGTCAAAATCTGGTTGAACCAGTGAGCACACCCTGGGCCCTAAGCTTAAGTCTAGGGCAACCGGGATAATGTTAAATTATGATGGAGGTATTAGTAACAGTAATTAACCCCTTACAGAGTTCATACACCAAAACCAATTTCAACCAAACAGTTCCACTAAGAATAATCGTATTCTCGGAAGCGAAACCGCATTTATCCGGCTTTTTAGGTGCACGTGAAACGGCTACCCTCCCGAGGGAGACGCAAATCGATATGCAGCCAACATGGACACCTGTGGGCGCCACACTTTACGGGTACTGTAGGATCAGTCGCGAGTGGTAACGGCCAAGAATAGTTATTCTTTTATTACCTCTCATCTCAAGGGATTCGGAAGAGTCGACGAAGAGCAATCCTAACGGATGATAGGCAGCAGCGTCATCCTGCTTACTGGCTGGAACTGCGATCACCAACCCGCCTACCCAGTCATAGTGGTTATGGGCAAATGCCCCCAATAAAAAATAAAAAAAATATTTTCTTACAATCACACCAATTATTTAGTTCCAAGATAAGTATCATTAAGAACTTGTGTTATGAATACTAAATAAAGGATAAACACACATGCATACTTTTTTTTTTTGTAAATACATAATTAATGTACATAGGAAAACACTCAGACCAGAACAAATATTCATATTTATACACACAAATATTTGTCTTGTGTGGGAATCGAACCCACGACCTCAGGAGTGGAGTGCGGGTATACTCGCCACCACGCCATATCGGTCGTCCCAATAGAATGTAATCTATTGGGTAGGCGAATTTTCTTAAAAAAAGCAATGGCCCTTAATAAAGCTGATATAAAGAGGCGCATGTGTTTTCCAGCTCCTATAGTCCTGGATTTTTAGTGGGGCTTATTATCGTGATTATTCCACGGTATGGAGCTGTAATATTTTTGACAGCATTGGCTTCCATCTGGTTCACGAAAGGAAAGGCTTAAAATATAATATGCATAAAAGAACTCAAAGAAAAGAGAAAGTAAGGGAGATAGAATCTAACAAACATCAGAAGAACCCATCAGTCAAGTAAATACTGCTCACTTACTACGCTTTTAAAAATAAAGTTACAGACAATAAGTAACTTGAAAAACATAACAAGAAAAATCCTGTGAAAACCATAAAAATAAAAACACTGTTCGTAGTCAGGAAGCTTAATTTTCCCGAACATCACTTTCACATTCATTATTGGATCATAGTATTATTACTTGAGTATTGAATCAAGAAATAACGCAATAGTCCTAGATGTTTCCAAATTTTGGTCACAGTAAGTACACCCTCCGTCAGGTGAGTCACACGTTATCTTTCCTTGTCTGTGTGGGTGACCCACTATCCATGTGTGCGTGCGAGACTTACTGGCGTCGACTGTGGAACGAGCGCTGTTTTAAATTGGAGCGGGTTTCTTAAAATTATTAGGCAACATAAGAGAAAAAGTAACAAAAAATATAAATTTGTTAGCTCACGAATTTGTTAGATCTTATTTGTGAAAAATAAGTTAAAAACAAACAGGATGGAGAAGCTTGGAGTCATACTCCACCACGCGGACTGTCGAGGCGGAGACAGGAGAGTGATATTCTGCTGTTAGAATGTTTCAAGTCGCCTAATACGACCTACGAGGCTCTGGCGAACATAACAGTGCCCGTGGGACTAAAAACACAATTGGCTACGTGTGGGCGTATAATATGTCTCTGCCTACCCCTTCAAATAGGCGTGAATGTGATCTCTACCATGGCTTATAATCGGGACCAACATTTTAACGTGCCATTCAAAGAACGGAAGTCCTCGAAATTAAATGATTTTACTCTATTGGGGGTATTTATCATAATCACCACACTGGGCACACGGGTTGGTGATTGCAGTTCAAGCCAGTAGTCAGTACGCAGGATGACGCTGCTGCCCACCACGGGGTAAAATTTCTCTTCGTCGACACTTACGACTCCCTTTGAGATAAAAGGGGGTGGCACTATTCTAGGCCGGTACACACAGCACACTATCCCCTACAAGCAGAGTGTTACAAATAAAATTCCAAAAGCCCATATGCAATGGCAATAAAAATATATAATAAACTTCCAGAAGCCCTTATAGAAGAACCAAGTTATACAAAATTTATAAATAAGTTAAAACAAATTACAAAACTTATTATAGTATTAAAGAATACCTAGATGATAAAGACCTAAAACAAAAACAAAAATAATATATATTGAAATAAACATAACACAAATTATTATATAATAATTACATATTTAATACAATAGCATGCTATAGCAATTTATACACTATAATAAAACATATTTACCATTTATAATACAATATAATATACATTTAATTTAATAGGTATAGAATTAATTTAATTTTCAATATAATTATTACTGTATAATAAACCGAATACAATAATCTAAATATAAAAAGCTAGCATCCTCCTCTCTTCTAAGTTGCCATGGGTCCATATTGTATCTGTGATATTATAAATAACATCTTTGTAACATATGGAGTGCAATAAAGACATTGAGTATTGAGTAAAACTGACCAATACAAAACAACCCGAGCAACAAACGAGTATTTAGGTGTCGTATTTTAATATTCGTCCACACGCGCCTCTCGAGGGAGAGCGCTGCAGATAAACACGCCAGGCCTTGCCTTTATTTGAGCAAATTACTGAATTTTCACCAATTATGTGTATATGTGGGGAACATGGGAGGGTTAAACGATATATTTTTCTACCGTGGAACTGAAACAGACAAAATGCTTTCTTTCACCTTTTAGAATGATACGTCTGTGTAACTTTTACGTCTAAATTATATTGCATAATTTTAAATGGTAGGTACTGTGGTGTAATCAAATCAAATCATTTATTGCATGTCACATTACATGATATATAGATGGTACAAATAAAAGGTTTACATGTGACGTCATGCAAAAGCATAGCAACTAAGAGCATTCTTAACTTATTAATTCCTAACATATTTATATTTTTTTTTTGTTTTTCACATTTTACACTACACAAAAAAAGAGTTGTTACTATATTGCATAATTTTAAATGGTAGGTACTCACTGTGGTGTAATCAAATCAAATCATTTATTAGAAGCGC
Organism: Musotima nitidalis; assembly: GCA_949126915.1. Taxonomy (NCBI): domain Eukaryota; kingdom Metazoa; phylum Arthropoda; class Insecta; order Lepidoptera; family Crambidae; genus Musotima; species Musotima nitidalis. The sequence continues at coordinate 6,908,895 of OX421435.1, forward strand.
TCGTAGCTCTGCGGTGCTAGGTGGTTGGAAACGATCACCAAAGTACAGCAGATTTTACAGAGGTCAGTCCTTGGATGGGTGACCGTTTGTGTGGCATTTGATATCGAGCGATTCCGTGCTTCGGAAAGCACGTTAAGCCCTTGGTCCCGGTTATCACAAAATGTGGTAGTCGTTAAGCCATGTTAGAGGCCATTCACCCATTAGGGCGGCTTGATAAATTCTAACAGCAGGACGCCATACACCTGCCTCCACCAATCTGCACTGGGTCAGCGTGGTGGGGTATGACCCAATACCCTCACACCTTGATATGTGAGAGGAGGCTCGTGCTCAGTAGTCAGACGTTAATGGGCTGAGATGATTACATGATCGATAGATGGTATAAATAAAAGGTTTACATGTGACGTCATGCAAAAGCATAGCAACTAAACTTATTAAGCACTACACAAAAAAAGAGTTGTTAAGCTTTGGAAAGTTTTAATTTTTTTAATATAAATTAGTTTGACTGGGCCCTGAATTTAGATGACCCAATTGCTGGATTTCCGATGCGAGCGTCCTAAGCTGTACTGCGACAAAAAACTACTTCAGAATATTTATTTATTTGTGTAATTATTAAAGTGCACGAATAAAACTACATGACACAAATAACTACAGACATGGAATGAAGTACTAAATTTACAATAATACTTAATAAAGAAACGCCCTATGAACACAGATTTCGAACGGTTTGCTAGTATATCATTTGCTGAATTCCAAATCTACAGTACCTATCAAACTCAATCCTCTTATAGCCCCATACTAGCAGAACTTGTGCACTGGTAGTTACTAAAAATACTAAGACAATTTAAGGGTGTATCCTACTAAGCTTCTTAGAACCCTTTTTTAGAGTCTCCAACCTCTGCTACGTTTTCCCGCCCTCCGGGAGGTACTCAGCCCCCCCAACCACGCCAAAATGGAGACCTGTCCGGGGGGGAAGATTTTAGGAATCCAAGCCAACCTCACCTATAAGTGTTGCACCTGCCAATCAACAGACAAGGCTCTGGTAAACATAACAGTTCCCGGCAAGGGGCAATAGTCTCGTCATCTATTACGTGGGACCTATAAATATAAGTATCGAAATATGGGCGTAAAATATGACCCCTTCAGGAAAACAGAAGTAAGTATATTATATAGTAGTATATTCAGTTAGAATATTTCGCATGCTCAATGGAATAGTGACTTAACTCAAAAAAGACGATTTTTGGGACATCACAAAAGAAGATCTTCTAAAGAATACTTGTCCTACTTGTAAGCGCACTAAAGTGATACTAATTTATTAATTAGTAATTCTACTTGTGGTTTGAACGTTTGATTAACATTGATTCGATCTGAGTAAGAAATAGGAAGACTGTATAAGTACGTAACTCAAACCTGACCTATCTATTAATGGGTCGTTGTTCCTTTAAGCATGCGATTTGTGCAATGCAGGAAATCAACCAACCGAAAACATTTGGAGCGATGAACGGTGGTTGAAAATGACATGAAGCTACTAATAATTACAAAATATAGGCCACAGATGAAGTAAATGATTAATTATTTTTTTCCACTTGGAAACTCCTTAACGGTCCACTGGGAAATCATTGGAAATGGATATACAAATGTACAAGTTAATACGTATACAACAAAACATATTAACGTTAGGGGTTGTCCAGTTGCGGAGTGGCGATGGCCCAGTGGCGAGACTCATAGTCTTCAAATTTAGAAGGTTCAAATCCTGGTGACTTTTCGAAGTTATGTGCGTAATTATCGCTTGCTCCGTGCCTTGGACAGCACGTCAAGCCGTGGATCCCGACTGCCATGAACATCTATGTCAGTCGTTATTAAGAAATCAGTGCCTTCTGACCGTCTTATCTTTAAAGGCCAATTTCGCAAAATGACAAACGCTCTTCATTTTTTTATTTACGTACTTGTACAAAAAAAGATGGAAGATATGTCTTTGTGGAATAAGCGTGCCCTGTACCCAATGTTTCTTAGTTTTTCTGTTTGTTTATTTCTGTGTGTGTACTAAATAAATAAAAAATTATATGTAAACTGCATTTCTTTCATACTTGGTGAGAAAAAAAAACCTTAACCTATTAATTAAAAAAAATTACATCCGGTTGTCATTTTGAGAAGTTGGCATTATGAGATGCGACTCTTCTGCCATCCTGACAACAATTTCTTGATGGATCTTGGCGGGAAAGTGAAGCGTCATGTCTGCAGTTTTTGTTTTATTTTCTAAAATTTGTGATATTTCTAACATTAATGTGTAATAACGGTGGATTATTAACCGTTAAGTGTTTGTGAATATACATGAGTGTTGGTAAATCAAACAAAGCAGTGCAACATCACTTTTCAAATTCTCTCAAGAAGTCCATGTGAGATCTCAGTATAGTCCCACATCTTTACTAAGGACTCAAGGGGCTTAGGGGAGGGTATCTCATTACCATCTTTATCATCACTCATCCTCATTTACTATGAATTATATATATATTATTAATATATCACTTACTTGACACAAGCTTGGCTAGATGTGCTAGACGCACGAAGCCATTATTTAAAAGAAAAAAAAGACAACAATTTCTTCTCGTAAAGTTTTTTTGGTAGTTATAAAATTTATTAGACATAATTATATCAAACTTTCATTTTTAATTTAACTTAACTTAAATTCTCTTCTTACATTTAGCAAAGCTTTTCTGTTGTTTCTTTATTTTTATTCACATGTGAAATCATCATACGAGTCAGGCTGAATTGTCGTCACTACCCTTGATGACATAGTGCCATCAATTTAAAAAAGAAGAAGACATCCTGTCATCTGGTTTAACCAAATAATTTTGTTTACCTCTGGGTTGCAGAGGTTAGACGGCAGTCGCTCAATGTATGAAATGAAATTCAGCCAAAATTTGGTCAGACCAGAGTGAGAAGACCCTGGGCCCCAAGGTTAAGTCTAGGGCAACCGGGATGATGCTATCATTTTATGATTAGGAGACTACCCCAAAGCAGCTAGCACTAGCAGGTTAAAAAATAACACCAAATTTAAGCAGCGACTACAGATCTTCGTCCATGTGTGACTTTTGAATGTATTTGATTCGGAAGGCACGTTCGTTCGTTGGTCTTGACAGTTATTATGAATGTAATAGTTTTTAAGTTAAGTTAAAAGATAAAATCTTTAGCAGGAATTTGAAAATCTGTCTTTGTTATTTCGCACTGGGCTCGCGTGGTGGAGTATGAAATAACTCTATTAAGTTTGGTTGGATAAAGGATTATAATGTCAAAACTTAAATAATTTTTTTTGCGTGAAACCGTAAGTACCAAATTCATATTTATAATGTTTAAATTAGTTGTATTGAACATTTGCGTGATTGACCTCAATCATCAAACATCAAAAAAACTAACTCAGTCCCCAAATTCTCAAAATACATACATTCATATACGCCTGTTTCCCGGAAAGGGGTAGGCAGAGGCATATTATAAGCCCACGCTTCGCCAACTACATTGTTAGTCCCACGTAACGAGCCTATTGCGGTTTACCGGGAACTGTTACGTTCGCCAGAGCCTCATCCGTTGATCGGCAGGTGCACCACTTGCAGGTGAAGGTGGCTTGGGCTCTTTAGATGTTGGTAGGATCCTATACACTATACAAAGTTAATTATTTGCTTGCTAAACCTTAATCATTAAACACAAAAAAAACTAAGACCTTAAATTCTCAAAATAATGCCCAATTTTTATTTTTGATACAGAATCAAGTAATTTTTAGTGGATCACTTTATTATATTTCATACTAGCGGCCGCCCGCGTCTTCGACGTTGTCTACAGGTCGAAAGGTATTTTTTTATCCTACTATATATATATAATATTATAAACGTGAAAGTTTGTATGTGTGGATGGATGTTTGTTACTCTTTCACGCAAAAACTACTGGAGCGATTGTGATGAAACTTTGTACGTGTATAGCTGCAGTCCCGGACTTACATATAGGACACTCTTTATCCTGATATTTCCACGGAAACGGGGACCACGCGGGTAAAACCGCAGGGTGCTGCTAGTATATGGAATAAAATAGAAGCCTAACTCCTTATAACATCAGCTATCTGTGAGTGACAGATTCGTCATTGAAAATCGGTCCGCCTGTTCTGAATATTAGCCACAAAAAATAAAGTATCTTTTTAAGTATAGGACTTTCACATACATTTAATAAAAAAGCCCTTATTTTGACATTACGAACAGACACTTCAATTTTATTTATTTATAAAGATTAAATTTGCAAGAATATAGATTTATATCTATTGTACTATTTTCCTTTGCTTTATTAGTTACATTATTCAATTTACATGAGCCCTGCACACTAAGAGAATCCAACCCTTCCTCCGTTCAATACGGCTTATTATGACCCATAGACGCCATTTCTTAAGAGCCATTCATCTCAATACGTTACACCTCTAATCCCCAGTAACAAAACAACAATAGGGGTAAAACATACGACAATTTGAAGGGTCAACGCTTATTGTCGCAAACACCAATCCTGGGTTTTTTTCTGTGTCCACTTTTGTCCAGTTTGGGTCCAGGTGACCCCTCATCGTATTACAGGGTTAAGGGTCAAAGGGAATTAAGTATTGGTCAGTAGGGTCCGAGTGTGATAATTATTATGAACGCAGGGGTATTTTCGACATAAGCAAGATTCGTCTTAATCTTAGCAGAATTAAGAAAAAAGTTTGGGCGACATTTTAAATTTTATTTTATTATATCTATACTATCTATACTAATATTATAAAGAGGAAAGATTTGTTTGTTTGTTTGTTTGTTTGTTTGTAATGAATAGGCTCCGAAACTACTGGACCGATTTCAAAAATTCTTTCACCTTTGGAAAGCTACATTATCCCCGAGTAACATAGGCTATATTATATTTTTAAAAAAATTAGGGATCCTTACTAAAAATCCAATAATGTAACCCAAGGTGTAAAAAAATGACCTGAAAAATTCCTTACATAGCGTGCGCAGCGAAAACTATTGATGATAGAATAAAATTATGTACTACGACTTTGCAGTACTCATCATTATCTACAAAAAGTGTCGCAACAGCATATGTCTAAATATTATAGTTACGTCACAGTAAGCGGTTTTTTATTCTAAAAATTTAATTTATATGCCGCCGCTTGAAAAGGCTCTATATTTGTACCTTGGTATTAATCCTTATCAAAAAAAATGTTGTATTCAAGACGGCTTCAATACCTTCTTATAACTTTTTGAATTAGTCAATTCGGACATTTTATTAGGAAGATATCACGATTTAAAAAATGCAAGTATTAGAAAAAAGTCGCGTGGTGCCGGTCACCGCGCTCAGCTAGCCAGCATGCGATGTAGGCTCCATGTAAGCGTCACTGGGGTGGTACGGGGGGGGGGAGTCAATGTAATCTATACTATATACTATTATAAAGAGGAAAGATTTGTATTTTTGTATGTAACGAATAAACTCAAAAATTACTGGACCGATATTAATAATTCTTCTTTCAATAGAAAGCTACATTATCACTGAGTAACATAGGCTATATTATAATTTCGAAAAAAATAGGGTTCCGTAAAATATTTGGGTTTTTCGGACACAAAGTGTAAAAATCAACCAGAACAGTTGTGTACGCTGCCTAAACTATAAAAGATAGAACCACAAAATGTATGAATGAATTAAAGATCTTATACCACCTACTAAAAAGTCCGCGACACACTATACCTATATATGGCGAGTGAGGCACAACAACCCTTTTTTTTATTTAAAAATCTTGATTTTTCTTTGTACTATATTTATACGCATTTATTTTACTTATGCTATTAATCCCTATCAAAATTAATTATTTCATCACTAAGTGCAGTTTATGTAGATAATATTTGGTCTTGGAATGATCAAAATTGGACGTTTTTTTTTTGAAGTTATGGCGAACTTAAATTATTACGATTTCTGCTGCACAGCGCCCTATCACGGGTCGGGGCTCCCGACCATCAGTTTATTTTGTCACCTAAAAATAATTTAATGTCAAATGTTGTTTATGGGAAAGATTTACAATAATCGCTTTAGTTATCTATCCCAAAACAACAGGTTGCTCTCCGGGACTGCCGGTAAGAGTAAAAACTAAGTATTAATTACATTTAAATATTTTCATCATTAACAACTTCAACATCCACATAAAGACAATCTATGCAGCCTGCGGATAATGACTGCGTCGTCGATGTCAGTGTCCGTGTCTGTGAATTGATCAGGAAATCATTTTGCTGACCGTGTCTTTTCTGGGTAGGCATTTTACAGCGGTAGCCGACATCCACGCGGGCGACTGCTAGTTATAAATATGCGTATAACGCATCATAACATTTAATTCATAGAAATTCTGTCTTAACGTGAAAAGATGAATTCACGGAAATATCGCAAACATAAATAATATATTCTCAATAACCTAGTATTTTAATTTTACTACTTAAAACTTATTTTAGTAAATTTAACACATACTAGTTTTTTAGAAATATAGTTAACAGAAACGTGACAACATTTTAGAAGATCTCATGATTTAGCTTAATTCACAAAATTAGAAATAATTATGTCTTCTTCTCTTCTATATAATTGTCTTACATCATTATAATCTAGTATGTACTTATACTAGATTATATATTTATGTTTATCTTGCTAAAAAATTTAGTTTCTTCTTTTCTATTAAGTTTTGTGACAGCAGAAGACAAGTTTTTGTAGATTTATCAAATTGTTTTAATATTTGATAATTTTCTTCGAAACTGGCGAGAGAAAAACTAACTTTGACGATTTTCTTGCCCTTTCTTTTACGATCAAGCTTCCGTTCGCAGTGAATGGGCGCGTTAGTTTTTAAGTTGCCTTTCATAAGTGCTTTATTGAGCCAAACTTGAACAAATAATTTTGACTTTAGTGTTTTGGAATCAATAAAATTCATGAAAATGGCCCTTTTCTACACTTGTTTACGTTGTCGAGGACGTTATGTTTCAATAATTCACCATAATTACACATAAAAACTTCAACTTATACCAGTTTTATAAAATAAAATAATACGCGTCATAGAAATCTAAATAGTAATATGTTACTAAGATTTCTATGGTTGGCGCCAAAACACCGAGAACTATTTCAATAGCTATGGAAGAGCGTGAATCTTCTGGCACATATTATATTATAAATACCAAAGGTACCAATGGTCATGATACTGTTTTGTAGGTACTTATTAAATTTATTTAAAAAATATTAGATTAATTTCATAATGCACTAACGTGGTTAATAGGGTCAGTTTGTTATTAACACTAATATGGTCTGAAATAAAGATTTTGAACGAAATTATTAGGAACACGGTTATTGCAAACACTGTAAAAATATGAGGAAACTTAAAAAAAAAGTGTTTTACACGTAATGCATAATGTTTGTTACGTATTTAACTTCAAAAATGGTGATTATACTTTCTTAACATCGGTTTTTACATCAGGACGTTCTTCAAAGTTACTTTAAAGGTTAATCTCTGCACCTTTGATTCTAAGATCAACTTTATTGCCTTTAACTTTATTTCCCATAACTTTAAATCTTTTAGGACCAACATTTTCGTATTGCGGTTGAAACATACCCTTTTGTTCTAACTCTTCTACATTATCAATTTCTACACTTTCTGCTGAAAAGTCACTTGCCTTAAACTGTATAATATCGTTTATCATATCTTTATCTGATGGATTAAGGTCTTTGAGAGCTGATAATAGGTTCAAGCTTTCGTATTTACGAAGAGCATGCGTCATATCTATGTAATCTTTCATTCCATCATCTGAGTCTGGTGGTTTCAATGCTTCTGACTTCATATTTGAAAACGGTCGTACACCATTAAGCATTGGTGATAATACTTCTTTAACCAAGTGTTTAGTGTTAGGTCCATCTAGTTCATCAGATTTATCATTCTGTTTTCTCATTTTTAAATGTGATCTTTTCAAAGAAGATCTGAAAGCAACTGTCTCTAAAATGACAGCGAGTAAAAATATAACGAACGTTTTATAACATGTCAGATTCATTACTGATTCTCTTGCAGATTCTAATTGAAAATGTCAATAAATGGATAGCGTGGCAAATCCAGCAATGAGTTTTTAATTAATTGGTTTTCTGACTTTCGAACGTAGTCATACTATGTACGAATAGGTAAGTCGTATAATGCGATGGATTTCAGAAGACATACTGACAGCATTCCAATAGGCAGAATAACTAAATTACGAACTTTTAAACTTTTAAATTTATTATAAATTTTTAGGACATATGACATTACTATCTTTATTAATTGACGCATTAAAAATCTTCACTGCAAGTTGTCAAAGCCTAAAAGAAATCGAATACTGTACTGATTGTTGTATCATAAATATTAATGAATTTTCAACATAACCTACCGTATTATAATAGCATCCAAATTTCCTTAGATGCTGAATCAGTATTTTTTATGCTTTTTAAAAGGATCAGTGTTGTATATATTTCTATGGTAAATATATAATAATAAAATCAATGCCAAATATTATTTTCTCACTCAAGTTTTTCTTACGAAAGTACACGCTAAACTTAAAGATAAAAAACATGCACAGTCCAGCTGCTTAGGAGTTTTAACAAAAGGATCGCAACCGTTACGTGCGAAGTTTTAATTGCGAATATTTGCATAATTCCTAAAGGGCTAGGAGAGGGAAGGGACAGTAGAATGAATCCTTTTGATTGATTGCAAGTGGTCATGCAAGTTCAGGGGCGAAGGAGACGATGATGTGCAAATTTTTGCATGTCTTTAAAACTGCTTTTTGTTTTTTTGAACTTATGCTTTTGCTAGTTTCCAACTGTGGCTTCGCAGCGTCAACTATAGTTTACAGAGAACATAGAATAGAGAATATTAAAAGTCGCATACTGCTACTTGTCCTAACATTAGTTAGGCATAATACTAACTTCCCATAACTTTTAATCATATTTTTTAATCACAACTACTTTAAGCATAAATCGTTTTTTTTTAAATAAATAGTTTTAAAGAATAGAAACAAAAGTTCGAACTTAATCTATAATGTTAGGATAAACTATCTCTATAGTCGGTGCTGGTTAGCATCGGAGTAACATCTGGAGCGGATGATCTGATAAACTATATTTATGCTTAATAAAATAGTATACCAAATACAATAATGGTACATTATTAATATGCCAAATAAAATATGCCTAACTCAATAACAAATTAAATTATGAAAAAAAAAATTTGGCGATTAAATTAAATACAGGAGAAATGCATTAAATAAATTATTTATATATAAAGTACACTGTATGACCTATATATTGACACAACATAGATAAATACACGATTGTTTCCCTGAAGGGGTAGGCAGAGGACCCACATTTCGCCAACAATGTGCATGTTTCCACGTAATATATATTTCTATAATTGTATAATGGTGGGGAGCATATTGCCACTTACCGGGAACTTTTATGTTCACCAGAGTCTCGCAGAAATGTGGCTTGCAGAAATTATGGGTTATTAGTAATAATAATAAAATCAATTTATTTGTCTTCAATTATTCAACATAATAATAGTTACATTGTTGGTACATTTCTTATACAATATATTTAATCTTTTAGTACAATAATCTTATAGTACAATATCCCACAAATCTGTAAATACACTTTAACCGTAAAATCAAAATTAGTAGTAGGTTATAAATCGGTCAGAAGGAAACAGATGCTTATAAAATAATATGAGCACGTGTATTCTTTGGGATTGACTGGACCAGGTCAAATGACTCACAAAATGATTGAAGTAAGTATTAAGATCTGCTAGTTTTGGGAGAAAATTAGTACCAATATAGTAAAAAAATATTCTGATAGATTAATATTTTTACATCTTTATATTGTTCACTGCGTACATTAGTTTATAATTATTATTTATTTTATTTTAACCTTTGAATATGTGGCATTCAAAGAAGTAAACTATTGATAATATTGGAGTTTGTTTATGTGGCTACACGATTAAATGGCCCATCGATGAAAGAACCCATCGGTTTCTCGATGAGTTCTGGAAATAGCCTGTTATGGAAATAGCCTTAGCCAAAGTGTTTTTCGAGAGTAAGCACATATCAACTGCGTGTGAAATTTCCAAGAATATCAATTATTTTATATACAAACGGGCGCAAGTTCCCGCAAAATAATGCGTAGCCACTAATCTTATTTTCGAACAGCATCCCTCACCGCGTGGACAAAAAACCAACATCCCGACACAATAAAGTGCTAAATTACCATAAACAACGCATTATGCTACGAACCAGTACAAACCGGTTTTATCAGGAAATTGTCAGTTCCTATAGTTCTGCGACACCGCGCAACAATCGGCCCTTTGTTTTTTTAACCGTCCTGTCTTTTATTACCAAACTTTTTGGTTTCTATGACTTACCTAACGCTCTCTTTCTTTTATTTTCATTTAGAAAGAGATAAAAAATACGTCCTGAGCGATAAGGAAGCAACAGAAGGTTTTTTAGAGTCTTATAATACGAGGACGATCTCTCAGACCCCAAAACAGTTGGGTATTTAAGCGATTAACTGAATCTTGGGTCAAGATGAAAGGATGGACAGACAAAAGGGTTGAAATGAATGTTATGATCCTAATAACGGAAGTGTTTGCCTAAACGTGCCATTGTTAAGATATTTAATTGGGATTTTGGTGAATCTTCCCATGATCTACGGTGGTATTATTAAAAATAAACTACTGCACACATACAAGACACCTTGCAAATTATTATAAGTACAAATATAAACAAGCGTATCGCTTCTGAGGTCGTGGGTTCAATTCCCACCATGACCAAATCTTTGTGTGCATGAAAATTAATATATTGTGTACTGGTCCTAGAACAGTTTCCTATGTATATTAAATATTTATGAACAAAAAAAAGTTTTCAAATAATGTTTATCCCTTATTAAGTATCTATATATAACACAAGTTCTCAATGAAAAGTTTCTGTAAGAACTTAAAAATTTATAATTGGTGTGATTAGTAAGAGAAAGAGAATATATTTAAACCATAGGCTTTTAAATAGTATGTTACTTTTAAGCACAGCTTTTTTAAAAAGTAGCCTTTTTAAATAAATAAATAACCTTAACCCTGTGTCACAGCTATACAACGGGATACAAAGGGGTACGCAGAGACATATTATACGCCCACATTTCGCCAATTATATAGTTGGTCCCACGTAATAGGTGGCGAGCCTATTGCCGCTAACCGGGCACTGTTATGTTCGCCAGAGCCTCGTCCGTTAAACGGCAGGTGCACCACTTGCAGGTGAGGTTAGCTTGCGTTCCTCATGTTTTGGTAGCATCTTACGCCCTACACTATATTTATAATAAAGTTAACGTAATTTAAATGTATGTTTGTATTTATGTAGGTTTGTATGTATATTTGTCATTTATAATAATTCTATATTTATAAAAGCGATATATCTAACACTCACTTTTCTCGAAACTCCAAAACTACAACTTACGGCTCCTGGCGAGCCAAATTTTGCATGTAGATTACTTACTTTTAGGACAAGGGTGTTCACTAGTTAGGCGCGTTAGTTTTTAATTTGACCTTCATAAGAGCTTTGTTGAGCCAAACTTGAATAAATGATACTGAATAAATTATTGATTTAGGCGTTACTTTGCGGAAATCCATTGTCAGCAAGTGATTGGATTGAAAATATCTTTGTAACAATTCCCGCGCTACTATAATTTCCCGGAAAATCGAGAAACTATCCAACACGACACGTGTTTCGCCCTTACACAGGGCATCTTCAGGTACGATAGGAGCCTCAGAACAACGATGTCTTCACTACCAACGCTGAAACGAGAGCACGAGCTCGTTTCTTAAAATGATATTGACTTCGACTTGAATAAGATAGAGTTTTGAATTCCCGCGGGAACGCGATTTTATAAATGTACCTGTACGTTACGCGTAGGTCGGTAATTCGCACGGGCGTCCGCTAATTACTTATAAATAATCTCTAACTACTACACCAATTTAGTTCCAACATAAGTTGTTTTGAACTTGTGTAATGGATGCTAATAACGGATAAACATATTGTTTATTTGTAAATTATATATATACTTAATATACCTACATAGAAAACACACAGACCAGAACACAGTCATATAAATCGCATGCTTAATGGAATAGTGACTTAACTCAAAGAAGACGATTATTGGGATATCACAAAAGAAGATCTTCTTAAGAATACTTGTCCTACTTGTAAGCGCATTAAATTGATACTGATTTTTTAATTAGTAAATCAATTTGATTAACAATCTCAGTAAGAAAAAGAAATACTGTAAGTACGTAACTTGAACCTGACCTATGTATTAATGGATCGAAGCATGCCAAATGTTTATGCACACAAAGATTTGTCCTGTGGGGGAATCGAACCCACGACCTCAGGAGCGGAGTGCTAGTATACTGACCTCCACGCCATTTCGGTCGTCAATAATAATAGAACTTACTGACTTATAAAATGTTAGTAAGATTAGCATGTATAAGTAAGTACATTAATAGGTATTTTGTTATTATTCCAGACTCCACAGATCTCACATCCACATTTCTCTGAAACCGTATCGTGAGACCTGAGATGACAAATTGACCTGTGGCCGTTCTCATGGTACAGTGCATAACCACTTAATTATAACCCTTCATTAATAAACTAGCTCTTAAGTCCACGTGATAAGAATGGTTATTATAGTTAGAGTGAAATACTTAACGTGTTTTTACTTAGCGGTATTTACTCGGTTAATTTGTTAAGCTTAGCATTAACACAGATTTTTGTGACATTAATTTGTAAGTATAGGAACTCTTTAGATGAATAAGTTGAACTTTTACTTATATGTGTGCAAAAAGGTTGAGGTTGCTTTAAGATTAACAATGCAGGAAGTGCTATGAAATAATACTTTTTCTTTCTTTTAAATAATGGTTTCGTGCGCTTAGCACATTTAGCCAGTGTGAAGTAAATTATATACTTATTAATAATATTTAATTCATAGTATGTAATCGAGAATGATTGGTGATAAATATTATAAATGGTAAATGAGATGATCTCACCCCAAACCCCTTGAGTACATACGTGGGACTATACTGAGATCTGACATGGACTTCCTGAGAGAATTTGAAAAGTGATGTTGCACTGTTTTGTTTCATTTACCAACACTGATACACGTTCTCAAACACTTAACGGTTAATAATCCACCGTTTTATGTTAATGTTCGAAATATCACAAATTTATTTGAAAATAAATTAAAACTATAGGCTTCTCAGACAGTCTAAAATGATTTTTAATAACACATTAAACACTTGTAAGACGATTTTTTAAAACTAGAAAACATCAATCAATTGACCGCGAGTAGCCTCAGCAGGATTAGAACCCACGACTTCTGGATGACCGCTGGACTGGATTTTGTCTTATAGATAGCATTGTAAATGCAAATAAAAATTACAAGGTGTATAGGGATCCTACCAAGACCAAAGGCCAAGCCAACCTACCTGCAAGTGGTGCACCTGCCGATCAACGGACGAGGCTCTGGCGAACATAACAGTGCCCGGTAAGCGGCAATTGGCTCGCCACCTATTACGTGGGACCAACTATATAGTTGATGAAGTGTGGGCGTTTAATATGCCTCTGTCTATCCCTACGGGGAAACAGGCGTGAATGTATGTATGTTAAATTACATTAAACACTTTTTCAATTTCTGGTTTCCAGAGACATTTTTCTTTGTTTTAAGAAAATGGTACGTTTAAAGTACACTATAGCCTACTTTCCATATTTTTTATGATTCAGATACAGGAGACATACCGCACTGCTATATTGATTCTGTTTCAACTCAATAAAGTCGAATTTCGATTTAACCTCTGATTCTCCATTCGATTACCGATATGAAAATGTTAATTTCCCACAAAAGTCTTTTTTTTGAGTTGATACAGTTTTAATATAGCAGTGCGATATGACTCATTATCATCAGTTTAGACCATGAAGTCCCATTACAGAGCACGGGTCTTTTTTGACGAACCAACCTTAGAGATCCAAGCCATACACATGGCCCCTGTGTAAATTGACAGAGGCAGCTGCGTGGCGTCCTGCTGTTAGAATTAAGCTGTATACGTCTTCTAACATGACTTATATGATAGTACATCTTGATAATCGGGACCACAGGTTATTGCACCTTCGTACAATATTACACATGACACACAAACGGTCAAAGTTAAATTAATTAATTAGTTAAATTAATTTTATTCTTGGCACCGTACCCATGGGCCCACAGTTGGAAGACATCTTTTATTTATAGTTTTTAGTTCTTATTTTTAATAATTATGTTACTCTGTTTTAGATTAAATAAGCAATTAAGTATGTATGTACAAAAATAAAAAACGGTCAAACCTACGTTCTAGAATGAATATTGTAATAATAATATTACTTATGTATAAAGTACACACAGTAGTATTATAAAATAAAATGTTACAACCATAAAACATTGGGTACAGGGCATAGGGCTTTCCATATAGCTGTGCACCGTTAGAAAAAAAATTATTTGAAAAATAACGGGTGAAAAAATTGTGATAGAAAAACTTATATATCCATATTTTAACAGATTTACCAAATAAAACATAAAATTATTCTTTTTTACATGTTTGCGAAATGAAAGTTTGTCAAATGATTAGTATTTCAATAGTTGTTTTCAAAATAATCTTTTGTCATACGTTTTATGCTAAGCAATAGTCACCCAATTATTATTTTCTGTTTTCTTATTGGAAATTCTAGCAACTTCTTAATAATAACTAAAATTCATATAAAAAACGTAAGCTATTGCAACTTTTAGACAAAGAAACAAACCTAAGTACATAGGTCTGTCCGGAAAGCGAGTACTACCAATCTCATAGGCTACATCTACACTTACCATAAGGTGGGATTAAGATGCTGCTATACCATGCGGAAGAAGAAACTAACCAGACGATTATTTTGCCAACTATCAAGTTCGAAGTGAATAGGGGCGCTAGTCCTTAAGTTCTTAATTTTGACTTTCATTAGAGCTCTGTTTCAAACTTAATTTTTTATTATTTCATAATCTATTGCATAGTATTTGAAAACGTCAAAATTTAATATAAATATAAAAACAATTGAAATATGATCACACTGAAATCACGAAGCTCAGATTCACTGACATGCAACAAAACAATTAAAGAACAAAAAATATTTAAGTGTAAGTGAATCTAAGTGCCAGTTCCGAGCCAAATTTTAAACTTAAGTGAATATCTACATGGTAGATTATAAAAATTGCTCGAAAAGCCCTCTTCTGCAGTACAAAAATTGTTTGAATATCTGCAGCACAACCCCAGAGATGAATACCATGCGACACAACACTATGGAAATAGCTATGATAAACAAGCCAAAATGTTTCGAAGTTAATTAGTGAATGTTCTTTACCGCGAATGCTGCAGAGCTGAGTCTATTCGACAATTCACCAATATGTGGGCCCCTTTTTTTATTATCGTCCGTAAAAAAAAGCTGTTTACGCACTGCCTCCCGACCAATGGGGGGACCGAGAGGAGAGTGAGGGGCTCACAACGGCTGACGCGACCACCGCAGTCCTACCCTTAAAAAACTTCCGACGACGCCCACCACTGTTGAAAAAAGGCGAGGCACCAGTGCCTGGGTATGTAGCTTCTGGCACTCCGTCCGCGGATAACGTCCCTCGGATTAGAACCGGGGGGTCTCCTCATGGAGCCGCGATGTAAAGCGCCCCCCCTACCTTCTTGTGCGGCCATGGCGTGGTCGACTTATGGGGGGTCTATGACTAGACGGAAGGGGCCCCCTGCCCCTGCCGCCTAAGATTCCCCGGGCGCTGCCTGACGGGATCTTCTGGTCCGCCCGCTGCGCCATCGGCGTAGCCGGAGAAAGAGCGGCTCGCTTCCTCTCCCGCTCGGTGGCCTCCTTCTGCAACATCACCACTTCGCAGAATGAGGCCATCGCCTCCCACGCCGTCTCGCTGTCGACCATCTTTTGCATATATTTGGGCCCCACAGCAGCTTGTAGTCCTATGTACCAACCAAAAATTAAGTGGTATCCACAAGGTTTAACTCATCTTCATTTATTTTAATAGTGATGTTTACTTTTCTGACGTTTACTGATGTTTACTTTTCTGACGCCTAACGTCGCGAATTTAATACAGACTTTGACTCCTATTTCTAAAAATCCATCATCATATCCTGGTTGCAATAGACATAAGCTTTGGGCCCAGGGTCTGCTCAGTGATATAACCATATTTTGACTAAAATTTAGTTATTAGACGGAGCGACTGCCATCTGACTTCCACTTTTCTGAATTTGAAGGCTACGTCTCTCTCACCATAGTTGCAATTCCCTGCTTTGATTGCCCTGTTGTTGTACCCAACAACTTATCCGGGATGCCCCATAGGAAACACGTATATTTCCAGTAAAACAGAAGTAGCCTATGTTCTTATATAAGGACAAAGCTATCTACATACCGAATTTTATCAAAGTTGCGGCATTAATTTATGCGTAGAAGCGTAACAAACAAACATCCTATATGCTAATTGATCCACTAGTATTTGGATGCTTCCACAATACCAAACTTCATTAAAATCGGTCTATTAGTTTAGGCGTTAGGAGCGTCCTATCGTATAAACTCATCTGAGTATAGTTCCAGTGAATAAAATCCGTTATTTAGTATTCATAACACAAGTTTTTAGAGATACTTAACATGAAGCTAAACAATTGGTGTGATTGAACGAAAATACTTGTTTATTTACCATATTCTAAGTACATAAATATTTCAATTTATCCAAAACAGTTATTAAGAAATTCAATTCAAGGTAGAACCTATATTGTCAATATTATAAGGATTTCTATTGAAGTTGCGCATTTTATCGTTCAAACTCTTAACCAAAATATATGAATCGTAAAATGGAAAAATAACAATAAAAACCAAGAGCTAAGCTAAAAATACAATCGAAAAATCGATAAGTACCAAACAAACAGGCTACATTTCCATCTGCCGCACCGAGCACACTGATAGTACACGTTCACGATAACACCAAAGGATAATAACATCCACATACACTTCTTACAAACGAAATAAAACCCTATTCTGCTTCAGATTACAGATTAAAAAACCGCAGAAAATACTTTGCAAAACCGTCCGTGTGGATCACACGTCTGTGCTAGTGTTATGCGTTCGAAATTCAAAATAATATAACTGTACAGCCTTAATGTTTTTGTACTTAAAGTTCATTTTGTTATTATCTGTGGTTGTGTAGGAGTAAAAACGCGGGAAAGAAACCAATTGGGGTCAACGTTTTGCACCTTCGGCTTTCGAGCCCATTATCAGTGACAAGAAAATGTAAGGGAAGATACAATAAAATTAAATGTTCCTCGTTCAGTTTCGGTTTGTTGAAGTATTGTTCTTTTGTGATAGCTGATAACTCAATCATTGTTATTTTTGGGCCCTGTTCATATCCTGTAAATTACACATTCGAGACATGCTGTTTTCACAGTGATGAGTGAATCTTCCAGCTCAGTTAATATAAATACTGATAATGAGCAGACGGTTAGTTAAACGCCTCATCACAGTTTAGTAACAGCGCTATCCAGAACGGTATCACCTCATAACCCGCAAAATTTAACCGCCCTAAAATCGTTTGTTTATTTGCAGTGTTCTATAAAAATTAATAAATGATATTAGCGGAATACCTTTTACTTTGTTATATAAATACATTACCCTTCTGTGAAAATAAGGCCGTTTTGCAACCTGTTCTCATTTTGAAAAATTATCAGTTGTCATCTTTTAGAGGACTTGCCACTAAAATGCCCTCGTGATCCCGAGACAGCAGTTAATAAGTTACGATATATTAGTGTCCTAGGAATTTCAATAACCACAGCTATACCATTCCTAACCTGCAAAAGATTTTTCGGTTAGTTTTGAAATAAATTTCAAAATTCGAACGGCCATAAAATCTAACGTCTTTCATAACATTAATAATAATCACGACGTTTCAACCCTTTAATATCTATTGTCCGCCAATTCTCACTATAGATTCTATTTGTTTGTTCATCCGTCCATCACGACCGTATCTTAGTCCGAAGATAGATGCATTGTTCCATCCATTTGCATAACCTTGCGATGCGTCCGTCACAATACTGCACCACATCGCTAAACCCGGTCAAAGTGACCCATTTCTATTTCGCAATAGGCCCATTCATTCTCTGCTAATTTTCCCACTGGCCATAACAAAGACACCTATGACCAAAGGGTTTGCTAGTGCCGATACAGTTTTTATGGGAAACTTTCTATGCTCTATTTTTTGCATTGTCCATACCTTGAATAGGCCAACGGATTCGCCTTTGGCGAATGTTTATGTGATTTTAATATTACAAGGAATAATAGGCTCGTTATACCTACATACGTTTGGCCGTTTGACCGTTATGAGTTACAGCAATACGGCTTTTCTACATACTGCGTTTGTTCTACTTATTTAAAGAAAAGAAGGTCAGTAACCGTCATATAAAATGTACTGGTTTATAATTAACCTGAAAACCGTTAAACACGTCTATGAAATGATTTAAAAAACGTTGTTTAACATTCTTTCAAATATTTCAAGCTTCAGTATGCATTTGTATCCGATTTCTCGATAGATCATCTTGAGATTTTACATATCCCGTTAAAAATACTTTAGTAAACGAATCTATGATTTTGAAGAAAGAAAATTGAATAGGTTCAAAAACTATGACAATCTGACACAGATAAGTTAATGGTATAACATAAATATAGGCTATATTTAGACGCAACGCCATCTATTGAAGAACTGGCTAATTTCGCCAACAATAGCCATAAATAATTTGCAATAAATTTAACAACACAAGATAAGACTGATGTTAAAAACGAAAGGTTATCTTGATTTTCCGAAATTTACAACCGTCTTAGTGATCTCGTTTTAATTATCCATTAGGGTCGGATTGACCCGTCCGAGGGCTCAGGTAGCCAACCCGCGGTGACCTGCGGCACAAAGCCGGGGTCACAACAACCCTTTACGCCAGTTTAAACACCCCGAAATCGTTGCAGCGTGAGTGATGGGGTCAAAACCGCGCCCATACTGACCCAACTGACCTCCCTTTAGAACATCACCCTTTTCTTACATGGCATTATTTGTAATCCCTTTCGCGAATCTATTGCATTGTCCTTCTATTATAGATCGGACGTTGGTCTATCGGTGAAATTTTTGCGTGCGTGAGAACGTTCTAGTTTCTTTGCAAAATTTGGAGTACAAAGGTGTCCTGTATGGGAATCCTTGGATCAGTTGTCGCTAGACAAAGGAGTGGTCTCTTTTTAATGATTTGCTTTGTGTTTAGGAAGCGCATTGATACAGTTTTTTTTACTGGTCTAAATGACCGTTGGCCAACGATTTTAGCGATGCTTTATAAGGCCCCGAGTTAGTGTTGATCGGGTCATAGCCGATTCTGAAACGATAGCATTCACTCCGTATATGCCAGTACTTTTGCATTACTTAATTTTTGTAAAAAATAGGTTGTTATGCACTAGGTTCATGTTTTGTGGAATGACCTAAATTCCTCTTACCTTGTTTCGTGAGGGTGTGGGCTCAGTAAGATTATGAGGTTGTAATATAAGAAGTAAAAGATGAGTCAGAACTATTTGAGTATTGTACTAGGGACAGGGCCAATTCAGTACAATTTCGTAAATTATTTGTTTAATAAATCTTCACAATTAAAACACATATTTGAAACTAATGTGGTCACTAACGACTATGGCCTGTTTGTTAACACTTTTTTATATTTTTTGGTAACATAATGGCAATAATTAATTTCAATTTTATTATTTAGTAATTTATCCATTAACAGAACAAAATATTATGCCTCAAAGTTATTATGAAGCTTTTAATACATCGATTTTATGAATGTTACTTTTGACCATCTATAGAAGCTTTATAACATGAAAATTTTAAAACACAGTTATACTAAACTCCACCTACAGTAGTACGAACAGTAGCTAAAAAAAGTAAAAACAATACGGTAAACTTCATAACAGTCCATTTCATAACCTCAACGAAACCGCAGACAAAAACACAACAATGTATCTTTTTTTTTTAGAAAAAAGGTTGTAACTCAAGAATTAAAAAGAAAGACCCTTCGGTCACCCCGGATGCGGCGGAAGTGCGCGGGAGGAGAGGAGAGGAGGGGAGAGGGACAGTTGGCGCGTGCTCCTGCGCAGGTGTCGCCCGCCTTCGCAGGGTTACACAACATTTATGGAATCTTAAAAAAAAAGATTTCATTTGTGATACAAGTAAAGCCAAGTTCGCTACTTGGATAAGTGACCGTGTTTGGCTTTTAATACCAAGCGCTATAGAAGTGGTTTCAAAAGCCTCGCTGAGTCATTGGTCTTGGATATCACTTTACATGCTATCGTATATGTTCTAATTCAGCGTTATGTTTTAAAGTTTTTTGTGTTACTTAGTCAATAAGACTATTCGGAAATCTAAGTTAAAGACAATATTGAACAGCTTGAAAAACACTAACAACAGGACATCAGACTCTTGCCCCCGCGAACACCTACTGGAACTTCCCGGTGGGGTATAAATAAATAGGTATTTTTTGATAATAATTAAACCAATTATTTGGTTCCAAGATAATTAACGAATAAGCATACATAAATACTTAGTTTCTTTTAGTAAATACATACTAAATATACATTGGAAAACACTCAGACCAGAACAAATATTCATGTTTATGCATGCACTCAAAAATTAGTTCTGCGTGGGAATCGAACCCACGACCTTAGGTGCGGAGTGCGGGTATACTCACCACCACGCCATATCGGTCATCTGACCTGAAGTATAAACTGAGATGATGATAACACTATTTGAATGACACAAGAATAAGTAAATACTTATTCGTATTCACGCATTCCCGAGCGGTCAGCATAGTGTATAAGGTATAATGTAAGCTGTACCTATTGAGCTGCTTAAAACTTTCTCTTATTGGAAAGTTGTCAAAATTTACAATAAATCTACAAGCCATTATAAAACATTATTGCTCATAACTAATTGCTTTAAATAAAAATTTAGTCCCCATAAGTTTTAGTAATAATTAATATTTCATCCTTATTATATTAATTTTACTAATTTACATCATAAATTAAAAATTTCAATAAATAGTTAAAGAACATATAATTTCTAAAATGTTTCCAACCCCTTTTAGCTTCTTAACTGCGCTCGCTGACCGGCGCATGCGCCGAACGTTATTTCTTTTTTTTACCACCATTTCCATCAAGATTAAAGTGCCAAGATGCGACCAGTTAGAGGTTTCACATTCCCACTGGACGGCGATTATGAAGCGGTATTCTTATACGAAAAGGTTAACAGTATTTATTGCTTGAATGTACTCTCTAATTGGATTTCATACTCTTCTATATTATTTTTTTAAATTTTAATAGCGGTCGTTATTACAAAGAAACCGCAATATCTTCTCGTATGTATGGAGTGACTTATATGAAATTGTTTCAATTAATTTACAGGTGGTCTAAAGTCAGAAAGCACGGAGATCAAATATCGACTAAATAATCAAATAAACTACATAATATATGTAGTAATGGCAATATATTTTGCAAGTCACCTTAATGAATGTCCAAGCAGGCCGATTAATATATATTTTTCTAAATCTCATGTTAAATAAATGCAGTTGGCTCTACATAGCCAAAAATATTTTATATTTTAACATAATTACGTCATATTATTATTAAACAGATGAATTATAAAAGTTTCAACCACTCTACTTATTTGATCAATAAGTGATTCGTTCGTATTAGAATAATTGAGAACACAGAAACCCAATGTAAAAAAGTATGGACTTAAAATCACAACTTCTTTAATCTATTTATTTATCATACAGATTATCTTCGTGACTATATTATAATTGTGTAAATGAATAAATATGTAATATGAGCATCATTTGAGGTCATGATGCAAGATTTCTGAAGTCGTCTCTTCTGAAATTTGTTTTAAAAGTATGATATAAACAGGTCTACCTCTGAGCTAGAAATAATTTTGTCATATAATAAAAAAGACCAATAACACCGGTCGGCGTACACAACCCACGAGTCCAGCGACACAGGTGCTGCGCGCGCGCACCCCTATCTCCCGCGATACTTCCTTTCTCTCCCTACGTTTCCCCTTCCGAGAACAATAGACCGGCATTTTTTTATACTCTTTATACTTTTGTTACAATTTCACGAAGTCAAGTTATTACATAGGTGCTTTAGTTTTATTGCGTTGTAAGCAAATGTTTATTGAAATATCATTAGTATTAAATTCTATGTGTATTTTGAAGATAAGTTTTCGAGTTTATTTTAATTATGTAATTATACAAATAATATGAAACGAGTAGGACAAAATCATTAATCGTATCTAAGTTTATTATTTATAATAATTACAAGGTGTAAAATTATATTATTCTTTTTAAGAAAGTCTTTGTGGAAACTATGGTTTTAGTACCAGACTTTTTTGACACGAGATCGCTACATTGATGTATGTATATTATTTCTTTATATAGGTTAATAAATTATATTTTAACTTAAAACCGTATTACACAGAATTAAACCCTTACAAATGATTTTCTTTTATTAAACAATAAGTTGCAATTCGGTTAAGAATTACATATTATATAGGTACAGCGAACGGACAGATATTACTAATTGCAATTTAAAATAAAAACTATAATTAAATTTATATCATAGAGCAATTCTAGCAACATGTGCGAGTATACCCCTTATCTGTTCTTGTCAATATTATTACAACGTACGCTTGGCTTGAGACGTTGAAATAACGTTATTTTACGCGCCAAAATTATCTTTACGCGCCAATCTTGAGCTTTTACGCTACGCACGATTTTGATAAAATGGGAGTTCCAGGTTCAGATTGTATATATTGTAGGTATAATTATTAATGTTATTTAATAAAACCATTAATATTTCGCCTTAAAAGTCTGTTGAAAAAAGATCTATATGTTTCTTTACTTTTATATCGTTGTTTTTTTCTTTTAAATAATGGCTTCGTGCGTTTATCACATTTAGCCAGTGTCAAGTAAAAGATATATTAATAATATTTTATTAATAGCAAATGAGAATAAGTGGTGATAAAGATGGTACATGCGATGCCCTCCCCTGAACCCCTTGACCATTGACCTTGAGTTTGAGCTTGAGTAAAGATGTGGGACTAAGCTGAGATTTGTCATAAACTTCTTGAGAGAATTAGAAAAGTGATGTTGCACTATTTTTTTCATTTACTATAAATAAACAAGTAAACTCTTACAATCACACCAATTATTTAGTTCCAAGATAAATATCACTAAGAACTTGTGTTATGGTTACTAAAGAACGTATAAAAATAATTAAATACCTTTTTTTGTAAACACATACTTAATATACATAGGAAAACACCCAGACCAAAACAAATATTCATGTTCATGCACACAAAGCCACGACCTCTGGAGTGAAGTGCAGGTATACTGACCTCCACTCCATATCGGTCGTCAAAATCTATCATCTACTAACACACATGTACGTTCATAAACACTAATGTATAATAACGGTGGTTAATAATCCACCGTTATTACACATCAGTGTTAGAAACATCACAAATTTTAGATAATAAAACAAAACTGCAGTCATGACTCTTCACTTTCCTGCCAGGAATCCCCACTTATCAATTTATTGAGACCTTCATTGAAATATTTTTTCAACCAAGCAAAGAATATTTTATACTTTGGAATACAACTTCTTGCTATTCAACTTGCGTTCATTACTTAAACTTGATTAACATGAAGAGTCCGCTATATCCTTGTAAAGATTATAAAATATAAATATTATCAGCCTAAAATAGTCTGCTAGACTTAGATACGTACATAATAGACAGTAAGAACTACTGAAGTACTAGAGTTCATACACGAAACAATTTTCTTCAACAAAAACCTTATTTATTTATAGCTAGATTATTGAACCTTGGTTCTCTCGCGATCTCCATGTAAAGATTATCGGGCAATAACTCAAGACACGTGCCAGTACGAGCAGGTGAAAACCAGGTGCGTTTTACGTAACTCGCATTATTACGAGATGCCATTAATAAACGAGAAGCGAGATGAGACAAATAATATGAAAAAGTACACGTAATCCTGGTCGCCATGTTGATTAAGTAATTTGTTTTAACAAACCGGCACATGGAGGTTTTTTTACTATACAACGTCTATCCTCCATCCGAGGTTTTGTTGTTGGCTAATCGATATAGCGCGAAAGTCAATATGCTTACATTAAAATAGTTGTGGGTTCAATTCCCACACAGGAAATTTTGTACGTACTTACAACTATAAAATCATTTTTTTTATACATGTTTATACGTTATTTAGTATCAATAATACAAGTTTTTAATGATATTTAACATGGAACAAACTTATATTTTTTCCGCAATATGCCGCTTTCTTACACTTCAATATGTTGTCGAAACAGTTAACTATTCAAATACAATATTTTTGATTTCTCCTTAAAAAAAATTACAACATTGATTCGATGTGACGTTTTCTGCGTTGGCGCCAAAACTCAGCTGTCATCTAAAATATTCAGCTTACATTATACAGCCTAAAGATATAAAAACAGTTCACAAAGCTAAAGTAAGTAATAAAACCTCCTTACTCCATCGCGTTCTAGAAATCTCTCCCCCCTAGAGAAGGTCGTTGCCTCAACAGATGTCTGCGCAGAGCATCTGCTCTGTAATCCAACATTGGGGTGTCTTGGCAGCTAGCGAGCCCGAGGCTTCGATAGCCAGGGTCAATGGACACGGGGAGATAAGGGTAACCGACCTTAAACATATTTTTATGTCGCTTTTTTTATAGCAGAGCGTATTGAGATGAGGTATTAAAAATTGTGATAATTTTCTTATGTAGTATGCAATTCGGTATTGGAGAATTTATATATGGACTCTTTTGTGTTTAGAATTTTAGTTAACTAATAAGAGTTTTGGTGCCATCGCAAAAAAAGGTATGTCAAGACATTTTTTCTAAAATATGCATACATACAAACATATAAGTTGTTTAGATTATTTGCTCTTAGAGTTTTGACGCTGGCTTGATTCATTAAATTACTTGTAATTTTATGAGTTATTTGCTTGAATTCAACATTAAGTAGTGCTGTTTTAATTTAGTCAAAGCCAAATTAAGGCCATCACAGTCAAGACTAAGTCCTACCCCAGTAAAGTAGTGGAGACTTTACTAGAAGTTCAATGAAATATCAGAATCCACACGTGATTATACTTATTGAAGTTTATTAGTGAGGAAATCGTGATAAATAATACCTTCCGGCACTTATGTTAAAAAAGTTATAACTAAAGATCCACCTTATTTACACATAAAACCTAGTTTATAAAAGTAAAACACTGCCTCGATGTGTATTTACTCGCGTTGCAATTGTGCAGCAAGACTTAGAAAGAATTACATCAAAACAGCAGTTCGAAAATTTTCATAGGACCTGGATTTGAAATGTGACGTCACGAAATTTAGGATCCCTCCCATTCCCTTGTCACACCATGTCACACTTCGTCAACCCCCTCCCACCCCCTTAACGTGTTATATCATTCATGGATAGCCCCTTATGTACTATCTTTTTACAGAATAAGCACTACTCTCTAGGACACATTCGCTGTTCCGTTTACATGATTCTAAGCTCGTATTATGATACTCAGAAATTATCACGACTTCGTTGTCTGATAACCACTGCTCGTTAACTTAGAGACAAAAGCATTTTAGCCCTAAATGAAGCGTTCTTGGTTGATGTACAAGATTTAGCTTTTGCAATGCATTTAAGTAAAATAATACAGGGGACTGTTGACCACATTCGGTGTTAAAGATCAGCGTGGAAGTGGAAGCGTGGAGACGTGGTAAAGTAGGGCTTCCGGAGTCAGGTTACCTTCCGAGCTCGGCACCG
This sequence comes from Musotima nitidalis, assembly GCA_949126915.1. Taxonomy (NCBI): domain Eukaryota; kingdom Metazoa; phylum Arthropoda; class Insecta; order Lepidoptera; family Crambidae; genus Musotima; species Musotima nitidalis. The sequence goes on from OX421435.1 coordinate 6,934,955, forward strand.
GATCTTGAGGTCGCGGTGCCGGGGTGATGGAGGATGCTCCTTTTGTTCTATTTTAAAGGCAAGTAGGTTTTATTAAAAATAGTATCTACAACCTGCGGCATCGTTTGTGCTAAATACTCCTTGGTGTTTAAATTGTTTTCACGCGATTTCTCGCATTAAAAAGGATTTTAATTTTGAGTATAATACTCGTAGTTGGTCCAATGGATCCTTAATCTATAATTTCCCAAGGATTATGTCAGTATGTGATACTGAATAAATGTTTTTCCTTTCTTTTTAATCTTTTTTTACCGACGAAATTCTTTTTATAAGTTCCTCAGGGTGATAAAAGGACGCACTGAGGTTATAAGGGATTTTCCATTTAGCACCCAGTAAAGAACGTCGGTGAATCTTCTTACGCTAGTCGGCGTGGGGAACTTCGTAGTCTTTTTTTAACCTTTTGTTTTTTTTTAAATTTACGTCGGTAACAAAATGCATTAACGCACTGTCTCCCGGCCAAAGGGGACCGAAAGAGGTGTATGGTACTCACCACCGGCAGACACGACCGCCAGCAGGAATACCCACTAAAAATCTTCCGACGACGCCCGCCGCTTGTTGAGAAAGAGGCGGGGGCCAGTACCTGGGTTGCAGCTCTGACACCCCGCCCGCGGCCAACATCCCCCGGACCAAAACCGGGAGAACCTCCTCAGAAAAACGCAGTGGACGCGCCCCTCCTACCTCCTTGTACGACCAAAGCGTGTGTGGCTGACTTGCCTCCGCTGCCTAAGACCCTCCTGGCGCTGCTTGACGGGCCCTCCTGGCCTGCCCGCTGCGCCCTCCACAGGTCCCTCTTAGTTTCGCCCCGGTAGTCAGTCCTAAGGGCACCCAGAGTCGCCAATCTCTGGGTGTTACCTTTTCCCTAGCGCCATCTGTGCCCTACCGGGAGGTACTCAGCCCCCCCACCACGCCAAGGTCTCCTGTCACCACCTGTCGGGCGTATAATTCTTTAACCTAAGTTAATACTTCATCCTAATTTAATCATCCTTCTGGACCTGCTGCTAGTGTCGTCGCAGTATAACTTTCCATTCCATTCACCACGATCATACATAGTGTGCCGCGTGGTACCGGTCTAGAATAGTGCCAGCCCCTCTCATCTCATGGGGAGTCGTAAGAGTCGACGAAGAGCAATCCTACCAGATGATGGGCAGCAGCGTCATACGACGCACAAAGTATATTTATAAATATACATATAGAAAATGCAAAAACAGATAAATATATACATGTATAAACATATATTCCAATAAATAAATATAAACATATAATTTACACCTTATATTATTATTTAGCGTTGGCTATAATCTGGCCAATGCCTTCCCTAAAGGAAGGGAGTAGGCACTAAGGCCCTTATATAAGACTAGCGGCTGCCCGCGACTTCACCCGCATCACCTACTTATATAGAAACCATCTTCTTAAATCAATTTATCTATTAAAATAAACCGCATTAAATCCGTTGCGTACTTTTAAAGATCTAAGCTAGAGACAGCCAGACAATGGACAAAAACTTTGTTTTAAACTAAGTAGTGATGATGTAAACTCAAACTACTGTTTGAAATAAGCATAGAAACTGCGTTCAAAAGGAAATGTCCCATCGGATGTTCATTAGAGTATTTTGCATACAAAATCTGGATGTAAATGGCGACCATATCCTCTGCATTCTGTTTTATTTATGTTAATTAGTCTAAAATAATTAAAATAACGTCCCTAATTTGATAATTTAGTAACGGAACTAGGCGATTTTCAATGCAAAGGTCGTAATTAGGAGACTTCTTAAACTTTACAATGTATTACCAAAAAGGTATTTTGTAAGTTGTTTTTTTATTTCACAAAACAATTAGGACCTCCCGTCCTACACCAGGTATTAGAAATGTCAGGTCAGACTATACTGGGCCATTCCTTACCTTTTTCGATAAAAAAAAGTAATATTGCATTTATTTGTTTTAAACAGTTCGAAGATTTCCGGTAGTGTTGTACCTTTTTAACATAAATTAGCAATTTCTTGTTTAATTTAATTGTTTTACAGGATCATTTGTGTTGTGACATCCTCTTTTTTGCTCAAAAATATCATAAAGCTGACAATAACTGTGTCTGGGACGGATAGTTCTCAACGTGCTAAAATAGATAAGTACTTTATTGGGTGGCTTCAAATCAGCCGTCCTTCGCCAATTCGCACTCGGTGCGGTTGGAGGTAGGATTGTTGCAGGGTTTTACTAAATAAGCTTAGCATCAGATCCAAGCATTATCCCGGTAGCCCCAAACTTAAACTTGGGGCCCAGGGTCTGCTCACTGGTCTAACCAGATTTGGCTGCATTTCAATTACTGCCGTCTGACCTACGCAACCTAAAGGGAAACATCATTCTATTACCAGCTCTCAGAATGTTAGAAGGCACTGATGTCCTTTTAACGAGTGCCATAGACCAATGGCTCAACGTGCTTTCTGAGGCACGGCTTACTTCCCTACCGTATGGTGCGGAATTATGTGAATCCATTATTTTTTTTATTTGTTTGATGCAAAAATACACGTTAACAAATGTTCTTAGTGTGCAACATAAACTTTAATAGTTTTTTCGTGCACACTTTAATCAACTCTAAAAGTATATCAGTAAATGGGAAATTCTGCATAAAATATAAATTATTATAAAATCATTGGATTGACTTATGAGAACTTTGCTTTACTACTTAGATCGCTTTCGACATAAAAATCGTACTAATATAACAATAGAATTAATATGCGCGCGTAGTCTGGCGTACTGGTTTATCGTATGGCACCAGTGTATCCAGAACCTAAATACATTGCCAATTGCGTTGGATATTCCAAAATCGTACTTTACTACAAACATTCAATGTACTGTGTTCAAGAATAACTTGTAGTCTGTAGTGAACGGCAGCAACGTCAATCTCGAACTTACATTTTCAAATTGGCGACATGCGTTCCTTTTCAAAATGGCGACATGTGTTCCGATACTTTTACGCGGCACATACCATTTCTAGTGTCTTATTATTTAGATTTATATGGTGTCCGACCACGTAGTATCGCGGAGCTACGAGCGCCTTTCTATATCTTATACTCTAAGTACTAATCCGTTACGCACTCTGTTGAAAGTATAATTCGTTACCGTCACAAATCTTCGATCGAAACTCGTTGCTACACAAATGAAGCAAGAAGATGCCTACATAATTGGCGTGCAAATACAAATACTAGTTAACATGACAGTTGTCATCAGATTGACAGATTGCGGACATATTAACACATGTCATGTTTCAAAGTTAGCAAATATACAGACTAAATTATTATCTGTGGAAATCTATCCTAATGCGTTTGTACAAAGCCAATGTAAAAAGTTTTCAAATTCTAAATAGTGAATTGGATTTTTTCTCCCTAAAGCACTTTTGTGAACGTCAACTTCAAACTAACACCTTTTTTTGGCTTACGTAAAGGCTTTGTACGTTTATCAAAATTAGCCAATGTCAAATAAGAGATATATTTATAATAAATAAATTATAGTAAATGACAATGAGTGGTGACAATGATGATAAATGATAAATGAGTCCTCAGTAAAGATGTGAGACTATAATGAGAACTCACATGGACTTCTTGAGAGAATTTAAAAAGTGATATTATTTTGTTTGATTTACCAACACTCATGTAAGTTTACAAACACTTAACAGTTAATAATCCACCGCTTTTTCTTACTAACTATCACAAATTTTAGAAAATTAAACAAAACTGCAGAAATGACGCTTTACTTTAACGCCAAGGAGAGCATTTGTTAATTAATATTATTTTTTTTGTCAGTTATTTTGTTATCTTTTCAATACATTTTTAAATACATAACGCCTGGTATATTCACACTAGCTTATGTACGAGGCCTTGTTTCAAAATTCCAAGACATAAGTATATATACTTAGCTGATGGCGTCGAAATTTATTTTCTTTTAAAACAAACTAGCTGACCCGGCGAACTTTGTTCCGCCTTAATGGCAATAAATAAGCCGATGGTGTTTTTTTTTATTGGAAAAAATCCATAAAATGTAAATACCTACATTGATCGTTTGTTATTATTTCTGTATTTTAGTATATAGGTTGCTCTTTACTTAAGTACCTTGTGATACACGACATTTTTTGTTTTATTATTATTTCTTGAGAAGCACGAAGTCGAGCCATACTATTAAGGCGCTGTTTCGAGACGTGCAATTTCTTGTTCTTCTTCAGTCCTTTCATTTGCAGTATTTCGTATTCTTCTTGCATTCTTCTTGCATTTGTCGGGAAAGATTTTGATAGTTTTGCTCGCGGCAATATTAATTAAATTTAGTCAAGTAAGTGATATATTAATAATATATAATTCATAGTAAATGAGAATGAGTGGTGATAAAGATGATAACTGATAAATGAGATACCCTCCCCAAAGTCCCTTAAGTCCTCAGTAAAGATGTGGGACTATACTGAGATCTCACATGGACTCCTTGAGAGAATTTGAAATGTGATGTTGCACTGTTTTGTTTCATTTACCAACACTCATGTACGTTCACAAACACTTTACGGTTAATAATCCACCGTTATTACACATTAATGTTTGAAATATCACAAATTTTAAAAAATAAAACAAAACTGCAGATATGACGCTTCACTTTCCCGCCAAGTAGTCAATTATTTACTTAATAGAAACTTTCTTTCTTTTAAATAATAGCGTAGTGCGTCCCGCACATTTAGCCAGTGTCAAGTAAGTGATATATCAATAGTAAATGAGATAATTCGTAGTATATGAGAAGGTTTGATGATAAAGATGATAAATGGTAAATGATATACCATCCCCTAAGACCCTTGTGTCCTCAGTAAAGATGTGGGACTATACTGAGATCTCACATGGACTCCTTGAGAGAATTTGAAATGTGATGTTGCACTGTTTTGTTTCATTTACCCACACTCATGTACGTTCACAAACACTTAACGGTTAATAATCCACCGTTATCACACATTAATGTTCGAAATATCACAAATTTTTGAAAATAAAACAAAACTGCAGACATGACGCTTCACTTTCCCGCCAAGAAGTCAGAAATAGTTTGAATATTGATTTCTTACAAATATCAAATTGTCATCCATACGTCATTACATAGCTGTTATTATACGTCAATTACATAGCTGTCATTTGCGTTTTGTTATTCCAAGTCTGATTCATTTTTGTTATATCACGTTTTATAGTGACTGACGTTTCATGTCAAGTCACACGGGAACGCTGTCGAACGGGATAAAAAGTATCCTATGTCCGTCTCCTGGCTCTAAGCTACCTCCCTACCAATTTTCGCCCAAATCTGTTCTGCCGTTCTTGAGTTATAAGTGCTGTAACTAACACGACTTTCTTTTATATATATAGATATATAAAATTGTGTGATATAATTATAATGTCCATACAAAGTTTCCATATCATAAGGACTTATTTTCTGGATAAAAACTATAATTTCATCAATATAGTTTAGCGATTTCAACGTCATAAGGTAATAGATGTTAAATTTGCATTTATAAAATAGTATATATGTCATACATTTTAGTATTTACCTAAATAAGAAAGATGAAATAATAACTTAACTCTCTGGAGGCAGCAACCCAGAGTCTTGGTCTCAAAAGATACAATACAAAACAATAATATTTAAAAAAGTTGCACAAGGCTTATTGCTGACAAAAATTTCTCCCAGACAACATGCAGTGATTAATAACAACAGTATAATCCCTACTTTCATACTAATATTATAAATGCTAAAGTAACTCTCTCTCTCTGCCTCGCTTTCACGTCGAAACTACTGAACCAATTTAAAAGAAATTTGGAACACAGATAGTCAAGAGCCCGAGAAAGACCATATGCTATATTTTTATATGCCATATATTTTTAATTGGAAATAAGTGTTGAAAAGTTTTAAAAAGGGGAATGAAAATTTGTATGAAAAATTTTCATTTTTGAATAAAAGAATCGTTAAACTATTATATTATATTATATTTATATGATAAATATATGATATCTAAAGTTACTCAAACAAGATGCGCCACATAATTGAATTTGTCGCGGATGAAGTCGCGGGCTAACCACTAGTTTTCAATAAGCTAAAACGTTTAACGATAATTAATAGTGTTTTTAGGAAATTGAAAGTTTACTTTTCAAACTTAAAGCTTCATTGAATAAGTAACTATTATCTAAATTAAAACTGTGATAACAATGGTACAATTGTGCTGACTCAATGTTTGAGTTTCCGGGACTGTCTAGACGTAAGTTCAAAACCAAAAGTCATTAAAATACTAATAATTTCTTAAACATATACACAGCGACATCTAGCTAAACCTACTATTAATATCTTGTACAATTTTCACAGTGCCATCTACCCCCTAACTAAGCAGATCAAATAATAATTATTACTATTTTAGATAGACACTAAATAATAAATGAACATATTATATAGATGATTTTTTCTTTTTGTAAATACACACTTAATATGCATTCCTGGGGAGCCTTATGTTCAGCAGTGGGGGTCTTTGAGCTGATGGTGATACTGATGGTAATAACATAGAAAACACATGGTTACTATTTATGTGAGTCCACGTCGGTTTAACTCTCCCCACTATCATTTTGCCTGTATTATGTATATTTACGTACCTATATGTAGTGTACTTTATTAGTATTTTCTTAAGTGTGTTGATTTATGTAAGTTTATTAATATTTCTTTTTTTTACTTTGAAGCACCGCCTTTAACTCTCTCTGCTAACCCTATGGTTAATCAATATGCTACGATCTTGACACACAGTCTTAGCTTCATTCAACTTATTAACCTTCTCATACACACCCATCGGAATAGGGTACTTTTGACCCTTTTGGGACTAAGATATCATAAACATACTGAAGGCTCGAAATCACGTGCTGAGGAGCACCATATAAAGCAACATATTTTATTTTTTAACACATTCTTACGATATACATATTTATTACAAAACTCTATGTAAATATCAATAATTACCAATATCAATAATTTTGTTTTTGCCCTAATCAAATTGTTTTAAGTAGTGTTTCTACAAAAGAGAGGTTAAATTGACCTTTCTTATTACGTTAAAAATGAATGGATAAAGCATTTATAATTGTAGATACATATGTCTTGTGTCAGCCTCGAACCTTCGACCTTTTGAGCGTAAGAAGGTACACTTATAAAGTCGTCAAATATAACTGTTTTTCTATAAAACTACAAAACTCTATGTAAATATGAATGTTACCAGTTTTTGCCCTAATAAAATATTTCAATTAGTAATTCTAAAAAAGAGTTAGACCTTAAATTGACCTGTCCTATTACGATGAAGATGAATGAACGAAGTATTCGTGTTTCCAAGAAATTATCCGTGTTAAAAGGAACTTGGAAAAGGTCACCTTTACTATCTTCGGTAAGAAATAGGAATTCATTCATCTCTAAAGGTCAAGATGTAATTATTATTGTTCTTCAGTAGGTGACCTTCTGTCTGGTCTTATTAAAATAATGCAATGAATTACTACGAAAGGCGTAGCCGGAGACTTGTCCTGAGGTCATTAATCTTTACTAATAATATAGAAACGCTAAAGGAAGCTTGTAGCGGTACTGTGTGGTCGGAAACGATCGACTAAATTAAGCAGAGTTTACGCACCGCGGTCACCGCTTGTGTGGAATTTGATATTAAGCACTTTTGAGGTTCTTTCGAGAATGTTAGGACGTAGGTTTGGTTACCACTATGTGTGGTAGCCGTTAAACCATGCTTGAGACCTAATAAAGCAGCTTCTTGGTTCCTTCCTCCCCGAACAGGTCTCCACCTTGGCGTGGTGGGGGGGGCTGAGTACCAACCGGAGGCCGGGAAACGGTAACACCCAGATGTTGGCAATTCTGGGTGCCCTTAGTACTGACCACCCGGGGGGAAACTAAGAGGAACCTGCAGAGGGCGCAGCGGGTGGGCTAGGAGGGCCCGTTAATCAGCGGCAGGAGGGTCTTAGACAGCGGGGGCAGGGGGCCCCTACTGTCTAACCATAGACCCTACGAGAAGTCGGCCACACACGCTATGGTCGCACAAGTAAGTAGTATGGGCGCGTCCACTGCGTGTCTCTGAGGAGGTCCTCCCGGTTTTGGTCCGGGGGACGTTAGCCGCGGGCGGGGTGTCAGACGCAACCCAGGTACTGGCCCCCCGCCTCTTTCTCATCAAGCGGCGGGCGTCGTCGGAAGATTTTTTGTGGGTATTACTGTTGACGGTCGTGTCTGCCGGTGTGAGTCCTACACACCTCTCTCGGTCCCCCTTTGGCCGGTAGACAGTGCGTAAATGCATTTTGTTACCGACGTAAATCAAAAAATAAAAAGGTTATTTATTCCTTATTGCAGGACGCCACACACCCGAGGTCCGCAAATGCGTACTGGGCCCGCGTGGTTGAATATAACGCATTCATGAGACTTGGCCAGTGCTCGGTTGTGGGCCGTTATTGGGCTAATATTATGATGATGAGTCTTAGCTGTGACTTATTTGGTGCAAAAGCATACAAAAACAAATTTTTCATTCTTTCCCCTTCTCATAGACTCTGGAGTACTTTTGAATTTACCTTTCTCCAAATCTTTTGAACTTGGTCATATAAGACCTAAATAAAAAATACTTATCTATACACATAAAAATACTTTAAATTTACAAACACTTTCCACCTCGTTTATATAAAATAGGTAACCCATAGTAAAAATCCACAAAAGTTAATCCTTTATTACAATTAAAATAAGTTAATCCTTAACAGAACTAAAATAATTTAAATAAAAGTAATTACCATACGAACAAAGTATTAAGTTGCGCACAAGTCATTTAATAAACGTAACGATTGATTAAAACAAAAAGGATCGATGGCACCAACGGGGTCGGCGCCCGCGCAGGTGCCGCGCGTGCGCACCTTGCAGCCGCTGCCACAGCCGGCCACCGAGATCAGCTAGTGCATTTCGTATAGGTACTTTATTATATATTTCACTAGCGGCCAAAGGCGACTTCGCCCCCGTGACCTTTTTTTTTAAGGCGACAGAAAAATGCATTTACGCATACCCAGCCGATCGGGGAAAAAAACTTCATCTTAAATCATCAATCCGTTGCGTAGTTTTAAAGATCTATGCATACATAGGGACAGACAGAGGAAAGCAATATTGTTTTATATTATGTAGTGATGATGATGACTAACACTAGACTTAAGTTTCAATGTTAATAAAAAATTATGATTTGAATTTGAAATATAATTATTATTACATTTGACGACCGATATGGCGAGATGGCGAGCATTTCCACCCTGAGCTGAGTGTAGCTCCTAAGATCGTGGATTCGATTCCCACGCAGGACAAATCTTTGTGTGCATATATATGAATATTTTTCTCGTCTGGATATTTTCCTATGTATATTAAGTATATATTTACAAAAAAAAGTATGTAAGTACGTTGATCCGTTATTTAGTATCCATAACACAAGTTCATAATGATATCTTGGAACTAAATAATTGGTGTGAATGTAAGAGGATATTTAATATTTATTAATTTATTAAGTGGGCTGTGGAGTTACTTCAGTGGGTGTACAGAACTTTCTGATATAATCCTGCCCTCTCCTTTCCCCTCTGGTACTAGTCGCTCTTAGGAATCATCCTCATATTGCGTAGACTATCCGCACCCGATCCGAAGAGAGCACTTTCTCTTTGGTATGCCTTTGAATATTCAATAATGTCACACATACGCGGATACGCGCAGATTATTTGACACGAACTTATGACTGTGTCCTAACTTTTTTTTAAAGGTTTGTGAAATTGCATATAGGTTACGTAATTTTATACAAAAAAAGATTAGTAAGGAGGCTTGGTTGAAGGAGGAGTTGTTACTCACTAAGAACGGTCAAACTTTAACCTCTGAGAGACACTTCGCTTTTTTTATGATAAACTGACAATTTGGTTAAACTATAAATTGAACAAAGATTATGTAGATCTTAAATTCAATTTATAAATATGTTTAATGAATTCTAAGACAAAACATTCTAGATTTTCTCTCTAGTTTTAAGGTAGTTTCGTCCGTTCGTTAGACCAAGCACACTGTTACATATTGGCTATGGTATATTCTAGCCCGTTTGAGATTCTAATACGATCACTGCACCATTTTTGCCCGACACACCTTTAAACGAATTAATTCGAACGCATTTAGATGGACCACTACATAAATAGTTCGAGTATGACATTAACACATACCTTGCAAACGTTGGAAACATACCTATTTAATTTGTTTATAATCTGATTTTAATAAACCTGCCATAGAAGACTACAAAATGTTTGAGCTTTTATAAAGGCATTAAGTTGTTGATAAGTATGTTTTATTTGACTTTATGAACGGCATAGTAGAAAGCGTTGAATATATTAATGACCCTTCTCGGAGAAGAACACTGAAGACCTAAGAGAAACAGAGATGTTCCGATATGAGGTGGAGTCTTCAAAGATATTGCTTAAAAGTTTATACTTGACTGGACCAATACAGACATCAAAACCTCATGATGCTGATGGCACTACAAAAGCTTTGACTTTTAAATATTACTTACTAAGATACGGTTCACAACTACGTTAAGTCATACATACATACATTCACGCCTGTTTCCCCGAAGGGGTAGGCAGAGGCATATTATACGCCCACACTTCGCCAATTATATAGTTGGTCCCACGTAATAGGTGGTGAGCCTATTGCCGCTGACCGGACACTGTTATGTTCGCCAGAGCCTCGTCCGTTGATCGGCAGGTACACCACTTGCAGGTGAGGTTGGCTTGTGCTCCTTAGGTCTTTGTAGGATCCTTATACACTAGTCAAATCTCTTTATTTTCTAATCCAATGATCAGAAGAGCTCATCCTTAAAGCTGTTGTTTAAAATTTATGTATGAAGAAAGTGAGCCTAGATTATGAAAATTTTTATAAAAAAAATCTTAACTGTAATCCAATTATCACAATAGTTTTCATCCTGGTCGCCATTTCTTTCAGTTAGATTCAAAATGAGTCTTAAACATTGTTGTTGTTTAAAATAATTTGATTCAGAAAGTGCGCGTGATTCACCGTCTACAAGTGTCGGCTGGAGTCGACATATGACACCGTCAACGCGCCACAGTCAAGTAAGGAATAAGCACAAAGTTGTACTTGTGTACAAAGCAAATTAAAAAAAACACTATATTGGTGTATGTGCAAAATTGTTATTTATTCATGAACATAAAATAAGTTGTCATTAGTATAAAAGAGACTGTGACCCACAGACAAACCAGTCAAACGGTTTTGTGGGATATGTTTTTATGTATTTTGCATTATTTATGGGAAATAAAAGTTTTATTTATCTAACTACCTGCCACTCTAGCTCCAAAAAATTAACTAATCTTTCAAAGGTTGTTATTTGTGTAAGATTCTATAATAAAATCCCAAGCAATATGCAGCAGTCAAGCCTTAAATTTTAATAAAATTAGTTTAATTTAAATTAACAATTAAATGAAAGCTATCTTCAAAAGGGTACTATTCTATCAAAGACTATGGCAGTTACAAATGCTTGGGATTATACTGCTATTTCATATAGGCTATTCTAATATGTATGACTTAGAACATGAATATTGTTAATGTTATATTAAATTGCATTGAATAGCTTCATAGACAAATGAAGATTGTAACTAACCAATTGCTAATTTAAAATAGCATAGCCTGTAAGTTTCTTGCTAGTTCTTCTGAAAGAGCAATGACTCGGAACTGCCACTTAGTTTCACTTACACTTAATTTTTTTTTGTTTTTTAATTGTTTTGTTGCATGTAAGTGAATCTAACATGTGAGTTTATGAAATTTTTTTTTTTTAATGGAATTGAATAAGTAAGTATAGTTATTTATTATAAGTGAGTCATCTTCATCTCAGCACATTAACATCCCACTTCTGAACACGGGTCTACTCTCACAAACCAAGGTGAGAGGGATTCAGGCAGACTCCACGTGGACCCAGAGTGGATTGGCGGAGGCAGGTGTGTGGCGTTCTTCTGTAGGAGTCATTGAGATAAAAGTCAAGTATTCTAGATGGTAGTTTGTATAGTTGTTGAACTGTTTAATTTGATAGCTGAATAACAATGAACCGAATATTTTTATCCGTTTACAAATAAATCTGTTAGTACCTATACCCGAAACAGCCGGGATCCAACGGGTAATGTAGGACTCCTGTGGCGGATATCCAGACACCAGCCAGTATCTTAACCACTAAAAATACAGATAAACTAAAAACCTATCAAGATACATAATTGAGTACAAAATTATGTATATACAATGAGCTCCTTTAAAAAGTCTCGTTGGGGCCTGTCAAATTGACGGACACGACAAATTAATAATATTTTATTGAAGAGCTATTCTGTAAAGTCCGTTAAGAAATCTCGCTAGAGCCAGTCAAATAGAGCCAGGTCATTTAGACGCCAGCGGTCAAAATCCACGCTAGAGATAAACAATAGGAGGTAGACTTTCTTAGACGGATATAGAAATTGCTTTAACTCAATCGTGCAACATTCTAAACGACAGAGCAGACGTACAGTATTTCTACTATATTTATGTCCACTGTGACATCTCCAATGACGTGCAGACCACTAGTTATGACAGAATGGCTGACTCACGGTCCAGACAATGGTGAAATCATTGTCTGCCCGGTCTGCCCTCAGGGCTATAAACAAAAGTTATCTCTAATATATATAAAATTTCAATGTCACAATGTTAGTTACCGTACTCCTCCGAAACGGCTTTACCGTTTTTACCAAGTTTTATATGCGTATTCAGTAGGTCTGAGAATCGGCTACTATCTATTTTTTACTGTAAATTTTTTTTGTATGTAATTTTTTTTTTTTTATTTTTTTATAACGTGGCATCAAAAATACATACAGCTCTAAATTTTTACTTTTTTATCACCAACCCCTAATTTTTATAACCATTTTAGTACATTTATAATGCAAAACAACGTTTGCCGGGTCAGCTAGTAATCTATATAAGAGTCATGTTATAATAAGTAATTTGGAAATCTATTGAGGAGGCTTATGTTCAAAAGTGGACGTCTTTTGGCTGAGATGATGAAATAATAGGAAGAACAAGAACTTATTAATTCAGCGATTAATTAATAACATGAAAAAGTACATACTACACTTATTATACTCGTATGGAACTTAATATGCCTCTGCCCACCCCTTAGGGGAAACAGGCATGAATGTATGTATGTATACTTATATATTATAAACCGCAAGGGCTGAAAAAGCTACATATCAGCATGAGTATGTTCACAAATGATAAACATAATCAGGGGTCTGGGGATCAATAAACAAAGTAACTGTAGGGAGCGGGGGGTGTGCCTACTAAAGGAAAGATCCCGGGCGAATGGATATGCCCGGTGGTCGCGACCCAGCGGTTGCATCATGGTTAAAAACGTCAATGTGTTTAAAATGTCGACAATCTTCAATTATTACGACATCAATTTAAACGAGAATGGTGTAGAAAGTATGAAGCACCTTGAGTTAAAAACATCCCGTAATCTACAATTTTAGAATTGCATTAGTCTGCGTCCATGGGGCCGATTCTACTACGATAGAAATCCCTTCTTTTTTTAATTGTGACCCCTCATATTTACCACATCTTGGCTAATAGTAAGCAGGCAGAGACGTGCACATAAAAAATATACCTTGGAATTTTTATACGGTAACAAAACGCTCGCTCATGAGACAGCCGGCCATACATACCGTTTCACGCCCCTCTTTACTACCTTCATTAATGGACCATAGGAGCTCGCAAACACATCGCATGCCTAATGGAATAGTGACTTAACTCAAAAAAGACGATTTTTGGGACATCACAAAAGAAGATCATCAAAAGAATACTTGTCCTACTTGTAAGCGCATTAAACTCATACTGATTTATTAATTAGTAATTCTGCTTGTGTTTTGAACGTTTGATTAACATTGATTCGATCTCAGTAAGAAATAGAAAGACTGTATAAGTACGTAACTCAAACCTGACCTATCTACTAATGGGTCGATGTTCCTTTAAGCATGCGACATGTCGAATGGTCTAGCTAAGGAATATAAACAAATTATAACGCATTTCTGTGTTAGTTAAATTAAAATGGGTGAGAGAAAGCCGTTGGACACTTTATAACACTGATGGACTGATCCTGTCTTACGTTTTAGCAGAACAAAATCGCCGACAATCGCTACTTTTAAATATTATAGAATGCAAATCGAGAATCGCACCCAGACTAGCTTTCAAGATGTCCTAGCGCATTCAACTAAACCCATCTGTGTGCGTGTGGTCTTTAAAATCTGCCATCTGCCCCCCACCTGCCTGCATATCATAGATTTGCCTGTCAATAACCTCTGTGTCCTTATTGTACATTTGTCCTTTTAGTGCTCACCTTGCTTTAGACACTAGTAGCTGCCCTCGGCTTCGTCTGTGGATGCATGCACATATACCTCCACGAAGGGCCCGTGCACGCACATTCGCACATCCTTATGCGTTGAAACCTAATTTAATTTCAAATGAGATTAGAATTTAACAGAATAATTCTATATAGACCACACATAAACTCAAAATTAGCATAACATTGAAAAATAATACAAACTAAAAAAGAAAAGAGGTTTAATAACATTGTGTGGTCAAATAGGTGAGACGGCGGTCCCAGTAGTACTACCGTTTTTAATAAATGAAATTAAAATTAATTTATTCAAGTTCGACGACCGATATGGCGTGGTGGCAAGTATACCCGCATTCCACTCCTAAGGTCGTGGGTTCGATTCCCACACAGGACAAATATTTGTGTGTATAAATTTGAATATTTGTTCTGGTCTGGGTGTAATTAATTTTAAGTACGTATTTAAAAAAAAAAGTATGTATGTATGTTTATCCGTTATTTAGTATCCATAACACGAGTTCTTAATGATACTTATCTTAGAACTAAATAATTGGTGTAAGTGTCAGAAATATTTATTTTATTATTTATTTTCATTATTTGTGACACGTGCCGTTTCGTTCGCTATCAGGTGATCATATTGCCAAAGTAATAAAATCAAAAAACTAGGTCAGTCAGTTCACTATACGGGATATTTTGGTGATCACCTGCCCTGTTATGTCATAACGATGTGTACAGGTGGACAGTTAGCAACGTTGTGCTTAAGTTTAAGTAAGAAAAATTTACATAAATACGTTATATTAATGACTTGTGGTTCGCACGCGACTTCGTCCGTGTTAAATCGGATTTTATCGCGCATCTTGTTTAAGTGACTTAGAATTAATTTAAAATTTGTGTTAGTTTCCGCACTTAGTCGGTTTTTGGACGATTGTGCATGGGTCATTGCGATTGTGCAAAAATGTGTTTTTCCGATTGCCAGTTTATAAATGTTATGTTTTTAGAAAGATTGTTTTGTTGGAAACATAACGTAACTAAAAACACAATGATATTTTAGTATGTTTTCTATTTAAATTCGAAAAATGGCAACCGTGCGATATTTATGGTCTACAATGTACCTATATAACTAAAGTAAACATAAACGGCCACCTATTCAAGGACATTACTGTTTTTCTTTCATGATCGTTTTCGACTACCTGGAAAGTACCACGGAGCTGAAAACATTTGACAAAATAAAACATGAAATTCGATAAATATAAAATGTAACCACAAAAAACATAGATATATACTATTTTAGATATATCACGATTAAGAGGTCTCTCACTGTCAAGACGGACCGATCAAGTTAGGACTCGTCGTCCTCCAAGCTGTCGTGACGGAGGAACCGCTAGAGGAATATAGTCTGATCCTGAAATGGACCCCAAGTTGACCACGATCTTTAGATACGAGAGACCGACAACAGAGAGGGAGAGAGAAAAAACCTAAAAAACTCATATGCATAGGTATCAACCCTACGAAGCTAGAAGTATATCGACCCTCTCACTATATACGTCATTAAAGTACAAATAACAATAAAATATATCATTCTCATAGCATTATTAAGTTCAGACACAATAAGAAATTCCTAAAAGAAATGGTCATAAAATTATGTGAATGCTAATTTTATTACGCAACAAGCATTGCATCTAGATAAAAAGGCAATATGGCGACAAAGGAGGACAAAATAGATCGACTACGTCATAAATAGTGAGGGGACGATCAGACGGAGTATTTAAAATAAACAAAGTTACACCGACATCGTCACAGCGACAGGTGCTTGTCACAACAAAAAGGCAATAACTACGTGAATCTGAAAAAATCCCTCTTCATACTGTTTTTGAGCAAGGAGAGGCGATATCGCAGTGGAATTACGCCAGTAATACTTCTCTGAGGATGCTTGCGCAAGCAATAAAATTTATGTAAATAAATAAAATTTATTTATTTAGGCGAATATTGGTCGACTTTTAAGGACGCTTATAGCTTCACGAGGCTAGTTTAGATTTTAACCCAGAAGTCAGACCTCAGAACGGATATTTGTATGTCAAATGCTTCCGTACTTCGGAAAGCACGTTAAGCCAACCTGGGTACCACGTGACCCGAGGTAAGCTTTAAGCCAAATTAGAAGCCCTATTGGTTGATTTACCACATTCTTACAGCAGGCGGTCACACGGGGGGAGTATCTCTTGGTTTGTGAGAGGAGAAGGCCTGAGATAAGTAGTGGGAAAATAATAAACTAAAAATATGACGTCAACAGGACGACAATAAAGGTCTAAATTTAAAGAGCCCTTAGTGTGGCATTTTATATAGAGTTCTACCTTTCTTCGTATTTATGGTAGGCGTGTGATAGGATATGCAGTAAATGTTTATGTGGACGTCACGGTCTGAAGCGGTTGTACTATCACAGCTGTACTATGGGAAGAGTTACGGCCAGGTAGCCATCAGCTGTGCGGGCAGGTTGCCGGAGCGGCGAGATGACCGACAGATGCTGCGGACAGCTGCCGCGGCACGTGCTCCCAGACTAGGTGGTCTTGGTACTTTGATCCCTTAATTAAATCTAAATAATTATTATTTTTATGTTTTGATATCTTTGCATACTAATATAGCATTATATTTAGAAATTAAGTGACGGATTAAAAATATCTTTGTGACAATTCCCGCGCAACTATAATTTCCCGAAAAATTTTGAAACAATTCAACACGACACGTGTTTCGCCCTTATACAGGTAAGATATGAGACAGCCTCGGAAAAACGATGTCTTCACACCCATTGCTTAATCAATAAATCGTTTACAATAGGTTTCCACAAAGTAGCGCCTGAATCAATATATTGCTATATTTAGTTATAAGATGGAATTGTTACTAGAAAAAGTCAACTAAAGTAGACAACAAATAGAGATGAGAAATGGTAAATGAGATCTCACATGGACTTCTTGAGAGAATTTGAAAAGTGATGTTGCACTGTTTTGTTTCATTTACCAACACTTACGGGTTAATAATCCATCGTTATTACACATAAATGTTCGAAATATCAAAAAAATTTGAAAATTAAATATAACTGCAAACATGACGCTTCACTTTCCCGCCAAGAAGTCCAAGAGCTACTTATTCTAACCTGAATCAGTATCGTTTTTTTTTGAGACTGTACCTGGGAAATCAATACCTGGCCTTATGGTTATTGAAAGAAAAAGCCATGATTTTTGAGTATAACAAACTTTAAGCGTAATTTCTTGAGTTTTTTTTCCTTACAATAACGTCAGCACGCTTGTGCCGCAAAGAATCGCGGTCTATTGCGCACACGTCTTTGTATGTTACTATTTGAAATTTTTGTAATACCAATATGAAAATCAAGGTTTTGGAAATACAGCTTTGATTAAGGCCTTTTTACACCTTGTATAGTAAAAAAGTAAAGGAAAATAATTAATATAATCTGTAATACTAACAATAAAGTTTATTTAGTTCACTATTACAACAATTGATATTGAAATTACATAATAAAGTAGGCCATCAAACCAGTACCAAGATCAACTAGTCTGCGTATAGCACGGTCAGCTGCTCAGCGCGCGCGCATCTCTCGTCTGCCTGTCTGAACTGCGCACAGCCTGCCAGACAGGCTTCAGTCATGAGCTTGTAGCGATTTTAAATCTAAGGCTGCTAAGATGGGTAATTGTACTTTGATAACGTATTACTTAAAATATAAAGTCTAATTTTTAAAAACCACGTTAGACAACAAAAACATGAGTCTTTTTTTTCTTACTAGTTTAGTGTACAGTGTCAAGTTATTTGATAAATCAAACTATGTAGCGTTTTTGTCATTCATACTCAGTAAAGTACTTTACTAGAAGTTCTAAGGGGTTTTTAAAATCGTCACGTGAAATAACGTTACCAAAAAAGTATTAGAAAATTAAACAAAATAAAAACACGGCGCTAAAACTTTATCAGACACCAGATAAAGTTTTAGTCTCAATATTAAAGAGCCCGCTATATAACTGTAGCATATTTACGATATTCAATAAATATGTTGTTGTTCAGTAATTATGTTGCGATAGGCAGGATGTACAAAAAAAAACTATTTAACCCATTTTTATAACAAAAATAATTGTTTACATTATATGCGTTAACATGTGTATCCACGTAAAAGTAAATGGTTCTTGAAAAATAATTTAAGTACGTAAAAAATAATACTGTTTCTCGCTTCAGCCTCTGCCCCGGACCAAAGTAGTGACTCACGCCGCCATTGACCGCGAGTCTCGTTTAAAAATAACAATAATTAAATTATACTCGTGCGAACTCTTCCCACACTCTAGTAATTGTAACTTGGTTTACTTAATTATATATGTCTAAACTATGAATTCTTTCGTTATGTCATCTGGTTATAGAGTTTGAAAATAATGAAACTGCAATTTTTAGCTTAAAAAGTATCCTAAATTACTCCTAGTACAAGCAATATATTATTTTTTTACGATCGACATGGCGTGGAGGTCTTAGATATAGTATTATCTGCACTTTACGCCTAAGAGTCTTAAGGTAGGTTTGATTCTTTGTTTTACACAGGACATATAACTATAAAACACTTAGAAATATAAATAAGAAGACACTTAAAATGTTATATGCCGCGTAAAACTATCGAAACACATGTCGCCATTTTGAAAAGGAACGCATGTCGCCTTTTTGGTAATTTAAGTTCGAGATTGACGTTGCTGTCATTCAGTATGACTACATTTTATTTTTGAACACAGTACATTGATTTTTTGTAGTGAGGTACGATTCAGATATAACGAACGCAATTGGCATTATTGGCAATGTATTAATTCTTAGTTCTGGATGCACTGGTGCCATACGATACACCAGTACCTACGCCAGCGATTTTACACGCATACAGCAATTCTATTGTTATACATATTTTAAAGATTATGGTTAAAAAACAGAGGCACATGACACTTCACTTTCCCACCAAGAAGTCCGCCCGCGACCTAGTTAATATACAAATATAGTTTTATTTATTGTTTTTATAAAATTTTTAGGCTAAAATGTAGCATAAAGAAGACCTTGTACAGTGTCAGAAGGGATTTTTTGGCTAAACGCTTAAAAACTGGTGTCAATTTGAGTTATATGTGTAAATAAAGGATTTTTGAACATTTTACAATTCATTGACAATGTATTTAAGTGGTATTAATATGTCATATTATGTTGGCGCCAAAACTAAAGTGAACATCTTGTCACATACAATAATAACCTCTTTCCGTAATAGAACGAGTCGCACAAAAAAGGACCTGTCTCGCCAGATTAAATTGTAATGCTTCCTCCTTTAAGCTAAATAAGAAAAAAGTTTTGTTAATCCATGGTTTCCTGAACCAAGAAAGCTTGAAGACTTCATTGTGGCACGAGCCACAGAGCAGGATATCATTGTTTTTTGGTCATATCGAATTTGTTACACTATGGTGATTGTAAGTAAAAAACTGATCTTAATACTCTTTGCTGTTCTTTTTGCTTCTATTACCTTTGAAGCAGATCTACAGTAAAAGTTGCTGCACACATTTTATTTGTATAAGTAGATACTATGTCGAACCAGTTTATTGTAATAAAATAGTAGTAACAACTTACTGAACTAGCCTTTTAGTTAGAGTGACAGAGTCCTTAAATGCTTTGCCACGAATGAAGTCGCGGACGGCAGCAATTCCACAACAAATATAAACCTGTTGTAGACAAATAATAGAAAAGTTAAAAGGTAAGAGTTCATCCGTCAGCTACCTGTCCTCCCTCGCCCGAAATAAGAGCACAACAATGCCACAAAAACGCGGAGAAAATCCACCAGCACGCAAAAAATACGACAGATGCGGACAATGCGACAGGTATAATTACGCTCGAAAGTGTTCATTTATAATTTTGTTTTGCTGTCAAAATAAATGAAGTCTGCTTTCGGAATTGAGCTAATGTCCATCTATAAAATGAGAATCACTTACTTGTTTCGAAATGTTTGTTTTAAAATCGCTTTTGACTAAGACTTTTGTCACGTTGAAAGTTTAGCATTAACTAAGGTATTTAAACTTTGTCACAAAAATATTCTGCTAAATAATACTTGGACTCCAGATCGACAAAATTACTAAATAACGTTGATTTAGCGACGGCTAAGTGTCAAATTTAATAACTAATGAAACCTCGTCTTCGTTTATCAAGATTTGTTTTATTTCGCTCACTGTTAGTGAAGTTCAAGATCAAGATCTCAAGACCAAATCGCAAATACCTAATCGATATTGTACTGACAGTTGGTTGCAATTAATCACTTCATCTATTCCATCTATGTCTAAAATATATACTAATGTTTAACCTAGTGTGAAATTGTACTTGCAGTTAAACCAATTAATATGTTTTACGAGACCATTTTAGGGTTCCGTACCTAAAGGGTAAAAAACAGGACCCTATTAGGTACTAAGACTCCGATGTCCGTCCATCCGTCTGTCACCAGGCTGTATCCCATAAACCGAGATAGTCAGATACTTGAAATTTTTACAGATGTATTTCTGTTGTCGCTATAACAACCGGAGATATAAATATTTAAAGAGGCTCCCAAACAATAAACGTGATTTTTTTACTCGACCATCCTTTTCGAATTGAGCATTGGAATTAAAAAACAAAAAAATTCGCGCGCGAGTCAGACTCGCACTTGGCCAGTTTTTTATTTATTGTAATGCATCTATTTAATAAATAAATAAACATAATAATAGTACTATTGAGACACCAGCAGTAATGGTTTTATAATAGGAATTGTTTGTACGTGGTGTGAGAACAAACCCTGATAAGTTTCTTGCACTATTATTCTCTACTGAAGTTCCTGCCCGTAGAGAAAAGGCGCTTTAGCTTTTAAGTTACCGTTGTTAAGAGCTTAATTATTATTGTTTGCCTCAAACATGAATAAACAATCATGACTTTGACTTTAACACTTGTCCGCATGAATGTCCGGAAGGCGACCGGCACGAGCTATAGACACAGAAAAAAGTCGAGAACAGTTCGATCGGCCGTGATCGGACGGGTGACCGACACCACGCCTTTAAATAGACTCAACATTTGTTCACGCAATAGTTCCTAATACAGAGAATCGAAAACAAAAATATTCGAAGTATTCTCCACGAAATTTGACACATTTTTCCATACGATGGAACCAATGGTTGAATCAACCATTCCATCCGGAAGTAGGGGGCTCCAAAATGGCCGTTTTGTAGGCGTCCACAGCTTCTTCGGGGGATGAAAACGGGGGACAACCTTGACGGGGATCATCACTGAGCTTGACACGTCAACGTTGAAATTCAGCAAACCAGCGATAAATTGTGGTTTTGGATGGGACTTCATCACCAAATGCAGAAATCATCCGGTCATTACACTGGTTTTGTGTTAAACCACTTCGAAAGTCATAATAAATCATCGCTCTTGAATTTTCTCGAGTCAATTGCATTTTCTCAACGACTAAACAAGTTTGACAAGACCTTGTATCAATACCGAGATTATTTTTTAAATAAATAAATGGTATTCGATATTTAAAACCAAGTAGTTTTCAATTAAACAGATTTTAATATGACAGAAACAGTTGAAATATTCCATTCCCGATACTTTTGGTGCAGCCCTCGTACTGTCACATATCACATTTAGTTTAGGTGCATGAATATTTCAGAATATAGGGCTATATTATTATTATAATTAACAACCAAGTAACTCTTGGCCTCTTAACTTCCAAGACACCGAAGCAGTCTTCAAAAGCCAAAAACACACCACATAGTTTTACCAACCCAAGATTGATTCTGAAATATATTAGTTATAAATTAAATATCACCTGGTTAATTAACTCACACCTGACAGAAAAATACATACATAATCACAATATTATGTAAAAAGTATTATAATTCAGTGAATAAAATATAATAAAGTATATTTTTTGTCAATTAAGGCCTCACCCAAAATGGACTAGGCCCCATAAAAACGTATTATTTCGTTTTGCACACCTTACTTCAATAAACTTAATTAAAACCATACATGACGCACTTGTTGTCATCGGAACCCGCCAAAATGTAAACTTTGAACTTAAAAGCACAAAAGCTGCACAAGTTATTTATTCATGCTTTATGAGCGTAAAGCTGTGTTTCCACTGCATGATTTAATATAATACATACATTCACGCCTGTTTCCCCGAAGGGGTGGGCAGAGGCATATTATATGCCCACACTTCGCATGTTATATAGTTGGTCCCACGTAATAGGTGGCGAGCCTATCGCCGCTTACCGGGCACTGTTATGTTCGCCAGAGCCTCATCCGTTGATCGGCAGGTACACCACTTGCAGGTGAGGTTGGCTTGGGCTCCTTAGGTCTTGTAGGATCCCTATATACCTATATATACGGATTTAATATAATATATATTACATTTCAATATTAAAATTTATATCTGACACAATACTTTTGAATGAAACCGTTCACATGCTATAAAAATATCAAGCAATAAGTATGTTTTCTCATTAACCGAGCGATATTTCCACAAAGATATATGATATATTTTACCTCTCGTCCCCGCTAACCGTTCCCCGCTTCCGCTGTGTCCGTAAGTTTAATAAAACTGCACAAAAGTATGTATCGCACAGTGTGAAGGCCTTTTCCGTGATATAATCAAAATATATCTCAAAACTTAATAATATACAGGATATAAAAGTCCCTGATCAACGCTGAAAGGTATATAGAATGCCTAGTATTATGATAATATAATTTAAAGACTATGGAATTAAATACTCTTAAAGTAATATCAAGGTCTAAGTACAGAATTTTTCTTAAGAATTTTATTACAAACAAGCTTGAATCGTTATTTCTTGATCGTCTGAATCGTTAAATCGTTTTTTTCTTAAAATTCAATTGAGCTCAGCTGGGACACACACAGACGCAGTCTGTTCCCAATAATAATTAATGGGTATGTCTCGTGTTATAATGCGTAGCTTTGGCTTTAATCAGGGTCTTTTTACAGCCTGTATATTATATCCTATAGTGAAGAGCCAGCTTTAAACAACAACCGAAATTATGTTAACTGGTAAAAACTTGCACACATTGCGGTGCCGCCACGCAATGAGATGGCACCATCTGTCACTTTCACTTTTCAAGAGGTTTTAATAGCTGCCTTATGAGGCCTATTACAATATATTTACAGTTTTTTAAGCCAAAAAAGCCCTATGACAAGCTTTTATTATTAAGCTTACGTGATTGTCGTACGAAATGTTATTTAGTCAGTCTTTAAGAATAATTTTGAACAAGGTTGCGCTTTTTTTATATGAAAGACAACTAAGTACTTTAGTTAACATGTGCCTATGTTCACATAGTTACAGAATAAAACAACATCACCTATACTAATAGGCTGAGCCCAGTAATTTATTTATTTACTCGATATTACAATGTAGGTCTGTTAATCAAGTCCAAAACACACACATGTCACAATAATTACATAAAAAAACAGTAATTATCAAAAATAAAACAAAATATAAGTTACACAATAATGTCAACACATCTAAATAACAGAATAAAAATATAATTAAATGACATACCTATATTAATGTCAATAATTCAAAATACCGTGTCGACATTTAAAATAATTCAAGTTCACAAAAATAATAACAAAAATTAAGATGTCAACTACTTTTTTTTCGTTTAAATAATTACATTTTAATTACATACACATTTAGCTAGTGTCAAGTAAGAGATATATTACAAACATATAAATTATAGTAAATGAGAATGAGTGGTGATAAAGATGATACCTATATCGTAAATGAGATGCCCTCCCCTAAACCCATTGAGTCCTCAGTAAAGATGTGGGAGTATACTTACTTACTTGCTAAAACCAAGAATCCTAAGGTGGATTTACACAGTACTGGTGCGGCCTATAGTGACCTATGGGTGCATTGTATGGTGGCCTCGAGCGAGGCTATCTACTTGTAGAAATGAGCTCAGTAAGGTTCAAAGTGTGGCATGTATGGCCATTACTGGAGCATTCAGATCTACACCAACGGCAGCGCTGGAGATCCTACTGGACTTACCGCCGCTGCATACTGTTATAGAGACGGAGGCCTGGAAGGCAATCCACAGATTGAAAGTGGCCGGTCTGTGGGATCCGTCTAGTAACCAGGGTAAACATACAAGTTGTGAAGCTAATTCCAGCCTCAAAAGGCTCATGAGTATGGGGACTGATAAACAATGTCCTGTATTCATGTTCAAAAATAAATTCAAAACAAAGGTCCCCACTAGGGATGAATGGGAGCAAGGGCCACCTACTCCTGATGTAAACAGCCTTGTCTGGTATACTGATGGTTCCAAAATGGAATCTGGTACGGGCGCGGGTGTTTATTCCAAAAACCATGAAATTAGCCAAAGCTTAGGCGAATATGCTACGGTTTTTCAGGCTGAAACATATGCAATAATCATATGTGCTATGAAGATCCTCGACCTGAACTTCAGGGACCGAGTGATTTACATACTCAGCGACAGTCAAGCTGCACTCAAGGCTATCGCCTCAGTGCGAGTAGACTCAAGGCTGGTACTAGAAGCTGCTACAACCCTTAACAGACTGGGTCGGACAAACAGGGTAACCCTCATGTATCATGGATACCCGGCCACGCCGGATTTAAAGGGAATGAGCACGCTGACAGGCTTGCCAGACAGGGCTCGGAATCGATATTCACGGGACCGGAGCCATGCATTGCACTCTCTATGAGTACAATAGCCACGACGCTTAAAAAGTATATGGTGGAGAAACATCTATCGGAATGGCAGCTGCTACCGGCGCTTAAGCATTCAAAGGCCTTCATCGGGGTGACAGGGAGCAGCTGGTGTAAGGCTCTCTGCGAAGGTACCAGGAATCAAGCCAGACTGATAATTGGGGCTCTAACAGGGCATTATGCCACAAACAAAATGCTCCACAGGATGCGACTAGTGCAATCACCGCTATGTCGTAGATGTGGTGACGAAGAGGAGTCTATGGAACACCTGCTGTGTACCTGTGACTCGTTGGCTGCTTGCCGAATGAGTCTCCTGGGGGTGGCCTACCCACAACCAAGGGACTATGGGCTCCAATCTGCAAAGACTGTCATAAAGATGATGGTAACAATATTTGGAGATTTGGAGTGATAGGCAAGGGGATGCACAAAAGATCCGGCATAAGGGTCAAAGTGCGCCACGGTTAGTCTGTGGCCCCCGCTATAAGATAAGATAAGATACTTACTTACCTACTGAGATCTCACATGGACTTCTTGAGAGAATTTAAAAAGTGATGTTGCACTGCTTTGTTTGATTTCCCAACACTCTTGTATGTTCACAAACAATTAACGGCTAATAATTTGTGCGTTAGGCACATTTAGCCAGTGTCAAGTAAGAGATATATTAATAACATATAAATCATAGTAAATGAGAATGAGTGGTGATCATGATGATAAATGGTAAATGAGATGCCCTCCTCTGAACCCCTTGAATCCTCAGTAAAGATGTGGGGCTATACTGACTTACTGAGATCTCGCAATGGACTTCTTGAGAAAATTTGAAAAGTTATGTTGCACTGTTTTGTTTCGTTTACCAACACTTATATACGTTCACAAACACTTAACGGTTAATAATCCACTGTTATTACACATTAATGTTCGAAATATCACAGATTTTAGAAAATAAAACAAAACTGCAAACATGACGCTTCACTTTCCCGCCAAGAAGTCATGCTACATTTGCAAGTTTTCAAATTACTTACCGTGCCAAAATTTAAATTTCAAATATTTCAAGTTCACAAGAAAATAATAAAAATTAACATGTCACCTAAGTAATACTAAAATACTTATAAGCTACATTTGCAAGTTTTCCTATTCAGTCGACAAATAAATCTAAATCATCATATGGAGCGAGTAATAATAAGCTAAGATGAAATAGAGCAATAGATTACATTATATTGGGGGTATTTGCCCTTCATCACCACGCTGAGCAGGCGGGATGGTGATCGCAGTTCCAGCCAGTACGCAGGATGACGCTGCTGCCCATCATCCGGTAGGATTTCCTTTGTCGACTTTTACGACTCCCCGTGATCTCACCACCCCCTCTCATCTGAGAGGGTTTTTTGCAGATGATGTATTTCTGATGCTCCTATAACAACAAAAACTAAAAACAAATAAAATAAACATTTAAGGGGGCTGCCATACAACAAACGTGGTTTTTTTACTCGTCCATCATTTTCCACAATGAGCATTATGTTACATACAACACATAAAATTCTGAAGCATTGTTATATATATAACGGTACGGAACCATTAACGCGTAAGCCCGATTCGCACTTGGCCGGTTTTTTTTCTATTTACGAGACGATACGATATCGTATACTTACGACGACTGATATTATGCAAAGCCCTCTCCTGAGGTCACGCGCTTGAATACAAACACAGGACACATATTTGTGTTTGAGCCCAGTACGAATTAGACAGATAGGCATATCATGTAATTGGTAGGTACATTGTATGACATTTAAATTAATAAGTACAATCAATCAATCAGAGCTGGCTCAGCGACCCGAAGTGGACCTTCATCACCACGCTGAGCAGGCGGGATGGTGATCGCAGTTCCAGCCAGTACGCAGGATGACGCTGCTGCCCATCATCCGGTAGGATTTCCTTTGTCGACTTTTACGACTCCCCGTGATCTCACCACCCCCTCTTATCTGAGAGGGTTTTTTGCAGATGATGTATTTCTGATGCTCCTATAACAACAAAAACTAAAAACAAATAAAATAAACATTTAAGGGGGCTGCCATACAACAAACGTGTTTTTTTTACTCGTCCATAATTTTCCACAATGAGCATTATGTTTAACAACACATAAAATTCTGAAGCATTGTTATATATGTCACCGTAAAATTGTAAATAACGTTAAATTATAATCTATCCCGCGATATTGTAATCTGTCGAAAAATTGTGATCCGTAACAAACTGCTCACAATTTAACGCATTATTTTTCGATAGATTATAATCTATCGAAGACAAACCGTCAGATTGTAAAATGGCATGCGAAAGAACGCACCTCGCGCTCTGATTGTTGAACTTCATGTTCCCCGCTCAGCCGCCCGTCGTCGTCGCCATCTTCGGTTGTTATTAGTCAAATTCATTTGTTGTGAAATGTAAACAAACAGTGTTTTGGTGATTTAAAACAGATTTCGTGTTAATAATAATAACTCATTGTATTATAATAAGTTGTAGGGAGTGTTAACGGACCTGTGATAACCTAAAGAAGTGCAGTTAAATAAATAATAAATAAGAGAGTGGTTGGCTGGTCTTGATGGCAAGACCAGCCAACCAATCATGGACAGGCTTTAAACAGTTGACAATTTAACGCGCGACAGATTGTGATTTAACGGTTTGTCTTCGATAGATTATAATCTATCAAAAAATAATGCGTTAATTTGTGAGCAGTTTGTTTCTGATCACAATTTTTCGACAGATTACAATATCGCGGGATAGATTATAATTTAACGTTATTTACAATTTTACGGTGACATATATAACGATACGGAACCATTAACGCGTAAGCCCGATTCGCACTTGGCCTGTTTTTTTTTTATTTAAGATACGATATCGTATACTTACGACGACTGATATTATGTAAAGCCCTCTCCTGAGGTCACGCGCTTGAATACAAACACAGGACACATATTTGTGTTTGAGCCCAGTACGAATTAGACAGATAGGCATATCATGTAATTGGTAGGTACATTGTATGACATTTAAATTAATAAGTACAATCAATCAATCAGAGCTGGCTCAGCGACCCGAAGTGGACCTTGGCCTCCGATATAAGATTTCGCCACTCTGCTCTGTTCTCAGCCACCTGTCGCCAATCCGGCCGTTGCAGGTGACTTAGATCTTTTTCGACCTTTTTTTTTTTTTTGATTTACGTCGGTAACAAAATGCATTTACGCACTGTCTCCCGGCCAAAGGGGGGCCGAGAGAGGTGTGTGGGGCTCACCACCGGCAGACACGACCGCCAGCAGTAATACCCACTAAAAATCTTCCGACGACGCCCGCCGCTTGTTGAGAAAGAGGCGGGGTGCCAGTACCTGGGTTGCAGCTCTGACACCCCGCCCCCGGCCAACGTTCCCCGGACCAAAACCGGGAGGGCCTCCTCAGAGAGACGCAGTGGACGCGCCCCTCCTACCTCCTTGTGCGACCATAGCGTGTGTGGCCGACTTCTCGAAGGGTCCATGGTTAGACAGCAGGGCCCCCCTGCCCCCGCTGCCTAAGACCCTCCTGGCGCTGCTTGACGGGCCCTCCTGGCCCGCCCGCTGCGCCCTCCACAGGTCCCTCTTAGTTTCCCCCCCGGTAGTCAGTACTAAGGGCACCCAGAGTCGCCAATCTCTGGGTGTTACCTTTTCCCTGGCGCCTCCTGCGCCCTAACGGGAGGTACTCAGCCCCCCCACCACGACAAGGTGGAGACCAGTCGGGGGGGAGATCTTTTTCGACCTGGTCTATCCAGCAGTAGCGAGGACGTCCGACTGGACGCTTCCCGTTTGGTCCTGGGTCGACCAGCTCTCTTGACAGCTCGATCCGACTTCATTCTCTCAACGCGGCCGAGCTAGCGCGGTCTGGCTGACTTTGTCTCTCCCAATATGTTTGGCTCGCCCACAATCTCTTAAATTTCCTTATTTTTCCTTTGTCTCCAGGTCCCGTCATCGGGTTTCACCGGCCCCAGGATAATAATAAGTACAAGGCCCCACAAAGTTGTGCAAACAGCATGGGGATTTTCAAAAAGGGCGTGAAACGGTCTTCAAAGGGCAGGTAACGCGCTAGTTTGGCAGGTAAAGCCCCTGATGTTACAAGCGTGCATTGGCTGCAGTTTCCATCAGGTCGCATGCTTGAGTGCCATCAGTGGTATAAAGAAATAAATTTGTTTATTTATTTATTAATACACACGACCAATTACAATTTTACAAATTAAAATCTTAAGAAACTAAGGTACAGAATCTAGATTGTAATTCAAATTTGTGTGTAGGTAAAATAAGCAAAACAGGATAAAAGACGTGTTACATCAAATACAAGGCTTATTATAAAGATCACTTCTTAAGAAAATGTTAAGAGAATAGAAAAGTACTTGTAGATTACATATTATAGGTACCTAGTTATTTAAATTTAGTGACATGGGTACGTAAGATAAGTAAATAAATAATCTATTAAGTAACTAATTATTTAAAGTAACACAAAAAACAAACAATTATGACCTTAAAGATAGCTGAATGAGGCAGCCTGACTGTCTGTCTGTCTTATTATTGTAAACTTTAAGAAAATAACATGAGTACATAGGTACATGTACCTACTTGCAGGTGAGGTTGGTTTAGGCTCCTAAAATATTGGTAGGATCCCTGTACACCCATGTCATATTGTGTCACTATATAAAATTCAAATTATTAGTTCAAGCTAGGCTTTGTCCCGAAGCGTGTGTGCGTCATTTAAATCTTCTTCTTCTTTTCTTCTTTTTTAAATAATGGCTTCGTGCGGTTTGCACATTTAGCCAGTGTCAAGTTAAGAGATATATTAATATCATAAAAAATATAGTAAATGAGAATGAATGGTGATAAAGATGATAAATGGTAAATGAGATCCCCTCCCCCTAAGCCCCTTGAGTCCTCAGTACCTAAAGATGTGGGACTATACTGAGATCTTACATTGACTTCTTGAGAGAATTTGAAAAGTTATGTTGCACTGTTTTATTTGATTTACCAACACTCAAGAACGTTCACAAACACTTAACGGTTAATAATCCACCGTTATTAAACATTAATGTTAGAAATATCACAAATTTTAGAAAATAAAACAAAACTGCAGACATGACGCTTCACTTTCCCGCCAAGAAGACGTCATTTAAATCCATGATCGCCTGATATCTTATGTATATACACCTATAACTTATACGCAGATTTATATACCTACCTACAATATAACTAACTCAATCAATCAACACCAGATAAAGTTGACAGTCGAAAACAAAACAACATCGCACTCAATAAAAACAAAGATTGTGCTGAGGCAACGACCAGTGAAGGCTGAGCTCCGGCCCGCTCTCCGATTGGACGCGACCGGAGAGGCGGTCCACACAGCATCCAATCGAGATGGGGAGTAGGGGACCGTTATTAGGGAGAGCTATGTAATATATACTTACAACTCTGGACAAAGTGCTATGTGGATATTTTATGTGAGATTTTGGCGCGCTTTTAACACTTATATTTATTATCTTCAGAGCAAAAGCATCGCCATTTTATTTAATATATCTACAACACACACACATTTGAATTATACAATACAAAAATACATACAATCAATAAACGCGCTATTTTCTTACTGTCTATATTTTGAAGTTTAAGCACTGCTTAGATAATTTTTATTTTTTATTTCTTAAATTTGTCTTTATTAAAGTCTCTGAGATATAGGACTTTGGGGACCATACATAGGTAGTAATCGATTATTCAGTTTAACAAATGTTACTATATAAACTAAATAGTTAAAAAATCATATGACTATTATTATAACAATAAAAATCTTCTGTCGTGTTATGTATAGACTATTATTAAATTGTTCCATTGATTTAAATGAACACTTAGATACATTAAACAGATCCATCTTAGATTCAGAACGAAGTAGCTATTTCAGGCTAGCGATTATACGAAAATATAAATTTATATTCATACAAACTCTACAAAAGAGGTTAAAAGTTATCAATCATATCATTTTATTTGCGTATTATGGGCAATACAGAGGTTTTAATATAGGTACATATAGTTTCACCATATACAGCCTGTCACATTTGACATGCAAAAATGTCAAAGTAACAATTTAATTCTTCATGAAAATATATTATACCCTTAGAATAATTACACCTTAAATCCTCAATAATTACAGTGTTATTATTCTAAGATAATACCTAAACAATACCTTATGAGGCGCTTATAGGGCTGTTAAATATTATGTGCTTATCACACATAAGACTTAGACGAATACTAAAAACAGCTTTGAAAAAGTTCAGTTACACAATTAAATTCTTTTTAACAAATAAGCTGGTACTGAAATGAAATAAAAAATAAGACATAATAAAATCTTTATTCAGTAAGTATATCTTAGGTATGGTTTTACAGGACTAATTTATGACCAGGAGCACGAGAAATAAAAAGTTATACGTTCTTATTTGTTATTGACATATTTATTTTAGTCTTTTGTTTACATATTATGAATATGCAGGAGTAGGCAGAGATCACATCCGCCCAGTGTCGGACTAGCCTTTAATAAAGGTGGCATTTGCCGGCCGAGCCCCCCAAGTGACCTGGATTGAGGCAACCGTAAGATAAGGGGCCCGCGCAAGATAGGTCCTGGGACACAATGAATGACTCAACAGAGAGAGCAACAGACGCGTAATGCGTCAAGTCAAACCTTGAATTTTATAAAACTACGTGTTGTAGAGACATCTAGATAGTGATAATGAGACTTCTATACAGCTACATTAACTGTACTATTATTGTTTTGTTTGTCTGTACTGTTATTATATTATTTACTAACTGTATTAAGGTGAGGTTTTTGGCTAGCAGCGCCATCTGTATGTGGAAAAAGAAATAAAATTGAGATAGTAAGTAGCGGTGGTTATACCACTCGCCGCTAGAGCTCGCAACCAATCTTAACTAAATAGTACGACTTCTTGACACTAGAACGCTTTATTCATATACGTTTGGTACTAACTACAATAGTAGTAGCCTGTGAATCTGTGAGTGACAAATAAGAACGAATGGCTATCTCCTATCTCCTAGTCAGTGACGGCTTTCCGCTTCCGATATTATTTAATATTTATTGTGATTTTGCATGGAAGTAAATAAACAACAAATGAGTATATATCATTGGAAATTGGGCGACATAGCCCTTGCTAAAATATGCCGAAAAATCTATGCTAAAGTGAAAGTTGTAAAGGATTCCGAAGGTTTATTTTACGATGAAAAAGGTTTGTAGAAAACTTCAAAAAGTTTTCCTAAAAGTCTAATGCATTTATTTAATATTTCACCAAAAACCTTCATAATTACTACATTTACCAATAATAAGTGATTACTTCCAGTTGTTATGATGTAAATATATAATATATAATTAATATTGACATGTGGGGCCTCCTCTTGAAAACTCAATAAAACAATGATTTTGTGTTTAGTTTTAGGAATATCTCCAAATGAAGACGGTACTATCAACGTCTCAGAAGAACTATGCTACTATATAGAAATAAGTCGGACTAAAGAAAGAATGTGGCTGCCTTATACTAGCCTTCACTTGGCAGAGCGATCCAGGCCCTTTTATGGACTAGATAAACCGCTTGTAGCCCTTAAACCTATCGAAAATAAGCCTCCCAGGAAGGTAAAACAAATATCATCGTAATTATTATTTACTTAAATATATATATAAATTCTCTAAAGTAATGTTAAAATATTTTTATCCAAACAATAATGAAATTAAACTTTTTACAACCTAAAAATCTTTTATTTTTCTTGTAAATAAATAATTTACCTCCAGTTTACATAAAAATTATAAAATTGCTTTGTGCAAGTTTGTATGTTGTTTAGTAGGATAAAAAAGTAAACATTAAGTAAGAAATTGGTTAGGTGAATTCAATAAATAAATCCTATATAAACAAAAATCCTAATAACTGCATTAAATGCTAAAAGCTCCACTTTAATTAAATATTCTACTAAAATAACATTAGAGCAATTATAATAAATAATTAAACTCTGTAAAAAAGTAAAAGGTCATTAATCATCAGATGTGCTAATTTTATCCACTTTTCAGTTAAAAATTAAAGTTGGTATATTTGCACATAAATCAATAATCTGAATGAACACTTTACATTAGGATTTTGCTTCAACTACTCTCTACAGTAGACAATCTGAGTAAAGTTAAGTGGCAGATTAGCTTGCTGCACACTTAAGCCTGCATTCATATAACATGGATTGTGGTATAATGCAGGCTTAAGTAACATTAACAAATCACTGGTATGTGGGAAGTCTCAAAAAAAGGAAAATGTGTTCATTGAAAACAAGTCAATTCGCACTGTGTCCGTAGTCCGCATAGACCTGAATCCCTTTTACCTTAGTTTGTGAGAGAAGACACATGCTCAGTAGTGGAATGTTAATGGGCTCAGATGATAGTGACACCATACTTGCATAGCGATAAGTCCATGTGAGTTTGGAAGCCTTAGGATCGGTTCATATCTGACAGAACATGCGTCGTGTAATCGGTCGCGTAACGCCAGAACGGACAAATTTATAGAAATATATAAGACCGTGCACACTCAACTGATGATACGTAGACGCATGTTCTGTCAGATATGAACCGACCCTTATAGAAATATTTTTAGAATGAAAGATATAGTGAATGAAGAAATGTAATGAGTGCTATTTCTCAATTGGTGAGGGCAACGCGTTTTTCTATATTTTTGTTGTAAGTATGCTGAATTGAGGGTTAATATGAAGAAATGCAAAGTTTTACCACATTGCACTCATCACTATTTATTTGACTGGCAACAATTTCACTAGTTACGTCACCTTTCAAACACAACAGTATTGCATCAATTGCTACTTTTTAATGGCATAGGACCTACTTTGTCATTATGACATCACCTCGAGCTAGGGACCATACTCGAGCCCCTATAACATCAAGGAAAGACATAGAAATCTAAACAAGTACTTAATATTCGCTACTGTTAGCCTGCTTTACAATTTTATTAACACCCCAGTATAGACAGAGCAAGCATATGATCTTTTCTTGAAGTCATTCAGGCCATTTTAAATACTTCTTTAACAATGTTATTAAAAAAATTAAAAGCCTAAAATATCACATAATACAGGTTACCCTAAGTTTATTGTTATTATGATTCCAGCGTAAAATAAAAGAAGATCACACAGTCCCCATGAGTGTAAAACTTACAAGACATGCCGAACCAGACCTAAACACTACCTACGATATCCGGCACATACCACTAAAACAAGGCCGTTACGAAAATGCCTTTAAAGAATTTGTGAGAAGAGGCAAAGAATTTGTATTCGATCATTACTTCTTTCTCTTACAAACCAGTGCAAATAAGGATGAGGATTGCTTAGAGTTTTTGATGAATGTCGACGCAAGCACAGAGGATAAGTTTGAAATGGTCATGAAGAGTGTAGCCAATGAAAAAGAGGTGGAGAACTACTTGCACCAATGTTGGAGATACAATTTCGTTCATAAGCAAACTGAAACCAAAGAGGCTATAGATTTGCAGGTAACATTCACACTTATTTATTAAAGTTAAGTCAATATAAAACAACACGCCTTGAGACTAAGTACGGAAGCCTTTGATATCAAATGCCAAATACTGATTTCTATGACTTCAGCTTATCTCTGATTATCATGGACCTGTTAGCTTTTCACACTACTTTCTTACAATATGTGAATACAAAACCATCAAGAGATTAAAACTGTAATTGAATATTGAATATTTAAGATTTACAACTTAATTTAAGTGCTCTTAGTGCTGCTAGGTCAGAACGAAGTAAAGTAGGTTTCCTTATATGGGTTTCCATGCTTCAGAAGACAAGTTAAGCCATTGTATAATTGGTACCAGCCTAGAATAGTACCCCCCCTTTCATCTCACGGGGAGTCGTAAGAGTCGACTTAGAGAAGTCCTACCGGATGATGGGCAGCAGCGTCATCTTGCGTACTGGCTTGAACTGCGATCTACAGCCCGCCTGTCCAGCGTGGTGATTATGGGCAAATACCCCCAATATAATGTAATCTTTCGGGGAGGCCAATGTTCAGCAGTGGACTAGCTATTTAAGGTTAATAGGATGATAAATAATATTTTTACACTAAGATTTATTACAGTTTACTACATTTCAGAATACTTCCCCAGAGAAGAGTATTCTCGCTGTGCATACGTCATGGTGTCTGGTCTGCGGGAACGCTAGTGGTGGCCGTCTCCAGGAGTGCTCGGCCTGCCCGGCTGCCTTTCATTCTACTTGCAGGCGGGAGTGGCTGCTTACCATACGACGTAAGCCTAATCAAAGATTCCAATGTTTTGCTATATATTATAAGACGACATTTTTCAACAAAAAATTAACCCGTCCGCTGTTTCCTGAATGGGTTACGAACCCGTGATTAGACCAGGACACCGAGGCTACGGCTGACGGTTTGATTATTTCTAGTAAAAAATTTCGTCTTTTAATTATATAATAACATTATAAATACAAAATTTATTTTAAGTTTTAATCGATTGATAAATACTTACCTTCACAGTGACGTAATGACGCGTGCTTGAAACGCAAAATCATAAAGTTCTAGAAAAATTAAGCGTGTCCATCGGTATCCTGGTAACTCAGGTTAGAGCAGTCGACCGGTTTTCCAAAAGTCGTGAGATCGAATCCTATTTAGGCTACCGCAGACGTATTGATTTTCACACTGAGGGGCCCCCATGGTGAGGGCCAAGCCTGCCGGGGTTGCGGGACTGTTCGCAAGGGTTACCGCGGCCTCGATACGTTGCAGGCTCAAAGAAGGAACATGGATGGTTTTTAGTCAGTAGAAGTCTGACACACCCTCCCGCTTCACCCACAGCGGGAAAAGGTCATTTGATGATTTTCCATCCAAAAAAAAAAGACGTTGATTTTGATTTTTCTTAATTCAAAGGGTTTAGTTGCTCGTTTTACAATGTAATGGAGACGATAATAATTGACCAGATCATCGGTCGATCGGTTGTCAGTCTTTTACTGCGTTTTAAGATGGCTTGTGGATGCAGGTAGCTTGAGATAGTTCGGCGAGAAACTACATCCTCCAGTCTCATCCTACTTCCTTTGTAATACAATTTAGTAATCTTACCACTGGGCAGTCGCTGCTGTTCAGTATGGATTATACCATTGCTAATTAAAATAAAGCAACGTTTATAGTTATAATATCTGAAATACACTAAATATTTATAGCTTAACATATTCATTGGTGACACTCCCATGGTCCGGGACGTAATAATCGATGACCGTTACACAAGGTACGAATTACATTACGAATATGTCTGAAGATATCCCTAAGAAATATCTTTCATTGCCTAAATTAATAGAATTTGTTTTTTATATAACTTGCTTTGGCCCGCGACATCGCGTGCGTTTTATTAAAACTACTAATTCTTGGAAAAATGACTGAAGACATCCTCTACCCCGCGCTCGTCTCTTACTACCCCACGCTGCCTTTAGTTCCCTGCGCCCCCAGACCATGGGAGTGTCACGAACGAATATGTCGAGCTGGAATATTATTGAAAAATAACAAAAAAAAATTTAACCACAGTTTAACATAATTTTTCTGTAATTTTAGATCGCAAGATCCCGCCTAAAAAAACATCAGTCCAGACCACCCTGGTGAAGAAAATCCTCTCCAGCACCAGGATCATCAGCTCCGTGCGCAAGGAGAAGGAGAATCTAGAGCTCTGTCCCAGTTGCATGTGGGGACCACGAGTTGGGTACGATATTTTTTTACATAGCAAAAAATTACGTTCAAAGTGACTGAGATCGCTCATCTTTCCTCCACTTCTCACGGTCTTCGGCATCCTTGGTTGATATATTATTGGCATCTCATCCCCTACAACATCAAGTCAGCTTTTCCTGGGCCTGCCTAATCTGCCTCGGCCGCGTGGACGTGCCATGGCCAGACATTTGTCATCCACGTAGTTTGCCTGTTTTAAGCGACATTCTTGCAATTTGTCTGCGATGTCACGGACATGAAGGCTGCCGCGGATGCGCGAATTCTTGACGCGGTCTTTCCGCGTAAATAAACTCAAAGTGACTTGAACTATGGATACAAAAACCTTCACCCGTAAAACGTCCGCATTAATTGATGGACATGAAGATGTCAGATTACATACGAATAATAGCTGAAGTCCAGTCCGTTTGTCCAGCGACAAATGATGGAAAGTAGTCACCGCTGCGTATAGACACTTTCAACTTCAGGAGCCTCACTAACTCGTTGCAACCGTAAAAACCGTTGCTCGTCTTTTTTGAAGAGCCTATATGCTTATGCATAATATCATTGTTCAGTGTTATTGCTTAATAGCTATGGAATCAAGTGATGGATTAAAATATCTTAACAATTCCCGCGCTATTATAATTTCCCGGAAAATGAAGAAACTATTCAACACGACACGTATTTCGCCCTTACACAGGGCATCTTCAGGTAAAATAGGAGCCCCAAAACAACGATAGCGATAACAAGAATCTCTTGCTTACAATGGTTTTCCGCAAAATAACCCCTGAATCAATAAATTATTAAAGATATGGAATCTTCAAAATATATAGAAGTTTGAACTCTAAGGTCGCGTGTTCGAATCCCACTCAGCATAAATGTTTGCGTGCATTGAATATTAGTCCGTCTTGTACTTGGTGTTGTCTATGTATTAAAAGTTAAAACTGTATTTATTTACAAAATCAAAAAGTATTTATGTATGTTTTTTTCAGTACCTATATCTCTAAAAACTCTGTTGTTACAATAAATATTTGTTATAATAGCACAAGTATAATTCTCTAGAAGCGCTCCGTGTGATGTCCAAAAATATTATTACCTTTTTTCATGTAGGTACGAAGACGTGGTATGGCATAAGCTAGGCACCTGCTCATGGTGGCCTGCCCGGGTGCTGCCGCCTGGAGCTGCGCCCTCTTGCCTGTTGGCGAGGAAACATTCCCCACGGGATTGGCCGCTACAGTACTATGGTAAGCTTGCCTGTAATTTTATGGGTCCACGAGTAAAAGTAACATTAAAGATCAGTTTTCTAGCTGTCTGTCTGTAACAGTAAATTTATTCCGAATTCAAGGGACTGATGAAGTTCAAATTTAGTGACTACACATTTGCCTAGGGATTTGGCCGCTTCAATATTACGGTATGCTTGCCTATATTTTTAAGTATAAGCAACAAAAGGGATCACAGTTTTCTGTCTATGACAGTGAATTTTCTCCGAATCCAATGTACTGATGAAGTTAAGGTTTAGCAAGTACACACATTCGCTCTGGACTGATAAAGTCGGAATTTTGTAGGTACGAGAGCGCTCTATGAAAAAATAGGGTAACTATTTAAGACAACCTGCATATAAGCCGTTCCACATCCGCTTCTAAGACCCCGGACTATAGAAACCGAAAATTTTACACTTCAGAATTTATGTGATCGTTAATGGTATTAACGTGACGCCATTAATCATTTTTCAGTAGCTGTAACACATCTTCATATGACGCTAAATTTTCTACCTAAGCGATGATAGGTATGTTATTATTTGTGTGTAAATTTGTGTCATGTCTGGTATGCTATTCAATTATCTGAATTTTTTTGCACGCTACGGTGTTTACTAATGCTTTGGGTATTTAATGAAATAAATGATTTTTGAACATTTTGTGTTAAATATGTGTACATTAAAAAACATAACTAATGTAGTAAGTACTTCAATTTCATAATATATTATCAACCCATGTCTTTCCACAGGGTTCTATTTTGGGACCAATCTTTGAGTCCTGTGAGTTTCTTGTCAGTTCTTCTCACAAAACGGGGGCTCGGAACTGGCACTTAGATTCACTTACAACTAATTTTTATTTATTTGCACGTAAGTGAATCTAAGCTTCGTGATTTCAGTGTAGTAATATTAAGTTTTTTTTAAATTTATATTTTGTTTTGACGTTTTCAAGTGCACATAGCACTACTACTACCTACTACTAATAGTTTATGAAATAAATAACTTTT
Source organism: Musotima nitidalis (assembly GCA_949126915.1). NCBI lineage: Eukaryota > Metazoa > Arthropoda > Insecta > Lepidoptera > Crambidae > Musotima > Musotima nitidalis. Next base: position 6,974,245 of record OX421435.1, read on the forward strand.
TACTTTACTTTACTTTTATACTTTATAGAGCGTCTCAAAGCTGTGCTACATCGAGAGGAAGTATCTTAAATACAGAGAATTTTAATAAAAGGAGACTTCATTTAAATTTACAATCAGTTTTAACTGCATTTAAAGAGTTTTGAATTATTGCCTGTCTGAACAAAGAATCGATATGAGAGGGCCTATATAGTGCTAGTAAATTTGATGAAATATATTATAAACTGTAACTTTCACGACTATGCAGATGATCTGCAGATTTACCTATCTTTTTACCAATTGAAATCACAAAGTTAATAAAGGGGCTAGTAAAATGAGTTGTCTTGAATCCTACCAAGCCTACATTTCTCGTATGTACTAGATTAAAATTTAAGGTGTCTTGCACAACCGTTTCTCTCTATTTTAAACAAATGACTGAAATGTAACATTTTAAATTAAAATTAGCTTAAATTTAATTAAGAACTGTTGTGCAAACCGCCCTTAGTCTGTGACACTTTTAAGTGTGTCTTATTTAATAATGTCTACTATTTTTAATATATTTTGCAATAGCCCACTTAAAAATGGAACTTAGAATTATATATGATAAGATAAGATCGCTCTAGTACCATTCTTTTAATGTAACAATTCAGTAATACTTTGCTATTGTACTATTCATTGTTATTTTTACATTACCTGTAATTATATGGTTTTTGGTAAGCACGCTCGCTGATGAATGCACGCTCGCACGATTGCACGCTCGTACGATTGCACGCTGGTACGAATGCACACTAGCACAAATACACGTCCGCAAGCATGTACGCATGATGTCAGACACACACTAACAGTCAAACACACTCGTTCGACAACTCAACGGAAGGTGATAAAGTTTATTCGTAATTTTTTTTATACATGCATTTGTTTGTTCCTTTGCTCGTTCTAATCCAATGTGTAATGTATATGAATCACGAAAACCTAGCAATTTTTCAAGAACCATTATTTTAAAATCGTTTTTTTTTCTACTTCATGAAAAATAACCCTCGGGGATAGACAGATGTATATTATACGCCCACATTTAGCCAATCATAGTTTTGGTCCCACGTAACAGATGGCGAGCCTATTGCCGCTTGACATAAACTTTAGTATTTGCCAGAGCCTCGTCCGTTGATCGGCAGGTGCACCACTTGCAGGTGAGGTTGGCTTGGGCTTCAAATATCTTAATTCCCATCAACGATTTTCTCAATTACAAAAATTAACTGCGTGTACAGTTATTTATATAATATGTTCTGTATTTTTGACGACCGATATGTCATGGTGGCGAGTATACCCGCACTCGCTCCTGAGGTCGTGGGTTTAATTCCCACACAGAACACAAATGATTGTGGGCATAAACATGATATTGGTTTTGATCTGGGAGTTATTAAGTATCCATAACAAATTCTTAATGATACTTATCTTGGAACTAAATAATTGGTGTAATTGTCAGTATTTATTTATATATAATATGTATTGCTTGATACAGGAACGCTGAACTATTCTTGGGGCTCCGAAACCCGTATGACATTGTTCCTGCCGAGTCATACTCACGCACTAACCACGGCGCGCGACCCGACGCTAAGACAAGCCGTTTTGGACGCATGTGACGATTATATTGCTGTATATCTTACTTAAGCTAAGTAAGTAACTTAAGCTAAGTAAGTAACTTAAGCTAAGTAGGTAACTTACGCTAAGTAGGTAAGTAACTTAAACCTAGTTTAATATTGTCATTAGTTGGACAGAACAGTAATTTTAGGTGTCATAGGTGGTGAGGTACGGGGTAAGAATTTATAAAGAATTTTACTAAAAGAGGAGGCGTATAAACTATACAGGTCCCTTGGTAGACCTGTAAATTACACGTTAATGGTCTGAGAGGTCAAAACACAGAGTTTAACTAATCGCTAGCTATGTTCGTTTCTCCCTCGTACCCTGTTTTTGCTTATAATTTTACATACATACATAATGTCACGCCTATTTCCTGTAGGGGTAGGCAGAGATTACATCCTTCCACTTGCTACAATCTTCGCATACACTCTTAGCTCATTCACACTCATTAACCTTATCATACACGCCTGTCGGCTTAGGGTACTTTTGACCTGCCCTTTCTCCAAAACCTTTTGGATTTGGTCATGGGAGGTATTGCGTGATCTTCCCCTAGTCTTCCATACACTAGTCCATCATAAATCACTTTCGTTAGTCAACTTTCATTGATCCTCTCAATGCATCTAAGCATACCTTTCTTAATTCTTGTCACTATATCTTCTTTTACATTTACTTTACATAAAATTTTACTATAAAGTCATGAATAAATTAAAGTCCTCAGCAGTTTGTCAGTTTTATGGCCTGTCTCACAATGCCCTAGAAAGTTCCCATTAAAGTTGACTTGACAGATACATACAAAACTGCATCTTTAAGTGCTGAGCATATCCTAATCTGATACTGTGGTTATCTTTTGTGAGAAGATAGTTACTTATTTTCTATAAATAAAATTACTTGACATAGCAATAATATTAAGAACAGTCAATTATGTTTTTTTGCCATAAATTTTATATATATAATTTTACCAATTACTTTATAAATTAGATGTTTATTTTATTAGTGTAACTGTTGATTTAATTTTGTTACTTTTTTATTCATTTACATTTTTGCTGATGCTTTGTTGTTACCAATAGAAGTATTAAAATAAGCTTCTTAATATTTTTAATTATATTTTGTGACTGTGTAAATTTTAGACTGACTCATATCTTTGGTGCATGTTATAACAGTCTGACTGTAAAACATGTTCTGTATCAAAACTATTTAGCTAATGACTGATTATAGGCTAATTTATGTTACAAAAAAAATAAGTTCCTTAAAAATCAATATTATTGTTTATAATAATTTAAGTTTATTTATGAGTGACTCTTATGCATGTAATGCAATATAGACCTATTGGAAATTAAAGTAGGTAGTATGACATATTTACTGACATACTGTTTTAGATATAAAAGTATCTTATAGTGTAATTTTAAGCATAACTCTCTTATAGAATTAAGAACCTAGTTTGGCTGGCTATAATCTTTGAAATTTGTCAATTGGTTTGGTACTTTAATTACAACAACATTACTAAATTTACAGTAACATTACGGTGAGTACTAAAACAAGGAGGTAGGTACTTAATATGATTAAGCATTATTCTAAAATATATAAGTTCTATCTTTACTGTAAGTATTAAAACAATCGATCATGCTTCTTGTGAATTTATAGATAAATTTATGACCGACTGATGCATGTTATTTTAACAATAAGTACTTAATAAAATAAGATTGTTACTTACGTGACTGTCTTAAAGTCTTTCCCGATTAGATAAGTCACTAAGACTAAAAGGTGTAATCATTTTACTAATAGATAGATATTTAGTAAAACTAATTAAGTAGTTAGATACCTACATTTAAAAGTTTAAATATAATCATGTTATATGTGATTAGATAAGTCAGTAATTAATGAAAACCTAAAAGAATTTCTTTAAATATATATTTTTTGCTCCAGTCCACTGCTCGGGCTTAAAACGCATATCACAAAATACTAGAATACTTTGACGAGCTTATTGGATGGATACCCCGGTAACTCAGTGTTTTAAGGAGTGGACTGGTTATCCAAAGGTCCTAGATTCGATTCCTATTAGGGTTACAGCGGACGAGCTGATTTTTTAAAGTAAAAAACGTATCATACCTATTTTAGAGTTAGGGCGAAGTTATAATAATGTATCATTATTTTCTGGTCATAGTTTTTGTGAAATCTATTTAATTAGGTACTAGGTGTTAAGTGAAAATTATACCTGAACAATCGTAGACAAAAGAAAAAAGTGACTATATTCATCGAAATATCTTGCTGCACACGGGGCTATACAACTTGCGAGCCCCCAATACCACTTATGACAACGCGCAGTGAAGCAAAACGCGGGTATCCATATGTTATCGGCAAATGCTTACAAAATTAGAATAAATTAAAACAATAAGTATTATATTTTACTATTCACATTTTCACTGTTGCGATATAACTCTCAATGACGAATAAAAATTAAATGTAACTGTTACCCCTTTATCGTTTTCTAATTGTTTTGAAGCGCATACATAGTCTCTATTATTTTTAGTTCTATCGATAGCGCGTGCTTGACGCAAGCACAACATTGCCCAAAACATATTAGTCACTCCGCGTGCAGTGAGAGGTTACGACGACTGTAGACGCGATAAGCGTATGCGCGCGAGCTTAGCATCGGCGGAGAATTAATGGTCTTACACAGAAACGACTTACCAAATTTCTTCGTTCAAACGCTGATAGTCTGCACAGTATGTTACTGGTTTCTTAGACCAGTACGTGTTGTTCAGAAGAGGAAAGGAAAGCACGGGATGAGATAAAAAACATCTCGGAAATGATCATAATTCTTTCTTTTTATTTCTTCTGTATTTTAGATTATGTCATTATTAATATAGATAAAATTGTATTTCCATTTTAATGTCTCCTGAGAAAAAAGTCCTATACCTTATTAGTTCGCAGGTTTGCGAATTAAGGAATCGTTATGCACCGAAGACTATAGGCACTTTCTTAAAACAAAGACTTTGATTATGATATTATGACGTAGAATAAAAACATCAACGTAAGCCGATAAAATTCGTTTAATATTTTAATTAACTTTATCTAAGTTTAAAAATAATCCTTTTACATAGAATTATGATGCACAATCAACATAATCATTTAGAAAGGACCGTTTAAAAATCGATCTATCAATTTATTGACAGCGTAATCTTTTTATCTGATAGTATCATAAAGATACTTTATTTTATTTTTAAGACTGATTATAAATAATTAAGCTAAGTAGATGTTGATTTTATGTTTTGATAAATAAATCTTTATATTCGTACTAAATTGATAGTTTTATTTCAAATTTTTGACACTCGTGAAGCATCTATGCTCTTTTCAATTATCAATTTGTTAGGTACTTAAATTAAAACCTTTATATTATGTCCGTGACGCTTTACACTGCATTATAATATACCATGATCAATATTAAATAGCCTGTTTGAAACGGCATTCAGCTCCTTCTCCGGGGCGTGAAACGAGATATGCTGGCCGTCATGATTAGCTTGTTTTCGTGCTCCAATTAATTTGGATTGCAGCCTGCTTACAATAATGCATGATATGGTCACATTGAAAAGATCATGTTTTTTACCCTTATTTCGTTCATGTTCAATTTGTGGTAGAAAATGTTTATCACTGCTTTGTAAACATGGTTAATCAACCATGCAATTTTTTAATTTAATTTGAGTATCTTCCTTACAAATTTATTTAAGTGACAGATAGGGTCGCTGTGCCTTCTTAGTTCATTTTTGACATAATATGTCATTTTAGGCATATAATGCTATTGCAAAAAGTTGCCAGATTTGCACCCTGACTAACCTTAGGCAATTATTTATGTAACATTTTAAAAGGACGCTTTGAAGCACTTTAAGCCGTTGGTCCCGGCTGTCATGAACATCTGTGGCAGTCGTTATTAGGAAGTCCGTGCCTTCTAATATTCTGACAGCTGGTTTAACCTTGGAATCTTGTTTCTCTCTGGGCTGCGGAGACCAGACGGCAGTCACTCCATATAATAACTGAAGTTCAGCCAAATCTGGTTAGACCAATGAGCAACACCTAAGCTAGTCTAGTCAAGTCTAGGGTAACTAGGATAATACTAGGGGTGACACTTCGAAACGCACACGATTCATTGCAATAATTTCAAAAGACTAGTACATTATATACGGCATAAAGATCCAAAAGCATAATATACTTTTTCATAACAAATTACTACGCATAACCATAATAGTGCAGAATTGTTAAAAGGCATAATTAATATAATTATAAAAGCCATAATCATATAAATCTATATTTTCATTTGCCATATTTTTATAAAGCATACTTTAAAACGCAGCTTTCTTCTCTTTTTGAGGCTATTTTTTTTCTTACCATTTAAAAGTCATCATCATCATATCAGCCATTTGAAGTTCACTGCTGAGCTTAGGCCTCCCTAATTGCTTTCCACGTAGATCGATCCTTTGCCGCCTGCATCCACCGGCTACCCGCCGCCGCCCTGACCAGGTCATCGGTCCATCGCGTGGGGGCCTCCCCTTTACTACGCTTGCTTTTGCTTGCGTAGTAAAGCTTGCTTTAAATACTTAAAAAGTATTTTCTTATAATAGTCATATACAATTTGCCCACCTGACTAGTATTATTGTAAATTTTTAAAAATAATAATGAGTATAATTCATTATAATTATGTCTAACAAAAAACATGCCTTTCATAATCTGCTTATCTAAATTATTCTTTTTAATGATTCTGCTTTTAAAAATTCGGTGATATGATATTATGCGTTATAACGTTATGGTTTATAGCGGTATGGCAAGTGACGATTGTGGTAATCAACATTATGCATTTTCAGTTTATGGCCAAAAATGTTATGCGTTTCAATAGATAACCAATACTAGGATTTCTAGAAGGGGGATCAAAAAAAAACAGACAAATACTTTTTACAACTTTTATTCAATTTTGCATAAAAAATAATACTTTTTAAATTCAACGTCTAGCAAAAGCAATTAATTACATGATGACATACATGTACGATTACCAATTATAAATCATTATTTTGTACTTAAATTAAAAGAAACAAATACAGCTCTCGTATATACATACATACACTCATAGATATATAATTATCACAATATCTATTCATTAACTGCCTTAAGTATAAAAACAATAGGAGTAAATTAAGATAGCTTAATTAATGCGCGGATCCAGCTTTTCTAAAAAGGTTATAGGCTTCTATGCATACAGCCTATCTGTCCTATAGTCCGTGCATAACCCTTATTTCTACGAGTATAGAGTGCAAATTGTCCACGACTTTTATGACAAATTTAGGCATTCATCTTACCTATATTTGTCATATAACAACATTGCATGCACAATTGCACATGCATACATTATGTTTAGATTAAGCAAGGACTTGATAGGAAAGTACGTCGTTAGGCGTGGGTACAGATTTACGGTAAGTATGAAACATGCAATCAAAGAAAATGGCGTCCACAATGTCACAATGTAATAATGCGCAGTGTGAACCTCCGTTCGTGTTACATTGCGTGTTACGTTACATTAGTCTATACTCGCTATTAGGGCGTTCCAAGACATATGCGCGTATAAGCTGGTTTCGTGCTCGTCAAATTTTACAATGACAAAATAAACAAACGCTCCTTCCATGATGTTCGCTCATTTTGACACAGCGAGAGGGCGTTCGTGACAGTTATACGAGTTTACAAGTGCATGACCTCGAAAATCTTTTGATCAGTGGGAAAGGGCGTGTCAATAAGCGCCTTCAAATACCAACTTATACACGCGGAATATACACCAATCTGAAAATCTCATACATTGACATTAAACAAGGCCAATATACAAAGCATTTATTCTAAACATAATATCTACGTTTTTTAATAAGGCCGTTCAAAATTGATGAACCATGCAGTCTGCAATCATTTCCATTCATTAATCCTTTTATAAATACATTATACAGTACATAAATTATTAACTACACATTCAAGTTATTTGATTATTCTAGTCAAAACTCTACAGTTTCCTGCGATTTCAGTTTCAAATTGTGGAACAAATCTCTGGAAGTTATTGGATAACATTTAACCCTTTAACTGTTGTAGCTACATATGTATACATACAATCGCGCCTGTTTCCAGAAGGGGTAGGCAGAGGCATATTATACGCCCACATTTTGTCAGTTTTATTGTTGGTCCCACGTAAAGGCCACCTGGCCAGCCTGTTGCTTTTTGTTTTCTTTTAGGTTTTGCTGTATCGAATGGTAGCACCGCAAGCCTTGCCCGAGGTGTTTGCTGAAGGCGACAACCCGTCTCGTCTAATTTCAATGTGGGCGAAAGTCTAGCCACCTCTTACATTTTGACACGTGTCATTTATAGATCTCTGTGCTAAAAGTTTACTTAGCTACAACTTTATTAATCCTCTACAAATATTTGTTGCAAGGTTGTTTGGACCTTATTCACTGAGATGGGCAGGTACCATAAGTGAATAAGGTCCAAATTACAGTGACAATTATTCTGCTAGTAACGGTTAAAGGGTTAAAGAAATCAAAGTCAATGTTTTGAACTTCAAGTATGCTGTTAACAAAATTATAAACCTAGGCCGGCTTGCACAACAGTTGAAAATTTGATTATGTCTTGGCATTTCAGACATTTGTTTGTAGTGAAGAGAGACAGAACAATGTTTTAAATAAGTTCAGCACTAAACAGGATAAGAGACCGTTTTATATTGTTCTTTTTTTAAATTGATCAAATTGTACACCGACAATATAATGTTGATCACATGTAACAATCTAAGTACTATATTGAATGTCGATCAGATATAAAAGCTCTAGTATAGAGACACTTTGACTGAAAACGTAGCGTGAGACGTCCACCTGCAAGACCAAGAGACTACCTGATAAAGGTCGCGGGATCACGTTGGATCCAGGCCGCCTCCAATAGGTCACTTTGGAAGCTAATGGGAGAGGCCTATGTTCAACAGTGGACGTGTTTGGACCTTATCTTAACCAGCTAATAGATAGACATGTTACACTTTTGTCTACTAAAAAAGTGCAAACTGATGATGACGACAAAGTACAATTTCATGACAACATAAAATGCATAAGATTACTTTAATTAAAAAAAGCAGCAATAACGTTATGATCGTAATGTGCAAGAAACTATAAGATCGGTGACAGGTCGGTTGAAATTTGACCCTTACTACAACACGTTAGGGTGCATATAAACGTCATTGTTTAATTTTTAGGGGGTACAGCTACAGATTACGTGTAACATTTGAACATTAGAACCCCTTAAGGCATTGTTCAGACCAAAAGTACTATCGGCCGCTGACTGGTAAGCGCGTGTTAGGCAGTTTATTGCTTTTCCGTATATATTTAAATTTAGATAGCGAACCCTACGCTTCAGTTATACGCCTGCAGACTACTAATGACAAAATTCAGCATGCTCACAGTCGGCGGCAGACAATACGTTTGGAGAAGACTATGTCAAATGCCTCGTCATGAAGTAATTTTTATATGAATATATTACAATTATAAGTTGAACAGGTCAGGAACACCTATTCTATATAGTGGAAAACTGCTTATTGTCTCGACAAATAACGCTATCTCTGGTTTGATTCAGGTACGACTTAACCCTTTACCAGGCAGTGGTCAATATATGACCACCATAAATTGAACCGTATGCGGTTAACTTAAGGTTGAAAACCAATGAATATTGTCAACGTGCTCTGCCTGTTACAGGGTTAATTTATCGCTAGGAAATTCAGTATGTGATATTCTAACTTATTTTAGCTTAAACTTACTTATTTAGAAAAATAAATATAACAACTTACAATTTGGGTTTGAAAGACATTAATTGGGCAGATTAATAAAGACTACAGAACATCGAAAATTGTCAAGTTTTCACAATTTTGTTAGCAATGCCGCAATATACCAAAATACTAACTAACACCACTTTTTTTTAAATGCAAGACAAAGAATTTTCGCAAAGGTTTCAGTTATTTCATGAAGCGACTGCCGTCTGACCTACACAACCCAAAGGGAATCATTATTTTCGCAAAGGTTTCAGTTATTTCATGAAGCGACTGCCGTCTGACCTACACAACCCAAAGGGAATCATTATTTTCGCAAAGGTTTCAGTTATTTCATGAAGCGACTACCGTCTGACCTACACAACCCAAAGGGAATCATTATTTTATGGTTAAACCAGTTTTCAGGATATTAGAACTGACTTCCTAATAACGAATGCCATATAGGTATAACAGCCGGGACCTACGGCTACAGAGCAAGCGATAAATACGCACATAACTTCGAAAAGTCATAGGCGCATCACCAGGGTTTGAACCCGAGACCCTCTGAAATTTGAAAGCTGTTACTAAAAGCCTAACTGAAACTAACTTGAACAAATAATTTGGACTTTAAAAAAAAATAGGTATATTTCGATAATTATATTATATAATTTTTATTATAGTCCAAACATATTGTTCACCAGTTCATCGGTTAATGGACAATCGGGGTATGTGGTGAATAATCTGGTCAAGACAGCGAGTAATCGTTAGATGCAGGCGAATTGAGATCGCTAGACCCGGAAAACCAATTGGGGAGGCCTGTAAACAGCAGTGGACTTCTATTGAGTGAGATTCATCATCTCAGCCATATGCTGCTGAACATAGGCCTCTCCAATTGATTTTCACATTGAGCGATACTGAGCCGCCTGCATCCACCAGCTTCCCGCAGTCTTGACCAGATCATCGGTCCATCGCGTGGAAAGCTGTCCTCTACTACGTTTGCCGGAAGAACCTTAACGCCCAATCGGTCTAAAATTGTCGTGTGGTGTTTAGAATAGTGTCATCCCCTCTCATCTCACGGGAGTCGTAAGAGTCGACGAAGATAAATCCTACCAGATGATAGGCAGCAGCGTCATCCTGCGTACTGGTACAAACTGGGATCACCAACCCGTCTGCCCAGCGTAGTGATTATAGGCCTAATAGAATGTAATCTATTGGCGAGGTTTATGTTCAGCAGAGAACTTTATAAAGCGGGTATGAAGAATTACAACTGTATTAAATCATTATAATAAAAATCCTTCAGTTCCTTTTTGTATAAATAAAAAGTAAGTACTAACATTTTAATCCGCCATGATAACAAAGAGTAAATATTTATATACTTTACTTTATGACAAAAGAAATGAGCTGTCATGAATTCAACAAGTGTTTGCGAGGCTTATCTGAATTACGTTTGTGCCATTTATCATTTACAATTGGTACAGTTCTAACAATTAGAAACCGTGGGCTTAGGTACAGTCACGTGCAAATATAATAATATGTTGATTTCGTAGCCAAATCGTGGGTTCAATGTTTATTATTATTTCATCTCATAAAATAGTACTTGAATAAAATCTAGTCCTGTAGTTATGTGCGTATTTATCGCTTGCTCCGTAGCCGTAGGTCCCGGCTTTCATAAACCTCTATGGCATTCGTTATTAGGAAGTCAGTTCTAATATCCTGAAAACTGGTTTAACATGAAGTAAATCTGAATTGATCTATAAAAGAGTTATTTTATGGCTTATTATGTTTTGGCCAATTTAAAGTTCGAGAAACGACATATCGTTGACTTAATGGAACAAAGACCCATTAGTACACAGGTCAGATTTAAGTTACGTACAGTCAGTCTTTTTATTTTTCACTGAGATCTCATCAATGTTATGAAACGTTTAAAAGACAAGAAGCATGAGGCTTTTGAAAGTCAGCGACATCCACCGTCCCCTTAATAGGACGGCTTGTAAATTGTAACAGCAGAACGCCACATTCTTTAAGTATAGAGCACAACAGGAATGGTGAAGATTTGTCCAAGAAAACACTTAATCCTGGTTATTTAAATAATATATCGCATTTGCATGGTATGCGTCAACAAATATGATAAGCCTTGATAACAAGATCTTCTTTTATGACGCCCCACAAATCATCTCTTTGTGTTATGTCAGTATTCCATCAAGCCAGCGATATATCTGTTTACTACGTTTATTCGTAATTATGTTCATCTTGCTAAAAAAAGAGTTATTTCATTATTTTCTTTCCAACCTTGTGACTGCTGAACACACTTATCAAATCTTTACTGTGTTTTAACATAAAGTTATTTTTATTAGAAACTGGCGGGGGAAATCTTGACTGTTAAAGGATTAATAATACGAATGCCATACTACATGTGAAGTTAGGTTAAGTGCCATCTTTGGTGCTAGATGCGCTAGGTCTGGATCACGGATTACGTCCGACGACGGAGGAGAGAGCAGCGACGGCGTGCGTACACTAACCACATAGCCGGGCGTGCGGGTAGAAGTTCGGGGAACATTCTACTCGCGCTTTTTTGCAGCCCGAAGGAGTAGAAAGCGGCACAAATGTTTACCGAATCCAGGGGCAGGAAAAGAAAAAAGAAAAATATGACGAGGGGTCTGTTACACAGGCAGGCGTGCAGTGCCAACGGAGGATAAGGTTACTCTGTTACCTTCTTGGCACCTTACGTGGAGCAGGAAATAGTGGGGTTTAGTCGGTAGTCCTGGCCACCACCATCTCGGCCAGGGAGCCCGTCATAACTTTGTGCTGTCCCCGCGGTGCAAGGTATGCGTAAATGCATTACCACTCAAAAAAATCACGGAAATAAAGCAGAGTTCACAAAGTTCAATTCCTTCGACCACTTTCAGCTTAATATTAAATACATACAATGCCGCGTCTCTTTCCCGTGGGAGTGGGCAGATATCACATCCACTTGCTACGATCTTAACACAGACTCTTAGCTTCATTCATTCATATTAAACCAGTTTTGCAATTGTAATTTAAGTTTAAATTATATTTGACATTAAGTGATAATTTTTTAATCATTTTCCTAGAGGCTATCCATAAATGACGTCACACGTTAAGAGGGACGGAGGGGGTTGACGAAGTGTGACAAGGGGATGGGAGGGATCCAAAATTTCGTAACGTCACATTTCAAAATCCACGTCCTATAAAAATTTTGTAACTGCTGATTGATGTAATTATTTCTTGCTGTACAATTGCAAAATATGTGACATCACACTTAGGAGGAGGGAGTTTCACAAGTGTGACCAGCTGTGACAAGGACGGAGAGGGGGTCAAAAAATTACGGAATTCGTGTGACGTAATTTATGGATGCCCTCAATCATAATTCTTTTCATACATAATAATTAGCATATAATTAGCTAAATGTTTATAACATAAAGTCTCATGTAAAAAATGAGTCAAATAAAGACTTACAGTTAAGAATTTTTAGTACTACAAACACTAAGCTGTGTCAATATCTACCAAGTTTAAAGTAATTAAAAATAACTCTGTATTTCTTTGAATCACTAAAACGTTTAAGTTATATTTTTCCTGTTAGTTATTTCTATGAAAGTCAACATTTATACAGCAAAGATTTAGATAAGATTTTCAATTCTACTTATGGATAAAATTATATCACTCAGAATTCGTCAAATATACCAAATGAACAAAGCCTTATTTATACTAATAAACATTCGTAAGTTTTAGAGACTAAAATTTAGTACTTGTGTTGTGATACAAGTGTCAAGGTTTGAATTCGGTGTCCTCTGTCCCTAATTAAAAGACCATAGCAACCTCAAATAGTAGATTTTATTAACAAAACCATATTCGTTTAATAATCCACATCAATCTTGGTAACCCTTAAGACTTGGTTGTACAAGTGTCAATATTTGAGTTCGGTGTCCAGTCTCTAACTTAAAGACTACAGCAGCCTTAAACATTAAATTGTATCAACAATATCTTATTCAGATAAGTAACCCACGTCAATATTTGTAATCCATAAGGTTTTATGATACAAGTGTCAATTCGGTGTCTAGTCTCTAATTAAAAGACTATATATATTAGATTACAAGTCAAATTAGTATTTCAGAATACAAATGTTAGAACTCTATTAAAAATTGTTTTTAAGTGCGAATCATTATTAATACCGAGTTAACTAAACTTAAAAAGCCGAATTTGATAAAAAAAGAGTATTTTGTTAAAATTTGCGTTGTCCAGGTTTCAATAAACATACAACATTATATACAAGAGAGTACATGTGTATTTTTAATACCACATTTTTTTTACATAATCATCGTATTACATAATGGTAGAAACCACCGGACCGAAATTTAAACTTTGATAAATTTGGTAGTTTCTCGAAATTCAATCAAGTAACACTTTTTTGATATTAATTTGCATACTCTGGTTTGCATTAAATGTACATAACTACATACAAGGAAGAACATGTGTCTTTTTAATGCACATTTTATAGAAAACCGCGGGACCAAAACTTAAACTCTGTTCAATTTGGTAGTTTCTCGGAATTCGATTAAATAACATATTCTGGGTTGCATGAAATTTACAACATTACGTACATGACAGTACATGTGTATTTCTAATGCACAATTAATTATTTTATATTAAATCATTGTATTATATTTTGGTCGAAAGTGCCCGAAACAAAACTTAGAATTTACTAAATTCTCTGAACTCGATCAAATAACACCATTTTGATAACAATAGCATAGTCTGTGTTGTATTAAATTATGGTAGAAAGTGGCCGGAACGAAACTTAAAAACATTTGCTAGTTTCACTGAATCATTTTAAATAAAATTATATTAATAAAAATAGCGTTGTTCAGATAGCATTAAATGCCTTAAATATACAACATTACATACAAGATATTACAATGTACATACATTAACATCTATACATATATTGTCACTTACACTTTAATAACTAATAGTAAGGGCTTATTTCCCTGGGCCTATAACTAGGGCACTCACAGCGAAGAACAGGAATACTAAACCACCGATTATCGTAACTGTGGAAGAAGAAAAATGGTTTAATTAGTTTTTGGTCCTTCGAACCTGCAATGTATTATCATATCATAAAAAAACTTGCTATAACTAAATGATTTAGTCTACTAATGTCAAATTATAAAAAGAAATATGTATGACACATACGACCGATATGGCGTGGTGGCGAAAATAACCGCTCTCCGCTCCTAAGATCGTGGGTTCGATTCCCACGCAGGACAAATTTTTGTGTCCATGAACATGATTATTTGATCTGGTCAGAGTGTTTTCCTATATATATATAAAGTATATATTTACAACAAAAAATTGAAATTAAAAGAAAAAATTTAGTATCCATAACACGAGTTCTAAATGATCTTTAAACTAAACAATTGGTGTAATTGTCAGAAAATTATTTATTTATTTATATGAATATTAATGTATAAATGCAAGATTTTACGAAATCTTCTTTAATGGTCAGAGAAAAAATATATAACTTGTATTTTTTTTTTGTCTCTTAAATATGGCCGCTGGTTAAGAGTATTTGCCAGTGTCATTATATAATTTTATTTGCATAAATCATCATTATCGTTATTCAGTACAGTCAAAGTCAACTACAGTCAGAGCATACTCCAGTAAGATAGTAGAGACTTCACTGACGGCTTTTAGAGAGTTTTGAAAATCAACACGGAAAATAATTCACTGCCATAAATCACGTTCCTACATTTATGTACATTCCCAAAGAAGTGTCTAAAAATCCACTATATTTACACATAAAAACTCGAATTTACACCAGTTTTACAAACCAAAAGCCAAAAAAACAAACTTTATTATAATTTAAAGGTAGATTGAGGTCATCTTTTTCTTACCATAAGAAGAGGCGTCATAGTATCTGGCATTTATTTATAAAATCTAACATTGTTCGAATAACCTTTTAATATAATGTCCTTTTAACCAATCGTAGACAGTGCAAAGGGTGTGTTATAAGTTAACGCAGCAGAACGCCGGGATTTGAACTCTGTACCAATTGGCTCTTAAACCGGAATCTTAACCGATAGCCGTCAAATTATCATCATCATAATTCTATTTCCGTCCACTGAAAATAGGGTCGCACATAATCCTCTCCAATGAGCTCGATCCTCAGCTAAAATATTACCGCCAATTTTGAGCAACGTCAAAACATTCATGGCCATTTATAACAACTATAATTGAAAGGATGAGCCCATTTATAATTGTTGTAAAGGTCGAACAATGTTGACTCTCTAATTATGTTGTTTGTTGATAATTTAATAACAAACCATACAATAAACACGTATCTATGTAGTTATGTAAATATATAAATAAATGCATTGCCAAATTATTGAGTTTTTTTTTTAAAACTCGAGCAAATGTTATTAATTGGCAAATATTAGTCATTAATATTTCAATAATAAACCATACAAAAACACATATTTAAAAAATAAAACTCTTCTATTTTTTTATGTTAATTAATGCGAAGAATATCCCCAGACCGATGCAAAAATGTATTTTTACAACACAAATGGTCATGGAACTTTTTGGTCGAATGCATTCGTGATTTTCAATACAATCTAAGTGGTAAATCCCCTAGCACAGGAAGTTCCACTATTATCCTTATACAAAAAACGCGACCGTAATGTTAAGGTGCTCAGTGAAAACCTCTTTGGGTGCCCCACGGAAGATCAACGTACAGGGTGTTGTTCTCTGAACAGGCTATTTTGCACATTGAATAGAAACTCTCAACAAATACCTATCTCTCTTCTTTAGTGTTATTTAATAGTAATAGTTTAAAAAAAAATGAAACCGCGAGACTATTAGTATTACTAAATTCCTCTCGTTCATGGTGATTGAAACTGATCACATAAGTGAAGCATCATTCACAGAGGTGAATACTTGAAAGAATGACCTTTTGTAGCATTAGATATCGAAGAAGGAAAGACAAGCCTTTAATACAGTTATTACTCAAACTTTGTGTATTTATGCTAAGTTAAAGGCATTTATATTAACTTGAAACAAGATTACAGCATGACGCTAGGGTCCATATCAGTCTGAAGTCTTGAACTTCATTAAATAGCTTTGGTGTGGGTAACAAGCAGCGTGACCTGAAGCGCTAAAATGACCTTAATTAATACGTTAAGAAGCATCACAAACTCACCAGTCCGCACTGAGATCTTCTGCGCCACCATTCTGCCACCAATGACAGCCAGTCCGGTACAAAGGGCGTGTCCCAACGAGCCTCCAACCACTACACCAATAGCATTCTCCCTGGTCGCCAACACCACTGTGGCAAGCTGGGACCTGTCTCCCCACTCTGCCAGGAAGGTCAGCGAAGCAGCTTGCAGGAAGATCTTGATTAAAGCATTCCGTCTTCTTCTTCTGTTCTCTGCTTGGCCTTGCTCCAACATGTCTAGAGTTTCTTCCTTTTCATCCTGCAACATTAAAGGATTTTCAACGCCAGGTTTTTGGCTAATACAAAGTAATTATGCTTTGTGTTGCCATAATTTCTACAGTCTACCAAAAGACAATAATTGCTGCTAATATATTAATTCATATTGCAAATAGTGTTGATTGTTTTAGCACTCGATATTTAATTTAGAAAAAAAAACACGTGGATCTTATGCGAAAAAAGATGCAAGTGTCTTACACATAAGACATCCGTAGGTGCCGTTTACAACCTAGTAGAAGACCTACAAACGATACTAAATACATCGTTACAGGCAAAAGTTGTAAACTATTTTCTACAAAAAGTGTCATGTTTAAAGTGTCATTCATTACTCATAATGTTAATTTGCGCTTGTAACATTGGTAAATCGAGTCTACCCAAATTAAAAATATAAACTATAAAAAAAATTGTTAAATCACATAAATAAACATATTTTCACATAAATAAACATATTTTCTATCACGAATTATCCACTGATTAAAATTTAACTAAAATTGGCTATACTTTTCTTTTACCTAAAATATTCAAAATCCGCAACACATTTTTAAATAATTACAATTATAACAAAGTATTAACACTGTGACTACACTATCCAACATATACATTAAAACTATTTTAAATACTAATTGGGTGTTTCATGAGGTGCACGTGATGATTATAAATACATGCCAAGCATAACGTGGGAGTATAATAAAAATTACAACATAGCTACTTAAAATGTCGTTAAAAAATACACAAAAACTGAATAGCTTTTATATTTTAAAATATGCATGAATGTAGACTCTATTTGACATCCACGGAATGTGAACCATACCGTTGTATTCCATTTGTAAATATAATTATTCTGTTATTTTGTAACCACAAAAGAAATACAAACCGAAATATAAATGACGACCGATATGGTATGGATATGATACCCGCTCTCCGCTCCTAAGGTCCTAAGGTCGCTCCCACGCAGGACAAGTGTTTGTGTGCATGAATATGAATATTTGTTCTGGTCTGAGTATTTTCCTATGTATATTAAGTATTTATTTACAAACAAAAAAAAGTATTTAAGTATGTTTATCCGTTATTTAGTATCCATAACACAAGTTCTTAATGATACTTATCTTGGAACTAAATAATTGGTGTAAGTGTCAGAAATATTTATTTATTATTATTTATTAAATGCGAAAATTACGCTGTCTGTCTGTTTCTTATTTATTTATTTAACTTATTTTGAAGTGGAAGTTAAACAAGTGAATTCAAGTTGGGCTCAATAAAGACTTTATCATCGCGTCTTTTAGAGGTAGCTGGCGAGATTAAAGCGTCAAATTACTCTCAGTTAGAACTTCAGAACATGGACACTGATCAAGAAAGGATATTAATAACCATACTCTTTACAATTTACACGCCATCGGTCAGTTAAAGTTACTTCAACATAATTATTCAAACTAAATTTTCTAAGAAGATTCACATCTATGCGTTAAAGCTGACTAAGAGCGGATTTTAAAAATTTTACTCCTTACAAGTTGAACGCCATCGGTCACATAAACAATAGAGAAGTTTGTCGGTCATTTGTGGAAGCCTTTAGAACCTTCGAACCTTTAATCATCATTCTTCTGTCCTGGGATATTTAAATTTATAATTTTACTCCTAAAACGTTAAACGCCATTGGTCACATATACGTAAACATTAGAGATTCTTAGGAACTTCGAATACTCATCTCCCTGTCCTGCTCCCAGTCTACCTGGGGTCGGCACAGCCTGTCTTTTCCTTCCACCTTGGTTATTTGCCATCGACTCATCCAAACCCTTCTCGATCAATTTACGACCATAATAATTTCAGCCATTTGAAGTCCACTGCTGAACATAAGCCTCCCCAATTGATTTCAACGTTGATCGATCATGTGCAGCTTGCAATGACCGATATGGCGTGGAGGTCAGTATACCTGCACTTCACTCCAGAGGTTGCGGGTTCGATTCCCACACAGGACAAATATTTGTGTGCATGAACATGAATATTTGTTCTGGTCTGGGTGTTTTCCTATGTATATTAAGTATGTATTTACAAAAAAAATAAAATATTCAAGTATGTTTATCCGTTCTTTAGTATCCATAATACAAGTTCTTAGTGATACTTATCTTGGAACTAAATAATTGGTGTGATTGTAAGAGAATATTTATAAAAAAAAAAAATGACCGGGTTCCCGCCGTTTGGACCAGGTCTTCGGATGGGACTGACCAGGTCGTGGTGAGACTTAGATAATTTAGGACGATCGAATATTTATTTAAACTCGAGGCTTGTATCCATATTTTTCGGTTATAAAATTAAACTCTATCTTCATTTTTAGACTTTAATTTGGAATTAATAAACCTCAAAGTCGCACAGAAAGTGAATGGATTAATTACTTACATAACAAGAATGAACATTAATTATTTCATACTAACGGAATACATTTTTAATATATATAGTAAGGAAATACGAGAATAATTTATAGAAGCGGAACGACCTTAAGGTTTCAGTCTTAATTAGAAGTATGTATTTTATGTAATAATATCATGCATTAATACTTTTTATAATTTAAAACGAATGTCAAGGATGACGCCAAAAAACCGACCGCAAAGTATACCGAATATGTCTCTCATCTGCGTAATGTTAAGCAACTACTAAATAAAAACTAGGTATATAGTAATCATACCAAGACCTAAGGAGCCCAAGCCAACCTCACCTGCAAGTGGTGCACCTGCCATTCAACGGAGGAGGCTTTGGCAACATTACAGTCCCGGTAAACGACAACAGGCTCCCTAGCATTCAGCGACGAAACAGTCTAATCAGTCAACAATTTTTTGGGTCACATAAAAGCATAAATAATGTATTAGATATTTCCATGTGCAAATTGTACTAATTTGATGGTGCCCCTAAACTTTCGTCGCTGTGGTTTAGCCCTTTTCACCGATACAATCTAAGACAATATAAAGTATTTGCGGCGTGTTTGAGTCTGTCTATATTAGTAGTGTTTAATACGAATATCGGTAATGTCCTTAACGTATAATTTGAAATAAAAAATACTTCAATATTAATTGGGGAACTCATGTAGCAGTTATGGATGTCGAGTTAACTTAATACTACCGTGCCCATTTACTACCAGCAAGAACTTGAGTGAAGATGAATCAGGCAAGGAACTCGTCAAGTCTGTTTTCCCGCCATTAAAGTTTATACATTCATACATAATACAAGGGATGCGTCGTTCATGCTTATTTTAAGAAACAATAAATGAAGTGTCGATCGAATAAATCTATCTACAAATAAAAGCACAAGAATATTCAAATGCTGAATTCCTTTGCACTTGGATAACAAAATATTTAAAATACTTTCTAAAAGCTATCGTGAAGCTTTTAACATTAAGGATATGAATTGTGTAAAACGGAACGTAAAAAGCTAAGCTAAAAGAAAAAAAACTATGGTGTCATTCGTACTGCCAGGCAAAAGGATGTAAGATCACCCTCAACGGTTCTGAACGCTTAGAGGGCCCCGCTTGAGGCTCTGAGGGGCCAGGGTCCTCTGGTTCGGGGGACCTCGAAGGCCCGGCTCTCTCTGATTGCTCTGAAGTGGGGGACCCGGTACTCGGTGTCCGCGGCCGTTCCTTTGGAGAGCCCTGCGCATCATTATCATTACACTATCATCATCAGCCTGTGTGACCTATTATAGGCGGCCCGCATACAGCATAATCTTGCGACCTTTATCAGATCGTCCATCCTTTTTGCGGGTGGACGTCTCACATAGTACCTTTTTATATAAATTCAATATATATACGTATGCGAGAGGTAAGGACGGTATTTAAAAGAAGAAATTATATTAAATAAATTCCACATATTTTTAAAAATATTATAAACAAAGAAAGGAATTCAACATTTGCATGACCAAAATCTAAGAAGCTTTATCATAGATCTTAACAAAAATTCTAGCTCGTAGAACTTACGAATTTTGTAAAGAAACACTGTAAAAATTAATTTGCTACTCACAACAAAATGCCCAATATAATGTACACTATCTCAATATGAACAGAAATGAGTACCTAATGTTGATGTTATATTTTTATTCGCGAGTAATTAATTCAAAAATGTAAAATGTTACTGTCCTGCGCATACGCCTTTATGCAAACATTTGACGTCACAAGTCTTTGCAGTATTTTTTATCGCAACGGTATTAAAAAATCAACATGACTATCTGATATTAAGTGCAGAGAGATAAATACTTGTTTTGTGTAGCTAAACTTATAATATTATTATACTAAATTCTTTGTAACAAACAAAATTAATTGATCTCTGGGAGACCGTATTTTATTCTCACAACTTTTTTTTTTTTTTATTTATTCTGGCACAAACAGTCATTACAAAAAAAAGTACATTAAATAATTTTAAACATGTGAAGGACAACGAGTGCCGAGTAAAACAAACTGTTCCCAGTGTGTAAGGGATTGAGGACAGGGCAAAGTTGAACCCCCAGAGGCCTTCAAATCAGAATGAGCTAAGTGCTGGCTGACGTGGAAGTCAAACTAAGAGAGAGCTGCGAAGCAGTGTCTACCGCGGTTGCTCCCGCGCAGAGTTCAGAGGTATAGTAGCCAAGGAGGATAACCTGTTGTCAATTTTATTAGGCGTCTCTTTATCCTTATCATATACTAGTATTATCCTGGTTGCCCTAGAGTTATGCTTAGGGTGGGCGCAACACAAAGGGAAACATTATTCTATGATGAAGCTTGCTGTCAGGATGTAAGTATACATCCTGACGCATATGCACTGACTGCTTAATAATTACTGCCATAGATGTTCATGACAGCCGGGACCAACGGATTAATCTGTTTTCCGAAGTTATGGGCGGGCAGTGTGGCAAAGAGTTTTCTCTCCTTCAGCAGAGGATATTTATGCGAAAAGGGAGCTGCAGTATATTATAGAGGTATACCGCTTCCTCTGCTGCTCTGCATCCAAAAGTGTAGCAAGTAGGACAGGGAGTCTGCTGTTTTGTGAGCTGTATTAGCGTGTTTTAGAGGCCATTTTTACAGCAAATAGATTAAAAAGTCTGCAGGTTTTTCGCCCTTCTTATTGCTACACTGCTGTATGTGCAAGTCTGGTTCGCAGGCGGAAGCTATAGATTAAATTTTGTTCCTCCTGAAGAGCCTTCTTTAGAGGATGCTGCAGTAACTATAAAAGTGCTGCACAGCGACTGGCCATGGTCAGCAACTCAAAATCTAGCCCAGACCTTCGGGCGAAAATGGGACTCTGTTCCAATCCAATACACGGCGTCTACTTTACCATATCCAGTGGGCGTTATAGTGCAATGCATTCTTTGGGATAAATTGGATTGACCGTAGATAGCCACCACATATCATTCAGGTTGGCTACATGCATTGCTGACTAATTATTCTAAATCTCAAAACAAAATTCTATTCATAAATGCGTCTAAAAAGTATTTATTAACCTATTGTCTAGTACCTACAGATACCTACAATTGTTTTATTTTCATAACTTTTAATATTTTTTCCGACTTATCTCGTTTTAATTATCTCACACGGAATCAGATAATACCACGAACATATATGCGCTAGAAGCATATAAGTAGACTGATTTCTGTCATGATATTAGTGCATAATGCACTTAAAACATTGCATTGCATGGAAAATTAAGCTTAACCCTCGCTTTTACTAGATATATCTACTTTGAGAAATATATAGTCTGTTGTGTATCAGAGCTTGCGTGCTTAGAAGTGGCGCATGTATTTTGTTTCTGTCATGTCTACGTAGATATAACTAGCAACAATTGACGCTCATGAATCGCACGTCAGCATAAGTTAAGCGCGGCCGCAGTTGGCACTGATACCGCGCGGGTCTTTCTATTGGCTCAGTCCGCCTACTACGTTATAATCTATCGTCGTTTCATCGCTTGTAGTTGTGACAAGTGTTAGATAATGCAGCCGCGTCATCCATGTCACCGCACCACGTACCATGACAGACATTGAAGGACTGAACATAAACATAATGCGACTCTTTGCTTCTACGGCACTGAACGCGACAACAACGGCACTGAAGGCGACAACAACGGCAATACCTTAGCACCAATACTCTGATTTAGCAGTTATTTTACTGTATGCATCACTTGTGTTTTATATACAAAATGAGATACTTCGCTTCAACTTGAGGCAATGTGAAAATATTAGCTATTGAATTGTAGACAGAAATCCGTCCGGACTCCTCTATATTATATAATTACGTGCTCGATAGTTACACTACGTATCATCAGATAACACATAAATTTTGAAAGTTAATTTATGTTTGCAAAGTTGAACCTAATCCACAAGAAATTTGCTAGATAGCCTAGCTCAGCTTATGCTGGCAAAACCACCTACACATACTATGTAAGTACATGCATAGTAAAAGTAATTAAGAATCGATCAATCAATTATCCTTTTATCAATTACTTACACGATTTAATCAAACAAAAGACGACATAAAACCGCTGATTAAGGAAAATATCTATTAATCTCTAAAACATTGATTTTATAAAACCTAAGTAGATATGAATGTATATACTGACTTTTATTTAAAAATTATGTTTACCTTTGATAAATGATAAGAGAATTTGTTATAACTTTCAAATAAATTATGTTAAACCTACCTAAATCTTAAAGTTTTCTTTCCCAAATTTAGAAAAGTAAATTGAAAGAACCAATTTTCTATAAATTTAAAAAAAAAACTTAAATTTCAAAATTACTACAGAAAAACAAATTACTTCTTAGAGAAGACGAGCGAAGATTACGTTATATTAGTATACAAAACAATATATACTAACAACACATTACACATAACCACATCACACACCTAATTTTGTGGTCAAGCTTAATAATGGCAGCAAATATAATCGACGCAAATCTTCTCGGCCTTCGCGAGAAATGACAATATGACAGTTATGGCCGTACTAGTTTGTGGTGTTAGATTCTAAAGGCTTTTAAACATGAAACACCTAGTCTGCCACAGATTAGGGGCCGTCCATTAATCACGTGTCTTGAAAGGGAGGGGGGGGAGTCAAAAATCCCGAAATATCACAAGGGTTGAGGGGGGGTGTAGTAAGAAATCACGTGTATAATTTTTTTCGTCAAATGCGCATTTTTTAACCCGGAAAACAGCTTGTTCGTCCCTTACATCCTCACGGAACAATCGATCTATACTATATTTAGAATATTATAGGTAAAAAAGAATATACGTGATTAAGGGGGGGGGAGGGGGGGTTGGCCTTCAACCTCAGCACATATCACCAAGGGAGGTCAAAATAAGTTAAAACAACACATGATGGACAGCCGCTTACTCCTTTATATTAAACAGTCTTGTCTTAGGGCACACAAAAACATGCATTTTAATTTCTGAAGAACAGCGATTAAATCTTTCAGCTTTGGGAGATTCAATACTTGATGTCTAAAACTAACTCATGGTAAGTATGACGAGCAAACATGAGTTTATGTATAGATCAATTTATAAGTTAAGGGGCAGTCCCTTATCTCTTGGTTTGCGGGATTGCCCCTTTCCTCGTAGTTAATGCCATCGAAGATTTGCGTATAATGTAATAATATATCTAAACATACTAAATAGAACAGAATCTAGTTCAACATTTTCACTAACCTGATCTTCCCGTCTTTTTAGTTCACTTTGTACTTCGTCCAACTCTTCTTGTCCCTCGTTAGGATCCATTTTCCAACCGTCTCGTAACATTTTTAGACCGAATATCGCGAAAAGTGCTGCACTTATGTAATGCGTATATACTCTTGGTATAACTGTTGCTATCCATCCAAATGCAGCTGATAGAATCGTCATGAAAACTAAAGCAGAAATGGCGCCGGCAAACACAATGACTCGAGGGTGTTTCATTGCCATAATCGCCGCTATGAAGAAGGTCTTGTCTCCCAACTCCGATACGATGACCACTGATATTGACGCTACGAAGCCTTGCCAGAAACTGCCCTGGATCGCCGAGCGCTGTAAAGAAAATACAGTGGTTAACAATATGTTCACATAAATGAATCGTTGGATTCGCAAGGCATGTGAAGCTTTCATAAAAAAAAGATTATATCTAAAGATGGTATTTGTTATCGGGAGCTTCCGTGAAAGCAAGAAAAGCGGTTGGTTTCTGTTGTTACTGTAAGTTGTATTCATTAAGCCAACAAGGAATTCTTATTATTTGACGACCGATTTGGCGTGGAGGTCAGTATACCTGCACTTCACTCCAGAGGTCGTGGGTTCGATTCCCACACAGGACAAATCTTTGTGTGCATGAACATGAATATTTGTTCGGGTGTTTTCCTATGTATATTAAGTATGTATTTACAACAAAAAAAAAATATTGAAGTATGTTAATCCATTCTTTAGTATCCATAACACAAGTTCTTAGTGATACTTATCTTGGAACTAAAGAATTGTTGTGATTGTAAGAGAATAAATATTTATTATCTTCTTTTTTAATGTATAACTAGTTGTTTTAGTGTTTGTTATTTTCTTTTTATGACTTGGCCTAATCAAAATTTAAAGCACTCATTACAAACCAGTGATTGGTTTTCGAAATGCTTTTTAAATCTGTTTTGTTTCGATATATTTTATTAAATTGCTAATAATAATGAATAAAAGAAATAATAAGTAATTGCATACACTTCTACTTTGGTAGAATTGCAATGCGTCGAGTGATATGAAGTGTCGTCGTTTAGAACATTCATGTTATGAAGTCTGATGAGAATGTCTACGAATTTTCATTGGTGAATAAGACAATTTTGCAGATGTAGTTGTTTTGACTAACGTTGAGACAAAACAACAGATTGATAGCTCACCATATCCTAGCATTATCCCGCTTGCCCTAGACTTAAGCTTAGGGCTCAGGGTCTGCTTACTGGTTTAACTAGATTTTGCTGAACAGTTATTGCATGGAGCGACTACCATCTGACCTTTGCAAACCAGATGGAAACTTATTCTATTGTTAAACCAGTGGTAAGGACGTTAAAAGGCACTGATTGTCCTAATAACGACTGCCATAGATGTTCATGACAGCCGGCACCAATGGCTTATGGTGCTGTCCGAGGCACGGAGCAAGCGATAAATACGCACATAACTTCGTAAACTCATAGGTGCGTCACCGGGGTTTAAACACGAAACCCTCTGAATTTGAAGGCTATGGGTCTCGCTAGTATACTATCGCCTCTAACATCCGAAAGAATATAAGCATTCTTTTCAAAGGGATACACGTCTACATTATGTATCCGCAAGCCTTTATACTTGTTATAATTAAACCGGACCACTATATTTAACAAAAACACAGCTCATGTATATGTATATGTTTAAGAACAATACCCATTTCTGTATGTTTACCCGTTGTGTTATGCAAATATGAACATTTAATTATGAACAACGTTTTGGTTGCTATGCATTTCAGATTTTATAGAATACTAGCTGTTACCCGCGACTTCGTCCGCGTGGAATAGTATCTTTGGGTAGCATTTACAACCCCCTTTTCGCAATAAAAAGTAGCCTATATCCTTTCTCAGGGTCTAGACTATCTGTATACCAAATTTCATTTAAATCCGTTCAGTAGTTTTGGCGTGAAAGAGTAACAGACAGACAGACAGACAGACAGAGTTACTTTCGCATTTATAATATTAGTAAGGATTAGTAAGGATTTACACCAGTATACAAGGAACAGGTAGTAGGTAGGTACATAATTAAGAATATCTATCCTATTTATTTTATACATGTATTAGATACACGGGTCTGGCCCAAATACAATGACTAACTCAGTGAGTAATTTTACAAGCAAATAAAGTTATTACTATAATTAAAGAGGACATTTATATTCACAAAAAGACGACTACTTTGCCTGGATTGATTCCCAGCTATAATCTGTTCGATCCAATCCCACCTCCATCTTTTCTCTCTAGCTGTGGTCTTAAGATTCACCATCATACTGTGCAGACTACACTTGATTGCTGATATCTATCACCACTCAGTTGAAATTTGATATAGAGATACTTAAGACCTCGGAAAAAATAAAGAATAGTTTTGTCCAGCATATCATTCCTTGATAGTGTGATAAAGTTTAGGGTGTATAGGGGTCCTAACAAGACCTAAGTAGTCCAACCCAACCTCACCTGAAAGTGGTGCATCTGCCAAGGCTCTGGCGAACATAACAGTGCCCGGCAAGCGGCAATAGGCTCGCCGCCTATTACGTGGGACCAATTATATAATTGGCAAAGTGTGGGCGTTTAGTATGCCTCTGCCTACCCCTTAGGAGAAACAGGCGTAAATGTATGTATGTATGAAATAAAAATGTATTTAGACATAAATACATAAAACAAAAGAACAGAAAACATTACAGTATATAATTTTTACAAATAAGTATATATATGATAGGCCTAAAAAGGAACACACGAATACTTTCGCGGGGGCCGTTGGGTTATTTATAAAGTAAAACATAAAGAATCATAAAAATGACAAACTGGATCAACAGACAACAATTTTACATATTGACATAAAGATAAAAGCCACGATAAAAGTTTTAATACAGCGGTTGGTAATTAAGACTTTACTACAATTCCGCAGTTTAAATAGCGATAAAACAAAGTAGGTTACATTTTATTTATTTATTTAATAATTTGGTACACAATTAAGATCGAAAAAACCAGATATAAAAAGACACTTGTACAGGGACTTCTTATTTTAAAAGAAATTTATTCCAGTAGCCGTATATTAATAAATAATGGGAATAAGTAGTAGTAATAATAAAATTACTATTTCTGACAATTATACCAAGATATCATTCATCAGTAAGAACTTGTGGTATGGATACTAAATAACGGATAAATATACATAATAGTCGGCTTGAATGGCTGACCGTTTGTGTAGAATCTGATATCAAGCGCTTCTGTGCTTGGGAAAGCACATTGAGCAATTGGTCCCGGTTAACACTATGCGATACTCGTTAAGCCAAGTTAGATGCCCTATTGGTCTAACACCAGGACAACACACACCCGTCAGCGCCCATCCGCACTAGGTTTAGACGACCGAGATGGCGCGGAGGTCAGTATACCTGCACTTCGGTCCTGAGATTGTGGGCTCGATCCCACACAAGACAAATCTTTGTGTGCATGAATATAAATATTTACTCTGTTCTGGTCTGTGTGTTTTTATATATATTAATTATATATTTACAACAACAACAAAAAGTATGTTGATCCGTTATTTAGTATCCACAACAAAAGTTCGTAAAGATCTTGGAACTAAATAATTGCTGTGATTGAAAGAGAATTATGGTGGAACATGACCTAAATCACCTCTGTATGACCACATCCTTTTAACGTCCCGTTTTTTATACTCCTGCACTCCTAGTGTTAAGCCTAAGGAGTATGTTACGAGAGGTTTTACTCATGTTGTATATCAGCTAAGTTTGAACTTGGTGCCAACAGATTCTATGACAGAACGCTTAACTGGTAGGCTAGGACCATATTTTATATTAAGGAAGATTCGTAAGGGACGTCCATTAATTACGTGAAGTGTTTTTTTCAAAATTTGGACCCCCCCCCCCTTGGTGAGATTTGGTGAGATGTGGTCGGACCCCCCCTCACGTAAGAATTACCCAATATTTTTTAAATAATTTAATTTATTTGATTTGTCTTCTATGTACTACATTTTTTTGTGAAATAAGAGGAGAATAATGATACCACGTTTAAGGTGCACTATAACCGGAATGATGACCGGTATATTGTAATACAAAATTTTACTGTAGTATAAAAATGTATATTCTTTGAATTAAAAAGTTGACGTGAGATTTTTATTGACCCCCGCCTCCCCCTTGGTGAGTTTTGGTGAGATGTTGCCGGACCCCCCCCCCCCCCCACCCCTATTTTAGACTCACGTAATTAATGGATGCTAACATGCTAGAAGAGACCTTATATGTGTTCCGAATGCAGACAGACAAACATTTACAGCTTACTTATGCAAACAGATATGTTATCAGATAGTAAATTTAGTAATTACTAGCTTAAAATAGTTTAAGAAACATACCTCATGTATCGCGTATAGTTATCATTAGGTAGGTGACTAAAATTCAGCTAAATCTATGCTTAATTATTGCTCTGTGCCTCGAAAAGCACGTTAAGCCGTTAGTCCCGGCAAGTAAGACAGTTGTTATTAGAAAGTCAGTGCCTTCTATTAACTTGACAGCTGGTTCAACCAGTCGATCTGTGTAAATTCAGCGAAATCTAATTTGACCAGTGAGCAGACCCTGGGCTTTAAGTGTAAATTTAATTGTGATTTCACCGTATTAATTCCAACACTCAATAGAAACCTTTAGAAAAGTCTTAACTAGGTACTAAACGTAGGACAATGTCCTTGACAGTAACAAACTACGTGATTGTGGTGAAATGGCGAAAAGGCTGCTTAATGTTGATTTTATGCAAATATGTACCTTGATTTCTGGCAAAAGTTCAAAATGAGTGAGTTCATTAAGGGAAACATACCTTAAAAAGTCATATTTGAACGTAAACGCGAAAAAAAATACAAAACTGTATACAAGAGCAGTAAAATTCGTTATACTGGAATTTCCTGCTCAAAAATTTCCGGAAACTGTTATTAATTATTGTTCTGCACAAACAAACAAAGATTCTCACTTATGATAGTAGTAAAGATAATAAATAAAGGACTCCATCACAATTCAGACCAGTTCCCAGTACTGTCAATAAGTTCATATTAAGTTGCCCATGCCTCACTTTTCGTGCGGGTTTTCTCTCACACACCAAGTCGAGTCGGAAAATGTAGGTAGATAGATAGTACATTTACCTGTGCTTGGAATATAGGTTGGTAGGTTGGTATATAGGGATCCTACCAAGACCTAAGGAGCCCAAGCCAACCTCGCCTTTTTTTTATCGTCGGTAACAAAATGCTGTTTCCGCACTGTCTCCCGGCCAAAGGGGGAGACCGGGAGGGGGTGTGGGGCTCACTGCGGCAGACGCTACCACCGCAGTCCTACCCACTAAAAAACTTCCGACGATGCCCACCGCTGTTGGAAAGGGGCGAGGTACCAGTGCCTGGGTTTGTAGCTTCTGGTACCCCGCCCGAAGCCAACCTCGCCTGCAAGTGGTGCACCTGCCGATCAATAGACGAGGTGCTGGCAAACATAACAGTGCCGGGCAAGCGGCAATAGGCTCGCCACCTATTACGTGGGACTAACTATATAATTGACGAAGTGTGGACGTACGATTTGCCTCTGCCTACCCCTTCCGGGAAACAGGCGTGAATGTATGTATGTATAAGTTGTTAAAAGTTACATATCAGGTCAATGTGTCGTTCGCATCATCACTATTTAATATAAAACTTCAAAAAATACTTCAAAACTTTTTATTTCATAAACTATTACATAGTACTTGAAAACGTCAAAATTTATAACAAATATAAAAAAACAATCATAATTATACTGAAATCACGAAGCTTAGATTCACTTGCAACCAAACAATTAAAAAAAATATTTAAGTGTAAGTAAATCTAAGTGCCAGTTCCGAGCCACCGCTCTGTAAGAAGAACTAGCAAGAAACTCACAGGCTATGCTCTTTTAAATTATCAATTAGTTAGTTACAATCTTCATTTGTCTGTGAAGCTATACAATGCAATATAATATAACATTAACAATATTCATGTTTTAAGTAATTCATATTAGAATAGCCTGTATGAAACGGCAGTTAAATCCCAAGCATTTATATCAGCCATATAGTCTTTGACAGAATAGTATCCCTTTAAAGACATCATCATCATCATTACAGCCCATTAACGTCCCACTACTGAGCACGAGCCTCCTCACACATATCAAGGTGTGAGGGTATTGGGTCATACTCCACCACGCGGACCCAGTGCGGATTGGCGGAGCCTTTAAAGACAGCTTGCGTTTTATTGTTAATTTAAATTTATTTAGGCTTAATTGCTGTATATTGCTTGAGATTTTATTATAGAATCGCACACATTGACCTTTAAAAGATTTGTTAATTTTTTGGAGCCTAGTGGCAGGACAACTAGTTTATGCTTATTCCTTGTGTTTAGGTTATGTATATCGGATTTCTTACTCAATTTATCAATATTCTTATGTACATATACTAGGTTTTTATAAATAAACTGACCCGCCACTGTCAAAATACCAATTTCTTTAAATGTATCCCTTAGTGAATGTCTACATGGTAGATTATAAATTGCTCGTACAGCCCTCTTCTGCAGTACAAAAATAGTTTGAATATCTGCAGCACAACCCCACAGAAGAATACCATACGACATAACACTTTTTAATTCAATTCAATTAAAAATGTTGTTTCTCGATTAATATACAATAAAATAAATAAATATTAGAAAAAAGTGTTTATTACCATTAGTGTTACCTACTGTTAAAAATTATGCTAGTACATAAAAAAATATTCAAATTATATATTTTACGATCTTTGAATAATGTTCAATATTTCTGTGTCACATAATTAATGAAGACTAACAACAATAACTGATTAATTTTAATTTGTTATCATTACTCAAAGCGAGCGCGAGCGAGATTACAATTGTTGTGATGTTCCGTTGCCAAAACACACGAGAATATAATTTATACAATATTGTTCATCGTTAACTGCCATTCAACAAGCCAGTTAAGAAAGCCATTATATTGACGAATACATTGTCATCTTAAGGTGGTGTAACGAACATAAACTGAAGTGTAAAAAAAAGATTTATATAAGATTTATTTGATATTTTATTCATATTTAAGTGAATACGAGCGTAAGGTGGTAACTCGCCTGTTCTACTTGCCGTGCCCTGCAGGGTCAATTAAGTACGTTTTTTAAAAAAATTACAATCTTTGTAAATTATGGAGTGCAATAAATATGTAAATATGAAGTTACCACAAAAAAAAACACTTAATAGTCGGCGCGACGTAAATTATACATAAATCATAATAATAATAATCATAATTCTTTATTGTTACATTTGGTGTACAATTACAATTATTTAATGTCTGCACAGGTAATAGAAAAAACAAGCCAGAAGGTGACTAAACGCATAAGCACGAGCGTAGGGTCGCTATAGCTAAATCAGCAATCTGAGATTGAAACCTATATTAGATAGACGCCCATCTTCGATTCAATAGTTTCAATCAAATGATTGGTTATTGAGACGATTTACTTGTTATAAAGATTGATTTGTCATCGCAGATTGCAAATTTCGGATCGAGATAGGTTATTATTGTATTTAATTATTACTTTCGGCCATAAGTGTATTTATATACCTAGCCGAAATAAAACGCAAAAAATAGACACATACAAACTTTTTATTATATCGCCTCGCGTTAAAAAGGAGCTCCCTCAGTAAGTGACGTCAATCAAAATGGTTTCTTTGGAAATGACCTTGGAACGAACCCAACCTTTGAAGTCTCATCGATCCGATATTACGTAATTCCGTATGATGCTATCAGCCCAGGAATAGAAGCAATTTGTGAGCGAGACAGTAAACAGACCATCCCATGTGATGTTGAAGCCAATAATTTGTCATATAACGCCCGCTCTATTTGGTCTTATAGCTACGTATAAAGTAACTTCAAAAATATCTTTAGATATAAAACAAAGTCCGGTTAGTTACACTATTTATACGGCTATTCAAGAACGGCTGAAAATTTGTGGGGCGGTAGCTTAAAACCAGGAGACGGACTTGGGATTTTTATCCAGTTTCCGTAAGACGTGATACAAAAAGCAACTGACATGGAATACCAAAACGCAAACGGGACAATTTTTTTCGAATCTACTGGAGCGAATAACTCGAAATTTGGCACAGATCAATTTGGATATAGAGATCAATACTGAAGACAAGTTGTAAAATTAAAAAAAAATTCAAATCGTATTGATTTTTATCATAAAAGGAGTTGTTGCGAAGATTTCAAGTTTTTTGTAATTTTATAGTAAATACTATTTAAGATCTTATTCAAGAAAATTATTCGGAAACCCATTTTTCTGTTTTCTCCGAAAACTACAAAAATTTCAAGAGAAAATTTGGAAATTTATGTTTTACTTTTGTTTTTTTTTTCTAATTAGTATATGAGCTCAAAACTGTAGCTTTGATACATAGGCTTTGCTGGAGTTCGTCCAGTATTAATTTGTATCATGCGTGCTTTTCGCAGGTGCGTGCGTCCGTACGTGCGTGCGTGTGTAGATGATTGCCTGTTATATTTAGTTTAAGATTGGATAGAACACCTACGTCAATATGGTCTATACTAACGCGATAATTTAGGTTAGGGTGCGTTTCCAGCATAAATGTGCTATTATTATGTGAGATTCTAAGCAAGCTTAGCTACGAAACTATGTGACCGTCTCTACTGATGGCAAGCTATGTAGTAGTCAGTAACGTAGCTGTTTGATGAGGATGTTTTTAACCCTTTGCAAGGCCTATATTCTCACCATAAATTGAAACTCATAAATGAGTTAAGGTAGAAAGCCAATGAAAACACACATATTCTGTCCGTTCAAGGGGTAAAAAACTTCGCCCAATCTGTTACTCTCCCGAAAACACGAGCTGGTCTCTAGACTCAAGCATTACTTTGCAAGACTAATTGTCTTCCAGCGCATGTGTTTCTTAGCTCCAATTAATATGAAGTATGCATCGATCGATCACGATCATGACTTCGTCCTTTACCGCTTCGACACAGATGAAAACTACAAGCTGCAGTTATCCTTTATCTACTGGACTGTTTCCTAGCAATAATTTGGTACTTGGATGCAATTATCACTTCTTATGTTTATTTTAAGTTATTTTTGTTTCTTGGAGATTATTCCACTTTGCCACACTAAGACGGCAATGTGGAAAGCATTAAAAGTTGCATTGAAATCTGCCCAGATACATCGTTTTTCGCATAGCACAATTCTGGCAAATACAGGCAAGAGCTAGAAATAAAGAAATACATATGCAGGAACACTGTTTTATTATATTGCAACACGTGTGCTCATGTATTGCAGACATCAGAATAAACAATCACATGAGTAAGCAATCATTGTAAACATTAAAATAAGAAAAGGCATGATGACTTTGACGAGTCTCACGGGCACACGTCTTAAAATGTGACACATGAAAAGCCATAGATTCGCTAAACTATTCAGTCTTTAAACAATTGGTAGTCTTTAATACTTTATCATTTACATTTACTAGCCTAGTGGAAACCCGTGTGCAAATATGCAAACTTAAAAAAAATAATATAGTTTTCTAACATTCTCGGATACTCCACCGCGAAATCTACACAAAGACAGCTGAACAATAATTTTCTGTGGACCCTTTAACTCAGGTAGATTACAAAAGACGACTTAGAATAACAGTAACTATTAAGATGGATGGTATGGATGGTATGGAGGATACGGCAGCAGAGGTGTATATGCATAGGGATCCTACCAAGATCTAAAGAACGAAAGTGCATCTGCAAGTGGTGCTTCTACCCACAGACGAGACTCAGGCAAACATAAAGTTCCCGATAAGTGGCAATATGCTCAGAAATATAATGGTGCTAGGCAACCGATCCGATTATACTATCACTCCTTTAAAAAAACTAACGCGACTTAGTCATAAGAGAACAGTACCTGTCACCTTGGTACAGTTACCATAGCAAATCATATAATTCAAAATGCCTATGAATTTCTTGTCAGTTATTCTCACAGAGCGGTGGCTCGGAACTGGCACTTAAATTCACTTAATTTTTATTATTTTGCATGTAAGTGAAACTAAGCTTCAGTGTAGTAATTTTTTTTTTGTTTTGACATTTGTAAGTGCTATGTAATAGTTTATGAAATAAAGAAACTTTTACTTTTATAAATCAATACCATAACGAGTTAAAATATATTAAGTGTACATCATCACAGCCCATTACCGTCCCACTTCTGAGCACGAGCCTCCTCTCAAAAGCCAAGGTAAGAGGGAATTGGGTAATACTCCACCAAGCGGACCCAGTGCGACTTGATGGAGTATTAAGGGTTATTTGCGACACACACATTCCTATATATTCTTTATTACCTTGACCTAAGTTGTATTTCAACAAGACCTATGAAAATTTCCTAGCGACATTATTTTACGATAAAATTTGCTGAATTCAAGGTTTTATTCCAAGGCAGCAATAAATTGGACGATTTATATTATTTCGCTATATGATTTATATGCTTTAATCATATTATTGTCATACTGATTTTTATCGGTTTCCTGCCGTCACCCAATAAAGATTCAAATCACAGTAGGATCGCTGATACCCTCTCACCGAATAGGAATTATTTTTAGACCAGAGGCACTCAAGCATGCGACTGCAACGTTTTCAAGTACGAATGTAGGGTGCCTGTTTTTGGATTTTTGTAATGCAAGATCTCTCAAAACTAGCGGAATTAATCGTAAATTGACAATTCTATTTCAGAAGTAAAATAAAACTTTAGCTCTACCGACTAGGGGAGCTTTAAAATTCGGTACGGTTTGTGATATTATTGCGAATATAATAACTAACTAATCGGAAGAATTATGAGATATAATTTATGTTTAGTTAAAGTTTAATTTGTGGATATTGTTTTTGGTTAGACTTTTAGCATAGAGTATTTTTCGCTAAAATATAATGATTATACATACATACTTTCACGCCTGTTTCCCCGAAGGGGTAAGCAGAAACATATAGCGCCCACACTTCTCCAATTATATAGTTTGACCCACGTAATAGTAAGCAAGCCTATTGCCGCTTACCGGTCACTGTTCTATTCGCCAGAGCCTCGTCCGTTGACGTTGGCTTGGGCTCTTTAGGTCTTGGTAGGATCCCAATACATAATAATTATGTACACAATGTATACCTGTTTTTTGTCCCGATAAAGAAAATTGTTTCTTTTTAAATTCTCTTACATGAACGGGATACCAGTATATCTTCATTAACTAAGTGAAGACTGGAGAGGAAAGGACGCCCGAAAAGTGATGGATTGAGTTTGTGAGGAATGATATGATCAAGAAAGACATGATCAAGAGTCGACGACTAACAACCAAGGTAAATGAAAGGAAAAGAAATACCACCTGCACCAGCCCCAGATAAACTTGGAGCAGGGCAGGAGAAATATGATGATAATTATGAAGATTTCAGTGTTTCTTTGTTTAACTTGTGAGATGAAGACATAATACAATATAACTCAAATGGAGCCAAGAATAATGTGGCCTTGAAGATGAAAAACAGTTCTAGAAAAAATCCTTTACATAATTCTAAACGTTTTGTTATTTAATAAAGTTAGTGAATGTAAACTGGTGTATGAAGTTATACATAGAATGATATGAAAAACTAATCACCTAAATTAATTAAATTATTACAAAGACACTACCGTCACTGGAAATAAAAAGTAGTTACAAAAGATAGGTAAATCCATATTTACATTCATACTCATACAATTCATTTAATCTACAGAAGTTTAGACTTAGGACTTTCAGAAAATGCTTAAGTTGTTATGGAGGCAAAGATTACATTAATAATAATAAAAATAATAAATAATAAAAACATTTATTGCCAAAAAGTAGTACAACATTGATTCACTGGTAGTCCCAAAACTAGGTAATCCTGTCTCTTGAGGATTAGAATTTGAGATTTGCATTAATTTGAAATTATCAGCGTTGCAAATATTTAACAATCATTATATTATATTCTAGACATTTATGGCCATATATTTGTGTACTTAAATGACTTTTTGCGTTAGCCTGTTTTGTGGGTGTGTGTGGAATGAGTGTATTAGAGCGTGAGTGGGTGTATGGTACATATGGGTGTGTGTGTGTGTTAGCATGTAAGTGTGAAATTACATCATTATCATCTCAGACATATGTCGTCCATTGTAGGCATAATAGATTTCCTTATTGAGCTATCCAGAGTCCCCTGTATCCGTATCTAAAAGTATACGATCTTAAAATTATAATTAACATTATATGAAAAACTAATCATCTAAAAAATTGTGCATCAAAAATATTGAATGAATATGAGATATTTTAGGGTTAAGTTGTAATTATTGTTGTATGTAATGTAATGAGGTTAGGTTAGGTTGGAGTTTTTAAATTTTGAACCGTTAAAAAGTATACTTTGAGTGGGAAATATTGCTTCAGAAAACCTAAAGTATGGCAGCACTCTGATTCTTCGTGTTTTTAGAGCAAATTAATATTCGTTCTATTTACGGAATAGGCGAATATAAAATAACATGACAAGGGTGTGTGACTGTGCGTATTTTTTAATAACTCATTTGTTAACGAAGAGTACATACATACATACATACATACATACATATATACATACAAACATATATATATGTATATATATACATAGGGGTACACGTAGGGGTAGGCAGAGATTACATCCTTCCACTTGCTGCGATCTTGGCACACACTCATAGAAAGAAAGAAAAGAAAGAAAGAAAATAAATTTATTCAGTACAAATAAACATAGAAATTAAGTACACAAAAAAGCAACGATTAAATTTACACAAGCAAAATACAACATTAAACCATGTACTGAAACGGTGATCACTCAGCACACTGTCGTACACCATAGGATGTCACGACGCTGATTCTATTTCTATTTATAGCTTCATTCACACTTATTAACTTTCGGTTTATGATACTTATGAAGTTATGACCTACCCTATCTCCAAAATCTACTGGATTTGGTCATGGAAGGTCTTACGTGGTCTTCCCCTCACAACACTTTCATTCACTTGTCCATCATAATAATTAAAACATTGAAGTTCATTTAAATTGAGAATACAAAATTAAATCATACTAAACTTATATATAACGTAATTTTTGCGGCTATATCCGAAACATCGAACTAAATACATCATACACATCCATATAAAATAAGACTGAAAAAGGCTGTAAACCATAAAATTTGCGTCATTATAAATTCCATAAGCTTACATTTTAACATGGTTTTACTCTCACATTTATTTATTCATTTATATGTCACCGTAAAATCCTTACTAATATTATAAATGCGAAAGTAACTCTGTCTGTCTGTCTGTCTGTCTGTCTGTCTGTCTGTCTGTCTGTCTGTCTGTTACTCTTTCACGCCAAAACTACTGAACGGATTTGAATGAAATTTGGTATACAGATGGTCTAGACCCTGAGAAAGAACATAGGCTACTTTTTATGTCGAAAAGGGGGTTGTAAAGGGTTAAAAAGGGGAGGGAGTGAAAAGTTGTATGGGATTTCTTAATTTTAAAAGATAAAACCATGAAACTTAATATTTAAGCACTTGATAGGAAATAATTAAACATTTGTTCTAGCGTTTTGAAATTTCGTCCTGTGAGAGATAAAATAGGGGTTGAAAGTTTGTATGAAATTCGTCATTTTTGAAAATAAAAATATAACATTTTGTATTTAAGCACTAAATAATAAACAAAAAATCGTTTGTTCTAGCATTTTGAAATTTTTACCAGTACGGGGGTGAAATAGGGGTTGAATGTTTTTATGGGTATCCTTCATTTTTGAAGATAAAACCATGAAACTTGGTACGTAGGTCTCTTAGGATGTGCAGAGTTTTTCTACAAACGGAATTCTCGAAATTCGAACAGAACGAAACGGATTCGGCACGGGAACTACGACGCCAAACTATTCTAGGAACATGATATTTAAAAATTTTGGGTGTATCAAGTTTAAAAAATATTTTGGCTTTTGAAGTTAAAGTTCCTTTTAACGAATTCCCTGCATCGCCGCCGCTGATATCTACTATACCTACTAATGATTCTTATTAAATAATAAAAATGCTATCCAAAGATACTATTCCACGCGGACGAAGTCGCGGGTAACAGCTAGTTGTAAATAACGTTAAATTATAATCTGTCCCGCGATATTGTAATCTGTC
Organism: Musotima nitidalis; assembly: GCA_949126915.1. Taxonomy (NCBI): domain Eukaryota; kingdom Metazoa; phylum Arthropoda; class Insecta; order Lepidoptera; family Crambidae; genus Musotima; species Musotima nitidalis. The sequence goes on from OX421435.1 coordinate 7,013,075, forward strand.
GAAAAATTGTGATCCGTAACAAACTGCTCACAATTTAACGCAATATTTTTCGATAGATAATAATCTATCGAAGACAAACCGTCAGATTGTAAAACGGCATGCGAAAGAACGCACCTCGCGCTCTGATTGGTTGAACTGCATGTTCCCCGCTCAGCCGCCCGTCGTCGCCATCTCCGGTTGTTATTAGTCAAATTCATTTGTTGTGAAATGTAAACAAACAGTGTTTTGGTGATTTAAAACAGATTTCGTGTTAATAATAATAACGCATTGTATTATAATAAGTTGTAGGGAGTGTTAATGGACCTGTGATAACCTAAAAAAGTGCAGTTAAATAATAAATAAGAGAGTGGTTGGCTGGTCTTGATGGCAAGACCAGCCAATCATGGACAGGCTTTAAACAGTTGACAATTTAACGCGCGACAGATTGTGATTTAACGGTTTGTCTTCGATAGATTATAATCTATCGAAAAATAATGCGTTAAATTGTGAGCACTTTGTTACGGATCACAATTTTTCGAGAGATTACAATATCGCGGGATATATTATAATTTAACGTTATTTACAATTTTACGGTGACATATACATGTCAACTTACAGATAGTGTTCAAATATAAAAAGTACACAAATATGGCAAGAATTTACAAGAAATAATAATAATATTAATCTCTCATATAGTTTTTTAATAAGATTGAAAGAAGAAAATGATTTCTATTTATAGAAAAATGAAATAATAAATGTCCACTACAGCCTAAGGGCTTAGAATGTTATTGCTATTCATAAATATTATTATTGTATGGTTTAAGTGAGGTCAAAGTCAAAAACATTTATTCAAGTAGCAGCTCAAAAGAGCTCTTATAAAGGTCAAAACTTAAAAACTAGCGCGCCCATTCACTGAGGGCGGGAGCTTGATCGTAAAAAAACGGGCAAGAAAATCGTCAAGATAAGTTTTTCTCCCGCCAGTTACAAGAAAATGTACTTCGAAGTAAAAAACAGTATTATATGGTTGTCATGTACTTATGAATAAATAAATAGGTATAGAGCCCAAGCCAACCTCATCTGCAAGTAGTGCGCCAGCCATACAAAGGACGAGGCTCTGGCGAATATGAAAGTTCCCAGTAAGCGGCGATAGGCTCGCCACCTAATACCTACATTATAATTGACGAAATGTGGGCGTATAATATGCCTCTGTCTACTACTTCGGGGAAACAGGCGTGATTGTATATACATATAAATGCAGACGTATGTATGACGTATGTACATGTATGTATGTCATAGATATAGAAATGAGACAGGTCCACTAATGCCTTAAGTAATTGATGTAATCAGCAGATCAATAAATAGGGGATTGCCTAAGAAACAGTACCTACTGGTTTTTACTTAGCATGCCTAACGCGAATGCTAATACGAACTAAATGAGCACAACACATCCTTAAGCCGCGGTCACACTTAAGACTCGAGCATAAAAATAAAAAAAAAATTATTAAGATAAATTTTAAGTTTGACCTTCATAAGAGCTCTGTTGAGCCAAACTTGAAGAAATTATTTTGACTTTCTAATAAGTAAGTCTTCTTATTTAGATTTATGGTCCCGATACAATGAAATTACAACTGTACGTAAATAAGAACATCTTGTTTTGTATCTAATTACACTTTTTGACCAAAGGACCAAAAAAAATTATAAATTAATTGCCAACCTAACCTAACCATATTGTACATCAGAAATACTAACTCAGCCGCCAAATCCCTTATGAAGCGGCTGAGTTAGTATGTATCTTTAGAAGTAGAAGTATTTTTGATGATCGAAAAAGATATATTCATGGTAATTTAAGTACTTATTGATAATTTTAAATAGCCTTTGAGTTTCTTGCCAGTTCTTCTTACAGAGCAGTGGCTCGGAACTGGCACTTAGATGCATTTACACTTAAATATTTATTGTTTTTTATAAGTGTTTCTAAGCTTCGTGATTTTAGTGAAATCATATTACGTTTATTTTTTATTATTTTAATTCTTTTCATACGACCATCTATTTTCGCCATGTCCAATTTCACCACACAGTGAGAACTCGGCCTAAACACAACGCTTCGCGTTCGTCCTTGCTGGTCTTACCAGTAATTACAGGTAATAATTTAAGTACTCGTAACTGTTTGAAGATTCACAGATTGTTAAGAGAGTAATTAATTAGTTATCTCATATAAAAATTATGTGTATTTAGTACTTTTTATTATTTACCTTTCCGAACATCTGTAGCAAAATGTTATCCCATACAATTTATTCTACAACTTGGATTGGCTAGTAGAGATTTATTCTAGAGATAATTCCACCTTTGTACGGTAAGATTTTTTTTTAATTATTTTATTTGTAACCTTTTTTTTTTTAATAACATTTGACATAGCTCTAAACTCGACAGTGATTTTTATATAGTTACTAGACCCCTATTAACTAGCTGGAGAGCGTACAAATTATTAAAAACAAAGATGAAGGCACGTAGCTCTGCATCGCAAGGGATACTCTTTCTATTCTATATATCGCGTATGTTAAGTATAAAAAATAACTTACAAGAGCGTGTATTATGCCATTGCCTACCCCTTCGTGAAAACAGGCGTGAGAGATTCTTATCATCTTTTGTTTCCTATGCTTCTTATTAAAAGCAAAAAAAATACTAAGCTCAAGATAAATATTCATACAACGGAAATTCTTCCGTGAGAATGAGACCTTGCGCCTAGGCCATTCGTCACAAAGAGATCTATCACCCAGTACAATAGTAGCAATAAACCATTATATCTTACACACATAAATGCCAAGAATCATTGTTTTCACTGCGGCTAACACTTATCATTAAACAGATACATATTTATTATTGTAACATTACTACAAGAAGCGTGTATATATCTTTATATATAATAACTATTTAGGTTCAATAACCTGGAGATTTATTACAGATTGGTGACAAGGATCAAATGATTACGGCCAAGACTTGTGTACGAATAGAAATATGCAACATAATGTTTAGAAGTTAGCTAATATTCACTTGTACTAATATTTCACTCAGAATGACACTATTTACCACAATGTCAATTTTTTAAGTCACACGTATTAAAAATATAATAAAATATACAGGTCTATCAATTGTAATGCGATAATAACTAAGGTATTTTTTTCCAATATTTGTTAATTGTTCATCCTAACATTTATGCCGACTGGGCCCCTAAAAATCCGGTAAGGATTGACTGGGACCAGGAACTGATCCCCTTTTTTTTTTTTATTATCGTCTGTAAAAAAATGCTGCTTACGCACTGTCTCCCGGCCAAAAGGGGGAGACCGGGAGGGGGTGTGTGGCTCACTGCGGCCGACGCGACCACCGCAGTTCTACCCACTAAAAAACTTCAGACGACGCCCACCGCTGTTGAAAAGGGGCGAGGCACCAGTGCCCGGGTTTGTAGCTTCTGGTACCCCGCCCGCGGCCAACGTCCCCCGGATCAGAACCGGGGAGACCTCCTCAGGAAGGCGCAATTTGCAGCGCCCCCCCTACCTCTATGTGCGGCCATGGCGTAACTTGCCGACTTCGGGGGGGGTCTATGGCGAGACGGAAGGGGCCCCCTGCCCCCGCCGCCTAAGACCCCCCGGGAGGAACTGATCCCTGGTCTAACCAGATTTGGCTGAATTTCAGTTATTAAAACATAGGACCATTTTAATAAACCCTACTAATAGGTAGGCACTATCAATTTGTTGTCAAGTATCTCGTCCACTAAAAAAGTATACATCAGACATATATTTACCCAATCTACATCTACAATATACCATCGAATGTAAACGTTCTTAATTGGCTCAAAATTTACAAAAAAATACAAAACTATAGTCTTTATAATATCCTTAGCGGGAATAAAACCAACGACCTTCACAACTAAAAACAGGTCCCTATCCGACCTTAGCGACATACCGACGGCCGATATTCGTATTAAAAAAGGTTATATCGTGCAGACTTGAGAAAGAAAAAAAATCTTGAATGACATTAAAAAAAATCTTTAAAATTTGCCACAACTGCACCAAAGGGGATCTAAAATGTTACCGATTTCGGTACGGTAATTGTGTTAAAGTTGTCTTGGGGCTTGTTAGCGGATTTGGTTGGGGCTTGTTAGCGGATTTGGTTGGGGCTGTATGAATTTGTATTTGTAATTAATAGTGTAATTTGTATGTCAGTATTTTTTGAATACCGCAAGGTAATATTCAAACATACGGTGAAAGAGGTCACCGCAGCCTAACGAACTAATTAACCATAGGAATATTAAAAAATGTATATTTAAATCAGATGGCAAATTATCGGAATTTTCTATCTTGCTTGAAGCTGGCCAATTTAGGCCAAAGTACCCTATTCAGTATCACTTCTTTTTATTATTATAAAAGTTGATTTTTCGAAACCATAAATAAAACTGTATTTTTTTATTTACCTTTGAAAATTTAAGTCTTTTTGTAGCGAACGTAATTTTTTCATAATTTTTATCCAAAGTTACGAAGCTGATAATTTAAACTATTAAAGAACAATTAATAAAGATTAAGTTGGAATATAAAAACATTTAAAATATTTTCTACTTGTTTATTAGAACATATCTCAATCGTTCAGGTCAAAAATTCAAAAAAAAGTTCATAACGCAAAAACTATGAAAAATCACAAAACATACATAGGGTATTTTCGGAATAGAATAGAATATAATAGATCTTTATTGCTAAGACTGTATACATTTTGCTGGTGTTCATGTATTACATTAGTAACAACAGTGTACCCGTTGCGGGCGTGCAATTTATACAACTTACAACTAAACTAGTTACTTAATATTATTCGTAAAAAAGTATTCATTCAAATTGTAAAAAGGTTTATTTATTAGCCAGGCTTTTAATTTGTATTTAAACTTTGGTAGATTTAATTCTTTAATTTCCAAGGGCAATTTATTGAATACTTTTATACTGGTGTAAAAAGCACTCTATAGTATAAGTAATTTTTTACATGAGGAATGCATATATTGTGTTTATACTATATAATATAAAGGGTGATGAATCTAAAAAAAAAAATCGTCACTATTAGGACCATCCTGTATAGCGTTTATCAACCAGTGACATTCGAACAATGACAAACGAGATGGATAACGTAGATTAGGCTATCGTGTGGCATATTCAGCAACATAAAGGGTGTCTCATCGGTGAGATACAGCCACATCTCTGTGCAAAGTCATGGAAAATTTCATGAAAAGAGTAATGGCCTGTCATCGAAGCCGTGAGGGTCATTTGAGGGATGTTTTGTTGCATACTTCATCGGAACATGTCTTCTTTACAATACAATAAAAATATCACAACTCTGTCATATGATATGATACTTAATTTTATATAACAACTAAAAAGTGCACTCTTACTGAAACACCCTTAATTTTATACTTTCCTTTTGTCTTTGTTACTTGTGGTACAGTCAGCTTCAAATAATTGATATCACCCAAAGCTGCACATAGGTATAACGGAACACGCCCTAACTCTCTTGTCAACAGATGCGTGTGTCGATCTTTACAGGCGGCTTGGTTGTTACCAACTATTAGACAATAACTGTAGGACATATAAAGAATAAAATTACATAATATTTTTTTGATACTAAACCGACTGACCGACTTTTTTGCCCACTTTTTGGGTGAGGCCTTTATTTAATTTAATTAAATAGTATATGTTAATACCGGGGCCGGGGCAGGGAGGATTAGTCGCAGAAAGTCCTACTTGCAAAATAACCACTGTTCTAAAAATATCAAAGAAGCAATATATATTATAAGTAGGTTAGTATTTACAAAAAAATTGTAAGTAAAAATTAAGTAATACTCGTATGTATATTTATCTGTTAAGTGCTTTTTAGAAGTCGAAAAAGGTTTATTTCCGATTTAATAATGCTCTTATGAACGTCCAACTTCAGAACGAATGCGAACTTAGTTTGGGACTAGATGCGCTGTGTGAGGTGTCCAAATAATTTATTATGAAACAACAAAAAAAACACCAATGCGAATGCTAAGCCGACGAAAGTTTAGATAGAATAAAGCTAAGAATGTCAAAATGCACCTTATGAGCGTAATTTCTAGCGTAGTGTTTTAGTTAGTTAGCACTGACGTTTCGAATACTTGACAATCTTATGGTTACTGGAAGAAGGTTTATAGGTTGTTTTTACCAGAGGCATCTTTAGCGGGTTCCGAACCTTTAAAACCGTATTCATCAACATCCTAGTTCCCTTGACTTTCGCTAAGGACTCAAGGTGTGCAATGCACTCGTCTAACAAATCTTTAAGGAAACAATAACTTAAGACAACTGTCAAATATTAATAAATATGTTGTACCAAACTACAATAACTTGTATGGAACGAGAATGTCTCGTTACTTGTTGGCTAAGATATTAAATACAATCCCGGAAGGGATACTGGACAAATACATAGAAAATTAGCCCTACCAGGGATCCTTAAAGGCTTTCCTTCTGAAAACCTTCACAGACGTCTAATTATATATCTGTATATTGGGGAGCTATCCATTTATTTACATTTATACATCAAAATTGTAAATTAATCTTACCTATATAAGTTGTGAACTCAATGAACCAAATGAAATGTCCATGCTGTAACCTCCTGGGGAAAACCCGCCATAAAATTACACTCGAAACTAAGGGCTGATTTTGAAAATCCAATCCGTAAAAGGATTGAATATAAGATTTCAATGGATATAACAGTCTGAAAGTTTTAATTAAATCTTTCGAACAATAGAATATATTTTCAGATAATCAATAAAAAAAGTCAAGTAATCATAAAAACATATAATGTGATTAAGTAATTTAAATGAATATTCAGTTTTTTGTTAAAAACAAATTACTTAATCTTAGATCGAATATAATAATTATTATTAAAAACGTTGCGCTAAAGCTTAGTAATCAAAAGAAAACTCGGACAAACCGATACTTAACTCAACAGAACCAAACAATAAAAAGTAATCAATATAGTAACTATATAAATAATAATTACATAATTACTATTCTTCGTACCAATCAATCACCATCTTTTTACATATTTATTGTTCAAAACTCTCCGTAACAATTCTTTGTATCAGGTTTTTAAAGAAAACAAAATCAGAAGGAGTTCCAAAAAGGTTTGAAATGAAGAGTTTTAGCGCCAACGCGGAGGACAATTGGCGGCAGTCTTTTATTTCCGAAACTAGTGTAGTTTTTATGTGTAAATTAAGTGGATCTTTGGCAATGTACACAAATATAGGAAAGTGACAATTGCAGTGCAACTGTGATTATCCGCGTGTTGATTCCAAAAATCCCTAGAAGCCTCTAGTAAAATATTCACTATTTTACAGTGGCATGACTCTGACTTGACTCGACTATGACGGAATTTTCTTGAATTTGACTGTACTGAATAATGAAAATGATAAAGGATTTATGCAAATACCTTGATTAATACTTAGCACTGGCAAATACTTACTCTAAACGACATATTTAAGAAAAAAAAAGATTTTAAATGGAATTTCAGCGATAACGACACACATCGAGACATTGTTTTATTTTCTAAAACAGATGTAAATTCCAGTTTTAAGTGTGAACTTTTTGACATAATGTCTAATCTAATTAAAATTTTAATTCAAATATCACAATGACATTATTTTTATAAGCCAAATGTCAGAATTAGATATAAAAATAGTTTAAAATATTATAGTTAAATGATTTAATCATATAATTAAGATTGTACTAGAAACAATATACATTATGTAAAAAAAGTCTATGCATCTTTTTTACCCATATGTATCTTTCCAGGGTAGCAAGGGGGATCTGATTTCTGCCAAGATGACAATATGTGTCTTCACATACAGGGAAAAGTTTTAAGTAGTCTGCTAAAATGAGGCACTCGAAAATCTATTAGTTCGACCGAGGTCATTATCTATTTATTTATTAAAATTTACCTTATTTCTTTAAACATGTGAATACGTTTGTGTTATAATTATTATGTTGAGACTTTACTGATTTATACTCATACTATATTTAATTAATCTTCAGTGTTTTGTCATTGTTTGTTTCCCAAATAAATACACATAAATTTAAACTGAGAGGACAAATATCTAGGCCAGTATTCAATTAAAAAAAAACATTAAAACAGTCAACCAACCAACCTGCATAATAACATCAGTCAACCAATTCCTAAGATCCCCCGCTTCCGTAGTGCTTTCTTCCATCAGCGAAGTAGTCAAATCTGGCACTAAGCTGGTCACATCCGGAAGCATTGTGGTCATCTCTGGAAAGCTGTTTGCCATATCTGGCAGCATAGTGGTCATATCAGGCATCGAATCCGATACACCGGGCAAATTCGACAACATGTTCACTAAGTCCGGTACGACAGTACTTGTTGGTATGTAATCCAAAAAATCCGTCACATTCATTTTGATTTATTTTTTCCGGAAAAAAATAATAATTTAACACTCGACTGCTCGTTGCGCGGTTTCAAGTACAACTGCCACTAGACGAAACAATGTTATTGATAAACTTATCACTCAAAGATCTGATAAAATACTTAACATATAAACCTTACGCTCGTATATATTAACAAACTATATTGTGATGTACGGCTGTACGTTGAATTCTCGCGCGACCGCGCTATAAGCGGTTCGCGGTGCGACTAATTTAAGGAAAACTCAACAACCACAAGCTAAGTCTTTACCGTGACCGTGAAAAGCGTTTTATCAGTATGAAAAATATAGTTTTGAATGCCGGCCAAAATTTTATAAACGAATATAGTATTCGCGTCATAAGGTCTATTTTTGTACTGAAAGTTTTTTATTAAAAGTGTTCGCGAGATTTATTTGGCTGGAACTTGGAAGGGGTTGACGTCAATGTTTACGTGTAAAGTGCAGTTATATGTTTTTTTTATCTTTTTATTTTTTATTTTAATTCATTTATTCAAGTTTGGCTCATTAGAGCTCTTATGAATGTCATACTTATAAACTAACGCGCCCATTCACTGCGGGCGGGAGCTTGATCGTAAAAGAACGGGCAAGAAAATCGTCAAGGTTGGTTTTTTCTCCCGCCAGTTACAATTAAAATATATAATATTAAAACAATTGTGTTCTGCAGTCACAAGATTTAAAAGAAAGGAAGACAAAACTCTTTTTAGCAATATTAACATAATTACGGATAAACATAGTAGACATGAGCAGACGCGTTACGCTCAACCATATTTTAGGGAACGTAACGATCCGACGCATGACGCCACCACCGCAGAAACATATAAGTGAGCGTGATATACTCAAACTGTATGGAATAATACTAATATTCCTGGATATCCCAGAGACCGCTTATAGTCCTAAAGTACAGATGGATATCTACTAGACCGCGGATAAACATTCATATATATTTTCTTCTAAAATATGTACTTGTAATAAATAAAAAGCTAGCCACTATACAAATATGTAATTAAAATTTAAGTGTCTATTTGCAATATCAACATATTTATTTATTATGGAAAGCTTATTAAAAGCAACACAACAATTAAATCAAAAAACTATTTTTTTTTCTGCTGCGGCTAATCCCCAAAACTCGGACCCCCGAATTCGGGAATAACACTTGCGGGAATTTCACAAGGTATATTAATAATATAGCCTATATAATATATGTTACATATAATATAATATTATACATATAAGGCTCCACTTAGGCTACTTTTTAACCCATAACAAAACAAAGTATCCGCAGTTTTCGCGGGCGAAGTCGCGGACTGCCGCAAATTGATAATTAAGTCCATTAGTAGATAATTAATCATTTATTATCCTATAAGCTGATATCTTGGACTGCTCTCACTTTTACGGACTGCTTAGTCTGCTAAAAATTACAATGGAGTCGGGATCGTGATGGGTCTCCCAATAAAAAAAAAACCCAAGACACGTCAACACGACGATTAGATGTAGTATTGGAGAAAACTAGTAAATGGAGTGGAGAGTGGGGTGTACAGGGATCCTACCACCATCTTAGGAGACGAAGCCAACCTCACCTGCAAGTGACCTCAACGACAAATCTGCCTGGAAGTGACATGAATTGCTTCTTTATTTTTTAAGATAGATATTAGATTTTGTTAGTTTTAAGAACAGCGGTAATCTCAATATTTTATTTCTTTAATTGTATTAGATCTTAAGACATAATTTAAAAAAAGCCGAGATGAGTTTCTTGAGGACTTCTTCTCAATCTCGTTGCCTTTTGGAAGCCTCGTTAGAGTCACTGACAGACAGACTGACTGACTGACGGACAATCCCCTCCCTCCTTTAAAATCACGACAGGCTGACTGACAGATACCCCCGATAAGAGTCACCGATAGACTGACAAACCTTGAGAAAACCACAACAGACAGATAAACTGACAAATTCTGACAAAGAACCCATTTGCTTTTACTCCTTTACTCATCTTTCTTTCATTGTTTTTAAAAAAATATATGGAATTTCTATTTTGTGTAAATGTTTGACGAATCTAAATGATCATGTTGATTCTAAAGACAATAAAGTATATTTTATATTTATAGTGGTGCACCTGCCGATCAACGGACAAGGCTCTAGCAATATAAAAGTTCCCGGTAAGAGGCGAGAATAAAATTGGCGAAGTGTGGGCGTATAATATACCTCTGCCTACCCCTTCGAGAAAACATGCGTGAATTGGTATGTATGTACATGTATAAGATTATTCCACTAGATCATACTCAAGTTCTTTAGATATGTTAGAGACACACCAACTCGATAGATCATTTGATTAGTTAGGGCAAATTGGTGATCAAAGCGATGGAATGATGAAATAATTCGGCAGTGGAAGGTCTTCTGAATGTGTGCACCAGGCAGGGAGCCACTCCCTGGTGCACTCCTCATCATCCCCTCAGCCCATTAACCATCGAGCCCCTGCCCTCTGCTCAGTATGCAAGGTGCCAGAAATTTAGATCATATTCCACAACGCTGACCAACTGCTAATTTGCGGGGATTTTCTGAATGTTTATACTCCAATATATTCCGGTAACAATGACATCTAGCGTCATGTGGCTAAACCAAATTGCAAAGTAGACTTTTTTTATCATATCAATTACTTGATTTCATGATAAGTATCATTACAAACTTGTGTAAGGGTAATATTAACAATAACAAATATTTTTTTAGAATTGAATGGGAGTGGCAGGGATGGTAATAATAAACTGTCACGCATTATTAAATGTAAAAATGTTACTACAAAACTATGTCTTTGTATTTGCACAGTGGATTTCACTATAATGACAATAGAGCAAGATGGCGTGCCGTCAGCAAGACGAGGTGTATCGGACAAAAGTGGCTAATCGTGACCACGACTTCTTTGTGAACAGAAACGCGATTAAAAAGAACAGCTCCCTTATTATGAAATGTATAGATCGCTTTTACTTTTGACATTTGAACGTAATAATAATTTTAATTTCGACCATGTTTGGCCACATCGTCAGGGATTGGCCACAATAAAAAAAAAATACTGGTAATGTTAGATGTCATTTTGAAAGCGATGCAAAATTTCTGAAAAAAATGTGTGGCAGAGCATTGCGGCCAGGCGGTCTTTTTAATTAAATAATTTCTAGATTGGAACAACGATGGCGTAATACTAGAGAAGAGGGATTCTCATAAATTTAATGCAATTAATTAAGGATGGAGGATATGCAGAAAAAAAATTGGTTAATTCATGGATGGGCATTATAATAAATATATTGTTGATACTGAATAATATATTGATCACCATGTTTTATTCAATGCTACAATATAACTTTTTCAATAGTTTCTGTATAAAATCACTTGGGATAGCTGAAGCTAAAACTAATTTCACCTTAGAATTATTTAGAATCTCACAGCAACAGATTAATGGTTTAAATTGCTAAACTTCAGTAAGTAGAATTGGGACATGTGTAAAACATAATAGATTTATAATCTTATAATACATACCTTAGTTGTCGGAGATGATGAAGACGATGACGGTGGCAACGGAGCCTGATCTTGTGCTACAGAGAGGGCCCATGTTGCAGCAAACGCCGCAACGGCCAGGCAAACGGTCCGTCTTCGCAACATGATTCAACTGAAATGTAAGATAAATCATAAGAAAATGTTTTTGTTCACTTCCTGTTTCATGTTAACACTTTAACAGGCGAGCACATTAAAAATATTTATTGGTTTTTCACCTTAAGTTAACCGCATAAGGTTCAATTTATGGTGGCCATATTGACCACTGCCTGGTAAAGGGTGAAGGATGAATATTTTTTTAGTCTTATTCTTTTAGTATTTTAAGACGAATAAACTATTATTTATTATTGTTATTACTATAAAATTTCTTATAAAAAAGATGATAGCGTCATTTAAGTTCTAACACTGCAGAAGAGCTAAATGACTTAGTCTTAATTTAAGGAACATAATACACTTATTTGTTTACAAAATAAAAGACTTTCAGTGGTTTTTGTTTCTGTCTATTGATTCTATTTCAAATAACATGTAAATTTACATATGTAGTTTTTAGACTTTGACAGTGTTAAAATTTAAAGGATGATATTGTCGTTTACATTCTATCACCGCGTAAGTCATTTATAGGAAGTTTGCAGGAGACCAAAAACCAGTCTGTCAGTCATTCGGATTCCTTCCATGACGTACTTTTCCGTAATTTTAAGGGTTCTTTTTAGTAGTATCTTGATTCTGATTGGCCAAACGATTCTTTAGCGAAAGGCATCAAAATGTGAAAACCACCAAAAGATGCTGTCTGGTGGAATGAAAAGGATTTTGCATGATGCTTCTCCACTCAGTTTCCTGCCAGTAGTTAATGGCTACATTAGTATTGGTGGTTGTTTATGTGTTTCATAATTAAAATTTAAAAAAAATACTTAACTGTTAAATCTGAACCCAACTTAAATAAAGCATTTTTCATAAAATTTCAATATGAAGAAACTGTTGTATGATACCTAATATAATTATACATATAGCATTATAAAATAAATAAAAATTAGGATATATGATGTTAAACACAATAGTCAACTAAATAAGTTTAGTTATGGTTTAAGAAGTTGTAAATGAACATGAACTTATTTATAAATTAAAGCAAGGTTTCTTACATTACATAATACATATGATTGTGGTTTCAATCCATGAAACTGTTACTAATTCATTAGTTTAGCAGGTAGATATTTTAACTTTTTAATTAGGCAATGAATTGATTTTATATTATTCTTATTTTTAAACACCATTCTACTTAAAAACCCTGTATAATTCTTAAACTTCTAGATACATCATCTAAGACCTACTCTACTCTTTTACTCTTCCTACTTCTCCTTTACTCTCTGGCAAAGTTATTCTATATCATTCTGTACATAGACTCTGTTTTTGTGTGTTATTAATTGTAACGACCGATATGACGACCTATAAGGCGTGGTGGCAAGTATACCCGCACTCCACTCCTGAGGTTGTGGGTTCGATTTCCATTCAGTACAAATATTTGTGTGTATAAATATGAATATTTGTTCTGGTCTGGGTGTTTTCCTATGTATAATAGGTAAGTATGTATTTACAAAACAAAAAAGTATTTATGTATATTTATTCGTTATTTAGTATCCATAACACAAGTTCTTAATGATACTTATCTTGGGACTGAATAATTGGTGTAGGTGTCAGAAATATTTATTATTATTTATTTTAATTATGAAACTTAAATATGTAGGTTAATATATATGAGAAATAATAAATTAAACTTTTGGCTTAAAGAAACTATCAATTCTAGATTTTGATAATTAGTGTAATTGGTTTATTCCGTTCTAATTAAATAAATAAATAAATAATAGATAGCTAGATACCTTCTTGCTATCATACAGATCTTACATTAAAACTTCTATCAAAATTAGGATCTTTTAATTTATTTTAAAAATCATGGTGTTCTCCAAATTTGCAAATGCTATGGAAATATTGAATTCTTCTATGCCGGAAATCGAACCAAAATGACATATCCTTGAGCAATAGTGTCAAAACATTGTTCGACATAACTTGAAAGGACAACTTGATAATCTCACAATTGTTATGGCAGGGTAATAATCTTACAAGATTTATCTTTATGACCACTCACAGTACAGTACTGATCTATCTGGTCTTAGTCTAAGAGCTCTCATTGAACTAATGCACTGTTAATATTTCTTTTAATTAGTTATGTTTACCTTATCCTGCTTTATTGCTTAGTTGGTATAGTATGGGATTATATTTGTAAAATTTATTTGGGTTGATGGTACACTTGCTGTAGCAAGTGGTTATAAGATGTATAATCCTTATTTAAGATCCTGCGTGCCTCTTCATTTACCTAGTGAAGCCTCATTCCACCTGCAATTCTCTTATACAATCGTTCACTGTTTTATTTTATCGGTCAATTTTCTTTTCAGTCCCTCGAGTGATTAGAAGTCTAAATTTTCACATCAAAAACGAAGCTTACAACTGATGAGAACCAGTTTTTGATTTGATGAAAGAGTAATGAACTGTTATCAGTAGAAAACACGTCCTGACTAAATGGCTATCATGAGGACTAAGATGCCGACCAATAGTCATTACTAAGATAATGTACTTTACAATCAATAGTTAAATATTACGGAAGCAAAATTATCAAATTGAAATGGAAAAATGCTTACTTACACGCTGTCTTCGAAGATTGGCATAAAATGCCTTAAGAGTAGTATATTTACTTTACACTTTCTGCACTTATCATCTAACAATAACACTTGCTGGTTTTATTTATAAAGCCAAAAGAAGAAATATCGAAATGATTTTCACAAAAATAAGTTTATTTGTAAAATTCCGACCGCCACATACTTCACATTCGATGACATTGACAGTGCTATGACATGACATATTATAGAAGTTACACGCAAACGGGACAGTAGCGACACGTTGTTAACTGGACGAATCACCGAGTCACTGAATGGTATTCCAGAAATAAATGATTATTACTTATTTAGAGCTTTTTGAGCTAATCTCCCTCAACCAATTAACACAATTTCTGTGTCCATATGACCAAATACCCTTTCACTTTCACCTTGGTTCGTGAGTAGTAAGTAAATCCGTAATCAGTTGTGGGACCTTAAAGGGTAGGGTGATATGGAATAGATAGGAGCTGCTATAAATATTGACATTCAGGGCTTTTGGTTGCAATAAATAATTAGTGCCATAATTTATTCTAATGAAATACAGCCCACAACTAACTACATACATTTCATGCATCACTGAATGAAACTCCATCTATAAAAGGCTCATCTGAAGGTCCTTCTCATGTGTAACTTAAGTGAGAGATTACAAGACTAACAAGAAAGAACAATTGGTGAATAAACTTAACTGAAAAATTAAATTTTATCACTTGATTTTTTTATTACCATTTAACTGACTATTTTTCTCACTGTACCACTTAGTGTTTTAGTCTATAGAATTGAAGAATAATAAGTATAAACCTATGGTCAGGCTTATAAAAAAAAATTACACAATAATTCTCACCATAGACAAACATTTGTTTTGATTAATTTGGCTTTGCGCCTTTGAGCGTTTCGTTACTTACCTACGTTTAGCATTTATATTCTAAAGTTTAAATTCATTTAAAATTATTAAAATGCCTCTTGATTATCGGCGGTTTAATGGGCCAGAAGATAGTGTTTCTTATAAAAGATTCACCAAGAACTATATCAAAACTTATGAGGAACTTTTCAAGGAGTTATGTGATGAAAAAGGATGCAGGAAAGATGGGCGCGCACTTGACGAAGCACGAAGCATGTGTATGTTTTGTATGTGTTTATCATAATTAAAAATAAACTTAATAAGAAATTATAACGTAATTTAATCTATATCATTAAGCTCAAAAGCATTTTAGTCCACTTAGTTATAATTATAACCTCAACAAAACTACCACTAGATAACTTTTTATTAATAATTTGTAGAAATTGTCCTGTATAATTTGTTTTAAATTTTGTATTGCAGTTGCTAGGACGGACATGGTCTCACAAGCAAAAGGTTCAGCTTATATTGAGTTAAAGAAAACTAAAGTTGTATGTTCAGTATTTGACCCGAGAGAGATACCACACCAAAATGAATTTAGGTATGAGTAATGAAAATTTATATTATTTCATAAAGCTATGCCCTTATCTTTGCAAAAATTGTAGAATTTGACTATTCCTCACACCTCAAAAATGATGTGTTTCAACTCAAGGCTATGTGATAGAAAGTTTCTTTTGAAACATATCATACATGCACAGATAGTTATAAAGGTTTGAGGAAACTTCCCGCTGTCAGCAAAGGTATTGGCATGGTTGGTTCCTCGGAAGACACTGCAATATATAAGTGGTACTCACAAGGAGGAAATATCTATCTATCTAGTTTTAATTTGTAGTATTGCATCTTTTGAATATTTAAATTAGTCAGTCCAACACTGGGCTCCCCAAAGAGTGCCAGACATCCTCCAGAAACATCAATGCAGGACCTTCGATTTGAACCAAGGACAGGTTTAAATTTTAATATCCTCTAATAATCATTGGTTAATCCATGTACTTACCTAAAAAAACATAATATATTTTATCATATTGTTTTAACTGATTCCATCTCACCCATCTTTTTACTGATTTAGATATTTTTTACAGTCAACTTGGACAGCTATATTGTGAAGTAAAATTTGCCCCATTCTCATGTCCGAGGCAGAGAAGACCTCATGCTCCAGATGCTGAAGAAAGATCACTGTCAGTTGCATTACGACAATCATTAGAGCCTACAATTTGCCGTCATTTATTTCCAAATTATCAAGTAAGACTTACTGATCATTATTCCAGTATAAACAACTATTAATGCTGTCACAATTCCCACAATTATTTAGTTTCCAGATAAGTATCAGGAATAACTTGTGTTATGGACTCCTATATCACTATATTGTGTTTTATTATAAATTTTAATAAACTGCAAACAATTCACTTTCTTTACAAAATACAATGACATGACTATTCATATTAGATAAGTTATTTATAATTATGCACCAAATAAACCATAAATATTTTTTTTTTAGATTGACGTTTTTGTCTACATTTTGGAACATGATGGAGCATGCTTGGCGGCTGCGATAAATGCTGCTGGTCTAGCCTTGGCCAATGCTGCAGTTCCGATGTATGACATCATCACTGCCAGCTCAGTTGCAGTTATAGGTGAAAGAATTTTTGTTGATCCTACCGAAGCTGAGGAGAACCTTGCCATAACTACACCAGAAGTACCAGGAACAAATCACGGTATCATTACCATGTCTACTTTATCTGAACTTAAACAGATATCAGATTTTATGCAAATTGGATCTATGGACATTGAGTGTGTTACTAAAGTTATGGATATATTAGAAAAAGAATGCGAGAGAATCGTGCCTAACATTCAGAAAGTGCTTGTACACAATGTCATTAAATGCTTTGAGCAGAGGAAACAGTTGGAAGAAGAGGCAAAAGACCGGGAAGTGGCTTTAAACACCAAGATGGAGGAATGGAAACAGTTATTAAATGTGGGATGAAATTTATGTTTTGTTTTATTTTTCTAAGGTACAGAAAGCTGTGTAAAATATTAAGTAATAATTCTTTTTAAAGCTATATTCTACGATAGATCTTCTCTGATCTAACTTTGCCTAAGTTATGAAATAGCTAATAACAATAATTATTATTTATGGCCATATTAGGTATTTGAGTGGTGTATAATATTTAAAATTACTGCCATTCAATCTATTCACTATAATTAGTACAGAATAACTCATCCTTCTAAATAACATAAAATATTTTTTTTTGCAATCACTTGTTTACACTAGTAAAAACAACTTAGTAATCATTTTACTTGAGATGTAGAAGACTTCTACTGGTACTTGTTTACTCTGGCTGGCTCTCAACTACACTCATACTTGATTCAGTTGTACCAATTTATGCCTACAAAGAAATGTTATGCCCATATTATGCTATTAAGTTATAGTATATATATCAAATAAAATCCATCAAAGCTATCTTTCATGTATTGTGATATTTCGAACATTAATGTGTAATAACCATGGATTATTAACTGTTAAGTTTTTGTGAACGTACATGAGTGTTGGTAAATCAAAACAGTGCAACATCACTTTTCAAATTCTCTCAAGAAAGTCCATGTGAGATCTCAGTAAAGTCCAACATCTTTACTGAAGACTCAAGGGGTTTATGGAAGGGCATCTCATTAACCATTTATCATCTTTATCACCACTCATTCCCCTTTACTATGATTTATGTGATTAATATATGTGTTACTGGACACGGGCTTAATGTGGTAAAGGCACAAAGTCAAAAAAGTTAGTTAAAAGATTTTTTTTTTAAATGTACTTGGGATGTACAAGGATTCTAGTGGTACTGGCTAGCAACTAGTCCTACTTAGTTATTATTTTACCTGATGGATTCCTGTGTTCTAGAATTATATTGTTAAATAATATGCACATGCTAATTTTGTAAAACACAAGCTGTCTTCAAAGGGATACTATTCTATTAAAGACTATATGGCAGATAAAAATGCTTGGGATTAAACTGCCGTTTCATACAGGCTATTCTAATATGAATGACTTGAAAACATAAATATTGTTAAGGTTATGTTACATTGCATTGTATAGCTTCACAGACAAATGAAGATTGTAATTCTAGTACCAAACTAATGGACATATTTAAAAGAGCATAGCCTGTGAGTTTCTTGCCAGTTCTTCTTACAGAGCGGTGGCTCGGAACTGGCACTTAGATTCACTTACACTTAATTATTTTTTGTTTTTAAATTGTTTTGTTGCATGTAAGTGAATCTAAGCTTCGTGATTTAGTGTAATATTATTTCGATTGTTTTTTTTGTCATTTGTAATCATGTCGTTTTCAAGTACTATGTATAATAGTTTATGAAATAAATAATTTTTTTACTTTACTTTACTTAATGTATATTAATGAAATATTCATCTGTTTCTACTGGTCATGACATTTGCCTGTAAAATTCAATAACAAAAATGTGCATGTGTTTATGAGTTATAGTGGATTATATAAATAACATATGATTATAAAGAGTAGGTCAAAACAACACTTTAGAGCTTACTCAATTTGTTTATAATCACATTCACTCACATTACAAGTTTACTATAAATACATAGTAAAAAACCATAACTTAGAGAATAAATACAGAGAGGTTAGTCTTCGGGTTTTTCCGGTGGAGGACCGCAAGGCTGCAACATTCTTTCCATGAGATTGAACTTTACTCGTGCTTTAGACTCGTTTTCTACAATCGCAAAATAGCTTAGTAAGTCAGGGTGTCCCATGTAACTGCAACAAGAGTCCCTGTGTTGATTTGTCAACCATTCGTATTTCGTTGTGTCTGCATGCCCGGTCCCAATGTATTTGCTTTGAAGATGTTCTAGCTGACTGTGTATATTGTAACGTTCACCCATTTCGTCTGTTTCCGTTAAAAAACACTGCTTAAACGCAAACGTAGGTCTCCAAATCTATACCATCAAAACACGCCAACTACGGATAGTTTTGACATTAATATTTTTATCGATACCGGCCTGAAGATAATTCTTAGAGCCGTCGGATTATTTGCGATGTAAGAATGTTTGCTGTTCTCAATTTTATAACTAAGTAAGAGTAAATTAGTAAATTTTAAATAGCCAAATTATAATTTCTATTGACTTCATATGAACATAGTTTATATAGGACGGAAGTCCTATATAAACTGATGTAATAAAACGCAGTTGTCACAGATGACAGGCCAATCTATAGACGCGCTATTTTCAAATTTATTTGATCAATAATCTCTCTGCACTTCAGTGAAATATTATTTAGACCAACTATATACTATTGCAATAATGAGCAAGTCTGCTAAGTTTGAAAATATTCTTCAAGAAAGTGAAGTCAGTCTCAAAAAACAAGCAAAAAAACTTGTTAGACAAAAACATAAAGAAACATACAAACGACCAACGCATTTATTTTTACATGAGAAAAGTATATCTTGCATTGTAAGTACAATCTTAATACTCTGCAGTATATTTAGTTTATATTACAAGTAAATCAAGTGTATAGAGGACTCTTCTTACTTCTCATTATTTAAAAACAATAGTTTGATTCTTATCGGATTCTTTATAAACACATAGAAGAGACGTCCCAGAAATCCACGAGCTTTATACAAATACAAGTTTATTTGTTGTACATGTTTTAGCTTGTCGTATATTTGTAAGGAGTCTTTAGAGCTTCCGCAAATTTCCAAAACATTTTTTTAATTAGGCTCAATAGTGCTCTTGGGAAAGTCAAATTTATCAACAAAAGCGCCCATTCACTTCGAGCGGGAGCTTGATCGTAAAATAACGGGCAAGAAAATCGTGAAGGTTTGTTTTTTCTCCCGATATTAACTTAATATTCTTATGAATTTAAGTACTTACTTTAAGATGATGGTGGCTCATAGTTACCTACTGAGAAACGTCGTCACATATATTATTATATCAAAAGAAACTTCCAGACGTGCCTTGGTCTGTGCTAATACACATAATATCTTTACTAAATAATCATTATTTCTTTCGTCTTTCTCATTCCAAGCATTGCATTGCAGCCGAAACCTAAAAATGCCAATCACCTAATATACGCATATTACCACAATAATTACATAACAAAAATAGAGAATTTGGATTTGATGTACAACTTGACTCATTTGCACTTGCAATGGAATAAAATAACAAAGATAGAGGGACTAGAAAATTTATCTAAATTGAAAAAGTTGTATCTGGGGAACAATAGCATAAGTGTCGTAGAGAATCTGGAAAACTTGAAGTATTTGGAAGAGTTGCATATTGAGAAGCAAAATGTAGACGTAGCTGACGGACTCTGCTTCGAACCGCGGTCTATTATTGCACTAGGAGTAAGTATCTTTAAGGGTGGGTGGGGCACATAGCTTGACGATCCAACGACCGACGGAGCGTTAGGTTCTTTTTTTTCCCCAATTGGCAATTTAAAATTTACCAGCGTAAGTTGGGTTTTTCTATGGCGACCGCAAGACATCAGAGAACCTTCCATGGCGGCCGGGTCAAGAGCAAATAACATAGACAATACTTTTTTTTTAAAATTTTCTTCCTGTGTATAGTTGGGTATGCATGTGTTCAGCAGTGGGTTATATACTGAGACAATTAATCTTTATGCGACCATTTTTAAGCGACCAATTGATTCTTGTAGCTACTAGTTACTGTGTAATTTGAGACTGATACCTTCCTTTGGAAATGAAACATGATATCGCGGGCTTCAAGCCAGAGGGGCGTATGAAAAAAAATGCATTTTTTTTTATTACGTCAATCTTTTGGAATTTTATCGATATAAACAACCTCATTTTTTTAAAATTATAGGTAAAATACCTTAAAAAATACTAATTACTAAGCACATACATTAGAAAAAAAGTTATTAAGTTTTTTGCTATTCCTGAAAAGTAAGGGTATAGCTTATACGCCCCTCTGGCTTGAAGCCCGCGATATGTACTCTGATATATCACCAATGAATGTGAAGAGACTTTAAATTACTGACGCGCCCATTTACTAGGGTGTGGCACTTGAGAGGAGAATAATTTGGCAACAAAATCAAAATTTTTCTCCTGTCTATTCAAAACGATAAGTTTTACAACGTATCGTAATGATTATGGGGGGGCCTATTAGCACTTTTATGTTGGAAATCATCCCAGATTATTTTTTTGCTTAGTGTTTATAGTCCTAATAGTAAAATATCTATAGGCATCGATAAGATCTATAGCATCCTATATCAAATATATAGGAGTAACTATTGCCTCTACCCCTCGTACATCAGTTGTAGGTACGCCATATAATTTTCACGTTCAGAAGATGTTCTGTGTTCGACAGACATTTGATCGTCCTAGTTAGACGTGTAATAATGTACAGATATTTTAAAACATAATGTACCTAAAGCTGATCCTAATATATTGTTTTGTAATTTCGACAGTGTTCACTGAGAATATTAAATATATCTGAGAATAAAATAACTGACTTGGGCTGGACTCGACCTCTTAGACGACTAGAAGTGCTAAATGCGAAGAAGAATAATATAGAAGATTTTGAAGTTAGTACCTGCATATATACGGCAATCACGTGTGCGATAGCTTTGAAGACTAGTTATAGGTTCCACCCCTACATACTTGCCTCCGTCAATTAGCACCAGGTCCACGGGTTGAAGTATGATTTAAACCCTGGTTCAAGCTCAGTAGTAGCACTTAGTAGCGACACTTACAAGTAATTAATGAAAACGTACAGATGAATGTAATCCTGAATCGCGCAAACAAAATTCCTCAAGCTTATAAGTATATATACAACACCTAACCATCAATAGTTGGGCCGCGGTCCCCGGGCACATCTATCCGCCCGGTGGAACCCTTTGGCAGGGAGTATCATCCGCTCCCTACAATACATAAAGGATATCGACTCATGCATCATGCATGCTCATTAGTTTGATGTAGTTAAGTTTTCAATATATGTAACAGGCAGCAGCAGATGACCTTTGCATGCTTCTTTGCCTGGTGGATGTAAATTTTATCGGCAATCCAATGACGAGAAAACATCGCTATAAAGAAACAATTATTGCAAGATGTTCACAGTTGCGTAAGTGGTTTTTATATATTTTAGGCAGCAAGGGGCTCGTCAAAGTGGGCTTAAAACTTTTTAAATGGTTGGCTACGCGCTATGATCACGTTGGTATTGCAATCGTCTTTCGTTGCTGTGACCACTTTTCGCATGGAAGGACCAAAAGGAAGTTTTTAAAAAGCTGCAAAAACTATACCAATTATTTATTTCTCTAATCACGATATTTTAGTCCTGTGCCTCTAATAATTTGGCAATACCAAAACTCAATATACCTACTACAATACCTACTATGCCTAGAAGCCGTTGCATCTTTGACAAATTAGTAAAAGTTTACTAGGCTCAATCTTGAGAAAGATTAATAGGACGCTCGAGTATGTTAGATAAATAACTATTTATTGTCATAAATATTCAACAAGATACTTCAATTATATTGATTTAAATAGTTAATATTTTTTTTTCAATGATGCCGGGTGTATAAGCACTATTGTACGGGAGACCAGAGTTTCAGTGCTAAAGTGACACATCGGCATATGCTAAATAAGTACAAGCTTCTTCTGTGCTACATGTGCCATACGGTTAACTGTTGGCAATTTTATGTACCATCACAGAATAAATTATTTTCTTTCCTTATTTGTCTTAAGTTTTATGTGACTTTTAAATAATTATTTGATACTTTCCAGGAATCCTGGACACTATAGTAATTCACAACATGTCGAAGACGTTCCTGCAAAGTTTCGACAAGGCAGTTCGACTGCGCCAAATGCGCGAGTCAAATAAGCTGAGCGTTAGTCAGCGTGGCGCCGATGAGTTCTTTGAGCTGAATATGCTTCCTGGACCAAGAGCTCAAAGTGCTCAGAATATCTCCGAGTTTTCTAACCAAAAACCTAAAAGTAAGCTTGTTGAATTTTTTGTTATCCTCATAGCTTATTTAGTAGCATACATACCAGTACATCATCTCACGCCCATATATTCCATTGGAAATGGTCAGAAATCTGGAACAACTAGTAACTAGCGGTCTACTAGGGATATCTGTTTGTTGCGAAGTTCACTTTTAGCCCTGATATCTATAATAATAATATGTGATATGTGGTAAATAGTAAGAGGCCTTTCCTCCTATTGACACTAGACGAGATACCATTCTTTTATCGTAACGATTTTCTCCGGGTAAATTTTCAGAAGGGAAACCTTTAGCATGCTTTATTGAATACCATTCCCATGAAATTTTGTGGCCTACTTATTTAAAAACGACGTATTAACTCGTCTTATTTACAGTGACAGCAATAGACTCCACATATACTTTCATGCCGCGAGCCTTCTGGCGAGCTCGGCCAGCCCCTTCGCCCCGCGAGCCCGCAGCACCTCCGATGGAACCTCCGCCAGCCCCAAAACAACCTGTCTCCGACTCAGCGCCACCCATCAAAGGGATCTTGAAAAAACCAATGCCTGTCAAGTACTTGTCAATGACGTAAAATGTGCTAGTTTTAATGTTTGATAGTAGTGATTTGACTACACAATATAGACATCGTCAATAGTGGTTAAAACCAAAAGCGCCATAAAGATCGGTACGTCTCTCTGTCAAGAGCATTAGGGCCTTTTTACGATATTTTATGCTAGTTGGGCCTTGGGTGCTACTAACCATTTAATTTTGTCGCTGGCTGTATGTACTTTGAAAAATAAATTGTATTTTGCTATAGATGTAAATGTTTAGTTGAATAACTTGTGTCCTACTCAGCTCCACTCATTAAACCTTGAGAAACTATTGCCTGTCAAGTACTTGTCAATGACATGAAATGTGATCTTAGTTTTGTTTTGATAGTAATAATTATTGTATTAATTTTACTAATTAAATTATATTTCTGCTATGAATCTTGATGTTTTATTAAGACCTGTGGCCGACTGACTGAGTGTACGAAGAGTGAAAAAAAACCCTGGACACTTATTTATTATATATTTGATGATAGGAGTCCTATTGTTATCTTTATTGGCCATAACTAGGTGGGTATTATAGTACGACATGCCAAATTGCATGATTAAAGGTCGAAATAATATTAAAGAAATAAAACTTTTGACTGCACCGAACGAACGTAGAAGTTACATAGGAACAAACATAACTGCTTATGAAATTTTGTACATCGTAAGTTATTCAAATATTACAAGAATATTATGAATGAATAGTAAAAGAATAAATATTTTGAAATTTTACTAAAATTAAAATTAAGAGACGCAGATATTGCAGTCTTTCGCTTTCTCCAGGAAAGAATTTATTAAAAAAGAAAGTTGTTCCGGGTACATATTGTGCGACTGTCTGACAGACCTGACAGCAGGGTCTTCAATGTCGGTACAAAAACTTTGATGATGACAAGAGCGTGTTGCATTTTATAATTGTGTCATTCGTGATTCGTGTAATGTTGCGTAAATGTAATAAATGGTAAATAAAGAAAATAAATTTTATTTAATGAAAGACTTGACAGTGTTGTTATTATTTATAACAAAAACCGTTCCTGCTTCCTAAGACCGTCTTAATTAGGCAGATACTGTTTAAAACAAATGCTGCATTTTTACAAGAGATGCAGTGTTTGTTTTAATCAGTATCTGTCTCTATAAGTTTGAGAAGTCATTGAAGCCAATTTGAGTTTCCCGCTTTTTTCTAAAGTAGTTCCTACTTATGCGTAGAGATGGCGTTGTTTGCCTAGGGTAGTACTAAAAAATCATAAAGATATACCTCTATTTCCTATATATACAAATTACTCTATGCCTGACAGTTGCCAAATATTTAACATTGACTCCATAGAGAAATGTAATAACTAGGTAGTAGAGAGCCATCTCCCGGATTTTTTTTGCCAATCGGTTTGAACCTAGTGCCCTCTGGAAGTGTTGTTCCGCAACTTTTGACAAATATACATACATACCTATGCATTCTATAGATAGGTATCAGCTTACTTAAATTTTAAGCATGCAAAACATTGGAATCAGAGTGATTTGAGCATGCACAAAATTTATGAAATCAAATCACTCTGATTCCAATGTTTCGCATGCTTAAAAATTAAGCAAGTAAAATTTACGACAATATTGCAAAGTGCGCACGAGTAGACAATAGAGATGTGTAAGCACTGCGAGCTTCGATCAACAATACAACTAGATAACGCATCACATACAAAAACAGAACTCAAATATGGCACCGAGTGACTATAGAATAAATAGATATAGGTATACCCTATGAAATGGAGCAAAACGACTTTTAGCTTTAATATTTTTTATCAAACTTACACCTTATCTGGAATATATAAAGCAAGCTTTTGTTTGTGTCAACATTCACTTACGCTTTTACGACATGAATGACAGAAAGCGATAAGAAATAGAAGTTCTTATCTAAACATTTTTTATACACATTGACTATTGTGTCTAAATTAGACTTTATTTGTTAACAAATAAGTTTAATAATAACTTAAAAAGTAAATCCATAGCTGCACTGTTCTGACACAACCAACTTATGGCAAACTCACGCGCCAACATTTGCCAATGTTGGCGCGTAGGTTGGCTTTACAAAGTTAATAGTGTAATGTTATTAAAAAGGCGAATATTTAATCTATTATATTATAAAATTATATTTACTTACCGAAAGTACGATATTCCGTCCGATACATTTTTTTTCGATAGTTATTTCCACAGTTTTTGAACACACACTGAGGCATTGTGGCACTTCCGCACGTTGGCGCAATCACAAGTGAACTAACTCGAAAATAAGACCCCACTTTGAAGTGAGGCGTTATTTTCGGCCGTTTTTAAGACTCTGACCCGTTATCTAGTTGTATTGTTGATCGAAGACTGCGAGTAATGCAGTACGCGTAATATAACACGGCTGCGTACTGTTTCAGTACGCATTACCCGGCCAAATTTTGTATGGCACAGGACACTAAACATGGCATGACGCCATAGGCCGCTCGCTCGATGCCTGCCGACATGATTCGGGTACTGCTCTGTGACGACAGAGACAGAATATCTGCCTATGACGGTCACGTCGGTACTGCGTTAAACGCTATTTGGTTAACATAAGGCTTAAATTTCTTTGACACTTATCCCGTACGTCGTTAATATCGTAACATTCGCGCGCTTTCTTTCATCTATTTGAATTCATTCATAGTTTTGTTTGAAAACAGTTCCTACATGTCTTTTTGATTTGAAGTTCAATAAATAAATACGTTGTCTTATTATATCGAACTGTCTTTAATGATGAGTAAATTAATAAGTTATTCACGTTTATTTATGGTTTCTTGTATTTTATAAATGGTAATTTTAATAAAGAGTTGTGTGATTTATCGTAGTGAAAATTTAGGTTTAGGTACTTGTATATTCCATTCAATTTAACGCTGTCAACATTTTTTTACGATGGAGAAATAATTACTTGGGAAGTGTTTGTGTTTATGTTGAATATTGCAAGAGTAAATAAATTTATTTTGGTAAACTGGTATTTGTTAAGTATGGTAAGTAAGGTATTATCTAATAAGTTTGGCGTCTAAACGAAACTCATAATTATAACACAAAAAAATATAATAATCACATGCTGTAAAAAGACAAAAAAAACATAAATAAAAAAAAATATTCGTGTACTTAATTATAAAAACTCTTATTATTGTGTAAATATGTGTACTAAATAATAAAATAATAATAACGCTATCTATTGCATTACACCCGAACATTCAGTACAATAACACATGACATGACATAAGTTATAGCAGGCTCTGATGACATAACGCGGCATCTATATCAGGTAAGCCATGTTTAGAGTACTGTGTACTGTTCTAATGCCATATTACGCGGTACGAAATGTCATGTCATATGGCAGTACTTCACGGATTACTGTTTTGCGCATGTCTAGTAGACAACAAGCGGCCATATGCAATGAAAAATGACAATGACATGACAGGTCCCAAGATCGAATAAAATCGAGTTAATCGAGTAGGTAATGAACATGAGTTTAGAATAAATAAAGAATTAAATAGTAAAATAATATCACGTATATTTCTAAAGTTAAATATGTTTATAAATTGTACCAAGCGACAAGTTTTAAGTTCTAATTATAAGGTTTAGCTAAAATTTAATTTAATCGATTATTAATCTCCGCTGCTTTTGGTGAAAGCGCCATCTAGCGAGAGTCTTTAAAAATATTTTTACGCAATAGTGAGGAAAAACGTTATAAGATGGCGCCACTCAAACAATGTCATTGCTCTGACTATTGGACTTTCCTACCCCTGATTGACTCTTATTACAAAGCAATAAGTATCTATGATAGAAGAACTCTACATTAAAATGTTACGTTTTACCTTTGATCGATCGTATTGTTAATATTGTTATTAGGTATGATTATGTCGTCTTGACTAAACCTGTCAAAAACATGTGGGTCTAACTTGTGTTTTTAGAAAAAATAAATTAAACATCCCTTGGTGACATAGACCCATTAATTTAAAAAATAAGTAAATTAAAGATAAAATTAACCAAACTTGTAATTATCTATAATTATTGTAGTTAATTTTTATAAATTAATTATATTATAGTCGACACAATCACATAAAAATGAATGAAAGAACACTTGAAGCGTTTGAAGTTTTAAATATTGAAACCAAAGGTACGGAAGTGATATTTTTATCATTGTAATAGAGATACAAGTATATTTGATATATATTTTTCGATATTAAACAGTAAAGCGCCCTTCAATTATTATGAAGCTGTCTTATCTTAGAGATATTGAATTTTATTTTGAACATCTTTCTTTTATTATAAAAAACTAGAGGCTAACTTTTACAAATTTACTGGGGGCTGCCAGCGACTACGTCGGCGTCGTCGTCGTCGTCAGAAAACTTTTTTTCTATGACTTATTTCAGATTTATATCTTGGACACACTGTAACAGAGACAGACTGTATGGAACCATTGCAGTTTCACAGAGACTTTGTTTCCAAAAATATACCAGTTGTTATACGGGGAGGATGCTCCAACTGGGAAGCTTGTAAAAAGTGGAATTCCCAGTATTTTAGGTATATATTCTCTTTTAAGTAGGTAGTTATTAAGTAAAGCTATCGGGTGTCTCGAAAATGTCTAATAGTATGGCCCTATGCACCTGTCAATCTCTAATTCATAAATTTATTATTATGGAGACAGTTATATTTTTGAATCGAAATTACTGTTTTCTGCTGTGGGTGGAGTGGTAAGAATGTGTCATACTGTTACTGACTAAAAACCATATATGTTCCTTCTTAAGCTTGGGTCCACGTTGACTCTTATTCACAGTTCCACAAAAGCTATTGGGAGGCTTGAAAATGTTTGCCAGTATGGCCCCATTCACCTGTCTCTCAATCTTCAATCTATGTCAATTGTTTTCTGGTTCTGATGAAAACTGACTTAAATCCCTCTTTTCTTAATAATCTGGCAGTATGATTACTCATATTCCACATAATATGAGATGTCTAGACATAAGGCTAAAGGTCAAATCATTTTGTTGAGACACTTATTAAACAACAAATGGTCTAACAGTTATAAGAGTTGCATCTATACTAATAAATTAAAAATACATTTGCAGGAAGAAGATACCAAATAAAAAAGTGACAGTAGCTTTGACTCCAAACGGCCTTGCTGATGGCATTACTGTAAACAGTCATAATGAGGAGCATTTTGTGATGCCATATGAAACTGAGATGACCATGAATGACTTTCTGAACTGCTTGGATGAAAAAAGGTAAAACAGACATCCTAAGATGACTAAAAATTAATTTTTGAATAGTTTGGATGAAAAGAGGTAAAAAATCGAAATGTAATAGAGACATTTACATAATACAGAACTACATCGTTATCCCTGCCCTTTTTCCACTTTATATGATATGTGCGCTTTTTTAAGATTTCCAAATTTTGACCTAAGTGTGTTATTTATTGTATAAAAAACAGCTACTAAACTACTACTATAAAAAACAACAACTTTTGACATATATTGTATACACATTGCTTATACAAGCATATACTCAATATTTGTCGAAATATAACCTCTTAATAAAATATGCTATGTGCTATGACTAGAACTTTTTCTGTATGAGTCGACGACAAATTACCGAGGTGGATGCAAAAAAAATACATTGTTGTTGTCAAACCAAAAACACCCCTATCTTACACCCCTTCTCGTTCCATCCTCACACTCTTCACATTCTTCACACCCTCAATCCGTCACATTTTCAGTTTCCTCTTTTTCATATCCACTTCTCATCATATCACAAACTCATGTCATTACATGTCCATGCCAACAATTTATCCTCTTTTTCATATCCACTTCTCATCATATCACAAACTCATGTCATTACATGTCCATGCCAACAATGTAACAAATGTTCTAATTTCTGTCAGCATGCAATATAATTATAAAGATATACAAAACATACCATAGAATACATTAAGATATTTAGTGCTAGATTTACTGTTAGTTAACTTATTTACTACTATCTATTACTACAACTTATTTACTTACTAGATTGTCATCAAGATTTTGTTTAAAATGGTATCTAAAATTTCTATTTAAAATAATCTGTTTAAATTAAAAAAAGCAATATTTTATTTGGTGCTTACCTTAGGCCTAGGTTAGGTTACGTAGTGTGTTATAGTAATTAATATATGTCGTTTTTCTTCCTTTGTCATTCATTTAATAATGAATTCATGTTCAACGGTATTTCTCTATAATTTTATAACTATTATTCATCATAATACGCTCTTGTACAGGAGTCAGGATAATAATGATTATTTAAATGTACAAACATACAAAAAATCATGCCTGTTTCTCCAAAGAGGGTGGCAGAGACAAAATATACGCCCTGTTTCACCAATCAATATTGTTTTATTGGTCCCATGTAATAGGTGGCCATTCTATTGCCTACCGGGAACTTTTATATTCGCCAGAGCCTCATCTATTGATAGGCAGGTGCACCACTTGCAGATGGGATTGGCTTGGGCTCCTAAAATCTTGGTAGAATCCCTATACACCCTATTTCAATGTTGATTGTGCATTTGATGGGCAGATTAATATTTTACTTTCAAATAAATAATATACCAAGTAGTTCATCAGACCCTTATCTTTATTTTGCAGACCCCAAATGATCCCATACATTCAGAGGCAAAATTCAAATTTGACAGAAGATTTTGGAGAACTTCTGTTGGATGTAGAGAAAGAGATCTCCTTTGCGAGTGAGGCTTTCAACAAGTCACCGGATGCTATAAACTTCTGGATGGGGGACAAGAGAGCAGTCACATCCAGTTAGTATTCCAAGGTATTGCTGATTTGTGACTTATTGTGATGACAATATAAAACTATTAAGTATCTGGTTTTCAGACTAATTAAAATTCAATTGTTAGTAGTGCAAATTATGACATATCATCATCTCAGGGCAGTAACATCCAGCTACTGAGCACTGGCCTCTTACGTACCAAGGTGAGAAGTATTCAGGTCATATACCAAGAGGACCCATTGCGGGTTGGCGGTGCGCGCCGTTTTGTTATAGATTTATTAGCTGCCCTATAGGAACTTGACGTAACAACTACCACAAATAATGATAACCTGAAACAACGCCTTCAAACTTCCTAGAAGACCTAAGCGCATCTCTGTGAACTCTGGTTTACTTCGTTCACCTACTACCACAGAATAATGAGCGCTTGAATTATCTAAAAATACTATACATAATTAACAAAAATTGGCAAGTATTTGTTTATGTTTGTTGACCGATATGGCGTGAGGTCGTGGGTTCAATTCCCACACAAGACAAGTCTTTGTGTGCTTGAACATAAATATTTGTTCTTGTCTGGGTGCTTTCTATGTATATAAGTATCTATCCGTTCTTTAGTATCCATAACACAAGTTCTTAATGATATTTATCTTGGAGCTAAACAATTGGTGTGATTGTACTTTTTTTAAATTATTTAGGTCCACAGGGTTCCCTTTTTTAAAATACAAATAACC
The DNA here is from genome assembly GCA_949126915.1 of Musotima nitidalis. Taxonomy (NCBI): domain Eukaryota; kingdom Metazoa; phylum Arthropoda; class Insecta; order Lepidoptera; family Crambidae; genus Musotima; species Musotima nitidalis. Next base: position 7,044,729 of record OX421435.1, read on the forward strand.
TTAATTAATTTAAGGCTTAATTGATTTACAGTGCACAAAGACCCATATGAGAACATATATTGTGTAATAGATGGTTACAAAGATTTCATTCTCATACCTCCCACGGATTTGCCTTACGTGCCATACAAGAGATATCCTCAAGCGGTGTTCAAACTATCAGAAGACAAATGGGATATAGTGCCTCTTGGGAATGATGGAGCAAAAAATGTGGAGAACAATGAGGATGGTCCAGGTTGTTCTGAGGAATTGCCATGGATTTGTGTGGGTATGTATGTTTTTTTACAAAATAAATTGAAACAACATAAGGATTAATTAGACTGACCACCAGCTAGTTGGTGCCTTCTAACATTCTGACAGCTAGTTTATGGCATATGTTTATGCAAAAATTCTAAGAAAAAAAGAATTAATTGTTATTAAATGTGTCTGCACTTACCATAGTGACTGAAAAAAAAAATTGTTCCTAAGATGCTTTTCTTTATTGCAATAAATAATTGATATAGTGCTTAGTTTACATTTACTGTAAGCGTCCATCGGTTTGGTGCCCACTTTTCATTAGAAAGTAGTATGTTTAAATTAGCATTTTGCGATGAAAAGAAAAAACACTATGTTCTATAAATAATTTGTATAAGTTATTATTTCATGAACCTGAAATATTTAGATCATGGTTATTGTAAGAACCTTGATCGTTTATATTATCAAAAAGCAAAAGCAAACTACCTTCCATAATATACATTGTATAAGTTTGGCTACTTACTATTAAAAATAATAAATAACCAAAAACTAATCTTTATTACAGATCCACTGCAACCCGACTTAACCAAATACCCTGAATTTAAAAAAGCCCATAAATACGAAGTTCGCGTTAACAAAGGTGATTGCCTCTACCTGCCTAGTCTCTGGTTCCACCATGTCAGACAGAGCCACGGCTGCATAGCGGTGAACTACTGGTACGATATGGAGTTCGATATAAAGTATTGTTATTTTAAAATGTTAGAAAAACTATGCGGACTGTATTAATATTTTTCTTTTTTTTTTGTCTTACACAGTTTAAATCTAATTATTTATTGCATGTCACATTACATATAGGTCTAAGCGTGACGCCCGTCCTGGCCATATCAATTAAGAAAAGCTACTAGGCACTACTAAGACTAAGAGCATACTTAATTACTAATTTAGCGTTCTTAGTAAGGTACTCATAATAAAATAGACTTTAATATACCTTAGTTTTTGCCTAGTAGGTAGTCTTAAGTAAAGTGATTGCCAATTTTAATAATGCAAATATCATACAATGACATTATTTGTTAATACCATTCTAAAAATTTTATATAATAAAAGAAAAATGTCTATTTATAACAATCTATTTATTTATTTATTTTTCTGTTCAAATATAAACCCCCAATAATGTTAAAATTACTGAAAATATATTACGAATTAATATATCTACCTTTATAACCCACTAACGATGTCCTGCGAAAATGCCGTTCACGCCCCGCTAAAAAAACCAAGGACTTTAAAAGCTGGGAAAACAAACGCCAGCAGAGATCGGCATTCGCGGTTCTGCATAAAAATGGTTCACATCTTATTTGAAAGATAGACAACATTTTTTTGAAATCGAACATTAGAACATAGTCACTAATAAAACTACGCGAGTACGCTGTGACTGCAAGCTCGTAACGCATCATTACCCCAGGGTAGCGTGGTCGGATGTTTTTTTTCCTCTTTTACATCAACAACCTTCCGAAAATCTTGTGTCTTAAACAAGACACAAGATTTTTGCAAACTGCTGATGACATAATTATCTCTGTTAACTTCGTGACGATAGCAATCTTAATGATAAACTTATCACAGTTGTGACTAAATCTTCAAACTGTTATTTTGATACTGTTTTGTAACGTTATTTTAACAGCCCTAAATTTAAATTATAGGTATAATGGTAAAGTTGTAGAAAGCGTTAAAGACTTCATTGCCACCTATCTAAGTTAGAAACCACACGTTAACGAACTGAAATCAAAATTATCGAGTTTTTCTTATGTTTTACATGAGGTAAAGAAGACCATGAATATAGAACTCTACTATGCGTATGCGCACGCATGGCTGATCTACGGTATCATCATGGGGGGTGACAGCACAGACAATGCCACTTTGTTTACCCTGCAAAAGAAACTACTTCGGATTATAGCTAATATTGAGCAAACAGACAGCTGTAGGCCACATTTTCTGTAATACAAAATTCTTTCCTTGCCATGTTTGTATATTTTAGAAATATGTAAGATTTTTCGTAAATTACACAAAACGTGAAGATTTACTGTCAAAATATTTATTACGTCGTAAAAACAAATTAGTTTTCCAAGTTCTCGATTAAAATGTTGATCAGAAAGCTTTTGTCTGTGGGGATACCTAAACGGTGACCTGCTCAGATGGTTTGTATCATATATTCATAAACGCAGTCAGGCAGTGGCACCGCGTGGCTTCGCATCTTCATGATCCACAATTCCATCCGGTGTACCTCAGGATTTCATATTGGGGCCATTGCTCTTTAATATTTTTTCATTTTGCACATTAAAAAGTGGTAAAAATGTTAGTGAGGTTAGCGATCTACGGAATGATCTCGCCGTATGTGAGACATATTGCCCCCAGAATAAATTAGACCTAAATGTATCAAAATGCTTTTAAATGTCCTATACACGTTGTAAACGATCCATACCTAACGCTTACTCCCTAAAAAGTAAACCTATACAAAAGAGTCTCAGAGTTGAGAGACCTAGGAGTAATACACGACGAGAAGCTTTTGTTTTGACAAACATGTAGAGAGTATAGTTAATAAAGTTTCTAGGGTAATGGGATTTATCTTACGTAGATCATCAAACTTTCATAACATTAAAACCTTAAAAATATTATACTGTCCTTTTTTGGTAATCACCTAGAATACGCATCCCAAATACGGAACCCTCGGTATGACATCTATAAGACCTGCTGCTGATTAAAACCAACGGTGTATCAGATTTTACCACTTTTTATCCCTAGAGATAAGGCGTGACATATGCGTCCAACTCATTTAATCAATATTTTTTGAAGATGTTGACTTATATTATTCTAGTACCGTAATAAGGCAGATTATAAGCAATAAGTTAGTAGTCAAATTAAAGTAATATGTTGGAATTGGGCTTTGCATAGAAATCTGATAAGATATTTGTTTGCTTAGACATTTATTTATTGTGTTTAAAACTATTTGTGGAGATTTGTAAATGGCAATACGATTAAGTATATATTGTAAGCCAACTAGAAATTAGACTGTTAAACTTCCTTAGAGAAAAAAAATACAATTTAATTTGTTTATCCAGAATTTTCTTGAAATTTGACATATGTATAATATTTACTATTTCAGTTAAGTCAAATTTAGTTTTAAAGTGTAGCGTTTCCTCTCTTTGCTTCCACTTAGTTGCGTTCCCGACAGGGTCCCAAATAATAGTCTTAAATATTTTTAATACAGCCTTATTTGTATATTATGGTTTTGCAGCAAAGAATTGAATTGAGAATTCCAAAGCCTAATGGTTTTACTAATGAAGCGTTCGGAGCTCTGCGGAATTCAGTGATCGGAAACGATCACCGAAGTACAGCAGAGTTTACAGAGGTCAGTCCTTGGATGGGTGACCGTTTGTGTGGCATTTGATATCGAGCGCTTCCGTGCTTCGGAAGGCACGCTACGCCATGTTAGAGGCCTAATGGGCGGCTTGATAAATTCTAACAGCAGGACGCCATACACCTTCCTCCGCCAATCCGCACTGGGTCAGCGTGGTGGAGTATGGCCCAATACCCTCACACCTTGATTTGTGAGAGGAGGCTCGTGCTCATTAGTGGGACGTTAATGGGCTGAAATGATGAATGGTTTTACACAAAAACGACTTACCAAATTTCTTAAACAAATTGCTGATAGTCTAAACATTAAGATGGTTCCTTAAGTCAGCACGTGTAGTTCGGGAGAGGAAATGGCTTATTGGTGATTGAATATGCTCTAAACCAAGAAATAAAAGGTATATTTCCTTATAAATATGTATGCATAAGAGCAATAATGTACATCAAAATGACTTGTAGCATATGGTCAGTTCCTTTTGGAGTCGCTGAGGATAGTCCATTGCGATGTACCATCATTTTAATACTCTGAAAATAAATAAATGTATTATTGTAAGGCTCGTAGACACAAAGCGGAGTAAATCAAATTTTACCAGGTCTGGCCTTAAGCGTAAGTTGGGCACAACCGCTTCGGTCAGACCAGTAAGCAGACCCTGGGACTTAAGCGTAAGTTTAGGGCAACCGGGATCATGCTAGTCTGATAAGACAGAGTAAGGGATTAGGTGACTGTAAAATAATCGCCGAGTTAGGGTGCGTTTCCACCAGAGATGAGCAAAGATGCGTTGCGGGGAATGTTTTTGTTTAGACCCGATACAATCACTGCGCTGCGAGAAGCTACGTTAATGTAGCGATTCTATTGGTTCTTAACAAACACATTCCTTAGGCAGACTTTAAAAAAGTCACTTCTTGCATGCGTCACTGTTTGTGCCTTGTTCTTGCTTCCGTACTTCGGAAGGCAAGTTAAGATGTTGGTCCCAGCTATCACTAATGTCGTTGCGGGACTGTTCGAAAGAGTTACCGCGGCCTTGGTGTTACAGGCTCAAGAAGGAACATGGATGGTTTTTAGTCAGTAAAAGTCTGACACACCCTTCCGCTTCACCCACAGCGGAAGACGGTCATTTGATGATTTTCCATCCAAAAAAAAAAAAAAAAGCTATCACTAATGTGGTAGTTGGTAAGCCAACGTAGATAAATATAGACATAGTAGGTTTATGGGGCGTCTTGAAACATTTTAACAACATGACGTTAACAGGGTATATTAAAGGCCAACATTTCGCTTATTCTTGCCTTGCATTGCCAGAGCCTAGTCCGTTGATGGCGCACCACTTGCAGGTGAGATTAGCTTGGGGTGCTAAGACATCGGTAGGATCCTTAGGTAGCCATAATAATTACATAATAAAGTGGCGACACAAGCAATAGAAAACTAAATTTAGCTATCTCTTTTTTTTCTTTCTTTTAAATAATGGCTTTGTGCGTTTAGCACATTTAGCCAGTGTCAGTGTTATGATATATTAATAATATATAAATAAAAGTAAATGAGAATGAGTGGTGATAAAGATGATAAATGGTAAATGAGATGCCCTCCTACTAAACCCTTTGAGTCCTCAGTAAAGATGTGGGACTATACTTAAATCTCACATGGACTTCTTGAGAGAATATGAAAAGTGATGTTGCAATGTTTTGTTTTATTTACCAACACTCATGTACGCTCGCAAACACTTAACAGTTAATAATCCACCGTTATTACACATTAATGTTCGAAATATCACAAATTTTAGAAAATAAAACTTAACTGCAGACATGACGCTTCACTCTCCCGCCAAGAAGTCGCTTTCTCTCATAAGACCTTAACCCTTAAAATAAAGTAATACCATAATGTCGGGGTAGACGTTAGATCGCGGCGTGAGCAGCCCGCGCCGGCAGCGGCTGCCCGCGCAGACCCCGACAGCGTTTTGCGCGACGCACGCGCTGCTCGCTGGCCACGCGCGAATCTGCGTCGTTTTGCAGTTCCAGCCGTGGCATATTCTCACAGTCACGTTTGCTGGCCAGACAATAGGATTTAAGATCAGTTTTCAACATAAGCTTAGCGTTAGTTTTTTAATTAACTTTCATAAGACCTTAATTGAGCCAAACTTGAATAAATGATTTTGAATTTGAATTCGCGTCGATGGCGCGTTCTTGTTTCACGCGTGCCTTTAGGAGAATAGATATCAGCTAACCCCGAATGGCCAAGCCTGTCGAGGTTGCGGTATTGTTCGACAGGGTTACCGCGGCCCCGGAACATAACGGGCTCAAGAAGAAAGATAGAAAATTTTTAGTCTGTAAAAGACACACTGACACAATCCTCCGCTTCAAAAAAATGACTTTCCATCTTCAAAAAAAGGTAGTATAACTTTAGGGCGGTTGATAGGGTTAGTTAAAAACTGGATGATTCAGACAAAGTGCACAAAGATGTGTGTTATTTGAATAACATCATATACCTGTTAAGGAAAACACGCATGGTTGTTAAATTTGATAAATACATATTGTGTTGGCAAGTTATGTTTAGAGATTTTATTAAATTGAGTAAGAAAAGCGATAAACATAACCTAAACACAAGGAATAAGCATAAACTAGTTGTACCTGCCACTAGGCTTCAAAAAATTAACAAATCTTTTAAAGGTCAATGTGTGCGATTCTATAATAAAATCCCAAGCAATATACAGCAATTAAGCCTAAATAAATATAAATTAACAATAAAACGCAAGCTGTCTTTAAAGGGATACTGTTCTATCAAAGACTACACTCGGCTTCAAAAAAATCGCACCTTGTAAAAATCTTCTTTAAAATTTCATAAAGCTTTTTTAGAGGATAGTGTTGGGTATCATTAGAAAGGTAATAAAAAGGAGTATCTAAAGCGTCGGTCGGTCGGTGGTTGCAGAAAAGACACACTCGTCTCGTCTGAGAAGAGAACAGCACTCCACTGCTCAAAGCTCCAACCGACCTGGTCACGAGCAAACTGCAAGCGGGCTCGCCGATGCGCTGCAGTTAATTTTGGTTGCGTAGCTGCTCTATGGGCCGCTATTTACTTCTTATTTACTCTTATTTTAATCGTAGAGACACTCACAGTGCATCTGCGACTGCCTGGAGCTGATGTTGCAACTCAACAGCGTTGGAGAAGCGATTTTTGAAAAAGTTCGACTCCAGGAACCGGTCGTCTCTTTCCAAAGTACAGCGACGTCGACCAGGCCCATGTTTGCGGATGTAGCCACCGGTCTCTATGAAGCGCTGGTACACTCTTCGAACAGAAAAACAGCTCAGGTTCAGTTTCTGGGCGACATCACACTGCCGCAACCCTGCTTGCAGTAGTGCAACCACTTGAGCGGCCTTATCAGCTGTAGTATCCATTTTCCAGATGTTCTTCCTTCAGTAAAATCAGTGCGTGTGTCCTCCTCAACGGTTTAATAGCGAATGAGCCACATGTGTAGTGTTGTCTTCTACGTGATCCCCCTGGTGGAGGTCACGGCGCGGTTTCGGGGCCAAGGCCCCCTGATCGCGGTGTCTGGCGGCGCCCGTGAATACGGGCGCGTCCTTGGGGTGGCTGTTCAGCCAGTAGTAGTCCGGAGTGTCTAGTCCGGTGGGGCGCCGCGATCAAGCCCTCGGGCGATCAGCGGCGCGTTGTGTCCTTCAGAGTCTTCAGGTCAAGTCCTGGGTCTCCTGAGGGATGAGGCTGCGGGCGTAGGCCCTGGCATCCGGTGGACGCGCGTGTAGCGGCGCCAACCCTCTGATGTGGTCGTGGCTAGACGCATCCGCACGCGCGAACATCGGTCCCGCCAATCGACCTACGAAGGATTCTATGCTCTCTAGCCTCAGGTCCCTCGCGATCGTAGCATTTCTCACGTAGCGAGGTGCCTTAACGATGTGGCGAAGGGTCTGGTTTTGAAAGGTTTCTAGTTTCTTCCTGGCCTGCTTCCCGGTGAGCGCGTACCAGGCTGGGGCTGCGTAGGTGAGTAGGGGCCTAAGGTAGGTTTTATAGACCCCTAGCTTCACTCTAGTGGCGAGCGAGTGAGCCACATCTAACCTTTCATCTACGTGTTCCCCTGTTGGGGGAACACGGCGCGGAATCGGGGCTGGGCCCCCTGGCCGCGGTGTCCTTCTGCGTCCGTGACTACGGACGCGGCGTTGGGGTGGCTGTGTAGCCAGTGTTAGATCCGGTGTCAAATCCGGTGGGGCGCCGCGATCCAGCCCTGGGCGATCAGCGCCCTGGGGCGATCAGCGGCGCGGGAGTCTTGTCCAGTAGGCTTCGTCAGTCCTGGGTATCCTGAGGGATGAGGCTGCGGGCGTAGGCCCTGGCCTCCGGTGGACGCGCATGAAGCGGCGCCAGGCCCCGGATGTGTTCGTGGCCTGACGCGTCCGCACGCGCGAACATCGGTCCCGCCAGTCGACCCACGAAGGCTTCCACACTCTCAAGCCTCAAATCCCTTGCGATCGTAGCGTTCCTCACGTAGCGAGGGGCCTTGACGATCTGGCGTAGGGTCTGGTTCTGGAAAACCTCCATTTTCTTCCTTGCCTGCTTCCCTGTAAGCGCGTACCAGGCTGGGGCTGCGTAGGTGAGGATGGGGCGGAGGTACATCTTGTACACTCCGAGTTTCACTCTTATCGGTAGCGACGCGCCCAGCACTGGACGGAGCAGGTGCCGCGCCGTCTTGGCTTTGGCGACTGTCGACGCTACGTGGGAATTCATGTTGAGCTTACGATCGATCGTGATACCCAGGTACTTGACATGTGGATGCCACGCGATCTCTTGCCCATGCAGGCGGAGTGGCGGTGGGAGCAGTATCGTGTAGGGGACGACTATGGCCTGTGTCTTCTTGACGTTGACCGATAGCCGCCACCTGTCCAGCCATTCTGGCAGTAGCTCCATCGTCTCTTGAATTCTTCTCGCCGCCAGGTGTCTCCTGTACGACGAAGTATAGTAGGCGGCGTCGTCGGCGAATAGTGCCAGGTGAACTCTCTCTGAGGTGGGCATGTCATCCGTATACTTCGCGTACAGGGACGGCGAGAGGCAGCTCCCCTGTGGGACTCCGGCTCTCACTCTCTTCTCCGAGGAGAGGGCATCCTCCACCACCACTCTGATGCTTCGATCCTCCAAAAATGAAGCAATCACCTGCGTGATGCGTCTGGGTGCGCTGGACTGCGAGATCTTGTGCAGCAGACCTTCGCGCCAAACACGATCAAAAGCTTTCTCCATGTCCAAGAGTACTGCAGCAGTGTACTCTTTCTTGTTCGTGGCCACCGTGAAGTGGTGCAGTACTCTCGTTAGCTGTAGCGTGGTCGAGTGTTCGGCACGGAAACCGAACTGCTCTTGACGCGGTTCGATGTGCGGGATCAGGTGCCCGAGCAGGAGCCTCTCGAACAGTTTCGACATTGTAGGCAGTAGCGTTATGGGACGGTAACTGGCGGGGTCCTGTATGTTCTTCCCAGGCTTCGGGAGCATGATCACCCTTCCTGACTTCCATAAGCCTGGGAAGTGTCCCGTCCGCATGATGCCATTAAAGAGGCGTGTAAGGGCGGCTACGGTTCTCGGCGGTAGGTGCCTCAATGCGACGTTGGTGATTCCGTCGTAGCCTGGGGCCTTTCTGGGCTTCGTCTTCGCGATCTGTCTCTGCACCTGGCCGGGGGAGAAGACAATTGGGTCCTCCTCGATTGCCGTAGGTGCAGAGAGGTATCTTTCGAGCTCTTCTTTAATAGTCCGCTCGTGTTCTAGGTTGGATGTCGCGTTCGGTCGAAACTGCTCTTCGAGGTACTCCGCGAAGATCTCCGCTCTGTCTGCCGCACGATAGCGTGGCATCCCGTCGGATCCCTTTAGCGGTCTGACTGGGGGTGGGGCCTTGGAGACTTGGCGGCAGAGGCGATGGATCTTGTTCCAGTCCTCGCTCACGCCCTCCAGGTGTCTTTCCCACTGTTCGGATTCCAGTGAGCTAATGGCTGTCTTCAATTTTTCGGCTGTTCTGTTTAGCTGCGTCTTGATGGTTGGGCAGCGTGTGCGCTGCCAATCCTTCCTGAGGCGCCTCTTGGTCGCGAGTAGGTCCCGGATGCCTGCGGGTAGCGGGGGGCGTCCCCTGAGCGCAGGCATGGTGTGCGATGATGTGGAGAAGGCGCCTTGGATGCAAGACGTTAAGTCGGCAGCTAAACAGTCTACCTCTTCTGGCTTCGTGACGGGGTACGACGGCGTGTCCTTGTGCATCAGCTCACTGAATCTTCCCCAGTCAACGCAGCGCCTTGGAGGTGGCGGCTTCGCTGATATAGGTCGATCCGGTAGTGTTAAAAGTACCGGCAGGTGGTCTGATTGGAGGTCCTCTATGAGCCACATTGACCCCGTGTTGACCCCTTTATACCCACAAAGGTAGCGCAACTCGCGACTCTCCCGAGCAGCAAAATTTCCTTGGAATTTTTGTGACACTTTATTTGTTGCATTAGGTTTTATTTGATAATGAGAAATAATGTTTTTTATTAAGTTAATTAAGTAACCTTTTAAATAAAACTATAATTAATACGACTGCATGTGCATATCAAGAGTTAATGACATTTGAACGTGATTTCCTTAGATGAGCGATTTTTTTGACGCCGAGTGTATATGGCTGATAAAAATGCTTGGGATTAAACTGCCGTTTCATACAGGCTATGCAGTGCCGTTGTACATGTCTTTCATAACTTTTATCTTTGTATATGATCCTTATGTGCATAAATTGTTAAATAAATAAATAAATAAAATGAATTACTTAAAACATGAATATTGTTAAAGTTATATTATGTTGCATTGTATAGCGTCACAGACAAATGAAGATTGTAACTAACCAATCGATAATTTAAAAGAGCATAGCCTGTGAGTTTCTTGCCAGTTCTTCTTACAGAGCGGTGGCTCGGAACTGGCACTTAGATTCACTTACACTTAAATATTTTTTGTTTTTTTAAATTGTTTGGTTGCAAGTGAATCTAAGCTTCTTGATTTTAGTATAATTATATTTTATTTGTTTTTGTTCTTTTTTATAATTTTGACGTTTTCAAGTACTATGTAATAGTTTATGAAATAAAATGTATTTGATGTTTTTTTAAGAGACTCTTAACATGTTATCCTGTATTGGCTAATATAGTTCATTTAAGTTACTAAAAAAGCTTGTATACTAATGTGGTACGTTATGTAAGGTGGCGTTATGTGAAGATATATAACATAATTATATATTTTTTAAGCCATATTAAACGATTAAGGGTATATACTTACTTCATTTACCTTATACTTACGCCCAACGGAGTCATTGTGTGTTCAATGATCCAGTATAGTCAACTTATAATCAACATTGCCATATGGTCCTTGAGCCGGATAAAATGTAACTACGTTTGACCGTAGAGATATACTACTTTTACTTTAGACTTACGCCCAGAGTAGTCAGTCTGCGGCCAACTTTCTAGCAAGGGTTTCTTGGACATTGCGTCAACGGCAGCCAGCTCGGCTCCGACGCATAAAGACTCATTGGACGGCGGCTCCCGCTTCAACAGACAGCAGACGCCACACATGTTTGCCCTTGTGATAGCACCGCCCTAGACAGTTCAGTACTGTAAGTATTTAATTTAAAAGTAAAATCTTATCTTACAGTTCATACAGACACTCATACAAGTGATGCACCTGCCGATCAAATGGACAAAGTTCTGGAAATCATGAAAGCGAGATCTTTTATGATTACCAGAACTTAAGCGGCAATAGGCTCGCCACATGTGTGAAATTTACAATATAAGGTCTGTAAGTATCTTTGTAAGTTTAAAGTAGTGCGACGTTACTACTTGTTTTCACAAAATATTGCTTCTACTGTAAAAAGTACCTACATTGTGTTGTGTACTGTGGTCTTTACTAATGTGCAGTAATATGGTACTGTTGTTTAATAGCAGTGCCCTCACTTACAGGACCGGTGATAGGACAGTCACACTCCCGAAGACCCAACAACGCGCACTCAGCTGCATGACAGGAGCCATCAGGCAGACAGCGTCCGCCGAGCCCACATCGACACGATTCCGTGTCGTCTGTGCATGTGCATTCGTGGTCTTGGTGAGTGCAGTCCTGTGTAGAAACTCTATTTTATTAGCTGTAGTAAACTCATGACTTGAAACACCTATCGGAATGGCAGCTACTTACCTGCGCTTAAGCATTCAAAGGCCTTCATCGGGGAGGCAGGGAGCAGCTGGTGCAAGGCCCTTTGCGAAGGTAGTAGGAAACAAGCCAGACTGATAATTGGGGCTCTAAAAGAGCATTATGCCACAAACAAAATGCTCCACAGGATGCGACTAGTGCAATCACCGCTATGTTGTAGATGTGGTGACGAAGAGGAGTCTATGGAACTCTTGCTGTATGTGACTCGCTGCTTGCAGAGTGGGGTTTTTTCCGGGGGTTGCCTATCTACAACCAAGAGATATGGGCTCCAATCTGCAAAGACTGTCATAAAGATGATGGTAACAATATTTGAAGATTTGGAGTGAAAGGCAAGGGGATGCACAAAAGATCCGACATATGGGTCAAAGTGCGCCACGGACAGTCTGAGGCCCCGCGATAGGGTAAGATAAGATAAGATAAGAAAATTCATGACTTATGTTATTGACGACCCTGAACTGAATGTTGACGTCGCCAACATTATCTTTGCGTGAGAAGGAAGCTTCTTCTTCTTTATTTTCCAATCAAAATAAAATTTAAATGTTGTCATTTTTATTTTACTCGGATTGGTTTGAATAATGTTTGTATTACAAAGTTCTAATTTCACTATGTAAGTTTATCAGATTTTCAGTGTATGACGTCGTGTATGGTAAGTAATAATCTATCAAAAACTGATGTATGCAGTATGCTGATGATTTTAAAATTCTAGCAGGTGACAAACTAAGAAGATTGAAACCTCATACAGCAGGACAGAAATAAAATCTATGAGTGGAGTACACGGAATAAGATGGAACTAAATCGGTCTAAAAAGATCGGTATAATGAAAGATCTAAGTGTAACTTTTGATCCTGGCCTAAACTTTAACCAGCACACATTACAGAAATTACCAAGGATCCATTTCGTCGTCTGGGTTTCACACATCGCAACATGTAAGATTTTCGCAATCGTCATGTAAAGAAAACTCTTTTTATGAGTTTGATAAGAAGTAAACTTGAAACTAGTTCGTGTGTGTGGAACCCACACGAATCAAAATATAAACTTCCTTTAGAAAAAATATAGAAAGCCTTTTTGAGATACCTACATAAGAGAACTTACGGATATTATCCATTTCTATATCCGACCAATTATTTATCGCAGCACTTTAATTGCTGATAAAAGCAAAACTTTGTGTCGCCTCGTCTCCAAATATAGATTAGTTAGATTACAGAAAAAAATTAATTATCGCTGTTAGAGCACATTATATAAAAATCCCATGAAGAATATCAGTACTAACAATACCGCTCTCGGAGAGATCCGCGTTCTTGCATTGAGGAGTGCAGCAGAGACCTTGAGAAGGATGGCACAAGGCTTTCGGCGCCACTGAACAACCCTCTTTGTGGAGAACCCTGGAAGGATGTAGGAAATTACATATATAATCTTAAGCTCATATATCCCATTTGGTGTGGACAGAAAGACTTTGCTAAAACTAATTAAAAAGAGCTGTTATTGAAAGTATGGGTAAATTTCGAAGTTTACTTAATAACGAAATTAGTTTCCTTGCCCGTGAGAACACAATATACATTTGGGTTATCCACGCCAGTTTCATCTATGTCTGAATAGATATTAATATTTACTTTTTGCAGTGGAATGTAAGAACATGTTGATAAATTTGGTGAGAAACATGTGTGTTGTTTTAGGGTGATTTGTCTGTTTTAGATTACGTCAATTAATTAACGGAAATGGTGTTGTACTACATTTTAAGCAAGATATTTATTAAAAGCCATGATGAAGTGTGAGGATGACCCTCTTTCGAATACAACCGTGCTTCAGCTCAAATATCCCCCCAAAATACTTGAGGTATGTTATCGGCGTATAAAATTATTTTGCTATTATGTGGGTCTTGAAAGAGCTCAATTATGGAAATCAGGAAGATACTTGACTCTTGAACACTACCCTTTGGGACGCCTAGGTAACAAGGAGGAGTTGACTATGATCACCTACTCTAATAGTTAGGAACCTGTCAGTGAGAAAGTTTTCAAACAGTTATAGGGGTAGTCCGCAAATTTCAATATGTTCCAGCTTTACAATAGTATACATAAGAGACATTATCGAACGCTTTTGCCAAGTCTACTTTTACATAACTGCGGCCCTTGTCTAGGTTATCAATGATATCGTTTGTGAGTTCAGCTCTTGCGCCTTCGTTAGTTAGTTATATTTGTTTTTAGATACAACATTAACATCATATATACACCATATATTACATATTTTCTTCGACTTCATTTATTTCAATAATAGGTTGAGTATTCGAACAACTATTTTCACCATGATAACGGTCTATTAATAGTTTTTTCATCCGTTTCATGTTCTGTAGTGATGAAAATTTCAACTCTTGCAATATAAATTGGCAGTCGTCATTCTCTTCTATGTACTTATATATCTGCTTCATTGCTGCATCTACCATCAAAATTCTCGGACCAACTTTCTTTTAACTTAATTCAGTTGAACAGAATTTTTAAGCGAGTTATCCATGATCTGCATGATATTTTGCTTGAAGTGTTTGTAAATCTGCCGTACCAGAAATTCTTTTATGAATTTCTCGATAGTAATCCTAATCATCTTTCTGTACGGCTAAAAAATTCACAATATAGTCATTTAGAGTTGGAGTATTAATATATGAAATGTGTCTTCGCCGATTTTTATTCAGTTTTGCTCCTTTTTTTGATCGGCTCCTTGGCCACAAAGGAAACAATAAATTTTCCAATCTTTTTTTTTTTTTTTACACTTACACCAATTATTTAGTTCCAATATAAGTATCATTAAGAACTTGTGTTATGGATACTAAATAACGGATAAACATACATAAATACTTTTTTTTTTGGTTTATATACTTAATATACATAGAAAAACACCCAGACCAGAACAAATATTCATATTTATTCACACAAATATTTGTCCTGTGTGGGAATCGAACCCACGACCTCAGGAGTGGAATGCGGGTATACTCGCCAACACGCCATATCGGTCGTCAAAGCTAGATGATTCAGAGCTTCTTTTTCAGAAGTGAAAATTAAGTTTCACTTGGCTTCTTCTGATCATTTCAATATATTTTTTATTAATATATTTTTGCCGGCAAATTGCATGAGCATAAACAAATTTAGTTTGTAAGTGAGGTAACAATCCATCCTGTCGTTCGCTTGAAGCAGCTCTCAACGTGGTTACTCCTCTACTTATTTTGATGATATCATCTAAATCTGAATTGTTTTCGGAAGATTAACCCAATTTTTCGCATATTATACAGCTATGCTCATCAGTCATGCTACTGGTCGTTGGTTTATCCATTCTTCGAAAACTGTAATAGAAAACAATTAAATACTCCAATAATCAATTTATTGCATTTTATTCATTATTTTTTTATTTGAATTGACCTTTATTCATCTATTTATCCATTATTTTATTAATTATCAAATAATTAACTGCAGGTTTTTAATTGAATTACTTACCAAACGAAGAAATAAACAATCTTATGTAGAAGTTCAACAGGTCTGCAATAAAACTTCCGACATAAATTCAAATATACAAAAAAAATTCGCACAATTTCTACTCTTCAATATACACAACATGCACAGGACACGTGTCATTTGTCACTAAACTATCCAGAAAAATTCTTTTTCATTGTGCATTACAGCTGCCGCTGCTATTCTCCCCTCCGCGTTTTACTACCTGTTCCAGGTCCATACGAACTTTAATACACTAAGATAACTTTAAAATATGTTCTTCTACGTCTATTTAGGTAAAATGAAACGTATACATACAAAAAATATTATTTGATTTAAATTTATATACTCAAATATTAATTGTTTTATATTTTTTTGTGTAAATAATAAAAAAATCAACATCACAAAAAAAATTTGGTAAACTTTGTAATTTGTAGTATAAATAAATAAATAATATATAAATATTCTCTAACAATCACACCAATTATTTAGTTCCAAGATAAGTATCACTAAGAACTTGTGTTATGGATACTAAACAACGGATAAACATACTCAAATACTTTTTTTTTGTAAATACACACATAGTTTAATAAACATAGAAAACACCCAGACCAGATCAAATATTCATGTTCATGCACACAAATATTTGTCCTGTATGGGATTCGAACCCGGGACCTCTGGAGTGAAGTGCAGGTATACTGACCTCTACGCCATCAAGTATAAAAAATACAATTCTACTTCAACCATATAAATTCATTCACTGCAGCGGAAGTGCGAGGTCAAAACCCCCAGGCGCTCCACTTTATAAAAGCTTTGTCAAGATTCTGGTTTATAATGTAGGATTTTGAAGCAATAATACCAGTAAATTATGTATGAAATGTTATATTTTGAGATCTCCAAGCAACAAAAAAATTATAACGAAAAACAGATCAACATTTGTATATAAACTTTGTTCACTATGAAGATTATAATAATAATAATTAAATAATAATATTACACAGTGCACATAGTTATGGTGACTAAAATGATTTTTTTGACAATAAATGGAGAGTGATGTTAGACAGCTTAAGGGCGTGCAATCCATTCAGGGTGCTGAATACCTTCAGGGTGTTGAATACCTTCAGGATGTTTGATCCACTCAGGGTGGTTCTCAGGGCGCTGGATCCAGGATGGATGGTTGATCCACTCTGGGTGGTTTTCAGGGCGCTGGATCCAGGATGGATGGTTGATCCACTCTGGGTGGTTTTCAGGGCGCTGAATCCATTCTGGGTGGTTCTCGGGGCGTTGAATCCACTCGGGGTGGTTCTCTGGGCGCTGGATCCATTCAGGGTGGTTTTCAGGGCGCTGAATCCATGATGGATGACCATCAGGGCGCTGGATCCACTCTGGGTGGTTCTCACGTCGCTGGATCCACTCAGGGTGTTCAAGTCCATCGGCAATTAGAACTTTAGAATTGCGTGGTCTTTGGATCCATTCGGGATGCTGAATACCTTCAGGGTGTTTGATCCACTCGGGGTGCTCGAGACCTTTAGGGTGTTGAATCCATTCGGGGTGGTTAATCCACTCTGGGTGGTTTTCAGGGCGTTGGATCCAGGATGGGTGATTGATCCACTCTGGGTGGTTTTCAGGGCGCTGGATCCACTCTGGGTGGTTTTCAGGGCGCTGAATCCACTCTGGGTGGTTCTCGGGACGTTGAATCCACTCTGGGTGGTTCTCTGGGCGTTGAATCCACTCAGGGTGGTTTTCTGGGCGCTGAATCCAAGACGGATGACCATCAGGGCGTTGTATCCACTCGGGGTGTTCAAGTCCATCAGCAATTTGAACTCTAGCATTGCGTGGTCTTTGGATCCACTCGGGATGCTGAATACCTTCAGGGTGTTTAATCCACTCGGGGTGCTCGAGACCTTCAGGGTGCTGGATCCATTCTGGGTGGTTGATCCACTCAGGGTGGTTCTCAGGGCGTTGGATCCAGGATGGGTGGCTAATCCACTCTGGGTGGTTATCGGGACGTTGAATCCAAGAGGGGTGGTTCTCAGGGCGTTGAATCCAAGATGGATGGTTCTCGGGGCGTTGAATCCATTCGGGATGGTTTTCGGGGCGCTGGATCCATTCAGGGTGGTTTTCAGGGCGCTGAATCCATGATGGATGACCATCAGGGCGCTGGATCCACTCTGGGTGGTTCTCAGGGCGCTGAATCCATGACGGATGCTCTTCAGGTCTTGGCAGAGCTGGAATTTAACAACAAAAATCTGTTAAATTTGTTAAAAAGGTTATTATATAAAGGTTTAATAATAACTTTTTTGCTAAATACTTATGTGATACCCAATTTATAATTATAAAAGCTGTCCATAAGTAGTGTGAAATTATGATATCGACCTTTTTTTAATTAAAAATCGAGATTATCATAGGTTTAATTCAATATTGAAAAGCTGCTTACATCTTTTATTATTGTCACTTCTCTGTACTATTGCTATTCATGATAACCAACGTAACTTATAGGGAGAGTCCAATATTTCCTACATATCAATGGTATTTTTGATCTGTTTATTCCATAAACCGCAGTTAATTCCATGTTGGCAGAAATTTATTTTCAACTGATAGGTAAGTACAGAAAATGAAAGACAAGAAAATATAACTTATCGCTTCTTCCTCTTTCCAATTTTTTTAAATAGATATTTAGACCCAAAGGTTATTTCTGTAATTTGTATTACATGGTCAGTTTTTTCTTTTCTTAGGTGAGGACCTGTAATTGGCGGGTTTTTTATTGTTTGTAAACTTATGATCTTCGTGAAATTAGATTGTACACCGACACATTACGTGCGTGTTAGATCAATAGCCTTTGAATGATGTCTTTAAAAAGGTGCATATAGAATGTGAGTACAAAAGGAAAAACTAATATAAATTTCGTAGTTTCTCATATCATTTACATTTACAATTACACCTCATAAAGTAACATATTTATTTCGGAAATAGACATTTGGATATTGAGTAAAAATAGAATAAGGATTTACTTACCAAAAGCCACCGCCAAGCCTAATAAAAGAATTGCACCCTTGAAGTATGCCATTTCTTTACCGACACTGACTACAATCACTGCACACAAGCATTATATACCAAAATTGGTACAAAGATTTCGCATAGAAACGGATTAATCAAATCAATCATCACTAATTCCCTTATCTGTTGCGTTAATGCAGATTTTTTAATGACAGGGGGTATAATGCTTCTATTTATTTATTGTCATTTGTTGATTATCTTGTTATGCATTTTTTATATCAATATTTAACCATACATATGTAGTCGTGTGCAAAGAGCGTCCCGTTGTGTTTTTATTCTGTTGGCAGCAAAATAACTTATTCCAGAGTTGTCGTCAACTTTTAAATGACTGTATTAAAATACAGATTATAATGATGGTGTCAATAAAACGTATGATATCTCTTGCCTGATTCTTCGCCATTGAAGCCTCGGTGTGCTATAAAAGAGTTAGTATTAATTCGATGTTGTGGACAGTGACCAGCAATTAAAACCTGCAGAGTGCTTGAGACGTATCTTTGGCGATCTTTTTTTACTCTAGCGTCTGTTTTTGGGATTTCAAGAGATTTTTTACGATTGAACTGATCTTTCTCTTCCAATCGCTCTTGTTAGAGCTATCACGACCAGTGATCGTGATCTACCTACACATTAAATTTTAGGCAGTTTTAGCTCGCCTTGTATCATGCAATAACTAACTACACTGGACAGCAAATAAACCGGGCCACCCGCTACCTTGGAACTCTGATTTGATTTTCTCAAAAAGTATATACCTCACAACTATCAAACTTACACCTAAAAAAGTGCGTATAATAGTCTCTGACGTCGATCAATTCCTTGTAGACTCACCCTGGTCTCATCAGTAAAGAGTACATTGCCCCACTGCTCTAACGTCCAATCCCTATGCTCTCGAGCAAATTCAAGTCGTGCTCTACGGTAGGCTACGGTTAATTTTTAGGCTTTAGCAGCTCTCTTTGGAGCCAGATTTCGTTCAACAAGTCTCCTTCTAGCGGTATCTGAACTTATGACCACTTGGCGTTCGTCACGCAGACTTCGTTGGACTTCAACTGCGTTGTGGCGGCGATTTCGCAAAACAGTAAGTTGGATATAACGATCATCTGCTGCTGATGTAGCCCTATGTCTGCCCGTACATGGTCCGATCGAATGCTCTAGTCTCTAAGTATCGTCTGTAAGCCCGTTGTACCGAAGTTCTGCTGATTCGAAGTGTCCGAGCAACTTCACGTTACGAAACGCCTGCTTGAAGTAGTGCTACAGCTTGAGCTGCATCTTGAGGCGTCGTATCCATTATTGACCATAGAAAAAAGCACAAATACACGCGTCTGGAGCAAATAATGGATGGCAACTAAAGAAATCATAAGAAAAATCCGACTATCCTCATTTAGAAAAAAAGAACGCTAATCGCAAACTCTAGACAAAACAGAGCAAATCGTTGGTATTGTGTTTGTTGCTTGATAACAATGTGAATTGAGGGTACTTTGGATAAATTTGTGGTCATTTCTCAAACAACATGAAACGCACTTTTTGTGGGTTTGATAGTTGTGAGGTTTATACTTTTTGAGAAAATCGAATCAGAGTTCCAAGGTAGCGGGTGGCCCGGTTTATTTGCTGTCCAGTGTATTTCCATCACATTTTAAAGATTAAAAGTTAAGAATTTGAACCTAAATTATTCCTACAAGAATGTTATTCAGCACCCTTAACACGCTGAACGCCATCGGTCCCAGACAATAGAAAAACCATTGCTTGTTGATCATTAGGCGTTTAAAGACCTAATGTTGTATTTCAGAATCATTGACAATCATCGAAAGCAAATATTGAAAGTTCATTTATTTGTACCTTGTCATCATCACAGCCCATTAAGTCCCACTACTGAGCACGAGCCTCCTCTCACATATCAAGGTGCGAGGGTATTAGGTCATATTCCACCACGCTAGTCCAGTGCGGATTGGCGGAGGCAGGTGTATGGCGTCCTTCTGTTAGATTTTTTCAAGCCGCCCATTAGGCCCAACATGGCTTAACGACTACCACATTTAGTGATAACCGGGAACAACGGCTTAAAGTGCCTTCCGAAGCACGGAAGCGTACGATATCAAAAGCCACACAAACGGTCACCCATCCCAGGACTGACCTCTGTAAACTCTGCTGTACTTTGGTGATCGTTTCCGACCATCGAGCACCGCAGAGCTATGAGCGCTTCCTGTATATTCGCTTGTACCTTGTGTATTTACTAAAATGAGTTTTTTTTTGTAAAACATCTGTGACACGTCTTTTGCCCTGCTTCCAGCTTTTCTGATTTCTTTATATTTTTCTGTTTCTGTTATTTTTTGCCGAGTGTCAAGTGTGAACTTCCTTACGGATAATATGTACTGTAGTAAGTACCTAGATAATTTATTTTTATAGGTTTGGTAAGGTACCTTAAACCAAGCGCCCCACCTGGCCCCACCGTGGCTACGCCCATGAACATGTAGATCGTATAATAAATAAGACTTATTGTTGTCAATCCACCTATATTTTGGAGTGGGCGAGCACTGCATTCGCACGCCGCGTGACAACGTATGGCGTGACTGGTTGCGACAAAATGTATAGTATCTCTAAACAGATTAAAAGATATAAGATTAATTAAAATATAAAACATTTTCAACTTGCCCTAAAATGTTTACAATAACAAAAATATGCTATACTTATAATTTACATTGATTAGATAAAACAATCAGTTTTATTTCTGACCGGTTCCGGAAAATTCCTTTAAATTAAAAGTTTAACAAACTTGGATTATTAATAATGTCGAGATTTGACGACCGATATGGCTTAGAGGCGAGAATACCCGCACTCCGCTCCTGGGGTCGTGGGTTCGATTCCCACACATGACTAATCTTTGTGTGCAAAAACATGTCTGGGTGTTTTTCTATGTATATCAAGTAAATATTTACAAAAAAAAAACAGTAGTTATGTATGTCTATCTGTTATCTGAATAACAATGTAGATACTTCTAATGATTAAGAACTTGTGTTGATACTAATAAAAAACATATCATAGTAATCAGTTCTTAATGATACTTATCTTTTAAACTTAATTATTTGTTAATATTATGTTATTGCGTAAACAATACATAGATAGCAATTACGGTTAATTTCTTTTACATATTATTGAAGAGTGATATGTTTTACCTTTGAAAGTGTAAAGCTTTCATATTCTTCACAGCTTTAAGCTGGTTTAAATCTTATCTCACAAACAGCTTGCAAATAGCTTTTAAGTAGCATACTAATTGTGAGACGGGCCAAATAATGCTAACTCGATCAGATAGAGTCGCAGTGACTGCCTCTATCCCGCAGGGTAGCGTTTTAGGTTATTTTTCCTTGTGATACATATACATACATACATATATTCACACCTTTTTCTCCGTAGGGGTAGGTAGAGGCATATTATATGCCCACACTTCGCTAATTATGTTGCGCTCCCGCGTAATAGGTGGCGAGCCTACTGCCGCTTACCGGGAACGTTTATGTTTGTCAGAGCCTCGTCCGTTGATCGACAGGTGCACCACTTGCAGGTCAGGTTGACTCGATACATTTATAATAATATAATAGCTTGTCGGATCTATTAGATAACCGTTGCGTACTATTTGCCGATGATAGTTCCACTTTTTTCCCTTGCTATATTGTTCCAGAACTAAAATCCGAACTAAATTCAACTCTCGATAAAATAAGGTACTGGCTTGAATCCTAAAACTTGAAACTAAATCAAAGTTATCCTACCAATAATCCGGATTAGAATTGTCTTACAATTGTAACCATCCGTTATCCTATTAGGAATACAACTAGGATCGCACTTAAACTGGAAACAGCATGTACAAAATATGCTACATAAACTATCATTACATGCACTTCACCATTTCAAACGCGCCACAGACTTCCAAACATCTCTTTACTGCATATAAGGCACGGGCGTATTCTACTCTTTCTTATGGAATTGTTTTGTAGGGAAATTTGAAATTGTTGTTAGATAAAGTGTTTATATTGCTAAAAAAATGTTTACGGATACTTGGTAACATTGACTAGATGGTGTCTTGCAGACCGTACTTTATAAATTTGACTTGTTAACAGTAGTGTTCTACATACCTACATAAATTTAGAATTCCTTTCTCGCTAATGATATTACTTGCATCTAGTCCACACACTATGTCAATTAAAATGTACAACGCCATTCCTAACATTGTAAAAAAAAGGTTCCTAGAAAATTGGTAAATGTTTTAGAAGAATGTCTTATTGCAAAGTGTTATTATTATTATTGAGACGATATATTAATAACATATTTTGACCTGAATTTAATGAAGCGTCTTGAGATCCCTAATTATCTTAATATTATCATTGTATTATTTCTGTTTTCCTATAACTTATGAATTGTTATTAATCTGATAATAACTTAATTAAGCCCCTCGACATCTCTGGTCTTAATTATTGTGTTGATTCTGTTTCCGTATTGTAACGTAGTTTTGTGGATATTTTTAATTATGGAAAAATTATATAACTCTAATATTACCATGCCCTTGCAGGGCGTCACATGGTTCCTTACCGTCAATTTATTACCTATTTACAAACTGGAACAAGCAACAAATGATTTCAATTTGAATGTTCATATTCCCATGTATTTATGAATACATGTATGCATTTATTATATATTAATTTATTAATAAAGATAGAATTATAAAAATTATGAATCTTTATTACCAACTTATATTTCCCATAATTTTTTATGTAAGTACTTAGAATGGAAAACATCCAAATCATTCAAACATTCAAGCTATATCGGGTAGCACACCTAATAAGGTACCCGACAAATTCGTCTTAAAATTAGGATTCTCAAATGAAGTTCTACCTCCCGTCACAATAATTAATTTCTATAATTATAACCATCACCTCAGATCAAGTAAAAAAAGGTAGATAGCGCATGGCCATTGATAGCACTGAAGTCACAAAACTAAGCTCATTTGTGTAAATACACGCGCTCACGCACACACATACGTAAAACTAAGCTCATTTTACGTTAGTATCTCCCGAGACACCGAGTAGTAACTTTGTCAATAAAATGCCGTCCTGTGTGATTAAATGGTGCTAAAACAACACTAAAGCGAACAAAAAGTCTGAAGAAATATCGTTTCACACATAAGTTAACACAAAACTATCTTTTTTTATGTTTCAAAATAATTTGTAGGTTATTCGGAAAAAATATTGACAAAATAACCCGAGTTGACGCAACCAGACAGTGTTGCCAGTAGTTGGTATTTCTAATACTCAATAAAAATGTGGGTACTAAAATCGGGTGCTTTGGCACGCATAAATAAATTCGCCATAATCATTTCTAATTTTGTTTGTTTTTGTCCGGAGGTCCGGAGGAAAGATATTTTTACTAATATAAAAAACTAAATTTAATAGACCCAGATTTATTTAATTCATTAAGTGAAAATATTACAATTATAAATTTATTTAATATGAAGAAAAGAAAAAAGGCGTAATTTTTTTTAAGTAGGTACACTCCAGTACTAAAGAGATTTTATCTAACACTTAACTATTATTCACCAAAGGCATATGAATACGTGAGGCAAACTTTTAATACTTGTCTGCCGCATCCAAGTAATAATATACACGTCATAATGACTACATCTTGCCTGATGGTAAGCAGTCGATGCAGTCCAATAAAAAATGAAAGTGAAGTAAGCATGGTACAAAGCGCATCCACTCATGACGGCCTGCTAAAATGCCGATTCACGCCCCGCTTACAAGATCCGGGATTATAGGAAATAGGAAACACATGAGCCGGCAGTGAATTCCACTTGCTCAGAAACGACTTCCCAAATTTCTTGGTTGGAGTGCTGATAGTCTGCACAGTATGAGGATGGTTTCTAAGACCAGCACGTGTTGTTCGGGAGAGGAAAGGAGAGGGCGGGATGAGATCGAAAAGCTCCTCAGAACACTATCATAGTAGTTCCGGTAGAAATTACTGAGAGATGCAATGATGAAAGAGAAAATTAACCAGCACACATATAAGGTTACTAAAATTTTAGGTTATTTTACAGGTAATAATAAAACTTTTAAGAACCTAGAAAATGGCCATTACAGTGCTGGTCATGGGCATAAAGTAAATTTAATCCGATTGGTAATAAAAAAATATTTGGACATAAGACTGCATTATATTTCTAAAATAAATACACTGACGATTACACTGAGCTCTAAGCCCCAAACATTTTAAAAAACTTATACAGCATAACGTGTTTTAGATTATTGTTTAGTTTTTGCCCCTCCCAAATATATTACTTTGTGTAATAAAAATACTTTACAAAAGCTGTCTGTTTTTTTTACACATTACTATAAAGTTAAAAAAATAATTAAAATATGTCTGATATATCGCAAAATTCTAATTTTCTTATTGCCTTGCGTCTGTTTGTCATTATGTCAAATTATACTATAATTGTAATAATATTTACAATTTAACGTGTTTTAATTGAATTAAAATTCTACTTCGTACAGAGCTGAAATTTGCAAAAATGGTTAGAAAATTTGAATTTGGTATATCACCGGGTAAATTGATTCTTGTAAATTTACTTACGTAAATCGCTTAAATTTATTATTAATTAATTATACTTGTAATATCTGGGAAGATTTTCAAAAAGTGGCAACACTTCATTAACTCACACATAGTTAAAAATTTGGCTTCACTTTGTTATTAGTCGTAAGGTATCTACCTTTTTTTACTTGATCTGAGACCATCACAAATAAAATTGTTACATGAATTTCAACTCTATCATTATTTTAACATAATAACTAATTTCTAACAAAAAATACTGGGTAGGTAATAAAAGTAAAATTGTTCTCCTTTTATTTTTAAAAAGTAAAAGTAAAAAGTTCTTTATTTCATAAACTATTACATAGCACTTGAAAACGTCAAAACAAAATATTCATGAAAAAAAAAAATTTATATCAACCCTGAAATCACGAAGCTTAGATTCACTTACATGCAAATAAATAAAAATTAGGTGTAAGTGAATCTAAGTGCCAGTTCCGAGCCTCCGCTCTGTGAGAAGAACTGACAAGAAACTCACAGGCTATGCTCTTTTAAATTATTTTTATTACATGACACACACAGTGTAAATTTGATGATACTGAAAGGGTCCCCCGAAGCTGTAACCAATAAAGTAGCACTAAGGGAACCTTCCATCACAGTCAAGTAAGTATGTATTGTGAAACTGAGCTGAGCCTGTACAATAAGGGATGGTCACGACAATGATCTGGTTGACTTTTTAATCTTATATACACATACAAGTTGAAAATGTTAAGCCCAAGCTTGTTTATCCGATAAATAATCATTAACAGCATAATACCCCTTTTGAAGAAACTGCTTTTTAACTACAGTTTTAAAAGTTGCCAATGGTAGATCAATTATTTCCTGCGGAATTTTATTAAAAAATCTGATACTATTACCCAAAAATGAATTTTTTGTTTTGTGAAGTCGACAATTTGGCAGAGAGAGCTTATTTCTATTCCTAGTATTAAAATTATGTACATTTGAATTGAAAGTACCTATTTAGTTTTTTTCATTTACTTAGCACTGTGTTTCCCCTGAATAATCTAGTATAGTTTGACCGCTAGCGCTGTACCGCTGACCGAGTCGAACGCTTTGAATGACCTCCCAGGCTCCAGTCACGAAGAAGTGGCACATTATTCCCTTGCATATAATACGATAATCTCAGCCAATTGAGGCTCTGTACAAGTCCATTTTATATACGCAGAGATCAATCTTTTACAACGGTCCACGGTACAGTACTTGCGGTCAAGCTATGCCTCAAGCTAAGCCTGTGAGTTTCTTGTCAGTTCTTCACACAGAGCTCACTTGCACCTAATTTTTAATTATTTGCATGAAAGTGAATCTAAGCTTCGTGATTTCAGTGTAGTAATAATCAGTTTTTTTTAAAATTTATATTTTGTTTTGACGTTTTGTTGATGACTTAAAGAACTTTTTACTTTACTTTACTATATCCTAGCCTTTTGTAAGGATGAAAAATCATCAAATGACAGCCTCCCACTGTGGGTGTGTTAGACTCTTACTAACTAAAAACCATCCAAGTTCCTCCTTGAGCCCGTTATATACCGAGGCCACGTTAACCCAATCGGACCATCCCGCAACTGATTACCTAACCTAAATCCTAATAATGAGAGTTTCGCCTTAGGGTTCCTCCTGTTATAGCTCGCAGGTTAGATTTTTTGACTTGGAACTGAATTGCCAGTCTGAAATATTATATTACCTTATAAAATATAACATACACACACAATTAATCACGCCTGATCCCCAAAGGGTCCGGCAGAGGCATATTACACGCCCACATTTCGCCAGTTATAATATTGGTCCGCCTTTTAGGCAACGCTATTGCCGCTTATCAAGCATTTGTTAATTATTTTTTTAATGAGCTTAGATATGGTAGCTAACAGAAATACTAATAACGATTGTAGCAGTATTTACAACAGCTAATTATGGCAACGAACTAAAATGTAAACGAGCGTATCTCGCCCACAAGCTTTATAGCTTGGCGAGAAATATATTTAATGTCATTATTGTATATTTGAAAAAGAATAAATGATTTCAAAAATAAATAAATGGAGGACAGCTGAAGTGTAACCAGGGCGCAAATACATAACAATTACAGAGCGCCCATGCACATTTTAAAATATTACATTCTTTCTTCCTAGTTTTTATTTTAAAAGCATTGTAAAGACTGTGTTTCATAATGTAGGATTTTAAAGCAATAATACCAGTTAATTATAAAATGTTGTATTTTGAGATCTTAAAGCAACAAAAATTTTATAACAAAAAACAGATCAACATTTATATAAAAACTTTGTTAATTATGAATTACCCAGAACACATAGTTATGGGGACTTAAGGAAATTTTTGGACAATACATTGAGAGTGGTGTTAGACAGCTTAAGGACGTGCAATCCATTCAGGGTGTTGAATACCTTCAGGGTGTTTGATCCACTCGGGGTGGTTTTCAGGGCGCTGGATCCAGGATGGATGGTTGATCCACTCTGGGTGGTTTTCAGGGCGCTGGATCCAGGATGGATGGTTGATCCACTCTGGGTGGTTTTCAGGGCGCTGGATCCAGGATGGATGGTTGATCCACTCTGGGTGGTTTTCAGGGCGCTGGATCCAGGATGGATGGTTGATCCACTCTGGGTGGTTTTCAGGGCGCTGGATCCATTCAGGGTGGTTTTCAGGGCGCTGAATCCATGATGGATGACCATCAGGGCGCTGGATCCACTCTGGGTGGTTCTCAGGGCGCTGGATCCACTCGGGGTGTTCAAGTCCATCTGCAATTAGAACTTTAGAATTGCGTGGTCTTTGGATCCATTCGGGATGCTGAATACCTTCAGGGTGTTTGATCCACTCGGGGTGCTCGAGACCTTCAGGGTGTTGAATCCATTCGGGGTGGTTGATCCATTCTGGGTGGTTTTCAGGGCGTTGGATCCAGGATGGGTGGTTGATCCACTCTGGGTGGTTTTCAGGGCGCTGAATCCAAGACGGGTGATTCTCAGGACGCTGGATCCACTCAGGGTGATTTTCTGGGCGCTGGATCCACTCAGGGTGGTTCTCTGGGCGTTGGATCCACTCAGGGTGATTTTCTGGGCGCTGAATCCATGATGGATGACCATCAGGGCGCTGGATCCACTCTGGGTGGTTCTCAGGGCGCTGGATCCACTCGGGGTGTTCAAGTCCATTAGCAATTTGAACTCTAGCATTGCGTGGTCTTTGGATCCACTCGGGATGCTGAATACCTTCAGGGTGTTTAATCCACTCGGGGTGCTCGAGACCTTCAGGGTGCTGGATCCATTCTGGGTGGTTGATCCACTCAGGGTGGTTCTCAGGGCGTTGGATCCATTCTGGGTGGTTGATCCACTCAGGGTGGTTCTCAGGGCGTTGGATCCAGGATGGGTGGCTAATCCACTCTGGGTGGTTATCGGGACGTTGAATCCAAGAGGGGTGGTTCTCAGGGCGTTGAATCCAAGATGGATGGTTCTCGGGGCGTTGAATCCATTCGGGATGGTTTTCGGGGCGCTGGATCCATTCAGGGTGGTTTTCAGGGCGCTGAATCCATGATGGATGACCATCAGGGCGCTGGATCCACTCTGGGTGGTTCTCAGGGCGCTGAATCCATGACGGATGCTCTTCAGGTCTTGGCAGAGCTGGAATTTAACATTAAAAGTAAAATAAAAATCAGTTTTAATAACTTTAAGTTTGCAGCATCTTAAATGGTGCACGATAAATACTTATGTGATAACCAATATCTAATTGTAAAAACAGTTCATACATATACTGTGAAATTTTGATACCGACTTCAATAAATTAAGCGTTTTTTAATTAAGAATCATGATTATTATATAGTTCATGGCTTTAAATAATTGTTGAAAAGCAGTTTTTGTCACTTTTGCAGGTTACCGCAATTAATCTTGGTGGAGATTTATTTTTAACTGATAGGAACAGAAATAAATAGAAATAAAAATATAACTTAGTGCCCTTCCTCTTTCCCACTTATTGAAGATATTTAGACCCATAGATTCATGCTGTAATTTGTATTACATGGTCAGTTTTTGTTTTTTCAGGTGAGGACCTGATAGCCTTTAAATTATGTCTTTAAAAAGGTGCATATAGAATGTGCGTACAAAAGGAAAAACTAATATAAATTTCATATCATTTACATTTACAAGTACACCTCATAAAGTAACATATTTATTTCGGAAATAGACATTTGGAAATTGATAAAAAATTGAATAAGTTGATAAAAACAATTATTTATTATGAAAAAATAAGGATTTACTTACCAAAAGCCACCGCCAAGCCTAATAAAAGAATTGCACCCTTGAAGTATGCCATTTCTTTACCGATACTGACTACAATCACTGCACACAAGCATTATATACCAAAGTTGGTACAAAGATTTCGCATAGGAACGGATTAATCAAATCAATCATCACTAATTCCCTTATCTGTTGCGTTAATGCAGATTTTGTATACACAATACAGGGGGTATGCTTCTATTTATTTATTGTCATTTGTTGATTTTCTTGTGATGCATTTTTTATATTATCAATATTTAACCATACATATGTAGTCGTGAGCAAAAAGCGTCCTGTTGTGTTTTTATTCTGTTGGCAGCAAAATAAATTATTTCAGAATTATTGTCAAATTTTAAATTAATGTGTTAACAAACAGATCAAAATGATGGTGTCAATAAAACGCGGTGTATTTCTTGCCTGATTCTTTGTCATTGAAGATCCGGTGTGCTATGAAAGAGTTAGTATTAATTCGATGTTGCGGCAAGCGACCAGAAATTAAAACCTGCAGCGTGCTTGAGACGTATCTTGGAGATCTTTCTTTACTCTAGCGTCTGTTCTCGTGATTTGCAAAGAGATATTTTAGGATTGAACTAACCATCCTCTACCACATGGTTTTGTCGGAGCAATCGTATGAAATATCTATCACACATAAAATAGTAACCTCATTACCTTCCAACTCGATTATTATAATATAACTACAAATATATAACAAAAAAAACTAGGTAAGTAATAAAAGTGAAATTGTTCTCTTGTTATTAACAATATCCTCTCAATAATGTACTATAGTTTGACCGCTAGCGCTGTACCGCTGACCGAGTCGAACGCTTTGATTGACCTAGCTATACGCTCCAGTCATGAAGTGGCACATTATTCCTTTGCATTTAATACGATAATCTCAGCCAATTGAGGCTCTGTACAAGTACATTTTATACACGCAGAGATCAATCTTTTACAACGTTCCACGGTACAGCACTTGCAAACAAGCTATAACCTACCCTTTTTAAGGATGAAAAATCATCAAACGACAGCCTCCTATTGTGGCACTGTGGTAAAACTATCCTTGAGCTCGTTATATTCCTGGGCCGGGGTAAACTTATCGGACCATCCCGCTACTAATTACCTAACCTAAATCCTTCGCCTTAGGGTTCTTGTCGTTATAGACAATATAATTGCCTACAGGTTTGTTTAATGATCGAGACATATTAAGATCAGCATCTTCTGGGCATTTTGTTCGTACTTTGTTCGATCGATATTTAGTCGAGCCCAAGCCAAAATCACCTGCAAGTGGTGCGCTTGCCGAACAACGGACAAGACTCTGGCGAACACAAAAGTTCCCGATAATGTATACTAATATTTTAAAGCAGATTTTTTTTTATTTTGCTTGCTTGAACGCGCTAATCTCAGGAACGACTGGTCCGATTTGATAAAATATTTCAGTGTTAAATAGCCCATTTATCGAGGAAGGCTATAGGATATTATCACGTAAAGACCAAAAGAAGCGGAGCACCAATGAAGAATGTTTCAAAATCGGGCGATATTTACCTATTGAGAGAGCTTACGTTGCGTGCGCTGCATAAACGGTTAAAGTTTCGCAAAAATCATATATGACAGAATTGTCATATATGATTCTTTACGAGTCCTTTAAAAGTTCTAAAAAAAAGTCCGCGACAGCATATCTCTATCTTTTAAGGTTTATAAACCTTTTTTATGCTAATTAAATTTGTCCTAAAATAAAGCATTATTTGCGAAGGTGTTTTTATAAATATGATATTAATCCTTATCCAAATAAATCATTATTCATAAAAAGTATTTAATTTGAAACAAAATTGCCCTATACATCATTCGATTTAAATGAGTATCTTAGGAAATATTGTAATTTTAAAATAACATCTCAGCAAAATAATTATCGCGTACTGCGCGCACAATGTGCGAAGTATATGAGGGGGAAGGGCGGGTTGTGCTCAGCGAACTACTTTTTAAATTTGTTCTTTTCAGATTATCATCTTCATAATACTTTTTAGATTACATATAATATTTGAGTTTCTTTTTATAGTATTAAATTATATATATAGAGTATTGTTGTTTTATGGTATTGTTTATTATTACTGTGGATTGGCAATATTTTATGGTATTATTTAAGCGTTAATACTTTTAATTCAGAATATCGTCTTCATAATACTTTTTAGCGCTCGGTGGTCGGAAACGATCACCGAAGTACAGCAGAGTTTACAGAGGTCAGTCCTTGGATGGGTGACCGTTTGTGTGGAATTTGATATCGAGCGCTTCCGTGCTTCGGAAGGCACGTTAAGCCGTTGGTCCCGGTTATTACTAAATGTGGTAGTCGTTAAGCCATGTTAGAGGCCTAATGTGCGGCTTGATAAATTCTAACAGCAGGACGCCATACACCTGCCTACGCCAATCCGCACTGGGTCAGCATTGATGAACAAAACTGCGTCAGAGAAACAAGCGTTGAACGAACACAATGTTTGGCTTCACAAAACTCTCGAACTTCGGCGAACCGACAACGTGAATCAAGTGCTGAACGTTCTCAACGTTTGGCGTTACAGAATTAAAGAAAACTAAAAATATAGTGTACGCAGAAGTACTGTAAAATAACATTTGTTTAATTTCGTTTAAGAATAACCTACAGTCCATATAATATTAGATTAAAAGACCCAGTACTTACTCACCTATACACATAAACTAAGTCGCAAGTTCAAATCAGCGTTAGCTCAAAGTAACTATTCCACGCGGACGAAGTCGCGGGTGGAAGCTAGTCGGCAATAAGCTCGCCACCTGTTACGTAGGACCAACAAGATAAATGGCGAAATGTGGGCATACAGTATACTGTATGTGAGGTATACCTTTGCCTATTCCTTCGGGGAAACAGGCGTAATATTATGTATGTATGTATTTTATTTATTTTACATGGACACTAAAAGCTGCAGACCGCAAACGCATTGACGCTTTCGAGATGTGGTGCTGGAGCAGGATGCTCCGCATTTCTTGAACAGCTTTTCGGACCAACGTCTCCATATTGCGAGAACTTAAAACCTCCTCGCGGCTGTCATCCGAGTGCCTCCGTAAAATCCAGGAGTATTTCGGTCTAGGAGTATTGCAATGGCAAGGAAAGACGGTGACAACCTCGAAAAACTAATTGTGACCGGAAAAGTAGAGGGGAAAAGGCCTCGTGGGCGCAGCCCTTACGTTGGTCCGACCAGATCCGCACCACTCATGGTTCTACAGTCCACTATTCCCTCCACACCGTCATCGGGACAGGACCAGATAAAAGAATATCGTTAGAGAAAGGGTGTTTCAAAAGGGTGGTCACGACCCTCAGCATTTAGGAACATTGAGTAGGCTCCGAAACTACTAGAACGAATTGATAAATTCTTTTACTAATTAAAAGCGACATTATTCATCTGTAACCTAGGCTATATTATTAATCCGTTAATATTAGGGATTGCTAAAAAAATAGCGTATGTAAAGATATATCTCAAGCAGTCGAAGCTGTGGTGAGAAGCCATTATAAAATAATGTTTCTAACATAGTTTTAAAAACATTGTTGCTATCACTATGATTTTTGTGTTTTTTATTCTGATAATAATAATGCTTTAGGGTGTTGTTGGGGCTGCCCTGCGTCTGTGGCGCAAAGGAAATTATGCCGCAGCATAATAATCCAAGATGGAACGATTGATTAAATGAAATTAAACATCAACAATTTCATTGCTCATTCTGTTGTTGTACGTCTACTTGCTGAAAGATACCACAGTTGCGATGCAGTAACATTGTTGATAATATTAAGATTATATCAAAATTATAATACTTTTATAATATTTATATAATCAAAACAACGTCATAAACATGAATATTTGTTCTGGTCTGGGTGTTTTCCTATGTATATTATGTACGTATTTACAAAAAAAAAGAAGTATTTAAGTATGTTTATCCGTTGTTTAGTATCTATAACACAAGTTCTTACTGATACTTATCTTGGAACTAAATAATTTATGTTATGGTCAGAAAATATTTATTTATTTATTAAATTTTATTTTTTATTAAATTTAATATTATAGTCTAAAATAATAATTTAAATAGCGTGAACATCACGATTTTACTTATCATTTATTTCTCTCTCAATATGAAGAGTTCTTAACGTTTTTTACTCCTTCGGTGTCACAATGTAATGGCGACCACAATAACTGCTATAAATTAATAATAACTGTGCCGTTTCGTGCCGGCCTAAAATGCTGCCACCCCCTCTTATCTTACGAAGAGTCGTAAGAGCCGACGAAGAGAAATCCGGGCAAGCAAAATGGGCAGCAGCGTCATCCTGCGTATTGGCTGTAACTGCCATCACCAATAAGCCTGCCCAGTGTGGTGATTATGGGCAAATATTCCTAATATAAGAATTTGTTGGAGAGGCCAACGTTCGGCTGTGGATATTTATTGGATGATGAAGTGAAAAAACCATTACGTACTTTGAAAATTATTTTCACTTGATACTTTCATGGAATGAAAAAGGGTTTACCTATAGAGTTCCAATCAAGATCTTAAGAGCCAAAGTCAACCTCACCTGCAAGTGGTGCACCTGCCGATCAACGAACGAGGCTCTGGCAAACAAAAAAGTTCCCGGTAAGCGGCAATAGGCTCGCCACGTATTACGTGGGACTAACATTATAAGGAGCGAAACAGGCGTGATTGTATGTGTGTATGTACTATCATAGAAAATAACTAGAGATGTGCCGACTAGCCGATAAGTCGGTTGTAAAGAAGCCCAATCGAGCACTCCTTAGGTGATTCCCATAACCCTTCGTTTACTTCACTGCCGATTCGTGCGGAAGTCGCAAACGCCGCCTGCTAGCGAGCGTAAGAGTTAAGTATTTTAAGATTTTTTTACTACACATCATTTACATGCCTTAGCCTCCCCAATAGATTACATTTTACTGGGGTTATTGCTCATACTCACCACGCCGCTAGGCAGGCGGGTTGGCGTTCGCAGTTTAAGCCAGTACGCAGGATGACGCTGCTGCCCATCATCCGGTAGGATTTCTCTTTGTCTTTGTGAGATAAGAGGCTAAAACTATTCTAGGCCGGCACCACACGGCACATCTCTCTCTTATTATGTAAATCTAAATCTGTCATAACATAACTGGGAAGTAAGGGCAACTGGACAGTTGTACAGTCGTCTTCAAAACAGTTTATATAAACAGAGATATATTGCAATATATTTAAGAGTTAAAATAAATTCTGCGATCAATAAATAAATAAATATTCTCTTACAATCACACCAATTATTTAGTTCCAAGATAAGTATCACTAAGAACTTGTGTTATGGATACTAAACAACGGATAAAAATACTTAAATACTTTCTTTTGTAAATACATACTTAATATACATAGGAAAACACCCAGATCAGATCAATGATTTTACAACTAATAGAGCACATATCTAACAACAATGAGGCAGCCGAATAAAGACAATTGTCGTAGATTCTTCGCTTACAATGGATACGTCAGAGAGTCAAATATGTGTACAGTGCTACAAATTTATCTGACCGGTGCCGATGTCGCTGTTCTCGAATTCAGTATTGCTGCTAAATAAAATTTCCACAGTTTTACGCTTAGTTCCAATTTCGGCCACCGAGTCAGGTAAGTTTGTGGCACTGTATATATCGTAGAGCAACTAAATTAAGTACGGCAGGTATAAATATACCTCATCTTTTAGTAGGTACAATATCATAAACCGGAAAGGTGGTAACAGTCAAAGCTATCGTTTTAAAAGATAGGTTGGTAGGTATATGATTAGCCTTATCAAGTATTAATTAATGCAATTTGTAATTAACATTATATCAGCCTTAGTCCACTGCTGAATGTTAGCCTTCCCAACAGATAACACTACTTTGGGGGCATCTGCCCATAACCAACACGCTGGGAAGGCGGGTTGGTAATCGCAGTTCCATTCTGTTCGCAGAATGACACTGCTGCCCGTCATCGAGTAGAATTTCTTAGTCGACTCTTACAACTCCCCGTGAGATGAGAGGGGGTGGCACTATTCTAGGCCGGTTACACATGACACGATGCATGTAATGGGCTGATCCTAATTGTCCTAGCTCCAAGTTTACACGCAGCACGTCTTTTCTTCCAATTGACGCTTCAGGATTTAACGGTCACAAGTATGCGCACACACGGCATAATCATACTAAGCATATTTTCAACAGAAACAATTTTTGGATGTTTGTATAAACTCAAAAACTACAGGGCCGTTTAAAAAATATCTCAATGAAATGCTAATATAGGCTACATAGCTATATAGCCTACAAATATTCGTTACTAAAAAAATTGGGATCCCTACGAAAACTGGAAGTTTGAGAGGTAAGCATTAATCGCCCGCCGAGTCGTCCTTCTTCTTCTTTCTTTTAAATAATGGCTTCGTGCGTCTAGCACATTTAGCCAGTGTCAAGTAAGTGATATATTAATAATATATAATTCATAGTAAATAAGAATGAGTGGTGATAAAGACGATAAATGGTAAATGAGATATCCTCCCCTAAGCCCCTTGAGTCCTCAGTAAAGATGGGAGACTATACTGAGATCTCACATGGACTCCTTGAGAGAATTTGAAAAGTGATGTTGCACTGATTTGTTTTATTTACCAACACTCATGTACGTCCACAAACACTTGACGGTTAAAAATCCACCGTTATTACGCATTCATGTTCGAAATATCACAAATTTTAGAAAATAAAACAAAACTGCAAACATGACGCTCCACTTTCCTGCCAAGAAGTCCCGAGTCGTCCTGCTGACAGCTCTTCTATTTTTTTCTTAAGCAGTGTAGTGCCGGCCTAGAATAGTGCCGAATGTAGATAATAGAATAGAACAGTCATAAGAGTCAGCAGACGATAGGTAGCAGTGTCATTCTGCTTACATAGAACTGCGATCACCAACCCGCCTTCCCAGCGTGGTGATTACGGGCAAATATTCCCAATAGAATGTTATTTATTGGGGAGGCCAATGTTCAACAGTGACTTTATAAGGCTGATAATGATGATGATGCTCATCTGGAACGACGAGTTTATGTCCTAATAATGAAACCCAAGATTTGAATTATGTAATAAATATCTACCGAAGCGACGCAAGTGTGCCGCTAGTAATATATAGGATGGCTTACCCTTCAACGAAGGCTATTGCTCCACCAGCTCGAGGGGTGCAGCAAGGGTCTCGATAGTTGCAACGGAATGGGTGACCGCAGTCGCATGCTTCCCCCTCCTCCACTATTCCTGAAAAAAAGGACATATATAAGGATCTTGAAATTAATAAAATGAATTGCAATAATACTAATAAATACAAACTAGTAAATTCAAAAACAATAAAAAACAATAAGAGACTATTCAAATTAAAACGTTAACAATGTACAAATGTACATACATTATAATTAATTAATTATGATTTATTTATAACTGCAATTAGAAATGGCTCAGCCTAATCCTATCCCAGACTTAAATAACCGTATGTCATTTTCAAAGAAGTTTATAACAAAATATACCTTTTCTTGTTGGTTCTTAAAAAGGTAATATTTTATGAAGATTACTTCGAAGAGAAGCGCTCGTAGCTCCGCGGTGCTCGGTGGTCG
This sequence comes from Musotima nitidalis, assembly GCA_949126915.1. NCBI lineage: Eukaryota > Metazoa > Arthropoda > Insecta > Lepidoptera > Crambidae > Musotima > Musotima nitidalis. Next base: position 7,081,578 of record OX421435.1, read on the forward strand.
AAAACAATCACCGAAGTAAAACAGAGTTTACAGAGGTCGGTCCTTGGATGGGTGACCGTTTGTGTGGCATTTGATATCGAGCGCTTCCGTGCTTCGGAAGGCACGTTAAGCCGTTGGTCCCGGTTATCACTAAATGTGGTAGTCGTTAAGCCATGTTAGATGCCTAAATGGGCGGCTTGAAAAATTCTAACAGCAGGACGCCATACACCTGCCTCCGCCAATCTGCACTGAGTCAGCGTGGTGGAGTATGACCCAATACCTTGGTATGTGAGAGGAGGCTCGTGCTCAGTAGTGGGACGTTAATGGGCTGAAATGATGACTTGTAAAAAACGTTTCCTTTCTTGTTGGATTTAAAAAAAGGTATTCTTTATGAAGATTATTACAAAGCCAACCTTTTTTCGGAAAATGTATTATGTATTTATTAAACGAGCAGCGGTTAGCAGTGAAAATATCGGAGTCCCATAAAACTATTTACGTAGTTTGTCTGTGGGATCTCGAGTCTCTTACTTGTAAAATAAAAACTTAAATATTATGCTAAGTTGAATAAATATTTTAATTATTTGTCTCCCTACTTCATTAAATTATATGTACTATGCTGTTATTAAATAAATTTAAAAAATAATATGTGCCATAGCGTTGTTTAAGATCTATTGCCACGCAACAAATTTTTTGGCAGTTTTAACATTTTGATACCATTCGCTAGAAAATCGATAGACGCATCGTTTCGCCTAATCAGAATCTAGGTAAAACCAATAAGAAACTTGATAATTTCGGAAAAGGAAACAGCACAAAAGCCAACAGTCAGGCTGACTGACAAAGTGGTTCTTTGTATCTCTTGGAAAGTTCCTAAAAATGAATTACGTGGTCATAGAACTTAAACGACGATATCATTAGTCTAACTTTCTAACTGCGTAACACCATAAAATACAAAATGTTAATACCATCTAGTGTAAAAATTCGAGATCTTTCGATTGGAATTTTTATCAAGTTCACTTAGTCTTATGAACGCATTGGAGTAACACCCAATATTCAATTAGTGCGTAAACTTTGAAAAATAAATAGATTTTACTTCCTCCTATAAAGATTGCTCAAATATATAGATATCATAATGCTCAATTAAATATTATGTCTTATAAGCAGTTTGAAAATTAGGCTGAAAATAATAATATATCAAAAGAGAAACATAAAAAAATACTTCATGGTCTTTAAGATCAACAGGATCATTAAGATTCGCCAAATTTGTATAAACAGAAATTTTGAATTTGGATATATAGTATATTTTTATAAAACAGTGAAAGAGTTATGAGTGGTACCATAATCAATAAATAAAAGTAAATTGGATTATTTGTCAGAACTTGTCAAGGTCTGTCGGTTAATCTGTCTGTTGTGTTTTTTTCTGTCGCTGACTCTTATTGGGGGATTTATTGTGATTCTAAAGGGGGGGAGGGGATAGTCCGGTTTTGAGTAACGGAACTAAACTGTTGTAGGTATTAGTATCAAGGGAAAGGTCCCTGGAGGGTAGGGGGAAGGCTGTAATAATCCCTAGGCTTATTCTCATACAATGTATAAGGATAGATACATTTTACGTCTTCAGTCAATATTTTGTTCTAAAACAACAATTAACAAATAAGTCTCTAGTAATTAACGATAAGAGCATAATGACTTTGTGCAGTATCACAATCTTATTGTTATTTTTATATTACCTATTATGTCATTCTAATACTAATCTACATTGTTACATATTAAATCTAGTAATGCGCTGATATTTTTCCGGCTACTTGGAAGGTGACTCATGTGCAAAAGAAGATGTAGTCGGCGGCTGTAAGTTGAACAAGGTCTGTTTGACAGGCTAGTTAAAATGGTAAACATAAGAAAGAAAGGGAAAAAAATTTACTAAGAGGTCCGCGTGACGTCACCGCATTGCATTGCTAGTACGCGCCACCCCTCATGCCGCACTTCGTTTGATACCCGATTATCATTCTCGCTCGACTCTTTCTTTTGATATTATTGATTTTTGCGGGTTTAACTATGCTAATGATTACACTGCATGTACGAGGACTCCCATAGATAGGTACTCTTGTGGCAAATAATACAGTTAAAAAGAAATAACTTTCTGTAGTCAACCTGGTGCTGGATCGCATATCTGCACGTTTCAGAAATGTTTACAGCATTAAACCAGTATCTATGTGAAATGCGATTGTCGATGTTAAACTTGAAAGTGTGCCGTTTTTTCGTGGCAATTACCTACTATCTAATTTTTAACATTCATATTTTTTTTCTTGCTAGCTGTATCATTCTTCTTTTATTAATGCTTATATTATAAAATCTTTCATGGTTGTCCACTTCCTACTCATATTGATATTTTACTTTCTTCTATAGACTCCTTCTAATTTAGAGTATTTTGTGATTTTATTGTAAGTAAGTAATCTCTCAGAGATTTTATTTATTCTAGAGATTATTTTCTCCTGGGAAAGTGACGTTATTGTCTAAATAATATTTTTTAAATTTTCTTGACACTTGACGCTGTCAAATTTTAAATTGCCAATTGGGGAGGAAAAAAAAAATCATAACACCTTAGATATAAAACGGCTTACCATTGCCACAAAAAGGTCTATCCTCCTCTGAGAGGCAGTAGCTCATGCTGCTGAGGGTAGCAGCAATAAGGCGCTTGCTGCACATCGAGAACTCGAAGCTGGTCCGGGTATCAGAAGCCGTAGACTGAGAACCCATCAGGAACCCGCGGCACTCCGGGTTCGGGAAGTTGTCATCGTGGTGGGCGCCGAAGCTATGTCCTGAATTACATTTTATCTTTACCTTTAAATAAATAAATATTTTCTAGTTCCCAGATTAGTGTAATTAAGAACTTGTGTTATGGATACTAAATAACAAATAAACATAAATTTTTTTTGTATGTACATACTTAATATACATAGGAAAGGACCCAGACCAGAAAAAATAAGCATATTTACGCACACAAAGAAATGTCCTGTGTGGGAATCAAACCCACGACCTCAGGAGCGGAGTGCCTGTCGTCGACCTTTACCCCGACCCGTACCTTTATTGCAAATAGGATAGAGGTTAAAAAATATTGGACACGCATTGCTTACAGCCGCTCAAGAGACCCACTATAAACTTGAGTTAACTACTACCACATCTATGGATTGAAGAATTAGCAAGTTTAAGTGGCAGTAGGCCGGTCATATATACCGTAGAAACGATAACCAATGGGGTAGACGGGGTAGTGTTCGCCAGTGGAGACCACGTCTCGGTAAGCGTAGTGTAGGGACGACATACGCAAAACGGCTGGCAGCGGTTGGAGACGAAAAGCTGATGATCGAGCTCTGTCTGTGGCGTGCCATTGGAGAAGCCTAGGTCCAGCAGTGGACAAGTGTAGGCTGATGATGATGATGACATCAATTGATAACCGTAAACGGTTTAACGTGCTATCCAAAGAATCGAAGCAATCGATATCGAATGTTAAAATACAAGTCAGTCCTTGACCTCTGTGAAATCTAGTGATCTTAATACGACTTTCAAAATATACATAGATCCTTCGATAAAGGCCAGCTAAATATTTATCGATCCAAGATACAACAATATTATTACTTTACAAAATATAAGTGGGATTTCAGCGACCTTACAACATGACTGTACGTTCCTTCTTAGGGGACATCCTACTCCATATCCCTTGATAGAGAATAGAATATCCTCTTGATAAAGAATGCAAAATAAATAATATCATAGAAATATCTACCCATTTCATGTGCCAGTGTAAGGGCAGCGATTCTTTCAGGCACTCGCTCGCGGTCGTCTGCCGTAGCGTGGGCGATGGCCAGGGTGTTGAAGGAGCGGCCGTATGCTCGCCGGTCGCAGAGGCCCCCTGCTGCGCCTCCCATGCCTCCACCAAGAGACGTAAAACTTTGGACAAATAATTAGGGTATTTTATTAGGGTTGCTGGATCTAACGGCGTGTTTATTTGGTTCCATTGAAGAGAGTAATGTCGAACATTCGGGAGTCATTTAATGACGAACATTTAGGAAGTTTTCTACGTGACAGAGTTATAATTTTGTAAAAGCCGCACTGAAGTGGCGTAGATAGCAAGACGTATTTGTAGGCTGAAGTGGCAGTGAGCGTGGCACATAGCTCGAAAAACAGACGACTGATGGGGGGTCAAGATTTTCCAAGAAGCGACCGCGAACCGGCAAATGAAGTAGAGAACGGACTCCCACCTGATGGACCGATGACCTGGTGAAGATGGCTTGAGTTCACTCCCTGCCTAATAAGCAGTCTATGCTGTCAAAAAAGTTGACAGCGCTCCGTAGCGTGGAATAAGCACCGTAACATGCAAGTTCTTATGATGCCCTGCATATTTGATGACAAATTAAAAGAATAGTCCTCACCTTAAACCTAAAGTCCGATTGTGGAACGCGTGTCCTGAGAAGGCCACCCCCAGGCAGACCTCGGACAGCCGCCGCAGTCTCGCGAACCTCATGAGGTAGTCCTGCCCGTTGACAGCGCGCCGGTTCAACAGGTCTCCGAACACGCGCCAGTTGGTGTCGTTGGACGTAAGCACCAGAATATACTTCACAGAGAATCCTAGCCATAGCAACATTTTAATATCGCTTTATTAACATCTCATACATTGGTTTGTTTTTTTTTCAAGCTAAGGAGCTCTCTCTTCTTGGATTCAGATTATACTCTCACACACGTACTTAGTGCGAGTTGGCGTATTGAAGAATTTGGCGTTCTTCTGATGTAATGCATTTAAGCGACCCAATAAGATCTCTAACTGAGCTTCGTGATAACGGGACAGACAGTTTAACGTGCCTTTCAAAATCGGAAGCGCTCGGTGTAAAATGCCAAACTAATTTGTAACCTACCCAAGTGTTGATCTCTGTTTAAGCTCGTAGCTCCGAACGCTTACTTTATAACCTTCAGAAGACCATATGCTTGCCACGTGCGAATTTCTTTCCAATAATAAATTTACAGACAACCGAAACGCAAGAAATGCATTATTTTCCAATCTTCCAAATTGTACAATGACAAATGGTCAAATCACAGCTGGCCGTTATATTTCTTTTTAGAATTGTTTTAGAGAATTATAACAAAACAGAACTATCTTTCTAGTGATCACCGGCAAACAACAGGCTTACTAAAGTATCCCGTGCCTCATTGGCTTCGTTCGGTAGGTTCCACATTAAAACTTACCAATATTATCAGGAACACCATCTTCGTCAAAATCAGCGTTCCTAAAGATGATATCAGCTTGAGCCACCGCGTGCATCATCCGCCTTACGACGTGGTTCAGACTGGCGTTGGCGTCCTTCTCAAAAAACTCCTTGTCTGCGAGGAGCAGGAGGTCACAGATACGGGCACTGGCAATGCCTGGCGTTTTCCGTGGCTTCTCCTCCAACTCATAAGGAAAGTATGGAAGACGTTCAAGGAATTCCACCTGAAAGAAAAGTGTGATTCTTTTAACTAGGATGAGGACTGGGGATTGGAACTGTCAAAGTCAAAATAATCTCTTGAAGTTTGGCTTAATAAAAGCTCTACTAAAACTAACGCACCATTCGCTCCAAAAACACGTGACCTATAATAAAATTTGTCCCATATTTAACACAAACTGTTTTGGAAAATTGAGCGCAGTTTCTTATTACACGTTCCATTCCACAAGGAGTTCTTTGTGGGTTGGAATGTTTTACAGGAACCACGTCCAATTTTCCTATTCCCTTCTTGAGAGTCTCTCTATCTAGCAAGCTGATATGATAGAAGTTACCAGATGCTGTAAATGGGTGACCACTACATCTCTGGCCTTCTTTGAAGTCTTTACAAATGTTAGTGTGCGATGACACAGAGTACCCATTGATGTACGATACCATACGGCACCTCTAAAGAATTCTATTGCCCGATGTCTGAGAATGTCGTAGATGGCGACTATGGGAATTGGTTTTCGTCTAGTGGCAATGTGGGCGCCAGCCCTCCCTCACTATTTAATGTATGTAAGAGATTTACATAAGAGAGTTGCGAGCCATCTTCACCTGATCACCTGAGCATTGTCGCGGCGGGAGCGCGCGCCGCCCAGATTGTTCTCGAAGGCACCGAAACTCTTCTTCGGGTTGTCCTTGCCGTAGGGATCGGCGTGAAGGGTACGATTTGCTAGATGTGAATTTGAGAAAGAACAATGTTAAAAAAGAAAGTTTATAACTTAAGGTTTTCTATATCTAAAGTAACGTTGGAAAGAAACAAAACAGAGAAAATGTTTTTCTTATGATAAAAATTGTGTAAATATAAGATGAAAAATCATTACGGAAGACATATTGCTTCCATCTGTTGGTAAAAGATATCTCCTCAATAAGTACGATTATGCATTACTTTAAGGTCGTCTAGTGTTACAGATACAGCATAAAGAAATGGGGTGGAAGTTCTATTCTCACTCAAGACAGTCAGTATGTATGCCGAAGGATCCTTTAACGTGTCTAAGGCCGTCTACTCGTGTAAGCACGCGAGAGGAAACACTCTTAAAAAGGAAGCAGAGGGCATTCATGTACATACCTAACGAGATCGACACCTTATTGTGGTTGTGATTGGTGGCACCACATTATTTTATGGTTAAACCATCTGTCAGGATGTTGCAGGCACTGACTTTCTAATCAAGACTACCAATGATGTTCATGACAGCCGTATATGTATAACGGATGTACAATGAAGCTGCTCAATCCCAATTAATATTAAACTCTATTATTGAACTATCCAACTGCTGATGACCTATAATCTTATTCTCACCCAAATGAAGTACTCCGTAGAAATGATTATCGTCCCCAATGTATCCCTCGGCAGACCCTGAGCCAGGGTCTTCTACAGGGTAGCCGTATGCCATGGTAACGTCCGCCAGAGAAAAGGCCCTGATAGCGTTGTCTTCACTAGGTTCCGGGTCCAGGAACAGGGCGGAACGGTGAGAGGTTAGCGGAGTATATCCTGGTGGGAAGACAGGTTTATTACTCATACTATTTGCTCAGAATACCAGTAATGCCAGTGTCGTAACAATTTTTATTGCGACATTATGAATTATTTTTATTTTTAGACATGGCTGGCTTAGAGCATTTGCCAGTGTCGAGTAATAAAATAGATCGAGTTAATTGCATAGTCTTTCGGTCAAGAAAGGTCCGTCATAGTCGAGTCAAGGCAACGGTGAGAGGTTAGCGGAGTATATCCTGGTGGGAAGACAGGTTTATTACTCATACTATTTGCTCAGAATACCAGTAATGCCAGTGTCGTAAAAAAATTTATTGCGATATTATGAATTGTTTTAATTTTTAGACATGGACTGGCTTAGAGCATTTGCCAGTAATAAAATAGATCGAGTTAATTGCATAGTCTTTCGGTCAAGAAAGGTCCGTCATAGTCGAGTCAAGGCAAATCAAATCGTTTATTGCGTGGCCCATAGTCATTATAGTACTAGAGGCTCTATGGATCATCATCACAAAAAATAAAACTATAATTTGCCACTTTCCTACACTAGTCTACGTTGCCGAAAAAGTTATGTCTATTTCCACTACTGTCCACTACTGTCCATGAAACGTGCCGTTTACTTCCACTAGTGTCCACTTAATTATACTAGTTTTGGGAAATTAAATGTACCGCAATAAGATTTTTCCGCGTAGGCGCCATAACTCCTACATAATTACAGTTACACGAAATACAAGTCTTAAAATTTTTTTTTGTAGATTTATGTGCACTACATATTTTTATTTTTTTTAATACATCTACAATCAGCCTTTTGGCTTTAATCAGATTTTTTGTTGCTATTTATGACTTTATGAGTGCACATCCTGTGATGTGTCAACTCTTCCTTCTTTATTCCCGCTTAACGGGTCTATATTGACGCTAGTCGCATTCTTTTCAGCCGAGATAAGCTGCTGCTAGGGTTTAAGAGCTGTATAGCCAAGTGGTTGATGTGTCGCTCTAGGCGTTGTTTATAGGTTACAGTAGAACTCTTTATTTCTTCTTTGACCGTTGGGATCTCTAAATATTCATGTACTTCCGTGTTACGTGTGAACCACGGCGCGTTGATCAAGGTCTTTAGCACTTTGTTTTGGAAGCGCTGGAGGATTTCAATATTTGAGTGTCTTGCTGATCCCCAGAGTTGTATGCCGTAAGTCCAAATCGGTTTTAAGATACACTTGTAGATAAGGACTTTGTTTTCTAGGCTTAGTGTAGATTGTCTACCTAGCAGCCAGTACATATTTTTAAATTTCTTATTTGCTTGCTCTTTTTTAGCTTTTATATGAGCTCGCCAAGTGAGTCTTTTGTCTAGGTGCATGCCTAAGTATTTAACTGTCGTGTCTGTTGGCAAGACATCGTCCTCTAGTGTCACTGGTGGGCAATCCCCTCTTTTAAGTGTGAACGTTATATGAACCGATTTGGCTGGGCTGGCTCGGATCCTCCACTTTTTTAACCATAGTCCTATTGCGTCTAGACATTCTTGTAGTTTGGCAGAGGCTGTGTTCGGATCTTTACTACAGGAGAGTACTGTGGTGTCGTCTGCATAGGTTGCAGTCACAACGTTATCAGAGGTGGGTAGATCAGCAGTATAGACTGTATATAGAACGGGACCTAGTACCGAACCTTGGGGAACTCCTGCTTTTATTTCGCAAATACATGACAACGAGTCCTCGCATTTCACCTGGAACAGTCGGTTTTGGAGATACGACTTCAGGAGCATGTACTCAGAATGTTGTAGGTTGAGCTTTAGCTTATATAAGAGACCCTTATGCCAAACGCGGTCAAATGCTTGCTGAATATCAAGGAAAACAGCTGAGCAGTATTCTTTTCTCTCCAGCGCTTGCCGTATCGTATGAGCTACTCGATGTATTTGTTCTGTCGTTGCATGGTGTGCGCGAAAACCGAATTGATGGTCTGGTAAAACTTCGCGGTCTGTAAGTATTGGTAGAAGGCGCTTTAGGATAAGTTTCTCGAATATTTTTGATAGCAAGGGGAGAAGACTTATCGGTCTATATGACGAGACCTCTGTTGGCGGTTTCCCTGGTTTGGCTATCATGCTTATTCTAGATACCTTCCTAGACAATCCTTTTCAATGCAATACTTAGAGATCTAAGTATTGCATTGAAAAGGATTGTCAGCAGGACAATGCCCTTCTTTGGTAGATTTTTAAGAACTTCTGCTGTTATCAAATCAAATTCTGGTGCTTTTTTCTGTTTTAGATTCATAATAGTTTTTTTGACTTCGATTGTTGTCACTAGTTTTATTGGCGAGGACATATGTTGATGACTGTTCAAGACTTCATCAATTTCCTGCTCGGTATGTGCATTGTCAGCTTCATAAGGTTTGAATACATTCTTAAGGAAATCAGCAAATAACTCAGCTTTTTCTTAAGGATTTCGAGACCAGCCGCCGATAGCTTGTTTCAATGGAGGTATGTGTTCCATCGGTCTTTTCATTGAGTTAGTCATTTTCCAAAGTGTATAGTCTTCTGCTTTGTAAGGTGATAAGGGTCTTAAGTTTGTCTTGCAGGGTATTGTTCTCAGTTTTTTTAAGAAGTTCCTTAAGGTCTTTTTGCATTTTATTAAGAGCTTTTTTGTCTTGACTATTCCTGCTGGTGTGCCATCTATGTCGTAGTCTTCTTTTTTCAGCTATCATCTCTCGTATTTCCAGAGTAGTATCTTGGCTTTGTGGTTTAGATGTTATGTACGGAGTTGATAGCCAAGCCGCCTTTTGTATTAAATTTGTGGCGTACAATGTTGCGCCCTCTATTTCATCTGCCGTTTTGAGACGAATACGAAGATTAACATTGTCATCAATATAATCCCGAAAGGACTCCCAATCAGTTTTATGGTTATACAGAGATTCTCGTGGCTCCTTCAATATAATTGTAGTGCTTAGTATGCATATCACGGGTGTATGATCTGAAGACCCATCTAGACATGACTCCACTTTGGTATAAAGTCCTGACATATTTTTAGTGATAAAGAAATCGATAAGATCCGGAGTTTTTTTAGGATCTGTTGGCCAGTAAGTTGGTTCTCCTGTTGATAATACATTTAGACTATTTTTGTCGATTGCTTTTTTTAATTCTCGACCCTTTGTCGTGGTCAATCGGGAGCCCCAGAACGTATTTTTGGAATTCCAGTCTCCTCCTATAATGTATCTGTTACCAAGTGCGAGGAACAGATCGGTGAACATTTGTTCATCTATGCGATGTCGTGGTGGGCAATATACTGCAGCTACATTAAGAGATCCGTGCCAGTCATCTATAGATAAAATAGCGGCTTGGATGTGGGCATGTGTAAAATTTGGCAGGACATGGTGTCTTATGTGTTTCTTGACTATCACTGCGGCGCCAGCATGTGATGTGCCATCTGGATGATTGGCGTAGTATACATTGCATCCTTTTATATTAACAACTTTTTGATCAGTCATATGGGTTTCAGAAATTAATAATATATCTAGTTTGTTATTGTTCATGAATATCTCTAATTCTTGTTTATTCGGGGATAAACCATTTATGTTCCATGCTGCAATTCGAAGGAATATAATTTTTTCTGCTCTAATGTCGTCAGGAGGTTCATTAAGGTTCCCATTTGTTGTATGAGAATATCTATCTTCTCCGACTGTTTTAATATTATCTGCTCTAAAGAGCTTGTTGACTGAGATGTGCACTACATATAAAATGTTATTACATATATACATAAATTCACGCCTGTTTCCCCGAAATGGTAGGCAGAGACATATTATTTGCCCACATTTCGCCAATTATATAGTTGGTCCCACGTAATAGGTGGCAAGCCTATTGCCGCTTATTGGGCACTGTTATGTTCGCCAGAGTCTCGAACGGCAGGTGCACCACTTGCAGGCTCCGGGCTTTGGGCTCCTTTGGTCTCGGAACCTTATACAAATGAATGCGTTATGTAGTGAAGAGAAACCCCGTCAGATTTCCCACCATATCTTGTGGTCAATTAAAGAAAGGTACACGTCATGGTAATAGCTCATACTGTATGGCTCCTAAGATTTTTAATAAGTTGCCGAGGAAGCTAAAAGATGCCTATGCTACACTGACAATTTTTTTTACTGGTCGATTGGAAGTTATGAATGTTGTTTAATGTTATTATTATTGTATATATTTTTATAAAATCTTATTATGTGATAGTGATTAGAGATAGAGGTAGACTAACAAAAAGTTATTTATGATGGACAAGTGAATGGAAGTGTTAGGAGAGGACGACCACGTAAGACCTTCCTTAACCAAATCCAGGAGATTTTGGAAAAAAGGCAGGTCAAAGGTACCGTAAACCGATGAGTGTGTATGAGAAGGTTAATTAGTATTAATGCAGCTAAGAGTGTGTGCTAAGATCGTAGCAATTGGAGGGATGTGATTTCGGCCTACCCTACGGAAAGAGGCGTGACATTATGTATGTAATTAATTAATGGTAATTACATTGACTTCTTTTGAAATTTAATTCATAATGTAATCAATTGAATTTTGTTGATATTTAAACTTTAATTTGCATCAGTCATACAAAATTTGTACGCCTACTAAATGGTCAAACCCAGTGATACTGTTAGATAGCATAGTTAGACTGCTTGCCACCTATATAAAAAAAGCAACGATTTGATTGAAAAAGTATATCATTATATAGTTACATTGGTTCGTAAAAAGAGACATACATAAATGTTTATTTGCCCAATGAAAATTCAGGAAAAATAGTTTGCAATGTAAATCCTTAGTAGAAAGAATTGCATAAAAGATTTGACTATCTTGAATACTTTTTGATTATTACTACTTCAAATAAACAAAATAAACGACAATGCATACATTAACCTTATTTTCTAAGAAATAAGGATCATACTTCGACTGCGACAGGAAGTTTGTTGTTTGCATAAGTCGAGCCAAAATGGCAACAAGAGCGGAAATTTTATAATTACATACTAGATAACCTCTACAATTTATCAAACTAATTCGTTCTTTCGAAATATATTTATAAGAAGATTATCATACACTAATGGCTTGCTCGCGACTTCGTCCGCGTGAAATTCAATTATGTATATCGCTTTAAAAGTAACTTTAAATATCATATTTACATCAGCTGTATAATAAAGAGAGTATATAGGGCTCCAAACAAGACCTGAGGAGCCAAGCATGACCTGCAAGTTGCGCAACCTGCCGATTAACGGACGAGGCTCTGGCGAACATAAAAGTGCCCGTTAAGCGGCATTACGTGGGATCAACAATATAAATGGCGAAGTTCGGGCGTATAGTATGCCTCAGCCTACCCCTTCGGGGAAACAGGCGTGATAGTATGTAGGTATGTATGCATAATAATTTGTTTTAATCGTGAAGCCATGTTAGAAGTAATTTTTGGAGTGTTAAAAAACTATAAGACCACGCCACACATCGGCCTTCTTCAATCCACACTACGTCTGGGTCTCTACCATGACTTGAATACTTCTTACCTTCGTTAGTAATAACCGGGATTTCCGATATTGAATCCCACACGAACGGTCAGCTATCCAAAAAAAATCTCTTTCGATCACCAAGTACCGCAGAACTTGGAGCGCTTCAAGTTTCGAAGTCCACAATGACAGAACATTATGAACATCATTTCCTATCCATCATATATGTATGTATGTAAAAAATTAACAAAACTATAATAAACCCTACAAAATAGTTTTACGCTTTTAGCTTTAAAAATGAAGACTTTTAATACAAGCCTTAATCCCCTATTTCTTAAACTTAAAAAAAAAAAAATTAAAATTCATTTATTCAAGTTTGGCTCAATAGAGCTCTTATGAATGTCATACTTATAAACTAACGCGCCCATTCACTGCGAGCGGGAGCTTGATCGTAAAAGAACGGGCAAGAAAATCGTCAAGGTTGGTTTTTTCTCCCGCCAGTTACAATTAAAATACATAATATTAAAACAATTGTGTTCTGCAGTCACAAGATTTGAAAAAAAAAGGGAGACAGAACTCTTTTTTTACCAATATTAACATAATTACGGATAAACATAGTAGACATGAGCAAACGCGTTACGCTCAACCATATTTTAGGGAGCGCAACGATCCGACGCATGACGCTACCACCGCGGAAACATATAAGTGAGCGTGATATACTCAAGCTGGATAAAAGGATTTAAGTAAAATTAACATTAATATTAGAAGACTGAATTATTTTAAATGTGCTGCAAACCACAATTTTGTTACTGTAAAGTGGTATACCATATGGTATCAGTTAAGCTATCTTACATCTCTTTACAACCTTCTTTTGCATTTAAAAGTAGTTTATATCCTTTCATAGGCTCTAGGCTGTCTGTGTACGCATGAGACAGACAGACATACATACATACAGAGTCGCATTTATAATATTAGCATGGATTGAATACGATAATATTAGTATGGATTAATCATTGATTCGATAGAAATATAGCCAGGTGGTATCATTGCCATCTTTACAAGTGTCAAAATTATCTGAACCACCTGATACCTACGAAATATGAGTTTACGATATGGCTTTGTATTTATTTGGCGAAGCGCTCGTAGCTCCGCGGTGATTGGTGGTGGTGATGGTGATCAGAAACGATCAACGAAGTGAAGTAGGTAGAGTTCACAAAGGTCTCGTTGCTCTAGGAAGCCTCGTTAGTGTCACCGACAGACTGACTGACTGACGGACAATCCGCTCCCCTTTTTAGAATCACGACAGGCTGACTGACAGATCCCCCAATAAGAGTCACCGACAGACTGACAAATCTTAAGAAAAAACCACAACAGACAGATAAACGGACAAACCTTGACAAATCCTGACAAAGAATCCATTTGCTTTTATTTCTTGATTATGGCACCGCTTTTATCTCTTTCATTGTTGTTGAGGATAAAAAAATATGGAATTTCAATTTTGTGTATAAAAAATTGACGAATCTAAATGATCCTGATTTTAAAGAAAATAAGGTATATTTTTTATTTTATTCAATCCTTGGATCGGTGGCATCAAGATCATCATTTAATATTAATCGCTTCCGTGCTTTCGATAATACGTTAAGATGTTGGTCCCTGCTAACACTACCTACAGGGTTTAAAAATACCTTGATAAAAGCAAACGGCTACGCCGGCCTACGCCATGTTAACAATAGACATTCATTACCCATAAATTATCGTTGAGAAGGAAACGATTTTCATTTTAGTGTTACAAAAACTGTTGGCGATTTTTCTTTTTGATTTTGAGTGTGATTGTAAATATGTATGATTTCATTTCTTTTTTTAGTCTGCATCTATAATTTTTAGGTTATTGATAATATGTTATTTGTTACTTTTTGTTTATACATGCAGTGAATGTTGTGTACATCTGTTGGAGATATACATAGAAGTTCTCTGTCTCGGCCATAAATTTTTAAAAATGTATTTTTATGTATAAGTATTGTTGATGTACCTTATTAAATAAATACATAAAACTGCAAAGAGTAGCATGCGATGAAACGCGCGCAACACACTGCGATTTCGCGTGGCCCAAGCGTGCTAAAAAAAAATCTCTCGAGGAATAACGCTTAAAAGTTATTTTAATAAAAAATTCAGTAACAAAATTAGCCTGATTTAGATCTTTAATAACTATAAGGCTATTGATTTCCCAGGGCAGAATACGTGGCTCTTGGGTTAGATAATCGAGGTCTTTTTACGGCCTGTATTATAATATAAGGGTGTATAGGGCTCCTGCCAAGATCTGAGGAGCCCAAGACAACCTCACCTGCAAGTGGTGCACCAGCCGATCAACGGAAGAAACTCTGGCTAACATAAAAGTTCGCGGAGAGCGGCAATAGGCTCGCCACCTACGCCACTAACATTATAAATGGAGAAGTGTGGGCGTGTTATATACCTCTGCCTACCCCTTCGGGAAAACAGGCGTGATATTATGTATGTATGTATAATAATTAGTTATAATCGTTAAGCCATGTTAGAAGTAATTTTTGGAGTGTTAAAAGACTACAACACCACGCCACACATCGGCCTTCTTCAATCTACACTAGGTATGTGTTGTAGAGCATGACCTGAATACTTCTTACCTTCGTTAGTGATAACCGGGACTCCTGATATTAAATTCCAATATTTAATTCACAAACGGTCACCTTCCCAAGAACTTACCTCTCTTTTCGACCACCAAGTACCGCAGTACTGGTAGCGCTTCAAGTTTCGAAGTCCACAATGACAGAACATCATAATCATCATATCCTAGCACTATCCCGGTTGCCCTAGACTTAAGCTTACGGCTTACCTAACCAGATTGTGACTGAATTTCAGTTATTACATAGAGCAACTGTCGTCTTACCCCAATCCAGAGGAAAATATCATTATATGGTTAATAGCTGTCAGTATATTAGAAGGCACTTAATTCCTAATCACGACTGCCATAGATGTTCATGACAGCCGCGACCAACGGCTTACCTAACATGCTTCACGAAGGATGGAGCAAGCAATAATTACGGGCAGAAATTCGAAAAGTCAAAGGTCTCAGCTCTAAAAAAAAAGTCATTGGGCTCCGCAGCATCGCCACAATGAAAGAACAAAAAAATATATTTTTAGGTTTCTTTTTTCTTTTCCTTTTATACTACATACCTCAACATATTCATTCATAATTGATGGACGTATGGGGCTTTTATATTTACCTTATATTATATTTTATATTATACCTGCTGATAAACGGACGAGGCTCTGGCAAACATTAAAGTACTCAGTAAGCGGCAATAGGCTCGCCACCTATTTTTATTATTTTGACAGGCAAGCAGTTGCTGCAACTGATAGCGCCGGTATCCAGATTATTAGACTTAGCATATTGATACTGTCTGTTTCTGATTTACGTATGACTAAAAGTATTATTGCCGAAATGTGGGCGTGAACTCTTTGGTTGGAGAGACAGACTTGATTGTATGTATTGTAATGTGTAGATTGTAGTGTGCGTAAATTTTAACGATGAATTATGAAAAACTAACCAATAGCCTTCAGTTTTAGACAGAGCAAATGTGACTCCCTGCCAAACTTTGCTGCCACCAACTTATGACCATACGCACTGCAAATTAAATGTCCTCTCTTCATATGTTCAGGATTGATCCTACTCTGCCCCGATCGCAGCAAACACAGACACAAAAATATCAGAAAACTCATGGCTCAATTTGGAATTTTATTACAACGGTTCTTAAGAATTCTACTAAATAAACATTGATAGTTAAACCTATTTCTGAATCCAAAGAAAGGTTATTTTTGACAATGAAAGCTTTGACAAGATCAGTCTTTGTTGAATGATTGATTTATAAAGATTTGAATGTGCCAGTGCATGTTTGAAAAGAAGATAAGCAAAGTAAAGGCTGAATAGAAACATATGATATGACACATTGTAACAGTATTTTTTTTCCAAAACGGGTGTAAATTCGATTTTTATGAGTAAATATAGTGGATTTTTAGACATAACTTCATTGCTAAAGTACACAAGAGTACAAAAGTGGTATATTGCAGTGAATTGTGATTGTAATTAGGTGTATTGGGATCCTACCATGGCATAAGGAGCCAAAGCCAACCTCACCTGCAAGTGGTGCACCTGCCGAACAACGGACGAGGCTCTGGCGAACAGTGCCCAGTAAGCGGCAACAGGTTCGTTAACTATAACGTGGGACTATATTGTAATTGGCGAAGTTTGGGCGTATATGCTTCGAACTAACAGGGCACAGTGCCATCTATTGGAAACTAATAATTTTTATTTCATAGCAGCTAATATAGGACTAACAGTGAAGTTTTACATTCTTTACCTGCCACAGTTAACTACCTAAGCTAACGATGAAGTTATTTCAACGTACACTGTGTGGGAATCGAACCCACGATCTCAGAAGCCGAGTGCGGATACTCGCCACCACGCCATATCGGTCGTCAAATAAAACTCAAAAAAAAGGTCATTATAAATACTCCATGTCTTTATTGTTCTCCACAAACAGTTACAATATGATGTTAATATATAGTACAGAACGTTGTATATCCTATCGAGATCTGCAAGTAGAACAGAGGACGATATATGATATAATTTTTTTTAACAAATGTTAATTTATATTTATTGTTAAGGCAATATTATGTGTAATGCATACGTTTTGTAAAATTAAAATTATTGATTAATACACAAACTATTAAAAACCAACTGCGACAAACCACCTAACACTTATGTAACGTTTAATATTTATTATTATGGATAAAAAAGACAGCTCTAGACAGGAACCTAAAATACCAGTTGAAATGCTCATATTAATAAATTATAATTAATTAATAATATTTGGTACAACTTACGACAATTTAACGATCGGGTAACGGATACTTACCATAAAATTTTTTTTTTCTAACAATTACACCATTTAGTTACAAGATTGAAGAACTTGTGTTTTGGATACTAAATAACGGATAAACATATTTTTTTGTAAATGCATACTTGCATAGTAAAACACCCAGAACAGTACAAATATTCATGTTCATGCACACTAAAATTTGACTTGTGAGGGAATCGAACCACGACCTCAGGAGCGTAGTGCGGGTGTACTCGCCAATATGCCACGTCGTCAAATATAGTAAATTGGAACAATTAAGAGAAGATTATAATGGTCAAGGTCATCATCAAGGATGAAACGCAAAATCGTTAACCTTCTTAATTTTTTGCTGTAGCCACTCAATTAAATAGTCATGTGAGATATGGCCACTAATGTGTTTTAGTGACGAGCGCAGTATTAATTGGACCTTTTTTTTAAATATGACTATGTAATGAATATGATCAAGCTTATTACTAACCACTCTCACTAGCAACGACTAAGAATTTAATTTATTGATTCAGGCTTTACTTTGTATGCGGGACTGTTCGAAACTGCGGGACTGTTCGAAACTGCGGGACTGTTCGAAACTGCGGGACTGTTCAAAACTGCGGGACTTTTCGAAACTGCGGGAATTTTCGAAAGAGTTACCGCGGCCGCGGGACGTAGCAGACTCGAGAAGGAACATGGATGGTTTTAGTCAGTAAAAGTCTGACACACCCTTCCGCTCCACCCACAGCGGGAGAAGGTCATTAGATGATTTTCCATTCAAGAAAAAAATAAAAAGACATTACTTTGTGGTAATCCATTGTAAGCAAGATGGATTAAAAATATCTTTGTAACAACTCCCGCGCAACTATAATTTGTAACGACTAAGAAGTTCAGTCACTCATTGAAATTAGAATAAAGGTTAATTCAGAGATAAGTAATACATTGAATCAAATTATGTTCGATAATATCTTGCTTCATGAAAAAAAAACTATTTTTTTATAAGTAATTAAAATACTTACTTACCTATATAACAAAAAAATGGCCGTTGAAGGTTTTCTTAGACATTCAAAGCGGTTAGGAAAATTTATTCAAATATTCTTAACCTATCTCCTACTCTCTCCTGCGTGTCGTTTTGAATTGTTTTCCTGGATTCTCCTGGAGTTTTTAAAGGTATTGGAATTGTCACAAAGTTTTTTCAAACCTTACAAAAATTTACTATATCAATTTATTATTCAAACTTATGTGGCGATATCCTCATCTCAGCTTCATGCAGTCCGTTGTTGTAAATTCGCCCACCCCTATTATGTTACGCATCAAACTTGAACCGCGTGCATCCACTGGCTTTCCACCACCTCCCGCTTCACCAGCTTAATTATCCCAAATCGAAATTGAATATAGAATAAGATAGACTAGCAAACACAGTCACCTGTGAACATCCTTCTGTCTTTCTCAACTTAAAACAAATGACAGAGATGCAATGACATTGTCATTTGTATGTCACATGACAAATTTAGCTTAAATCAAATTGGGAACGGTTATGTACAATTGGGGAGAAAAAAAATTAAGTATACTGTTGTGTAAGCCGCAAT
Organism: Musotima nitidalis; assembly: GCA_949126915.1. Classification (NCBI taxonomy): domain Eukaryota; kingdom Metazoa; phylum Arthropoda; class Insecta; order Lepidoptera; family Crambidae; genus Musotima; species Musotima nitidalis. The sequence continues at coordinate 7,100,494 of OX421435.1, forward strand.
TAGTCTTAAAAGTCATAACTTATAATTTTTTTTCTTTAAAAACGAATAACGCTCCTTTATATCCTAAAATAGCACAGTCATGTTACTTAGTAAGTCTCCCGTTAAAGTGATGAAGGGCGGCTCACACAGATTTATGAGAACGTTATATCATTGCAGAGCTAACGAGGGTCATTGCCAGATATACCACCTGCGGATCACCAGGGTCAAGTTCACATACTCTTGTTCAGAACTCACGTAAAATATATGTGGGTTGTTTTAACCAATCATAGTAATGGATAGAGTATAGGTAGATGTTTGTTCTAGTCTGGGAATTTCCTATATAAATATATTAATTACAAGCGGCCGCTCGCGACTTAGGCCACGTGACTTACATATAAACCTACCTCTTGAATCTATCTATCTATGTATTAAAAAAAAAACACATCAAAATCAGTTGCGTAGTTTTAAGGATCTAAGCATAGGAACTGACAGACAGCGGAGTGAAACTTTGTCTTATACTGTGTTGAGATAAGTAATAGGTTGGGGAAAAAGTCTTTTCGTATTTTTGTATGAAAAGTCAAGACATTTTTTTCAAAGTTTATTTACATTTATTTACAATATATATGTACCGTTTTGTTGAATAACTTTCTGCCATTTTGTGGGCAGAGACATTATCCCGTTACTGTAGAAACTTTGGGACTTCTGATCAAAAAAACGGGACAAATAGTTTTGGCAGTCCTCTCTTGAGGTCAACCTTACAGAACCTAAAGAATTCTGCAGAGACCGAAACAGGTGAAAATCTGAAGGCGCAAGGTCAGGGCTATATGGTGGATGCACTAGGACCTCCCAGTCGAACTTTCTTAATTTTTGCTGAGTGGCTAAATGTGGGAGTGGATGTGTGTGGTCTAGCGTTATCGTGATGAAAGACCACACCCTTCCTGTTGATCAATTCCGGCCGTTTTCTCTCGACTGCTTCCTTTAATCTCATCAGTTGCTGGCAGTAAAGATCAGAATCGATGGTTTTGCCGGGCGGTAAAAGCTCATAATAAACAATGCCCTTCCAATCCCACCATACACACAGCATCACCTTATTTCGTGTTAGGCCAGGTTTGGCCACAGTCTTGATGTCGCAGAAGGAGGCCGCGGAGCGGGAGAGGGAGCGGGATCCGCTCTCTCTCCGGCTACGCCGTTGGCGCAGCGGGCGGGCCAGGAGGGCCCGTCAGGCAGCGCCCGGGGGGTCTTAGGCGGCGGGGGCAGGGGGCCCCTTCCGTCTCGCCATAGACCCCCCCCGAAGTCGGCCAGTTACGCCATGGCCGCACATAGAGGTAGGGGGGGCGCTGCAAATTGCGCCTTCCTGAGGAGGTCTCCCCGGTTCTGATCCGGGGGACGTTGGCCGCGGGCGGGGTACCAGAAGCTACAAACCCGGGCACTGGTGCCTCGCCCCTTTTCAACAGCGGTGGGCGTCGTCTGAAGTTTTTTAGTGGGTAGGACTGCGGTGGTCGCGTCGGCCGCAGTGAGCCCCACACCCCCTCCCGGTCTCCCCCTTTTGGCCGGGAGACAGTGCGTAAGCAGCATTTTTTTACAGACGATAATAAAAAAAAAAAAAAAAAAAAAAAAAAAAAAAGGTTTGGCCACAGTCTGTGAAGCCTGGCCAACTTTCGACCACGACCTTTTTCGCACGTTCTTGTCGTACGTGATCCACTTTTCATCGCCAGTTATCAATCTCTTCAAAAACGGCTCGGTTTCATTACGTCTCAATAATGAATCGCAAATGAGTACACGGTTCATTAAGTTTCTTTGAGTGAGCTCGTGTGGCACCCAAATATCGAGCTTTTTTGTATAACCAGCTTTCTTCAAATGGGTCAAAACTGTTTTGTGGTCAATTCCCAGTTCTTCAGCTACATCGTAACTACTAATATGCCGATCTTGCTCCACTCTTTCAAAAATGGCGTCCATTTTATTCGTAACAGGGCGACCAGAGCGAGGTGCATCTTTAACATCAAAATTTCCGGACTGAAAACGTTTGAACCAAATTTGTGCTACTCTTACTGACACTGCATCAGGTCCATAAACATCACAAATTTTTTTCACTGCTTGAGTTGCATTTTTGCCTTTTTTATAATAAAATTTTAAAATGTATCGAATTTCTTCATTAGATTCACTCATTTTTACGGAGAGAAAAACAAATGAAAAATAGCGGGAAACAACTTTTTTTTATTTTTTTCTTTTCTTTATAATGGAACCTTTTTAATGTTACCAAAACCAGCCAGACACAAATAGTACAGTCAAAAAATTTTTATAATAAGTTTATACCTACGTTATGCGAAAAGACTTTTTCCCCGACCTAATATTTAGTAGTTTGACGACCGATATGGCGTGGAGTATACCTGCACTTCACATCAGAGGTCGTGGGTTCAATTCCCACACAGGACAAATTTTTCTGTGCATGAACATGAATATTTGTTCTGATCTTGGTGTTCTCCTATGTATAATAATAAGTATATATTTTAAAAAAAGAAGATATTTAAGTATGTTTATCCGTTGTTTATTATCCATAACACAAGTTCTTAATGATACTTATCTTGGAACTAAATAATTGGTGTAATTGTCCGAAAATATTTATATTTATTTACATTTTTTTGAACTGACAAGAAACTCACAGGCTATGCTCTTTTACATTATTTTTATTACAAAACACACACAGTGTAAATTTAAAGATACTGAAAGGGTCCCCCGAAGCTGTAACCAATAATGTTACATTTCATCATCAACAACAGCGTAATGTGATCGATTGCTGGCGGCCAGTTGCCAATTTTTTGGAATTATTTATGTAATTACAATACTATAATAGTGTTGTTCAGATATCCAAATGTCACTTGCACTTTAGCTTAACGGTAGGTACATTGTACACATTTTGATAGGTTTTTTTTGTTAATATGGTAATTTTTGCAGTTATATGTTTTGTTACTTGGCCACTTACTAATGGCAAAGCATTTGGATTCCGATAATTACTTGGTTTGTGCATTTTAATTTAAGTTAATGAGTCTGTCAATAAACTCAAAAAATATATATAGTAGCTAGTCGGCCATTAACTGACCGACTGGACTTCTTGGCGAGAAAGTGAAGCGTCATGTCTGTCGTTTTGTTTTATTTTCGAAAATTTGTTATTTTCGAACGTTGTTGTGTAATAACGGCGGATTATTAACCGTTAAGTGTTTGTGAACGTACATGAGTGTTGGTAAATTAAACAAAACAGTGCAACATCACTTTTCAAATTCTCTCAAGAAGTCCATGTGAGATCTTGGTATAGTCCCACATCTTTACTATGGACTCAAGGGGTTTAGGGGAAGAGCATTTCATTTATCATCTTTATCACCATTAATATATTATTAATATATCTTTTACTTGACACTGGATAAATGTGCTGAACGCACGAAGCCATTATTTAAAAGAAAAATAAACTGACCGCCTAGCTTGCATTTTTCTTAAATTTGACTCAGACAACTTCCTGACTGATGGTAAGTAGTCTATGAAGTCCAAAAAAAACACTCTGTACCGTGAAATAAGCACGATAACAAGCGCACCCACTTATGATAACCTAAATTTAAAACGACATGTCAAGACACTGGCCTATGGGGCTGGAAAATACATGCGCCGGCAGATAATTTCCAAAGCTGAATGGTCATACAAAGGTATCTCTTATCTCTTCGTAAAATCTTTTGTATAATCTACGACATTTTGTATATCTGTACGACAGGAAAAATTTGGAATAAAGGTTTGTATGTAGGTTGTAATTTTTCATGCCAAATTTCCCTAATTCAAAGGTACTTTAAAAGTTGTTGGTCCTGATTAACCAAAAACAAGCCACACAACGCTTATGCGGACTAGCGTTTTATGTATGGCACCAGTTACCTATAATAAGCTTTCGAAAACATTAAAAAATCTGACAAAAAAAAAATAAAATTAATTACTGTAATGTTAGTCAAGTTACTAACACTTAAGCAAATTCTTGACAGATAATCTAATCTAATCTAATGTGTAATTTTAGATATTACACTTTTAATTGTAAATATATATATATACATATATAAATTAAAAATTATTATTAATAATAATTATTATTAAAATTTGGTTTAACAATTACATCACTGATACTGACTACAATACACATAGAAAATTATTTAATTGCCCAGATATATGTAACAGAATATGGATTATTATATATATCCTCCGCCAATCCGCACAGGGTCCTGATTCAGCATGACCTGAACAAACCTTGGTTAGTCTTCAACAATAGGACTTCAATGAGCTGAGATGATAATGATATAAAAAAGATATCTCGTCTTGACACCGTCAGTCTAATTTTCAAACTGCGTAACTCCAAAAAATACAAAAAAATTACTTAGACTGCCACCTAGTGTAAAATTTCGAGATCTATCGATTGGAATATCTCCAATCCAATTCAAAGTCCAATAGATTAAAATGTAATTAGTTATGAACGAATTAGAATAACAACTATATTGCATTGATACCTTAACTATGAAAAATAAACAGTGTTTACTTCAATTTATAAATTTGGCTCAATAGGATAAGCAGTTTAAAAATAACGATAATAATAATAATAATAAAAAAAATATTGAACAAAACACATTTTCACAATACATTTGGTACACTTAAATACCTAAACTAGGTCTAACCTGTTCTTATAGGTATCTATGCTCTCTACCCTAAAGGCTGTGTTAAGTTTAATAAATATTAGGCTTAAATAATTACATGAATACCTACGATATACATAAATTGAAATACGAAAATAAATATACATAAATATAATTTACTTTTATGTTAATTAGTTATTATAATATTAAGTAACTTTAATTAAGAGTTCTGTAATCTGTGTCACTGTAATTCTTTAAAAGTAACCATTCATTTAGGATACACTTACATTCATGTTTAGTTTTATTAAGTAAGTTCAGCATTTTATTTATTTTTTTATATAGATAAGGACCACTAAATGGGAAAAAGCGCTCTGCAAATTTAGGTTTAGAGTGAGTAATTGACTTTGCGAATATGCACGTCTACAATTTTCTTGTACAAAATTATTCGAGTCATATAAGGCATGTTGTCTAAGCAGGACTTCCAATATATATAATTGTCGAACTGTGAGCACTCCATATTCCGAATATAGGCGCTCAGTTGAATATCTGTAAGGGAGAAAGTTTATTACTTTTAGTACTGCACGTTGCGCACGTTCAAGTTGGAGTAATTTGGTTTTTTGTGCCCCTCCCCAAACATTCACACAATATAGCAAAATTGATTGGCCCAACGCAAGATACAGTATTCTAAGAAGTTTGACGCTAGCTACATGTCTGATCTTTCTAAAAACAGAGATAAGCTTACGCACCCAACGATGACGATATGCATGTGTATAAGTTTCATATGGTTAAGGATTTTCTTCACTAAGGAAGTTAATGGGCGCGTAAGTGTTTATTTATCTTAAGAATCCGCTAATGGAGTTCATATTGAGAACAAAGTTTATTTTTTATTTTCATGTAATTTATATTACGGAAGGTCGCAGAAAGTCGCCGGAAACAGCTAGTAAAACATATACTAAAATAATCACATAACCCATCAAGAATTTCTGTAAAAACAAAAAAGCAAACAGTTCTTATTGAAACACCCGAGAATTAATCTCGAGCAAAATACTTATCTCATTTCTAACTTATCCTAGCTGCCTAGGATATAAATAAAATGGCGACTGTAGTAAGAAAAAAGTTAAGTAATGTCCAAGCAAGTAATTACGCCGCGGACCCGAACGGCGCCGGCGCTTGGGCCTGCACAATAAAATTATACCAAGATATAAATAGCCGCAATTCGACGAAGGTGAGACTTGTAATTACCGCACGTAACGTATGTCTAAGCCCTGGATTATTACACGGTTCGCGGCTTTGTGACGAAACGCCGCGTTTTTACTAAAGATTGTTAGGCGTTAGGGTTTTGTAAAGATATTCAGTAAAATCGACATATTCAGTGCTAAATCGAAGACCAAATTGAATAAAGCATTTTTCATTTTCATATAACTTCATTAAACTCTTTTTTATATATAATGCCACCATATCAGAACATGAAGGCGAGTCCATTGCAGTCAGGCGTGAGACTGATTGGCGTTATCTCTTTGAAACTGTTTACAGCCAGAAAAGGCTTTCAAGCTGTTAGAATGAAATGAATTCGGCATCACCTGCACAATTATACTATACCAAAATACAAATAGCAGCGATTCGACGAAAATGAGACTTTTTTATTTTTTTTTATTTTAAATAATGGCTTCGTGCGTCTAGCACATTTAGCCAGTGTCAAGTAAGTGATATATTAATAATATAAATAATTCATAGTAAATGAGAATGAGTGGTGATAAAGATGATCAATGGTAAATGAGTTACCCTCCCCTAAGCCCCTTGAGTCCTCAGTAAAGATGTGGGACTATACTGAGATCTCACATGGACTCCTTGAGAGAAAATTTGAAAAGTGATGTAGCACTGTTTTGTTTGATTTACCATCATTCCTGTATGTTCACAAACACTTAACGGTTAATAATCCACCGTTATTACACATTAATGTTAGAAAGACCACAAATTTTAGAAAATAAAACAAAACTGCAGACATGACGCTTCACTTTCCCGCCAAGAAGTCCGAAGGTGAGACTTGTAATTACCGCTCGTAACGTATATCTAAGCCCTAGAATCCTACACGGTTCGAGGGTCTGTGACCAAACGACGCGTTTTTACTAAAGATAGTTAGGCGTTAGGGTTTTGTAAAATATTCAGTAAAATCGACATTAAAGTGCTTCATTGGAAAACAAATTAAATAAAACATATTTAATTTTATTTTAATTTTCATATAATTCTATAAAACTCTTTCTTTTATACATATGATAATATCAGTTAGAGGATAGGAGCAGAAAAGGAAGGCGATTTCATTGCAGTGACGCGAGAGACAGGGAGACGTTATCTCTCCGAAACTGTTCTTAGCCAAGAATGGCTGACTGAATGTAATAGAAAGAAGACGCCTTAAAGCTTCTAGAATGAAAAGACTTCAGCTTAATGTGCCTAATTGACGTAGATTTAAGTGACATTCGTAAGTGCTTCGAAATAAAGCTTTAAATAATCTGAGTTTTAAATAAATAGAGGAACTAGATGAATAACTAGATGAATGTATATTATGAAATGTGTCTATGTATTACACACGTAATACATAGACACATTTCATAATATACTTAAAAATCTAATTGTTTTACTATACAAAAGTATTTGCAAGAGCTTTTTTCTGCGTTTCTAGACAAAATACAGTTACGTGTGTATCTGCGATAAGCTAGTTCCGGAGAAGCGCGCCGAGGATCGGGGTCAACAACCCCCATCAGCACGATGGCAATTATACATATATGTAAAATATATTAATACCTTGGTTTACTCATAAGGATCCTTAATATTTTCTAGTAAAACTATAGCCTATTTTACTCAGGTATAATGTAGCATTTTAATGGTGTAAGAATTATCAAAATCCGTCCAATAGTTTTTGAGATCCTTGTCTGCCCCTTACGTGTATTGTTTTGTACTGATATGTGAAACGTGAAGACGCTGTTATTCGGTTATAAAATCGCGCATTTCATAAAAGAAATTAACATACATAATATCTTACTATACCTTCGTCTTCGACTTTGTGATTTTTGACAAATCCCCTCCCCCTCTTTCGGGACTTAAGTGATGTAGAAACGGCACCTAACAAACATATTATAATATGATTATCTCTTCTTTATAATTTCAATATTAGTATAAAAGTATAGGTTTAGATAAAGAAGTATATACAGGGTTACAGGTTAATTCGACCTAAATCCTTTAAGAGGTGGTAGTTTGCATCATGCCTGACTGATTTGAGTAAGGAGCCCCATGCCCCAAACTTAATCGTGCAAGTTAAGGGACTTTGAATATTTTTTATAATAATTCTAGATTTTTTTTCCTATTGTCCCCTTTTTTGTGTTTTGTACCTCTCATTTTCTGGTGTAGCAGATTAGTTGCTTAATTATTTTACATACAAAAACTGCTAGTTACTTACTATACCGAGCTGTAAACTGAGCCGTATTAAACGACTAATTGTTAAAAAAACAAATAAATTTGTGAAAAGTTTATAGAAGTATAGATATATGAATTAAATTAGTTTTGAAGTATATGAATAGAGCCGCGGTATTTGATAGTCGGAAACGATTAACTCATAGCAAAGCAGAATTAGAGGTCAGTCATTGGATGGGTGACCGTTTTTGTGGCATTTAATAACAAGCGCTTCCGTGGTTTGCAAAGCACGTTAAGATTTTGGTCCTGGCTATCATTAGATTTGTTAGTTGTCAGTAAGCCAGTTACAGGTCTTATTGGGGGCTTGAAATATCTAGCTGCAGTAAGCTACACACGGCTACCAATCAGCACTAAGTCAGCATAGTGAAGTATAAATTCTGAAACCATCTTGCCTTTGTTTGTGAGAGGATACCCGATCTTAGGTTCATTAGTGGGCTGAGGTGAGAAAGATGATTTATTTATCTATTTATAAGCTATTGCACAAATAAAAAAGAATTACAAATGGCGAATTTAATGCTATTTGGCATTTCTAGTAACCTTTGGGTAAGCAGTATGAGACAGTACGACCAAGAAAACATATAAACTTATATAGAATTAGATTATATAAGCCTAACAAATACCTCCGTAACGCATGGATTTGCCTATTTTTAAATAGTGTATTTGACCCCTTAATACGTGTGGCGACTAAGTACAATCATCAATCCAGTATCGCGCTAACGGAATTCCTCAAGCTAGCCGTTAATACTAGTACATGTACTTTATACTTTATGAAAACAATAAAGTACACGAAATACTCTTTTTTAGCATGTTTTGGGATTTAAAGTGGACTTTCATTTAAATATTGACTTTATAGAAACTGTGCAATTGTTTAGTAGAGATACTAATTTGATGGAACCGCAAAAAGCAATAAAAAATATGTTTTTAATCAAAATAATAAAGAAAAATAAATAGTACTTTATTTTTTACTGTGTACTTTTTTTTCTTACCTATATTTACCAATGTACTTTAACTGTCAAAAAAAAGGTGGCAACCCTACTGGGCCGCGAACCCCGGACACATCCATTCTCTCAGTGGAAAAAAATCTCTCTCCATATTATCCATATTATCTCCATAGCCTACAGATGTTTAGTTAGGCAGGGAAATAGTGTATAGTGGGATAGAGAAAATTTTGATACTTACTAGGTCTAGGCCTTAATAGGCCCGCTTTTATAATTTCTAATATACTCCTTCTGACAAATAAATGTGCTTACGCGAAAATCCTCAATTAAAATTTCAAAATCATTTATTAATAAAATAAAATATACTTTATTGTCTTTAAGATCAACATGATCATTTGGATTCGTCAAACGTCAAACAAAATGGAAATTCCATAATTTTTTTTAACAACAATGAAAGAAATATGAGCGGTAACATAATAAAGGAGTAAAAGCATATGGGTTCTTTGTCAGAATTTGTCAGTTTATCTGTCTGTTGTGGTTTTCTCAAGATTTGTCAGTCTGTATCTGTCAGTCAGCCTGTCGTGATTCTAAAGGAGGGAGGGGATTTTATTTAATGAACTGTTACCATTTACTCGAATACGTCAACATTTAATATAAATATAACAAACCATTCCAAATATGATTTCACTGAAATCACCAAGCTAAGATTCACAAACGAAGTTAAGACCGAAACCATTAAAAAATAAAACATATTAATTGTAAGTGAATAAGCCAGTTCCGAGCTACCGCTCTGTAAGAAGAACTGGCAAGATACTTATATACAACTAGATGTCGGTTACCGCTGCAAAATGTCTACCCAGGAAAGACACGGTCAGCAAAATGATTCCCAGGTCAATTCACAGACACCAACACTAACATCGACGACGCAGTCATTATCCGCAGGCTGCATACATTGTCTATTATGTGGATGTTAAAGTTGTTAATAAGAAAATATTTAAATGTAATTAATACTAAGTTTTTACTTCTACCGGCAGTCCCGGAGTGCAAACCGTTGTTTTGGGATAGATAACTAAAGCGATTATTGTAGAGCTTCTCTATAAACAACATTTGACGTAAAATTACCGACCCGCTATAGGGCGCCGTGCAGCAGAAAGACATAATAAGTTAATTATAATATAGAGAGTAAGTCTCATACTGCCAGCAAAAATAAAAAGAATAGTAAATAGTATCAACAAAATGTTTCTAATATTCTACACAATAATATAAAAATATGCCATAAAGATTTATCTGTCTTAGGCTATCTAAATGAGGAACATGCACTTAAATATTTGAATAAAATATTAAAATAGTCCCGCTAGGCATCACTTTATTTTGAAAATCGTATAATTATCCAAAGGTGGCTCGTCAGATTTAAATCATCAGAGATAAAGATCCGTGTAGATGGTGTCGCCTCCGCGCTAATAACGCGTAGTCCACAAACCGCCGCCATTTGCTTTTGTAATGACTTTCACTATAATATTACTATTATGGTTAACTAAGTAATACCACACACAATATAAAAGTGGTACTAAATCTCTTCATTTTTTCTATTAAGTAAATAAATAAGTATTTTCTCACAATTGGTGTACAATTATTTAGTTCTAAGATAAGTATCATTAAGTGTTATGAACACTAAATAAATAAACATACATACATACTTTTTATTTTTTGTAAATATATACCTAATATACATTGGAAAACACCCAGACTAGAACAAATATTCATTATCATCCACACAAAAGGTTTGTCTTGTGTGGGAATCGAACCCACGACCTTAGGAGTGTATGGTATACCACCACACCATATTGGTCGTCTAACGCGGTTTATGCCTGATAAATATATTTTTTAAACCCCGAGTGACGTTTCAAACCCTTTTTTGAGTGAATTGTGGTCACTTACAAGAAGTATGCTGTAAGAACAAGTGCGGAGAATATCACCAATAGCAGTGGAACATATCACATATTACTAGCTGTGCAAGGGCGTTAATCGCGCGGTATCCGAGCGGGAGCGAGACCGACGCGTTAGCGGTTCCGTCTACAATACGCCTAAATCATCTGAGATAACAAACTCGCTCCCACACACTACTAGTTATTTATCGACCTAAATACCTGAATGGTTTATTAATACTGATAACAAAAGTATGTCGACATAGGAATATGTCAATATAATTATTTAATAAATTAGCTTTCGCTCGCAGTATATAATTTGGTTTGTTGTCTAAACTAATAATGGTTTCCAAAATTTTTATTCACGTTTGAGGATGAACGACCTGATATGGTTATTGTTTTGCTTAAACTAAAAATTATTTCATATGTTTTGTTAGCTCATATAAGTATTATATTTATCGTTGTTCAGAATTTGGATTTAGAACTAACCTTTGTTGTTTTTCATATAAAAACTAATTCCCTTTTCAAAAGTCGATGTGGAATATTTACCGCTTTCAAGACCTCTTTGCTAAACGGAAAAATGTGTTTCTATGTTTGCTTTGTAAAGAAAAAAGTCTTAAAAGACTAAAACTGCTTCAAGTCTAGTCTAAAATCAGCATCTAGTTTCCTTTGTTTTAGTTTTAGAACCTACTTATACGCTTTTAGGTTTATAAGATTTCAACGCGCTTATTGTGGCGTGACGGCCAAACGACTTTTAGTCGCTATTATGTCACATTCATAGTTTGTCTAATTCACATGTTAAGCACTAAGATATTACAATTAAAAAAACACGGTATTTAATCGAAACTAATTTATTTATTAACCAGTATGGCAAAATTATACTTTTTTTTAAATCAGCTTTTAGTAAACACAGTATATTGGATTCACAGTATACAACTGCGTCGGATCAGAAGTAATCAATAAAATTTAATGCTTTGTTACCGAAACTAAAAGGCTGAGTCATATTGGTAAGTTTAAGCCTCAAAACCAAAATTACAAAACGAAATTAAATTAAATTATAAAGTGTTTACAAGCAAAGTAGTATTTTAGGTTCAAGTTCAGTTAATTATTTATTTAAGTATTATAATCCAAATTATATCTGACCCTATTTCCTGAGTGTTAACAAAATAGATCATAAACTTATTTTGACAACAATTCTTTTATAAAAGGTTTTTGGGACCTTTTAACATCTCAGGAGCCCAAGCCAACCTCATCTGCAAGTAGTGCATTTGCCGATCAACGGACAAGGCTCTGGCGAATACAAAAGTTTCCGGTAAGCGGCAATAGACTCGCCACTTACGTATTATCAACAATATGACTGGCGAAATGTGGGCGCATCATTTGCCTCTGCCTACCCCTTCATTGAAGCAGGCGTGATTGCATGTATAGCCTTTAAAAAAAGCGACATTAAAAAAAAACAACTAAGCTATCATGGCCATGCAAATTTCACAAGACATATAGATAACGTATAATAATATGTAAGATATAGAAAACTTTAATAACTATAGATAAACGACACACGCCAAGTTAATCACAATTAATTAATGTGAGACATGCTCCGATTATCGTAGTAAGCACTTAGAATAGAGAATTATTATTAATTTAATAACTTCAAACGGCAATCAATAAGTTGTGATCCCATTATGTTAATATCTGATAAGAGCAAAATAAACATTATAATTTCTAATAGAATTATCATTGCTGATTCCAATAAAATTGAGTTATAGAAAAGCCAAATTGAAATTTTGAAATATTTTTTTATTATTAACTTAGAATGATGACAATTATGAATCTTAATTACCTACTTACTTACATAATAAAAATTAAAACTATGAAAAAAAGATGTTATGTGAAACAGAGACACAACAAGACAGTTGGAACTATGGGCCCATGAGTATTGTGCCAAGAATGCTGGCAACATTCCTGAAACAACATAGCTCGATTTTTAGTCAATATTTTATGGGTTGTTGTCAATAGGTCGAAGGCCCTCCCTCTTACCATTGGACACGGTCCATCTAGTCTGTTGTGCATGAAGTGAACTTTTCTACAACTATACAGATACCTTTTAGATAGTTATACCAAGGTTCTGCCTGACTCATTGGGATACATTGGCGTGAGATTATGGCTATATCTGGACGTGTGTTTAACGTGTCATATATTCGTGTATCGTTCATAAATTTCCAACCTAACTTTGCCTTATTCATCATATCCTAGCATTATCCTCTATAATTAAGCTTAGGACCCAGGGTCTGCTCACTGGCTTAACCAGATTTGGCTGAATTGCAGTTATTACATGGAGCGAATGCAGTCCTCCGAGACCTCCGCAACCCAGAAGGAAACATCATTTTATGGTTAAACCAGCTGTCAGTCTGTTAGAAGGCACTGATAACGGCTGCCATAGGTGTTCATGACAGCTGGGACCGACGGCTTAACGTGCTTTACGAGGCACGGAGCGATCCTTTTGGCTTATTGACCGTGAAATATATTAACCCAGCTCCCAAATTCCTTCGAATCGATCAACGTGGAATACTGTTGGGGAGGCCTATGTTCAGCAGTGGACTCCAAAAGGCTGTAATAATGATGATAATCTTCCGGAACACTCACATGATAGCAAACCACAACCTGAAATTTTTATATGCATATAAATTCCCTTACAAAAACAATAAATCTCCCCATGGATACTAAATAAGGATCCAACCCGTTTTTGTGTCTTGACTGCTGGAGTTTTTTATCTTTTTTACATCACCTGACCGTTGACCTGGCCTCTATTGTTTTACTCAGAACCTATCACGATTGCTTGCACATTGTTCGACGTTCAGCATCCATCGACTCTTTAGTAGAATTACACATTCATGTTCTATGAATAAAAGCCGCAATGGTGGCCGTTTAACTGTCTGGACAAAACACTATAAAGCCCAGCTCCGAAATTCGCCGAAATCCAGCGATTCTTGTTACCATGCAGGCAGAAGATCGAAAATGCCTATATTTTTTTATGTATTAATAATATTCTTTTAACAATGGACTTAAAGGTTAGAAGGTTAAAAAAAAGGGAACAGGAATCATTTTGGTTGAAAGGTAGCGGGCACAAGTAAATATTTTATTGTCATTAAAGGGTAAAAGTTATAAATTTCAATCTGTATTGGTGGAGGACAAAATATGTAAATTTTATTAAGCTTTTTTTTAATGTGACACGTTTTAATGACTACATCTTGCTTTACGGCAAGCAGCTGATGTAGTTCAAAAAATATCACTTTCTTTATTTCATAAAAGCGACTTAAGTCGAAGTATTCGTAGCTTCGCGGTGCGTGGTGGCCGGAAACGATCACCTAAGTAAAGCAAAATTTACAGAGGCCAATCCTTGGATGGGTGACCGTTTGTGTAACATTTAAAATCGAGCGCTTCCGTGCTTCGGAAGGCATGTTAAGCAAGTGATGGATTAAAAATATCTTTGTAACAATTCCCGCGCTACTATAATTTCCCGAAAAATCGAGAAACTATTCAACACGACACGTGTTTCGCCCTTACACAGGGCATCTTCAGGTAAGATAGGAGCCTCAGAACAATGATGTCTTCACGACCAACGCTGAAACGAGAGTTAAGCCTTTTTTTTTGTAAGCAGTCGATGCATTCCAATAAAAAATGAAAGCGCTTTATACCGTAAAATAAGCACGGTACAAAGCGCATCCACCCATGGCGGCCAGCTAAAATGCCGTTTCACGCCCCGCTTAAAAGAATCGGGATCATAGGAAATAGGAAACACATGAGCCGGCACCGAATTCCAGAGCTTAGTGTAGTGTAGTAGTTCTTGCTCAAAAACGACCTTCCTTGATCCCGGTTATGACTAAATGCGAATTATTTAACTGCTTAAATTTTAATCCATCATAATCATCATCTTAGCCATCTGACGTCCACTGCTGAACATAGGCCTCCCCAATAGTTTTCCACATTGAGCGATCCTAAGTCGCCTGCATCCACCGGCTTTCCGCCGCCTTGATTAGATCATCGGTCCATCGCGTATGAGACCGTCCTCAACTACGTTTGCCGGTTCGCGGTCACCATTGAAGAACCTTAACGCCCCATCGGTCGTCGATTGTTCAAGCTATGTGCCCGCCACTTCAGCTTGCAAACTCGTTTCGTCGCTATGTCGGTCGCTCCAGTTCTCCTACGGATTTTCTCATTTCTGATTCGATTCGATCAAGTAGGAACAGTCCGAGCATAGCTTTCTCCATTGCACGCTTAGCGAGTTTGGGCTTTCTTATAAGGACCATAGTCAGGCACTAAGTCTCAGTACCGTACGTCATCACTGGCAACACACACTGGTCGAAGATGTTCGTCTTGAGACACAGAGTTATTATTGACGAGAAGATATTGAAAAGATGTTCCCAGCTCAGCCCAACCGAGCTGGATTCAACCTCTATCTCGAATTGGACCTACCTACGTCGACAACTTCGAGAGCTGAACCTCCAACAATTACTGAAGAAGGCAGAACATGACATTTAACATAATTTTCGTCTTGTCCATGTACATTTTGAGACCTACCTTTCGGGAAGCTCTGTCTTGTCTGTCTTGATATTTGAATTTAAGTAAATTAATAAGTAGAAATTAAATTACCAGAAAATATAATTGTGTTTTTGACTATACAAACATAGATTCTTGAATAAAAAAAAGTGCCTGATTCTTATCTCGCCCGCAGTGAAATGTTGTTAATATTCAGTTAACTTGACATTCTTAATAGGTATTTTATTCGGACCCAATTTGCATTCGAATGATAACTGTCTTAGGCTATTAAAAACTCTGGGTTCGGCTGTTATTGAGCGCAACAACTTGTTATTGATCCTGTTACAGATTTGTTGCTGATAATCCTATCTTCCTAACTAATATTATAGATGCGAAAGTAACTCTGTCGGTCTGTCTATCTCGCTTTCACACCAAATACGGGTGTACGGGGATCCTACCATTATCTTTCGAGCCCAAGTGGTGCACGTGTTGTTTAACAGACGAGGCTCTGGCGAACATAGAAGTGACCTCCTAGCACCTTGGAGCTCAGGAGTGATAAATGGCATAATACGTACTGTTATGTCATGCAGAATGTGCCGTGGGTTACCGACCTAGAAAAATGCCTGCCCCTCCTATCTCACAGGGATTCGTAAGACGCGGCGAAGATAAATCGTACCGGATGATGGGCAGCAGCTTTATTCTGCCGAATTCTCGTCGCTACCAATGCGAGTGAAACTCGGTCTGTACATGATGTACCTCCGCCCCATCCTCACCTACGCAGCCCCAGCCTGGTACGCGCTTACCGGCAAGCAGGCAAGGAAGAAGACGGAGGTCTTTCAAAACCAAACTCTACGCTAAATCGTCAAGGCCTCTCGCTACGTGAGGAACGCTACGATAGCGAGGGATTTGAGGCTTGAGAGTGTGGAAGCGATCGTGGGTCGACTGGCGGGACCGATGATCGCGCGTGCGGATGCGTCAGGCACAAACACATCCGAGGCTGGGCACCGCTGCATGCGCGTCCACCGAAAGCCAATGCCTACGCCCGCAGCCTCATCCCTCAGGAGACCCAGGACTGATATGAAGCTCACTGAACAAAACACCCGCGCACATTGCGCTTCCCTGAGGAGGTCACCCCGGTTCTGATCCGGGGGACGTTGGCCGTGGGCGGGGTACCAGAAGCTACAAACCCAGGCACGCCTTGCCCCTTTTCAACAGCGGTGGGCGTCGTCTGAAGTTTTTCAGTGGGTAGGACTGCGATAGTCGCGTCTGCCGCAGTGAGCCCCACACCCCCTCCCGGCCTTCCCGTTTTGGCCGGTAGACAGTGCGTAAGCAGAATTTTTTTATAGACGATAATAAATAAAAAAAGCGCTATATCGCGGCGCCCCACCGGACTTGACAACTCGGACATAACAAAGGCTGAAGACCCTTTTTTTTTTTTGTTTTACGTCGGTAACAAAATGCATTTACGCACTGCCTTCCGACCAAAGGGGGACCGAAAGGGGGTGTGGGACTCACCACCGGCAGACACGACCGCCGGCAGCAATACCCACTAAAAATCTTCCGACGACGCCCGCCGCTTGTTGAGAAAGAGGCGGGGGCCAGTACCTGGGTTGCAGCTTCTGACACCCCGCCTGCGGCCAATGTCCCCCGGACCAAAACCGGGAGGACCTCCTCAGAGAGGCGCAGTGGACGCGCCCCTCCTACCTCCCCCTGCGACCATAGCGTGTGTGGCCGACTTCCCTGAGGGTCTATGGTTAGACAGCAGGGGCCCCCTGCCCCCGCTGCCTAGACCCTCCTGGCACTGCTGAGCGGGCCCTCTTGGCCTACCCGCAGCGCCCTCCATAGGTCCCACTCAGTTTCCTCCCCGGTAGTCAGTACTAAGGGCACCCAGAGTCGTCGGTCTCTGGGTGTTACCTTTTCCCTAGCGCCTCCTGCGCCCTACCGGGAGGTACTCAGCCCCCCCACCGCGACAAGGTGGAGACCAGTCGGGGGGGTAAGGCTGAAGACCCACCCCAACGCCGCGTCCGTGGCTACGGACGCTGAACGATCCCGCTGCCAGAGGGCCCAGTCCCGACTCCGCACCCCGTCCTCCCAACAGGGGATCAGTCAGACAACACTCTGTCATTCTGCCTACTTGTTTAAACTGCGATCACCAACCCGCTTGTCCAGCGTGGTGATAATGGACAAAGATACCCAATAGAATTTAATCTATTGGGGAGGCTAACATTTAGCAGTGGACTATATAAAGCTGATATAATGATTCTGTTATTTTATATAAAAATAAGGCAGATAAACTTAAACTGAATTATGTGTTAAAATTGTTTTGCTGACTGTACCGGATTTGCAGCGACGGCGCTCACTTTTCAACTATATTAATGGGAATTTTACTGAGTGGTTTGGTTAAGTATGTTTATAACTATAAAGTAGTACCGTTTGCTCGCAGTAGGGGGCGCCATGCATTGTGAAGCTGACCCTTTTTTAAATTACATATATCTTTCACTTTTTTGGGTCAAAACTTAAAAATAACTGTACGATACGAAACGTGAAACATGTTTCTTATTTTTTATTCGACACAATGCTGCATTGCTTGCTCTAAAGAAATAAATTCCGGATTTATAAGAATTTTATTAGACCAATCTTAATGACAGTAGGACATTGAGACTAAAAAAGGAAACTCAACTATTAGTGGCGCAAAATAAAAAATATCCATAATAGCCTAATAGATTTGATAAAGAATGCGCAAAAGCTTTATTCCCGAATTCAATTTGGAAGATAGGTGGCTGATACCGGACGGTTGCTTTCTGCGAACCGGAATGTTTGGCGCTCAATGGACGGCCATGGTTGATATAGTTAAGAAGGATCTGCTCGAGTTTCAAGTTCCAAGTATAAAGTAGTATCGAGTGGCGTTTTTTGATGTCAGAGGCTAATATCCTCATTGGGTCGCGGAGGGCGTGCCTCGTGTCTCCTATCTATACGTTTCTACAAAAAAAAAATTAATACAAGTTTATAATCATAGATCTTATAACTAAATAATTGGTGTGAATTATTTATGTATTTAATAATAATAATATAGTCAATTGAAATCACATTCATTAATCTGCTGTTTACTGCTTTAGAAATAACTCCCCCATAGACTTTCAAAGTCCCCTGACAGGCACCCTGCATCTAGCTTGATTCAATACTTTATTGCGTTCCACAATGGTTTTATAAGGTGGTGAATATTACAATTTGGTACAATTGTGGACCCTGTCGGGCACAGCATAGTGTAGGAGAGAGGAGGATGGGCGCCGTATTATTAAATTAAAAAGAAAATTTATCTTCAAGGAGTATTCCCTTGAGTGTCAAGTGTGTACCTACATGTGTATTAAAGTGCCTATTGTTATATTCAACTTGGGAGTGGTTATTATTATTCCGTTTATTCGCTTTATTTTTGTTATTAAATTATTATCATTATATTATTCCGCGACCTTCTTTACCTCATTTGGGAGTCATATCGAATGAAAAGAATCAAGGGACATGGACGTCTTCGGTTCAAAAAAGACTTTCCTCATGGATTTCCAATTTGCCGTCAGACGACCTGCATTCAGCTAGATCCAGTCTTTATTAGTTTATTTGACTATCATTTTAGATTAAAAAAGAAGTTGAAGAATCAAAGTATGCTGTAACAAGAACATCAATGTTACGTGTGTTCTGTGAATAAGACAATGCGCGCGCGACAATAATAGACAGTAAACCTGCGCATCAAGACGCAACATGAACTCAAAAATGTATAAATAACAACATTTTAGTACCGAAAATTTCATGATGTAATGTAGAAGCAGGGACTGTCGACCTGGAATTCTTGAGGGGCTCATTACTAACAAGGAGTCAAAGAAAAACCTCTTTTTTTGAAGTCGTTTAAAAATCACTGCTAAGTGTCACTAAACCATTAAATGTCGGCTAGGGGCAATGAATTCCTTTTTTGAATATTTTTCAATGTTAAGTGTCTATGAGTCATGTCCCCTGTGACCCCTCCTCTTTGGTCTGCACCTGTGTAGAAGATGCATAAGTAGAAATATTGCTGATAGTTTGCTCAATATGAGGATGGTTACTAAAACCAGCAGTAGTCCGGAAGAGGAAACAAGAGGGCGCGATTATAGCGAATAGTTCTTCAGAGCATTCTCCCTTATAATTCCTATTAAGTCAAAGATTTAATTCTTAGAATGCCATATTAAGAATATGAAACCATTCACATATGTACATTCACGACTTTTTTCCTAAGAGGTAGACAAAGGCATATTATATGCCCACATTTCACCAACTACGTTGTCGGTCCCGCGTAATAGGTGGCGAACCTATTGGCGCTTACCAGGATCTTTTATATTCGCCAGAGCCTCGTCCGATGATAAGGAGGTGCACCGTGTACGGGTGAGGTTTGCTTGACTCCTGAGATATCGGTAGGAGCCTTTATACACCCTAAAACTTCCAAATTAAAAGAATTATAGATATTTGATCATAATTTCTCAAAAAATTAAGTAATATCAACATAACAAGTTATTTCATAGATTTCGTCATCGTCATTAATAAACTTTCTATAAAATTATAGCAAAAATAGAGTTTATATTTTGATGTTGCAATTAGTATTTGTATTTGAGCAAAACGTAAAATTGCTATTTTTTAAAAAAAACACCGTAAAATCTTTAAGAAAATTTGTGTTAAAAAGTTTTGAACAAACCAAACTTAATTAAAGTGAAATTTATATGTTGTCCATGTTTTTCACCACTTGAAAAAATGCTGAAAGATTTCGTAAACATTATGACTTTTTCAAAACCATGTATCTGTGGCCTCAATATTACCAAAGAGAGAGACCGTATAAGGATTTACCTGTCTTTAAAGGCTTTGGAAACTCATCAGGTAAAAGAAACTTTACAATACCGAGAAAAACTCACTGGACTCATTATAAATTGTTGTCATTTACGTAAGTAAATAATATATTACGGTTAAATATCCTGTACGAGGTAATAGAATCGGCCGAACACATTGTTAGGTATATGTAGTATGAGTTTTGTAGGTGTACGCCCGGCTCGATCATTTCTCGTATGTTGCCGTCACGAGTGCGGCGGGCGCGCGGTTAGCACGCTGACCGGCTTAAGTTAAATTTCTTTTTAAAGACGATTAAAAACTTTTTAGTGTCAAGTGCGCGCTTTTTGGTTTTTAGAAAAAAATTGAATCTGTATTCAAAATGTTGAAGTATACAGTGAAAAAATATTGTTCGGAGGGCAGCAAAGTTAATCAACTTCTGATAGCGTCGTTAAGTAAGTTTTTTTTTGTTTTTCGTTATAAGTAATTATTTGATAGATTATTTATAAATAAAAATTGTACTTGAAAAAATATAATACAAACTTTTTAGTTCATTTGATAATGGTTTTTACTTGCTTGCTTTACTTTATAAAAATTTGCAAATAGTAGTGAAAATCCAATCATAACGTTCATTTTTGTTTACAAATATTATTGAAATTTTGGATTTTACGAAATTTCAATATATAAAAAAAGCTTTCTTAAATATTTGTTTCTTTAAATTTTTAGGAAACAAATAAAATTCTAATGCTCTATGCACGCATGCGGTCCTGTATGTAAAATAAAAATTGATATAGAGAAATACGTTATTAAATAAATATTATTCTCCTGAATAGTGGACAGTTAATTCTAGTTATTGCAATATTAAGATTTGGAACATAACGTTTAAAAAAATACCTGATTGCACATCAAAAATACTGATTTGCACAATCAGTACTTTTGTGCAGGTTATAAATGCACATTAAAAATAATAATTCGGCATGACTTTTTGTGAATTTTGTAAACACGTTAAATAGCTTAAAAAACGAAATCAAATTTGGGATACACG
Organism: Musotima nitidalis; assembly: GCA_949126915.1. Taxonomy (NCBI): domain Eukaryota; kingdom Metazoa; phylum Arthropoda; class Insecta; order Lepidoptera; family Crambidae; genus Musotima; species Musotima nitidalis. The sequence goes on from OX421435.1 coordinate 7,121,876, forward strand.
ACGCATCTTATTCTATAATTATTGTTATGAAATTTAACAAAGTTGCAATTTTGAAAACATCCTATGGAAAACGTTTTATGTAAGAAACCTTCTTTATACTCAACATAAAAAATAAGGTTCAATGACTTTATAGTACCAAAGCCTAGTAAAAAAAATATGCATAGAATTTAAATTTTATTTATAACCTTTAATTTTTTTAATACATATTTTACAATTATTTATTTAAAACAGTAAATATTAAAAGGTAATAAGAACTATCTATAATCTTAAGTCTAGAGATTCTCCCAGAAAGATGTTTAAAAAAAATTACATATTTACGGTTGCATCATTGCGTTGTATTATATATTCATTGTAAGTTTTATTTATTTCTCTTTTTTTTAATATTACTAAAACCCACAAAAAAATCATTAAGCCCTTATGTTATGGATACTAAAGAACGGATAAACATACTGAAATACCGTTTTTTTTAAATACATACCTAATATGCATAGGAAAGCACCCATACATAGATTTGTCCAGTGTGGGAATCGAACCGAAGACCTCTGGAGTGAATTGCAGGTCCTCCTCCTGCTCCTGCTCCTTTTTTTCTTATGAAAGAAAGGAGCAGGACTCTTTATGCAATCTTTAAATTTATTTATTGATAAATTAGCCATATCATGTGGAATGTACATGCGAATACTGTTCCCCGCAAAAGAATTTGTAACTTTATGAAGCCTATACTTGGGCATAGCCAGTTTATTCTTATTTCTTAAGTTAAAGTTATGTCTATCACTATTTTTACTCAATTTACTTTTATTTTTATGAGTATGCAGTAATATTTCATAAATGTGCTGTAAATACACAGTCATTATGCCCATCTCCTTAAACTTATCTCTTAATGAGTCGCGAGATCTCATACCATAGATAGCACGGACAGCCCTTTTCTGCAGCACAAAGATACATTCAATATCTGCAGCATTACCCCACAGCAGTATGCCATATGTCATATATCTGTCATATATTTATTTACCTCTTTCTCTGAAGAAGTAGGCATAGGCATAAAAACCCTTCGTCAATTTTGTCTTTGGTCCCACGTAGGTGGCGAGCCTACCCTCAGATGAGGTTGGCTCGGGCTCCTCAGATGTTAGTAGGATCCGTATATAATTCGCAAAGATTTGATCTGTGTGAGAATCGAACAGAGTGAAGATATACTGATTTCCACTTCAAACATATTTTGTATATTTTAAATATATGTATTTAAAAAAATATTTTATTCAAAATCGTCATACAAGTATCAGTGACTATTGGATATTAACCAGTGCTTCTTGTCATTGGGTTAATTATGAACGAAGTGTACTAGACCGACTAGTATAGCGGATCGCAGGCAGACTTGGATTACTTACCCGAATAGCCTAGCTGTTCAGGTTAGCAAGAGTTCAATTTTAGCATCAATCAGTTTCGATGTAAACATACTGTGGAGTATTAATACTAAGAGAGTATTTTACCGTACTCTCTAAGCGTGCGTGCACACCTGGCGAATGTACCGCTCACCAAAATCACAAATCATTGCAGTGACTGCGTTGTTAAGCACTTGACGTGTTGCATCGCTAAGCCGTTCGCGAGACACGCATTCGCTTGATGTAGACCCTAAGATTCTAGCCGGATTTTAGAAGGCCAAAGTAGTGGCTTTAAGTATACAGCGGCTATCCAAAGCGCCAAATCTATTAAAACACGCCCCAACGCTCTTACTTGACAATAGAGGCGTGTGTCGATCTTTTTTTTGTTTTGTTTTAAATAATGGCATCGTGCGTTTAGCACATTCAGCCAGTGTCAAGTAAGAGATATATCTTAAAATCAAACTGCACAAAGATGATTCTAATTCAACATCTAGAAAGGAAACATTCTGCAACGGGGACTTTGTGATGGTTAAGCTTCAAGATAAAAAAACAAAATATCGTTATGTTGCATTATGCACAGGTGTTCAAGAAGATGAACTTAAAGTTATATTTTGTAATATCTGTGATAAAACTGGAAAAAGTTTGGAATTTTTAAAAAAACTATTCTTCCTTAACTTAAAAATGAAAGGGCAGCGTATTTTTTATGAATTTCATGAATCTATGATGATGTCTTTGAACGCGGGTTTAAAAAAAAAGATTTTTTTTTGTTAACTTTTAATGAAAATATTTTTATAGGTAGTTTAAGTAAAAAAAAGTTTAATGCTGTTACTCACAGAAGTTTTTGTTTCTTTTTATTTTATTATTGACTATAGTAAAGTTATAAATATATTTTTGATTTAATGGTAAGGAAAAGTAAGAACGTTTTTATGTTTTATACTAAACTACTATTTATGTTAAGACATATTTAATTTTAATAAACAAAGACTGCTAAGAAATAAAAAGTCTGATTATAAATAATTTATATTAAAATAAAAAAATTGATTTTGAAAAATAATCCTGTTTTTAATATGTCTATCTCTCTTCCCTGTCCATAAAGTATCCTCCTTTTTTAAATTTAAATACTTTTGTAGTTAAATAGATTTATAAAGTAATGAAGCTATGTAGGACACGAACAAAGTCGAGGGTGGCCGCTAGTAATAATATAAATAATCATCATTAGCCTATCTTCGTTCACTACTGGATAAGGCCAATGCCACGCCAGTAAGATCATCAGCTCCTCGCCTCCAACCGCTGCCAGCCGCTCCAGCTAGCTACTTTTCGAGCCGCGGTCTCCACTGTACGACACGTCTCCCCAGCGGTTATCAGCCCTACGCCACAAATGAATATGGACCCATCTGTTTATCTCTATATCAAGTTATATACAAATTTTATATATTTTGTTAATCTTCATATAATCTCTTACTTGAGAAATGATTGATTCTCCATACAAACTTCCATTCCAGTTTCCCCTTAAGTCAATGGATTATTGCGGAGATAAAAATCAATCCATCGTCTATTCAGATGAAGCCACAATATTATATGTGTATGATACAGTAGAAATCGTTGCTCGATATTTATCGACGGGTACATATTTTAATCTGTTAAGTGGCGAACGACTGCTAAAAGATCGGACACAACAGATTTTAACTGTAGTTAGTCGTACCTTAATAGGTTAATAAATAAATAATAAATAAACAAATATTCTCTTACAATCACAGCAATTATTGAGTTCCAAGATAAGTATCACTAAGAACTTGTGTTATGAACGGTACATATTGCCCTCTGGTAAATCCAACATTTAATGTAGAAGATTAATCATTTTATCATTAGTTATACAATGAATTAATTTTCCTTTACACATTGTTGGAACGTGATAATGCGAGCATTAAGCATGCGAAAACTCCAAGCATTATAATCTATCAGTAAGCAATAAACATATGAGCATTCAATAATTAAGTACTTAAGCAATAAGTATAGTTCGTTTACCTTAAAAAAGATGTTGATTTTCCTTACGTTTTTGTAATAAATTTTATAAGATCGTATCGTTTACAATATCATATTACCTACTTATGTTATTTCATTAATAAAATAGTTAATGGGTAGCTTAGACCGGTTCGGGCTTTGCGTAATCGCCAAATTTAAGGCTGGGTATTGTGGGTTCGACGCTCTACTGAAGTCTAAGTAAATGATCAATTGTTAAGCAGGGTTTTTAAAGGTCAGTTGTTGGATGGGTGACCGTCGGTAGCTACTGATATTTCGCGCTTTCGTGCTTCCGAAGGCACCTTCAGATGTTGGTCCCGGTTAGCACTATATGTGGTAGTCGTTAAGTAAAGTAAACCTTATTGGGCGGGAACAAAAGATCTATTAACAAGACGCCACTCACTTGCCTCCGCCACTGCATACGCCCTAGGTTTGCGTGGTGGGGTAAGACCTGAATCCGTCACATCATAAGCATCAAAAGCGAAGTCCTATGCTGAACAAAGCCTTATGTTTTCTCGGCGATCAATTGTGCCGCCTACATGCATAGGCTTCTCGTGGCTTTGACCGTCAGTTGCCCGTTTTAAAATGAAATGTAATCAGATAGGTTTTTAAGAACTAAATTTACAACAAGAAAGACGAATAAAAAAATTGAATTTTAAAATCGACTACTTTATATTACAGGAAAAAAGATCTTAATTTTCTTTAATTAATAATGTTGATATGTCTCTGATAGTGTTCAATAATAATTAATTATTATGATATATTAATTGCGTCTAAATTGAATTAAGTATTAATTGTAATTAATTAATTATAAATTAATCATTTTGATAGCGTAAATAGTTAAAATATTAGAAAAAATTACATGACAATGTGGAATGTCCAGAAGTGTGGCGATGAGTAAATAAAAATTACTACATACAAACCCAATTTTATAAAAACTTAAATCTAAGATATGTCTACTGTATGGCATTATAGAAAACATTATATCTATGTTTCATGTAACCGGTTGTGCTAAGATTAAGTTGGACAATTATTAATTAATTAATAATTGATCTTAATTTATTTTTGTATTTTTTTAAACCCCTTGTTACACTTAAATATTAATAAAAATCTTTATAACAATATTAATAAGAATACATTTACAAGGATATTTATATTTTTATAGTTATTTGAAGTGTAATAAATATCTACTAAATAAAAATTAACAAAGTATACTATCAAATAAAAAATGTAAGCATATTAACCTTAAAAACCCCTAAGCACACACAAATAATTTCCCGGAGTAAAAACATGAAATAACCCAAAGCTTACAGTGTAGTGTAATTAAAATTTGACTAAAATTGAAGCGGAACTCGGATTCGTAGGGTTGCAATTGGGATTAAGTTTAGATGATAAGTATTAACTAATATTTAATCATGTTTAGAACCTATGCTTCGGGGTTATCTTAAGGAATATTAGCAGAGCTTCAAAAGTCATTGTTAAAGCACATGTGGATTCCACAGTCTATAAATAAACAGCAATTACCGCCGCAATTCCTGTGCAACTTAATCTTAGCACAACCGGTTACATGAAACATAGAGATTATGTTTTCTATAATGCCATACAGTAGACATATCTTAAAACTTTCCCATTCATTTAGAAATTGCCATCAATTGCTGGTTGCATTTATTTGCATAGCTACTTATTGCTGGCGAGTTGAAACGGAACATATTTCTTAGAACTGTTATGAGTTCTGTACAACGAAGAATTGATGTAACTATCTATCCTTTTCCTGTAATACTATCTAATTTTATTCTCGCTGTAGTTTTGTATATAAAAAAAATTATCTTTGAATGTGAATCGGAGAGGTATAAGTACCTCAGGAGAGTCAACAAATAAGTTCTTAGTTTATTACGCTGTGGGACTGTTCGAAATGGTGACCGCAGCCTCGAGACGTAGCGAGCTCAAGAAGAAATATGGATGGTTTTTAGTCAGTAATATTATATCTGGCATAATTAGGTCTGACACTCCCTCCCGTTCCATCTACAGCAGGAGAAGGTCAATAGATGATTTTAAATTCGAAAAACAAACATTTACATACATAAACAAGGCATAATTTATTACTGAGTACTAGTAATTTACTACTAGTACGAAAAGACGCGAAACTAGGATATTATCACTAAATTTAAGTTCACAGAGGCCAGTCTTGGTTTCTGGCATTAACCGTGCGACGTTAAAATATTGAGATGAAATACAATACCGATTAAAAGACTTGATATAATCAAGCGTAAAAGTTCATGCCGACGTATAATATTGCAATTTGCCGAACTCTACCACACAGTCAATCGCGTGATCGTTTTCGATCTCCTAGTGCCGCGGAGCAAAGAGCTATGATCCATAACTATGTGCAATTTTTATTTAGCCATGGGTCCACGTTATGACCAGATACAACCTAAGTGAAATGTCCGGCACGTGATCGGCCATTGAAATTTTCTGCCCCAAAGGCAATCGATACACCGCCCACTGCCACTGTGATACCATGCAGGCTTTCATTTCCAAAAAGGATCTACTCATTTCGTATTCGTTTACACAAGGAAACATATACAAACTCTTTTAATAACGTTCAAAGACCTTGAGCCTAGTAGAGCGTGATCTTTACTGTGGGCTTTTACGTTTTTTTTGGTTCTGTGGGGCTTCTATTTAGAAACATCCTTTCCAAGACAAATATTAGTTTCAATACAATATTTTTATGAGTTCGTGTGGGAATGGAGCCCACGAAGAAGCGGAACCTCATGGGTCAATTTGGTTGGTATTTTCTTCAACTAACTGTACCCAAAAAAGGTCAATATGTTTTTTATAATTTTTCAAATGTGGTTAGAATGTTTTTAATAATGTATACATTTTCCGATTATTTTAAGACGCTTGAACAGACTGGTATGTGTTTTTTGTGTGAAATAACGTAGGTATTTTCCAATCATCATTTCAAATACTTGAAAATCTTGCAGATTTTTTTATATTCTATTAATTAAATGTAATATGGAAGTCTGCTAATCACTATTAAAGTAGGTTGCGGTTGACCCGGTAGCATTACAGTTAGTTATTTTAAGTTACAAGATAAATTATGCATTTTTTATTATGTAATATTCCTGGATGAATTGCTCATTTGAATTTAATTCACTATCATTATGATAGCCCACTTTTTTTTTATACATTATAGGCCAAAGATGAGCGTCATTTTTTCTTAAAGCTGAACCTGAAGTTTTGCCGGGAGGTCCCTATAATTTAAACATCAACTTAAGACAAGTTAGTCAAAACGAAGCAGTTTTGTCTTATTTTTCAGTTTTTTCCAAAATTTGCGACATTGCGATCATTAATGTGCAATAACAGCGGATTATTAACCGCTAAGTGTATGTGAACATACATGAAAAAAATAAAAAAAAACAGTGCAGTATCACTTTTCAAATTTTCTCAAGAAATCCATGAGATCTCAGTATAGTCCCACATCTTTACTGACGGGTTTAGGGGAAGGGTATCTTATTTACCATTTATCATCTTTATCACCACTCATTCTCATTTACTATAATTTATATATCTCTTACTTGACACTGGCTAAATGTGCAAACCGCACGAAGCCATTATTTAAAGCAACAAAAAATTATACATCACAATATAATCTCTACAAAATCTTTTTACAAACAACAAAATTACTTATATTCATGAAGATTAAAACAAATTTTACGTAACAACGCATTTTGCATGGATAACGCACCGAATACATGTGTTTTTAAAGTTACCACATAGCTAAACTAAATCGATAACATTGTTTATTGTAAAATGTCCATTGAAACGTGTAGTCCACGTATTATACTTATTTATATCGTACGCATTTCGTGTTATGCGAATAGAATCAAACTTTTATTCTTTATTGAATATTGAGTTCACAATGAAAGGACCATTTGTGCAAATATCACCAAATGTTTCGGAGAAAGCGAATGACCCGGTTCATTAATTTAATGTTTATTTCTTTGCGTCATTAGTTATGGAAATTCATTGCATTCATTTTTTAAAACGTTAACATAGGTCAGAGGATCTGGTTTTTTTAATATTTTTAACATTCGTGGACGTGTCTCTTAGCTCCAAATTAAACAGCTTCAATAGCGGGTACTATGCAAAGGATTAACATATTGAAATGCTATTTAAATATGTCCTGTGTGGAAGGCGAACCATGTGCAAATAATATTACTAAGTCGTCGTACGACGTCGTCATGACAGACATCAAATTGTATAAATACCGAGTTAGAGTAAGTGCCCCTTGTGCATAGGTATCCTGTCTAGAATTTAGGAGTCCAAACCAACTTTACCTACATGTGGTGCACTTGCTGTTTCAACAGACGAGGCTCTGGCGAATATAATAAGTTCCTGGTAAGCGGCAATAGGCCTGCCACCTATTACGTTAGACCAAAAATAAATTGGCGAAATGTGGGAAAATATTATGCCTCTGCATACCTCTTTGGGGAAACAGGCGTGATTGTATCTATGTGTATAGATACCTGTTGCAAAAAAAAGTTTTCAAGTGCTATGCTTATCTTTTTACTTTTAAGAAGGTTACGTTTACCTGAAGCTATCCGAGGGACGTTGGCCGCAGGCGGGTTGTCAGATGCTGCGACTCAGGTACTGGCTCCTGCCTCTTTCTCAACAAGCGGCGGGCGTCGTCGGAAGATTTTTAGTGGGTATTACTGCTGGCAGTTGCGTCTGCAGATAGTGAGTCCCACACCCCCTTTCGGTTCTCTTTGGTCCGAAGGCAGTGCGTAAACGCATTTTGTTACCGACGTAAAACAAAAGAAAAAAAAGGGTCTGCTCACTGGTTCAATCAGATTTGACTGAATTTCAGTTATTACGTGGAGCTACTGCCGTCTGACCTCCACAACCCAGCAGGGCGCAGTAAAGTAAAGTAGAAGGAAACATCATTCTATGGTTAAACCAGCTGTAAGTCTGTTTGAAGGCACTGATAACGACTGCCATAGATGTTAATGACAGTTGGGACGGCTTGACGTGCTTACCGAGGCACGAAGCAAGCTATAATTACGCACATAACTACGAAAAAACATAGTTGCACCAGGGTTTGAACCCGAGACACTCTGAATTTAAAGGCAAGGGGTCTCGCCACTGGGCTATAGCCGCTCTATAAATTAATTATATTATCTATAGTTATTATATTTATACTATATAGGGACGGTTCAAGAAATATTTATTGACGGTGACCTAATAAACTAGACTTGTTTTTATGTTAGACTATCTTCTGACTATGGTTTTGTACGCGTGACCTACATTTTCACATGCTTCGATACTATATTGGGGTTTTCGTAGACATCCTTAATTAAAATGCAATAATAATATAACCTATGTCTAATAAAGAATGTAGCTTTCTCTCAGCAAAGGAATTTAGAAATTCGATTATGTAGTTTTTAACATATTCATTAACATTATAAAAAGGTACTTCTAATTTGACACGTTTGATCGAGAGATAACAGTGCCAAATAAAAGTAAACTTTGCTAAAATTGTACAGAAAATGAAGTATTTTGGCTCGTAATTTTTCCATTCACCATGGATTTTCTTGAAATTTTCACAGAAGGTAGGGAATAGCTTAAGGATCATTTTCTATATCATGCCGCTGTACGCTAGAGCCTTGGGGGAGGTTGTCACCCCATCTCGGGGGTGGCAATTTTTATTATCTTTTAACTATAGAAATCGATGGAAAAAGTTTTTCTAAGAAAAAAATGTTTTAGACGTTTTCACTTATTTCTCATTTGACACTATGTGCTAACCGCACGAAGCTATGTCGTCATGTTCTTTTAAGATAAAAATGTAATAATTATATTTCGATATGTACCAAAATAATTTATTTTGAATAAGTGTGACAAAAGTCTGTACAAAGTGGTTCATCCATTACTTTATAATTAAACGTCTGCCTGTCGTTAACATACTATTATGAAGTCATTAAGCAGTTAATATACCAAAACATAGTTTAGTACACGTGCTAATCAAATTTCATAGCAGTTACTACTTGGATATTTTGGTTTATTGACTACCAAAACGCCCACGGTGGCCTAGAATAGGGTCATCCCCTCTCCTTTCACGGGGAGTCGTTGAATTGGACGAAGATATATCTTACCGGATGATTGGCAGCAGCGTCATCCTGCGTACTGACTTCCATCCCACTTTCCTAGAGTGGTGTTTACGGGCAAATATGTATTCTATTGACCGATATGGCGTGGTGGCGAATATGCCCGCACTCAGCTCTTGAAGTCGTGGGTTCGATTCCCACACAGGACAAATGTTTGTGTGTATGAATTTGAATATTTGTTCTGGTCTGGGTGTTTTCCTATGTATATTAAGTATTTATTTACAAAAAAAAAGTATTTATGTATGTTTATCCGTTATTTAGTATCCATAGCACAGGTTCTTAATGATACTTATCTTGGAACTAAATAATTGGTGTAAGTTCCAATGTTCAGCAGTGGACTTATAAGACTGATATGATGAACTACCAAAACATGAACCCGTACTTGTTTTTAAGCAAGTACGGGTACAAGCGACTGCCAAAAAAGAGCTGTAGTCTTCAGGGTTCTGTATGTAATAGGTTGGGGAAAAAGTCTTTTCGTATTTTTGTATGAAAAGTCAAGACATTTTTTTCAAAGTTTATTTACATTTATTTACAATATATATGTACCGTTTTGTTGAATAACTTTCTGCCATTTTGTGGGCAGAGACATTATCCCGTTACTGTAGAAACTTTGGGACTTCTGATCAAAAAAACGGGACAAATAGTTTTGGCAGTCCTCTCTTGAGGTCAACCTTACAGAACCTAAAGAATTCTGCAGAGACCGAAACAGGTGAAAATCTGAAGGCGCAAGGTCAGGGCTATATGGTGGATGCACTAGGACCTCCCAGTCGAACTCTCTTAATTTTTGCTGAGTGGCTAAAGATGTGTGTGGTCTAGCGTTATCGTGATGAAAGACCACACCCTTCCTGTTGATCAATTCCGGCCGTTTTCTCTCGACTGCTTCCTTTAATCTCATCAGTTGCTGGCAGTAAAGATCAGAATCGATGGTTTTGCCGGGCGGTAAAAGCTCATAATAAACAATGCCCTTCCAATCCCACCATACACACAGCATCACCTTATTTCGTGTTAGGCCAGGTTTGGCCACAGTCTGTGAAGCCTGGCCAACTTTCGACCACGACCTTTTTCGCACGTTCTTGTCGTACGTGATCCACTTTTCATCGCCAGTTATCAATCTCTTCAAAAACGGCTCGGTTTCATTACGTCTCAATAATGAATCGCAAATGAGTACACGGTTCATTAAGTTTCTTTGAGTGAGCTCGTGTGGCACCCAAATATCGAGCTTTTTTGTATAACCAGCTTTCTTCAAATGGGTCAAAACTGTTTTGTGGTCAATTCCCAGTTCTTCAGCTACATCGTAACTACTAATATGCCGATCTTGCTCCACTCTTTCAAAAATGGCGTCCATTTTATTCGTAACAGGGCGACCAGAGCGAGGTGCATCTTTAACATCAAAATTTCCGGACTGAAAACGTTTGAACCAAATTTGTGCTACTCTTACTGACACTGCATCAGGTCCATAAACATCACAAATTTTTTTCACTGCTTGAGTTGCATTTTTGCCTTTTGTATAATAAAATTTTAAAATGTATCGAATTTCTTCATTAGATTCACTCATTTTTACGAAGAGAAAAACAAATGAAAAATAGCGGGAAACCACTTTTTTTTTATTTTTTTCTTTTCATTATAATGGAACCTTTTTAATGTTACCAAAACCAGCCAGACACAAATAGTACAGTCAAAAAAATTTTATAATAAGTTTATACCTACGTTATGCGAAAAGACTTTTTCCCCGACCTAATATGTCGTAATAAATGTAAGTATTCTATGTTCTTTACATTAGTGTTCAGAGCAAATTTCCGCAATTATTTAAATTAAAGCCTTGAATCCTACTTTCGTCGCATTTAAACTTGTGTTTGAAAGTAAATACAGGATGCGTCTTTTGCCACAGGGGCATCTTGTAATAATCGCGAGTAGTACATAGTTACTTTGTCGAGCCCCTACTTAATTCTAGGGAACACGATGGAATAAACATATTTAAGTTATAAGCGAATGCTGAAAAGAGCTATAGCTGTGGGCACCTTCCTTAGACTTTTACCATTTAGTAAACAAAATGAGTACACCCAACATATTATTCAAACTGTTAGGATAACTTGAATCGTCATTCTAAACCAAAAATATTTTTTTTATGAATAAAATTCAAATTTACAGTTAACTTCTTCTAGATTGCTTAAACTATCACAGGCTAATTATACATTTATTAAATGGTTTATTAATGACAGAATTGTCTTGTAAAAACTCCTATTTATTAGCTTATTATGTCTTTAATTTTTAAGCATTTGATTGTGTTAATTAATTATATGTCGAATAAAATATAATTACAATTAATTAGTAATGTTATTACACATTTATCGCGAAGCATTTACTAATTACATTTTAATATTCGCCTAATACTTTACTAGTTTTCGCCCGCGGCTTTATTGGTTTAACTCATAGGAACAAACATTTTGTTTTAGGTAGCCTATGTTTTTAATTTAAGTACATATTTGTAACTGGCGAGAGAAAAAACGATTGTTTTGCCTGTTCTTTTACGATCAAGCTCACGCCCGCAGTGATTGGGCGCGTAAAATTTAAAGTTTGACCTTCATAAGAGCTCTATAAAGCCGAACTTGAATAAATGATTCTGACTTTGCCTTATAATGGTTTTCAAGGTTTAATCTCGTTTACACTGCTTATTGCCGAGAACCTTTGTTTTGCAGAATGAACTCTTTGGCAAGGTGTTCCAAGGTATGTACAAGCAAGCTAGGCTGGGATGACCACTTCACTCACATCAGGTGGTCTCCATGTTTATGGCTTAGGCGCGGAAGCTTCTCGAATATGGATGATCGCCGCCGTTTTTTGATTGGGGGGGAATTCTTTGAAATACATTAGATATGCAGGAATTTACACGGGACTCCTCCCAATTGGTCTACTGCTGGTGCCCTACCCTCTAAGCCCCGCAGTGTATCCGCTTTTCGTGGTCGAGATAACGATATCAAGGTGACCAGCAAACGGACACATTGGAAGTCTGTAGTGGAAGGCCTCAAGCTGATGATGTAGTGGTATTAGTTATAGATTGTTATTTTGAAAGGCCCTGCTCTTCCACAAAGCAAAGAGCTTAAGATTTCATTCTTAATGTGCTGTGCTGAAACTTAAAAAAGTTTTTCTGTTCCACAAAAAATATAGCTACATTCTTCTACAGAAAATGTTGAGGGACGAAAGACTAGAGGACGTAGTCTAATACTATAGGCCGACCAGTTCCGTACTACGTTCCGAATTCACGACGCCATCCATTTCGCCAAAAATCCTAATAGTTCGAAGACCCTTGTTAAGAAGATCACGAAAGGAGGTCGCGATTCTCAGCAATGAGGAAACGACGCACAGAGACAGACTCAAGTCTTCTATTTTCAACGCAAGCAAAATTACACCATACACCATGGCTCTTATCAAGCCGGTTGCCCTGAAGGGGAAGGCAAAGGCATATTATACGTCCACAGTTCACCAGTTACATTGTTGGTCCCACTTAATAGGTGGCAAGCCTATTGCCGATTACCGGGAACTTTTATGTTCGCTAGGGCCTCGTCCGTTTGTCGACAGGTGCACCACTTGCAGGTGAGGTTGGCTTGAAATCTGAACATTTAAATATATAGGGCATTGGCCAGTATCGGGTTTATCGTGGGTTTCCATTTATGCTAAGGAGCGGCGTGGATTAACGGGCGAGGAAATATTGAATATGGTGTTTACCAATTATAATTAACATCCAAATAAGTCTCTTCGCTATCGAAATCTAATTATACTTAACAAGCTAACACAAGATATTACGCGAATATCAAGACGTTCCTCAGAACGCGTGACGCCTAGGCTGGCTGCAAACCGATCCTCCATCAGCAGCTAGCTCACCCCATGACGTCAACGAACCGAGTTACATCAAGCGAGCTGTCAACCCTCATTGTCAGTGACATTCGCTTCACTATGCTTTAATGCCTCTGATATCGTTTATATATGACCACAATTACGAAAGCGCCGTCAAATATAACAGCAATATATTATCTTTAACAAATTACTATATCTGATTGCCTATAACTAGTTCCACAAAACATAATATCATTGTAAGTGCGTGTTAACAAGTAATTTTTCTGAGAAACTCGTTAAAGCTGTCACTTGCGCAGGCGCAACGATAAGCAATGCTTAGACAAGCTTCGACTGGAATAGATGTCTGATTGAGCGAACTTGGTATTTTATTATGTAAGTATAACACGCTAATAATTATGTGCTATAGCAACTTTATTATCCACTCAATTTAGATATTCACATGGTCTCAGTTTTAAACTCTGGCGCACCCATGACTTTTCGAAGTTATGGGCGTAAACCTCGGAAAGCACGTTAAGCCGTTGGTCCCGGTTGTCATGATGATCTACGGCAGTCATTATGAGGAAGCCATAGAATTATGTTTTTGTTTGTTAATATAACCTAACCTTATAGTACATCAGCCACCTAATCCTTATTACCCTTGGTTTTCAGTACGAAAAAATAACAACAAATTAATAATACAAGTCCGATACAAAATTTGTTAAATATTCAATTATTAGATTCATACATGTATTGAGACTGTCTAAAACATTATTTCGTCTTTTTAAAAAAATCTATCATTAGAACGCTTACTAATATCTATAACAAAATTCCTAAGCAAATACGTCTGCTGCGTTCCCAAAATCTCTTCAAGATGAAATTACGTAAACTATTGATTGAAAAATGCTATTATCAAAAATTATTTAAACGCCTTATCACTATGCTTTTGACAAAGTCCGACTTGACAATATTACTTTTAAAATCCATAAAAAATTGATTTTCTGCTATATGCAATCGAAGCTTATTCGCCCATGAGGCAGACCACAGCTAGATCTAACCTAACCTGTGTTCGCAATAATAGATTTGATTGATTAATTGATTCGTTCACACTGTGTAGTTGACAAGTATAAATAAATACAAGTATTAAACACATTTGCGTTTACACTGAAGTATGTGACAGGCTTTATTGTGTCTCATGGAAATAAATGTCGGTACCTAATTCTATTATGAGAGGTAATAAAATTCTTAAACCACATAGTTATTGCAAAACAATGTCCCGTCTGTGTGTCTCAAAGCGTTACTAAAAATCTATCAAATCATATTTTCATAACCTATTTAACAATGGTTAGAATGATTCATGAGGAAGGTTATCTCTTTTATTCTAATGTATTTATAATGTTTAATTAAGATATGAGTAGGTATTAATTCTAAATGGAATTTGAGTTAATTTGGTGACTTGGTGACTATAATTATATTACTGCCTATTTTTTTGATATCCATTTTAAGCTCAACTAGTATTTTTGAAACTCACTGTCCAAACTGCCGTTTCACGACCCGCTCAAAAGACCCCGCACTAGGATCTGGAAAACACGCGCCGAAAGATAAATAAATATAAAATATGTATATTTTCTTAAAATTACAACAATTATTAAGTTCTAAGATAGATATCATATAGGACTTGCTTTATAGACACTAAATATCGGAGTAACATACAGTAATACGCCGCTTTACGCGAGGGATACGTTCCGAAAAAAAACGCGTTAACTGAAATTCGCGTATATTGAAACTTATGATGATTAAACATGGTCAAAGTTTAATATAAAAATATGAATAATTTTAATCAACCACTTTAATTCTAAGAATATTTAATGCAATATATACTATCAATAATTTTAATGGAAAATACATCTATTGTCTTTTGGGAAGCGTTTTTTTTACGTTCTTGTAAAATACATTAAAAACACCCAACACTGTTTTTAATTGAATGACACACGGTAAAGACACGGTCAATTTTATCATATGTATGTATATATTAGGCATTTGATCGCGACATTTGAAATTCGCGTTATAGTGAAACGAAACGCGAATTAATAACGGGGTCGCGTAAAGCGGGGTATTACTGTACTTAAATATATATTTTTTAAAACACCCAGACCAGAATAAATATTTATGCCTAAGCACATTTGGCTTTTGTGGGCATGGAACCCACGACATTAGGAGCGGAGTGCTCGTGTATTCGCCATTTTTTGGTAGCACAAGTAGTTCGAGTGTTGCGCAATGCACAGTATGAGGGTGATTCCCAAGACCAGCACTTGTATGTAATTCAATTATTTTATTTCCGTATTGTAGTTAGGGAGAGGAAAGGAGAGGGCGGCGTCAGATTTAGGAATTCTTCAATTACATTTTTCTTTATTCCCCTAAATTGTCCCACTGCAGGGTAAACGTTTACTGTGGACTCCATTTATTTAAATCCTGAACGAGCCTCCCCAGTCTGGGAGGAAAAACACGATGTCGTCTCCCATAAAACTATGCGTTTTGACGTCTTCCAGGAACCATTTTGTGCAAACTTTTTAGTTTTTTAAGTTTGGACTTAAGAAAACACGATTCGTAATCATTATTCTCAGCCCAAGTTGACCAATATGACCAATTGGGCAGTGGGCAGGCGACGTGCAACCAACGTAATCCTGCGGTCTTTGTTTGGTCGTCCATCTAGCTTGCAGGTGGACGCTTCGTTTTCCAACAAAGGGTCTCCATTTCAGACTTTTCTTCCCCAACAGCCGTCAGTTCTTCTTGCTATGTGCCTGCTTACTGCCACTTCAGCTCGCAGTGCGACTTTAAGCTTCCTCATGAGGCCACTGGTAAGAACCCTTTATCCTTATACCTATTCTTCCCCAATAGCCGTCAGTTCTTCTTGCTGTGTGCCTGCTTACTGCCACTTCAGCTCGCAGTGCGACTTTAAGCTTCCTTATGAGGCCACTAGTAAGAGCCCATATCCTAATACCTATTCTTCCCCAACAGCCGTCAGTTCTTCTTGCTATGTGCCTGTTTACTGCCACTTCAGCTCGATGTGCGACTTTAAGCTTTCTCATGAGGCCATTAGTAAGAGCCCAGATCCTTATACTAAATCCGTAATGATTTCAATAATAACCTAAGGTCGTTCGGAAGAAGCTATTGCAATGTTATAGCAACCTTAATAAAAGACAACAATAGGTAAGAATGCAATAATGCTTCTAAATAAAACCGCACTCATTTTGAAACCATTACATCAGACAGGCTGGCGACCGAGAACATTCTCAAACACACTGTAAACTTTAACGTTATTATTAAGTTATTAGGGTTGTCAAATTTAAAAATGTATGTAATGTGTTTTATGGGTGTATAGGGCTCCTACCATGACCTAAGGAGCCCAAGCCAACCTTACCCGCGGTGGTGCACCAGCCGATCAACGGACGAGGCTCTGGCGAATATAACAGTGCCCGGTAAGCGGCAATAGGCTCGCCACCTATTACGTGGGACCAACTATATAATTGGCGAAGTGTCATAAATACATACGCTAAGTACATCTATATACACAATCTCACACACACCACCCACACACACACACACACGCTCGCGCGCGCGCGCATACACACACACATACACACACATTTCTTGATAAATCTCACAAAAAAAAAAACAAAAAAATAATGTTAATTTATTTTTTATTTTTGGTAGATTATGTAAATTAAACTGTCATGTTTACGTAGAAAGAACGAATAGCGAGGAGATCAGGACACCTACAAATTGCTCCTAGAGTCGTAGGTTAGATTCCCACACAAGACAAATAGGTCTGTGTTATCCTACACATGCTCCACCAATACTCACCGCGTAGAGTTTGTCCTAAGACCTCGTAAGAGATGTCTATTAAAAATTATACAAAACTCCCAGAATAAATAAAAATATAAATGACATGAGTGTATGGGGATCCTAACAAGATCTTGGGAGCCCAAGCCAACCTCACCTGCAAGTGGTGAACCTGCCGATCAACAGACAAGGCTCTGGCAATCACAGATGTTTCCGGTAAGCGGCAATAGGCTCGCCACCTATTTCGTAGGACTAACATTTTAACTGGCGAAATGTGGGCGTTTAATTTAATCTATTAAATAAAAACTATCACACCGTCAACGAATACTCATTTTTTTTTATGTGACACGTCATAATGGCTACATTCTGCCTGATAGTAAAAAAAAATTAAAGCGTATCACATCGTGAAATAAGCACGATACAACGTGCACCTACTCATGACGGCCTGCTAAAATGCCGTTTCACGCCCAGCTTAAAAGACCCGGGATCATAGGAAATAGAAAACACATGAGCCGGCAGCGAATTCCAGAGCTTAGTGGTCTTGCTCAGAAGTGTAAGCTCATATTACCTGGGACTAACAATATAATTAACGAAATGTAGGCGTATAGTAAAGTAAAGTAAGATAAGTTAAGATATTAATCGTGCTCTGTTTTGACTGAGGGACTGACAGTTTGACATTTATTTTTTTTTGAAAAAACATTCTTTTCATTAACTTTTCTTGTAATCTTTTAGCGACAACCATATTCATATACATCTGATGATTTCCATTACGTTACACAGTAGCAAACCAATTGATCTTTTACAATAAGACCACTTAAAGATGAGCCACGTATTCAACCGCAAGTTCAAACCAATTGTCTAAACCTCATAAAGCTCCATGTGTCTCCGTGTACTGGTCATTTATATCATTCTGGACACGTGCTTCGCCAGAAATAGACCTTTCTACATGACATTGTACCTTCCTATTAACAGATCATTAATATCAACAACGGACGTAGTACGAAGTTCAAATTGATGAGTTAAGCTGTGCACGGAATCAATTTAAAGATCTCATACATTGTAATACAGTTCATTGAATATCTGATGTCTTAATGAATATGTGTCGTGATGTTCCGTCATATCACTATCTGAATTTTAATTATTTTCATTAACCAGAGACATGTCCGGGGGTACAGTGTGTATGGCAGAGATATTATGATTTAATGTTTAGGTCAATATTTCAATCAACACTTCTGAAGTCGTAAGCTCGATTCCCATTTAGGAAAAATATTTGCTTAGGTGTTAAGTAAAGTCGAAGCAAAAATAATTTATTCAAGTTTGGCTCAATAGAGCTCTTATAAAAGTAAACTTAAAAACGAACGCGCTTCACTGCGGGAGGGAGTTTAATGGTAAACGAACGGGCAAGAAAATTATCATGGTTGGCTTTTTCTCCCGTCAGTTGACAAATCTGTCAAAGAATCCATTTGCTTTTATTTCTTGATTATGGTACCGCTCATATCTCTTTCATTGTTGTTAAGATAAAAAATTATGAAATTTCCATTTTGTGTTTAAAAATTTGACGCATCTAAATAATCATGTTGATCTTAAAGACAATAAAGTATATGTTATTGTATTTTATTTTATGTTACAAGAAAATGTCCTTGATGTTAAAACATTTTGTGGCTTATAACCAGTGGTCGGAGTAGGTATATTGATTTTAGATACTTGCGTCATGAATAGTCATGATATCATAACATGGACATGCATTTCTTCCGGAATGTACCGGAGTTTCCAAAAATTTGGTAAATAGAGTAATAAAATAAAAAACCATATGTAAGCAAACAAAATTGTTTATTGTTAATACAAATAATCATTATTACACTTTTATTAAAAATAATTATTTTTAATCCTCATCGGTTACAATTTCTACATTTTGATTTTCTTTCTCTATACAATTAAAATAAATAACTATATTTTTTTCAATATTTTCTAATTTTAAGCTATTTCTTTTAACATCTAAGATCCATTTGTAAGTGGAAAATGATCGTTCGTATCCATATTAACATATACGTTTGATGTCAGTGACCTTAATTCAATATACCGACCACTGCTTATAACAAAACAAGATCTAATGTTACACCAGGTTTAAAACTAATGCTGTCACTTTCATTTGGTAAGTTGAAGACATCGCCAGCACTAGTATTAAACCTGGTCTAACTTTGGCTCTCGTTTTGCAATAAGACCCTTAGAGTTTCAATCTAAAGAGTCTATAAAAACTTGTGATATGCAATTTAAAAAAACAAGAATAAAAAAAATAAGAGATTAGCATAAAGTATAATTTCCATAATTTTACATTTATTTCAATTCCATGCAAATACTATTTGTATATATTATTATTTCATATTATCATATATAATATAATCAGAATCAGTTTTATTGCCAAATGTGGGTACAATATCAGATGGTACAGTCAAAATGTTATAATTATTTATTATTAACATTTTATAAAGGAAAGATTAGTATGTTTGTTTTGAATAAACTTAAAAAATACTTGATGGATTTCGGTAATTATTTTGACAATTCGAATGCAACATTACCCCTGAGAAACACTAGAAAAATTAGGGATCCCTACTAAGACAAATAAAATAATAAAATAAAATAAATCTGATAATTACACCAATTATTTGGGTGGGTAAGACTTTAGGAACTTGAGTTATGAATACTAAATAACGGATAAACATACAATAATCTTTTTTTGTAAATACATACTTAATATATATAGGAAAACTTATGCAACAAAGATTTGTCTAGTGTGCAATTCGAACCACGACCGCAGGAGCGGAGTGCTGGTATATTTGCCACCGCGCCATATCGGTCGTACCGAGTGCGTATCACTATATTTATTTGTGTTAATTAAATCGAGAGCAAGATTGTAAGAGTATTATTTATTTATTCAAATAAATTATTATCCATTCACAGTGGTCCTACCAGTATTTTCTTATGGCACCGCTGTAGGATGGATGTCGCCAATGGGTCCCATCCTCATGTCCAAAGACACCCCAGCCAGCAAGCCGGTGGACCACGAGGTGATCTCGTGGATGGCATCCGTTGCCTACCTGGTGGGAACTCCCGCCGTGTTCCTCTTCGGCTACATCGTCGACAACTTCGGCAGGAAGATAGCTTTGATGCTTACCTCGCTCTCTATGGCTGTAAGTATTATACATAGATATCGATCAAAAAATAAGTTACATACATACATACACGCCTGTTTTTAGAAGGGGTAGGCAGAGACATATTATACGCCTACACTTCGCCAATTTTAAAGTTAGTCCCAGGTAATAGATAGCGAGCCTAGTGCCGCTTACCGGGCACCTTATGTTCGCCAGAGCCTCGTCCGTTGGTCGGCAGGTGCACCACTTACAGTTGAGTGGCTTGAGCTTCTTAGGTATTGGGATGATCCCTATACACCCAGTAAATGTTATATGGAAGTGAACTTAGAAGCGAACGCTACCATTCACAATGGCTAGGAGCCTGTGTTGACGATAATAAGGAAAGAAACTCGTGACGTACTAAATGATACTATTATAGTTTTTTGAATTGATACTCTATGTTCTGAAAGTTTTGATACAAATTAATTATTCTTGTTATCAATATAATATTTTGTTAATGCTTCATAATAATAATTTAATTTAATAATGGAATAAATATTTTATCACAATACAACCGCTAGGTATCCGAGAACCCATTGTGTTGTTCAGAGGTAAAAAAGTAAAATACATTATATCGACTTCGACTGTTTTTGTTTATAGCATATTATTATATCGTCCTCTGTTCTTCTTGTAGAGCCTGATAGGGTCTACAACGATCTGTACTATATATTAACATCATATTGAAACTGTTTGTGGAGAACAATAAAGATATTGAGTATATATTTTATAATGACCTTTCTTTTTTAGTAGTTTTATTTGACGACCGATATGGCGTGGTGGCGAGTATACCAGCACTCTGTTTCTAAGGTCTGGGGTTCGATTCCCACACCGGACAAATCTTTGTGTGCATGAACATAAATATTTGTTCTGGACTAGGAGTTTTCCTATAAATTTTAAATATATATGTACAAAAAAAAGATTTTAGTCGTGAGTTCTATTCCCACAAAGAACACATCTATGTGTGCTTAAACATTAATATACGGACGTAGAACGGGTCGTGCTGAATCGTTTTTTGATTTTCGGATAATTATAGTTGCGAGGGAATTGTCACAAATGTATTTTTAATCCATCACTTTCATGACTATATCTTAAAGTGGAGGTGTTACTTATAAATATCAAGTATATATGTACAAAACAGAGTAAATTTTAGTAAGTTTATTCGTTATCTAATATGCAAAACAAAAGTTCTTACTAACATTGCACTAAATGATTGGTAAGAGCTTTATAATAGTGTAAGCGGCAATAGGCTTGCCACCTATTACAGGGAACCAACTATATAATTGGCGAAATGTGGGCATTTAAATGCCTCTGCCTACCCCTTCGGAAAAACAGGCGTAAATGTATAAATTAATAAGCTTTATTAATTTATTTACTTTATTTGTTACAGGCATGTTGGGCCCTAAAGCTATATTCGACTGATACCTGGGCATTAATAACTGCGAGAGCTATCGTCGGGTTAGGTGTAAGCGGGTCCTATGTCGTCACGCCGCTTTACATCAAGGAAATCAGCGAAGATTCCATAAGGGGCACCCTGGGGAGCCTGGTGGTGCTCTCTCAGAATATGGGCAACCTTGTGGTGTACCTGATGGGGGAATACCTGGATTACCACGTGATACTGTGGGTCCTACTCGCGGTTCCGCTGATACATCTTCTCGTCTTCACTTCCATGCCGGAGACGCCCTCATACTTGTTGAAGTGTGGCAAAGTCGAGGTAAGTAACAGTTACAAAAATAATTTACTTTTGATTGTTGTTTTCTTATCTTTACGAAATTATACATACTAAGTAAAAAGTTTTGTTACGTATTTTGTGCACGTATCTACTTTGTAGGTATATGTTTTTTCCTTTTTTCGGTCTGCTGGAAGATATTCCTTTTGGGATAAGCAGTGCCGTTGTACATGTCTTTCATAACTTCTGTCTTTATGTATGTTCCTTATAAATTGTTAAATAAATAAAAATAAGTAAACAAAACAAATTTTTACTCTATTAACAGTAATGTATGTGCTCGAACAAATCCAAAATGATCTGTAATCATTTAAATAACAATGTATAACTGCAATAAAGTAAATATTAAGCATAAAAAAAAATTAAAAAATACATCGTGATTTAAAGCCAGAAAAGGTGTTCCTTCTAAGTCAAAGGGAGGTGTACCTTGGAACTTAGGACTTCGAAGAAGGAAGGAACTTAACTTGAGCTTGAAGCATTCTTTAAGTGGAAGCACCTAAAGGATCCCTTTATACGCTGGCTTATTTTTGGATCTTGTGATATAAAATGTCTTATATTATGTAAATAAAAGCAAACAATATATTTTCCTATCACAATTAAACGCAGTAATAGAAAAAGATACAATAATTTTTCTAGCACAAATGACTAATCAGAAAATATCTGCATCATTTGTGTGAAAAATGAATGTTTTGCAGGAGGCTCGTGATGCGCTAGCATGGCTGCGATGCCGGGAGAGGACCGAGGCTGTGGTGGACTCAGAGATGCAGCTGCTAATGCTGGAACTGGAGCAGAACAAGTCCGGAAAGTTCACCAGTGCGCTCAAGACACTCAGTAAGTACCCCAGGCTTCAATTTACATATTTATTGAGTTGTGCAGAATCCTTGCTAGAATTCTTGTCTATAGCGTCATTCGAAACTACGTATGTAAAATAGCTCGTCCTACTTGATATCGAAGCACGCCTTTTTTCCCAAAGGTCCCAAATTATAAGCCCACATATCGCCTAATTTTTTTGTCAGTCCACGTAATAGCCTATTGCCACTTACCGGGAGCTTTTAATTTGCCAGAGCCTTGTTCGTTGATCGGCAGGTGCACCACTTGCAGATGAGATTGGCTTGAACTCCTAACGTGTTGGTAGGACCCTTATACATTCTTTTTATTTTTAATATGTATGTAAGTAGGTAGTTTAGATTAATAATTGTCGGAATTATGTTTCTATGACATCCTAAGTCATTTTACACTAGGTAAACATATTTCTTATCATCAGATGACCGTTTTTGAGTTCGTCTCGTTGCTGGTGCTTTCTATAATAATTTCGATGTACCTAAAATATTGGTTGAACCACGATTCTGATTATAATACTATATTTTGGTTTTATTTATTAAAAATGCGGCTTAATTTAGACCAACTTATACCTATTCTTCGCTAACGACGATCAAAGATACAGCGTTGACAAACAAGGGGGTTCCCGGTAACGGCATGTGAGTAAGTACTGCCTGCTCACCCCGTTTTCCCGCCATATGACAAGGTCACGCTTAAGTGTTTGGCTTACGTCTACGTTTAAAGACAGAGGACACCTCGACAAGCTTACAAGTGGTGGTATTTATTAATTAATTAATGTAGCAATTTTCTTGCAATAGATACTTACCTAAAATTCAGTCAAATCTACTTAGACCAGTGAGCAGAACCTTGGCCCTAAGCGAAAGTCTATGGTACCACTATGGATAGGATGATGATTTTATCACAGAAGTTTTCGAAACCAATTACATATAACTTTATAGTTTTGAATTGTTTGCGTATATTGTAAAAGTCCGTGCCATTTCGTAATTAAAGGTTTTGTAAATTAGGCATTGCTCTTTCAATGTTCTGCAATACTCAAATATTTTCCCCTTCGGGCCCATGGCACAACTGGCTCGTACCACTGGTAGTGAGATGGGTATTTAATATCCATGGCACTACTAAAGAGCTGCACCAATTCTGACATATATTATGTGAAAAAAACAAAGTAACTATTACAAAATCATTTGACGTTGAATGAAATACTTTACGTAAGCCACCAATGCAAATAATGTTTGGTACGAGCTCAATAACAATATGCAAACATCGTAGACACTCGACACAATCTTTATGCCAAACAAGACAGTTCCCAGCCTGTATGTTGGCGCTTAACCTGAAACTTTTCCATGTTGTCACTGGCTGTTTGTACACAATGCCCTGCTTTGAGATGAGCGAAATTATAGCTGATGTTTTTGTGTGCCGTGGGAAAACTCAATTCGATTTTTATGTCTTTGAACGCCAAATAACAGTAGGTTAATTTATAGATTCAGACATTCAGTATTTTCGGAAGTTCATTGTAAGCGAGTGAAGGTTTAAAATAATTTGTGACCCTCGTTTGAATGACTGTCGTATATTGTTACCTGAAGATGTCCTGTATGGGAGCGAAGAGTTGAGTTTTTTTTGAGTTTTTCTCGATTTTTCAGGAAGTTATAGTTGCGCGGAAATAGTTCCAAAGTTAATAATAATAATAATTTCATAATTTCTTTATTCCACATATAGTACACAATTTTCTTACAAATACCCTGGCTTTCAAACTAATTATATAACTGTATTTCAGCAGCCATGGTAAAAGAGTGCATGTTTGTGTGTTTGTGTGTGTCGTGTGTGTTTGTGTATGTGTGTTGTTTTTCTTTAATTCAAACGTTCATCCTATCAGCCTTAGCTTACAATCTATTGTGGATATCTATTTGCCCATAATCACCATGCTGGGCAGGCGGGTTGGTGGTCGCAAATCCAGCCAGTATAAAGGATGACGCTGCTGCCCATTATCCGGTAGGATATCTCTTCGTCGACTCTTAGGACTCCCCGTCAGATGAGAAGGGGTCGCACTATTCTATGCCGGGACCGAACAGCTCAAACCTTCACATGCAAACAAAAGGTTTTGTATTGTATATAGGAGACCGAAAGCTTTCAATGTGTTCGAAAATCTTTTTTCTTTCAATATTTGCTTTGGTGCCTTATCTCTTAAGTAAACATGTATTACTTTTTGACGTTCTATATGGCATATATTTCAGTGCATTATTACCGACATGGCGACGAACGATATGGCGTGGTGGCGAGTATACCCGCTCTCCGCTCCAAGGTCGTGGGTTCGATTCCCACACAGGGCAAATATTTGTGTGCATGAACATTAATATTTGTTCTGGTCTGGGTGTTTCCCTATGTATATTAAGTATTCATTTACAAAAAAAATTGTATTTATGTACTATGTTTAACTGTTATTTAGTATCCATAACACAAGTTCTTAATGATACTTATCTTGGAACTAAATAATTAGTGTAATTGTTGGAAAATATTTATTATTATTTATTAGTATTTATTATTTTCACTCCGCTCCAGAGGTTATATTCATATGTTCACACGTACATTGTTTCCGAGAAAAAAAGTACAATTTATTTTTAATTCTTTAATTTGTAGCGCTACTTTTTTGCTACTGCTTTGTAGCCATCTCCGCAGTTTTGTGTAAGAGAGGCATTGGACAAGTTTTTAGCTTGTCTCAAATACCAACACAAAAATGCTACCATCTCTCCTACTGTAAATCAAATCAAATGCGATGCGTTCCAAAAGAAACTTTCTGTCGCGTACGGGTCCCTATCGGATCGCCTAATTTTTTGTACGCCTAATTTGTAATGGCACCCAAACGAAAAGCCTAAAATTTTTTCGCCTAATTTCACTCTTCAGAATCGTGTTTGCCCTAATTTCACTTCGCCCAACTTTTTATCGCCACATTGTCATTTACCAAATGCGTCATTTGGCAGAACAATTCGTAATCCCTAAAGTTTACAATTCCTAAATATTAATTCGCACAAAATTAAAAATCATAAAGTACAAAACGCCTACTCCTTAGCTCGCGGGCCGCCTCGCCCCTCCGCTCCTACCCGGGCTTATATTGCACTCTAGGGTAGGGCAGACAACACTACGTGGAGTCGGGTTTGCAGCGATTCGCTTATGACAATTTAGTTTCTCAATAAAATTCTATGCTTTTATTCCAATACATTATTGGCACATTTCATTTTAGATATGCTAAAATTAGAGCTTTTATAAATTTGCGAAATAATCGTTATGCCAAAATAAACTTATGCCAATATACTTTAGGCTATTTTACATTAGACATTCTAAAATTAGGCCTTTCAATTCTTAGGCCAAGCTATAATGATGGCAAAACTATTTTTAGGCGAAAAAATAATTGTACGTTTTAAGTTTAGGCAAAAACGGTTTGGCCAAACCATATTAGGACAAACAATTTTAGGCGAACCAAAGGGCACCCGTCGCGTACCGTTGCATTGTGGAATAAGCTTCCTGGGCAGGTTTTTCCTATAGATTACAGCATGAGGCTTTTCAAAAAGGGCGTGAAATGGTCGCGCTAGTAATGTCCCTGGTGTTGCAAGCGACCATAGGCTGCGGTGACCAGTCTCTATCAGGTGCATGCTTGAATGCCAATTTGTGAAATAAAAGACAATAAAATATTATGTGCTTTAATGCGGGTATACAAAATGTCAATTATGTGATGTCCCAATAAAAAGACCCTAGGGCCATCAGACGTCAAACGTGACATTTATAAACATTTTGGAACTCACTTGACGTTAAATAATTATATTGGGAACTTTAGAGCGTCTGCAAAGAAATAAAGCAATACCTGAAAATTGGCCGTCTAAGCTAGCCAGCACGTACGCATGCCATCGCAGTACATGACGATCGATTTGGCGTGGAGGCGAATATATTCACACTCCCGAGGTCGTGGGTTCGATTCCCACACAGGACAAATCTTTCTGTGCACAAACATGAATGTTTTTTCTGGTCAGGGTGTTTCCCTATGTATTTTAAGTATGTATTTACAAAAAAACAAGAAAGATGAAGACAATGATGATGATAATAGAAATTAATGTATATTTTATTAGCTCATTTGCGGTTTATCATTAAGTATATAAGACCATCCGTGGCACATGTTGCTATAAAGCACCTTAGGTTATCTAATATATAATTATGTTGAAATTATCAATTAACTAACAGTAAATACAACAATGAAGTTAGTGCAAAATCATGAAAGTCTGACGTTACAAATTCTCAAATAACGCTGTATATCCAATGAATATTGTGAGGTGTGGGGATGCGGACCAGAAAAGAGGATATTTTTCTTTCTTAGGTATTTACTTATTCATTTAGAGTATTTGTCAGTATTAATAAAGTTTCCAACTTCTTGGAGGGTCTAGCTGATTTCCCCCCCTCCTCCCCCCAACCTTATCAAGTGATGCACCTACCAATCAACAGACAAGGCTCTGGCAAACATAAAAGTTAATGCATCTGCCTATCCCTTCGGGGAAACAGGCAGGATATCATTTATATTCTAAAAATCTCGGTTGCAATTGCGAGTATAAATGTCACCGTAAAATTGTAAATAACGTTAAATTATAATCTATCCAGCGATATTGTAATCTATCGAAAAATTGTGATCCGTAACAAACTGCTCACAATTTAACGCATTTTTTCTATAGATTATAATCTATCGAAGACAAACCGTCAGATTGTAAAATGGCATGCGACAGAACGCACCTCGGGCTCTGATTGGTTGAACTCCATGTTCCCCGATCAGCCGCCCGTCGTCGCCATCTTCGGTTGTTATTAGTCAAATTCATTCGTTGTGAAATGTAAACAAACAGTGTTTTGGTGATTTAAAACAGATTTCGTGTTAATAATAATAACGCATTGTATTATAATAAGTTGTGGAGAGTGTTAACGGACCTGTGATAACGTGATAACCTAAAGAAGTGCAGTTAAAAAATAAATAAGAGAGTGGTTTTCAGCCAATCATGGACAGGCTTTAAACAGTTGGCATTTTAACGCACGACAGATTGTGATTTAACGGTTTGTCTTCGATAGATTATAATCTATCGAAAAATAATGCATTAAATTGTGAGCAGTTTGTTTCGGATCACAATTTTTCGACAGATTACAATATCGCGGGATAGATTATAATTTAACGTTATTTACAATTTTACGGTGACATAAACATACACAGCTAGTTGTAATTGAGTAATTAATCGTGGGTATCGACCTCAGATTGAGAAAAGCATAATAGTGCTTATTCATATGTGACCCTCTCTACTAATCAAGTGCCTCATGTGACCCTATCTAGTACTTGGAAATACACGCTAAGTTCCGAGGCCAACTATCACGATAACTTTTAAATTTATTGATCTCGTATTTACCTATGATTCATAGCTCAGTTGAAATGATTCAATGATTGATTAGGTACTTAATTAATAATTATTACTGAAACATTAATAATTTCTTACGAAACGAGATGATGTCATAATGTAATATCTTAAAGAACCAAAACATTATTAGATCTTTGTATCCTTTTTTTTTTTTTTTGTTTTACGTCGGTAACAAAATGCGTTTACGCACTACCTTCCGGCCAACGGGGGACCGAAAGGGGGTATAGGACTCACCACCGGCACACGCGACTGCCAGCAGTAATACCCACTAAAAATCTTTCGACGACGCCCGCCGCTTGTTGAGAAAAAGGCGGGGGCCAGTACCTGGGTTGCAGCGTCTGCGCCTGCGGCCAACGTCCCCCGGACCAAAACCGGGAGGACCTCCTCAGAGAGGCGCAGTGAACGCTCCCCTCCTACCTCGCCCGCTGCGCCCTCCACAGGTCCCTCTTAGTTTCTCCCCCGGTAGTCAGTATTAAGGGCACCCAGAGTCGTCGGTCTCTGTGTGTTACCTTTTCGAGAGGTACTCAGCCCCCCACCACGACAAGGTGGAGACCAGTCGACCAGTCGGGGGGGGAGGTCTGTCGGTCGGTCAACCTCACCTGTAAGTGATGGTGGTGTTGGTTCTGCCGAACAACGGACGAGGCTCTGACGAACACGAAAGTTCCCGATAATCGGCAATAGGCTCAATGGCGAAATGTATGCCTCTGCCTATTTCGGGGAAACAGGCGTTATATTACGTATGTCTGTATTGTATACGGAATCCTTATAAATCTGTTTCTTCTACTTTCAGTCACAGACCGCAGCACTTTCCGCGCATTCCGGATTACGCTGTTAATAAACTTAGCTCGTGAGCTGTGCGGCTGCGTGGCTGTACTGCACTTTGCGTCTATGATCTTCGAGAAAGCCAGTGCGGGCCGCTGGGTGCTCACAGCGAACCAGCAAGCCGCTGTTCTGGCTGCAGTGCAACTGCTGGGTTCCTGTACAGCTTCTACACTCGTCGAGAGAACTGGGAGAAAGGTAATTTCGTTTTAGGAATATTCTTGCGTATTGTACAAAGCGCCACTTAGCCCTAATCCGCTGAGACGAGAGTGAGTTCTCTCGTTTCAGCGTGGGTCGTGAAGACATCGTTGTTCTGAGGCTCCTATCTTACCTGAAGATGCCCAGTGCAAGGGCGAAACACGTATCGTATTGAATAGTTTCTCGATTTTTGGGTAAATTATAGTAGCGCGGGATTTGTTACAAAGATATTTTAAATCCATCACTTGCTTACAGTGGATTTCCGCAAAGTAACGCCTTAATCAATAAACTATCGGATAACGAATTAACATAGTTATAGTAAACACCAATTTGTAATGCCTAGGATACACCAAACCCAGAAATAATAATCAAGATCCTATTGTTTATAAATATTTGTTCTGGATGGGGATTGAATTTAGCAGACCTGGGGGCCTACCGCCGAGTTTGATGGCAATCGATTATAAGGCAAAATGGATTTCGAATTGATTCTGTCGTACCGCCGAACTCATGGAAATCGAAACAAAATGGCGTTTTCCATTTACCTATTGGTCTGTCACGGACTGAAGGTCATGAATGAGAGGTGGCTGTCGGCAGATTCCCCGGTACGGATTAATGAACGTAAACAAAGTTTGATCTAGATGGATTACCGGTAATCCATCGAATTCGGCGGTAGGCCCCCTGGCTGAGATGTAGGGAGAATTAGGAGTGGAGTGCAAGGTATACTTCTAAATATATAACTTCTAATCTATAATATAACTCCACCGAATTCTACAACCCAATTCATACTCGAGGGTGTCGTATGAAATTACTAGGATATTAAATTTCATCGTATCAATGTAGGCGAAGGGCTAGCCCCACAGAAGAGGGATAAGTCATTAGAACATTTATAGAATTATAAGAGTAGAAACACTCGTATGATGACAGTTGACCGATTTGAGATTTGTCACTTCTCACTGGTAAAACGTCACAGCTTGACGTTAAATTATCATGTAAATTAATCGTAGTAAAAGTCTGTAAGTATTTAATTAGATATTTATTGTCACTTAGTACCTTTACGAGCAAATAATCATTTGTGTGAAAGTGCCGACACTCGTTCTCGAGTTAAATTCCGAGTAGCATGTGCTTTTGACTTATCTCTGTTCTGTAGTTAGATGTATTCTATATTTAGGCGTATAGAGATCCTACTAAAACCTAAGGAGCCCAAGCCAACCTCACCTACAAGTGGTGCACCTGCCGAGCAACGGACGAGGCTCTGGCGAACATAAAAGTGCCCGAAAAGCGGCTATAGGCTCGCCACCTGTGTGGGCGTATAGTATGCCTTTGCCTACCCATTCAGGGAAACAGGCGTGATATTATGTATATGTATGTAGTTAGATAGCCTTGAGAGGTGAAAAAGAGATTTCTAACTGTAACAGTGAGAGATAAAAAATTCTAGAAAATAATGAAACAAAATTTTTTGGTATAGTTTTAGACGAAAAATGAAACTGGGAAAAACATATAAATGGGATTTGTAATAAAATGCACTCATTTACTTATGCCTTATGCGACTAGTTAAAGTTAGCAATTAATCATCTGCTATAAAAGCGTATCATGGCTATGTGGGATCGTTACTTAGATATGGAATTATTATTTGGGGTAATTCCTGTCATATAAACCGAGCATTTATTTCCCAAAAAGCCTGTATAAGAGCTATCTGTAATGTTGACATCATGACGTCCTGTAGGCCTTTGTTTAAAAACCTTAAAATATTAACTGTTGCATCCTTATATATATACGAGATTTGTGTTTTTGTTCGGTCACATCCCAAATTGTAACAAAAAGAGCGTAGAGATACAAGTAGGTATCCAAATAAACTGACTCTGCCAATCATGTCTACTGCATCTTAGAAACGCCATGTCATGTCTATTAAAGTCTATAATAGGCTCGACAATTTTTTTGTGTCCTGGTCACTTGAATAAAGAATATTATTATTATATTATTAATAACCTTAAGCTGAAGCCATTGAATAAATTCAAAGTTCATTTAAATAAATGGCTTATTGATGAGTGTTTTTATTCACTGAGTGAATATTTTGAACAATAAATTTATGATTGTAATATTAGAATCCCCTAACTATATTTTTGCATACCAGTTACTGGTGAAATATGCGGACTGTATCAAATTTTAAGACCACTTTTGTACCATATTTCATGTGAAATAAAAAGTCTTTGTCTTTGTCTGCTCACTATTTTATATAAGAGATTTCTGAAAGTGAACATTGCAACAACTATGTTTATTATTATTATTCATTTATTTCAATTTTTTATTATTATTTATTTATTTCAATTTGATTTCTGAAAGTGAACATTGCAACAACTATGTTTATTAATATTATTCATTTATTTCAATTTTTTATTATTATTTATTTATTTCAATTTGATTTCTGAAAGTGAACATTGCAACAACTATGTTTATTATTATTATTCATTTATTTCAATTTTTTATTATTATTTATTTATTTCAATTTGATTTCTGAAAGTGAACATTGCAACAACTATGTTTATTATTATTATTCATTTATTCTACACTCATATTGTGTTAGTAAATACATATATCTTAATCCTAGGTGTTAGTAATTACATTTAGCGCACAACATTTATTTAAGTAGGTACACACAATATACGCGATCCGCGATAAATATAGATCCCATTTAAAAAATTGTAGCAAGCTACCACAATCGGGTATACGGGAGACTGTATGTATGTACCTATGTAGAAATTCATAGGCTCATACTCATGACCTTCGAAGCTTTTTGATGCCAAATTTTGATGTTTAGTTGATATTTAATAGATACCTACTTGTTACCCTTTCAGCCGTTGCTTGGAGTCACATGCTTAGTGTCGGGTATAGCGACCGGTATACTGGGCACGTGGTTCTACTGCGCCAATGGGTCCGCGTCGTGGCTGCCAGTAGCTGCTCTGTGCCTCTGCATCTACTGCGACGCGGCCGGCCTGCAGCCAGTGCCTTTCGTTATAATGACGGAGATGTTCTCGTTTCAGGTAAATTTACTCAATAGACTTACCTACCTGTGTTACTTTGTTAGATGCAGTAGCAGTATTTCAAGTCATTAAGAACTTGTGTTATGTATATAATTATATATATTCTTCCAGTCAACTTTAACTGAAGTGGGAGAGATAGTTAGCAAGCATTATTAACACACTACAATATGATATACATTCACAAAAATATGATATAAGATACATATCAGCTATATAAACCTACTTTATACATAAATAAATACAAGGAAAAAAAGCAGAAAGACTAGCTTGATAGCAAGCGCTTCTTCAAAAATAACTTGTCTCCAGAATTAGTAAAACATTAACGCTTAATTGTTTTCCAGCTTCGCGGCACAGTGACTCCAATCGTGATCTCATTCGCCTGTGCTGTGGTTTCCGTCGAGCTAAGAGTGTTCCAGCCGCTAGCCCACACGGTGGGCCTCCACCTAGTGTTTTGGATCTTTGCTGGAGTCTGCCTAGTCAGCACAGTATACATAGCGTTGTGCGTGCCAGAAACACGGATGCGATCCATAGACGAAATATACGCCGAAATTGGCGGGAACGGCTCCAAGGTGGCGGACAAGGAAAAAGATTCCGAGGCAGCCGTTACAAGGCTCTAGTCGATATGGTTTTAATTTATATGGTAGCACAATATGCGCCGACTTTAGGTAATATGTACAATAATTCGCCATGACACAACTTTAATCCAGTCATATTTTCCACATTTCCCAATCATATTTTTGGTTCCACGTTATAGGTGGCGAGCCTATTACCGCTTACTGTTATGTCAGCCAGAGTCTCGTCCGTTAATCGGCAGGTGCACCACTTGCAGGTGAGGTTGGTTTGGAATCCTAAGGTCTTGGTAGGATCCCTAATCACCTTTGATAAACTCAGTAAGTAAATGCATAAACATATACCTACCTTTGGTTTCGCACTAAAACATTATCAGGTCTTAATCGAAGTGCAGTAAAGTAAAATAAGCAAGCCAATACCTCCACTCACTCAGAGTATACTAAAACTGGTAAATTTAATACTTTCTTGATACATTATTGTTGTGTCGATGGAATTTGGAACTGTTTTTTACAGATTACATCTAGACACAACGCACACACTAACAACAAACACACACCATATGCATATAACGGAAATATCTAACAACGACTGGAGTAAAACTAAAAAGTTATATTGTAGGTGATTAGTAAGCACTTGTTATTATTTAGTAACATAACTAGTTGGTTTAGATTGTAAATCTCACTTCAAATACGTACTTATCTCTAAGCAGATAAATCTATATGTGTTAAGATAGATATATATTTATTTTAATATGTACTTTTAGAATAAGAATTTACCAAATACTGATATTTTTAATGGTAAGGACACAGTAATTTATAAAAAGTAATAACTATTTAAGTAGAAAAAATATTATTCAGTGAGCACGTAGGTACCAATAAGGTCTTAATAAGATAAGTTACACAGATTAACTTAAAAAGCACTTTTTGGGCTGAGTTTCATGAGCGCTACGAACAACAATTATGACAGGGAAAAAATTATCTATCTGGCAACACTTTTCCCATGAGTCTGTTTTACAATGTCTGAGGCCCGTATTAATAAGTCTCAATAAAAACCTCAGCTGCTAATTCATACATCAAGAGCGATCACTTGCAGAAAGTACCTTTATTAAAGTAAAATAACAAGTAGGTAGGTATGGGCTATCTGATACAAATGATGCAACTTATTTGGATATTGTGAAACAGCCCCTTAAGTTTTTTTTTGAGAAAGTACCATAAAAATATCTTTCATGCCTTTTCTTTAGGAGTGAATGTATGTAATTAATGCTTATTCCCCCCAAGGGGTAGGCAGCGGCGTATTATACCTACGCCCGGAGTTCATCAATTATATAGTTGGGGATCTGTTATGTTCGCTAGAGCCTCGTCCGTTGATCAACAGGTGAGGTTGGCTTGGGCTCTTAGGTCTTGGCAGGTCCCTATGCACCTAAATCTCTATCATGGCCCTAAAAGTTTTTTTTTTAAACTATTGCTGTACTTAAAATCTCTTTATTATTGTAATTCTTAGTAATGTCTTTTTTAAGCTGATTACCAATGCCGGGTGAAATGAATGTCAATTAAGTACCTACCTTCCAGAACTGTACTTGACTTGTATTATCACAAGGGATAGATTTCATATTTTATAATCTCATTATTTTATTTAAGTAGAGTATAAATTTAACAATTACAGCTTAACTATAAGATAGTAGAGCGTAATTTAACATTAGTTAGGTAGGACTACATATTTCAATTAAACAAATAGGCAAAACGTGTATATAAATAGAATTAATGTTTGTTAACTTACATGTATTAAAAAGTAAAATTATTATTCTTTAAAATTGTTTCATTTGTTATAAGTATTTCCTTAAACTTTTTTTGTTAACGTCTGAAAAATGCATATACCCACGCATACCCAGTCGGTCGGGGGCCGGACAACGGTTATGTGGGGCTCCTGCAGGAACTTTTCAGCCTACCCACTATTAACTGACGACGCCCGTCACTAGTTGACAAAAAGGCGGGACCATGGTCTCTCATCAGCCCATGGCCTCGCCAGCGGCAACGACCGCTTTTGTGATGGAAAGGTAGCAAACCTCCTCAGAGGGGTGCAGTAATTGCACTCACTCCTACTCTCATCGTGTGGTAACTGACATTCAGCCATATCTGGTTAGATCATTGAGCAGCCCCTGGGCTCTAAGCAGAAAGTCTAGGGCACAACCAGAATGCACAATGCTGGGATGATGGATAGCGTTAGCGATATTTCCGATAAATTAAAATTGGTATGGAAGTAGCATCTAAAACTGAAAAATAATTAAGAAAACAGGTAATTAGAAGTCTATAACGGTTTACAGCAGTCTTCCCTACGGAGGTATTTAGATGAATCACTACCTTTAACTAGTTTACCATTAAGCATTGAAATTGGGACGTCCCACTATTAGACTAGGTACTAGTAATTGTCTATTGGGCGGAAAGAAAACAGTATCACGAGACACTAGACATCTGCTGAAGAACAGGACACTAAACATCTGCTTCGGCCAATACACACTGGGGCCACGTTGTTTATGACCCAATACCCTCTCATTCGTGATTGGAAGCCTGCGCTCAGTAATAGGACGAGCTTTAATTTTCAGCAGCCCCTAGAATAGTGCCACACCCTCTCATCTCACGAGGAGTCTCAAGAGTCGATAAAAGAAATCCTCTAGGATTATGGGCAGCAGCGACATCCTGCATACTTGAACTGCTATCTCCAACTCACCTGCCCAGCGTGGTAATTATGGGTTAAATAGAATGTAATCTATTGGGGAGGCCAATGTTCTGCAGAGGATCCATATGGCTAATATGATGATAGCGATGATATTTTTCAGACGAACATAGAAACCTTTTTTTGAAATCAGTTAAAATAGGGATCGATTGAAATAAAACACGATTTGTTCACAAGCAATGGAATGTTTACAATTGCAATGATAATCTTACAATATTAAGTACGAGCCTCTCATCGAAAGGGGGGTCTCATTTATACATTACATATCGCTATATTTTATCAATTAACAACAATAATTACATATAATTTGGGATCATTTTTTTATGGCATTCTTTCGTTGAACATCACAACCTTTCAACCCCTTACGAGGTACAAGCATTCAGTGTGATTTCCCACATGACGGGCGTTTCACATTCAACAACATAAAACCGTATTGACATTGTACAGGTTCTATAATTAAGTAGCTAGGTCATGTATAAATATAAAGTGTTATACAATATTTTTAATATTTTCTGCGTTGAATAGTCTATTAATTGAGGAAGTGTATGGTTTTATGAAGTTAGGAAGGAGGTTTCAATGTAAAATTCGTTATTTCGATAATTCATGGCAATATTATAATAATAATTATTGCAATTTATTGTGGTTTCCCATATGACGCGGGTTTCGCATGCAATAACAACAAACCGTACTGACACCTACACGGTTTAATAATTTGGGTAGTTAATAAATGTATGAACATACAAAGAATTTTACAAAATTTAAAGATGTTTTGTGTTTAACAGTACATTACATGATGAAGGCTATAGGCTATGTATAAACATATGTTTCAATTTCAAATTAAAATTAATTTGACTATAATCATATACATTTTGAGAAATCGTGATCCCGGAGTATTTCCGGTGAAAGCTCGCAAATGTCTTGAGCATTAAAAATCATTTTAACGGTGAAAACAACTTTCAGAAACACCTAGTAATTAGCACTGGTACTAGTTTAAAAATGACTATTTCACTCTCCTGTAAAGTTTGGCAGTTCGCATGTTTAAACTATCTATACATCTAGACTGACGATGTATAAATTTTTAAGTAGGACACTTCCTCAAATTAACGCTAAAACGCGGGATCAGCATGTTGAAGTTGTGATAATATTATTGAAAAATATGCATAACTCTTTTCATATACTAAGCGTTCACAATTGGATAAGGCCGGTACAGTCATCGTCAAATTATTGGTAGCACTCAAACCGCTATAACATAGCGGACGTGTTTCTATATATATTATATACATATATATTATATATCGAAACACGTTCTAGCGCTCTTGGCAACAGACGTGTGTCAATCTTTATGGCGCTTTGGATGTTACCAACTATATATGCAGACTTAACAAATTCAATTAAAATTCAAATACGATACATTGGTTATCAATCGTCTTTTTCAGCAATCTTTCGTATTCTCTCAAGTTATACAAAACAGTGGTGGTTGAAATTAAGTACAATATATTGAAACGTATACATTTTCATAACAAATTTATATTTTATTTATTTAATAATATTGTGAGTTTAAATAATAGTTCAGAGACCACCCTTCGAAGTATTTTACAGAAATACAAAACAATTCTGTCGATTATTTGGTTATTTATATATGTGACAGAATAATATACTTGTAACTATTATAATATGTTAACGTATACGACACTGACAATATGGAAGTATAAATATATATGAAAACGACATTACGACAATAAATAATGGTGAATTTTAGAAATTTGTGCTTTTTTCTATACTTATAATAATAATATATTTAAGTATAATAATTATATATCTTATAAGTTTAAACATATATCTACTCTAACTAACTTTACTATTACAAAATCTATTTACTTTAAGGGTATAAAATTTCATTTTTTTTTTCACGTATTTTTAATTACATATTTAAACGTAATATTTTGCATCGGTACAAATTTTAATAATATTTGTATATAAATTTTGTATACATGAAAAAAATTACAGTTAGTAATATAATAACAGCATGACTAACGTATTTTATTATATTATATAAAAGGTTGTATTTTTTTTTGTTTTATCACGACATTTTGCTATTTTTATTGCTTACAGTAAATTTTTTTTAAATATAATTATTTAAGTAAAAGTGTAGTTTCTTAACTAAAACTGATTTTATTGGTTGCACTATGCAACTATAACTGTACATTTTAAATAATTTATAATATAGGTTAATGTCAAAATATTTTGGATATACACAGAGTTGGGTACAGTCGGTTGCAATAAAATGTGTGCACTTTTAGTTCTAAATCGATGTACTAAAAAATAAATTTGAACGCTCAAGTATACTTTATCATTTCACGTGACTGTACGCCGGTCTCAAGTATTACAAGTTTTCTTATTTGACCATGTCTTTGGTGGTTATATGAACTAGATATTAATATAGTGTTCACACATATACACATTGTCAGTAACAAAGGTGAAAAACTATAATATAAATTGTACTTTTACGATTTACGCAGAGGTTGGCAACCTTTAATTATCCGTTGGCTATGAAATAACTAAATTCAAGTATAAAGTAACTTGTCGACTTTAAATTAGGCCACTCTTTTTTTCTTACTGTACACACACTATAAATTATGAATCATTAGCTTTTCGATTTATATAAAAAATTAATGGCCGATATGGCGTGGAGGTCAGAATGCCTGCACTTCAATTCAGAGATCGTAGCTTCGATTCACACACAGAACAAATCTTTGTGTGCATGATCATGAACATTTGTTCTGGTCTGGGTGTTTTCTTATGTATATTAGGTTATTATGTATTTACAAAATACAAAAAAAAGAAGGCGTTTAAGTATTTTTATTCTTTTTTTAGTATCCATAACACAAGGTCTTCATAATACTTTTATTTATGAAAAATACAATGATGATGCAATTATTAAGAAAACACTGGTTACCGACCCCTGATATCAATTAAAAACTATATCTACCAACCATTACTAATATACTTTGGATAAACCTTCAGCCTGTTCTTAAATTTTAATTAATTTTATATATAAAAAAAGAAAGAAAAAACTCCGACACATCAAGGCAAGACCAATTTTAACTAAGTATAGTTTAAAAATCGTAACTAAATATTGCACTTAAAAACCTACAAATAATGATATGCAAAAACTTAATTAACGCTGTGAAAAAGTAAAGCATGAACTTAACGTATTTAATACAAAAAATATAAAATTGCAAAATTCGGACGCCATTACCAGACTTTTTATTTGTGTTGAAATTCTGTATATGTTAAAGTTAAAACCAGATTTTGTAAATGCTTTTGTTAGAACTAGAAATACCTAGTCAGGCTTAGAAGCACGAGATCAAAAGCACAAAATGACAAAGTGCACTTTTGCTGATGCTATTGAAATAAATCTTTAAATGGTAGGAAAAAAAACCCCAACAAAGGCATTTAGTAAAAACTAGTTATAACTAAGTTAAAAAAACTCCATCTATCTAAAACTAGTTTTAGCTGTAACATATAATACTTTCGTAAATATTTATATATATACGAATATATTAATATATGATATATTTCGATAATGGTCGTCAGCTCGACCATTATCAAAAAGTACACAAAAAAACATAGATGCAATGCAATTTACAAAAATGCTTATCAATGAAATTCTTGTTTAAGCTCACTCATATAGTGATGCGCAAAATTTTTGTTTTGTAATTCTTACTGGATTTTATTCCTTTTGCAATACTTGTATATTTAGGTAGACACACTATACAATTTTGTGTATACAAATAAAAACTAAGTTCAGTTGTTTGATACACAATATTTATAATTGCCGTATATTAGTATAAAACGGCAAGTTTAAAAAGGTAATAAAAAGATAATCACACGATAATTTTGTTATCATACTTTTGACGAATATATAACATACAAATTAAGAATTGTCTATAAGTATTATTTTATTGTACGCACAATAAAACGATGTCTTTATCGTATTAAAGGTACCTAATATTGACTATATCAATTTGGTTTCAGTAAATTTGGTAATATAATTTTCGTAGCGTAGTCGAAATTGAACGAAATAAAAATCAGTCTTTTAACTAATGAGCAAAACAAAAGCCAATTCTTGGTTTAGTAAATATCAGACCCATTTGTCTATTAAAATTTGAAATGTAAAATACTTATTTGAATGATGTGTTATTTTGTGTACCTATTCTGTACAGTACAGGGTATAGTACAAAACGTATTTCACGAAAAAAGCATTTTCAGAATGAACTACAGGTCGTTTGGCGAATAATACACATTAGACATGTGTACTAATCCAATTTCTTAATAAAACAATGTTTATAATAAAAGAGATGTTGAAAAGGTTATTGTTCTAGAAACTCTTAAAATAACCTAAAAATCTTCAGCCTTCATAATGAATAGCAGACACATCATAAGTAAAAAGTTTCGTTTGGTACGAAATTATTAAAATATAGTCCTAAGGTTCACACCTCACTTATTTTTTTGCAGTTTACGAGAAAATTCGATACGATTCAAATACGGCTTTCAAAATCAGTAGATTGAAAGTAAAGGGGTAAGCAATGCATAAAAGAGATGTTTAACAGAATTTAGTCATGCATGACTTACGTCTAAGCGCACACATTCTCGATGATATGCACATACGTAAAATATTATATCTTCGTATTTAAACTAAGTACAGAGAATAATACTATAAACAATACTTGCCTTATAAAGTTGCCTTAAAAATAATGCCTTGTAAGGTTACTCAATTTAAAAATAAAGACTTGTAAGCAACATAACTTAACTAAGTAAAAAAAAGAAAATTCGATCCGATTCAAATACGGCTTTCAAAATCAGTAGATTGAAAGTAAAGGGGTAAGCAATGCAAAAAAGAGATGTTTAACAGAATTTAGTCATGCATGACTTACGTCTCAGCGCACACATTCTCGATGATATGCACATACGTAAAATATTATATCTTCGTATTTAAACTAAGTACAGAGAATAATACTATAAACAATACTTGCCTTATAAAGTTGCCTTAAAAATAATGCCTTGTAAGGTTACTCAATTTAAAAATAAAGACTTGTAAGCAACATATTTTAACTAAGTAAAAAATAAGTATTATTTAATAAGGCCGTCAGTGTTTTGTGTTGTAAATGCGATTTTAATAAAATTATTGTAATTGCATAATTATGTTATTTTAGTAATCCGCATTTTTGACAATACTGCTTCAAAAACGGTAACCACGACATGTTTAAAGAATATCTACATACATACATTCACGCCTGTTTCCCCGAAGGGGTAGGCAGAGGAATATTATACGCCCACACTTCGCTTATTATATAGTTGGTCCAACGTAATGGGTGGCGAGTCTATTGCCGCTTAACGGGCACTGTTATGTTCGCCAGAGCCTTGTCCGTTGATCGGCAGGTGCACCACTTGCAGGTGAGGTAGGCTTGGGCTCTTTAGGTTTTGGTAGGACCTCTACAGGCTTTATAACCAATGTATGATCCTATCAAGACCAGGATAGGCAATACTAATAGTATGCAAGCCAAGCTCACCTGCGAATGGGCTTTTGCCGATCCACACGTTGACGTTTGACGTTTTCAAGTACTATGTATAATAGTTTATGAAATAAATATTTTTTCACTTTTTTTTTTTCTTTTTAACACAGACGAGGCTCTGGCAAACATAAAAATTCCCGGTAAGCGGCAATAGGTGGCGACCTATTACGTGAGATCAAAAATATATTTGACGAAATGTGGGCGTATAATATGGCACTGCCTGCGCCCACAATTATTAAATGTATGTTAATAACATTTCCGGGTGAACGCGTTAGGGCGTCCGACTGTTAAGGTGGGGGGTTACGTAAAATCGCTAAAATTTGTTTTTTTCAATTTGATTGTTCTCTGTTATCTTGTACGGAAGAAATATGAAAAAATAGACATAAATCTACATCATATATTTACATGAGACGTGTGGTTAAAAAGAAAATATCCCGTTTAATTCATCAATATTACGTATGTGAAGTTGCGTCTCGTCTTTTTTCCGGCCATTTTATTTCTAAGCTACTAATCGCAAGTAATTTTTGATGACTCTAGGTTATTAGTAGATTAAATACCGAAGAGACTGTTGGTTTGTATGTGCCAATTTCTTTATTAATTATTTTTAAAGAATTTTTACATACAATCGATGCACAAAATCCATCTGGAATGACGGCAGAGGGGCTGCCGCGTACGCGGAGACGGGTGCTAGGCTTCTGAAAGTCAGCGACATCCATCGTCCCCTTAAGAGAATTACCCTTAGGCTGTGTCCCCAGTAGGCAAATTGTTAGCGGCCGACTGAGTTTGCGGCGTACCGAATAAGTACACCCTTCCATATATTTGAAATCGAGTGTCCACAGTCTGCTAGTTTTGCGCTCACTATACGCAGTTTGCAGCGTCGGTCTCTCAGTCTTGCAACTCAGTCGGCCGCTAACAGTTTGCCTACTGGGGACACGGCTTTAAGGTAACGTACTGCAAACTAATAAGTAACATACATAGATATGTGATATTTGTGTTCAGCCACGCTAAAAGGAAGTATCAATTGACATATTTGTACAAACTGGAAGGAATTGACGAATGGAAGACAGAAAAGGAATAATATTCAAATAATCGACGCATATGGGTAATATAGCTACGATAATACATAATTAAGATAAATGTTTAATATTTCTTTCTACTGTGAATTTATACATTATATAGCTTGCAGACTAGACACATTAAGCAAACAGAAACAAATGATATTGTAATATTTACATATTTAACTTATTTTTATTTAAATAGACAAATTACATTATTTTTATCGTATTATTTGTGAAGTTTTTATTGATTATCACATTAAATTGTAGATAATAATTACAAATGGTAATCTTATTATACAAAATGTTACAAAAGACGTGGTTTTTATTGTAATAGATTTGCATAAGTCAATTTTGGCGGAAGTGTCTTCCGTTTAGTTGCAAAATTGGTGTTTTTACATTTGTGCTTTACTAAGAATACTACGAAATAAATTCATCGTGCCGTGTGGTATCGGCCTAGTAGTGCCACCCCTTCTCATCTCACGGGGAGTCGTAAGAGTCGACGAAGAGAAATCCTACCGGATGATACGCAGCAGCGTCATTCTGCGTACTGGCTTGAACTGCGATCACTAACCCGCCTGTCTAGCGTGGTAATTATAGGCAAATACCCCCAATAGAATGTAATCTATTGGGGAGGCTAATGTTCAGCACTGGACTTGATAAGGCTGATATTATGATTATGCTAAATCCATTAGATGGAGGACTGCCTAGGCAGGAAACTACAGAATTTTAACTGTATTTAAAAACCAGACTAGAAAGGTTTAATAAATGTCGTTTGTACGATGCTAATAGAAACCCACAACTTACAATAAATTGTTAAATTGCAACTAAACGGAATAAATGTTTATTCAGACGGATAGTAATTTATTAATACTTGACACCTGATTCTTTAAATTTACACTTACATTTTATGATGTCCTACAAACATTACTACTCACAAGTTCTTACTGCTGAGTCTTGGCGTGCTTATTATACAAGGAAATAACAACAGCATACCCCAAGTCTAGCTCATAATCCCATACGAAGAAATGCGCTTTATAAGGCGTTCAAAAGCCTTTACTGCAGTCAAAATTATGAGTAGTTAGTGTTTAACATTTTAATAAAATGTAAAGTATGTAAAATATCAATGATATTTCTATTTAACGAGTTGGATACAGGGGCAATATATGTTAAGCTCAAACGTCAAAGTAGGGCCGAATTGAGCCTACATACACCACATACAATGTATTGTGGTTAATATTAGGCAATGATTAACCAAAACCGTACTTCAGAGTTTACACAACAATCGAAAATAAACAAAATGGCGCTTGATGTCAGGACTCAGCTGCTTTTATACAATATAGTCTAGATGTAATAATGCAACGCTTACATGGCGTGTGTGTGGCCCGTTCGTTTCTATTAACAGTATTCTGTGAAGTGATTGCCGAAATGTGCAATATTATTCTTCGTGTCTCTTTATATTTAGAGCTATGTGCGGGGGTAGTAGTGGCCCGTACGCGCGGGGAGGGGGGGAGGCGTGTCCTGGAAATTCAAACTTCATTTTAGTTATTGCCAATATAAAATGTTAAAACAATTACCATAATTAAACAGCTTCAAGTCCTAGCATGCTTCTCTCCATGAATCCATCTCCATGAGGAGAGAAGCATGCTAGGAGTAAAGAGAC
Source organism: Musotima nitidalis (assembly GCA_949126915.1). Lineage (NCBI taxonomy): Eukaryota > Metazoa > Arthropoda > Insecta > Lepidoptera > Crambidae > Musotima > Musotima nitidalis. The sequence goes on from OX421435.1 coordinate 7,165,932, forward strand.
GGGATAGAATAAAAAGTATCATCATTAGGAAAAAGACCAAGATACAGGACGCAGCGCTTAAAATAAAAAGGCTAAAATGGAAATGGTCCGGACACATGATCAGAGGAAGGGACAAGTGGAGCAAAAAGGTTACACAGTGGTATCCAAGGGAAGGTAAAAGAAAAAGAGGAAGACAACAAAAAAGATGGGACGATGACATCAGGCAAGTCGCAGGCATAACATGGAGTAGAGTGGCAAGAGATAGATCAGAATGGAGTAGGTTGGAGGAGGCCTTTGCTAACTGGCAAACGGACCTACAAAAAATAAAGAAGCACCAGATAATCGAATAAGTTAAAGTAAATTATATAATATAACAGTGTAGTAGTGTAAGTAAAAGTAATTTTTGTATATTTTTGTCCGAATAAAAGGCTTTATTATTATTATTATTATTTAAACAGCTTCAAGTAAGTCAATCTTTGGATAGGCAAACAGTTGATTATTTTAAATATAAAATTTTAAACGATCACCGAAGTAAGGCAGCGTTAAGTAGGTCAATTTTTATATTTTGGATTTCGCCGCGTCACCGTATCAACTCGAGCTGTTCAATAGTATTTGTATGAATGTCTCTACAGCATCGCAGACTAATCGGAACTTAATCACGTCGGCACAAGCTTTCGAATGTTTGACGGATGCAGTTGTTATTTTTAAATACTGTAACATGCACGATTTTACGTATGAAATATTTATCATCACCAGATTTCCCGTCACTAAATATCGGCAGTGACGTCACAGTAGGTGTTCAAAAGTCTGCACGCTCGATTTGTGATACTTGCGTTATATATTGTGATTATATCTGTGCGACCTACTGGTGGATCTTTTTCAGACCGCCCAATGGAGCCTTTAACTCGACTTAACGAGTACCACTTACGTTAAGCAATTTGTCCTGCTATATTAATAATTCTTTATTGCACATAAGAAATTAAAATATTATTTAAGGTAAATAAAATGTACAAAGGTGGACTTATCTCTAGTAGAGATCTCTACCAGGCAACCCTAGCAGTTTGAAAATAAATAGTTGTAAGGGATAAATTTCGTCATAGAAAAGAGAACTAATAAAAAAACAATAACTAAATAAAACCAAATGTTGAACATAGGCCTCTCCAATTGCTTTCCACGTTGATCTATTCTGTGCCACCTGCATCCACCGGCTTCCCGCCACCCTGACCAGATCAAATCTTAATTAATCTTATAAACTCGTTTCTAATGACGGCACTAGAAACCTACAGAATGGGTAGTGAAACTTACAAATTTGTCAGCTTTAATTGTAAAAGTGTTAAACGTTCCGTACATGGGATACGTGAGCTCTGTAAAATGTGTGATATAGTAGCACTACAAGAGACTTGGTTGCTGCCTAGCGAGCTGTCATATTTGAGCAGCATTGATGAGGAGTTCTCCTGTACTGGGACGTCGGCGGTGGACACGGAGGCAGGGATGCTGCGCGGGCGGCCGCACGGTGGTGTTGCGATTATTTGGAGGCGCAGTGTATTCCCTAACGTAGTAGTGATTTCATGTGATAACCCGCGGTTATGTGCTATTAAAGTGGTGTTACGCGACCGGTCGATTTTAGTTGTAAGTGTGTATATGCCTACCGATGCGCCCACTAATTTAGTGGAATTCACGGACATCCTCGGCTCGGTAAGTGCTATTATAGACAATAATAACATTGAATGTGTGTATATACTGGGTGACTTCAATGCACACCCAACGCAACAGTTTTATAAGGAACTATCTTTATTTTGTGATGAGCAGGAATGGACCTGTATTGATACGCATATGTTGAGAGACTTTTCCAACTGTTTTACATTTGTTAGTGAGGCTCATGGGTCCCAGCGGTGGTTGGATCACTGCGTGGTCTCTAGAGCGGCTGTGGCCTCAGTGTGTAACGTGTACATACGGTATGATGTATTATGGTCAGATCACTTTCCACTAATAGTTGAGTGTAACCTAGATGTACTATCTCCAAAGCTACCTAAATTGAAACTGTCACCTAATTATGTCGTATGGGGGGAAAGAAGCACTGACGAAATTAATTTTTATTATAAGGAATGTCACGCTCATTTAGAAATAATTGACTTCCCATCTGAATTAAAAAAATGTGCTGATCATACTTGTAATATACTGGACCATAGGCAGGTAATTGAAAAATTGTATACAGACATTGTAGATGTATTAACGAAGGCAGCAGTGGCTTCTAAAAATTGTAAAGTAGTCACAAAAAGAAAGAAAGTTGTCGTGGGTTGGAATAGACATGTTGGGGAAGTACACAGGTGTGCGAGACAAAAATTTTATATTTGGTGTTGGTATGGTAAACCCAGGGAAGGACCTGTCTTCAATGAAATGTGTGAAGCTAGAAAATGTTTTAAGAATCGTCTGAAGTGGTGTCAAAACCATGAAGAACAAATAAAAATGGACATTCTAGCTTCACATAATTCAAATAATGATTTTCGCTCCTTTTGGAAAGCTACTAAGAAAATAACTTCCAAACCATCCGTTCCTGTGTGTGTAGATGGTATAAGTGATTCCGTGGAGATAGCTGATCTTTTTAAAGATCACTTTAGGGTCAAATCTCCGTTGGGGTCCTCGCAGACGGTGCTCAATGTGGAGGCAGGTAGATTGCTGAGTTTAAAATGTGTAGCTAGTGAAGTGAGCTTAACAATAAAATCAATGAAAAGAGGCAAATCGCCAGGCCACGATGGCCTCAGCATAGAGCACCTTCAACATGCGGGTCCCCATTTGTCTAGACTTTTGGCTATGTTATTTAGGTTGTGTGTAAGCCATTCATATATGCCAGAAGAGATGATTAGAACAGTAGTGATCCCTATTATTAAAAATAAGACTGGCAATATTGCAGACAAAACCAATTATAGACCTATCTCTTTAGCTACTGTCATCTCTAAGGTATTTGATAGCATTCTCAACTCCTGCCTGTTACAGTACATAAAACCTCATGACAACCAGTTCGGCTTTCAAGCTGGACTCTCAACAGAAAGCGCAGTGCTGTGTGTTAAGCATGCTATCAGATATTATACTGATCGAAATACGCCAGTCCATGCTTGCTTCCTTGACCTATCAAAGGCGTTTGACCTGGTTTCTTATGATTTGTTGTGGAAAAAACTCGAAAACATTAAATTACCATCAGAGCTCATAAATATCTGCAAGTACTGGTATGGAAACCAGGTCAATAGTGTGCGATGGTCAGGATCTATGTCGCAGCCGTATGGGTTGGAGTGTGGGGTAAGGCAAGGGGGATTGACTTCGCCTCTGCTCTTCAACTTGTACATAAATGACCTGATAGTCGCACTTAGCAGCACCCATGTCGGCTGTCATATAGACGGCGTTAATTTTAACAATATTAGTTATGCTGACGATATGGTGCTGCTAAGTGCCTCGGTCTGTGGCCTCAGGAATCTTGTGGCGGTCTGTGAGGCATACGCTTTAGGTCACGGTCTAATTTATAATGTGATAAAGAGTGAAGTCATGGTCTTTGAGGTCAGAGGCAAAAACACAGCTCACGTCCCTGAGGTTAAACTTAGTGGGGCTGTACTTAAACGGGTTCACAGGTTTAAATATCTGGGACATTTATTAACCTCTGACCTCAGGGATGATGACGACATTGAAAGGGAGCGGAGGGCGCTGGCGGTGAGGGCGAACATGATAGCTCACAGATTCGCTCGTAGCTCTGAATCAGTTAAAACCACTCTGTTTAGATCGTACTGTACATCTTTTTACACATGCAGTCTGTGGGCTGTATATACCCGAAAGTCCTACAGTGCTCTCCGTGTCCAGTATAATAATGCATTCAGGGTGCTGATGGGGCTGCCACGATTCTGTAGTGCATCAGGCATGTTCGCAGAGCATCGCGTAGATTGCTTCTATGCCACTATGCGTAAAAGATGCGCATCTCTGGTGCGCAGGGTTCGTGCCAGCGGCAACAGCATCCTGGGTCTGATCGCTAGCAGGCTGGACTGTGTATATGTAGGTCACTGCTGCGCGGTTTCAAGTGGAATTGAGCAGCATTGACTTGCATATAAAAACTAGTTACATTATATAAATTCCCTACTAACATTAATATATAAGATAAATATTGTTACTAACAAAAATTGGGCCCATGGTCTTGAATAAAGAATTATTATTATTATTATTATTATTATTATAAATATATTGTATACACACATATAACTTATGCTAACATAATTTTATAATAAATAATCAAATATCAAAATACAGAGCGAAAATTCACATGCAGCCTTACTAAAAGTATAATAACAAAATAAAAAACAAACCTCAAGCGCAAGCTGGCAAAACAAACTTAAGACTGAGACTTAACGCTAGGTGCCATGCTCTGTGAAACATAAGAAATAATAGTAAAATAAATAAATATTACAACTGACTGAGTGAGATTGTTAGAAAATCATAGTAACTTTGATGACCGATATGGCGTGGAGGTGAGTATACCTGCACTTCACTCCAGAGGTCGTGGGTTCGATCCCACACAGAACAAATCTTTGTGAACATGAATATTGAAAATATTACCAAAAAAAACGATATTTAAGTATGTTCATACGTTCTTTAGTATCCAAAACACATGTGTTTAATGATACTTATCTTGGAACTAAATAATAAGTGTAATTGTAAGAGAATATTTTTAAACTTAATATAATAATGAGTGTAGAAAACAAAACCTTCTCGGGCTAAATTTCTAGCAAACCATTAACTCCAATCAAAAGCAATATTTTCGTGGTTATATCCTGAATCTAAGTCCACTCGATGAGAGGCCGCTTACCAAGTGGACTAAGATCCAGGTTTATATTCGCTAGTTTCATTCAACAGTCTTATTACAAATGAACTTTTGAAATGCATCAAGCGCAGTATGGTTGGATTTTAATCAAATAAAAAGTCAAAAAAAATTGTAAGAATTATCCAGAAGAAAAATTCAGTAACTAAAATTATTCGTAATAAAAGTTTTCATTATCGGCAAACAATACCAGCGAGTGTCCAACAAACTTTATAAAAAAAATACTCAATTCAAAGTTAAAAATATAAGAAAAACAACTTAAAATAAATGGTAAAATAAACTCTAACCGAAAATAGTAATTCCTATTTTTATTCTTTTTTACCTGAACATTGTTGTCGTGTATATAGTGCCTTGGAGGCTGCGGTCTCGGCATAGGCTCATCGCTGTCTTCGTCTTCTTCAAAATCTGCAATCAAATGTAGTCTTAAATAAATATGACCATACAAGCAAACCACCTACAAACTCGACCGAGTTCAAATCGGCAACGTCGCATTTTCCGACAATTAGTAAAATTATTGAAGGAACAATTTTTTATACTCGATAGTGTCCTTTAGTTCTTTAATCTAGGGATAATGTTAGTATATGAGTCGGCATTCGACCCACAAAATGGACTGACGACATAAAAGTCGTAGGATCACGCTAGATCCAGACCGCCTGCAACCGGTCATATTGAAATCTTTATGGGGAGGCCTATGTGCAGCTGTGGACATCCTTGGGCTGATGATGAAGATTTAATCATACAATCATCAGCATTGTGCTGGCCTCTTCTCTATATCCACATGAACTGACCTTACAAAGCCTTGCCATCGTCACAAACGATCGATATCAATATACGAGATAATTGCTCTGTCTTTAAATTTAAGGATTTTTTTACACATATATTATTATAGTGCGAATTGAACATTAACAAATAACAATAGAACCATGTACATGCTAATTTAAAAAAAACATGCTAAAAGACAATGTTCAATAGAAAGCTTCAGTAAAAAAATTCCATGCAGATTTTTTATTGTAGCACCTTCCTTAAAGTTTAATAATAATACTTGTGACTATAAGTAAGGATATTATTTTAAGTCTTTGTATTTAGGTATAGATATTAGGTGTAGATAGGTTACGCTATGATTGCTGGCAAACATAAAAGTTCTTGGTAAGCGGCAATAGATTCGCAACCTATTAAGTGGGATTAAAAATATTATTGGCAAAATTTGGGCGCATAATATACCTCTGACTAACCCTTCGGGGAAACAGTGGTGCTTACATGTATGTATGTGTATTTTAAATGCTATGTTTTCACGCGCGCCACATGACTAGCTCTAGGTGTGCTTTAAAAAGTCGAAAAGATATTCAGAGGTACTCTCTCTATCGTAAAAATTAGATAAATAGGATAGAGAGTTATTATAGCAAATAGAGTATCACTGAGAAACATTACGATTAAAAAAAATTTCTTATATACCACAAGGTCTTATGTACCACAATATAACAGTCATTAGAGCAGAGCCCTGTGGCGAGAACATCGTTATTAGAAAGTCAGTGACTTTTAATATCGTTACAGCTAGTTTAACCATAGAATAATTTGGCGACCGATATGGAGTGAAGGTCAGTATATCTACGCTTCACTCCAGAGGTCGTGGGTTCGATTCCTACACAGGACAAATCTTTGTGTGCATGAACATAAATATTTGTTTTGGGCTGGGTGTTTTCCTATGTATATTAAGTATGTGATTACAAAAAAAAAAGGATATAAGTATGTTTATCCGTTGTTTAGTATCCATAACACAAGTTCTTAATGATACCTATCTTGGAACTAAATAATTGGTGTAAGTGTCAGAAATATTTATTATTATTATTATTTAATCCTTTGGATTGCGGAGCTCAGACGGCAGTCGCGCCATTTAACAGCGAAAATTTCGCTAAATTAGGTCAGACCACTGAGCAGATCGGTGTTACTTAGAGTTTATGCTAGGATGATGATATAGGTGGCACTCACGCATGATGGATACTGCAGCCCGAGCAGTAGATATAAGCGGTGGCAGACAAATTAAACAACATGATTTTAATTAAGTTTTTAAACTGGTTGTTCGATGTGTTTATTGTTAGTGGACTTATAAGATGGCGGACAACTGCTTCAAGAAATGTAACATGATTTCAATTGAGTTATTGACCCGGTTGCTTGATGGTTAAGTGGTATTGCTTGGTATCATTTACTTACCTCTCTGTTTTCTATTTTCACGTTTCACCGTATCTTCAGTGTCGGACCCTTCTGGAAAACATTTATTTACGTAAAACATTTACTACAAAAACGAACATAAAACATCATTAGTAAATATATGTAAACATTTCATTAAGGGGACGTCCACTAATTACGTGAGGTGTTTTTTTTTTTAAATTTGGACCCCCCCTCCCCCTTGGTGAGATTTGGTGAGATGTGGTCGGACCCCCCCCCCCCCTCACGTGAGATTTACCCAACATTTTTTAAATAATTTAATTTATTTGATTTGTCTTCTATGTACTACATTTTTCTGTGAAATAAGAGGAGAATAATGATACCACGTTTAAGGTGCACTATAACGAATGATGACCGGTATTGATATTGTAATATAAATTTAACTGTGGTAAATTTTACTGTGGTATAAAAATTTATATTTTCTAAATTAAAAAGTTGACGTGAAATTTTTATTGACCCCCCCCCCCTTGGTGAGTTTTGGTGAGATGTGGCCGGACCCCCCCTCCCCTATTTTAGACTCACGTAATTAATGGACGTCCCCTAAGGCGGATCAACATATGTATCATATGCCGAGACTATATCCGTATTCCTGTACCACTCATCGTATAGTGTCAAGCTGTATTTGTCTACACACAGTGCTGGTAACTTGTATTAAGTAGTGGCGTTCGTTTTTCAGTAGGCGTTTGTAAGAGCTTTATTGAGTCAAACTTTATGCCTTTACACCGCCATGTGTCATGATGAATCACATATCGTATCGCAACGTATCAAGGCTGCGTATTATGATACGCGTCAGCAATGAAGATATATTGATCGTATCGGGAAAATGATACAAATCAGAGCACGCCATTAAGAATTTAAACTTCGACGGTGAAAATCAGTATGCACAAAAATGACCAGAACATATTTATTTGGTAACTAACTGAAGGCAATACATATAAAAACGATTTAAAGACATGAAAATAACATTAATTATGAAAACACATGCTGGTTACATCAAAACGTGCCGTGCTTAGGAATGCAAAATGTGCAGTCATATTTAATTTCAAACGTTCAGCTGTGTACGTCGTCAATTTTATTATAACTATTAAAATATTTCGTTACAATTACATTTTTATAATTATATTTATAATTATAATTGAGATGTTATTTTAGCCATAGTTTTTTTTATAACATAATGTTGGCAATGTGTGCGCAAGACCATCTTATATCCTATTCTAAATAGGTAAACTTTAAATATAGCTAACAATTAAATTAAATTAAATTTCTTTATTTCATAATAAACCTGGTACATTAGAATATCTAGTAGCTGGTGCCCCCTTTTAAGCTTTAATAAGCCTGTGTCAGAAGACACCGCTCTTCAATAACACAATAATCTAAGTTTTGGTTTAAGCAAATGCCAAAATACCTGAAAAAGATATTTGTAATAAATTTTTAAAATTAACTTAATTTATTAATTTACATATTTTATCTTTATCTTTTTCATTAAACTTTAAACAAGATGATTCAGACCGTGTCCAACTTAAAAATGCAATAGAGTTACAAACCTGAATTTAATTCCCTGACCAGCGTAGACATGGCGTTGGTCACAGAGTCAGCGGCGTATAGAAGGTCACTTCGAAGGCTTCTGTTGTCTATTCCCACTAAAATCAGATATATTGTCTATACGAAAGAAAGCACGGTAGTACAGATAGAAACTAAAGGATCATATATGAATACTTGTCTGGTCTGGGAGTTTCCTATGTATATCTAAAGTAATATAAATGCGAAAGTAGCTCTATCTGTCTGTCTTTTCTTTACGCCTAAACTACTGAACCCATTTGGGTGAAATTTGGTACAGACATAGTTTGGAACTCGAGAAAGAACATGGGAGTGTTTATCCCAAAAATCCCGCGAGATCGGGAACTATGTAGGTAAAACCAAAAATCTGCTGGAAGTCATTATTCAACGCGAACGAAGTCGCGGGCAAAAGCTAGTTAAGTATATATTTAAAAAAGTATTTAAGTATGTTGATCCGTTCTTCAGTATCCATAACACAAGTTCCAAATGATACTTCGTGATCTTGAAACTAAATAATTGGTGTAATTGTAAGAGATTTTTTTTTACCTATACAAAATATTTTCCCTTTTGAAAGGAGGTATCTTATATTAACTACATACAATCTAGCCTATCTAAAGACTAATCAGTAACTTTCTTTTATCGTAAACTACTACATATTTTAAAAGAAAGAATTTGTCCAATAACAATATTGTTATTGTTTCTATTAAGGCGAATACACTTTAGTAATGTGTTCTTAGTCACAGTATTACACTTCACTGACACTACACTAAACTAACTCAAAAGGTTTTGCCCTTCTTACTCTTCTCACTAGGTCTGTGTTGTCGAGGAGCTGGATAGCCTCAACATTTACATGATGATGAATGAAAGACTCATGAGTTTCTGCACATTTCTTAATTATGCTAACAACCAGTTCCACTTTAGACAGAATATATATATATATATATATACAATTATTTATTTATATGTACCACACTATTTATTATTTCTGTCATTTAAGCGCATTAACGTCCGCGCACACACGAATACACACAGTCCTCTGCCATAAAGAGAACTACCATCAATTCATCATCATCATCTCAGTTGTTCCACTACAGCACGAGCTTTCCTACCACGAACTAAGGTGAGAGGTCATTCTCCACCACACTGACCCAGTGCGGATTCGCAGAGAACGATGTGTGCCGTTTTCTGCTAAAGGTTTTCAAGCCGCCCAAACGGGCCTCTATTATGATAGTCATGACTTAACGACTACCACATAGCTGAGACCAACATCTTAACTAGCAAGCTTTATAAAATATCCAGGTCATATTCTATCACGCGGACCCAGTGGGGATTGGCGTACAAAGGTGTGTGGCGTTTTGCTGTTAGAGGTTTTTAAGCCGCCCTAGGCCTCTAACATAGCTAAAAGACTACCAATACCAGTAATAACCGGGCACAACAACTTGTCATGAGTCACTGAAGCACACGATATAAAATGCGACACAAACGAGTCATTCATCCAAGGACTCCTGTAAACTTTGATGATTATTACCGACTATTTAGTAACTAGGAGATCATTAAATTCAGCCAAATCTGGCTAAATCAGAGAGCTGGGCCCTAAGCTTAAGTCTAAAGCAACCGTGGTAATGACAGGGGTATGACGAGGAGTACCGCGGAGATACGAGCGCTTCACGAATACACAATATGGTCAACCCAGTCAATATATGTTTCTTTTATCCCGCCAACTACTTGGTCAATCGTCATTATTGATACAAAAATATTAGAACATTTATTAAATACTGTTGTGAAATACACTTACTTGTAGTTGGTCGTTGGTTCTGATGAAAACTTCTGCTTTCATTATTCATGCTTTCCATTCCGCCTGAAATTAAAATATTCTATAATTAAATTGGTTATGGAGAAGAGATCTGACGGGAGAGTACATAGGTACTCTCATAGGGGAAGTTTATATATATTATGAGTGTAAATGATACTAAAAATGTACTAATGTAAGCTGTACTACTGTTGTTTTTTATTAATGTTTACATAGCACTTAAAAGTATTACTTTTATCTAATTATTAAAGAACACAAAGTTGTACAGACTAATCAAAATCCTGAATACTCATCTCATTTAATTTATTGACTCGAGCTTTATAAAATGTTCTAATAATTGTGCCACAACATTATGACGAGTCAAACCTGGCTAATAGTGTAAGAATTATATACAGTCTCCAAAAACTGAGCATTATATACAATGGCATCCTGTCAGATTGAATATAACAAATTAAACTGAACTACATAAACAAATTATCATTGATAAGCTTACCAAGGCTGTGCGTCATGTCGATGCGCTCTCTTTCGCCGAGAGATGGCGTTTGGGGCGCACTACGAACAGTGCCACGTGTACTCGTGTCTCTATAACAAATAAAAACATACATAAAAACTTTTTTATTTTTTCTGTATATATATACTTCATATACATAGAAAACATATATATACAAACAAATATTAATGTTCATGCACAAAAAGATTTGTCCTGTGTGTAAATCGAACCCACGACCTTGGGAGCGGAGTGCGGGTATAATCACTACCACGCCATATCGGTCTTCAAATAAATAAGTATTTTCACAATATGTCATATTTATCTTTGTTTTTCTAAAGCCTACATGATCTGTCTGTATGAGACAACAAATAACAACATTAGGTATAAACTTATTATAAATTTTTTTTGACTGTACTATTTGTGTCTGGCTGGTTTTGGTAACATTAAAAAGGTTCCATTATAAAGAAAAGAAACAAATTTGTGATGTTTATGGACCTGATGCAGTGTCAGTAAGAGTAGCACAAATTTGGTTCAAACGTTCTCAGTCCGGAAATTTTGATGTTAAAGATGCACCTCGCTCTGGTCGCCCTGTTACGAATAAAATGGACGCCATTTTTGAAAGAGTAGAGCAAGATCGGCATATTAGTAGTTACGATGTAGCTGAAGAACTGGGAACAGTTTTGACCCATTTGAAGAAAGCTGGTTATACAAAAAAGCTCGATATTTGGGTGCCACACGAGCTCACTCAAAGAAACTTAATGAACCGTGTACTCATTTGCGATTCATTATTGAGACGTAATGAAACCGAGCCGTTTTTGAAGAGATTGATAACTGGCGATGAAAAGTGGATCACGTACGACAAGAACGTGCGAAAAAGGTCGTGGTCGAAAGTTGGCCAGGCTTCACAGACTGTGGCCAAACCTGGCCTAACACGAAATAAGGTGATGCTGTGTGTATGGTGGGATTGGAAGGGCATTGTTTATTATGAGCTTTTACCGCTCGGCAAAACCATCGATTCTGATCTTTACTGCCAGCAACTGATGAGATTAAAGGAAGCAGTCGAGAGAAAACGGCCGGAATTGATCAACAGGAAATGAAAATGAAAAATGTATTTAAATGAAAATGTATTTATTGTAACTCAAGTATTATTACAAACTAGGATTATAAGGTTACAAATGTAGAAATATAAAATCACATCACAATATTTCCAGGGGTTCCCAAACTAAGCAAAAGCTTGTATCTTGGGTTACCAATTTTCATTGGATTACAGAGTTTAGATTAAAAATAGGAAGAAAAATTTTTTATATATTTAAGAGCTAAATTAACTATAATTTTAAAATTGATTGTACATTTATAAAGAAAACAAAAAATTAAATAAAATTAAGTGAGCATAATGTGAGTCTCTGTGTGTGTATATTATGCTGTGTTTATCGGTGTGGGATAAGAGCCTCCGTTTGATCATAGTCGAGTGAAGATAGCATTTGTACTACTTTTAGTTTTGCTTCTCTAACCGAGATATCACTAAGACAGCAACTTTTTGTGACCGCATTGTAAACCGAGACGTGACAATAACGGGGGAATCTTTTGGCAAAGCTAGTCTTAACAAGAGGCACCAGTAATTTGCAGATTCTTCTTCCACCCCTTGAAAGAATCGGCCTTGCACCAGATCGATGGATGGACAGACATGCATTGACAATAAACAACTGTCTAACGCGCAGCACATTCAACTCCTTGTATAAGTCATTGGTGGGGTATCTGTAAGGCTTTCTTAGCATCACCTTAAGTACTGCTCGCTGTGCCCTCTCAAGCTCTATCATTAGGGTTTTTGCAGAACCACCCCATACCCCTATACCGTATGCTAAAATCGATTGGCAGACAGAGAAGTAAACGGTTTTCAAGCAATTGATATTTGCCGCATTTCTTAGTATACGCATTACACCCATGACTTTCCTCACTCTTTTTGCCAGCATATGAATGTGTGAGTGAAAAGTTAAGTTTTCATCCAGCATTATTCCTAAATATCTGAGGCTATCTTTTCGCTGTAGAAAGTCACAATTGCAGGCTCCTGTGTCTCCCGCGCAGTTATGCATTTGTATCTTAAGGTTTGTCGGGTTAGACGCAGCGGATTTATGTAAACACATGTATTGGGTTTTTTTCGTGTTCAAGGTAAGCAGGTTTTGCCTTAACCACTCTGAGATCGCCTCCATGCCCTTTTCAGCATTAGACTGAGCAGCACTCCAGTCCGTACCTCTGAACAGGACAGCTGTGTCATCAGCATAGCATATTAATTCAGCGTCGGGGATGTTAAGCCTATGTATATCATTCATGTAAATAATGAAGAGGGTGGGGCCGAGGATACTTCCTTGAGGAACGCCGAAGTTGATTGGGAGACGATCACTCTCGAATCCCTCTACTCTCACAACCTGTCCCCTGTCCGAGAGGTAACTCCGAAACCAGTCCAAGGCGGCTCCACGGATGCCCATTTTCTCTAGCTTTTTAATAAGTATCGGGATTGAGACTGTGTCGAAGGCCTTGGCTAGGTCCAGGAACACTGCCACACAGTGAGACCCTTCATCAAGGTACGAAGATGCAAGATCGGTGAGTAACTTAATCGCATCCTCAGTAGATCTCTTGCGTCTAAACCCGAACTGCCTATCCGATAAAAGATTGTGCGACTCTAAAAACCCTACCAACCGCCTGTTTACCACTTTTTCCAGCAATTTAGAGAAGACGTTGAGGAGCGATATAGGCCTGTAATTGCTGGGAATATCAGTTGGTCCATCCTTATGTATTGGCGTGATAGAGGCCGTCTTCCATGAGGCCGGAAACCTGCCAGACGATAGACTTAAATTAAATATATGTGTCAAAGGGTATACAGTTGGTTTTCCAATAGCCTTTATTAAACAATTTGATATTCCATCAGGTCCAGTCGAGCACTTGTTCGGGAGTTGCATGATTAAAGACTCCACTTCGTTTTGGTCAGTAGGCGATAGAAAGAATGAGTTTGGCGGGCTGCTCACTTCGTTGATGTTCAGAGCCAGATCATTTTTAGATTTTTTCATATTTGTATCCTCTGCAAGCACCTGACCCACAGTTGAAAAATAAGTATTGCACAAGGCCAGTGACGCCACAGGGTCAGCTTTGATATTGAGAAGTTCGATAGGGCTTTTATTTTTTTGTGTAAAATGGCATATGGTTTTAATGCTGTTCCATAATTTCTTTGGGTCTCCATTAGCCTGTTCTAGTTCGGCACTGTTATGTTCGGCTTTTACCTTCCTAAGGATATCATTGCAAAAATTTCGGTACCTTCTGTAAGAGACTTGAAGTATTTTATCGTTAGGAAAGCGATTGGCCAAAGAATGCAACTTATCCCGATGGCGGATACAACGTAATAGTCCAGGTGTTGCCCAGGGACATAGGGTATGCTTTGATCGACTGACTCGGATCCTTCGTGAGTTAATTTCAACAGTAGAAGATATAATATCAACAAAGACCTTAACCGCGTCATCAACATCGCATTTATCAGTGACAACAGACCAATCTACCTGCTCCAGTGCCGCACTGACCCTATCATAATTTACAACTGTTTTAAATCTGCTCTGTTTGTCTCGTTTAATTGTGCACGAGAAACCAATAATAGATGGGAAGTGGTCAGTGACATCTGTCTGGCATACAACTCCTATGGCCTGGAACTTTGACTTTATGAAAATATGGTCTAGGCACGCCTCTTTCCTGGTTGGTAAAGTAATAGCAGGCCTAAAACCATGGTGACTAAGTAGGGTCAGATAGTTAGAGGGATCGTGTTTACCAGGGTCTGAGGAGGAAATATCTATATTAATGTCACCTGCTAAAATTTTGCAAGGACTATGTGACAGGTTAACTAGTATGTCATCTACGGCATCGATAAACGTATTGTTATAATTAAAAGATGGGGAACGGTAGACTCCAAGAACTGTCACCAAATTAGGAATATCAATAACCAGTCCGCATGCTTCAGCGAATATAGGTTCTGTCACAGTTACTCTCCAGCCAGTCCTAACATATGCCACCACCCCTCCGTTCTGATTAATATTATTACGCGTGTAAAAATAATCATAACCAGGGATTTCCCCAATTATTGCCTCGTTCGTCAGTCTACACTCTGTGAGAATTATAATATCAAAATTTAAGTTAATTCTATGAAGAAGAGTTGTGAAAGCATCAAAGTTCTTTGATATACTTCTAATGTTGAATGTTATCAACCTAAAGTTATAAGCATTGGTAATTACTGTATTGCAGGAGTCGGGACACCTCAATTCGCATGTCAGGTCCAGAGCGTCTGATATATTATAGTTTAATAGTTGTGTATTAAGCATTATAAACTATAAAGGTCATATTGCACTGATTGCCATACAGAAATAGAGAGAGGTAGCGGAGCACGCTTAGTGAGTGTGTTGTGTGACAGTTTAGTTCGAGTTTCTGAGTGTAAGTAGAGTAGTATTTTAGTACAAGCAAAAGAAAGTGAGAAACAGTAGCATCAATACATAAGCCTATTCCTTTATGAGTCCTGATACAAAGTAGGTGACTCTTAACAAACCAAATAACAATGATATGAACATCTTCTAGTCGACTTTCTAAAGAAACAATATTCAGAAAACAATTAAAATTTAAAAAAGTCGCTACGATACACAAAAAAGTCAATTGACTATTTTTAATGAAGTTCGCGAGCAAAACATCTGGGTTCGATATACCTTGTGACATCGCTACTTGACTGTTAGGAGCACCGTTGTATAGAGGTGGGAGCGGGGTTCTTCGAATCCCCCATCAGTTTATCGAGTATTGCCTCGGTGGTTACTCGCAATACGGAACTAGTATCCGTTCTCCGCATGAAAATATTTCCGTTTGATGTCCAGGTGTACTTAAAATTCAGCTCCCTGCCTGTCGATCTGGCCTTACTAAAAAGCACCCTGTTGTTTTTGGTGAGATGTTCATTAATGAAAATCTTTCGAGGGTTCCCAGGTACTTCGATTTTGTCAGTGGTGATGTCCCTCCTCACTCGTGCCGCACGGAGCAGCTGGTCTCGCGGGGCCCGACGCACCAGAGTAACTATGACAGGCCTGGGACGCCGTGACGCCTCCTGCTCCACTGTTCCATCGCGAGAGCCCACACGCCTGACATCGTCGATATCTCTGGGGTCCAGATTAACGCCCAGCTTAGCCGAGAGCACCGATACCATATGGGTTAGATTCTCTTGTTTGTGTTCAGTAAGACCAGTAATTTCAATGTCTCTAAGGAACTGACGCTGCTGATGAGTGGCGATCTCCTGACGTAACTCGTTAACTTCAAGGCGGAGAGAGTTTACTTCTTTTTTATAGGCATCCAGTTCTTTAACTTGATTTTTTAACTCATTAATTTCCCTGCGGAAATCAAAAATATCCTCGGTGGTCGAATTTAAGGACACCGTAAAGTCCTCCATTTTTGCTTTCATGTTCGAGAAAGCACCCTCCATATCTTTAGCCACTTTTTCAAATGAGGCGGGAATTGCTGACGGTGCGAGTTCTGATGGGGCACTCATCAGCTCCGTACTTGATTTAATGCCCTTATCGGAAGGTCCAGCTGCAGCCGCTCTCACCGGAGTCGAATCGGAGTTTAGACTGCGCTTTATTAGCTGACAAGAAGGGCATGCTGTCATACTTCCAGTAATTCTTATAGACCGCAAATCGTCTCTTGATAGTGTAAGGCACGAAGCATGGTATTTGAAGCTGCAACCTGTGCAACTCACCGTTGAGTCCTTCGAAGAATCCCCCTTAGGGCGCAATTGTTTGTTACAGACTTCGCACTGCATCTTTGTTTGTTTATTGCTGTTCGATCAGGTAGCGCTACCTATTGATGGGTAGGAGTACTATATTCACGTTTTCGATTGTGTTACTGTAGATGGCGCTAGTTAGTACCGCCCTCTATTGGTGAGAGGAAGTACTTCACACTGTTGTGCTTTTTACAATTTAGCTATGCATGACTCAATGTTAACGATCTTCAAATCAAAAATTTTTACAACAAACTTACGGTTTATCTCCTCACACTTAACCGGTAAACTTTAGATAACACTTGTGCAGGCGAGTCGCAAAACAATACACAAAATACACAACTCTTGAGTGCTACAAATCACTGCAACTATTTTTATTTTATTAATTTATCACACTGTGAACGAAAGCAGTATTGTTTGTAAAAGCGCCCTCTAGCGAAAGCACACAAGAACAGGAAGGATGTGGTCTTTCATCACGATAACGCTAGACCACACACATCTTTAGCCACTCAGCAAAAATTAAGAGAGTTCGACTGGGAGGTCCTAGTGCATCCACCATATAGCCCTGACCTTGCGCCTTCAGATTTTCACCTGTTTCGGTCTCTGCAGAATTCTTTAGGTTCTGTAAGGTTGACCTCAAGAGAGGACTGCCAAAACTATTTGTCCCGTTTTTTTGATCAGAAGTCCCAAAGTTTCTACAGTAACGGGATAATGTCTCTGCCCACAAAATGGCAGAAAGTTATTCAACAAAACGGTACATATATATTGTAAATAAATGTAAATAAACTTTGAAAAAAATGTCTTGACTTTTCATACAAAAATACGAAAAGACTTTTTCCCCAACCTATTAGTATTCCGAATTTTAGGTAAAGCAATGTAAAAAATACATTCACTCAAGACGGATTGTGTAAAACCGTTTAAAAGTCCTGTTTAAAATATTCAGAACTATAAGAGCTGGAAAACATACACCATAAGAGTCTACTGGAAAAATAATGCCCTTCCAAGTCGTTAAATCTCAGTTTAGAAAAGTAAACTACCAAATAATTTGAGGTTAACAACAAAATATAAAAATCTAATAAAAACTTCTTACACAAGACTTTCATCTGAAAGTCAGATCCAGATCTTGAACGAAAGATTCTGATTCTATGAAAAAAGTAATACATGTTGTTTTCTTGTCGTTTAATTCTATACAAATGTATTTATTTAATTATGAACAACCAGTAGCAGTTACATTATTTCTGACATCTAATCATTAAAATACACTATATGAAAGTTAACTGTACAGCATTTTAAGGTGTCACAACATGCAAATATTTTGTAGTGACACAAAAAAAAGAACATAATTTAAAATAGAAAATAAATAACATAAAAATTGCAAAAATTACAATTTTAAACTAAATTCAAATACAATAAGTACTTACAGATAAAACAGACAAACATTACTTAACCAAAGAATATGAAAATGAAAATTCAGTTCTCTTAAAAAAAAGTTAACCGTACGTACTCAAATAGCACATACAAGGCCGGCTGTCCAAAACCAAAACCTAGCAAGAGACATTTTTTAAAACACTTTTTGTAAATTAGTACTCGTAATAATTTTGGAAGAACTAATTTTAGAAAACGTGTCTTAAAAAATATGTCTCTTGCTAGGTTTTGGTTTTGGACAGCCGAAGTGTTGAGACACTAACCTTTCTGGTGCGCTGGGTTGAGGCTGTGACCCAGGCAGCGGCGGGCTTTTTGTGGATCGCGGCGAGGAGTTCGGCGTGGAGCGGGGAGACGATTGTTGCGTCTGTCGTAACAAACATCAACATTAAACATATACAAGAATACATACATAATCTCATCATATTGGCATTAATCGCTTGCTCCGTGCCTCGGAAAGCACGTTAAGCCGTTGGTCTCGGCTGCCATGAACATCTATGGCAGTCGTTATTAGGAAGTCAGTGCCTTCTAACAGACTGATAGCTGGTTTAACCATTGATTGATGGTTCCCTTTGGGTTGCGGAGGTCAGACGGCAGTCGCTCCACGTAATAACTGAAATTCAGTCAAATCTGGTTGCACCAGTTAGCAGACCCTGGGGGCCTACCGCCGAATACGATGGATTACCGGTAATTCATCTAGATCAAACTTTGTTTTGCGTTCATTAATCCGTACCGGGGAATCTGCCGACAGCCACCTCTCATTCATGACCTTCAGTCCGTGACAGACCAATAGGTAAATGGAGAACGCCATTTTGTTTCGATTTCCATGAGTTCGGCGGTACGACAGAATCAATTCGAAATCCATTTTGCCTTATAATCGATTGCCATCGAACTCGGCGGTAGGCCCCCTGGGCCCTAAGCTTAGGGCAACCGGGATAATGCTAGGATATGATGATCATTTTGGCATTAACCCAGTTGGAAGCTAGAGTTAAGCATAAGGCCCAGTCTAACCAGATTTGGCTAAATTTCAGTTATGACATGAAGTGACTTTTATTTGATCTTCGCAACCTAGAGGGATATATGGTTCTGTCAGAATATTAGAAGACACTGACTTTCTCATTACGACTGCCATATGACAGACGGGACTAACAACTAAACGTGCTTTCCGAGGCATACATAATCTCAAGACCATTTATACCTTGGTACAACTATTTAAAAGGGATAAGATAAGCTAAGTTCACTTATAGAGATAGCCTTAGCCTACATTCTCTTGGTCATCTTCTACGACATTCTCGGCCAAGACATTGATGAATTCAGAATCCTTCGGGAGTGCCTCTACCACACGGCACATGTACAATGCCGAGACACATTATTATTACCATCAATAAAATATGTAGCAAAAAAAATGTTTAAAAAAGGACTTCGCATACCAATCATAGATTTATAGCGAGTGCTTATATCATAAGTAAGATAATAACTGTAGTACCGGTGAGTGTGTGGCAAAAAGCAATGATTAAAAAAGCACTTCGCAAACCAATCATAGGTTTATAGCGAGTGCTTTTATCTTAAGTAAGAAAATAACAAACTATAGTACCGGTGACACACACTGTCCAGGGTTCCTACCAAGATATTAGGTGCTCAAGTGAAACTCACTGGCAACATTATAATAGGCGAAATGTGGACGTTTGATATGCTTCTGGCAATCCCTTCGGGGAAAAGGCGTAATTGTATGTATGTACACGTACAAGCTATAGTTGCACGTTACACGAACTTGACCGTTCTTAAAGGAAGGTAGTAAAACATTTAATAACACTAGAATTCATCCAACACAACACGTGTAAAAAATACAAACATATTTACACATTTCATAATCATTGCCAGTAATAATGGTAGCTAAGTTATTCATTCAAAGCATTTGAAATATGTCTTTAAAATTATCTATATATTTTTATTATTTACATAGCTGTGTAATAAAAAATAATCTATCATTTACGCCGTGAGAAATTATTGAAATACCAATTATTGGCTCAAAAATTAGTATAAAAAGCCATATTATACAGTAATTAATCATAGTACTTCAATACTTGTCTTGCTAACATAACTTCCTACTTCTTTCATTATGAAAAGTGTATTGTTTTTTGGAGTTTTGACGGTGATCTTTGGGATTACCTTGTCAACTCCGCTGGAATGTACATCAGTAGAGACCCATGAGTTAAGCCTGGCTGCGATTGACCCTACATGCATTGTAAATTCCGTTATGAAGGCTGTTGGATGCTTCGCCAAAGGTAAGTGCGATTTTTTTTTTAATCATTGTAAAAGCACATGTTGTAAAGTACACTGCTGAAATTTTGCATCCCAATAGATTACATTACATTATTTGCTCATAATAACCACACTGGGTAAGCGGGTTGGTGATCGCAGTTCAAGCCAGTACGCAGGATAACACTGCTGGCCATAATCCGGTAGGATTTCTCACCGTCGACTTACGACTCCCCGTGAAGTGAAAGGGGGTATACAATTATACAAACATAAGTACATCCATTTAGTTAAATCACAATTTAGAAACGCGTTTTGGAAGTGTGCTTTTGAAGGCACGATAAGCAGCGGTTATCACTAGATGTGGTAGTAGTTAAGCGACGACCCTCCCCCCCGAACAGGTCTCCGCCTTGTCTTTGTAGGGGGGCTGAGTACGTCCCTGAGGCCGAGAAAAGGTAACACTCAGAGGTTGGCGACTCAGGGTGCCTTTAGTACTGACTACCGGGGGGAAAACTAAGAGGGACCTATAGAGGGCCTCCGGGAAGTCGGCCACACACGCTATGGTCGCACGAGGAGGTAGGAGGGGCGCGTCCACTGCGCCTCACTGAGGAGGTCCTTCTGGTTCTGGTCCGGGGGACGTTGGCCGTAGGCGGGATGTCAGAAGCTGCAACTCAGGTACTGGCCCCCGCCTTTTTACATATTTGTGTGACATAGTTAAATAGACATTTAGTACCATCTTTCGGACTTTTATTTTGAACACGCAATTTATCGACTAAAAGAGATCCATAATAATATATCCTCGGTACATACGCAGTTAAAAAATAAAGTACCTTAACCAATGTGTGGGCGTAAGATTATTAATGTATAATCTCCATAATTGTTTCAGAGGATGAGGAGATGATGAAATGCCTTTTGGATATCGCAGCGGAGTTGTTGAAGTGCTTCACCAAGCACGGGGGTTGCAAAAATGACGACATTTTTGACAAAATTGTGCCACAAGCTTGTAAGTATGAAACCAATGCAATTTTTTTTTTGATAATTACTCTAATTACTTGCTTCCAATATAAGTATCATTAAGAACTTGTGTTATGGATACTAAATAACTGATAAACATACATAAATACTTTTTTCTTTTTGTAAATACGTTCCTATTATACATAGGAAAACACCCAGACCAGAACAAATATTCATGTTCATACAAACAAAGATTTTTCCTATGTGGCAATCGAACCCACGCCTTCAGGAGTGGAATCCGGGTATACTCCCACATTGGTCGTAACAAATTTAATGAGGACCATTTATTTTCTAACCGTCTTAGCATATTGACACCCCACCAGAGCACGACCCTCTTGTACTGCTTCCTAAACCATAAAGCAGACTTTACTAACCTTCAACATCCTCATAAGGCCTTCCAGCTGCTGCATAAGATGTTTCCTGGACTCCTGAAGTGAAGACAGGTGTCCTTCTAGTTCGTCCTTCCTCTGTCTCAGAGCCCGCAGTTCAGATACTAGTGGTGGCGCAGAACCACCCGTGCTACCGATTCCTGCCGTCGCCTCTGCTTCTTGCTGCCTTCTGTTAATTTTAACAGCTTTATTAGAAATTTATCCTTCTTCTATCGTGTCAATGGCAAATCTATTAAAATTGGCCTTTATTTTGTCGGCCTAATGCTGCCACAGCCATGGCAAAGGCGCAAGTGCTCAATAGAACCTTCTGGGACATGTTTCAGGGCATAGTAGACGTGCAATTAGGTGACCTTTTTTGGTACACAAGGTACTATTGGACTTTCTTCCAACTTTCTTGTCTATATTTTGTCTGCCCAATATGCTGCCAATATTAGGTCCTTCGGCGAGCATGTTTCAGAGTATTAATATTATGTCTGTATGAAGGTATATCAAAATATTATTGGTGCATTAGGATATAAATAGCGACATCTATGATTATTTTTTAGCATTGTATGGAATGTGTAGCTAACTAAATAAAGTAGTCTGTTGTGCCAACTCATTACGGTCGTATCATTTTAATCGTATTTTAACGTCATTTTTAACAGTGGATATGCAGTTTGGTGATTTTTTTTATTGGACAACATACTAGAGACTGGACTAGACAAGATACTGGACTTTAGAGCTCGGGATGCCTCGGTGGGACGTCAAATCTCGCCTGGCTACCCATACAATCTGAGTGCATATTTTATCACTGGTTTTCGGCCACGGCGTTACTAGCGTGACCTACAGCTTATCAAATCCCACATTTATTTAATCCCGATAATATGACTTTCTCTATAAGGCCCGTGCCCGTAATTTATATCATAAATGTAGATTTGTCTGTTACACTTTTACACCTAAACTGCTAACATACTGATAAATTACAGACATTGACTTATATAGAATTTTATAAGCAGCCTATTAGGCTATTATTATTTCAAAAAACTAAGACCGACTTCTCATAAAACTTTTATTGAACCAAGCGCTTCTAATTATTACTGCCGAAGAACCAGAAAATACTTAATTCCTAGGATTTATACTAGTATGTTTGATGAAAATATGTGCAAAAGTAAATTATTGTTTAAAAAGAAACTAAAAAAATATTTGTTACAGAACTTTATGGCACAAAAAGATGTTCCGAAATGAATTGTTGCTCAAATGATTATGTGTCTGTGTAGTTCATAAGTAAAAAAAGTAGCTATAGATTAGTTTAAGTATTAATTAATGTTTTCCTTTAAAATTGTAACTTTTGTAATTTGTAAATTGTACAATTGTAATTGTAACCAGAAATTGGGAGCGTACGTCGCCAACAACCTGTCATGCAGTTTGGCGATAATAATACTTAAGTTATATATGTATTATGTAATTAAGAGAAATAAATTAAAAAAAAGGGTATTTTTTTGTTGTTGTTACAGAACTTTGAGCACATGCACAGAACACCACAACGACAAGAAAATTTCATAAAAGGATCATGATACCAAGAAACTAAAAATTTACAGGTGTAATAATTAAAGCATACTAATAAAAATATAATGTCATGTTTATTTGGAATGTTTTTATTATTTTCCTACCCAGTGCGTGTTCCTATTTGAAAGGTGTAGTTGTTACGAAATCAATATAAATATGACACTTAACAAAACTCATGTCTAGAGTCTAGAGTATAAAGCGATAATCGCGGTACAAACACGTAACATAAGTATGCACATATGGCTAGTGCCACTACATTAGTGTATCCACTCTATGGAATAAAGATACATACATACATAATACATACATTCACGCCTGTTTCCCCGAAGGGGTAGGCAGAGGCATGTTATACGCCCACATTTCGCCAGTCATATGATCGGTCCCACGTAATAGCTGGCGAGCCTATTGCCCCTTACCGGGAACTTTTATGTTCGCCAGAGCTTCGTCCGTTGATCGGCAGGTGCACCACTTGCAGATTAGGTTGCCTTGGGATCCTCAATCTTAGTAGGATCCCTATACACCACATAAATAAAAATATCAATGAAAATTTACAAGGAATATGATGATATTTTTGTGAACAACATGCAGGTGAAGTTGTCTTGGGTTCCTTTAATCTTGGTCCCCTTGGATTATTGGAAATGAAATAATTAACAACTGCTTGTAATAGTCGATATCACAAAGAATATTTCATTATTTATCCTTTCATAGGCTTGCAGCCTATTGCGTGGGACCAAGAATATCATCATCATATTCCAGCATTATTCCGGTTGCCCAGGGTCTGCTTACTGATTTAACCAGATTTGACAATGAGCATACTTCATACCTGCACAATCATCTCTGGGCAGGCCGGGAGGATTGCAGGCAAGCTAAACTGGCACTACCGAGGATCGAACCACGCTTCTCCGAAAATCTGATGCAGCTTAAAAAACCTCAAATGCGCCTGGTTACAAGCGCTCTAACGGGTCATGGTAGCTTTAACAGACATCTTTTTAACATAGATATAACAAACAGTCCTCAGAGCATGCATGGGGACTGAGGAGACAGCCGCACACGTCTTGCTGGAATGCAGGGTGGTGGCTGATAGCCGGGCGAGGTTCCTGAAGACACCAGGCAGCCTTTCGGAAGCCTTCAGCGACGTTAGGGCGCTGATAGAATTCCTGGAGGATCTGGGATGGCTGGAGTAATCCAGCTCTCATCCTCCTACGCAAAATCGTCTAATTGCGGAAAAAGCCTGCACGACGAAGAAGAACCAGATTTGACTGAATTTAATTTATTACATGGAGCGACTGCCGTCTGACCTCTGCAGCTGTCAGGATGTAAGAAGGCACTGACTTCCTAATAACGACTGCTATAGATGTTCATGACAGCCGGGACCAACGGCTTAACGTGCTTTCCGAGGCACGGAACAAGCTATAATTACGCACATAACTTCGAAAAGTCATAGGTGCGTCACTAGAGTTTGAACTCGATACCCTCTGAATTTGAAGGCTATGGGTCTCGCCACTGGTCTATCGCCGCTTTTACGTGGGACCAAAAATACTATTAGCGAAATGTGGGCGCAAATAGCTCTGCCTACTTCTCGGGGAAAACAGTCGTGTTAGTCTGTATGTATGTCCAATCATTAAAATTGATTATTGCCAAAGATAGACAAAAGAGTATTCCATTCGTTTACGGTCACATCATCTTTTGCTTCCCTGATAACTAAGAATAGATCGATATTGTCAAATTACCTGAGTCTGGCGATCTCTCTCATAATTTCTCTGTTCTTAGCCTCTAATTGTGAGATAAGTTCACGCTGTTGTCTTGCCGCGTCCACTTCTGAACCTTCCGAAGACGATCGACCCTGAAAATGTAAGTACGTTTTATATTTACATATCTCGTCTCTTTACTCAGTAAACCTATAAAAAGAGAATGTAACAGTAATATTTACCAGTTCTGGTGTCAATGATGCTGATCTACCCGCTCGGGGCTGTAACAAAGAAAACAAACTTTAAACAAAAATCCTGCGAAGACTATATTTGTCATTAAACCGATTCAAGACATTGAACACGTTTACTCTCTCGGCAGTCGCTCTCTGCAATGAGACGAGCGAGACGAGCGTAACGAGCGCAACGACCAAGACGAGCGCAACGACCAAACCGAGCGCAACGAACAAAACGAGCGCAACGACCAAGACAACAGTTGATACATAATACTGACCAAAATGGGTGCTTCGGGAGCAAGCCTGTATATGGATCTGTACAAAACTGACCATAGTGCGAGCTTAGTGCGCTAGCTTCTTACTTTTATGTATGAAACTGGCAATAGTGCGTACTGGTTTGCGCAACAAATTTTTCATTTGTATATAAATAAAACTGAACATATTGTGTGCTTTGTGGGCAAGCCTATAGTTTGTGTATGATAACCATAAGGTAGCCTGCTTCGAGTGCAATTCTGTGTGTTTGAGTAATAAGCGTATCATGCGCGAGCCTGAGCGTGAGCGTGTTGGTAAATAAAATAAAATAGCGCAACATAACTTTTTAAGAAGTCCGTGTGAGATCTCAGTATAGTCCCACATCTTTACTGTGGACTCAAGGGGCTTAGGGGAGGGCAACTCATTTACCATTTATCATCATTATCACCACTCGTTCTCATTTACTATGATTTATATGTATGTTATTAATATATCTCTTACTAGACACTGGCTAAATCTGCAAAACGCATGAAGCCATTATTTAATAGAAAAAAAAAGTCTTTGCTCATCGTCCACTTGCCTCGGCAGTCGTTCGGTGCGGTAAGATGAGCAAGACAAGTTGGTATAAGTGTGCTACATAATATTGACCATAGTGTGTGCTTTGTGTGCAAATCTATAAGTTTTCTATGCGTTACCTGCATCGGGCGCAATCTTGTGTGTATATAATAAATAAATAAATATTTCTAACAATTACACCAATTATTTAGTTCCAAGATAAGTATCAGTAAGAACTTGTGTTATGGATACTAAATAACGGATAAACATACATAAATACTTTTTTTTTGTAAATACATACTTAATTTACATAAGAAAACACCCAGCCCAGAACAAATATTCATATTTATACACACAAAGATTTGTCCTGTGTGGGAATCGAATCCACGACCTCAGGAGTGGAGTGCGGGTATACTCGCCACCACGCCATATCGGTCGTCAAATATCGTCATATGCGACAGAATACTGACCATGGTACGCGCTTCGTGCGCGAGCCTAGCCGCATATCGCGCGATGAGTCGATGTTCATCGTCCGCTTGCCTCGGCAGTCGCTCGCTGCGGTGAGACGAACGAGACGAACGAGAATCAAGCGATCCAGTATTGACGTAGCCGGGGCCAGACATGTGTTCCGGGAAACCGTTATGGGCTGGCACGGGGGATGGCGGTCTGTAAAAAAATACAATTATTTTATATCACACATGTGATAGCCGGGACTAAGGGCTTAAAATGTCTTCCAAGCACGGAAGCGTTTGATATTACATGTGTAACATCACGGATACAGTCACTCATTCAGGGACTACTATATAAGAGCATTGCTTTTATTTCTATGATCGTTACCTGCGATACGAGGTGACCGCACAGCTACAAACGTTTTATATTTTTTTTAGTTTCACATTAAAATTTATTATAATTTTTTTTTAAGTGCCCGGAAGTTACTAGTCTCGCCACCTATTACGTGGGACCAACAATATAACTGGCAAAGTGTGAGCGTATAATATGGCCTCTGCCTACCCCTTCGGAGTAATATGCGTGATATTATGTATGTCAATTTAAAAATAACAAAGATGCCGTATTATTAGGTGTTTCTATTTATTCCATGAAGCCTATAGAAATGTCTATTACTATAACAATTGCACAGATATTGTCTTGGTAATATAAAAAGTACTATAATAATAAAAAATTAAAGCTACATAGAAAACATCTGCCGGACCTTAATGGAGTCGGAAAACAGTAATGCTTGCGCGATATAAATACTCACTTCTATTAACAACGTGCGAGCTAATATTTTTAGGCGTAAGGATCCTACCAAGACCTACGGAGAACAAGCCAACCTCACCTGCAGGTGGTGCACCTGAAGGTCAACGGACGAGGCTCTAGCGAACATAAAAGTTCCCGATAAGCGGCAATAGGCTCCTCACCTCTAACTTGGGACCAACTATATAATTGGCGAAACGTGGGCGTATACTTATAATATGCCTCTGCTTACCCCTTCGGGGACAGGCGTGAATGTATGTGTGTATGTAGATAACAATACTTACACAATGTGGCTGAGATTTAACGTCCTCTCCGGCTGGTCTGGATAGCGGGGCAGCTGCGGGCGCGCTCGCTCCGGCACGCAACGGAACGACTTCCTCAATGTGGCGCCGATCTGTTTTGACGGTGATTTCTGAAACCAATATCAACCAATCAGCCACGCTTATGCAAAGAATAACTTCATGCCTATCACAAATTGGGCGCAGTAGTTGGAAATATTGTGGACTGCCTAAGGGGGGGACGGGGGGACGAATGCATTGCTGTTTTTTTTCTTTAAGCTAATGGTTTCGTGCGTTTGACGCATTTTGCCAGTGTTAAGTGAAATATAACGTTGCACGCCACGTTAAAATATACTATATCTAACGCGGCCCACCGGTGAGCCGCGTGGCGTCCAATGTGTTAATAATAATATTTTTTTAGTAAATGAGAATGAGTGGTGATAAAGTTGACATGTCCTCCCCCTAAACCCCTTGAGTCCTCAGTGAAGATGTGGGACTCTACTGAGATCGCAAAAGAGAATTTAAAATGTGATGTTGTTGACTGTTTTGTTCATATATAACAACACTCAGCTGAGACAATTAACTTCCTAATACCAGACACAGACTTCCTTTCAGTATCATTGTAAGAGCGAGTTAAGCCGTACAATACCATGTGGACCCAGTACAGAGTAGCGAATGCGGGTAGCGTTCTTCTATTATAACTGTTCAACCCTCTTAATAGAGTGTTCGACTCGACTTGGCATAAAGGCTTATCGCATACTGTCATAACCGGGACCAGCAGCTTAACACAGAAGCGCTCTATATTAAAAAGAGCCACGAGCAACCAGCTACTCATCCAAATATTGAGCTCTATGAACTCTACTTAATTAAGCTACAAGCTACAAGAATATTTATTTCAACTCTTTATTGCACATACATCAAAATATCAAAACATTGCATAAAAAAAGGACATGTACAAACGCGCATTTATCCCTAATCATAAGATTTCAGCCAACCTCCTGAGGAGTCCGACAGATAAAACAAGGATACACGGATACATTTCAGAATATTTTAGAACCATGAAAACGGTAAATATCAGCCAAACCTGGTTAAACCAGTGAGCAGACTCTTGGTCCTTCGCGTCTGGGCACAACCGGGAAATTGCTGGAGAAAATGTGTGTATGTAGTACTTACATATGCTGCATACTCCTTGACCTCGTGCTCGTTGGTATGGGTGGCTGAGACCCTCCCTCGCCAGAAGCAGTCTTGACAGAGCGTGTAGTTAGCGCATCGGGTGCATCGGTAACGGAACCCGGTTAGCGAACCTCTTCTACAGGCGCTACACGCAAGCGGATGGACCACTGAGAAATAAAATTAGATTAATTATTACTTTTAAAAACCACCATATAACCTATGAGGCAAGTTTAAAAGAAGCATACACACATACATAATAAAACGCCTATAGGACTTTTTGGCGGGAAAGTGAAGGTCTGAAGCTGTCTTATACTTTTTAAAATTTATGATATTTTCAAACTTGAATGTGTAATAACGGTGGATTATTACCCGTTAAGTGTTTGTAAATGTACATAAGTGCAAAACAGTGCAACATCACTTATCAACTTCACTCAAGAAGTCCATGAGAAATCTCAGTGTAGTCCCACATCTTTACAAAGAACTCAAGGGGTTTAAGAGGGAGGGCATCTCATTTACCGTTTATTTATTTATTTTTATCACCTCTCATTCTCATTTACGAAAAAAAAAAATTATTAATACATCTTTTACTTCACACTGGCAAATTGTGATAAACGCGCGAAGCCATAGTTTAAAAAAAAACACGCTCATATATCAAGTTTAGGGTGGACAGAAACATAGCTACAACTATTTAAAAGGGGTCTATATCTTTGTAGCAACGAACGTTAACTTTAACACTAGGGATTCTTCCCTAGGTGAAACGTGCCGAATGGTTCTAACCATAGGCTAGCTCTTCGCTCACATAGACACACTAGACGTACCAAGCAATGAAATTCGTATGCTATAAATTATAAATGTGTGTATAGGGATCCTATCAAGACCTAAGGAGCCCAAGCCAACCTCACCTGCAAGTGGTGCACCTGCCGATCAACGGACGAGGCTTTGGGGAACATAACAGTCCCCGGTAAGCGGCAATAGGCTCGCCACCTATTACGTGGGACCAACTATATAATTGGCGAAGTGTGTGTAATATGCCTCTGCCTACCCCTTCGGAGAAACTAACGTACGTAAGTAAATTATTAATGACCCCTGATAATAAATTATAGCAATTTCGTATATAAACATATTAGCTATTTTGGAAATAATGAGGTATGTCTAACTACGCACCAAGAGAGTAACATGTCATCATCATCACAGCCCATCAACGTCCCACTACTGAGCACGAGCCTCCTCACACAAATCAAGGTGTGAGGGTATTGGGTCATACTCCACCACGCTGACCCAGTGCGGATTGGCGGAGGCAGGTGTATGGCGTCCTGCTGTTAGAATTTTTCAAACCGCCCATGAGGCCTCTAACATGGCTTAACGACTACCACATTTAGTGATAACCGGGACCAACGGCTTAACGTGCCTTCCGAAGCACGGAAGCGCTCGATATCAAATGCCACACAAACGGTCACCCATCCAAGGACTGACCTCTGTAAACTTTGCTGTACTTTGGTGATCGTTTCCAACCACCGAACACCGCAGAGCTACGAGCGCTTCAACATGTAACATGTACAAAAGTATAAGTAAAAATGCAAAATACATACCATTTTCTACACTGGCTAAACGATGAAGGAGAGGTAGCCAAACGAGGCAAGGTGGTCCGGGGTCCGACATTAGTGTGTCCAGGAAATCATTCACGGTTATTTTCCCATTCTGAAAAACAAAATTACATATTGCATTACCTTAATGTAACCTATGTCTATTACACATTGATTTTTTTAAATATTAAGCTAATAACGTTGTTTTATATTATCTGATTAATTGAATTATTATTGCAGAGTTATCCTGTTTTGTTTGTAAGTGTTAAATTGTATTTTGAATGTTGTTTGTTATCTGTAACTACTGTAATTACAAGAAAACAATCAAGAGCTGGCGTGCCATTAGAGAGGCCTATGTCCAGCGGTGGAATAGGTTAGTCTGATGATGACTGTAATTGGTTCTTTACATCGTTTTAATTAAAGTATCATAAATGAATAAGGTATGCCAAGTCATCGCTCCGTAGTTACCCCTAGATGTATTCAAAGCCCGGGTAATCTCTAAACGTACAAAATGAAAACATAAGCTACTAACTAGAAGAATAGGGTTGAATTATGGCATTATTTAAGTAAGGAATAAGAAGATGAGTTTTTATTTGCTTATGACAGCAAATCATAATGTCACTGTAACTAAGCATAACTTTCATTACGTTGTCATGCCCTAATAGAATGATGTTAAAAACTACCTTAATAAGACCGATTATCATAAATATTGCTGCAATAAATACATTGCATTTCGTCAGCAAGTGACGGTCACTCATCCAAGAGCTGACCTCTGTGAACCCTGCTTCACCTATAACTAGAACTACGAATACTTCATAAAGACATACATCTCTGCCTACCTCGAGTTCATGACCAAACGTAGGTGGTCACATGCAACAAATTCGAAACATTACACAGACATACTTGGTTCAAAAAAGTCAAAACCAGTGGGCGGCACATTAAGAAATCGGAGAGGCGCTTCGACGGCAAGTGACGGTCACTCATCCAAGGGCTGACCCCTGTGAACTCTGCTTCACCTATTACTAGAACTACGAACACTTCATAGCAACATACCTGGTTAAAGACTGTCAGAGCCAGCGAGTCGGTGTAGTTGAAAGTGGGCGACTCGTAAACGGCGGCAGGCAGCGCTAGCACTTCCCGAAGGTAGTCTGAGAGGCGCTTCATCAGCAAGTGTCCATTGCCATCGGACAGTTGAGAGAATATATCTACAAAAATCGAACAAACATTAAACTCGCACTCGTAAGTTAATATTCTTGAGCTTACTTTAATAATAATATAAATTATTTATCACTGGCTTTTATCTATTAGCGCTTCATCAACCTCATCATCATTGCCATCGGACAGTTGAGAGAATATAATCATCTACTCTCTGAACACCTTACTTATGTCAACAAAAGATTATCCTAAAACCTTTAGATGTTATCCACTCTTAACAATTTACCTTGCAAAAATTAACCAGAAAGCAAGCGAAAGTTAGCCTTGTTCACTAAAATATAAGGTAGAAGTTAAATAATGTCTGGATAGGATTTTTGTCTGCGTTTTCGACGACCGATATGGCGTGGAGGTCAGTATACCTACACTTCACTCCAGAGGTCGTGGGTTCGATTCCCACACAGGACAAATCTTTGTGTGCATGAACATAAATATTTGTTCTGGTCTGGGTGTTTTCCTATTTATATTAAGTATGTATTTACGAAAAAAAAAGTATTTAAGTATGTTTATCCGTTGTTTAGTATCCATAACACAAGTTCTTAGTGATACTTATCTTGGAACTAAATAATTGGTGTATTTGTCAGAAAATATTTATTTATTTATTTTGAATTCTGCGTTTTTGGCGGCAAAGTTTTAGAAAAGGCGTTCGATTGTATAACCTAAGACGTTTTTTTCTAGTTTCCCGAACGGCGGGTTTTAAGTGTGTACGTGTCATTGGTTCCAATAGATAATATGTTTTCAATTTAAAATGCATTTTTAGTAAAAAGGTCTTTTTACTTTTGGTTTCAGATCGAAACAAATGATATGGCGACACAAATTGAACATGCATATAATAGTAAAAGATATGAGTTTATCGATGGCGTACATTCATAAATAATATCACGCCTGTTTGCTCGGAGGGGTAGGCAGAGGCCATATTATACGCCCACAATTTTGTACTTACAAAAGTTTGAAAACAAACTTTGAAGCCTTTGCTGCCCTGTTACTTTAAGGTCAAAGTTAAAAAAGCTTATGATAATTTTGTCCTTAACGAGATGCAAGTAATAATGTTATGAACTCGCACTTGTAAGTTAATATTCTTGAGGTTGCTTTAGTAATACATCAAACACACAATTATTTAGATACTGCCTATTAATCACTGGCTTTTATCTTTAGACGCTTCGTCAACCAGTGCTTATTGCCATTGGACAGTTCGGAGAATATATCTGCAAAGCCACACAGAAACATCAAACACACATTCGTCAGATGGTGTTCTAACTCTTCTTTTATTAATAGCTTTTCTCTAATCATCATCATCATCACAGCCCATTAACGTCCCACTACTGAGCACGAACTTCCTCTCATATATCTAGGTGTGAGGGTATTGGGTCATACTCCAACACGCTGACCCAGTTCGGATTGGCGGAGGCAGGTGTATGGCGTCCTGCTGTTAGAATTTTTCAAGCCGCCCAATTAGGCCTCTAACATGGCTTAACGACTACCACATTTAGCCGGGACCAACTGCTTAACGTGCCTTCTGAAGCACGGAAGCGCTCGATATCAAATGCCACACAAACGGTCACCCATCCAAGGACCCACCTTTGTAAACTCTGCTGTACTTCGGTGATCGTTTCCGACCACCGAGCACTGCAGAGCTACGAGCGCTTCTATCTATCATAAGTAAATTTTGCCAATCATCATCATCATCTAAGCCATTAAGGTCCTCTCACGCACCATGGTGAAAAGGAGTTAGCTCATACTCCGCACGCGAACTTAGTGCGTATTGATGAAGGCAGGTGTGTTGCGACCCGCTGTGAAATTATTTCAACCTTAACTGTTACCACATGTAGTGATAGCCGAGAACACTGTCTTGATATGCCTTCCAACCTCTGTAAGCTCTGCTTAACTTCGTTATTGTTCTTCGACCACTGAGTTTACCCTAGTTTTGTTAATATTATACATATATACCTAATATGACTCCTGTTTCCCAGAAAGGGTAAGCAGAGGCATATTGTACGCCGACATTACGCTAATTATATTGTTAATCCCACGTAATAGGTAGAGCATATTGCCGCTTACCGGGAACTTTTATGTCCGACAGAGCCCGTCTGTTGTTCGGCAGGTGAGGTTGGCTTGGAGCTCCTCGGACCTTGGACGGATCCCTATACACCCGAATATAATATCCTAATATACTCATATATAATAGTTATTATTCTATCTAAGGGTATATTGTTATTTCCACAGCCTATACTTCGTTATTCGTTTTTTTTTTAAGTTCAAAATTAGTTACTTACACCTTAGTTTGTCCATTAGTTTCCCAGCACACATCGTGGCCAGTGCCACTTTTATAGAAAACACCCTGATTTTTCCGACATTTTCCCTGTAAAAACAGAAAGTAGGTTCATTTCATTATCTCTAAAACATTAATAAACATTATCTATAATCATTATTGATCTTGCTTTGAGTGCAGTCTTTGTTCAATCAGAAATTTTTATCTTTTGTGCAGTATAATAATAGAAGTAGATAATTGATAAAGATTCATAAAAATACAATATAATGTAATGTTGCTGTCTGCTGCGGTGGATTCCAGATGAATCGTTAGCTGGTTTACACTTTAACACGTTTTGTAATTATAACACTGGTTGGTTCGTTTACTGGGTGGTACGGTTACGGTACTGTACGGTTTTATGGGTGCACATAAGTAACCCACCAGAATTGCCATTTTACTCTCTATATATACTCTACTTACTTATACTTTTACTCTCTATATATACCATTTTACTCTCTAACTGCATTATATTTTACCTTGAACTTGTTTCGATATAATTTTTGATTAAATTTAATTGCAGTTCTTATCTTCCGCATTTTATATTTTTTATAAAAAAAAGTTTTATTCATATCAAGTTAAGTAAATAACTTCTTACCCAGTACTGTAAGCAGATAACAGCCAGTTCAATAGCAATGCAGAACAAGACTCCACAGAAACCTGGTGAGCGGGTGGTAGTCTTTTGTTCAGATTGTGGTACAGTGAGGAGACGAGTGTCTCCAACCGGGTGACGTTGACACAGGCATTTGGTTCCAACGTGTTGAGGGCATTTTCTCGGAAGGCTTCTATTACATTCCATATATCGATAACATGCACTGGAAAACAAGTATTCATAATAGTATATTTTTAAAAGAGAAGATTTCTTTATGATTAATAATACAGTGTCACATATCTCTATCCAGTGAGGATAATAGAGATGTGACCATGTGGCAAGGTTTCTCCACTATGACAAACTCAACTAACAATATATCTAGATTAGTTTACAATAGTAAAGATATTTTAACCATTTTATTTGCCCTATCCAGCATACACTCATGGCTTTCAGACTTTACCTACGGCTTAGATTGCAATTTTCGTATAACTATCTTCAATGGTAACGGTATACATCAAGAGAAATAGAATATTTTTGACTGTAATATAATTACGAGCAGCATGGTTCAATAAATAAGAAACTCAAAACAAAATAAAGATAACAAACTGCTGCTTGCATCCGCAATTCCGCTGGGCATTAGTGGATACATACATAAAATCACGCCTGTTACCCGAAAGGGTAGGCAGAGGCTTATTTTATGCCCACACTTCGCCAATTATATTGCTGGTCCCACGTAATAGGTGGCGAGCCCATTGCCGCTTTTTGGGGACATGTATGTTCCCCCAGAGCCTCGTCTGTTGATTGGCAGGTGCACCACTTACAGGTGAGGTTGGAATGGGGTCCACAGCTCTTGGTAGGACGCCATTATGCATTACTGGATGCACCATTATAACACGATTATTGTACTAAAAGCTGCACTTACAGTTGCATTTCTTCTGTACATATCGCAGTTTACAAGCAGTGCGGTACGAGGCAAACCGGATGAGGTCAAAGTTTTGCTCCCGCATTTCTTGTAGTAGCAGTGAACGTGGGTCTGTCGCTGAGCCCACGTTTATGGGCAGGGGTGGCATCTGAGGCATTTGACCAAGCTGGGTCAATGGGACGACACTGTCTCGTTCCAAGGACATGGTGATACCTACAACAAATTTTTATTTTTTAATTTTATCACTATAATTCTCCTTTAATATTATCTAAAGCCGTTAAGCATACAGATAAGTTAAATTAAGGGTTGAAGACTATGTAGTTCTTTTCAGTATCAGTTTTATGACAATTACACCAATTATTTAGTTACTTATCTTATCATTAACACGTTGATGGACACTACTGTTGTACCGATTGTTACGGCTTTGTCAGTACTTTACTTTATACTTTGCCTATAGGCGTAGGAGTCACACACCCTTACGTAATACGACAGTATTTCTTTAAGCGTATACTTATAATAATAATCTTAGTTGATTCTACGATAACTCTACAGCACGCCATTCCTAATATTTGTATGAAAAATCAAACGTCTTAGGGCTTACTGAATTAGGCTTAACCTAAACTCTTACTTCAAGAGGCGTACTGTCGTATCACTTTTTAAGTATTTCGTACGTCTTTGGGCGGTACTGTCCATCAATGGATACTATATATCGGATAAACATAAATAAATATTTTTTTATTGTAAATACTTACTTAATATAAGACAAAGATGCAAATATTTTTTTTTATTAATGGAATTACCCTTTTAATATTAGCTACAGAGGTAGTGAATAAAAATATGTAGAACCAGTTATTATTGTTTAAAATAAACTAAAAAATATTGAAGACAATGATGAGCAGTATACATTTACAACACTTTGGGGAATCAGGTTTGATTATAACACTGTTTAAACTAACATAATACTTTCTTACCATTGACTAAAAACATATTACACTCACTACAGACCAAAAAAATATTATTACAAATAGTGTCACTTATTTGGATGACCAACACTTACGCTAATCAAGTTTATAATGAACTGCAAATTCACTGTGCAAGCTGAGGGTTCAAAGTCAAAGTCAAAAATACTTTATTTCATAAACTATTACATAGTACTTGAAAACGTCAAAATTATAAAAAAATAACAAAAACAAATAAAATATAACTATACTAAAATCACGAAGCTTAGATTCACTTGCAACCAAATAATTTAAAAAAACAAAAAACATTTAAGTGCAAGCGAATCTAAGTGCCAGTTCCGAGCCACCGCTCTGTAAGAAGAACTGGCAAGAAACTCACAGGCTATGCTCTTTTAAATTATCGATTGGTTAGTAACAATCTTCATTTGTCTGTGACGCTATACAATGCAACATAATATAACAATATTCATGCTTTAAGTCATTCATATTAGAATAGCCTGTATGAAACGGCGGTTTAATCCCAAGCATTTTTATCAGCCATATAGTCTTTAATAGAATAATATCCCTTTGAAGACAGCTTGCGTTTTATTGTTAATTTAAATTTATTTAGGCTTAATTGCTGTATATTGCTTGGGATTTTATTATAGAATCGCACACATTGACCTTTAAAAGATTTGTTAATTTTTTGGAGCCTAGTGGCAGGTACAACTAGTTTATGCTTATTTCTTGTGTTTAGGTTATGTATATCACTTTTCTTACTCAATTTATCAAAATTTTTGTGTACATATACTAGGTTTTCATAAACAAACTGACCCGCCACTGTCAAAATACCAATTTCTTTAAATTTATCCCTTAGTGAATGTCTACATGGTAGATTATAAATTGCTCGTATGGCCCTCTTCTGCAGTACAAAAATATTTTGAATATCTGCGGCACAACCCCACAGAAGAATACCATACGACATAACACTATGAAAATAGCAATGATAAACAAGCCTAGCTGTTTCAACGTCTGTTAATTGGCGAATTTTCTTTACCGCGTATGCAGCAGAGCTGAGTCTATTCGACAATTCACCAATATGTGGGCCCCACTGTAACTTAGAATCTAATATAACACCCAAAAATTTGGTGGTATCCACAAGGGTCAACTCATCTTCCTTTATTTTAATAGTGGTGTTTACTTGTCTGACGTTAGGCGTCACGAATTTAATGCATTTCGTTTTAGCCCCATTTAATAATAAATTGTTAACGTCAAACCAGTGCACCACCTTTGAGATCGCATTGTTTACATCGTCTGGGTTCTGATATCGCTTTATTTTAAATAATAATGATGTATCATCAGCAAACAATACTATCTCGTGATTTTCCTTTACCAAATGTGGCAAATCATTAATATAAATTAAAAACAAAAACGGGCCGAGAATCGAGCCCTGCGGTACCCCCATTTTTACTACAGAACCCTGAGATCGCTTTCCATTAACTTCAACCCTTTGAATCCTATTACTTAAGTAAGAAGTAAGAAGATCCAATGCGGAGCCTCTTATTCCATAATAATCTAATTTTTTTATCAATGTTTCATGAGGAACACAATCAAAAGCTTTGGACAGATCGCAAAAAATACCTAAAGCGTCCAAAGAATCTTCCCAAGCATCAAAAATATGTTTCAAAAGCTCAACACCTGCATCGGTTGTGGAGCGACCCTTAGTGAATCCAAATTGTTTTGAATGCATTAAGCCATTTTTATTAAAAAATCTTAACATTTGGTTGTAAATAAGTTTTTCAAAAATTTTACTAAAAGTAGGCAGCACTGAAATAGGTCTAAAATTAGTTGGGTCTGCTGTACTGCCCGATTTAAATAGTGGAATGATTTTACTATTTTTCATTAAATCTGGAAACGTGCCGCAATCTATACATTTATTAAATATTATAGCTAAATTGTGCGCCACCGAAACAATGATAGGCTTGGTAACTACGATGGAATTGCCCCAGAGGCCTGCAGTCTTTTTAACATTAAGAGTATTAAATGTCTTAATTATATCTATGGGTGTTACATGATTAAACATAAAATCTTCTGTACAAATGTTTACATTATCTCTTTAAATAGCCTCCGCTAAAGTAGGCGAGGAATTTAAAGTTTTTGTAGTAGACACTGGAATATTAGTAAAGAAGTCTTCAAAAGCATTGGCAATATCTAAGTCAGATGTAAGCGTCTTGCTATCAATGTTGAGTTTAAACTTATTATTATAATTCTTATTTCTTCCCGTTTCACTATTAATAATATTCCATGTCATTTTAATCTTATCATCACTATTTTTAATTTTATAGCTCAAATAACAAGACTTTGCCGTATGACATGCTTTTCTAAATATTTTAGAATATTTCCTTACATAATTATGAAATTGTTCACTATTGTTAACATTTCTTTCGTCATACAGTTCATACAGTCTCTTTCTACTTTTATGTAGCCCAGGAGTAGCCCATTCACTAAAGGCAGCATTATCATTTACCTTAATCGTTTTGGGAGTAAATGTTGATTGAAAACTAATACAAAAGTCACTAAAAAACATATTATATAAAATATTAGGGTCATTGCTTTTATCTACCATGGGTAAACTAAATCATAATAATTTATTGTTAAGCCTCTCAAAACGATTATTGGTTTTTGGTATAAATGTTATTGTTCTTTTAGCCACAGTTTTATTTCTACAAAGCAAAGATATTTAGGTTCTAATGAGTCATCTTTCATTAGCATATGATGCAAAAGCGTGATGTTAAGTATTGTATACCTGTTTATATAATATTTGTATGAATTCTCATACATAAATCTCATTAACAAGCAACAGGTTTCAAAATTCATTTGTTTGCAATAGAGGTGCGAGACGCAATAGTGGTTTTTGTTTGTTTGTGGGATTGTTTAAGTCCCAGATTATCCATCAATATAATATAAGTATTAGGATACAAGCAATGGGTAACTTGGGATCTCATTTTACCTAACTGTCACATAACTATAGCTTTTAGACTCATAATATAAAAAGTCATAAGCTGAAGGTATCGTTAGAGTTATCTATTATCGTGCCATATTATAAACACGGTTCATGACACGGTGGATATATTTTCATGCACTTTTAGTGAATTCGCCAGAACTGCGTTAAATATAATAAGTTATCAGTTACGTTAGATTTAGAACTTATTTTGTAAATATAGGATGTAATAATAAAGTTATATATCAGGTAGGCTAGTTTATGTTATATTTAAATAATATTGTAGATTGATAATTAAAGAGATAGAATATAATATTTATTATAAAAATTGCTATGCTATCGCATTAGGTTAAGACACCTGTAATGGTAACATAAGATTATAAATAAATAAATCTGTAAAAATAATAAATAATTAATTATATAAACATTCAATGATACACAGATAATAATTAATCTAT
The DNA here is from genome assembly GCA_949126915.1 of Musotima nitidalis. Taxonomy (NCBI): domain Eukaryota; kingdom Metazoa; phylum Arthropoda; class Insecta; order Lepidoptera; family Crambidae; genus Musotima; species Musotima nitidalis. Next base: position 7,205,698 of record OX421435.1, read on the forward strand.
TATCTTATTCATTCATCACTGATTTTTTCAAATATATTTATTTTATTAACTATTACATAGCACTTGAAAACATCCAAATTAAATATAAAAAACAATAAAAATATGATTACACTACAATCACGAAGCTTAGATTCACCTACATGCAACAAAACAAATAAAAAAAACAAAAAAATATTTATATGTAAGTGAAACTAAGTGCCGTTTCCGAGCCTCCAGTCTCTAAGAAGAACTGGTAAGAAACTTACAGGCTATGCTCTTTTAAATTATCAATTGCTTAGGTACTCAAATCAAAATCTTCATTTGTCTGTGATGCTATACAATGCAATAGAATATAGTATAAACAATATTTATGTTTTATGTCAGTCATATTAGAATACAAAATACTATATTTTGATATTAATCCTCACATATAGAGGCTTGTGGAGAAGGATGGGAGTATGAGGATAGGCTTAAAAAAAAATATTTCAAGAAAACTCATCTCGAGACGACTTGAAGGAAAAATATTTTGATAGCTATGATTTTTTATTAGTGGTTCTGTGGGAACCACTAATACAAATTGCGTTTAAAGAGAAAAAAACTATATTTATGTATCCTTGGAATAATATAGTAAAAAAAATAATATGTTAAGTCTTTGAACAATAAAACATCAGTAATCTATAGGTGTTTAGTCTCCAGTGTGTCTGGGACCAATGGCAATGTCTTAAGCCATAGGGCCCAGTTGTAGTTATCAAATCAAGTTAGAGGTCATGTTGGGATAGCCCAAAAATAGTAACAGCTAGACACCATACAATTGTCTTCTTAAATATGCTGTGGTCTAAACCCCTTTTACTTTTATTTATGAGAATCTTTGATGTGCTGAGATAAGACATAAAAAGTGCCATTTCTTTATGGATTTTGCTAAGAAGTTTATTAACCATATGCAAGCAATTTGTTTATATTCCTGTAATATAATTTTGTTGAACACAATTATTGTAGTAAATAGCACAAGCAAGAAGTACTAACACAAGTGATGAGTGTAATTGAATTAGTTTTATATGTTTTGATTGATTACAATCTAATCAGACACTTATTGATGGGCTATATTGGGAATATTGATGAGATAACAATTCAAAATAATACTACAACACACATAATTCTGTGAAGCTATTATTCATCTTAAATTTATTACAATTTAGATACTTACTTAACGTAAAACAATGATGAAAATGTTAAAACCTACATGTGGCACTTGAAAATTACACTATTTATAGATTCTTACTTTTCAGTGAAACTATTTATATACCATTAACTCCAGTGTAATAATTTGGCCAAAGCACCTTTAAATCATATTAGTTTTAAAAAAAGAAACGTCATGTCTATTTAATAGGTAGGTAAAAATTTTATAAATTTTGTAATTTAATGCTCAGTGTAGACCTGTAATTTTTTTTTTCTTTTCTATTTGTGTAATCGGTATTGCACGGCATCAGAATATTAAGGTGCCTACAAGAACCTATGGGGTAAAGTATTAGTATTTTTTAAGTATTATTATAAAAAGAATTTCAAAAAACAAGATTCTTTAAGGATAATACTTTTGATACTGCGAAACCCATACTTTCAGCATAAATAACAACGTAGTCTACAAAAAGTGTTAAAAGATTAGTCTTACCTCTTTTATCTATTTGCTCATAAGTTTGTTGACATAGTGATATTGTATTCGCGATTAACTTCGTTAATTTCTTCGCTAAATCGATTTAGATGTTACCGATATTACTGAAAGTATTTGAGGACACTTTAACATACTGTTTTAGACACTGGAGATTACGACGTCTCTGCTTCACTTTGAATGAATGATATTTTTTACATATAATAAATCTAACACTGCGTACTAATACAAATAACAATTTACAAAAATTACTGATATAAAATCAACATTGACAAGACTGACTTGACTGCCATTGTTACGTTTCATTTCAATATAACTTTGAAAACTAAAATATTTTATTACCATGTTGACTGTTTTCTATGACATTACAGTAAAAACTATATTCTGTAACATTTTTTGAAAAAAACAACACGTCATGAAAACCTACCAAAAATTACAAAAAAAACATTATTATATAAATCATTAGAATAATATTCAGTAACGAAACGCCACATTTTTTTTTTCATAGGCATAAAACATGCTTGTGTACAACCTATTTCACACATAGTCTTCAAATATATATTTAATTAATTTACAGATAAGAAAAACATATCTTATATTTAAAAAAAAAACACTTTCATGTAGCGACTGTTTTAGTAAGAGTTATATTAATTTAGTTGATTATTATGTATTAAATGTTGTATTATGACAGGGAAGTAAGACTTCTTGGCGGGAAAGTGAAGCGTCATGTCTACAGTATATTTACTAAAATGTTGGGATATATGGTGCAATAAAAGAGGATTATTAACCGTTAGTGTTTACAACGTTTTAACAAAACAAAACAGTGCAACATCACTTTTCAAATTCTTTCAAGAACTCCAAGTGAGATCGCAGTTAAGTCCCACATCTATAAGAGAATTCAAAGAGTTTAGGAGGAGGGCATTTCATTTACCATTTATCATCTGTATCACTTCATATAGCTCATTCATGAAAAAAAAAGCGAAACGTTGATTCGCACGTGCTAATCGGCTAAAAGGCAGGAATACCGTAAAAGTGGCACACTGCCAGCCGGGATGGCTCACTGGGGTGTGATTTTGACTTGACTATAATTGACTTTACTTGACTTCGACTGTAACTGAGCGACGAAAACTCTGTATAACGTTGAATTTTTGCAATCGCTTTTAATTCCTCATTAACAACTATAATATAATATATAATTAAAGGGCCTCCGGCCGTTCACAAGGTTTTGAAGGTCGAAATTACCAGAACGAAAGCGTTAAAAACAAAAAAATATTTAGATATTTATAGAGTTTCTTTTACAATGCTACGAGCTGTTTTTGCAGCCACTATGGAAGTCGTATTAAAAAAACGATGTTAAAACAAAATTAAATGGCACGAAAACAAAGAAATGATTACATTAAAATTTAGAACTTAAATAGGCAAGCTTTAAATTGGACTAAATTTGATTTTAGAATTCCTAGCCAAACGCCGAATTTCAAAGAGGCCAGTTCGATAAAATCTAATTTCATATGTACCTAATATGTGGATTGGCGCCAACGCGGAAAACGACATATTGCGTAGGTGAGTATCTAACGAGTGTCAAGCGAAAGTCCCGAGATAGAACAGCCCTTGGGGTACCCGAATCACCCCCATGTAGGTACTACAAAAATAATCTATTGCACACCAAACAGTTTGGTTTTACTCGCGGCCGGTCTACTACCTACTGATGCTGGAATAAAATTATTACAGAGTATTTACGAAGCCTGGGATGAGTCATATGATGCTTACGGTGTGTTCTGTGACTTATTTAAAGCATTTGATTGCATCTAGCATCAGACTTTACTTGTGAAGCTCCATCATTTATGGAGATCGTAACACTGCCTTGCGTTTTGTCACTTCTTACCTAAGTAATAGGGTCCAGAAAGTTGTAATTAATGGTAAGCAGTCACCCGGTTCTGCAGTAACAATGGGGGTGTCGCAGGGTTCAATCCTAGGCCCATTCCTATTTCTAGTATATATTAATGATCTCCCCCATCTCATAGAAGACGATCACGAGATTGTTTTATTTGCAGATGATACGTCTTTAATATTTAAAGTTAAACGTGGCCAACGTGAACTTGACGACGTAAAAAATGCACTCTCTAGGATAGTCCACAGGTTCAGTGCTAATAATTTATTATTAAATCAAAATAAAACTAAATGTGTCAGGTTCACCTTACCTAATGTGCGGCTTGCTCAAACCAGTGTTAGCGTTAGAGACGATGAAATAAAATTAGTAAATGAGACGGTTTTTCTGGGTATAGCCCTAGATAACGTAATCGTATCGCAGCCAGGCAGTTGTTTTGAGTGGTTTCAGATCTGAATACAGGAACATCCCTTCAGGAGTGCCACAGGGCTCTCAACTAGGTCCTCTATTATTTATTCTGTATGTCAACGATTTGCCCAAATCGGTATTTAATTCAAATGTGCTGCTTTATGCAGACGACGCAAAAATATTCAAAGTTATACGCAATGAAAATGATGCCGCGTCACTTCAAGCGGATCTGACTAGATTTATAGGATACTGTACCGATAACAGTCTGTTTCTGAATCCTGCTAAGTGCTTTACTATAACATTTACAAGAAAAAAGAATCAAACAATATACAACTATAAGCTCTGCGAATCCGAACTAACGCGCGTTAATCAAATTAGAGACCTAGGTGTGATCTTGGATTCAAAAATGACCTTTGTTCCGCATATCGACAATATTGTTGAAAAGTCTTTTAAACTCCTGGGTTTTATCTTGCGTGTAGCTAAACCATTTAAAGGAACTAGTGTTTACAAATTGCTATGTAATAGTTACGTGCATACGTAGCTCTGCGGTGCTAGGTCGGAAGCGATCACCGAAGTACAGCAGATTTTACTGAGGTCAGTCCTTGGATAGGTGACCGTTTGTGTGGCATTTGATATCGAGCGCTTTCGTGCTTCGGAAGGCACGTCAAGCACTTGGTCCCGGTTATCACTAAATGTGGTAGTCGTTAAGCCATGTTAGAGGCCTAATAGAGGCTTGATAAATTCTAACAGCAGGACGCCATACACCTGCCTCCGCCAATCCGCACTGGGTCAGCGTGGTGGAGTATGACCCAATACCCTCACACCTTGATATGTGAGAGGAGGCTCATGCTCAGTAGTGGGACGTAAATGGGCTGAGATGATGAGTTACGTGCGTAGCCGTTTGGAATTTGCTAGTGTTGTCTGGAACCCTTATCAAAGGGTGCACCAAAATAAATTAGAAAAATTACAAAAAAGCTGATAAAGTCACTGGATCATCGAACAGGCAATGTGTACGAAAACTACGAATTGTCAATGAAAAATCACAAATTCATTTCACTGAGTGATCGCCGAGATCGGGCCAATGCTATATATTTATTTAAAATATTGAATAGTACAGTAGATACCCCCTCACTATTGAAAAGCGTGCCGTTTCGTGTACCCCGTAGACATGAAAGAACTAACCGTACTAAAGATATGTTTAGTGTTGAAGTGAGTAGAACTTGTTTTGGAAGAAATATGTTTGTAAAGAGGGCTTGCACTTTGTATAACAAAAAATTGCTGGATGTTAATTTTTTTAATACTTCATTGAGTAAGTTTAGGCGGGAGGTTACTGAAATCCTAAGTTGGAACTAAACAATCGAGAGATTCTGATAAATAAGATTTCTGTGTAACATAAATTCACTTTTGGAAATTAAATTAATAATAAACGACTTTGGGTTGGTTGGGTAAGTTCATGCCTGGCTTACTAAATATTCCTTTTTAATTTTGAATGTGTGATTGTTTCTGTGACCTTGAACTAGCACACAATTAATGATTTATGCTAAGCAGTAAGGTGGATATTGTTCTAATTTTTATTTGTAAAAAGTAGTAGCTATAGCAATATTTTATAATTTAAAACTTCCTTCGAAATGCGTTTTTAAACAATTTTAAGGACAACAAGAAGTTTACAAGGCTCTACTAATATGCATTATGAGCAAGTAGCGACGATAGCCCAGTGGCGAGATCCATGGACATCTAATTCAGAGGTTCTCGGGTTCCAACCCTGGTAGCGCACATATGAAAGTATTACACACAAATAATCTAATGTTTCGAATTTATGTGCAAGATCATCCCTTGCTCTGTGCCTCGGAAAGCAGGTTAAGCCGTTGATCCCGGCTGTTATGAACATCTATGGCAGTCGTTATTAAGAAGTCAGTGCCTTCTAATATTCTGACAAATGGTTTAACCATAGAATTATGTTTCCCTTTAGATTGTGGAGGTCAGACGGCAGTCGCTCTATATAATAACTGAAGTTCAGCCAAAATCTGGTTAGACCAGTGAGCAGACCCTGGGCAACCGGCAAAATGCTAGTATATGATAATGATATTATATGGGTAAGTGACTTAGCCGCAGACCAAAGGATGTTTGGTTATTTTAACCTCCAATGTTAAAATAGAAACACAAAGAGTCAATCTAATACATTTATTTCATAAATGAACACAGTGTACAATATCTCGTATAGTTACATACAATCGAGGTAGCCCCGCTTGATTATTCATTAAATCTATATTCTTCACAAGATCTGGCAAAATTACGTCAAGTTCTCAATGCCCTATGAGGCACATGAAAGACTCTTTAAAGAGATCAAATGACAGAGACCTCGATTGTATATATCTATATCATTTTATTTAGGTATTTACATATATTAATCACTTTTAGCAAGTATTGCACAACATCAATTAAATTTACATTTTATTTCGTTTCAACTCACTTGGAGCAATAGTAAATCGATGAAAGACCTAATAAAAATTGGGCCAATTACATTGGCGATGCAATTAATAATGCGAACAACTGAAAAATGTGATCCGAGCGCAGTTGTTGCACAATTTTGTATATTTTCATACAATATGTAGGTAAAGTAATTAACAGCTGATTTTTAACATTGGTATGAAATCTAACTGTCTTAACATTTGGTAGAGTAAAACTTTTTACTTTTGTTACAACGTGTTTTTGATAACGTTGCTGTACAAAAAGTAACTTTTGTTTACAATTTAATAGGTAAGTAAAAGTTTTTTTGAATAATTTTCAGCAATGCTGTGTATGCTTCTAAAAGTTTACAAAGGGTAATATAGTTTCTGTACATTGTCCGATTAATAAATAAAAAAATACGTATGTCTCATAGTTTCTTTTTTTGCTGTAAGCATAACTCATATTAATAAGGTACCTGTTTTATAGAAAACAGCATCTCAATTCAAGTTTACTAACAATTGCCGAAGCATTTTATAACGCCAATAGTAGTTTTGTATCAATAAAATATATATTTATTAAAAGTTTGCTACTTTTATCTATTGTACGTACATACATACTTACATATAAGTAATACTTTAATAAAATTAAAACATTTTTACAACAATACGCGTACAAAAATATAAGAAGCTTCCTATCAAAATACAGATTTTCTACCAGTTGCTTATGTAGTAATTTACATCAAATACCTAAGATTTTACTACAGTACATTTATAAATGGTTCTTTAAGATGTCAAACTTTTATCATGTCTCATATGCAACAATATAATTATACAGTATCTGTGCACATTATTCAGGCATGTAACATTTTTATTTAGTACGTAATATTAATATGTATATACAAAATTATTGTGTACGTCACAGATTTGTATGATATTTTGACTCCAATACACGATCTAATCGTTAACGACTCATCGAAGAACGAGTAGATTCAAGAATTTTATTTTATAAATATTTTTTTAAATTTTTATACTTAAAACTATATAGATGATAATTGTCTTGTCTTTCGGTTTACACGCTGCTATTAGTTCCGTAAGTTTTACTGTTACTGTTCAATCAATACATCATATTTATGACAAGTGAATTAATACTAAGCGGCGGTGTAGCTTGAAACAGTTTTTTTTCTTTTAGTCTATGAAAGAAAGAAATAAAACCGACAAGAACTACTAACAAATACAACACTTAATATTTTCTCCTACTTCAAATTTTGTCCCTATGACATTACGAATACTTTGGAGTATTCATAATAAGTTGTGCTGATATATAAAGCGGACCCAAATAGTGCCTATACCGCGGTGTAAATGTGTTTGAAACAATTAGTATAGTAGATATAATTATGATGATGATGAACAAATGTATAGAAATCATTATGAAAGTAGGTTTTGATTATTTGGGCCCTTTCTTACAGATAGGATCTATACTAAAATAGCTAGAGCCTTTATTGATAAATCGCACTCACCAGTGGAAACGCAGCAAAAAATCATTTTGTTAAACAGAACATTACGTCACTTAAACTGCTTGAATTTAGAGATCCCTTTTTTGCAAACTTTGCGGTTTTGGTTATAAATCTAATTTAACGACAAAACAAGTCTATATTATACTAAGTACCTACACAAAGATACAATTTGGACGTACAATATCTAACATTCATTCTAAGTTACAGGCGATAGAATAATTTTATAGAATTACAATTCAATATTTACTTACATAACTAAGTATTAGATACAGTAATTATTATACACAACTTTCCAAATTTTTCTTTATATTATTTTAGTCCAATATCGTATCATAGCTTAATGAAGGGTTTATATTTTTAAGTTAAGGGGGTATGAAAATAGAATATCCTCAATTAGACCTTTTAAGCAGACCCAGTGAGAATTGGCGGAAGCTCGATTCGATGGCGCTGTTCGATTTATGAAAGCGTAAGTTAATGCATATCAAAGACCTTTTGGGCTTTACAAAGCATAGCAACTTATTCCATCTATATCGGATCTGCAACTTTTGGAGCGAAATATATCGTAACGTAGGTATGTAATAACGTTCATAATGTAAAAACATTTTTTATACCTTAACTTCAATAACTTTTTCCACTGCTGTATTGGTATTTTTGCTTCTCAAATTGACTCAATAAGGTCTGTAGGGAAGCAGCCGATGAACTTAAAAAGTGAAAGATCGCTTTTTGATTGCAGTCGATGGCGACATCCAAAAATATTATATGACTGGCTATATTTTTTCCTCGTAATAAATAATAGTTAGATTATACACTGTTATGTCTACTAACAATATAATTATATACATATATATTATTTTAAGCTATTTTATAGCTTGTTAACGTTTCGCGTAAGTAATAAGTGGTTACCGACTCCTTCAATTATAGAGGCATTGCAAGTTTAGTTAGGAATGGGTTCAATGATAGACAAATTTTGAAATTTTCTGCTTACGTTATATGTGGTAGCAACGTATGTGCTACGATTCATGACTCGTACAAGAGAATTCAAGCAAATCGCCTTAAATTTTATTCCCAGCAATCATCAGTAAGAATACTTTCACCTCAGGTGGAAAATCTTTTCTATGATCTCCGGGAGCACACCAAGCTCCCTATTCTTGCTTTATCAACTCATTTGGACAGGTAATGAGGACCTTCTCTTATTGTAGGAAATTTATCCAAATATATATTATTATGTGGTGATTTACACGTAGAGCCAATGCCTCCATGTAAAGCGAGAAACTGGTGCTCCGCCCCGAATCGCCTCGTGTTCGGATTCCGGGGATATGCAGCAAGCAAGACGCTGCAAAAATAGCACAACTTTTTATCGGCATACTTACGTCATTAACACGTGGAAAGGTCTCTGTTCCAGACACAATAGAAAACCAATTGTGGCCTGTTCAGCAGTGGACTTCTTATGGCTGAGATGATGATGATGATAAGCATAGTAGTAGTAGTATTACTTAAGTGATAGAACGCAGTATGTGGAGATTGCTAAAATTAATCGCAAAATTGAAATAGAAAATCACAGGTCCTCCACAAAATTCAACAGAGTTGGTGTTCCTCAAGGGAGCATCTTGGGTCCATTGTTGTTTCTTCTTTATATCAATGACCTCCCGGATGCTACAGAATATACCTGCACTCTCTTTGCTGACGACGTATCTGTTGTCATACCATGCAACAATACTAAAACGTATAATTGTAAAATAAATCTTACTATTAATAATATTATAACATGGGTGAAATATAATAATCTTTATGTGAATCTGACAAAAACGACATTTATTCAATTTATAAATAAAATGGGAAAAAACATAGTTTGAGTGTGAGTTATGAAGATTGTACTATTGAAGAATCTCATAACACTTCGTTATTGGGAATCGTAATAGACGATAGATGTTCTTGGGCCAAACATGTTGAATAGGTATGTGGCTCTTTTGCATATGCGCTATGGAAGCTTAAAAGGATTAGTGATAGAAAGGTAGTTATTCAAGCGTATCATGGTTAGGTTGCCTCTCTTTTACGGTATGCAATTCTTCTTTGGGGTAATTCATGTCATGCTAACCAGGCATTACTTGCACAGAAACAATGCATAAGAGCTATTTATGGCGTAAGTTCTATCACATCCTGCCGTCCTCTTTTCAAAGACCTCCACATCCTAACTGTCACTGGGATGTATATTTATGAAGCTTGTCTGTTTGTGATTAATTAAATAATTATTTATTTGTGCGTAAGGGAACAAATTGCAACTATAACACTATGTATCCTAATAAACTTGTACAGCCTTCTAAAACGAATTTACTTTATAGTCGAATGTATGGCAGTTAGGATATATAACAGATTACATGATGAAATTAAGAATTCACTAATAGTTATATTTAGACATAAGTTGAAATTTTGGTTGATACAAAACTGTTTTTATTGTGTTGACGAGTATTTAAATAGTTCCAGACGAATTTAGATAACCCAATTATTTTGCACATTTTGTATTTATCTTTTTATTGCTTCTTTTTATTTTTAAAAAATATGACAAGATTGTATTTTGTATGTCTGTAAAGGCTAAGTGTGAGATGCTGTATTTATTTTTCAATCATTACTATGTACCACATATACCACCTATACAAATAAAATTTGAGTGATTGATAGGTTTTTAGCAATGTTCTTTAGACCACCAAGCGTTCTGTTATGGGTGGAAAAGAAAGATTTAAGCCAGAAATTCTAACTATTGCTAAAATAAGATGTACCTGTCTAAAAGTTCCAGGCGTGGTAGCCAGTTTATATATGGCTACGAGTGGTATCATGAGGATTGAGGAACAGGCCAGGCCCCAACCCAGAAACACTGCCCAAGGCGGGTACGTGTAGTGCTGGTATTGTAATGGTTGCTGGTACAGCAGACCAAACACCACCACACCCTGAAAAAAGGAGAAAAATTAGATCTTAAAAAGTTCCAGAGAAGTCGCCACACAATAGTAGCGCTTTATGCAATACTGTGTTTCGTATGGGTAAGGTTCGTATAGGTTAAATTAAAATTGTTTTTATTTGTCTCAAAACAGATGCATAAATTACGAATGAGAAATCCCCAATAAATAGGTAGCATACAAAACGTGTCCATAGTTTTTCACCTGAAAGTTTTGTAGTTCTGTTTTAAAGAAAGTATTAAATATGTTTCCCATCATCTAGGATACACAGTAAAAGTTCCATTTAGTTTAAAGCTAGATGGCAGTGTGTATTATTATCATCACTTGATAAAATAAGAAAAAAATACGACAGAAATAGGAAGAAAATAAACGACGAAGCTTCTTGGCGGGAAAGTGAAGCGTCATTTCTGCAGTTTTGTTTTATTATCTAAAATTTGTGATATTTCTAACATTAATGTGTAATAACGGTGGATTATTAACGGATAAGTGTTTGTGAATATACATGAGTGTTGGTAAATCGAACAAAGCAGGGCAACATCACTTTTCAAATTCTCTTAGGGAGTCCATGTGAGATCTCAGTATAGTCCCACATCTTTACTGAGGACTCAAGGGGCTTAGGGGAGAGTATCTCATTTACCATTTATCATCACTTATTGTCATTTACTATGAATTATATTACATTTAAAAAATTACATTTAATAGGGTTTTATAAAATCTTTTTGTTTTTTGTTACAACTTCTTTATTTACAAAAGTTAAGTTAAGTTGATCTTTATTGATTATAACATTATTTTACAAACAATTTCAGCGTTAATGACCGCATCAGTCAAAGACATTATTAATATTTTACTTACTTGACACTGGCTAGATGTGCTAGACGCACGAAGCCATTATTAAAAAAGAAAAAAAAGAGATTTCGTGGCGGGAAAGTAAATAGTAATGTCTGCAGTTTTGTTTTATTTTATAAAATTTGTGCTATTTCAAAAAAATATGTGTCGTTTTAATTAGGGATTCATAAACCGTTTAGTGGTTGTCAACGTACGTGCCAACACTCGGTAAATTAAACAAAACAGTGAAATATCAGTTTTCAAATTATCTTAAGAAGTTCATGTGAGATCACACTATAGGCCCACATCTTTACTGAGAATTCAAGGGGCTTAAAGAGGGGATCTTTTTTACCACTTTAAATAGAAATCAATCCAAGGATGAAACGAGATGGTGCTTTTATTGCACAAATCTAAAAATGTAAAAGAGTAAGACATTTAAAAACCAATACCATCAATAAAAATAACTTACAATTATAAAGATAGGACTGACGAACTTCCAGCATATCCTCCAGTAAATGCCGGGTCGGAAGCCCAGCATCTCTTCCACGTCATCCGAAAACCTTTGGAGGCCTGTAAATTGACATTGTCATCATTTGAACTCATCAACGGCCTACTAGCCCAATCCTGATCATGGGCCTCATCCTACGAACCATCGTGAGGTTTGGCTGTAAACTACTAATTTAACATTTAGAGACATTTTATGGGTGTATTGGGCTCCTACCAAGATCTGAGGAGCCCAAACCAACCTCACCTGCAAGTGGTGCATCTGTCGATCAACGGACGAGGCTCTGGCAAATATAACAGTGCCCGGAAAGCGGCAATAGGCTCGCCACTTATTATGTGGGAACAACTACATAATTGGCGAAGTGTAGACGTATAAATGCCTCTGCCTAACTACTACTAAACAGGCGTGAATTTATGTATGTATGTAGAGACAATTTAAATTCTGTCTTAAAGTTTCTAAACGGAATTTGTATGGATAAATTTGATTTCAAAATTATTCCAAAATGAAGAATTCTATATAAATAATCTCTCTCGGCTATCACAACCAAGCCAACCAATACACATTTTGATTTTGAATTTTCATTTTGTGTGTAAATATTTGAAGATTCTAAATGATCCTGTTTATCTTAAAGACCATAAAGTATTTTTTTTTCTTTTTTTGAAAGTTAATATACCAACATCTATCATTCTTATCCTCCTCCCCTGCTTCCAGTTCATCTAGGGCCTTGTCTTTTAATTCCATTCACCTCAGTTTTTCGTCATCAGCTCATACATACATCATTCTTGATCATTCGTGTAAAGAAACACACAATTTATCTCTTTTCGGTTAAACAGCCACCAATAGGAATTAAAACTTTTTAATCTTACCATAAAACCATGAAACAGCTATAGCTTCAAAGAGCGCAGAACACAGCAATGAAATGCCAGCTGCGTAGGTGTCCAGCAGATGGAACATGTATATACCACCCTGAAAGTAAAATTCCTCTTCAGACATGGTTGAACAGAACATGGAATTTGCACTCAGGCGTCGTCAAGATGGGACTTTCTAGAAACCCGTACATATGGATGCACATGCAGTAGTGATATTTTACCCTTTATCCTAAGGAAGATTTTTTCTTCCTTATGCGTATTCTATCGCTTGTACCTACAGTTATGTCAATAATATAAATAAATATTCATATTCATATTGATCTTCATATTCCTATTATAGAGTGCTATTCTGAGGAAATGTTTGAAATGATGTGAACGGTCTTTTTTGTCATCGCACCGCTCGCCATAAAATAGTGCAGGATCGGTGCAGAATCCATTATGTGTTTATTTTTTTATCGACATGGGCGTAATTAATATGATGATAAAAGCAATTGATGACGTCTATTTAAAGTACGGATTATAATTGTATTTTTAGATTGACATTTCAAATACTTTTCAATCGTGGTCACGGGGAGACATAATATGAATTTTAAACTGCTGAACATAGGCCTATAGTTTTCCACGTTGAACGACAGAGTTTTATTCAGTAGTTATGTGAAGCACCTGACCCCGGGCTCCCCTTTTAAATGAACGCATATGTTGTCTTGGGACATGAGGTTATGAAGAACTGTCACACTGACCTATTTACTGAAACCCCGGGGTGCATCGTCTTATCGCTTGTAGAAAGTAGAGGTTCGTCTGGTGACATGCGTTCTAACTTTCCGCGATACCCTAGGCCTTTCCTACAATATACGATGTGCATATTTATTTTTTTATTGAACTAAAGTACCGGTGTAATGTTGATGCAGGCGATGCAGAAAGACACGCAGACGACGAGCAGGGTGAAGTGCTCGCGCCGCAGCCCGCGGGCTCCGTTGGCCCGAGCCGCGTCTAGGAGGCCTGTTATAACGCACTCTAGACCTCCCATCTGCGAACAATATCAACAAAAATATTTAAAATTTCCTCCTGGCGAAGCTCTGGTCCTTCTATAGGCGACAGGCCGCGTCGACAGCGCTTCGTGTTCCACGCGCAGGCGGAGGCAAAAAGATGGCAGTACACTAAGGGGCCAGGCCGGCCATTGTTGCGATATTGTTCGAAAAAGTTATTACCGCCCCCGAATATAAAAGGCTCAAGAAGAACATGGATGGTTTACAGTCAGCAAACGGACAGCAGTACAGCGTATGGAAAATGCCCTAAAAACGGTTGGCTATCTGCATTTATCAACAATCTTTATTTAATTTAATACTATTATGTAAGTTTAAATAATACCTGTGGTAGAAGAGCCTCCTATTCATTTGCATACATAAAGGACTAGTCTTAAATGCAAAATATTTTTATATAAAAATTAAACAAGCAATCCGAAATTTGAGCAATTAATTGTATTACAAAACGATTTTATAGCAATTCGGTTTGTTAATTTCGACTTTAGATTAAATTTGAATTTAGTTTTGAAAGAAATTGCATAATTTAAGACATATTTTTGAAGCAAGTGATGGATTAAAAATATCTTTGTAACAATTCCCGCGCTACTATAATTTCCCGAAAAATCGAGAAACTATTCAACACGTGTTTCGCCCTTACACAGGGCATCTTCAGGTAAGATAATCTAGAAATAATTAAGCACAATGACAGAAACCTACTGCTGAACGAACAAAATACGTTCTCTAGATCACCTCTATTACGTATGGTTCAGAAATTTCATAACGGTCACTCTGACTCAGACCGCGATGACGTGGCGGACGTTGGTGACGGAAGTGGGTAAGGGTATAAATACGCTCGAATACGCTCAGCTGCTGACTCTCGTTTCAGCGTTGGTCGTGAAGACATCGTTGTTCTGAGGCTCCTATCTTACCTGAAGATGCCCTGTATAAGGGCGAAACACGAGTAGTGTTGAATAGTTTCTCAATTTTTGGGAAACTATAGTAGCGCGGGAATTGTTACAAAGATATTTTTAATCCATCACTTGCTTACAATGGATTTCCGCAAAGTAACGCCTGAATCAAAAAATTATATTTTTGAAATAAATAAATAATTATACTACTTATACTGGCTTTTGTCCGCAATTTTGCTCGATTGAAATAAAAAAAATATTCAAATAATCACCCCTGAATCCAAGCCAAGCATGATGAGCATGAAGAAGAACAGCATTGCCCACAAGCTGGCTCCAGGGAGGGTAGCCACCGCCTCGGGATACACTTGGAACACGAGTCCAGGACCTAAGGAAATTGATTACATTTTAAACTGCAAATTTATTGCACACCAATCATGGTAAAACATATTGAGTTTCGTTTTATTTTAACATCAATTTTGAGTTTTTAATCCAACTATGAGAAGGAGGTGGAATTTTGAAATATCATCTCGTCAAAAACACCTGTGTCTCAAGACAAAATGTTTGACCAGTGTGTGTTGCCAGTGATGATTTACGGTACAGAGACGTAGTACCTGACTATTGGCCTCATAAGGAAGCTCAATATCGTTCAGTGTGCATGGAGATAGCTACGCCTTGAGTGTCCCTTCATGATAGAATCAGAAATTATGAAATATATAGAAGATCAAAACAACAAAAAGTAAAACTCGCTTACCTTCAGTAGCAACTGATGATATAGGCACGCCTTGTTTATATGACATGAAGCCCAGATACGTGAAGATGACGAAGCCGGAGAAAAAGGATGTGAAGCAGTTGACCAAAGTCGTCACCAGGCAATCTCTGTAATAAATAATTTACATACATTGGAGGTATGTAAAGGGTGTCTCACTCAGTAAGAGTTCACTTTTTCATTTTAAAATAAAACAAGTAGGTATTTTATTACAGAGTTGTGATTGTTAAGAAGAAATGTTCCGATTAAGCATGGATTAAAATATCCGTCAAATGACCCCACGGCTCCAATGACAAGCCAATAATATTTTTATGAAATTTTCCATGACTTTTGCACAGAGATGGGGCTGCTCACACTGATGACGCGTTGGATTTCCGATTTAAGCTCAGGAATTGTTTCGGTTTCATTCGCATGAGCCCGTGATTTCACAAAACCCCAAAGAAAGAAAACGCAAGGCGTTAAATCGCACGATCTTGGTGGCCAGTTGACATCAGAATTTCGTGAGATAATGTGTTCTGGAAATATACAATACTACTACTACAATAAAAATATCACAACTTTGTCATAAAATAGTTACTTGTTTTAATTATAAATGAACAAGTGCACTTTTACTGTTTACGGCTTAGTTATAAAGGGAGTCTCCCTTTTTAACTAAGCCGAACAGATAAATCTCAAATCTCCTGTCGTCCTTTCTGTCTCGCACATTATTTTTTAAATTGTAATGTACTAGCGTACAATAAACAAATAAAGTGGGCTATGCTTGGAGTTCGAATTGCTACAAAATCAAGTCAGAAGAGAGATCCGTGGAAGAACTGAAGGCCCGGACATAGCTCAAAGAATGAGCAAGCAGAAGTAGCAGTGGCCAAGGCGGCACATATCACGGAAAACTGAGGCTGTTGGGCCAGAAAAAAAATAAATGGAGACGTTTTGGCAAATACAAACCGCATAATTTATGAACGACCAGATAAAGGTCGCAGTATCACAATTTATGCAGGCCACAATCGGTTACATTAGTTTTTTTGTTTTACGTCGGTAACAAAATGCATTTACGCACTGCCTTCCGGCCAAAGGGGGACCGAAAGGGGGTGTGGGACTCACCACCGGCAGACACGACCGCCGGCAGCAATACCCACTAAAAATCTTCCGACGACGCCCGCCGCTTGTTGAGAAAGAGGCGGGGGCCAGTACCTGGGTTGCAGATTCTGACACCCCGCCTGCGGCCAACGTCCCCCGGACCAAAACCGGGAGGACCTCCTCAGAGAGGCGCAGTGGACGCGCCCCTCCTACCTCCCCCTGCGACCATAGCGTGTGTGGCCGACTTCCCGGAGGGTCCATGGTTAGACAGCAGGGGCCCCCTGCCCCCGCTGCCTAGACCCTCCTGGCGCTGCTGAGCGGGCCCTCCTGGCCTACCCGCAGCGCCCTCCATAGGTCCCTCTTAGTTTCCCCCCCGGTAGTCAGTACTAAGGGCACCCAGAGTCGTCGGTCTCTGGGTGTTACCTTTTCCCTAGCGCCTCCTGCGCCCTACCGGGAGGTACTCAGCCCCCCCACCACGACAAGGTGGAGACCAGTCGGGGGGGAAGAGAGTATCCCTATGTTAAGCAATTGACATCTTTGGGTTGATGGTGGTGTTTTATAGTTGTATTGTGATATCTGATGCCCACAACTTTGCTGGCTTTATTTATCAAACTCTTTATTGCACATAAATCAAAAATATCAACACATTACAACTTATCTCTATATGAGATCTCTTCCAGCTAACCTCATGATAGTCAGATAGATAAAACAAGAATAGGTAAGCTACATATGCAAAAAAAATAACAACATATTTCGTACGAGTATACAGTAACAAATAATATAGACATACGCAAAACGCATAAGAAAATACGTTTTATTAAATAGCAATAACCTATAATCATGAATGTAGTGTATATTTCCTTTTATGATTCAGGTACTGTTATTTGACTCTGCGTCTGAACGTCTCAACGGAAGAATTGTCTCTGATAGAAGCCGGCAGATTATTCCAGAGTTTCGCTGCGTGCAAGATAAAGGAATCAGCAATGAATTGGGTGTTGGAGACAGGATAAATAAATAAGTTTATTGCTGTGACAGGAACGCTGGGATCGTTTCATTAAGGGGGCTAGTTGGAAACGGTTTCGTAGGTAGGTAGTAGGTAGTCGGGCGTCGTCGGAAGATTTTTAGTGGATATTACTGCTGGTAGTCGCGTCTACCGGTGGTGAATCCCACACCTCCTTTCGGCCCCCCTTTGGCCGGAAGGCAGTGCATAAATGCATTTTGTTACCGACGTAAAACAAAAAATAAAGGGTTGGGGTTTGTTAAAATTTTATAAAGGATCATGCTTACCTACCTGTAACAATTATTGTGAAACGTGTTGTAGCTTGCATACGATAAATGCACTCCAAAACCAGCTCCTACAGAGTAAAATATCTGCACCGCTGCATCTACCCACACCTAATTATAAAAAAAATCTTTTGTAGTTATATAAGTTATATAAAACATTGAATCTATGCTTAACATGATTTTTACTATACAATTGCAAATACCACAAGATTTTTGTCTGTTTCATCATCATGTCAAACTTATAAAGTGCAATTCTTAACAATGGCCGCCCCAATAGATGACATTCTATTGTGTGTATTTGCCCAATAATCACCACGGTGGCAGGCGGGTTGGTGATCGCTGTTAAATCCAGTACGCAGGAGGACACCCCTGCTCCGGTAGGATTTCTGTTTATCAACTTTTACGGTTCCCTGTGAAATGTGAGGGCAAGTTGACTGTCTATGTCTGCTTTCTATATGTCGCCAGTCCTATGAATGTAGATCTTCAGATCCACTTTTAATTAGCATCTATGTATATTAAGTATGTATTTCCAAAAATATGTGTACTGTATAGGGGCAGAGTGTACAGGGATCCTACTAAGACCTAAGGAGCCCAAGCCAACCTCACCTACAAGTGGTGCACCTGCCGATCAACGGACGAGGCTCTGGCGAATATAAAAAAGCCCGGAAAGCGGCGATAGGCTCGCCACCTATTACATGGGACCAACTATATAATCGGCGAAAAGTGGGCGTATAATTGCCTCTGCCTACCCCTTCGGGAAAAAGGCGTGAAAGTATGTATTTGAAAAAAAAAAATTCACTTTATTACAATTACAATTACTTATCTTGGAACTAAATAATTGGTATAATTGTTAGAAAATACTATTATATTAGCTAAAGATAATTAGATTTAGTCCAGTACCTGTGTGTCCTTCAGTCTGCTTAGTTCTGGCTGCAAGTAGTATGCGATGCCGCGAGTCGCTCCCGGGAGCAACAAACCACGGGCTAGCAGAATTGACAGCACCACGTACGGCATCGTTGCTGTCATCCATACCACTTTTCCTGAAATTAATGGTCATCCAGATTTTAATAAAATTATGCTCTACAAAAGCGCTACGCACTCCGTAGCGCTTTTCTCCAAGGAAGCCTGAAACCGTTTGCAAACCTTTAGAGTCCACGTCTCTTCCGTAAAAGGAAGATAGAAAATACAAGCGCGCCCTCTCATATAAAGAATATGTTTACATTTGTTGTTTTGACAACCTATATGACGTGGAGGTGAGTATACCTGCACTAAGGTCAAAAGGACAAATCTTTGTGTGCGTGAACATGAACATTTGTACTGGTCTGGGTTTTTCCTGTGTAATTAAGTATGTATTTCAAAAAATATTATTGAAATATTTTTGTTCTTTCCTTAGTATCCATAACACAAGTTCTTAATGGCACTTATCTTGGAACAAAATAATTGGGTGTTTAGGAATCCTACCAATATCTAAGAAACCCAAGCCATCCTCACCTACAAGTGTTGCACCTGCTGATCAACAAGCGAGGCTCTGGCGAACGTAACATATCCCGGTAAGCGACTATACGTGGAACCAAAAATGTTACTGGCGAAGTGTGGGCGTATAATGTGCATTTGCCTGCCTATACGAGGAAACAGGCGTGACTGCATGTATGTAAATAATTGGTGGGAGATTACGTTAGAGTTTGATCTTTGTTTTAAGTGATATCTTACCCGATGTTTCGTTTAACTTACTAGGTACTCCCTTACGTTTACAATTTAACACCCTGATAGTATAACTTTATTTTAATATGTCTGAAAGCACTATGTTACAAAATATTTTTTTTCCACAAAACACACTCCAATTCATGTCAACAATTCTCTTACCAGAACTTTTGACTCCTTTGAACAGCGACAGGTACAAAGTGACGTAGACCAGGCCGAGGCAGATGGCCAGCTGCCACTTAGGGAAACCCAGGTCGTTCAGTCCCTCCGAGTTCTGCATCTCCAGCACTGCACGACTGTTGGCAAAAAACCCATGGTTTAGCAATTGATATGGAATACTATACTACAAACTGACCGTATTTCATATATCAGTTATTGTACAGGCTCAGCTCAGTTTCACAATATTTACTTGACTGTGATGGAAGGTTCCCTTAGTGCTACTTTATTGGTTACAGCTTCGGGGGACCCTTTCAGTATCATCAAATTTACACTGTGTGTGTCATGTAACAAAAATAATTTAAAAGAGCATAGCCTGTGAGTTTCTTGTCAGTTCTTCTCACAGAGCGGAGGCTCGGAACTGGCACTTAGATTCACTTACACCTAATTTTTATTTATTTGCATGTAAGTGAATCTAAGCTTCGTGATTTCAGGGTTGATATATATTTTTTTTTCAATTTTTATATTGTTTTGACGTTTTCAAGTGCTATGTAATAGTTTATGAAATAAAGAACTTTTTACTTTTACTTTTACTTTTATCAGGTAGAATTTTTACGTTCCGCTCGTAATGTTGTGGGAATGATTTCCCCGCAGGATAACGATCCACAACGAATGAGAGGATTGGGTTAGATTTAGCTATATAGTAGGTAATGTATCAATTTATAAAATGAAATATCCCATTGTACAAAAAAGACTAACTAACTATATATTTGTAGCAAGGTTCTACCCACCTCAAATAGGATATATTGGCGTAAAATTATTACTATGTAAGTATTTATAATTATGAAAAATAATAATATGTATGTATGTATAATAATAATGGGTGCCTAAGGGCTCCTATCACGATCTGAGGAGCCCAAGCCAACTTCACCTGCAAGTGGTGCACTTGCCGATCAACGGACGAGGCTCTGGCGAACATAGAAGTTCTCGGTAAGCGGCAATAGGCTCGCCACCTATTACGTGGGACCAACTATATAATTGGCGAAATGTGGGCATATAATATGAATTTGCCTACCCCTTTGGGGAAACAAGCGTGATTGTAGTATGTATGTATAATAATAATGTATGTGTATAGTAATAATATTGTTTCTCCCATACAAAGCAAATACACTGAAAGCTACTCAAACATATTAAAACACACTTATAATAAGAGGTGTACAATTCTATAAAAGCTTTATATTATATGGGAGACTGGTGCCCAAACTAGGTAAATCCTGTGTCTTGGGTCACCAGGTCCGAACCCTGTCATAAAAAAATAAAAATTTGTACATTTTTAGGGGTAAGCCTTAGATAATGTTCCTGTATGTATTAAACTACACCGTCACCTGAAGAAAATAAATTGAGTCCCCATTACTAATTATTTATTTATAAAAAAAGCTGAGTCATGTTGAACACTTAAGTATACAATTACCTATATTTTTATTACAAATAGTACACATGATATATTTTGCTCGGAAACAACATGAATACATTTTTCCTTGTGTTTTTACAAGCACATAGTAAGTTTTAATTTAAATCAAACTGAAATCAAGAATTTGAAGAATACTACTAAAATTATTCTTCAATTTAATGGACGAAGAGCTAGCCGCCCATTACTATTTGAAACGTTTCATTCAGTGTTTCCATAGATAACTATATGGTATTGCTTTTAAAAATAGTAAAATTAATGTGGCATTTGCTGTTGAGATTGTAGAGTCCTTCGTCAATCGCCTGGCCTGAAAATGCGCTTCGCTGAAGTCCCCTTTAAAAATGAATTGCTGTGCATACCTTTAATATGCATTTATGTTAAGACTATTGTCTCTACTTTTGTGATTGTAAAACCTAGATGGTGTGCCAAATTAATAAATAAATAAAAATAAAAGAGACAATGTCACAAATTGTAAGCTACCGTCACTAGAACATTAATGGAACGTGTGCTTTACGTTCGGAATCATACACAACGAACTTACTACGTCTTGAGATCTTGGTTGGAACAGCTTTTAACTTAACTAACTGTAGGGACCTTAATTTTCCATCGTTCCAAGTAAGATATTATAAAGCATATTTTTAAAATATTACTATAAAATATTCTCGTTCACCGAAAGTGATATAGTAGATGCGTAACTCTATGTTGTGAGCTGAAATACCAAGCAAGCTCAATAAGTCAGTGCAATCTATCATATCATTGGCAATTTTGGATATATAGCAAAACATCACTCAAATCTCGACTAGTGGCAAAAATTATATCTTCTACTCGCTTATATCATGGTACGGGGTACAGATGAGAAGACTCTATTTTATTTGAACTGCATTGACTGCTTAGTAAGCAGCATTGCTTACTATCATGGAAAATGTCATTATGACGAGACATGTGGAATATAAAGAATACTAAATTGGTCAAACACTTACTAAAAAAATTCGAGGCTGGTGTAAAATGTGACAAAGGTGCTTGCTTGATATCTGTGCAGTTGGTGTAAGATAGAAAGTGTTTATTATAACGAGTCACAAAAAAATTACCAAAACCATATTGCTCAATAGCTCAGTAACAGACGCTGATACGAAACTTTACTTGACTTTCGTTGCAGCGTTTGTCGTGCAGACGTCGTTGTTCTAAGACTTTTTAATAACTTACCTTAACTTACTGAATATGCCCTGTCCCCCACACAGCACTATATATTTAATTTTTTTAGAAAATTGCAGTTGCGAGGGAATTTTCACGATGCTATTTAAAACTTACAGGAAAAATTTGGAAGCTGGTGTAAAGTGCGACAATGGTCTTTGATACTTGATGTCTATGACGGTTGGCAAGAAGTGGTCAATATAACAGACAGTTCTAGATTTTTCAGAGATCACTGTAAGGGTAAGATTTTAGCTTTAATATTGTAATAAAGCTAAAATCTTACTTCCGAAATTTGTAACAAATTATAATCTTTTAATTTTTGTTTGTTTTTATGTATAAGTAGATTTTATTATGCAGTTTATTATTTTCTTTATATAACTTAGCCTTATCAAATTTTAAAGCACTTATTATAAAGTAATGATTGGTTTTAAAAAGTACTTTTAGTTTTTTATATCTTTTACATATATAATAATAGAATAGAATTGTCACAAAGTTAGTTTACTCGGAAATTCATTGCAAACAAGAGACGGTTCCTTTGTTTGCAATGGATTTCCGCAACGTAACGCCTAACTTAATAATTTAACTAAATTGTTTATATACCTACTGGAAAAAACTGAAAGCTGGTGTGAAATGCGACAATGATCCTTGCTTTTTGATGTCTGTGCGGCTGCCGTAGTCCAGTAAAGTGTGGTCATTATGACGAAACATATTAAAATTACAGAGACTCGAATTATATAAAAAACTTACTGGAAGAACTCGGAAGCTGGTGTGAAATGCGACAATGGTCCTTGATACTTGAGGTCTGTACGATTGGTGTAGTTCCTGGATGTGTCCCAACACTGTTCTGTGTTCCAAGAGTTGTCGCAGTGCACCCATGGCAGTTCCGACCGCGCTGATGATACCAGGAAATAGAAAGCCCAACCTGCGAATGAAAATATGCCTTTGGAACTGTTGATCAGGGATAAGAAGAGTTAAAAATTATGGAATAAAATTGCTACAAATGTGGTGATAGATTTATTTTGGTGGTAGGGTTTATATTAGTCAGACTGATATTCTTCGCATACTTAAGATCATTAGCACCATAGTCCCACTACTGAGCACGAGCCTCCTCTTACACACAGGTGCGAGGGTATTGGGTTATACACCACCATGCCGATCCAGTTCGTATTGGTGAAGGCGTCCTGCTGTTTGATTTTTCAAGCCTCCCAATTAGGCCTCCAGCATGGCTTAACGACGTAATAAATATTTCTGATAATTACACCAATTATTTAGTGCCAAGATAAGTCTCTATAAGAACTTCTGCTATGGATACTAAATAACGGATAAACATACATAAATACTATTTTTTATAAATACATACTTAATATACATAGGAAAACACTCAGATCAGAACAAATATTCATGTTTATGCACACAAAGATTTGTCCTGAGTGGGAATCGAACCCACGACCTTAGTCACTTGTTTTAAGTTGAGAGGGACAGAATGATGTTTTAAATAGATTTTGTGACCGTTGTACAAGACACCTTTAATATAGACGACAAATCCATAAGTGAAATCTATTTTAAACCCAATTAATCGTTTTTTTACCCATTAAATACTATCAGTACTTCTTTCTAATAGTTCACTCGAAAGTCATAGAACTTAATCTATTGACAGTTGATGACTTTACACCTCGACAGATTAAACATCATTGAACCAATTGAATTGACTGCCCATGAGGTACTACTAGCCTGTATTTTACATAAGGCATCATATCAGCCTTATAAAGTTGACAGCTAAACATTACCCTCACCACTAGATTACATTCTATTGAAGGCATTTGTCTATAATCACCACACTGGGGAGGCGGGTTGGTGATCGCAGTACGAAGTACGCAGTATGGCTATATTGCGCTGCTGCCTATTATCCGGTAGGATTTCTCTTCGTCGACTCTTCAACTGCCCGTGAGTAGAGAGGGGTTGGCACTATTCTAAGCTGGTACTCGTACCATACAGCACTTAATAGGCCATTTAGTAGATGAATTATACATACAATTTCACAAAGCAATTTTATACATTCTGACAATATTATTTATTAAATGGGTTTACAATAAAAAATGGATTTTATAAAGTGTTTTATACTATGCTATGTTTTATACTCTGTAGATATAAGTTGGATAAAATAAATAAATATTTTGTCGAACGTAACAATACGTAGTTGGGATATACGTACAAAATATGTAAGACCGTGAAAACTTTACAAGTAATAAAATGCAATAACCTTCACTATCTAGTACAGTCAAACGAAGCTAAAATCCAAAACTCTTAAGTAATAGTATAATGAAACCAACTTTAGTGCGTTAAAAATAAAGTTTAAGATCCTCCGTAAAAGCCTTCTTATGACCTCGTCAGTGGTTGGTTGTACTACCATAGTAGAAACAATTAAGTACGATATCTTCATACATAAGCACTGAACGTATGTTAGCGCGCTCAAACGTATGCATCGTCGCACGCACACACAGACAAAACTTATCGCTGCTAAAGGTGCGCCAGGTGTGGCTTTACCATATTTCGGCAAAATAATGCCTGAATCAATAGTATGATAGAATATTATTATAAGTGTGTGGAGATCCTATCAAGATATCCCAAGCCAACCTCACCTACAAGTGGTAGGTACCTACCAAACAACGGACGAGGCTGTGGCGAGCATAAAGGTAAAAAAGGCTCGATACTAACATGTACTTACCATACCATACTTTTTTACGTAATAACGTGGGACCAACACAATAATTGGCGAATTGTGGGCATATAAAATGCCTCTGCCTACTAAGAAATCTGTCTGTCTGCCTGCCTCCGCCAGCTTCAGGGAACAGGCGTGATATTATGTATGCATATACATAAGTTATGATAGCATAAACTTTAAGCGACAGCCCTTACGTGTTTATTCTACTATAGCTCGCTCGAGGCTAGAGTTGGCCTACCTATTTGTTTATACTATGGTACTAGCCATGTGACCCTTGATCAACGGCCTTCAGTTGGAAGGTGTCCAAATGTCTCTCGGAACTGCTTGCTGATAAGCTCTCACATATCCAAACTGTTACTGAGTTTGAAGTCATAAAGAGGCCAACAAATCGAGGTATATCCATAATGCCTAATTAATATTAAATTTTAGATAAGTATATTGATTTCCTTTTTCTTTATGCATTATTCTATAATTGAAAATAAGTAAATGATGTTTAGAAATAGGAAAAACTCATAATTTTATTATATATATTTGATACCCGAGTAAAATAAAATAGTAACCCAAATAATAACTGGTAGAAAAATCCTTGTGGCATTTAGTCAGCCCTTTTGTAATTTGATTGCATTTTGCTTGCTTACCTTAACTACTAAGCCGCTATTGATGATTTTTTTTATCTAGACAGATAGGTTGTTGGAGGAGATAATTATTGTGAAAGTGACAGCGACAGCTCTAGTTTTAAACCTTGTCTGACTTTAGATCTCGTTTTGCAATAAGCCTCATAATATTTAGCCTTATTAGTCCACTGCTGAATATTGGACACATAGAATAGAATAGAATAGAATATTTTTTTATTTGCACTTGATTGAGGTACATTACAGTTCTTGTACAATAAAATAAAGCTCCTCTCATTCAGCCAACAACGGTAGCATGCAAATTATAATTAAATTAACACATCAATTTTTAAAAGAAAACTATACTAATAAATCATTAAAATGTCAAAAATGGGAATTATCAACTAGACATAATTAAATTTTTAAATGTGAAAATTGATATTACACAAGATTACATTCTATTGGGGATATTTGTGTGTTGTTATTTCAGTAGGCCGGGATAAAAAGGAGGAGACACCGCTAGTCTTTCCGCTTCTAAAAGATATCGATTTTGATCAACCTTGCCTTACCACTTTGTATCCTATATCATATTGCGTTCCAGGTCTATGGTACTGCCACGCCAGACTTCAGTGGTTTCTCAGTACTAGGCATACAATATTCTACCATCATATCAGCCTTATGAGTCCACTGTTGAACATTAGCCTCCCCAATAGATAACATTCTTTAGGGGATGTTTGCCTATAATCACCACCCTAGGCAGGAGGGTTGGTGTTCGCAGTTCAAAGCAGTACGCAGGATAACTGTTGCCCATCCGGTAGGATTTCTCTTCGTCGACCCTTACGACTCCCCGTAAGATGAGAGGGGGGTGCCACTATTAAAGGCCGGTACCACACGGCACTAAATAATCTTGCAATAGAATAAAATTTTAAACGAACTCTTACCAATGATGACGTTGTAATAAAAGGACACGTAGAAAGCCACCATTACTGCGCAAAACCCCACACCTGCAGTTGGAAAATGAAAATATTAGTACTTTATCTGATGAAAATAACAAATACCTTACCTTGAACTCATACATAATAATATGTTACTCATAAAAACGTATTCAAGGTTTCATATTATTTGACAACAAGTTCTATGTCATAAATAATTTAAATAACATCATCTAAATTGAGGTGTATAGGAATCCAACTCATTAGAAGCCCAAGCCAACCTCACCTGCAAGTGGTGCACCTGCTGATCTACAAACGAAGCTCTGGCGAACGTAACAGTTCCCGGTAAGCGGCAATAGGCTCGTCACCTTTTATGTGGGATCAACAATGTCTTAGAAAAGAGCTTCCCGTGAATATATAGAAACCAACTTAGAGTTTTTCAACAAGAATAATTTCAAAGATGTTATGTTATGTATGTTAAAACGTTCATCTATTTATTTTGTATAATATAATCGAAGTGTGTTATGTAGTAATATGCATTACTTTTAAATAAGCGAGAGCATGCTGTTACCCCTTTTAAGCCTGGGAAAAATTGCTATTAGCAATAAGGATATCCATTATACACTACATTTTGTTCAAATGATTTATTTTATTTTATTAATCATGGTCGTTTTCCGCTATCTGTCTGTCTCTATATAAACTATGCAACGGATTTTGATTCGGTTTTCTTAATAGATAGAGTGATTTAAGTCTATAAATAAACTTTATTTTATCTATGAATAAATCTCTTCGGACACATCTGTTATGAAGTTCAAAGATAAGTTGGTAATAGTACTTTGGTTTTTTGTAAATACTTATCACAACATAGTATAAAACATAGTTTCTCTCCACTGTCTGTCAGTCCCTATGTGTGCTTAGCTCTTTAAAACTACGCAACGGATTTTTATGCGGTTTCCTCAAAAGATAGAGTGATTTAAAAGGATTTTTTATATGTAGGTCACGAGGACGAAGTCAGAGGCGACCGCTAGTTTATAATATAATAAAGTATTGATGAATTAATTCATTATGTAAACATTAAAATGTAATATTGTAAAATGCAAACATAAAAGGCCCTATATGCAACTGACGCATGATGGTGCGAACCAAACCGAAGCACAAAACAGACTTACAGACTACAATGGCTACGACATGCTACGACGTAGCACGTAGCCAATAGCTGTCCAAGTAAACAAAGAAGTTAAATAAACACACTAGTGTCACAGACTAAATAATAGAGTACTATTACTTCAATATGAAGATGAGTTTGCAAATATAGAATTAATTTTTTTTGCTAGTTAGCCGACGATTGAACGCACAAGCCAATAATGGGTGTATGTATACTGCACATGGTGCTCCTGCTGATCAGCAGACGAGGCTCTGACGGACATAATTGGCGAAGTGTGGGCGTATGATATGCCTCTGCCTACCCCTGACGGACGTGAAAGTATGTATATATGTAAATTAATAACGTGATTGTGAATATTAGTTTACTAGGCGATTACACTCTTAAATAATTAAGTAAATATGTTCATCTTGCTAAAGATTGAGAGATTATTATTTATTTTTTTCTTTTCTTAAAATTTTGTGAATGCAAAACACAGGTTTTTTTTTAAACTATGTTTTTGGCGGGAGAAAAAACCAAACTTGACGATTTTCTTGCCCGTTCTTTTACGATCTAGCTCCCGCCCGCAGTGAATGGGCGCGTTAAATTTTGAGTTTGACCTTCATAAGAGCTCTATTGAGCCAAACTTGAATAAATGATTTTGAATTTTTGACTCATAGATAGTTTCCATTGGTACTTTCTCAGTTCATAGTTACGTTTCACTCGATTCTTGTATCCTCTGTAGTTGGAAAGGTGTTGAAGCTAGTTACGTACTAAGATACCTCAACAGTTTGCCGACTAATATTAGTTTCGCACGTAACTTCTACCTGGTCTGATGGTTGTTAGCGAAATTACTAGGCTAATGTATCATTATCCTCCCAACCTACTACCTACTGATGTTGCAATAGCACGGGACTCAGGTCTTGTCTCGCAAGCCATGGTAAAAGAGATTCAGTCCATGTTATAAATCCACCACTCCTATCCAGGGTAGATTAGCCGAAATATCTGTACTATGCAGACTATCAGCAGTCGAACCAAGAAATTTGGTAAGCCGTTTCTAAGTAAGACCATTAAGATGTGGAATTTGCTGCCGGCCTATGTGTTTCATAGTTCATATAATACAGGGTCTTTTAGAAGAGACGTGAAACGGCATTTTATCAGGCCTTCGTGAGTGGGAACTGTTTGTATCGTGCTTATTTTACGGTATGAAGCGCCTTAATTTTATTGGACTACATCGACTGCTTACCATCATGCAGGATGTAGTCACTATAACGGTTTATATTAAAAAGTAAAAATATATCAACAGCCCGATGGTTGACGAAGGATGACTTAACATTATATATTTTAAATTTTCTTATCATTAAAATCATTATTATCTCAGCCATACGACATCCACTGGTGAACATAGGCCTCCCTAATAGATTTCCACAAGGAGCTGTTTTAAGTCGCCTGCATTCACCGGTTTCCCGCCACCTTGACCAGATCATCGGTGCATCGGGTGGGAGGACGACCTCAATTTTCTAATATTTTAATGAATATTTCCTGCTATATATATATCTTTAGATCGCTTTATAACCTAATAAAGAGTTAGAAAAATATTAAAAATTGTATATGAAAGACCTTGGAACAAGGGGCATATCTTCCATAGCGTGATGGGTCCCTGCCGGTTGTACTGTCCCAGGATCAACTCCATGTAGAACAGCGGGACGGCTCCGAACACCAGCATCAGCGTGTACGGTATGAGGAACGCTCCTACAAGTAGGAATTAAAGGTGATAATCTAAAAGCAGTAATCGGAATAGGCAGAGCGTTTTCGGTTCATGGATCGCAAACGTTGATGTTAATATGGACGTTTCCTAGGTTTCTAACTGATTACTCCGGGATTAATCAAAACTATATAGATTTTTTATAACAAGGATAAAAGGAAGCTTGCGCTATGTATTGGTAGTGATCGCACGATGTTGCCAAACTTATATCAGCAAATCTTTAAAAATCTTCCAGGAATGTCCATACCTATATAACGTATCACAAGTACATAAAGTGGCTCTACCTACTCTGATCGTTGCTTACAATTACCTGTTATTAGTAATTTTTTTTTTGTATAAGTAGTTTAGTTGGAAGTATACGATACATTCATACACAAGTCAAGGCAAGTAGCATGTCGATTCCAAAATTTATACTTTGCCTTTACTTTGATGGACTTTACTTGACTAAGACTAAGTAACGACCACGCTGCAAAAGCTTGAATTCATATGCATTCAAATGCCTGATTAATAAAATTAATGGAACCTATCAAATACTCTAATCAAGTAGGCCAAAATAAAAGAAACATGATACAGGCACATGATATTTACAAATCACTTCTCAAATGTGCGTTTAGACCCGCTTGACACTGTCACGGGTATTAAGTAAACAAAATTTTTTTATGTTCTCATCACTCGACAAAGTAAAAGGGTTGGGTTTAAATTTATTTCACATAAAAACATGATAGATCACTTAAAATGAGATACAATAAATTATGTAGATTACTTACTTGAATGAACAAATAAGGTTACATTATGTACAATTTTAGAATGTCCGGTACATGATGATTACGTTTACAAACAAAAGTATAATAAACTTAATTGTGTGACAAAGCATGTTTGGATAAAGTAGGTACACAAAGAAAAAAAAGATACAAGCTAATTACACCGGGTGAATCAACCAAAAGACATTTAACGCATTCGTCCATTAGACTTACCTCCTCCATTCCTGTAGCAGAGATACGGGAACCGCCACACATTGGCCAGGTCCACCGCGAACCCAATGATGGAGAGCAGGAAGTCGGCTCCTGTTCCCCATGTCTCGCGACCGTCATTGATTTCTGTCACAATTAAGCAATACATCAATCCTCTAAGCATAGACTTGGATGTACATACGAGAACATTATTTAATATTCATATTTAACGTGTTAAAAGATTTATTACGGTCTAAAAGTATTAAATGGATATAGGTAGATATGTAAACAAAACTAGAACACATAGTATTATTTTTTCGTAATATTTAAAATAAAAAAGTTCTGAATATTTTCATAATATAAATTTTTTCCAATGCAAAATATATATTACAAGAGACATCACATTATTAAAAATCTGAATATCACCTGCATTATAGCAAAGAAATTATATAATTTGATGTGAATATGATAGATGAAAAGTATAAGTAAATCTTTTATGTAAATACAGGTAAGTATGAATAAAAATTGGATTATCATTTTCTTCGCAAACAGCACTTAGATAAGGCAGATCAAAGTAAGTAAAGGCAAATCAGATTGGAATAAGAAGAGGAAACGCTGAAATAAGTAATATTATTTATATAATGTATTTTGCACCACTCAAAAACTGAATTTCGATGAGATTTTAGAGTACATCATATCAAAAGTTTTGAAGTCCACTGTTGAACATTAGCCTTCCAATAGATTACATTCTATTAGGGGTGATTTGCCAATAATCACCACGCTGGGCAGGAGGCTTGGTGATCGCAGTTCAAGCCAGTACGCAGGATGACGCTGCTGCCCATCATCCGGTAGGATTTCTTTTTATTGACTCTTCACTATCTAGGCCGGTACCACACGGCACGGCAGAGTACATCTGACAAGCCGTAAATAACTATAATGGATAAGATATGAGGTATTTTATTGTAAATCCATATAATTCTTACTTACCTACATACTATCACGCCTGTTTCCCCAAGATAGGCAGAGCAATGTTATATGCCCACATTTTGCCAATTATATTGAGGTCCGACGTAGTAAGTGCGAGCCTATTTCCGCTTACCGGGAACTTTTATGTTTGCCAGAGCCTCGTCCGATGATCGGCAGGTGCACTTGCAGATGAGGTTGGCTTGTATTTTAAGATCTTGATAGGATCCCTATACACCTCTATGAAGAATAATTAATCATCATCAAAACAGCCTAAAGAAGTCAAGATCTCTAAAGTCAAAGTCTTTTGACTTAGATTTATTCAACTTTGGCTCAAAAAAGCTCTTATGAAAATGGCTATGTGACCTATTGGAGGCGGCCTGTGTACAGCGTTGTCTTGCGACCTTTATATGTGATAAAGTTGATGATGATCTCGTTACAATGGAACAACGACAAAAAAATTACAAAATACGAGTATCTGCATTTTATCTCGTGACGCCTATATAAATCGACAAAAAATTCCCGTTCGAAGTAAAGTTTGCAGGACCCACCCACCTGCTTTGGCGCTGTTCTTCCTGACCCGTTTCGTGCTTTCACTGTAGAAGCATTCCTCCTCTATTTGCACCTTCGGCTCCTCTGAAAATGTATTGCCTGATTTAAAAGCTTTTTGGGTATAAAATTATATCCGATCATCCTTAAGAACTATTCAGACGTCAGAACATCAATATAAGGTTGAACTACATTAACAATTTTGAAACATTGTATTTATATCGATAATAAAATCAGTAATTTAATAAGTTAACTATTATTTGTAATAATATTAATTAAATATCATAAAATTTCTGTAAAAGTAGGTAGTCAATAACGGCAGTCGCTTTGAGTAAATATTACAATAATCTGAACTTCTTTCTTAAAGTTTTTAATTATTTATCTATGAAAACTACAATGAAATGTACTTACTTTTGTAACATGATAAGGTGACAACTGAACCTTTTGTTGACTTGTGATCTGCAACAAAAATATCTGTTTTAGCTATTTATGCTGTAATCCTAGAAAAACCTTGCACTGAGCTCATTATACAACCCAAAGGAAATACGCAATGAAAAAAAGCTCTTAGTATAGAATAAACAGTTTGAAATGTACGTATATCTTATGACGTATAGGGGCGTGCTCTCTATATAAGTCGATAAGCCCTGCATTCCCTAAGCCCAGCAAAATAAAATCCGATAGTTACTTTAGTTCGACCACCTGGTCTCATGAGCCTACGAGGGTCATACATACCCTAAACGAAATCTATATTTGACGACCGATATGGCGTGGAGGTCAGTATACCTGCATTTCACTCCAGAGGTCGTGGGTTCGATTCCCACACTAGACAAATCTTTGTTAGCATGAATATTAATATTTGTTCTGGTCTGGGTGTTTTCTATGTATATTAAGTATATATTTACAAAAAAAAGTATTTAAGTATGTTTATCCGTTCTTTAGTATCCATAACACAAGTTCTTCATGATACTTTTCTTGGAACTAAATAATTGGCGTAAGGTTGATTGATGGTGATTGTAAGAGAATATCTATTTATTTACTCCCCTGATTACTTAAACTATAATAGATTACTAGTACAGTCAGTGTGAAAAAAGTAGTTGGTAGCACGCAATGCGCCATATA
Source organism: Musotima nitidalis (assembly GCA_949126915.1). Taxonomy (NCBI): domain Eukaryota; kingdom Metazoa; phylum Arthropoda; class Insecta; order Lepidoptera; family Crambidae; genus Musotima; species Musotima nitidalis. Next base: position 7,239,063 of record OX421435.1, read on the forward strand.
GATCAGAATACGACCTAATGCACTTAACAATAGAGACGTGGGTCAATCCTTAAGGCACTTCCAATGTTACCAAATAAATTACTCTCACTATACCTAGCACTGTACCTAGAAATACTATATATATGTTACCGGCCAAAACCGATTTTAGGACAAACTAATAAAGCCTAGTCCAAACTAATTTAGGTGGGCTGTATAAAATGTTAACTGGCTGTATGAATCAGCTATTTATATGGCTGGGCTGAATGATATAACCTCAACCTAACGCAAAAAGAGAAGTATAAGTATCTCTTTTTGGGTTAGGTAGGTTGAGGTTGGACCTATTATATTTCTCTATGGGTTGGACTTCTTGGCGGGAAAGTGAAGCGTCATGTCTGCAGTTTTGTTTTACTTTCTAAAATTTGTGATATTTCTAACATTAATGTGTAATAACGGTGGATTATTAACCGTTAAGTCTTTGTGAACATACATGAGTGTTGGTAAATCAAACAAAGCAGTGCAACATCACTTTTCAAATTCTCTCAAGGAGTCCATGTGAGATCTCAGTATAGTCCCACATCTTTACTGAGGACTCAAGAGCTTATGGGAGGGTATCTCATTTACTATTTATCATCTTTATCACCACTCATTATTTAAAATACAGAAAGAAAATAAGGTTATTTTTATTTCTTACCATTAAAAAACAATTTATTATAATAGTTGCAGCCTACCTAAATTAGTTTGGACTAGGACATACTAGTTTGCCCTAAAATCGGGTTTGGCCGGTATTACATATAAAACTTAAAATCTAATGTCTCGAGGGGATGACACTCAGAGTCTCTTTACTTCACCACGAAGATACAGATGGACGGCCAGACAGACGGACATGGCGAAACTACAAAGTTTTCTTGTTTACTAAGGAACCTTAAAAGATGCTGTACAGAAGTTAATTTAACGCGTGACGCGTCGTGATTTAAGTGTTTCCGGGAAAAACCGCCTCTTGACGTTCTGTCGGTATATCGTTAAATGACGTTTGTTTATTATACAGCTAACGACGATGAAGTTTTCCTTATTAGATACTGCTTAGATACTAATAAAAATGTTTTAAATTAAAAAGACCAATGTGTATTAAGTATCTATACAACCAAGTGACCATCAATTTCCACGCCTGATATAACTAAAAGCCACCACCCACCTACCCAATAATTGCTCAGTGCTCGTCTTGCTGCCAAGACGCCCATCGAAAGACAAATCGTCTATAGCCGTTGCTTGACGATACCATTAATGGAACTATGAGATCAAGTGTAGTGCTGCACTAATTCGCTCGTTATAGGTAACAAACTGTAATAAAATACATTTAACACAGACTACGCAGTGCTTAGTTAACAAACACCGTGAGGCAGCATAAGTTACAAATCTACATGGCGCAGTCACTATTGGATCACAAAAAATTACTAAATCATTCTGTCATTTCCTACAATACTGTTAAATCAAATCAAGTCAATGAGTTGTAAACATAAAATAAGGTATAGCTTTTATCATCGTGGTAGGTTAATTTTAAGTGTTAGCATATACTTATATTGTTTTTTTTTGTTCCTTTTATTTCAATTGTTTTTTTTATTACACATGTCGTCTACTGTTGAATGTTTTTTCCTTGTTTCGGACTGCTGGTTGGACGGCTGCTTGTTGTATAATTTTTGTATTCATTACATGTTTTGTGTTTAATAAATAAATAAATTTTAAAATTGGCAGAATGATAATAGAGACATTTGAAAGTGTCATGATGAATCTCTCTATAAGTTCAGATAGGTAGCTATTTAACTCAGAAAATTTTTCAATACTACAAAGATGAGGAGAAGGATTTTAAGTATACTAGGGGTAATAACTTAATTAAACGTTGTACAAGAAGTTAATAATTAAAATCATCATCCGTCTGCCGTGCTCCCAGTTATTTGTCATCCTCACTCTTCTTGATAATATTATACTTCAAACATTCGGTCGGATGGATCTTTCTCACTTGTCTTCTTCTATATTATAAACATATTTCAAACATAAGTCTACGTGTGTTAACAACGAGAAAAAAACCGTAACCCAGATATGTCTTCGTAGTCTGTAGACTGAGGCAGCCTTTTCGCTTTTGAATATAGTCACGAAGCCACCGGGTGATGGCATATACCTGCGTATTTCTCAATTGGAATGCCAGACCGTCTTAATAAAGTGCCGGCGCCCGGCATTCGAACCCACATAATGGGATGCCGATGCGCAAAAATCCAACAATCGCGCCGCCTATAGCCGTCGATATTGGAATTCAAAAATGGGAACTGAAGAATCTATCCAAGATGTCCCCACAAACTTTTATAAACTAATTGCTTTGCTAACGACGTTTTTATCTGCTCAATTTTTGTTAAGTGACGAGAGACGATCATTTAGATCTCCGAGAATTAATTTACCTAGTCTAAGTAAATTTATGTAAACAAGAATGTTTAGTTAGATTGATAAATTGTAGATTGTATACAAAAACAAAAAACAAACTAAGCCAATGCGGTCGTATGATCTCCTTCAGGCAACCACTGTCAAAATAAAACTCTCTGGCACTCCGGAAGTGCCAACAGAAGTAAAAACTTGAACAAATGCATATATTCCAATACAATAGATAGCATACAAAAATGCTCACAATTACGTGTGTATTTTTTTTAGGTGAAGTGAGGGTGTAAATTTAATAGTTTTTTATCCCTTTCAAAATTTTTTAAAATGCCTAAAGAAGTTATTTATAATAATAATAATAATAATAATCATTTATTTAAAGTTTCATTTAAAGTCACTTTCAAAATTGTAAATAAACAGCGCTCACTCTCATTACAGTTATTAATATTTTATTTATTTGGCATTTTAATCGTATTACATTTTTAAATTCAAATAGGATTAAAATATGAGGTAGACACATTGCTTCTAAAACTCACACTTTTCCAAATAATAAGGTAAGTAATACATTTAATAAAATAAGTTAGTGTAACTACAGTATAAAGGAACTGGAATGAGGCTTTTTAAGCTCGGTCACAGGGGCAATAGAAAATCTATTGAGTGCCACCAGCGTTCAAACACATAACATAATATTTTATCGGTTTGGTTTATAAGTAACTACGAGGTGTAAGCGGTTTCTCGATCATATCACATTGTGCAACAAAGGCTTGTATTACTCGTTTGTAGGACTTTTATATAAAACACAGGGATTTAATGCGATATTCTCATGTTTTTTTGTTCTTCTTTCACTATTGAAATTTGAAATTAATGTGGTAAGTACAGTTTTCAGAGCCACAATTGTTTTACTCAGCAGCACTTGTGAGCTCGGCGTACGTGCATAATAGTTGTTACTGTATTAGTTAGTCTTAAAAGAAAAGGCACTATGGTGAGTATGGTTGATTTATTTGAACGTGACGTATAAGCTACTTTAAATTCCGATACATGACATCTGCGTCCGAAAAATTAATACAATATCAAGTTCAGTGCAACAAAGACAGAACTGTAAAAGAACCGATGTTATATTATTTCAAATAAATTAACCCTTCCATAGCCTTCTATAATTAAAAAAGCCCACAATACCCGTCCCTGTTGAGGGTTAACCACTAATGTTTAACTGTTAATTTTGGTCCATCAAAGAATAGATTATTACCTATAATAATTTTACTTCATAAGTTTCTTTTTAAATAATGGCTTCGTGCGGTTAGCACCTTTCGCCAGTGTGAAGTAAAGATATATTAATAATATATAATTCATAGTAAATGAGAATGAGTGATGATAAACGGTAAATTAAATACCACTAATACTACTAACATTCATGTACGTTCACAAACACTTAACGGTTAATAATCCACCGTTATTACACTATAATGTTCAAAATATCACAAATTTTAGAAAAAAAAAACTGCAGACATTACGCTTTACTTTCCCGCCAAGAAGTCCGTACTATATCTTTCATGTGTTTAATATTCTTTTTTTGTAACATTCGTTTGTTGACTATTTAAGAAAGGAATATAATAAACTGAACCTCTAAAAAATACTTTTTTGATCATCAAAAATACTGATCTAGCATCTAATAGGGGATTAGGTGCTCCATCAGAATTTTTGATGTACAAAAAGGTTAGGTTAGGTTGGTAATTTATTAATTTTGATGACACATTAAATATGAGCCTTTAAGAAATTGGTGTTTATTTTTTTGTGAATAAAATAGTAACATTTCCAAATAATCTTAGTGTATAATTTTAACTAATTATTCTTCTTTCGTTTGAAACAGATTGTTATGACTTTATTAATTTGAAAGAAATATTTTATCTTTATTATTTTTCAAAGAAATATTTATGTTTTTATTAATTTACAAGAAATATTTCTTCGAAAACCACAACCCTTTGGTAGCCTTCTATAATAAAAAAAAAAACCCACATTACCTGTCCTCGCTGCCGGATAACCACTAATATTTTACGGGCGGACTGTTAATATTGGTCCATCAAAAATTAATCAACACGGCTCCCCTGGGCCGGCACGCTTCACCGGATTCTTATTAACGTGCCACATTTTTAGATATATAACTCTTTATGTGATTGGCAATATTCACGTGACGAGATCGTTTTATTTTGATATATTACTTTCGAATGAAATTTATAAAAGGCATCGAAATCTAAATAATAAGACACTAATAAGAACGCATGTCGTCAATTTGAAAATGTTTGTTCAAGATTGACGTTGCTGGCATTCACTATGGACTATAAGTTATTTTTGAACCCAGTCACATATATTATTTCTAGTGAGGTACGATTCAGATATAACGAACGCAATTGGCAAGGTGTTTAATAGTTCTGGATGCACTATGCTCTAGTACGCCAGCGTTATCACGCTTGCACAGCACCTGTATTGTTAAGATTTCTATGGTCGTAGTAAATCTTAAGCATTACTATATGCAAAAAGTATTATTGAATTTTTTATTTTATTGAAAAACACATTTCACATTTTTATCGCACGATTTAAAGATTGTTTTTTGTCATAACTTGTAGTCGGTATTGAATGACAGCAACGTTCGTTCCGAACTTAAATTTTGAAATATCTGCGTTCCGATAATTTAATAACACGGCATTTCTAGTGTTGAAAAATTTAGATTTCTATTACTATACAACCAACTTTAAACTCCATAACTTAACCAAAACTCGACACACTTCATCGAGACATTTCCAATAATGAAAAATGAAACAAAATGGGTTCAGTAATTCATTTTACCTAAAAATCTAATATAATCCGTAAAAAGCTTGGGCTAGGTAAATTGGCAACAATTGGATTCTGAAGGGGCGGAGCGGCTCCGAAAATATATTAAAAAGTAGTGAGATGTAGGTAGTGCTCCCGGTTATTGGTTCTTGAGCCACACCTGGCTTGAGAAAGGTAGCCTTAAAGGTAACCAAGAAAACATGTTTAAAAACATATATTTAACTTATTTATATGATCGTTCATATAAAAGGCGTTGATATCCGATCGTCTTTTGTATAATAAAACATATTTTATTTTAGATTCCAGAAATGTTCAATGAATTTTTTTTACAACCAAGAAATCACGCCCTAAAAATGATGAAATCAGTTTTTAAAATGTAATGACAAAAAAAATACGTATTTCTCAAAAAAGCTATAAAAAAGGTAACATAATAATATTAGGGCTAGTCCAAGGATTCATATCAGATATTTTGAATAAACATACTTTTATCATTAATAGGGTTAAGATATGCAACGGACCTAGTATCCAACCTTGTGGGATACCAGAGGTAACATATATAATGTTTGACATAAAACCGTTACTATCGGCTCTCTGATTCATATTTCCCGGATTCTGGTTAAAGTCCGTATGAAATGGAATGAAACGTCATGAAAATCGACTCTGAGCCCTTAAGCTCTATCAAGGCTAAAGTTGAAAGCGTTACCGAAGCACATTTATTACAGTCGTATAAATACTGTTATATACTTAATATTATACGCAAAACGGCTGGCAGCGGTTGGAGACGAAGAGCTGAAGATCGAGTTCTGTGGCGTGCCATTGTTGAGGCCTATGTCTAGCAGTAGACAAATGCAGGCTGGTAAACAGGTCAAACGATAAGAATTATCAAATAATTTATCAATTGTAAAAGCAATAAAGAACTACTTGGCGGGAAAGTGAAGCGTCATGTCTGCAGCTTTGTTTTATTTTTTCAAATTTGTGATATTTCGAAAACTAATAACGGTGGATTATTAACGGTTAAGTGTTTGTGAACGTAAATCAGTGTTGGTAAATGAAACGAAACAGTGCAACATCACTTTTCAAATTCACGCAAGAAGTCCATGTAAGATCTCAGTATAGTCCCACATCTATATATTTCATCTTTATATATCATCTTTATCACCACTTATTTTCATTTACATTGATTTATATATTATTAATATATTATATCTCTTACTTGACACTGGCGAAATGTGCTAAACACAAGAGGCCATTATTTAAAAGAAAAAAAAAGCAATAAAGGTTCGAGCTTTGATTATAATATTTATCTACATTTTGCAAAAAGATTGAGTCCCCAAACGTTCGTTTTTATTACGTCTGCAAGTTATATAATATTTTATTGTTTTTCTATAACGATACAGTCATTACTTTAAATTATTATACAATAAAATTTCGGTTAGTGTGTCTGTGTAATTATTTTTGTCGTAAAAGACTTAATGGATTTTGATGATCTGTTTACTATACATCAGGACTTTTTTATTCATGTTGGTGCTCTGATAGCTAAACATACAAATATATTATATATAAACAACACACAACTTTAAAATTACATATATGTTGGCATTTAGAAGCCTACACAGCATTCGTCTAAATGTAATCTTATCTAAAATTTAACTTTAACTCTCGTTATTTGCTTAAACTTTAATATCTGATATTATGTAAAACAAACCCTTGAATTTAACTTATAATTGATTTATTTAAACATAATTGACTATTCATGGTATAAATACAGTTGTGAATGTCCATAAATCTTCATGTCAGCACAGTCATGGAATATTAAGGAAAATAATGTTTAAATTTTTTAACGTAATGTAATAACACGTAAATAAAAGAATATTATATAAAATTAAGCCAAAATTTGTTCGTTTGCATCCGCAATAATAATGTGGTATGGTCAAACTTTGTTTAAATGAGTAGACATATCTTACTGACTGGAATGTACTAATAAAAAAAACAACTGGAATATTTGTTTTTATGTGATTGCAATGTCTGTGTTTATTCTTTTTTTTTGGTCAGGGTTTTTCAAAGTAGGGAGGATGAACCCCTAGGGGAAATCAACTAAATGCCGAGTCAAAACTAAGATTAAAATTGTCCGAATCTACTTCCAAAAATAACTCAATTAGCGACAAGAAACAAGCTTAGCTATCACAGTATAGTAAATTTTTTAACAACTTTACTAGAACTAAAAACCGAATATTTTTCAACTGTAATTTTTTTTTTATAAGGGTGGGGAGGTTATACAGTTACTTAATCCGTCAGTAACTGATTGGGGGGGTTAATCCCTTTAGTCTTAAGGGGTACGCTGTCATCTGGAACCTTTAACAGGGGTTCGTGTAGCTAAAGTATGAGAAACCCTGCGTTAGGTAATTAAGATTATTGTGTTCTCAAATTAACACGTCGCTATATTATGCCAACAACACTTGTAATGTAAATTTGACTAGACACTTCATACACATATACATCTTAAATGAATAAATAATTATCTTACAATCACGTTCGCTTGTCGAAAAACTATCGATATTTAATGATTCTGTTGGCCGCCTTATGAACTAATTATACAAAAACACTTAATGTTCCTATTCTATTTAAAGGTTGTGGTATAAAATATTGTAAAACAATGTTATTTATGTAACAAAAAGTACAATTAAAAAATATATATTTTGTTCTTATAATTAAGATCCTCGCCAAACATTTAAAGGCGATTAAAACGTTTAAAGGCGAGAAGCGCTCTCTTCTCTTTCTCACTTTAATAGAAGCAGTGACTTACCGAAGGCTCTTGGCGTACTGCCAGCGGAGCAATATCCATCGTCTCTTACACTGCGGCCTCCTGGAGTACCGCTGGCCCCGCGACTCAGCAAGGCCGGGCTGGCACGCTGTTCCTCGTATGAGGGCGCTGTATGGGTCACAATGGTACTGCCACTCAGCGATGCCTGTGGAAATTGAGATATATATTTTGACAAAGACGTCATATCATTATCATCAGTCTTTTAATGTCTCACTATGTGCCCAGATACGGGCGTCGGGCCTCCTTTTGTAACGCAAGGTTGGAGGACTTCAGGTAAAGTTCCACCATGCGGACCTTGGTCGAATTGGTGACCGCAAAAGCGCGCCGCTTACCTCGCGACTCTGCAAGGCGGCCTTAACACTCAAATACTCATTTATTGGTAATACAACATTACAAAGTCACATAAAAGACACATAATTATTAAAATTATTAAATTAAATCACAATATTATTAGGAATTGATAATATCAAAATAAAAAAATGTCAATAACAGCTGAATTAAGAAATATAAATGCAATTAATAAAAATAAACGGTCAACAATTGTGTAAATCTTAATAATTCATTACTTCATAAAGTCATTAATGTCATAGAACGTTTGCTCAAGGAGTACAGAAATTAGACACTAACTATGATGGGCACTTTGTCGTGGAAGACATTTGTGTCGCAGCCAGGCCGGGCCGGCAGGGTCCGGGTCAACTCAGCCCTGTGGCTCGACTCGGAGTGATCCTGTACAATGAGACATAATATCGATAATAACACTGATAAATAAATAACTCTGTTAAAATTCATGTTCCTACACTAAGACTTGACCTTGTGTGGGAATTGAACTATATCTACCCCACATCAGTAGACAAACTGATATTAACCTTCCTACACCCAGTAACCCACATACTTGAGACCGAATGTACTAGAATTTATTCTACCTATAATCATAGTACATTAAATCCATGTTAATCTAGTCTAGCTAAAGATTTCTACAAACATTGGAAAATAAAAATAATATAAAGTTTAATTGTTTATTTTTGTCTGCGGAAAAAGAAATAACGCAATTATCGAATATATAAAATAAAATCTGTTTATTTTAGAATTTTATAAAATATTATAATAACCTCGTTTAAAAATAAAAATAGTAAATTTATCCGTAGTCGGTTTAACAGACCCATGTTTTTTTATATGTCACTTCTTATTTAACATTATTTTTAAAGACAACATATTGATGAAGTCGAATTTAAGATATCGATAAGATCAACAATCGTTTTTGGTAACATGATTCAAAACCTGGAAAAATCTAATTTTATTTTCAATATTTAAAAAAACTTTTATGAAGGACATTTTCTATAACGTAGTTAAAACATTAGGAATAGTACTCTACACAGAAATTCATAACCATATTCTACATAGCTATATAACAATAGCATAGATTGTATTGATATTTATGTATGTATAATATTGATATATATGTATGTAAGTATGCATGGTATATATAGGTTTTTTTTTTAATTTCCTTTTTTAACAAAGATCTTTAACCAAATTTAATCCCGTACCTACAAATTTATACACAACTTCTAGGGTTGGCTGGTAGAGATCTCTTCTAGAGATAAGTCCACCTTTGTACTTTAAGTTTTTAAATACCTTTTGTAAACTATTTATGTTTTATGTGCAATAAAGGATTATTATTATAGATTCTTGTATGAAAGACGACTCCTTTATAGCAGTTTAGGTGTCGTGGCTACAACATTATATGGGCGTTTCATAAAATGTTGCTTTTTATTGATCAATTCTCGACGGATATAGTCCATATTATTATTAACTTTTACAAAACAGGAACAGGTATTGTAAATAAATAAATCATTTCTAACAATCACACTAATCATTTAGTTCCAAGATAAGTATCATTAAGAACTTGTGTTATGGATACTAAATAACGGATTAACTTACATAAATACAATTTTTTTTTGTAAATAAATACTTAATATACACAAGGAAAAACCCAGACCAGAACAAATATTCATGTTCATGCACACAATGGGAATCGAACCCACGACCTTGGAGCGGAGAGCGGGTATACTCGCCACCACGCCATATCGGTCGTCTATATTTTTAACTAGTATTTTTTAACACAAAAGCAAATAACCTTGAACTTAAAAAAAACTAAATGAATTGATCTTAGTATAATAAATCTGGCTAATTTATTTAATCCGACCGGGTACGACAAATGCACTTACCTGTCCCCTTAAAGGGGGATTGGTGGGTTGCAAAGTGGGCGGGGAGGAGCCGCGCCGAGACCCACTACTGGACGACCTGTTGCTCGCCTCTGTGGACAAACATCATAGGTTATATCTTGTTGGTTCAGGCGACACATTGCGGCAATCTATTGTAAATAACAAACGTTCCACACTATTTATTTAAAGAAATTATTAAGCTTAAGTCCAATAAAAATAACTGAAGTCACTTAGGGTTTATAGTTCCTGGAACCAATAAAAAATAACTGAGATACACGAAAATATATTAAGCGGTTTTTAATGTTTCGCCCCCACATAGCATCCCTTGTGAGGGGTTTTAATTATCGTTTCAGCATTTGTCGTGTTTGTTCTGAGGCTTTCGAATATATTATACAAATTACCCCATTTTCACATTTATAAATAGAATAGTTTTTGGTAAGATCCTGTACAACTATTAATGAGTTGTATAATAATATTGACTTGGATCTCTTATTTGGATCTCCAGATAATGCTACAAGCCTTATTAAAAAATTTAAAATTGATAAACGAAGCTAGTTTGTCAAATTTGTTTAAAGCTAATATGTGGAAGCTTGTCTATAATTATTTTATAAGTTTTTTATTTTGTAAAAACAGCTGTAAGCTTTCCAAATAAAATAAAATATAATATTACCTAAAGATTCCCTATGTGGAGGCAAAACACGTGTTGTGTTAAATGTTTTTCGATTTTTCGGTCAAATCATCACTTGCTAATTCAAGTCTTTTTACAGGACCAGCTTATTTCATTCCAAACAGTTATAGTAAAGGATACTAATTATTAAACGTATACAAGTTCACAAAATCAATAACTGCAAGCCTACAGCTGTCCTTGTTTATTAGAGAGCTTTGAAATAGTATGTTTGCATTGTTGTTGCGTAAATGCAACAGTCTGTCTTGTCACACGCGTCCTAGGCAGAGCTATCAAGTGCAGGCTCATTACGCAAGTCTGCGATTAATTATTGTAGGTATTTTAATAATGATTAAATCGTTCGTAGCTAATAAAACGCTATTTTGGAAGATTTCCACTTAACTGTCCTTGAAGGGCGATTTCAGCCAAAGCAGTCCATTAAGTACCTTTTTTTTATTATAAAGGTTGAGAGTTTGGAGAAGTTTTGTCATTTACTGTAGAACCATAAAATCATTTGTTTTTTAATTTAATTAATCTTAGCAGTGTTTTCGTCATTTATGGCGGCTTGCACAAATTTTGTAAATATAATTTAAAATTCATTCATAATTCATTTATCCATTGCTTAATGTAAATGTCTTAAGATGTTTACATAAATTGTCCGACACATAAACCCTGGAAGGGCACTACAGTAATAGCAAAGTCATATAATAGCATAAATTTATATAATTGTCAACATATTTAATTTTATAAGTCGGCCCAAATACAAAAGATGCCAATTAGTTATTACGTGAATCATAATATGTTAACAGTTTTTCAAAAATATGTCAACACCGAAATAAATAAACTAAAATATCGTAACAAAAAGTCAAGACAAGTTCCATAATAAAATCAATATTGTTCAGGTTATTCATTGAAAAACTCTTGCAATAAGTAATAACATTTTCCTCCCCGACTGGTCTCCACCTTGTCGTGGTGGGGGGGCTGAGTAGTAGTGAGTCCCGGTAGGGCGCAGGAGGCGCCAGGGAAAAGGTAACACCCAGAGACCGACGACTCTGGGTGCCCTTATAGTGTGACCATTAGTGCTGTGCACTCCCTGAGGTATGCACGGCGAGGTGGGGGGCGAAGAAAAAAGTGCATGAGGTCGATACATGTCGGATATCAGTTTGCATTTCTAAGGCAAGACTTGTGGCGGGACGTTGCGTTGGTCGGAGGCTATCTATCTGTAATATATACTTACTTTGTTGATTAAAATGTAACCCAAATATACTCATATTTTATTAAAAATATGCAGGTGATAAATAAGAATTGAAAGTTATAATTCACAACAGGACTTGTTTTATTAAACATTTTTTATATTTACAAACAATTATATATTCTAATGAAAGTTATTCTGACATAGATTCTGTTTCAACTTCATCTTCCATTTCGTCATCATCTTCATCTTCCTCTTCGCCACCGGAACTTGAATCAGAGTCTTGCAAATTTATTATGAATGAATCAATAACATTATCGAACCTACTATCGCGACTCCAGTAATCATTTTCATTTTTCTGGACATGATCGTCGCATTTCTGCCATTTTTCCGCCGTGAATTCCGAAAACAATTTATCCAATAAGATTATCTTTTCGTCTAGAGAAGAATTAATATAGTTTTGGGCTATGTTGTTTTTAATATCAATATATACGGAGGTAAACGCAGAACAGTGTGTCCACTGGCTTTCAGGAGTTCGTCAATTCTATACACGGGTTCTTTTTGTGTATTTTTGATAAGAAGTAGCAGTTGAGCCTTTGACATGGTTCCTGAAAATTCTACATTATGGCGTAGTAACCAGTTCTGCATTTCACTTTTGAGGCTTGATATAGTTGGTTTCTTCTCAATCTGAACGCTGTGGTAAGACGCGTTGTCCATTACAACCACAGAATTCGGCAGCAACTTATCTTTTAACTTTTCATCTACCCACTTATAAAAAGTAGGTCCGCTCATATCTCCATGATAGTCACCGGTTCTAGCATCTGATTTGAATATAGTCAATGCATCATCCACTAAGCCATTTCGACACCCAGCGTGGAGTATTACTAGTCGCCGTCCTTTCCCAATATCAGCATGAATACCGGGTTCTGACGATGATTGCCAACATTTGCTGGCATGGTGACTGGCGTTGATGTATGTTTCATCAAGAAAATATATGTTTCGGTTTTCCGTTCTGTAATTTCTGATTTGTGTAAGATATTTTTTCCGCCACACTGTGATATTCGGCTGCTCTATAAGGAGATGTCTCTTTGATTTGCATTATTTGAAACGATAGCCCATTTTGTGTAAAAGCTGTCTTCAATATTCCCGTCCACAATTCAATATGCCATCCTGTCTCAAACTTGATAGTAACTTACGGACACTTGGTATTTTTTTTTCAACTTCGTAAAACTGATGAATTTTTCTTTTGATAACTCCAAGGTCAAAATCATCCACAACGTGTTTTTTCTTTAGAACTTTTGGTTTTTTTGGCGATTGAAATTTTAATTGGCTTGAATTTTCAATTGATAAATAACCCGCAGAAATCACATTATGTACGGTTCTTTTGCTGTATCCCGTAGCCTCCGCAACGATTTTAGCAATATTCACGTCATTTTTAAATTCAAAGCTTTCTTTGTCTGCTTTTCTTTTCTTAAAATATTCAGCCACCCTAAAAATGACAGTCTTCATATCACGAGATAACGCACGACCCATCTTTGAATATTTATCTCTTGTGCGTCTGACATAGACAATCCGATACAAATAACACTACCTGCCGTCACAAGCGTTGACGGCGCACTGACAGCGCAGCAGCCGAATCTAACCCCCCCGTCTCACCGCGCGCATACCTCAGGGAGTGCACAGCACTAATGGTCATACTATAGTACTGACTACCGGGGGAGAAACTAAGAGGGACCTGTGGAGGGCGCAGCGGGCGGGCCAGAAGGGCCCGTCAAGCAGCGCCAGGAGGGTCTTAGGCAGTGGGGGCAGGGGGCCCTTGCTGTCTAACCATAGACCCTCCGAGAAGTCGGCCACACACGCTATGGTCGCACAAGGAGGTAGGAGGGGCGCGTCCACTGCACCTCTCTGAGGAGGTCCTCCCGGTTTTGGTCCGGGTGACGTTGGCCGCAGGCGGGGTGCCAGACGCTGCAACCCAGGTACTGGCCCCCTCCTCTTTCTCAACAAGCGGCGGGCGTCGTCGGAAGATTTTTAGTGGGTATTACTGCTGGCAGTCGCGTCTGCCGGTGGTGAGTCCCACACCCCCTTTCGGTCCCCCTTTGCCCGGAAGGTAGTGCGTAAACGCATTTTGTTACCGACGTAAAACAAAAAAAAAAAAGTAATAACATTTTGATATTAAATAACTTTAAATTTCCCCCTTGAGTCCTCAGTAAAAATGTAGGACTATACTGAGATCTGAGATGGTCTTCTTGACAGAATTTATAGTGATGTTGCACTGTTTTGATTAATTTACCAGCACTCATATACGATCACAAACACACATTTATGTTCAAAATATCATAAATTTTAGAAAAACAAAACTGCAGGCTTGACTCTGCTCTTTCCCGCCAAGAAGTCCTTTTTCTTTTTTATTTTAAATAATGGCTTCGTGAGTCTAGCAAACCCCAAGAAGCCCCTTAACCACTTTTAATGATTTAAAACTGCCTCGATGTGTCTTTCTCAAAATCACCAACACCAAATTTGCACCCTGAAAAGGTTTTATACTTTCACGATCATGAGCGACTCGATTAGCGATCTTCATTTGTTAGCATGGCGGACACGACCGTAACATTATTTTGTTTCTGATCACATAATGAAATTAGAAGAAATCTCTTTTTACTAAGGGTATATTGCACAATGTTCTAGAAAATTCCCATCAGCGTTTACTTGACTGTTATTCAGCCAAATCTGGTTGGAGCATTAAGTAGACCATGGGCCCTAAGGTCTTAGGCAACCAGGAGATTGCTAGCATTTGATAAGCTTTTACTTGACAGATAGTCCGTACAAAAGTGTAAATTTAACTACTAAGTATCTTCAAATCAAAAATTGTGAAACAGGTCCAGGGCAACAGGGAAATCCTAAAGCATATGAAACACCCATTGTATGATGAAAAGGTAGACAATATTTAAAACAGAAAAGTTTCAAGGTGAAAGTGTTCGTGTGAATATCTAATTAAAAGTGGCACTATCGCGGCTTGCCTGCATGTCAGGAGAATTACGTAAATACATAGGTATTTATTTTTAATTTTATAGTTCTGAGTAATACGTGAATGAATACACAACAACAGGTGTGACCTGCCACTGAAGTTCAGCGTGATATTACCTTTACATATTTATACCTATAAGTAAAACTTCAGACTTTCGTGATTAAATCAATATCATACATACATTCACGCCTTTTTCCCGGAAAGGGTAGGCAGAGGTATTATACGCCCACAATTACCGCTTGCCGGGCACTGTTATGTTCGCCAGAACCTCGTCCGTTGATCGGCAGGTTGGCTTGAGCTCTTTAGGTCTTGGTAAGATCCCTTTTTACCCTATATAAATTTATTTAGATAATTATCATAATTTACAGGTACAGATTTCGCGCAAGTTAATTAACAACATTTTAACATGATTTGTTTCGTGTAACTAATATGCTACATTGTTTATGGTGGTGGTTTTAGGTTTATTTGAGATAAGAACCAAACCAACCATCCAACATTTAAAAAACAAATTTTTCACTTATTTTTACGCGTTTCTGAACAAAATACGTAAAAATGGTAGGCGATCTTTTAACGTTCTACCTGAGTAGTAGAACGTTAAAAGATCGCCTTCTTTCAGATAACTGGATGTAATTTTTGGCGGAGCACCAACCTCCTTATAACTATAAAACTAAAATCAAAACTTTCATAATTATAACCCTATTTGTCTGTTAAGCTTTCACACCTAAACCGCTAGGGACATTATAATAATATTATGCACGAAGCAAGCTTGAACACTAGGGAAGGGCAAAGGGCACTGCCCTTACGCTATTGCTACCGTATGAAATAATACCAGAAAGACCACGCCGACCGACCGGCTTTATGATTACGAACTCAGACCCAATAAACAGATAGATGTGGATACAAAGAATGAGGAAAGTGACCACAGTTAGAAATGGGATGAAGGTCGGACCACAGGCATGCATGTACCACGCGTGTACGAACCCCTACCAATCGTCAAAGATGGGCGCCGCTACTTATCTTTTTAAATATTGGCTTTGTGCGTTTAGCACATTTAGCCAGCGTCAGCGTCAGCGGCCTTGGGTCCTCAGTAAAGATGTGGGACTATATTGAGATCGCACATGGACTTTTTGAGAGAATTTAAAAAGTAATGTTGCACTGTTTTTTTTCATTTACCAATACTTATGTACGTTCACAAACACTTAACGGTTAATAATCCATCGTTATTACACATTAATGTTCGAAATATCACAAATTTTAGAAAATAAAACAAAACTGCAGACAGGACGCTTCACTTTCCCGCCAAGAAGTCCGCCGCTCCTTACAGTCCGCGCCCGCTGCTGTTTTTATTTGAAATACTACAGTATTAACATTTACATGAACGAATCTGGGCGTATAATATGCCTTTGCCTTCCCTTTTGGGGAAACAGGCGTGATTATAATAGGTTGGGGAAAAAGTCTTTTCGTATTTTTGTATGAAAAGTCAAGACATTTTTTTCAAAGTTTATTTACATTTATTTACAATATATATGTACCGTTTTGTTGAATAACTTTCTGCCATTTTGTGGGCAGAGACATTATCCCGTTACTGTAGAAACTTTGGGACTTCTGATCAAAAAAACGGGACAAATAGTTTTGGCAGTCCTCTCTTGAGGTCAACCTTACAGAACCTAAAGAATTCTGCAGAGACCGAAACAGGTAAAATCTGAAGGCGCAAGGTCAGGGCTATATGGTGGATGCACTAGGACCTCCCAGTCGAACTCTCTTAATTTTTGCTGAGTGGCTAAAGATGTGTGTGGTCTAGCGTTATCGTGATGAAAGACCACACCCTTCCTGTTGATCAATTCCGGCCGTTTTCTCTCGACTGCTTCCTTTAATCTCATCAGTTGCTGGCAGTAAAGATCAGAATCGATGGTTTTGCCGGGCGGTAAAAGCTCATAATAAACAATGCCCTTCCAATTCCACCATACACACAGCATCACCTTATTTCGTGTTAGGCCAGGTTTGGCCACAGTCTGTGAAGCCTGGCCAACTTTCGACCACGACCTTTTTCGCACGTTCTTGTCGTACGTGATCCACTTTTCATCGCCAGTTATCAATCTCTTCAAAAACGGCTCGGTTTCATTACGTCTCAATAATGAATCGCAAATGAGTACACGGTTCATTAAGTTTCTTTGAGTGAGCTCGTGTGGCACCCAAATATCGAGCTTTTTTGTATAACCAGCTTTCTTCAAATGGGTCAAAACTGTTTTGTGGTCAATTCCCAGTTCTTCAGCTGCATCGTAACTACTAATATGCCGATCTTGCTCCACTCTTTCAAAAATGGCGTCCATTTTATTCGTAACAGGGCGACCAGAGCGAGGTGCATCTTTAACATCAAAATTTCCGGACTGAAAACGTTTGAACCAAATTTGTGCTACTCTTACTGACACTGCATCAGGTCCATAAACATCACAAATTTTTTTCACTGCTTGAGTTGCATTTTTGCCTTTTTTATAATAAAGTTTTAAAATGTGTCGAATTTCTTCATTAGATTCACTCATTTTTACGGAGAGAAAAACAAATGAAAAATAGCGGGAAACAACTTTTTTTTATTTTTTTCTTTTCTTTATAATGGAACCTTTTTAATGTTACCAAAACCAGCCAGACACAAATAGTACAGTCAAAAAAATTTTATAATAAGTTTATACCTACATTATGCGAAAAGACTTTTTCCCCGACCTAATATGTATGTATGTAATGTAATTTATTTAATAGCACTAATTTGTCTATTATTAGTTTTGATTGAATTATCGTTATAATTTTATGAGATGGCACTTGCAGCGAACCACGAATGTGATTTGCGACCACAACCAAATTTAAATATCCAACGAAGAAGAAGACGTAGACACAGATAAATAACTATTTTCTTGCAGGGTGCAGGACGAGGTATATATCTTGAAAAACTAATCCGGCGAATTAGCCGTGTAAAGAAAACCTAAATAATAATAATAATAATCCCATACCGCGGCTTTGGTCGCGGCGCTCCGGGCCTACGCTGTTGCCCAGCACTGGCATGCCCGCCATGCCGCCGGCTACTCTTGTCTCGTCTTCATTTCTTTATACCTGTCAACAAATAAAAACAATCATGTAATGTTTTATACAGGGAATATAGTAAATTATCATTATATCAGCGTTATGAGTCCACTGCTGAACATTAGCCTACCTAATTGATTACATTATATTGTGGACATGAGCCCATAATCACCACGCTGGGCAGGCGGGTTGATGATCGCAGTTCAAGCCAGTACGCGGGATGACTTCTCTTTGTCTAATCTTCTTCCCCTTGTGATTAGAGTGGGTGGCACTATACTAGGTCAATACCACACGACAGTAAATAATCGACAAATTAAAAACTTGTTTGTAAGGACATTAACAGGTTTCCAAACTACATAAATACTATTACTATACAAATAGTTAATGAATATACAAGAAAAAGAGGCATTTTCTAAAATGCTTTAATATTCTGTGTGGTAATACTTAGTTATTTTATCTTTTGAGCTGTTATTAAATATATTAGTAAGGATTCAAAAGTAATTTATAGAAATCTCTTTAAAAAACTACTTTTTGTTATCTACAGGTTCTACATTACGGCAATAGGCTCGCCTACTATTACATGGGACTATATAGTTAGAGAAGTGTGGGCGTATAATATGCCTCTGCCTACCCCTTCGGGAAAACAGGCGTGAAAGTATGTATGTTTCTACATTATATGTCAGTAGGTTTAATTGAGAAAATTCTAGAAGTGACATTACAATTAACAAAAACCTTCAAATATGACAATAATTAGTTCCCAATAAATTAATTAAAACGAGTTACCCAACCCCCACTATTTTACTAATTGTCGACATTTCAAAGACGTCGAATGCAGCGGACTGCACTCAACTTCGAGTGACTTTACCAGAAGTTCGAGATCTTAAGACAAATACAAGCCCCATTAGGCTTCAAAGACTGTCAGGTCCCCGTACATATACATTTTTAATTAAATTTATATTCAAGGAATTAAATTAAATTTATATTTATATTCATTCTTGCCAGCGTCTGTCTTCGGCTTGACTCTAAGACTTTTAGCCCTAATTTCACAAGCTCTAACACGATCTTAGCCCATTAACCTCCCGCTATTGAGTACTTGAAGGGAGGTTCCCAAGAACCAAGGTAGGAGGGATCAAATTCTGCTTTATCATTTCTGATTAGCTTAGTCATATAAAATTTCGCTTGATCCGTGCCTCAGAAAGCACGTTAAGCCGTTGGTCCCGGCTGTCATAAACATCTATGGCAGTCGATATTAGGAAATCAGTGCTTTCTAACATCCTGACAGCTGGTTTTAGCTGGTGGGGGGGGGCTGAGTACGGATACGTACGGAGGTACCACCCAGAGATTGGCGACTCTGGGTGCCTTAGTACTGACTACCGGGGGGGAAACTAAGAGGGACCCGTGGAGGGCGTAACGGGCGGGCCAGAAGGGCCCGTTCAGCAGCGCCAGGAGGGTCTTATTCAGCGGGAGCAGGGGCCCCTGCTGTCTAGCCATGGACCCTCCGGGAAGTCGGCCACACACGCTATGATCGCACGTGGAGGTAGGAGGGGCGCGTCCACTGCGCCTCTCTGAGGAGGTCCTCCCGGTTTTGGTCCGGGGGACGTTGGCCGCAGACGGGGTGTCAGACGCTGCAACGCAGGTACTGGCCCCCTCTTCTTTCTCAACATGCTAGTAAATAATGATAAAAACCTATAGCTTTGTTGTTTTATTCCTACAAGTCTTGTAAAACAGGAATGTAAAGCACAGCATAGTGAACAAGTTTTTCATGAAAAGACACGGCACCCCCATTTTTATTACAGAACCTATTCACAAAGACTACGTAATAATTAAGCTTGCGAGTAGGAACAGACGGACGGACATTTCAAAACATTACTATATTTTATAACACCTCTACAAACAGTAAAAGTGCTTTTAAATTCTTTAGTTTTTGTTCTTTACTCTGAACTACAGCAGAGACAAGCATAAATAATGAACTAAGATAAATCTGCCCCTCGGGATTTGCGACAGAACTTCTGGTTAGTGCAACTTCAACAGTAAAATTTATAGCACCATCTGTACTTGACAATATTATTTGACGTATCAGTTACCACCTGCTCCTGTATAATGCAGAATTGACAATTAATTAGCACATCAAGATTGTACATAGTTCTTCACAACATACATACATAGTACATGTACTTACTTACATTTAATAATATATGAAATTATTTACTTTAAGAAATCAATTTGTCCGTTGTTATTTCTAGTAAAAATTTTGTCTCATTTACATATATACATTTATATACATGTTGAATGACGCCTGTATATCCGAAGAGGTAGTAGGCAGAGGGATGTTATGCACCCATATTTCTAGTTTTATATTATATTGCTACTTGATAGGTGGCGAGCCTATTGCCGCCTACCGGGAACTTTTGTGTTAGCCAGAGCTTCGTCTGTTGATCGGCAGGTGTTACCAGGTGAGATTGAGTTAGTCACAAACAGTCTTCATTTTATCATCGCTGTCTTTACTTCAGGTCCATTTTCCACTTTTCATTACTTTTCAGAATAAAAAAGAATCAATCTATTATAACAGGTGATATTATTACCTTTTTTCAATTGCGGGATTCGGTATTGCGTCGTAAGCATTTATCTACTAAGCTTAAGTAAGGGCGATCTCAAAAGCCGTTCGACTTTCGATTGATTGCCGTATCGGAGCTAACTGGGATCAACTACACCGCAATTTAATTTGTACGATCTTATAACATTTCCAAAATTATTCGGAACTTTTTAAGAGGAATAAGTACTATAATTACATACATAATTAAACCGATCCCTACTTTATTTTGTGTGTGTAATAGACTTCAGAAAACAGTCATTCTGCTCCTGAGGTCGTTCGATTCCCACATAGGTCAAATTTATTTATTTATTTATTTCATATAAAAAGTATTTATAATTTTATGCAGTAAGATGCCAACATATACTCTTTCAAGTTTTACCGGGCATCAGTGTTGTCGACTTAATTACAATATCAATACTAGCCGATGAGTATACAACTGTTGCAATTTTGTAGTTGCAGGTTTCGTAAAAAACTAACAATAAAAAGTAATAAATTAAAAATATCAAAATGCATTAAAAGACAAAGTAAAAGCCACGGGGCACAACTAGCCAACTCCTCCAGTCAGTCGATGTGCAAATCACCGAGGTACGCACCTCAAGCGACCGGCGACTGGCCGTCTCGGCCGAAACCGGTTTAGCGATCACAGGTATGAGTGCAAAATTGAGTGCGTTCATACTGGTCGAGTATGTGAAGTGTTTTAAATATTGTATATTTAATGATTTATTTTATTTAAAAATTTTGTTTATGTAAGTTAGTTAATTATAAAATATGTAGTATGTTTACAATATATTAAGGTATGGTTTTGTTGTGTATGTGGGTGTATATATATTTGTGTAACTGAAATTAATCACAAATGTTGTGTGCATGAAAATTTATTTATGACTGGGTGATTACTATGCATTGAGTATGTCGGTATACAATAAACGCGTTTTCGCCCAGTTAAATTAGTTCTAAGTTTTTAAAAGTACAGGTTAAGAGGGTGATGGAAACCGATATTAACTAGATTTCATTCGTAGCTGTATGAAGACTTAGACTTGGTCATTAAAACCATCATTGAAGCTAAGCAGGGTTCTGTTATTGATTTGAAACGTACGTTAAGACGTTGGTCTTGTGCAGGGATGTTGTTGATCTCCAGTGTACTTTTGTCAAATAATAAATTATTATTACTATTATTATAAGGCTGGAATTCTTACAGCAGGACGCCACTCATTCACCTTTGCCAATCTTCACTGGGTCCACGTGGGAAGGAGGCCTGGGGGCCTACCGCCGAGTTCGATGGCAATCGATTATAAGGCAAAATGGATTTCGAATTGATTCTGTCATACCGCCGAACTCATGGAAATCGAAACAAAATGGCGTTCTCCATTTACCGATTGGTCTGTCACGGACTGAAGGTCATGAATGAGAGGTGGCTGTCGGCAGATTCCCCGGTACGGATTAATGAACGTAAACAAAGTTTGATCTAGATGGATTACCGGTAATCCATCGAATTCGGTGGTAGGCCCCCTGGCCTCCGTAATAAGACTTGGACAGGCTGAGATGATGACATTTCAATGCCAATTTATCACACTGCAAATTAAATCTAGATTTTCCTTACCTTGATAGCTAGGAAAGCATTTTCGCTACAAATTGTCGACACACTAAACTTCGGTAATGAAATGTAATATTTCCCAGTATTTCGAGCCAATATTTTGAGTGTTTTGGTTAAATTCCACAGCGCAGGTGTGCGACAAGCGTGTGAAGGACGTATTTAATGATTAGGGTAGGGACAACGGCGTTAATGACATTTGAATCTAACGCTACAATCCCGGCCTCTTCACTTAGCGTGTAATCAATTATGTTATGATCGTGCCATCCTAATAGGGCTGCCACATGCCACTTGTGAACTTTATTACCATCGTAATTTTTAATACTTTAGACTTTTACTTCGACCTTTTTGATTTTGAATATCTTTTGACGCCGATATGGCGTGGAGGTCAGTATACCTACACTTCACTCCAGAGGTTGTGGATTCGATTCCCACACAGGACAAATCTTTGTGTGCATGAACATGAATATTTGTTCTGGTCTGGGTGTTTTCCTATGTATATTAAGTATGTATTTACAAAAACGAAGTATTTAAGTATGTTTATCCGTTGTGTAGTATCCATAACACAAGTTCTTAATGATACTTATCTTGGAACCAAATAATTGGTGTAATTGTCAGAAAATATTTATTTATTATTTTGATAACCTTAGACTGTCACGTCTTTCATTCTACATTCCTTTCTACATACTATCCAGTTAATAACTGAGTGATATGTTATTTTTTAATGTGACTCGTCATTGTAACTACATCCTGCCTTTCTATAGTCAATATATATGCATTGTAAACAGTCGATGACGTCCATAAAAATTAGAGCGCTGTATATCGTACGCATAAGCACGGCAACTTTTTCAAGCCCTTATGACGGCCTACATTAATGCTGTTTAAAAACGCCTTTAACTAAATGTACCGTAAGAGAAATACAACATAAGCGATAATAAAACATTTCATCAACAAAACATCACATTTCATGAAAAGAGCAAAAAATTAAGGAAACAAATAAATGGCAAAAGTTATATCGAAGCAGAATTTCACAAGCTTTCAATTAAAATTGGTAATGTGAAACAATTGAATTCAAAGCTGCCAGTGAAGAGCATCGTTGAATTTCATAAGTCAAAAGATAAGGAAAATGTTGAATAGAATTGCCCTCGCTGTCTTAATTAGCGTTCATTGTACAGTTCATAACGTAACTAGTAACTCAATCATACCTATCAACATTTTTCAATACATTGCACTCAGAGTTTTATTCCAACAATAAGAGTAAAAGCCATTTCAAATAATCCCAGTTGCCCTAGACTTAAGCTTAGGTTCCTGGGTCTAGTCACTGGTTTTACTAGATTTGGCTGATTTCAGCTATTACTTGTAGCGACTGTTGTCTGACCTTCGCTACCAAAAGGGAAACATAATTCTAATATAAAACCACCTGTCAGGATGTTAGAAGGCACTGACTTCCTAATAACGACTGCCATAGAAGCTTCTCACATAACTTCGAAAATACCTATACCTATGATTTTTCCGAGTTGGTACAGCAGTACTGCTTAACCCGAAATGGATCTTCCAGTAGACCCAAAAAGAGAAAATTAAATAAAAATGCCACAACACTATCAAGAAGAAGAGAGTCAATTAAAAAATATATAATTTGCGTCTCTCGCTATTTTACCCGCTTACCTAATTAAAGCAAATTTTCATACGAAGCGTGTACCCGTATATTGGACCGTTTTAATTAGGCTCTTTTGGGTTTAATTCAATGGATGAAATGTTATGACATTTGATTTATATGTTATAAGGAATTCTCATAGGTTGTAGAGAGGAGGTCTGGGTCTTTATAAATACATACATTCCAGCCCGAATGGGAAGGCAGACGCATATTATACGCCCAGACTTCGCCAATTATATAGTCAAACGTAATAGGTGGCGAGCCTATTGCCGCTTACCGGGCACTGTTATGTTCGCCAGGACCTCGTCCGTTGATCGGCAGGTGCACCACTTGCAGATGAGGTGGCTTGGGCTTCTGAGGTAGACATATAGGTCTTTTTTTAACTTTATACGCTCGACCTCAGAAGTAGCTAAAAATCTTAGAGATCTGTCAATCTAAATGAAACCCTTAGATTTCAGCGAGTTGCGAACATACCATTTAAGCTACTTTTAGGCCGATCCCAATGCCATAAATCTGTCGCTAAATGCCTTAAAAACCTCTCGATTTCAGTAAAAGATCATTAAAAACGCTGATGACGGAACACATTCGTAAATAGTTTAAGCATACAGAGCTATTTGCTGCTTCAGATAGAAGTTTTATGACCTCCGCCCTGCTAAGTGGTGGGAGACAAAAACTAAAGTAAGGCAGAGTTTATAAAGGTGAGTTCTTAAGTGGGTGACCGTTTATGTGGCTTTTAATACCGAGCGCTTCCGTACTTTAGAAGGCACATTAAGCCACTGTGCCGAGGTAATACTCAAGTGATTGGACCATTGGAACAAAGTACAGCAAAGACATTTTATTATAATTTTTAATCATTAATAAAACTGTATGATACGATATTTGATCATAGCAAGGTCGAGGATATAATTTGAGAATGGATTCCTACAAGAAAGCAACGAGAGTCTCTCGTTTCAGCGTTGGTCGTGAAGACATCGTTGTTCTGAGGCTCCTATCTTACCTGAAGATGCCCTGTGTAAGGGCGAAACACGTGTCGTGTTGAATAGTTTCTCGATTTTTCGGGAAATAATAGTAGTGCGGGAATTGTTACAAAGATATTTTTAATCCATTACTTGCTTACAATGGATTCGCAAAGTAACGCCTAAATCAATAATTTATTTAATGTATTCCCATTCAAATCAGTACTAATTAAAAATTACAATAATAACAAATAATATGGCTAAAAGTTATTTACTGAACCAACACTATTAATGAAGGTTGCTTCCATGACATTTAAGTAAACATACTGACAGATAGCACTCGGCGGTGAGTGTTAACTACACCCATTAAGGGTATGTCTACAGGAAGTTAGCCCGGCGTACTTACTTCATGTTTACTTTACCACTGGTAGGTAGCTTTTGTCTGCAATTTTGTACGCGTGAGAGATTAATTGATTTACGTGAATAGAAAAAAAATTAAAAAAAACCACTGGCTAAAAAAAAAAAAAAAAAGAATCAACTAAAAAAAAAGAATAAAAAAAAGAAAACAACAACAGCTACTTATCAAAAAAAGATTTCTGTAGATTTCTTCAAAATATTCCGCTATCCTGTGTTGAAGAACTATTGTCTCTATATTAATATTTTTCAAAGTTTTTATTGTGAGTAAAGATGTTCAGCTAAAAATTAAATAATAAGAAGACATTTGTAACAGTAACACCTATTCTGCAATAAAATACAATATATATATAGGGATACTATCAATATCTTATGAGCCCAAGTCAACCTTACCTGCAAGTGGTGCACCTGCCGATCAACGGACGAGGCTCTGGCGAACACTAAAGTTTCCCGGTAAGCGGCAATAGACTCGCCATCTATTACGTGGGACCAACTTAACTGGCGAAATGTGGACGTTAAATATGCCTCTGCCTACCCCTTCGGGGAAACAGGCGTGATTTTATGTATTTATGTATTCTGCTAATGAGTTCTACATGTAACCGAGTACAGTTGAGAAGGGATAATTTGACAGGTCCTCGTCATTAGATCATCTCATTCTTATGTGGAACCCTCGTCTGGTAATTCACTTCAGAAGTGGACTCGGAGTATTTATAACAAGCGAGTTTTCTCGGCTTATGACATGGTCAAAGTTTAGTAAAATGTCTTGCTATTATGATTTGACGACCAATATGGCGTGGTGGCTATTATAACCGCACTCCACTTCTAAGGTCGTGGGTTCGATTCCCACACAGGACAAATCTTTGTGTGCCCAAACATGAATATTTGTTTTGATATGGGTGTTTTTCTATGTATATTAAGTATGTGTTTACAATTAAAAAGTATTTATGTATGTTTATCCGTTATTTAGTATTCATAACATAAGTTTCTAATGAATGTATCTTGGGACTAAATAATTGGTGTAAGTTTCAGAAATATTTGTTTGAATAAATATTTATTTATTTTATTTGACATAAGATTAAGGTACAATTTTATGATAAAATTTATTACTTATACATACTATGGTGACACTAATATAACTGTTTTAGCAAGTAAAATCGACATTTAAAATGTATTTTTCCTTTTATTTCTGTATTTTTTTATTTTATTGTGTCTTATGACATTTAAACTGCAATAGCTTGATAAAGAAATTGTATTAATATTGTATTGCATTCATGGCTTAGCCGTGAACTAAATAGGATTAAGCACATATATATACAATAAAAGAAAATTTAACTCTTATTTTTATATAGTTGTACATAGGTATATAAATTCTTTTTTTGATCTTACTTTGATATAGCTGTATGATGATCAGTGTACACTAATCAATGCACAAGCCTGCTGTGAACATTTTATATGATATATCAGAATTTTTTATTAATATAATTTTTTAACAGAATTTGAATGTTTTAAGAAGATATTAATTTAGATATGTTTTTTGTGTTGCAGGACTTATCGAAAGGGTTACCGCGACGTCCGAACATGGATGGTTTTTAGTCAATAAAAGTCTGGCAAACACTGCACCCCCACAGAGGGAGACAGTATCTTGATTATTTTTGAACCGAAAAAAAAAAAAAAAAGTTTATAACGTTGATCTGTTTGCCAAATGTCATCCTAATTCGTAATTCTGTGATAACTATTACCGACTTTAATGGCATATTGTTAAATTCAGCAATAACTTTTGTTAATAATAATAAAAGTTATGTGATAAAGCGCCCGTAGTTCCGCGGTGCTCGGTGGTCAGAAACGATCACCGACGTAAAGTAGAGTTTACAGGGGTCAGTCCTTGGATGGGTGACCGTTTGTATGGCATTTGATATAGAGCGCTTATAGAGTGCTTCGGAAGGCACGTTAAGCTGTTGGTCTCGGTTATCGCTAAATGTGGTAGTCGTTAAGCTGTGTTAGAAGCCAATTTGGGCGGATTGAGAAATTCGAACAGCAGGACGCCACTGCCTCCGCCAATCCGCACTTACATGTATATAATTATTAGATCATCATCATATATTATCCCAGCATTTCTTTCTTTATATATCTTTATATTCTTTCTTAAGATATTAGATAAGATATGATCTTTACATATTAGATGTTGATAGTTTTAAAAACAACTGAGCGATAATCTTTAATATATTTTATTTCATTGATTGTATTAGATTTTAAGACTATTAACAGATAATTTGCCGTCAGTCTAATAGCGCTTCGTTATACCTATCTCTTTCACTGTCCAGGTATATCATTATCGAGTGAAAGGGATGGATATAACGAAGTTTCTATTTCGTTGAATCTAATTCAAGAGGCCCTCAGATAAGCTTATAGAGTTTGTTCAAGAGTTAAGTTAGCCGACGATAGAGATCATTGGAATAGTGATGCTTGTTCTAGTAATGAAAGGATCTGTCATGGCGTTTAGTGATATTATTATTTAAGTTGATTTCGTTACCATGAAAAATTAACTTTCAATCTCCGGTCAAATGTTATTCAACGGAAAGTGGCCTCTAAATATACAAATTGAAATAGATTTGTCATCTGTCAATAAAGACAGTACTTCAGGCGTTTCGTTTTGTTGGGGTAACAATTTATTCGACTAAGATCTTATATCAAACAATATAAAGGTGTCTTCATTTGATGTAAGCTCAATTTGATTTTAAATTTCAATGCATTTCAGTTATTTCTTTGAAGTTGAGAGGGACAGAACTATGTTTTTAATAGATTTAGCACTAAACAGATTATCAGGGCACCGATACCAAACATATATTAGACTGATACGATAATATATTGACATAAAATTATTCATATATTTATTTATTCGAGGGGATCCATTCTTTAAAAACAAATACGGAATCCTTTCAACTTTTCCGTGTCTAAAATTATACGAAATACTTTTTGTTTGTTTTAATCATGTTACAAAGTAATACTCCGTACGTTCGTACGTTGGGCCGAACAATGAGTACCAATCCAATCGTAAAGTTTCATTAACAATTAATAGTGTTTAACTGCAGCATTTGAAAGAACTGTTTTAATCTTTTTCTCATTTTTATCAGCACTTTCTGAGATGCTCTTAATCAATCATGTTTAAAAATAATAAAAATTTGAACAAAGAAAGGTACGAACAGAAACTAAAAGGTACAAACGCATACCAGCTGACCAAACAATGTGAAAATTTTCAAAAGAATCCCATAAGTCAGTATCACAAAAGCGCTGAGCTGACGGATCTTTTCTCGGGTACCTACCAACCCCCGCCTAATAGGTCACAAACTGGACGATAAGTCCTAACCCGTCCTGCACGCGCTCATCCGGACGACGCGGAGATAAGCGTCCTCTGCTAAATTAGCTGTGAACGACCAAGACGCTGCTGACGGATCCTATCGCCGCACTTTAGGGTTATGTGTACCACTTTTAATTGCGTCGTATAAATCTGAATGGCTTGTGATAATGTCTGCTTAAAATGTATGTTTCTCTTTGTAAACTCTTGCTTTTAAACAATTATGCGTGTAATAATTACATAAATTAATAAACTTGTTTTGCTTTATCGCGCAACCAACTCAAAAATTAAGCAAATGTTATTTAATAATATTTAGTTGGGTATTGAACATACAAAAAATTGTACCGGCGGGATTTATAAGCGGAGCATTAAATGCAGGCCGTTGATGTGAATGACGGAATTGGGTGAGCTTAATACTGTGATTGTAACACAGTATGATTATTTTAAATATTGCTTAGACTGGATAGATTTAATTTAGGGCAACCGGGATAATGCTAGAATTTGACAATGATCGTTTGCATATCATCAGGCATGATGGTAAACAAATTAAGACACATGACTCATAATATAATATAATGTTTTACATTTCATCAATTTTACCAAAGTACTATAACAGTTGTAATAGTTAAATATTCCTTTACATCTAACAAATCCGCTACTAGGCCTAAGTCAGACAGAAAATAGTTCAATATAAGCAAAAAAGAATCAAGCTAGCGAGCCCAGTAAGCTCTCACCCATTATATTAGAAGCTATTTTTGAATGGCTATAAACGAACACATCGTTCAATTAACTACGTGTGGTAAGCTCAAAGCACTGTGTTACGAGTGGGTCCACGTTCGTAGGATATTGACAAGGCTTTAAGCATGAAGGCATTTAGTTTATTGCCCTAACACTCAAACAATGGGCTACGACTGCCTTTTAAAGGGGAACTCCATCACTGCACAGGATGATCTCTCACGAATCACGATGGAATAGACAATAATGCTTCTAATGGAAATCATGTATACTTTTACTTTTAAAACTAGTTATCCATATCTTCTGTCATATCCAAAATTTTATGTGAGCTATAGATCCTATATTCTTAACCATATATTATGTTCAAGCTATAGAACTCGCGTTTGATGCCATACGGGGCCACAGATCGGCGCACTCCTTAGCTACAGGTCCGGTGATATCAGATCCTTTCATTTCACCCTTGTTGTTCACTCTAACGCCTGCATTATATTCACTAATAAATAGAAGAGAATGGTGTTGAGCAACCCTCTCTGAACTGCCGAACATGTTTTTTCAGACACTTTCTGTCTCTTTATAAAGGTTTAAAGTGCCAAGGGTCTTAGGATCATATCCCGGTCTTTTCGAAGTTATGTGCGTAACTATCGCTTGCTCCGTGCCTCGGAAAGCACGCTAAGCCGTTGGCCCCGGCTGTTATGTGCATCTATGGCAGTCGTTATTAGGAAGTCAGCTTCTTCTAACATCCTGACAGCTGGGTTTAACCATAGAATGATGTTTCTTTCTGGGTTTCGGAGGTCAGACGACAATCGCTCCACGTAATTACTGAAATTCAGTGAGCAGACCCTGGAGCAGACCCTATGCTTAAGTCTAGTGCAACCAGGATAATGCTAGGATATGATGATGATAGAGGTTTGAAGTGCCAGACGTTCAACATTTTTCCAGCATACACACTTCTTTCGACGTCACTATCACACTTAAGGTGGGGAGATATTATTATGTGAGATCGCAAAATTCGGCTTTTTCAAATTGATCGATCTTTGATTATCTTTTACGGAAAAATATGAAAATATAGACATACGAGTAAATCTACATCATGTAACACATAAGAACATGTGGTTGAAAATAAAATAATCCGTAATTTTTTTCCATATTAAAGCTTAATTATGGAGATTTGGTTTACGGGCCCCGTT
Organism: Musotima nitidalis; assembly: GCA_949126915.1. Taxonomy (NCBI): domain Eukaryota; kingdom Metazoa; phylum Arthropoda; class Insecta; order Lepidoptera; family Crambidae; genus Musotima; species Musotima nitidalis. Next base: position 7,269,761 of record OX421435.1, read on the forward strand.
TGCTACATAAATCTAAGCAGTTGATACGCTTCTGTTTTAGAATACCACCAAAAACACACACAATGCGTCTATGCTGAACATGAAGTCTCGTAGACGATTGCATCTCGCAGCCCTGATGTATGATTTAACTAATAAACAGCCAGAATACTTGTATTCTAAGTTAAAATTCAGTACCTGCCATCATAGTTATGGGCCTGGGGTTTCTAGATCAGTCCGTCGTCCATTGGCCTCCCACATGCAGAAAACTGTTGCTTTTACTGGTAGTTTCCGACTTCAGGCGACCAAATGCTGGAATGATATACCTCCGCCAAAGAGATTGTTGCGTTCTAAATATTGGTTTAAAAAATTACTTAAACACGCCTTATTGGAAAACCAAAAGTCAGGTTTAGGTAGTAATGGACGACAATCAAATAAATTTTTGTATTAAATGTATTAAAATTTCATTCATACCGTAGTAGTGATATCTATCGGGGAATAGCTGAACCTGTTCATATAGCGACATTATGGCAAAGGGTGACTACGGAACCCTATATTGCGCGTGGCCCGACACGCACTTGGCCGGTTTTTTTTATAATAAAATTTTAAAATGTATCGAATTTCTTCATTAGATTCACTCATTTTTACGGAGAGAAAAACAAATGAAAAATAGCGGGAAACAACTTTTTTTTTTTTTTTTTGTAGTTTTGTTTATTTGTTTGAATTTGAATCTGAAATTTTATAGTTTATAGTGGATTATGAATTGACTCTGTTACCGCTATTTGATACTCTTTGCAAAAATTGTCACGTTCGCTCAAACTCTGCGTAAAGCTGCAACTCCCTTGGGTGGAAGCTGAAAATCTGTGTTTGCTCTCATCGAGGGCAAAATATCACTGAGCTTTGGTCCCTCTGCGTCACTGCTGCACACATTAATGGAAAGCAAACTTTATATGTGTTTTTTTATTTTATTTAATATTTCTGTTCTTGTTTGTGTATTTTTATTTGATTGTTATTTTATTTTTATTTATTTATTCTTTATTGCACACAAAAAAAGTGATACAAAAGGCGAACTTAATGCCGAAGGCATTCTCTACCAGTTAACCATAGGGTTAGCAGAGAGGGTTAAAGGCGGTGCTACAAATAAAAAATAAAAAAAAGGAATATTAATAAACTTACATAAATCAAACAACACACTAATAAAATACACTACATATACATAAATATACATAATACAGGCAAGATGATAGTAGGGAGACTTAAACCGACGAGGACTCACTTAAATAGCAATCATGCAACATAGTTTTAAAGATGCTTTTACTCTGTGCAAGTCTTAAATCAATAGGCAGTGTTATGTCTATATTGTATATTTCTGCATGTGTGTTTGTGATTCAAATAAATTATTATCTTATCTTTTACATTTGTAAAGTTGCGTCTAGTCTTTCTTTACGGCCATTTTACTTCTAAGCTATTAATAGGAAGTATTTGTGTATGGCTCCAGATTATTAGTAGATTGAATACCAAAGAGACCGTTTGGTTGTTTATGCCAATTTCTTTGTTTATTATTTTTGATGAATTTTTATATTCAATTGATGCACGAAATCCATGTGGAATCCTTGCTTAAAGAACGATGAAGAGAAAGCAAAACTGTGTTATTGTGTATTATGCACGATATGATCTGCTTAACAGAGTTGCGACAAATCAGCTAGTATTTTAGATTCAAGGTTTTTTAACCCATAAAAAACTACCTTAATGATATTTAGTGCTGTTTCTTAAGGGTACATAAACGGAATCTTTGGAGAGTTAATTTGTACATAGCGACATTTTCTAAAAAGCCAATTATGATTTGGCCATTTGAACTATCGGAAAATTTGTATTATTTACTTGGATTATAAGAACTGATTAAAATGGACTCGCGAAACTCGATAACAGGTTCGACTCGTTCGCTGGGATAAATCGTACTATTTTATGTAAGTATATCATAACTATAAATATTATCTCTAACTTGCACCGCCTTTAATGTCTCTGCTAACCCCAAGGTTGACTGGTAGTGAATGCATAATGGCATTAAGTTCGCCTTTTGTACATTGTATTTTTATATGTGTGCAATAAAGATTAAATTAAAAAATATTCGTATTTTCCTTTTCTTACAATCACACCCATTATTTTGTTCCAAGATAAGTATCATGAAGACCTGTGTTATACTAAATAAAGAATAAAGCCATAATTGTATCAATTTCTTTTTTTTAATTTTAAATGCATACTTAATATACATAGAAAACACGCAGACCAGAACAAGTATTAATGTTCCAGCACACAAGTAATTGTCCTATATGGGAATCGAACCCGACACCACAGAAACGAAGAGCGTGTATACTGACCTCCACGCCAAATCAATTGTCATATTATTATGAAAATAATTAACTACATTATATAATGTCAATCTCTCTCCCTAATTCAGTCAGTTGAGTGTGACTGAGGTACATTTCGTAGAATTGCAATAAATAGACTTCAATTAGGTTCTTTGAGAGGTACATCTGTGGCAAGGTGCCCTGCGGTTTGCTACGAAGTCTTTGTGCGACGTACCGTACGTCCTTTGTGTAGTGCGGCGGCTACAGCAGGCAGCGATTAGCGACGCGACAGATAGAGCGGCTGGCTACACACTGGTAAACAAAATGTCCTTGATGGAAGTTATATTTATGACAGATGAAGGTGGATGAGTCGGTCATGAACGTTGAGAAAAGTATTCTTTACACACAGTCGTTACATTTGACAAGTAACATGTACTGTTCCTAGTACACTTATAATAATAATTTACTCTTTATTATACACCATGATAAAGATTACACATAAAAACAAGAAAATTAAACAGGTAGGTATATACAATGGGGTTATACCGTGTGGTACCGGCCTAGACTAGTGCCACCCAATCTCATCTCACGAGAAGCCGTAGAAGAAGAAGAAGAAGAGTAATTTTATTTCAAATAATGGCTTCAACAGCGAGAAGCCTTTATTTAAAATAAAAAGAAAACTGATGGACATGAAATTTAACAATCCTTTATATTCGCAAATGCGATTGATGTGCAGTATTTACCGGCTGGTACTATATTTTATATGACCTAAATCTAAAGCCGCGCGTCCACCGCTAGATACGCGAAGATATATTACGCGTCCTTGAAAGGAGTTATTTGCATAATTTTATCTTATCATTGATGAGATCTGCGAGGCTATTATGGAAGCTATCTGTTTCATGGTTCAGACGTGCAAGAGTAACTGACTAACCTTCCAGTAATCTTGTTCTGAACTTTAATGATTTTATGCAATAAATTATCTATCTTAGCCATATTTATTGAAAAAATACAGTATAACCTGTATTATGTCAATATGATAATGCAATGCGAAAGTTTTGAAGTGATTGAAGCAATTAACATGTCTTCAATACATGCGATAGCGAACGACTGTCGAACGTTGTATATCAATAGTATACAAATTACATATTGAAAACAATAACTCTTTCAAGTATATTTGAAGAACGTTGCCTAATATTTAACTGACGTTTAGACACGTATTGGTAATGATTAAATATTTAAACATAAATATTTTCTGACAATTACACCATCATTAAGAACTTGTGCTATGGATACTAAGTAACGGATAAATACATTTTTTTGTAAACACATACTTAATACACATAGGAGAACACCCAGACCAGAACAAATATTCATGTTTGTACAAACAAAATTTGTCCATTGTGGGAATCGAACCCACGTTAAAAAAACGGATGACGTACGATTAAAAGTATGTGCTCGGATAATTGCAAGAAAATATATGTGATCTTAGCCTAGCCTTACAGAAAGAAATATGGTGTGATAAAGTCAAAATCATTTATTTAATTTTGGCGCAATTGAGCTCTTATAAAAGTCAAAATTACAAAACTTAAAAACTAGCGCGCTCATTCACTGCTGGCTTGATCGTAAAAGAACGGGCAAGAAAATCGTCAACGTTCATTTGTTTAACCCGCCAGTTACAAGAAAATATACTTTATAGTAAATTAATTTGACAAGTCTACAAAAACCTGTGTCCTGCACGAGTATTACCAGCCATCGTTTCGCTCAACCATATTTTAGGGAACGGAACGATCCGACGCATGACCCCACCACCGCAGCGACATTTAAGTGAGCATGACATACTCAAGCTACTGGACAAAGGAATTTTAACAAAATAACATTATATAAATAAAAATAAAATAAATAAAAGCATAAGTATGCGTATGTATTAAAGTAACGTTAAAAATATTTTCGATGTTTTGTCACTCACCGGTAACTGGTTACTTTGGGCATGACTATCATATTTGTTCTAGAATTGGTGCTTCCTATATATTATATTATAGAAGTACCAAAATATTTACAAAAAAAAGTATGTGAGTATGTGCATTCCTTCTCTAATACTAACTACATGCTCCGCTTGTGCTAGAAGCACTGCGCGAGATGTCTAAGAATTGCTGCAGTCTTAACAAGCGAAAACACGGAATAATGTAATAAATTAATCTATAGCGCAGTTTATGTTGAGAATACCTTAAAACATGAAGTTATAACTAGTTGTTTTGAGAAGTTTGCACTGGCGCGGTTTCGCTGTTATGACGAGGCCGCGTAAACAAGCCGATGTATTGCACTTTCCTCTTAATTAACTCGTGTTGAGAAATCTGCGTGCCTTTTGTATGCAGTAATTGCTTATTAATCGATAAGGGCAAAAGCAGATGCCAATGATTACATATTTTATTAAAAATTGGCAGATTTCAGAATAAATTAAGCCAACCAATGAAATTTTCATCTAAATTGTTGCTGAGACGAGATCATACTAACTGGCATTGTGGAAAAGTTATCAGATTACCCGTGTGAACGTAGCAAAATTAAGCCACATATTTTGACTATAAAATGTAGAGTTTGTAAATTAAAGACTTTATTATTGGGATTAGTTTTGGTTAGGCACTTAAGAGTTTGTCATAGATAACTTAATATTCCGCATAAGAAGTAGTATTTTAAACTTGATGTTTTGTACATTAACTGTATTACTTAATGATACAGAAGAAACCGGTTGGTACGACATTGTGTTCTGGGAGCGAGCGTCAATTAATTTATATATTGTACTAATTTATATATGGCGAATGGTAGTGTCCAGTAAAACCAATGTTGGTTTTTGTGACACTGGGGTTAGTATAAGAAATGTTGTAATATTTTGTAATATAATAATAATAATAAAAAAACTTAACTATGCTCAAGTTTGACATTGCTAGCAATTAAACTTCTTTAATGCCCGAAAAAAAATTGTATTTCGGAAACTTCCCCTTTTTTTTTAATTTGGTCAAACAGAGATTGAGCAGCATATCTAAATAATTCGATTCAAATAAACTAGTGTAGCTTAGATTTAGATTCGATAGAAGATTTACTACGTACCCTACAATTATGGAACGGTCTGCCTATTGATTTTAAATTTGCACAGAGTAATAATATCTTTAAAACTATGTTGCATGATTGCTATTTAAGTGAATCCAAGTCTCCCTACTGACCGTTTGTGTGGCATTTGATATCGAGCGTTTCCGTGCTTCGGAAGGCACGTTAAGCCGTTGGTCCCGGTTATCACAAAATGTGGTAGTCTAACGACTACCACATTTGTGGTAGCCATGTTAGAGGCCTAATGGGCGGCTTGATAAATTCTAACAGCAGGACGCCATACACCTGCCTCCGCCAAACCGCACTGGGTCAGCGTGGTGGAGTATGACCCAATACCCTCACACCTTGATTTGTGAGAGGAGGCTCGTGCTCAGTAGTGGGACGTTGATGGGCTATGATGATGATGAAGTCTCCCTACTATATTTATGTATGTATAGTGTACTTCATTAGTATTATGTTAAGACTGTTTATGTTTGTTTATTAATTATTTTTTTTTACTTTGTAGGGAATGTCTTCGGCATTAAGATCGTCTTTGTATTACTTTTTTGCGTGCAATAAAGATTAAATAAATAAACTTAAAAAAAACACCAACCTAAAATGGACTGCACACAGAAGGTGCCTTAATATCTGCCGGCAGCAAATTCAATTAAGAACTATACAAATAATCAAGCAGCTCAGCATTAATTCGATAGCTTTGCCGCTGCAAAGATTAATTGAATGTCGATAAGTACAGAGAACGTCCCAGGTACAGTTGACTTTACGAAATAATTAAATGCAATTGCATTAACGGTTTTTAAAGCCGTGAAAGAGTCAAAGTCAAAAACATTCATTCATGTTAGGCACAATAATGCATATATGAAAGTCAACTTAAAAACGAACACATTCACTGCGGGCGGGAGCTTGATCGTAAAAGAAAGGGCAAGAAAATCGTTAAAACTAGTTTTTTCTCCCGCGAGTTACAAGAAAATGTACTTAATATTAAAACAATTTGATTAGTCTACAAAAACTTGTTTTCTGCAGTCACTAGATTTGGAAGAAAATAACTATCATTACTATAATTATAGTCGAGTATTCTTGGCGGGAAAGTGAAGCGTCATGTCTGCAGTTTTGTTTTATTTTCTAAAATTTGTGATATTTCGAACATTAATGCTTAATAACAATGGATTAATAACCGTTAAGTGTTTGTGAACGTAAATGAGTGTTGGTAAATGAAACAAAACAGTGCAACATCACTTTTCAAATTCTCTCAAGAAGTCCGTGTGAGATCTCAGTCATAGTTCACATCTTTATTGAGGTCTCGACGAGTTTAGGGGGAGGGCATCTCATTTACCATTTATCATCTTTATCACCACTCATTCTCATTTACTGTTATTTATATGTTATTAATATATCTCTTACTTGACACTAAATGTGCAAACCGCACGAAGCCATTATTTAAAAGAAAAAAAAGCAGTTTGCCCTTGGTATTGCAAGGGCCGAAAGGCTGCGGAGACTATTTTTCACCAAGTAGGTCGCATGCGGGAGTGCCACCTTGTGGTATTAAAAAAATCTATATAATAAAATGTTGCGAAACGGTCTTTTGTATTTAATAATAATATAAATATTTTCTTACAATTATAATATAAAATACATAGGAAAACACCCAGACCAGGACAAATATTCATGTTCATGCACACAACGATTTGTCCTGCATGGGAATCGAACCCACGACCTTAGGAGCGGCGAGCGGATATTCTCGCCAACACGTCATAGCGGTTGCCATAATAATATAATTATAATATAATATAAACTTGTATGGACTTTGCACTCAACCCTTGGAAACCCAAAGTAAGCAGAGCTTATGCTTTTATACCACGGAAAAACATACTTTATTTTTGCTATAGGGTTTTATAGGCATCCTACCAACATCTAAGGAGTTCAAGCCAACCTCACCTGCAAGTGGTGCATCTGCTGATTAACAGACGAGGCTTTAACGATCGGAACAGTTCCCAATAAGCGGCAATAGGCTCGCCACCTTATGTGGGACTAAAAATTTTACTGGCGAAGTGTGGGCGTATAGTATGTCCCTGCCTATCCCTTCGGGGAAATTATAGTTGTTCCCACGTAATAGGTAGCGAGCCTATTGCCACCTATAACACTCTTTATAGACTAGTAATGCTCTTTCTTCATAACCACTACTACAAATATATCAAAACACTAATTCATTAACACATTAACTGCCAAGCTAATTAAGAAGGGTAGCATGCCGGTCACCGGTGCCCCCCATGGTGGTTAATGTGTTAAATACACAACACTAAGCTGCTATAAAATGTAATGAAACAAAACATTCGCAACTTTAAAAGCTCTTGATGAAACAACTGTTTACCGCTACATAATTATGTGCTCAGAATTGTTAAGGGTGAAATACAATAAAGCAATATTATTGTGTTACGCGGTATAGTGGAGTTCAGATTATTGGATTGGTGTGCAATAATGCAGAAAAACGATGACTTAAATAGTGCTTCTACGAACTATCATGGACTCCAATAAAATGTTTATAGCTCCAAAGATTATTGAGTTGTTGGCAAGATTTATGAAATTTATTTCTAGCGGTATGGTCACATAAAACTTTTCACAATATAGATGATATATAATTAAATTAGGTAACCTCATATCCCAGCATTAACCCAATTGCCCTAGACTTAAGCTTAGGGTGCAAAGTCTGCACACTGATCTAACCAACTGTGGGTTGCTCCGTGCCTTGAAAAGCACGCTAAGCCGTTAGTCTGTCATGAACATCTATGGCAGTCGGTATTAGAACGTCAGTGCCTTCTAATATGCGGACAGCTGGTTTTATTCAATTAGGTATAGTCAAATTATGTATTCAATTGTTAAATAAAATAATTAAATTACCCGTATGTCTAGGTAGGAGAAGAGCGTTTGGTGAAGCGGGTGGAGGGGACGAAGACGACCGAAATTTGTGTTTGAAGGATACTAAAATCGAAAAAGAAACCATACAGAATATATGAATGAAAGAATAGGTGAGTGAAAGAGCCGGCTATAGATTACCACGTTAAACGCCATCGGTTCCAGACACCTAAGAAAACCTATTGTCTGAGGGTTATTTCAGAGTATAGGGATCCTATGAAGACCCTAAGAAGCTCAAGCCAACCTCAGCTGCATGTGGTGCAACTGCCGACCAATGGACGAGGCTCTGGCGAACATAACAGTGCCCGGAAAGCGGCAATAGGCTCGCCACCTATTATGTGGGATTACTTGATCATGAAACTGAAGTATTAATCAAACTCACGTCGTCTTATCATTAATACCCACATGGGTTCGATTCTCGCACAAGACAAGTATATGCGAGCATAAATACAAATATTGTGACGATATATTCGCCGAAAAATAGGCCCCACTTAGTCTACTTTTTGAATGAATAAAAGAGTACCGGTAGATCACGCGGACAATGTCATGAGCGGGCGCTAGTTTGTTATAAAGGCACAGAGAGTCTCTCCATGTCTATTTATAATGAGATTTATTTTCACTTTAGCTTAGTGAAATTTGAAATGCTTTAAATATAAAACGAAGTCCTTATTTCTTAAATTTTTAAAGTACTTTATATTTATCTGACACGGCCTTGTATATCTTTAATTAAACCCTGCAGCAATCATACGATCACTGAAAATAACAATTAACTCACTGTTTCGTCTGACGAGGGTCAAGTGCGCTACCTTTGTGGGGAACACCTTAATAAAGCTTATATCATGGTAAATGGACACTCAAGCCTCGGACGACGAACGGCTGAATCACTTAGCCGTCAGATATCATTACGGGAGTACGACAGATGCAGGCACATTCCACTGTCAGATATTAGTCCTTTAAGACGCTCATAATAGCTTTATTGAGACAAAGCGCATCCTATTCTGATTTTAGTCTTTACTAAAAATGTTTGACGACGATATAGCGCGGTGGCGAGTATACCTGCACTCTGCCCCTAAGGTCGTGGGTTCAATTCCCACAAAGGATCAATCTTGGGTTAAAACTTTTATTAGAGCTTTATTGAGTCGAACTCACTCCGCTATTTTCACTATAACTTTGACAATTGAAAAACTTAGAAGCTTATAAATTTCACTGACAATTATTCAGATATTTTATTACAGATTTACATTTACTAACTGATATTGTGTGGAGGAAAATATACCCCCTCTTTGCTCATAAGGTCCTGGGTGGATTCTGGGCCTCAAATGTACTGCGAGAAAACTAATTAATGTCTTATAATACTGATGAAATATAAACCGCTTTAAATGCTTGACATTTAACACCCAGTCATTGAGAATAATGCAAAATTTTTGACATAACTGTATAACTTAAACTTCCAATGATTCTTTAAATAATTTATGTAATTACGAAATCATTTCAAGTTTTCCATAATCCTGTTTTATTGCAAACGTCCTAGGGCAATTGCAATTGCATTATTGCATTTTTTTTTTATCTTTCTATAATACACATAAATGGTGAAAACAATTACCGTGTAGGAATTGATATTTCTATTTCATTTTCATATTATTTTAGACGTACGTTTATTGGTGTTTTTTTTTTCTGTTAATTAGACAGATCAACTGACAATTTAAATGAAATCACTAATAATTCTCTAATTAGCAGCACAAGCTTGAATCGTATATAACGGTGGTTCTGTCTTTATCAGCAAGTCTCTTGGAAAAAATGGCAATTTTCACAACTGTATATTTTCAGCGATAGCCGGCTTATGAAGTTAATATCCGGCGCGGTTTACTGAAAAGGGCCGATACTGTCACTTCCCGGTATCCTAGGAAAATATTATTAAGTTCTTACGTTTTTATGGTCGTGTAGCCGATAAGACTTTTTACCGACAACATTGACATTCAAATATTATCGTTATATCAGTCCACTGCTGAACATTAGCCTTCCCAATACATTCTATTGGGATATATGCCCATAAGGGTGTATAGGGCTTCTACCGAGATCTGACGACCCCAAGCCAACCTCACTTGCAAGTGGTGCACCTGCCGATCAACGGACGAGGCTCTGGCGAACACAACAGTGCCCGATAAGCGGCAACAGGCTCGCCACCTATTACTTGGGACTATATCATTGGCGAAGTGTGGGCGTATAATATGCCTCTGCCTACCCCTTCCGCGTGAATGTATGTAATTGCCCATTAACACCACGCTGGGCAGACGGGTTGATGATCGAATTCCAACCAGTACGCAGGATGACGCTGTTGCCCATCATCCGGCAAGATTTTTCTTCGTCGATTCTTCGTCGATTCTTCGTCGATTCTTCGTCGATTCTTCGTCGATTCTTCGTCGATTCTTCGTCGATTCTTCGTCGATTCTTCGTCGATTCTTCGTCGATTCTTCGTCGATTCTTCGTCGATTCTTCGTCGACTCCCCGTGAGATGAGAGGGGTGGCACTATTCTAGGCCGGTACCAAACAGCAAGGCAGTACTCCCGATTGTATTGCCGTGTAGCCGATAAGATTTTGTATCGGCATCATTGGCATCTAAATATTATCATCGGTCCCTTATTAAAGTCAAAATAATTTATTCAAGTTTGGGTCAATAGAGCTCTTATGAAGGTCAAACTTCAAATTTAACGCTAATTGATACTTATTGGTTACGGTTTTCAAGAAAGTAAGCCTATCTATGTACTAGGTACGATTTCTAAGAGAACACTTTAACCTATATTTTGTTTAAGATAACAAAGATAATACTACAACCTATAGTTGGTAACAGTTTCATAAAGAACACTATTACCTATATTTTTATGGAATATAATAAACTGAACCTCTAAAAAATACTTTTTTGATCATCAAAAATACTGATCTAGCATCTAATAGGGGATTAGGTGCTCCATCAGAATTTTTTGATGTACAAAAAGGTTAGGTTAGGTTGGTAATTTATTAATTTTGATGACACATTAAATATGAGCCTATTTTTATTATGGTTTCTAAGAGAACAATCCAACCTTTTTATTGGGTAATTTGAGTACGGTTTTAAAGAACTGTAGAAACCAGACGTATATTTAGGTTCAGGTTTTTACATATCTAAAATCAAGCCTATTTTTCCCAAAGGGTAGACAGAGGCCTATTTTACGCCCACATTTCGCCAATTATATCATTGGTCCCACTTCTAATAGGTGCTTACCAGGAACTTTCATGTTCGCCAGAACTTCGTCCGTTGATCGGCACGTGCACCACTTGCAGGTGAGGTTGGTTTGGGCTCTTCAGATCTCGGTAGGAGCCCTATACACCTTAGGTTCGGATTTTTAATAAAATAATTCAACCTATTTATAAGTTAGAACACTTCAACTTTTATTTAAAAGTCTGAATCAGGAGACAAACGGAACTTTCCTGAATATATTCCCAATTTCTTTGTAGTAGTAAGCTCCTAACCAAGATGTGCTCTTAAACTTAAATAACGTTAAATAACGCCTAACTTAGAACATTGAAAAAACAACAGTAAACTGCAAAATTTTAGAAAAAATATTAATCTTTAAAAAACAAACTTCGATGCGAACAAAACTAACTTACTTTGTATAACCTTAAAACTGCTATAGGGTTATAAGAAAATAAGAGTGAGTTACTCCGTAATTCCTACATATTCTATATATGCCCCACATACGGTCACCCATTTAAGAGACGAGCGCTTCAGTATCGCACGGGATATTAGCGCTACGTACTTCCACAGTTTTTTTCTAGTTTCTTTTAATAAGTGCTTACTTGAAACAAGACAGGACACTTAACAAAGACATTAATGAAAATTAATTTTATAATAAACATTCTTTGATAAGTCTCTCTTCAGATGTTAAACAAAAATAACCAAACTTCCTGTTAAGGTTGAAATTTAATTAGATGAAAGGAAAAGTTTCAAAACATCCTCTTTACATTTTTGACCAACTTTTGTTAAGAAACAATATTTCATAGTAACATATTTTTTATTTAAAGGAATAATTCGATTATGTGACAGGGAAGAGCAAATAGAAAATTTATCGTTGTTACTGCTGGCGATAGGCCTTTCAAACGGCACTCCATGCTCGATCTTCACCTCTTCAGGTGGGTATAGACTACAAAATTTTCTGGAGCATTTCTGTGTAATGTAACGTTCTTAAGAATGGTACAATATAGGCAAAAGCTCAGTTTCCAAAGCATTTCTATGTAATGTAACGTTCCTGCGAATGCTCGGCGTTATGTTACGGGTAAATGCGGACCGCGTGCGTCTTTCGTTCCTTCGCGTCACCCCGCAACCGCGCATCGCCCGCACTCGTGCCTCGACGAAATGTTACACCAATATGCTCGTTGGTTTATAACAAAGAGGCGAGCGGGCTCGACGTTTAGTTCGTGACAGGATGATACACTAGAACATATCATAGAGCGGCTCGTTGTTCTGTTACAAGTAAATGTTCTATACTCACCTTTCGCTTCCCACTGCTGCCAATCGTTTAGCATATATTCTCTCTCTACCTAGCTGGATGGAATCCTTACACTACGCTCATCAAACCATGGTCTCAACTCTAGGACTAAACTAACTCAGCGGTAAATGAATGCAGTAATATATCGAAGGAAAATTCCTGTATTTCACACCCTTATGATAAGTAAATACACAAAACCAAATGGCGCGTGTGTCTGAGCCACTCTCCTGTCTCCACAAATCCGCGTGGCAGACGGCTTGCTTCCAATGTAATCCTGCGACCAGGTCTTCCGTCTACGTTGCATGTCGACCTACTTACCTTGGACGTCACACGCTACGTTTTCTATCAATAGGTTATATTTCAGAATTTCTGCCCCAACAGCTGTCAGTTCTTCGTGCTATGTGCCCTGGCCACTGCCACTTTAGCTTGCTAATTATATGACCTCGATCAGTGACATTAGTTTTTCTACGGATCCGATTCTATCTCGTAATGAAGCCCAAAATATAATATAAATAAAAACATAAACCCTCTCCATTGCTCGCTGTGCGAAACTAAGCCTCTTTATAAGGCCCACAGTAAGAAACTACATTTAATTACTGTTTCATTTTAATTAGCAATTGACTGGCTTCTGATTTATTGGAACTCTTATCAGGTAATAGAAAAATCGGAGCTAAGTAAAGCAATTAATAACAGATCCGACACATTTTGTTTGAGAAAATTCTAAAAAGATAGTTCTAATTTTGAATTAACAATGCCGGCGCCATAAAATTAGATTGTAAATTTAAAAATTGATATAAGTTTTTTTTTTTCAAATGTTAGTGTAATTTATTTTTCCTCATTCGATTACAAGTTGATTTAAAACTCTATATGTGTAACACCCTAACGGGGTTGTTCGAAAGGGTTACCGCGGCCTAGGAACATTCCAAGCTCAAGAAGGAACATGGACGGTTTTTAGCCAGTAAAAGTCTGACACACCCTTTGGCTTCACCCACAGTGCTAAAGGATCATTAGATGATTTTCCACTCGAAAAAAAAAGAATGTATACCAAAATCGTGAGGGTCGCTAATTGAATAGCAGGTAACAAAAATTTAACTACTTGTACCACACGTATTGTATCCGATTTATTTCAATACTCAATTTGTTAAAGTAAAAATAAAGTAACTCGTGATTGATTGATTGATAAGAATGAATTAACGAATAAAGTATATAAATAACTGATCCTCCTGAAAGATATGAAGATGTCGGTTAAGGTAGAGGAGAGGATGGTTACTAATATATATCTAACCTGTATGATAACTTTTTGAAACAAATAACAATACAAGGACGATGTATGTATGTTATAACAAATACCTACGAAAGTATCTACTTTCGCAAACATATAACACGTATGTAGGTAATGATTTTGAAAGGTGTAAAATCTGTAAGTTATCCCAAGAAAATTTATTAAAAATTTTAAGCAATGTCATAGTTTTAAAACTTTATTTTACAAAATATGTGCCGGTGTTATTTTGCTGAACTTCAAAATGTATAAGAAATTAAAAACAACATTAGCTTTAAATCAACTTACCGTCAATAATTGCAAGCGGCGTACACTAAACAATCTCGTCGTGCACAAAGTTCGCACCGAGCACAACTTCCGAGAGCGCCAGACACGTCCGTACACCAAGAGGCGTCGGGACCAACTGCTGCCTGCAACCCCTATAGGGGTGTTATCAGTAATCTGTAAAAAGATATGACGGACCGAGGAATGACGACGCAATTCCTTTTCACTCATGAGATGAGAAAATATGACATAAGTTCTTGTCGGAAGCGGTATGAAGTTTAGTTTTAGGTTTAAGTTTCTGGTTTTCATTGTGATCTTGATTTACGTTCGTAAATTTTAGAACTGATGTTGTTAATGTCACTGCGAATTCTTAAATGCTATTAGATATTAAATTTATCTATCTTGGACGTTTGTAAACTTTAAAAATATTATGATTTCGTAAAATATTGCTTAAAGTTTAACGCATTACTTAAACTTTGCTTAAACATTACTTAAACTTTACAGCTTAGCTAAAATACAAGAAGAGTTGATTTAGTTTTTTTCAATTGTGATCACGATGACAGGTTAAATTAAACTAACGACATTTACAATTTAAAGGTGATATCATATCGTCACTTAAGTTTGAATACCGCGGAGGTCCATTACACAGTCGTTTTGACTATTGTATGTCATTTGATACCGTGTGGTGGTCTAGAACAATGACTCATCTCACGAAGAGTCATACGAATTGACAAAGAGAAATACTACCGGATGACGGGCTGCAGCGTCATCCTGCGTACTGGCTAAAACTGCGATCACCAACCAGCCTGCCCAGCGTGGTGATTATGGGCAAATATAATGTAATCTGTGAAGGAGGCAAATTTTCCGCTGTGGGCTATATAAGTCTGATATGATGATGAAGAGAAAAGAAATACACAGTCTTCAGTCTCATATACTTATCATTTAAGAGATCAGAAAAAAACAAGTTTTTTTTAAAATTTTTGTTTATATAAAAAAAAAGGTTTGTACATATATAATATCAAGCCTGTTTTCCCAAAGAAGTAGGCAGAGGCATACTATACGCCCACACTTCGGCATTTATATTGTTGGTCCCACGTAATAGGTGGCAAGCCTATTGCCGCTATACGCTGGGCTGCCGCAACGTGGTGATTATGGGCCCCAATATACTGTAATCTATCGGGGAGGCTAACGTTCAACAGTGGACTTTATAAGGCTGTGATGATGATGAGAATCTAGAGACGCACCTCGAGACCAAACTGAGATTTTAACCAATGAGACCGTTTTATTTTAAAAACAAAAACATAGTATATTATGATGGCGATATATAAAAAGGCACGGTTTATTACTAAATGTTGTAATTTTTGACTAGCGCGGTGTAAAAACTTAAGCGATGATTTGTATATTACTTTTGATAAAATAGTCTGTTAAGTTCTATCAGAGATTGAATTTTCAATAATAAATAAACAAATAATAAAAAGCAATTAAATAACTCTTTTACAATCACAGCAATAATTTAGTACCAAGAGAAGTATCACTACGAACTCGTGATATGGATACTAAGTCGTTACTTAATCTTCAAAAAGGAGTATTCAAAAAAGAGTATTATATCAACGGATAAACGTACATAAATACTCCTTTTTTAAGATTCTTGAGATGGAGTAGGTAACAAAATCTGAATATATTTGTTATTTTTTTGTTACTGTCAGGCTTATGTGTGTGTGGTTAAGTCGTATTAAGGAATGATTTACTTGATTTCTGCTTACTTTTTTTATTTTGAGGGTGGTGCCCACAGGTATAGATAGATATAGACTAGATAATGCAAGTATCGCGACTTGTATTGAAATCAAGCGTGCCGACATTTTAAAACCTAATATGACCTTAATGCCGATATTTAGTGACTGGAAATTCAAACTGATTTATCGACACTGATGCCGCTGATGATAAACATATGTGAAATCAGTATTTAAATAACTACAACAGACTCGCGCGGACTGTAAGTAGCGACCTACCTCGACGATTGGTGGAGTGCATTTGCGTTATCTATTGTATATTTAGTTCTGTGGTCGTTCCTAACAGCTAGTCTGTTTCTAAGACCCGTCTTACGTACTCTTTAGGACCAAAAACCATTCATAACCAAAACGTAGCAGTGGCGTGTAAAGCTGATTATACTGATAACAGAAGTTGAAGCGACAAGGGCGCCGCTATGCTATTTTACAGCGGCCTTAAATCCAAGCAAGGACGTTTCGAATGTCCAAAGGTCAAAGTCTATGCAAACCTAATTATAACTAACCGCATTTATTTATATACATAAATAGAAACCGCATCATGTTCTTTATTTCTTATAATAATTCTCGTAAAATCAGACCAATTATTTCGTTCCAAAATAAGTAGTTTAAGAACTTGTGGTATGAATACCACAACAAAGAACGGTCCTGTGTGGGAATCGAATCTACGACCTATAGTTAATACTTAGGATTATTTATTAATTTTTGAATAGTTAGGAAAGCAATAATAAGTTGCGTTGATTTTGTTTTTGCCTATATTTATTATTTTAAAAAAACTACTATAATCAATAAGAGTAAAACATTTATGTACAAAATCAGACTGCAAGCATAGTGTTACACTTTATAAATAAATAAATATTCTCATACAATCACACCAATTATTTAGTTCCAAGATAAGTATCATTATGAACTTGTGTTATGAATATTAAAGAACGGATAAACATACTTAAACACCTTTTTTTTGTAAATACATGTTTAATATACATAGAAAAACACCCAGACCAGAACAAATATTCATGTTTATGTACACAAAGATTTGTCCTGTGTGGGAATCGAACCCACAACCTCTGGAGTGAAGTGCAGGTATACTGACCTCCACGCCAGATCGGTCGTTAATATCGGTTTATTTAGGAATATTTAAAAGCTTGTAAAAAAGACTTGGTTATAGTAAAAGTAAAATCATTTATTCAAGTTTGGCTCAAGAGCTCTTAGAAAGTTCACTTAAGAACTAACGCGCTTAAAATAATATAGTAAGTAATGATAATAATTTTCTTACAATTACACCAATTATTAATTAAAGATAAAGAACGGATAAACATATTAAAATAATTTATTTCATATATATATATATACTTTTTTTTTCTTTTAAATAATGGCTTCGTGCGTCTATCACATCTAGCCAGTGTCAAGTAATTGATATATTAATAATATGTAATTCATAGTAAATGAGAATGAGTGGTGATAAAGATGATAAATGGTAAATGAGATGCCCTCCCCCTAAATCCCTTGAGTCCTGAGTAAAGATGTGGGACTATACTGAGATCTCACATGGACTCCTTGAGAGAATTTGAAAAGTGATGTTGCACTGCTTTGTTTAATTTACCAACACTCATGTATATTCACAAACACTTAACGGTTAATAATCCACCGTTATTACACATTAATGTTCGAAATATCTCAAATTTTAGAAAATAAAACAAAACTGCAGACATGACGCTTCATTTTCCCGCCAAGAAGTCATATAGGTACTTAATACATATAAATAATAATAACGACATCAGGAGCGGAGTGCAGGTATACTGACCTTCACGCCATATCGGTCGGTGATTACATTTTAAAAACACAAATTAGACATAGAAAATAGTATTTGTTGAGCAATTAATATGTTTTGATAGATAATCAGGTTAGGTCAGATTAGCATTTTATAAATTTTAATGACACGTTACATACAATCCATTTTATTTTGTATTGATATTGTGTCTTTACGGAACCGTCTTTCTCTTTTATTTTTAATGTACAACGCTATAAGAGTTTTGAAGAAACTAGCTGCCAGGACAGAGTTACTGATAATTAATATAAAAGTATTTCTGAGTGATCATGTTCATCATCGTATTCTAGAGTTATACTGGTAGCCCAAGACTTAAGATTAGGGCCCAGGGTCAGCTCACTGGCGCAGATTTAGCCGAATTTCAGTTATAACATGGAGCGGATGCCGTCTGACCTCCGCAACCCAGAGGGAAACATCATTATATGGTTAAGCCTCTTATCTGGATGTTAGAAGGCACTGACTTCCTAATAACGACTCCCATAGATGTTCATGACAGCGGGACCAACGGCTTAACGCTTTCCGAGGCACGAAGCAAGCGATAAATACGCATATAACTTCATAGGTGGCGCGGCTTGAACTCAATAGGTACATGCATTTTGTTACCGAAGCGAAACAAAAAAAATAAAAAAGTACTGGCCCCCGCCTTTTTCTTAACAAGCGGCGGGCGTCGTCGGAAGATTTTTAGTGGGTATTACTGCTGGCAGTCGTGTCTGCCGGTGGTGAGTCCCACACCCCCTTTCTTAAATGCAGGCAGGCAAAATAAAGGCAGTGCGTAAATGCATTTAAAAAAAGGGGCATAACCATCCATCTCCATCCATATGGGGTTCATATCATCACCATATCCTACCATTGTCCCGGTTGTCCCAGACTTAAGCCCAGTGTTTATTTACTGGTTTAACCAGCTGTCAGGATGTTATTAGGCACTGACTTCCCAATGACGACTGCCATAGATGTTCATGACAGCCGGGACCAACAGCTTAGGGTGCTTACCAAAGAGCTTTTCACGGAGCAATCGATAATTATCACGCACGCACATAACTTCGAAAAGTCACAGGGAGCACCTAATAGAGTTTGAATCTCTGATGTCAAAAGCTATGAGGTCTTGCCACTGGGCTATTGCCGCTTAGTAAATTTTAATTAATATATCAAAATTTAAGGCGATTAATATTGGTAACATTGGTTATATGGAATATATTAAGGTATGCGAAGATCTGTGAGCTTGTGTCAACGCGCATGTGTGTATCGATGTATATGTGTGTGTATGTGTGAGTTCAGTCGCTTCTTATAACGAGTGTCGCTAGCCGCGTAAGAAACGTTCTGTATACATTGTTCAATAAACAGTAAATACTTGATTAGAACATGTGTATTAATTGATGCCCTAACAGAATATCCTCCTTCAACTAAGTCGGATACAGATGAAAACCAGACATGTCCGCTATGAGATTTGCTACGATTAGCTACGACTGTGCTACGGCGTAGCATGTAGCCCTAGCGAGACGATTATTTATTATAATTATTAGTTTAATTATTGTTTATATTGGTTTTTATTGTAACGGTAGTTTCAATTTGTAGCTTTGTCTATAAGGCCACCTGTTATCTTTAGCATCCCGTGTCCTGGAATGACTTTAATCATTACAGAATACATTACAGTGTATTCGAAAAGTCGGTATGATAGAGTAAATTAAAGCATAATTTTAATACATAAAATTGGTTTTATTTTATCATCTCATCTCACTTTTACTCCCAAATCAAGGTGAGAGGGATTCAGGTTTTACACAGACTCGGCGTTAATTTGAAATTTTCATACAAATTTTTTGTGACGTACTGATCTTAAACTTTTTCAGGTCGTCGAATAAAGTCTACACTTTCCTTGACGATTACCACGTACTACATAGTGATAATCAAGACCAACGGCTTAATGTGTCACCGAAAGCACGGAAACGCTCGATGCCACGCGAATAAAAGGTCACCCATCCCAGTCCTGACAGACTTAAGATAAATCATCGTTTTGTTGTAAATAGGAAGCAACGAAATAATAACGTACTAAAACCAAATCTTTGTTTACCGAACAAAACAGACGCAACCCCTTTTATGGTCCAGTGATTTTTTAATATTAAAACTAGTAATATATTCCATATATTCCAATTCAGCGTTACAATATTTCTATAATGTTGCTTCCGCTACAGCAGTTATTATATTTTAGTAGCCTCCATACGCGAGCGTTCGTAGCTCCGCGGTGCAAAGTGGTCGGAAACGATCACCGAAGTAAAGCAGACTTTATAGAGGTGAGTCCTTGGATGGGTGACCGTTTGTTTGGCATTTTATATAGAGCCTTGCCGTGCTTCGGAAGGCACGTTAAGCCGTTAGTTTCGATTATGACTAAATGTGGTAGTCGTTAAGTCATGTTAGGGGCCTAATTGAGCGGCTTGAAAAGTTCTTACAGCAGGACGCCATACACCTGCAGCAGTTGCCGCTGCCTCGGGACGTAGCAGGCTCAAGAAAGAACATAGATGGTTTCTAGTAAGTAAAAGTCTGTCATACCCTCCCGCTCCACCTACAGCGGGAGGAGGTCATCAAATAATTTTCCATCCGAATAAAATAAATACAAGGACGCCATACCGCACTGGGTCTGCGTGGTGGAGTATGACCCAATACCCTTGCACCTTGGTATGTGAGAGGAGGCTCGTGCTCAGTAGTGGGATGTTAATGGGCTGAGATGATGATGAGCCTCCATATGTAAATATAGTAAGATCGCATGACAGCTTGTTGGTAAGTGGCGACACATCGGGCGTGTTTTATTTAAAAAAAAAGTACCGTTGTCAATATTTATTTTTATTTTCTCGCTTAAACTCGTATAGTCTTGGGTATTAAAAGGAGGCATAAAGAGAAATATAGGCCGTGATTAGTGTGTGTGCTTGCTATTGTGTTTACCAGCGGACTAGATCGACTGCTAGACCCATTAGGCAAAATTTTACCCACTCATGACGGCCTGCTAAAATGCCGTTTCACGCCCCGCTTAAAAGACCCGGGATTATAGGAACTAGGAAACACATGAGCCGGCAGCGAATTCCAGAGCTTAATGGTCTTACTCACGACTTACACGACTTACAAAATTTCTTGGTTGGAGAGCTGATTGTCTGCACAGTATGTGGATAACTCCTAAGACCAGCACGTGTTGTTCGGGAGAGGAAAGGAGAAGGCGGGATGCGATCGAAAAGCTTCTCAGAACACTCACCATATTAGTTCCGGTAGAAGACACTGGAAGAGGCAAAATCTCTGCGTAGCTGTAGATCCTCGACAGAGGTTGTAACCTCAGCATCCCTTTGCAGCAGATTTTGCAGTCTGTCAAGTGCGTCGAGGATGTACTTAACTGAACCGTCCCAAAGATGAACAATACTCCGCACTTGAGTCTTGTACAACAATTAGCGCTGCTCGGGAGTGAAAAACCGCCTCACCTTTTTGAAGAGACCCAACATACGGGAGGAGTCTTACTAAAGTTCAACTTAGTAAGTTCTAACTATAACTTTAAGATCTTTATTTGCATTATGAACTGGAATAACATGTTTAATAGTAATAGTATGAAATGTTATAAGATATAGAAGTTAAAATTGCTACGGGTTAGGGCGCGTTCCCACTATGTCGTAACGACTAATTTATCGTTCCACGACTGTCGTCTCTACCTGTTCCCATTATAACGATTGTTTGTCGTCAAAATTTTTTATCGTTTAGCGACTGTCGTATCTAGCTGTTCCCATTGGATCGCGATGACATTTTATCACACGAAAACACGTGTTCGTCTACATAGAGTTGCCGTCCACGATTTTTTATCGTTTTACGACTGTCGTGCTTGCCGTTCCCACTGTCACGACAAAGTGTCGTCACTGCAAAAACTGTCGTAGACGACAGTAAATTGTGTCGTTCTAAATGTGAACACCTCCATTTAAACATATAAGCCACGACACTTAAAACTACACGATTATCTCTCGGTACGACACGGTGGGAACGCGCCCTTAAGACTCGAAAGCGGGACAAACATGATAAACAACCAACTTTCACATTTTAATAGTATGTATTTTAATGTATACGTCTAGCACAACAGAATTATCCATCTGGCCTCATCATGAGTCATACTTTTAAAAATGTACGTACATTTACGATTATAACGTTATAATCACTCGAGTCTGGACATGTTACACTAAAAAATATAAGATCATTAACTCTCCAGGTGTATACGGATCCTACTAAGATCTTAACCTCACCAGCAAGTGCACCAGCCGATCAATGGACGAGGCTCTGGCGAACATAAAAGTTCCCGGTAATCGGCAATAGGCTTGCCACCTATTGCCGTGGGTGCAAGAATGTAACTGGCTAAATATAATAATAATAATAATAATAATAAATTTTTATTTCAGAAATTCCATATTTTGTTAGTAACAATGTTCTTAGCCTAGTGTTAGTAAAAATGAAAAAGAAAATAAAATAAAATAAAATTAAGTTACAGGTCTCGCATGTAGACCTATCCAGTGTGCTACTAATTTAGAATCCCACCGGGTGATACAGGCAGTCAGGATGGCGCTGGCGCTGCCGCGTACGCGCGTCTGCATCGAAGCACAGCGCTTACGCATGATCGCGTGGAAACCGTCCACGCGTGACTCCGCGAACATACCACTTGCGCTACAGTACCGCGGCAACCCCATCAACACCCTAAAAGCGTTATTATATTGCACACGCAGGGCGTCACATGCTCTCTGCGTGTACTTAGCCCACAAACTGCACGTGTAGAAGGTCTGACAGAAAGCTCTAAATAGTGTGACCTTCACTTGTTCTGTACATCGTGCGAATCTGCGGGCCAACATATTACATCGAACAGATAACGCCCTACGCTCCCTCTCCATGTCCATGTCATCTTTAAGGTCCTCCGTGACCCAGTGGCCCAGATACTTAAAATGGCTGACGCGGTTTAATGGTGTGCCATTGAGAAAAACAGGAGGTATCTCTGAGTTGTCTTTTTTCGGAACTTTAAAAACCATAAACTCACTTTTGTTTACATTGTATCTGAGCCCGTGGGCCTCCGCGTACCCTTCACATATACGGAGTAGCTTGCGCAATGCACTGATAGAAGGGCTGAGCAGCACCATGTCATCAGCGTAACTTATATTGTTTATGCAAATTCCGTCTATGTGACAACCAATGCCGGTGCTGCCCAGCTCCTCAATCAGGCGATCCATATATAAATTAAACAATTTTGGAGAGGTTAAGCCCCCTTGCCGCACCCCACACTCCAAAACATACTCTTGTGTGTAACTATTCGCCCACCGAACCATATTTTTCTGATTTTTGTACCAGTACCGAAATAAAGATACAATTTCAGAGGGCAAACTAGTGTCGTGATACATCTTTTTCCATAGCAGCTGGTAAGAGACCAGGTCGAAGGCCCTGGAGAGGTCCAAGAAACACGCGTACACAGGTGTTTTACGCGCGGTGTAATATTGCACAGTCTGCTTGAGGCTCAGGATTGCACTTTCCGTGGATAGACCGGTTCGGAACCCGAACTGTCCATCGTGCAGGTTTATGTGCTTTGTTAAATGACCATCAAGCAAACTGTCCAACACTTTTGCTATGACCGTTGCTAAGGATATAGGTCGATAATTAGTCCTATCTGAGACATCTCCAGTCCTGTTTTTTACGATAGGAACAACAATGGTACACACAAGATCGTCCGGCAGGTAGGAATGTCTAATACACATATTAAATAACATCGCTAATACGTCCGGCAGGTGAATGCCAGCATGCCGCAGGTGCTCAATGCTGAGGCCATCGTGACCTGGTGATTTCCCTCTTTTCAATGACTTAATAGCAGTGTCCAATATAAATATATAAATATGGGCGTATAATATGCCTTCGGGGAAACAGACATGATATATTTTTTTTTAATAATTTTTTTTTTTTTAACACTTACACCAATTATTTAGTTCCAAGATAAGTATCACTAAGAACTTGTGATATGGATACTAAATAACGGATAAACATACATAAATAATTTTTTTTTGTAAATACATACTTAATATACATAGAAAACACCCAGACCAGAACAAATATTCATGTTCATGCACACAAAGATTTGTCCTGTGTGGGAATCGAACCCACGACCTCTGGAGTGAAGTGCAGGTATACTGACCTCCACGCCATATCGGTCGTCCAATTATTAATTATGTATTAATATTATGTATGTACAAACTCAATTTTTTTATTAAGGCGTAAAACCGAAACCATCAAGCTAAAGAAACTAATTATCGCATTTTAGCGGTATATATTTTAATGTATAATCCGTTCTACACAACACAATTACCCGACTGGCCTTGACACACAGTGGCGGCATTTGCACGCTGTCGGGAAGCGTAAACACTAACTACATATGCACCAAAAATCTAAAATTAAACTACATAAGAATATAAAAACTCACTAATCATCATATTTGTCACTAGTCTAACCAGATTTGGCTGAATTTCAGTTATCACATAGACCGACGACGACCAACGGAACTTAGAGGGAAATGATGATTCTAAGGTTAACCCAGCTGTCAGTATATTAGAAGGCACTGCATTGACGACCGATATGGCGTGGTGGCGAGTATACCCGCATTCCACTCCTGAGGTCGTGGGTTCGATTCCCGCACAGGACAAATCTTTTTAAGTATAAATATGAATATTTGTTCTGATCTGGGTGTTTTCCTATGTAAATTAGGTATGTATTTACAAAAAAAAAGTATTTATGTATGTGTTTATGTGTGTTTATCCGTTATTTAGTATCCATAACACAAGTTCTTTATGATACTTATCTTGGAACTAAATAATTTGTGTAAGTGTCAGAAATATTTATTTATTTATTTTATTCCTAATAACGACTGCCGTAGGTTCATGACAGCCGAGACATTGGTCCCGGCTTATCATAAACACGGAGAGAGCAAATTACGCACCTAACTTTGAAAACTCATAGGTACTCAACCAGGTTTTGAACCCTCTAAATTAGAAGTGTGTGGGTTATCGCCATTCAAATAAAACTTTTATACTAATCTCACGCTCATATATTCCATTTGCTGTGGGCAGAAATCTTGCTATAACTATTGCTATACCGTTGTATACTTTTAGCGCAGAGTTTTTTCGAAGAGACGTGTCAAGCGGTAAGAGTCGGCCACCTCTGCGCTCACATAGATACCAGACGAGATACAATATACCTTATACTACGATATTATAAAGCTTAAGAAGTGGCCTGTTTATTAAACGCGCAAAACTCAGGAACTACTGGTTCGAATTGAAACAATATTTTTGTGTTAGATAGTCCATTAAAAGAATTATTAATTAATTCCATTCCATTCTTCTCTTACTTAAGTTCTTATTATTCTTGATTTGTGTTAACTATATTTTGTACTTATTTTATGTTTTTTTTCTTGCAACTTGTATTGAATAAATATTTTTCTTTCTTTTCTTTCTTTCTAAAAGGTAGGATTTTAGCTATGTGACATAACGTTACGACACATAAAATATAATAATAAATTTATTTCTGTATAGTCTAATTACAAAAATTGGGTTAGTAAAGCGGAGCATCAATGAAAATAGTTATTCGAAAATTCTGCCGTGCTAAGCGCAAAAACGGTATCTCACGCAAGCTAGTTTCGAGATAATTGAGGTTTTGTAAATAGAGATTTGTAGTAAACTGAGGTATGACTTATGTCACGTGGTTTTTTAATTGTCTAAATAAGATATCGCTATGGTATCAGAATGCGTATTATTTCAAGCTATCCGATGTCGGATACATCGGATAATAATTTTAATGTCACTTTCTGTTTATTTTCTTAATATTCAATTTTTTTGTTTACCTTTTTGTATTCTTTTTGTAAAGAGTATAAAGACAGCTGTAAGAAATATTGTATCTCTCACTAACAAGCACAAAACTAGGACGCCTACTGCACAAGACGATAAGGAGTCACACTAAATCAAATAACTTAATAATTACGAGAATATAGTTTGCATTTACGCGGTCGGGAGGCAATATGCATTTCATAAAGCATTCTTGTGCAATAAATTAGCATTTAACTCGGATTATTAACAACTTTATGATTTATAAGAGCGCACACAGTTTTATTGAATTGCTTAATTAACCTTTCAGCTATTCAAACAATATTGAAAAGGTTTTCTGTCTCCCGGGAGTCGACCGCCACCACATAAATGAGGTCATATTTATTGACTTGCCGACCGATATGGCGTGGAAGTCGGTATACCTGCATTACACTGGCAAGTCGTGGGTTCTATTCCTTATCAATTTAGCACTTTTTTACTCTAAATAAATGAAAATTTGTTCAAAGTTTCCTATAAAATATGTTAAGTATAAAAATTTCGTCTTGGTAAATATTTTTTAAATAATTATATTACTGCTTACGTTATGTCATTGATGTTTATTATACTTAGGCCTGGGCCGCAAGTATGATAAGAAGATACGTAGCAGTGAAAAATACACCTGTATTTTAGTTGTTTATTTTACCTGTGTTTTAGTTTAGGTAGATAACACTTTAATTAATTGCATTACTAACCCAATTTATGTTCGTAAAATATTGTAATTAAACTAGTTATCATACAGGAATAAATTATTATAATTATTATTTATGGAATATTTTTCATGTTAAAGCTTATTATTATTGTACCGTGTGGTATCTAGAATAGTGCCACATCCTCACAACCCACGTAGAGTTGAAAGGGTCGACGAATAGATACCGGATGGTGGGCAGCAGCGTCATCCTCCGTATTGGCTTGAACTGCGATCACTAACCCGCTTGCCCAGCGTGGTGATTAGGAGCAGACACCTGGTAGAATATAATCTCTTGGGGTGGCGAATGTTCAGTAGTGGACTTTATAAGGCGGTGATGATGATGATGATGAAACGCTTATTAATAAGAAAGTATTAGAAAAATATGTTCCCATGAATAATAATAATACATGACCTTTTAAACTTAACCTTTAAAATTGTGAATATTTTATTTATGTGGTCTTATAAATGATATAGTTTATGATTATTTTACTTCATTCAGGGTAATTATAAAATTTATATTTTATTTTATACAAAATATCTAAATATGTTAAATCCGATTAATCTTTTACAAAGAAAATACAAAAAATCATAACTCATTTCCTTCGCACTTAAACAATCAAAGTTCAAGCATTATTTATATACGAGTAGTTTCATTTCCAGTGCAGTTTCTAAAAGGATTCTGCTTCCATTAAACTCAAAACAACAACTATTTAATTTCCGCTTGGAAAGGATTTCATTTCGAGCCATATATTTGTAATGAACGCTCACCTTGTTGTGTCACGAGCAGAATAGATTAATAATAGAGCTGTTGAAACAGCGAAATATTCATTCTTTAGTTGTTTATTTGTTTTTATTGGTTTGACTAATCATATGGATCAAAATAAAAAGGACTTTGATGATGTAAACAATGCCCTTGCAGAGCTGCTACGCTAGTTTACTGTTAATAACTTACAGCTTAATGCTAAAAAATCGAATTGTGTTATCAAAAATCAAAATCTAAATTTATTTATTCAAGTTTGGCTCAATAGAGCTCTTATGAATGTCATACTTATAAACTAACGCACCCATTCACTGCGGGCGGGAGCTTGATCGTAAAAGAACGGGCAAGAAAATCGTCTAGGTTGGTTTTTCTCCGCCAGTTACAATTAAAATACATAATATTAAAACAATTGTGTTCTGCAGTTAAAAGGTTTAAAAGAAAAACTATTAAATTCACTGTTCCAAATATAAGAAATTTAAAACTAATATCATTACTGACGATCAAAAATGAGATTAAGTAGATTCTATTGTTTTCTCAGGCATCACTATAGATAAAAAACTTTAGTGGGGTCTACATATTGAAACTCTGGCTGGAAAACTTAGTTCCGCAGCTTATGCCACTCGCAAAATTCGCCAATTAACGGACGTCGATACGGTAAGAATGGTATACTTTAGTTATTTTTATAGCCTAATGTCATACGGTATTCTTATGTGGGGACTTGCAGCAGATATAAAAATTATTCTGGGTGTTTTCCTATGTATATTAAGTATGTATTTCTAAAAAAAAAAGTGTTTAATTATGTTTATCCGTTGTTTAGTATCCATAACACAAGTTCTTAATGATACTTATCTTGGAACTAAATAATTGGTGTAATTGTCTGAAAATATTTATTTATTTATTATTATTTATTCTTATTTAAAAAAAACGGGTATATGATTTATATATAGGCTAAGCTCTCAAATAACTCTTAGAGAAAAGTTTAGAGAAATTGATATCTTGACTGGAGCCTCTCAATACATATACAATTGTATAATATTGATAAGACTAAACATCGGAACCTACACCAGGCGCTGTGATGATCACAACTTTAATACTGGGAATAGAGATAAATTGCTAAATCCTTTTCTACGCCTGCAATAAATTCGTAAATCTTACATGGGGCAGGGTTTAAACTTATTCTAGATTTGCCCTTAGAAAAATTCAAACAAACTGTTAAGTGATCACTTACCGCGAAAGGGTATTACACTGTTAATGATTACGTTAGAAACAAAAACGCTTGGTTGTAACATTTACAATGCTGAGGTTGTGTTTTGCGGCCCGCTTTACATAAACTCAATCCACTTTGAAGTGACATATCTTTATTATTTTTTAATTAGAAATAAGACTGCTTATAAACGATTTAACAATTTATTTATGTTTTAATGGCTGCAGAGTATAACTGATACCATTTGGTATACAACTTTATAGTAAAAGGATTTGTGATTTACATTACTTTTCGTTCTTTTAATATTAGTGAAATGTTTATTTTAGTAAAATTTCCTTTATCCGGTAGCTTGAGTATGTCATGCCCACTTAAATGTTTCTGCGGTGGTGGCGTTATGTGTCGTTCCCTAAAATATGGTAGAGCGAAACGATGGCTGGTTCCTGCGTCATACTCGTGAAACAATGGGGACTGGTCTGCTCATTTCTACTATTTTTATCCTCAACTATGTTCATCTTGCTAAGGAGTGAGAGCTTTAACTTGTGACTTTGACTAGTCTTTTTTTGTAATCTATGTTGTTTGTTCAAATACATTTGTACACTGGCGGGAGAAAAAACCCAACTTGACGATTTTCTTTCCCGTTCTTTTATAATCAAGCTTCCGCCCGCAGTGAATGGGCGCGTTAAATTATAAGTTTGACCTTCATAAGAGCTCTATGGAACCAAACTTGAATGATTTTGAATTTGAATATCAAGTAACACTTATAGAGCAATGCACAATGTCTGAGTGTCAGAAAACCAGCGATGTGGAAGATAATCTTGCCACCACAAGCTGAGCCAAGTTCAATTTCTAACAAACATGTTTTCCCGAAGGGGTAGGCATATTATACGCCCACATTTCACCAATTATATTGTCCACGGTCCTACGTAATAGGTGGCGACCCTATTGCCGCTTACCGGGAACTTATATGTTGGCCAGAGCTTGCGGGAATTTGGCCACGCACGCTATGGTCGCACGGGGAAGTAGGAGGGGTGCGTCCATTCTCTGAGGTCTGGTACGGGGGACGTTGGCCGCAGGCGGGGAGTCAGACGCTGCAACTCAGGTACTGGCCCCCCCTTTTTTTCAACAAGCGGCGGGCGTCGTCGAAACATTTTAAGTGGGTATTACTGCTGGCAGTCACGTCTACCGGTGGTAAGTCCCACCCTCCTTTCGGTCTCCCTTTGGAAGGCAGTTCGTGAATGCATTTTGTTACCGAAGTAAAACAAAAAAAAGGGCTCCTCAGATCTTGGTAGACACTTTGTTGATATACACGATAAAATATATATGTCAATTTTATTTAAATATAATTGTTATTGTTACCTTGTTATAATAAACCACCGTCTTTAGAAATATATATTAATTTCTCTAAAGAGAAACTGTACCTAAAAAGATGGTTAGTATGCAAATTGATTGATTCTATTTAGCCTTGAACTGTTTTATGACTCTAAACAGACTGCTTAAACAGAAGAATCACCTAAACAACAGTCTTGTAACAATTAAATCAAAAAGTATTTCTCTGAAAATCACTGGTCCTTTGAGCCGGATCGGAGCAATGACATTTATGACACTTAAAAAGATATTCAATCTTTAGTCATTGTAATAAGGCAAAGATTCGCTATAATCAATCTCAAAAGTGATCATTACTTAGGCTTTTGTCTTCTGTTCTTAAAAATCGCCGCTCCAGATTATAAATGTATGCCATTACGAAACCTGTCATGATTAAAACGAATGACGATTTGGACTTTGTATTACCGGCAGCTGTTTTTTTTAAGTGCTTTTAAGAAAAATATGATTTTCTTTTTCTTAATCACTCATTCTTTAGTATTTTACGGGGGTGTTAAAGCGATGCGTACATATAAGGTCTTTAAAAATTTAAACGATACATATATATTATTAAATTTTTTGTGTAATAAAATATTTCAAATATGGGTACCCTTTCAATATCTTCCATTATTCACTGTATGTGTTTTGTATTGTTAATTTAAATTGTATTTGATTGATAATTTAAAAGAGCATAGCCTGTGAGTTCTTCTCACAGAGCGGTGGCTCGGAACTGGCATTTAGATTCCCTTACACTTAATTTTTATTTTTTTGTATGTAAGTGAATCTAAGCTTCTACATCTACATCACATACATCATAGTATTCACGAGTTAATTAAAAATATATGTAAATACTTAAAATTGTTATTTAGTAAGCATTTTTTAAATGCTTTGTCGTTACTTGGGTATGTTATGTAAGTGTGGAAACTTTATTGATATATGTATAGGCTCGCCACGAATTACGAGAGACCAACTATATAATATGCCTCTGCCTACCCCTTCGGGGAAACAGGCGTGAATATATACATGTATGTATTGTATTCTAAGATAAGCATAGGTAAGTAAAATAATATTATATGTTTCCCAAGTCATAAGTATATAAATAAATTATATAATCTTATTCTTCTTAGTTGCTATATTCTTAACGAAGTAGTTCTGGTGGTATTGATAGGGGCGGATAATCATATTACATAAGAAGAAGTCTCGCCCCCAAGCCACCACAAGAATTCGTCTACAACATCACATTTTTAAAGCATTTATCTTTTTCTATTTCACTTCTCGCAGCGGCTTCGTTTCAGCGGAAGTACAAAAATGTGGGGAAAAGAAGAGATACCAGAGTACAACTATATATATATATATATATATATTCTTTATTGCACAAAAAACAATAACAAAAAAAAAGCCTTTATTATTCTTATTATTATTACTTATTATTATTAATCATTTAGTTGATTTCTGCGCAGTTTTTACCGGCGAAGTGTGGGCGTGTAATGTACCTCTGCCTACCCCTTCGAGGAAACAGGCGTGTAAGTATGCATGTAGGAAAATATGAACATGACTTTTCTAACTTAACCTTTAAAATTGTGAATATTTTATTTAAGTGGTCATAAAATTATCATAAATAGTTTATAATTATTTTACTTCATTCAGGAT
This sequence comes from Musotima nitidalis, assembly GCA_949126915.1. NCBI lineage: Eukaryota > Metazoa > Arthropoda > Insecta > Lepidoptera > Crambidae > Musotima > Musotima nitidalis. Next base: position 7,301,325 of record OX421435.1, read on the forward strand.
AATTATAAAATTTATATTTTATTTTATACAATATAATTAAAAAATCTTATCTTACTTCTTGTTAAATCTGATTAATCTTTTACAAAAAAAATACAACAAATTCCTAACTCATTTCCTTCACACTTAAACAATCAAAATTCAAGCATTATTTATATACGAGTAGTTTCATTTCCAGTGCAGTTTCTACCAGAGTACAACTATTATTATTATATTGTTATTAATCATTTAGTTGATTTCTGCGCAGTTTTTACCGAAATTCACATTTCCTTAATGATATTTTCCATAGCACATTATACTGTGTGTAGTTATCATTATACTGAACACTTAACTCTCATTCATTGTCACTGTAAGACATTATTAGCTCATAAACCTAATTAATGTTCAAATTAATTAAGAGGACCCTCATCTAATACCTCATTTGTGACGAGATACTTTTGGGCTCTGTACTACTGAGGACCATACACACTTGACCGGATACATAATACATCTATAATCTTTCTCTCATATGGTATGCTATTTGGGGTAGGCAAAACCATTGGTATTAAGATATTCGGAAGGGATCTACACGCGCGAGCAACCGAGTCGCGTCGCCTCGTTTCTCTCTATCGCATTCAATTTAAGTTATATCCTTTATTGCACATTCAACAAAACAAAGAAACACATAGACAAATCAAATAAGTACAAACGTTATCTATTTCTCAGTGTCGCCAAGTAAGGTTCTTCACTACCCTTCTTTTCATTATACGCAATCTTGAGTCACCTAAATATTTACGCTGCAAATTTAGAACTCCCTCTTCAACTCATTCCAGGCAGCTTCGCACATCTGACAACCTTTTTTTTTCACTCCACAACACAGTTTTATTAGATCTTAAAACATAATTTAAAAACAGCCGAGATGAGTTTCTTGAGGCATTCTACTCAATCTCATTGCCTTTTGGAAGCCTCGTTAGAGTCACCGACAGACTGACTGAATGACGGACAATCCCCTTCCTCATTTAGGATCACGACAGGCTGAGTGACAGATACCCCCGATAAGAGTCACCGACAGACTGACAAATCTTGAGAAAAACCACATCAGACAGATAAACTGACAAACCTTGACTAATTCTGACAAAGAACCTATTTGCTTTTATTTCTTTTTTATGGTACCGCTCATATCTGTTTCATTGTTGTTAAAAAAATATATCGAATTTACAATTTGTGTGTGAATGTTTGACGAATCTGAATGATCATGTTGATCATAAAGTATTAGGTCGGGGAAAAAGTCTTTTCGCATAACGTAGGTATAAACTTATTATAAAAATTTTTTGACTGTACTATTTGTGTCTGGCTGGTTTTGGTAACATTAAAAAGGATCCATTATAAAGAAAAGAAAAAAATAAAAAAAAGTTGTTTCCCGCTATTTTTCATTTGTTTTTCTCTCCGTAAAAATGAGTGAATCTAATGAAGAAATTCGATACATTTTAAAATTTTATTATAAAAAAGGCAAAAATGCAACTCAAGCAGTGAAAAAAATTTGTGATGTTTATGGACCTGATGCAGTGTCAGTAAGAGTAGCACAAATTTGGTTCAAACGTTTTCAGTCCGGAAATTTTGATGTTAAAGATGCACCTCGCTCTGGTCGCCCTGTTACGAATAAAATGGACGCCATTTTTGAAAGAGTGGAGCAAGATCGGCATATTAGTAGTTACGATGTAGCTGAAGAACTGGGAATTGACCACAAAACAGTTTTGACCCATTTGAAGAAAGCTGGTTATACAAAAAAGCTCGATATTTGGGTGCCACACGAGCTCTCTCAAAGAAACTTAATGAACCGTGTACTCATTTGCGATTCATTATTGAGACGTAATGAAACCGAGCCGTTTTTGAAGAGATTGATAACTGGCGATGAAAAGTGGATCACGTACGACAAGAACGTGCGAAAAAGGTCGTGGTCGAAAGTTGGCCAGGCTTCACAGACTGTGGCCAAACCTGGCCTAACACGAAATAAGGTGATGCTGTGTGTATGGTGGGATTGGAAGGGCATTGTTTATTATGAGCTTTTACCGCCCGGCAAAACCATCGATTCCGATCTTTACTGCCAGCAACTGATGAGATTAAAGGAAGCAGTCGAGAGAAAACGGCCGGAATTGATCAACAGGAAGGGTGTGGTCTTTCATCACGATAACGCTAGACCACACACATCTTTAGCCACTCAGCAAAAATTAAGAGAGTTCGACTGGGAGGTCCTAGTGCATCCACCATATAGCCCTGACCTTGCGCCTTCAGATTTTCACCTGTTTCGGTCTCTGCAGAATTCTTTAGGTTCTGTAAGGTTGACCTCAAGAGAGGACTGCCAAAACTATTTGTCCCGTTTTTTTGATCAGAAGTCCCAAAGTTTCTACAGTAACGGGATAATGTCTCTGCCCACAAAATGGCAGAAAGTTATTCAACAAAACGGTACATATATATTGTAAATAAATGTAAATAAACTTTAAAAAAAATGTCTTGACTTTTCATATAAAAATACGAAAAGACTTTTTCCCCAACCTATTATGTATATTTTTTTTATTTATTAAGTTCAGGTTTTATGTCAAATTCTTCTGGATAAAAGCATATATATAATATGTAATTCATTTATAAAACATATGTAATTCTATGTACGTTTATGTGTTTTCTCTTTCGTTTTGCCTTATACTTTTCTGCTCATCCAAAGGTTGACTGGTAGAGAATGCTCAGTAGCATTAAGTTTGCCTTTTGTATTTTAATTTGTGCGGTTTTAAATAAATTTGTATCTAGTATTTTTAGTAAGTTAAAAGTATCAGCATTGCTTTTCATACATATTCTACTTTAACTTGAATAAATATGGCTTTAGCTTTAGGAATGGCTTCAGCCATGTCTTCTATCTGTAAAATAATTTAGCCAATATCGAATGAAAATAAGTATCAAGTTATTGATTTATCATTTCTAGACCACAAGAAGCAAGTAAATTTTTTTAATAACTTTGTGACAATTCCCGAAAAATCTCTCCGCGTCAGTTGTTTTAGCGTTTGTCATGTAGACGTCGTTGTTTTGATGTTCCATAATATCTTGAAGATATCTGCTGCCCATACATCAGTAAGGTGTTGAGTTGATTCTCTAATTCTCTAGAGATTGCGTTTCCGCGGAATTTGTCACTTACTTTAAACCTTCATCATCACAGCCCATTAACGTCCCACTACTGAGCACGAGCCTCCTCTCACATATCAAGGTGTGAGGGTATTGGGTCATACTCCACCACGCTGACCCAGTGCGGATTGGCGGAGGCAGGTGTGTGGCGTCCTGCTGTTAGAATTTTTCAAGCCGCCAAATTAGGCCTCTATCATGGCTTAACGACTACCACATTTAGTGATAACCGGGACCAACGGCTTAACGTGCCTTCCGAAGCACGGAATCTTTAAACCTTCACTTACATAAAATGCAATTCTGCAAATAACGCCTAAATTAATAAGCCATCTATTTAGTCTAAACTCAAGAAAGTATGGATCAAATTTTTAGATAGTAGCGACACAGCCGCCTCGGCGTGCCTCCAAGCCGCAATCAACAGGTGGATGAACATTTTAATTGTCAGTTAACAGAGTTAGGGCCGTCCGCAAATTACAGCGGGATTACTGAGACCTGGGCCGGTGTGTTGATTACGTAGTGCCCGATTACTGGCATGTTATGGCCCTTGTTATTAGACCTTCATGTACCTGTATCGGATAGACTGATAAAATTATTATGTAATTTTCAATGATTCTGCTGACAACAGTTACTTAGGTATCTTATTTTACTACAGTTAACTCTAGAAGACAGTATGGCATAATGCACTACAATTTGCCTGCAGATATAGATTTGACGACCGATATGGCGTGGAGGTCAGTATACCTGCACTTCACTCCAGAGTTCGTGAGTGCGATTCCCACACAGGAAAAATCATTGTGTGCATGAATGAACATGAATATTTGTTTTGTTCTGGGTGTTTTCCTATGTATATCAAGTACTCGTATGTATTTACAAAAAAAGGTATGCGTTTTTAGTGATACTTATCTGGAAACAAAATAATTGGTGTTATTGTAAATACTTAATAGAAGTTCTTATTATCAGGAGAGCTACTAGCTCTCAGCGATAAGCCTGGATTCTTTGTTGCAAATTATTGTAAATGTTGTTGTACCGAGCGCAATTCATGTTCGAAATGCATATACTCAGGTTAATTCATAGCTTTCGAAACACTCGTAATCGTCATTTTAAAAAATGGAAGCTTGATACAAGAAGAAGGTGGAAAGAATCTATTGGATGAGAGACGATCCTCTCAGACACCAATTGACTGTAAGGCGGGAGCTTTCAACGAGAAGAATTAGGCAAGAAATTTGGCAAGGTTCTGTGTCCTCTTATCATTTCAGCGTTATAAAGTCCCCTGCTGAACGTTGGCCTCCCCAAAAGTTCATTATATTTGCCCATAATCAGCACGCTGGACAGGCGGGTTGGTGATCACAGTTCCAGCCAGTACAAATGATGACGCTGCTGCCCATCATCCGGTAGAATTTCTGTTCGTCGAAATTTACCTCATCCCCGTGAGATGAGAGGGGTGCCAGAACTCTAGGCCAAATACTACGGATTATCCTCTTAAATATGAATGCACTAATTTACAGTGGGCAGGAGTTTTCTACGAGAGCATTAAATTTAGCTAAGTTCTGTCTCCTATCGTTAATAAAAATGAAATAATCAAAATCTTTTACAGCAGATTCAATCAATATATATTATGAAGTAAAATATAATAATATGTCTCTAGTAAAGTACATAAAACACCCGTGGATGACAGACAACCCTATTCCTTTTCTAAGCCGTTTAGAAATTCTACTGAAACTTCATGGTATTCGCTAATGAAAAATCTAATAAACGAAACGTCCTTCAAATGAATATCCCGGAATGAATTTAAAAACTTAATCGCCGGTGTATTTCTCGTTCTCGGCAGCGCGTGAGGACTCTTTTACTTCGGTCTTGTTGACAGGCGGAGCGATTTCAAATATATAGTCCCGGGTCATTTAAGCGGGACTTGAAATTATATGCTGGCCGTCATGAGTTGGGTGTGCTTTTTAATGTGCCTGTAACGCGATATATAGACTGGAATTTTTTTTAGACTGCATCGACTGCTTGTTTTCAGGCGAAACATTTAAGGGGCTTATTACAAAACTATGTCTAAAGTTAGACCAGGTTTAAAACTAGTGCTGTCACTGTTTTCATCTTATCAAATGAACTAGTCCTATCACTGTCTTCATCTTATAAAAATGAATATGACAGCACTAGTTTTAAACCTTTTTTTTGTTTTTTTTTGTTTTACTTTGGTAACAAAATGCATTTACGCACTGCCTTCCGGCCAAAGGGGGACCGAAAGGGGGTGTGGGACTCACCACTGGCAGACACGACGGCCAGCAGTAAAACCCCCTAAAAATCGTCCGACGACGCACGCCGGTTGTTGGGAAAGAGGCGGGGGCCAGTACCTGGGTTGCAGCTTCTGACACCCCGCCTGCGGCCAACGTCCCCCGGACCAAAACCGGGAGGACCTCCTCAGAGAGGCGCAGTGGACGCGCCCCTCCTACCAATTAAATTTCCAGTGTCAGTTGGCGTAGCCACTTCTCAGCAGCTGGAGTCAGAAGATGAAGTGCTTCAAGACCACCAAGAAAAAAGTACAGCGGGCAATCGTACAATATGGGCCATAGTTTGATCTGGCGCTCCACAATCACAGGCCGAAGACTCCTTCAATCCCCATTTAATTATCCAGTGAAGAACTGTTTCACTTACTATCTTCCACCATCAATTTCAACGCCCAAAAGATGGTTTTAAAAAATACAAATTGACATTTATATATTTTTTTATAATAGACATATTGAATTGTAGCCAATATAGCTTTTATGGATGCAGGCGGCACAGGATCGATCAACGTGGAAAGCAATTGGGGAGGCCTATGTTCAGCAGTGGACTTTAAATGGCTGAAATAATCAAATCCTTGATAAAAGCCCCTTTAAAGCTGTTGTTACCAAAAAATATAAATTTATGATCTGAAATAAATAATAACTAGAGTCTTAAAGTCCTGACCTAAATGATGCGAAGAAAACGCCCAAACAAAGCTCTTTTTTTTATTTCTCTCAGGGCACCCAATTTGATTTTCGAATCAATTTTTATTTTGTTTCCATACAATTCAGAATTAAATTACATGACAAAAGATTTTTATGGTGAATTTATATTATTGTTTTTAATTTTATTTAATGGAGGAAATAATTTATTGATTCAGGCGTTACTTTGCGGAAATCCATTGTAAGCAAGTGATGGATTAAAAATATCTTTGTAACAATACTCGCGCTACTATAATTTCCCGAAAAATCGAGAAACTATTAAACACGACACGTGTTTCGTACACAGGGCATCATCGAGCGTTGTTCGTTTCAGCGTTGGTCGTGAAGACATCGTTGTTCTGAGGCTCCTATCTTACCTGAAGATGCCCTGTGTAAGGGAAATTATAGTAGCGCGGGAATTGTTACAGAGATATATTTAATCCATCACTTGCTTATAATGGAGGAAAGTAAACAAAAAGATATGGACTAAAATCTAAATATTGTCTTAGTAATAATTAACAAAAAACGCTCCGCTTATGACTGTGCTCATAAACCAACAAAAATTCCTATCGGCTATCGCATCGCATCGATATTGCGGGCATCCGCGGCGCGCCCGCGTGCCGACAACTATTTCATAAGACGTATAATTGAAATAGCCGACAAATACCCCCATCGCCCCCCTTCTCACACCATACCCTGTTATAAAGGGAGAGATTCGCATCTTCATACCGACCGATATGGTTTGGAGATGGATTTCCGCGGTAACCAAAGTTTGATTCCTATTAATTTAACTTACATACAATGTTTCCTCGAAGGTGTAGGCAGAGGCATATTATGCGCCCACATTTTGCAAATGATATTATTGGAACTACGTAATAGGTGGCGAACTTTTCGGATACCGGGAACTTTTAAGTTCGCCAGAGCCCTTGTCTGCTGGTGTACCACTTGTAGGTGAGGCAGGGTTGGGGTGCTATTGTTTTAAGTGTACATTATTTCAAAATTTAATCAGACAAGTGCTAGAAAGCTGAATCGCGGACATGTAAAAGGACATGGCATAACCACGAGTGTAAAATCTGCCTAAAAACAAGGATTGAGTTTTCAAATTAAAACTACGGCTTTAAATGAGGTATTCATTGGTATAGCTTTACGTGTACACAGAAATAAATTCTTTAGATGCGTTTATTAAATTAGTACTTACATAGCTATGCTTTGAAATTGTATCTATCCAGCATACATAACTTGTACCTCTACTTTACGATTTACGAAAACATTTTATTTATACGATAAAATTAACTTGAAGTGTCTGTGTGTAAAGTAAAAATAAGAGCTTTTTATTACATGCATATGAAAGTAATTTCTTACTTCATAAAAATAAAATTGCTTAATATTTGTATCTGTTTTTTGTAAGTAATGTCTGAAACAGACAGAAAATCAGAAATCTTAATTGCACCCAATCTTTAATGGCTTAATATATGCGAATGATGTAACTTATCAGGCAAAGCATTTAAAAATTCAACATCCTAAATTATATACTTATTCTGTGTACTAAAGAAATGCAGTAAATAATTCAAACGAAAACTTTAAACTTGAAATCAAAGAAAAATATATTTAGGTATTTTGTACATTAGGTAGTTTTTTTTTCTTTTAAATAATTGCTTCGTGCGTGTACCTCATTTAGCCAGTGTCAAGTAAGAGATATATTGATAACTATAAATCATAGTAAATGAGAATGAGTGGTGATAAAGACGATAAATGGTAAATGAGATTCCCTTCCCCTAGTCCTCAGTAAAGATGTGGGACTACACTGAGATCTCACATGGACTTCTTGAGAGAATTTGAAAAGTGATGTTGCACTGTTTTGTTTCATTTACCAAATTTATGTACGTTCACAAACACTTAACGGTTAATAATCCACCGTTATTACATAAGTACTTGAAATCAATTTTGTTACCAATTGCTTGAGTGACATGGTAACATAGTAAGCCCGTATGTTAAGGCTGCCTGTCCACTGAAGCGGAGCGAGGATGCGGAGCGGAGAAACGGACTAATATTAACCAATGAGATTTCATAAAATCTTCGCTCCTCTTCTGTCCGCGATTCCTATTGGATAATATTTCTCCGTTTCTCCGCTCAGCCTCCTCGCTCCGCTTCAGTGGACAGGCAGCCTAAGGCGTGTTAGTTTATAAGCATGACCTTCAAAAGAGCTCTATTGAGCTAAACTTGAATAAACGATTTTTGATATTGATTTTAAAGAAGCATTTAACTCTACGGGTGTATAGGGTTCCTACCATTTTTTTGATTAACGTCGGTTACAAAATGCATTTACGCACTGTCTCCCGGCCAAAGGGGGACCGAGAGACCACCGGCAGACACGACCGCCAGTAGTAATACCCAGTAAAAACCTTCCGACGACGCCCGTCGCTTGTTGAGAAAGAGGCGGGGGGCCAGTACCTGGGTTGCAGCTCCCATACCCCGTCCGCGGCCAACGTCCCCCGGACGAAAACTGGGAGGACCTCCTCAGAGAGGCGCAGTGGACGCGCCCCTCCTACCTCCTTGTGCGACCATAGCGTGTGTGGCCGACTTCTCGGAGGGTCTATAGTTAGACAGCAGGGGCCCCCTGCCCCCGCTGCCTAAAACCCTCCGGGCGCTGCTTGACGGACCCTCCTGGCCCGCCCGCTGCGCCCTCCACAGGTCCCTCTTAGTTTCCCCCCCGGTAGTCAGTACTAAGGGCCCCCAGAGTCGCCAATCTCTGGGTGTTACCTTTTCCCTAACGCCCTCTGCGCCCTTCCGGGTGGTACTCAGCCCCCCCACCACGACAAGGTGGAGACCAGTCGGGGGGGAAGACCAAAGGAGCCCAAGCCAACCTCACCTGTAATGCAAATGGTGCACCTGCCGATCAACGGACGAGGCTCTGGCTAAGATAACAGAGCCCGCTAAGCGGCAATAGGTTCGCCTTCAATTTACGTGGGACCAACTATACAATTGGCCAATTGGTACAGGTGATATGCCTCTGCCTATCCCTTCGGAGAAACAGGCGTGTATTTATGTATGCATGTATTTTGTAACTCAAAAAATAAGAAAGTAACTATGACTAAACCAGGAGTGGATAAAATAAAGGAGCTATACATTTTGCAATCCGGAAATCACTCCGGATTTTCACGACGCATTTTGCGGGCTTTGTGGCTAGCACTAGATACCTAGATTATAGCTAGATTCACCTCTTGACCGATCTAGGGCTCTCCAGGTTCCTTCGATCGCGCGGATTACAAACGATCTCTGTGTTGTAATGGATTTCTGTAGACAGCTGTCTGCGCTGGTCGCAATCCGCCGTCTAATTCGATCTTAATGTGTTTAGAGAGTTTAGTTCTTGTGCATTTCATTTAATTATTGGAAATGGTTTATTTTGTAAATTAAACACTAATAGATGTTAAAAAATATTATATTTGTAATAAATTAATGCGGCCATAGCCATTCTTTCATATGCAAGTATACATTTATTTATCAATCTCATCTGAGAGTCAAATCAAATCAAATACTTGTTATTTCATAAACTATTACATAGTACTTGAAAACGTCAAAATTATAAAAAAACAACAAAAACAAATAAAATATAATTATACTAAAATCACGAAGCTTAGATTCACTTGCAAACAAACAATTAAAAAAAACAAAAAATATTTAAGTGTAAGTGAATCTAAGTGCCAGTTCCGAGCCACCGCTCTGTAAGAAGAACTGGCAAGAAACTCACAGGCTATGTGCTCTTTTAAATTATCGATTGGTTAGTTACAATCTTCATTTTTCTGTGACGCTATACAATGCAATATAATATAACATTAACAATATTCATGTTTTAAGTCATTCATATTAGAATAGCCTGTATGAAACGGCAGTTAAATCCCAAGCATTTTTATCAGCCATATAGTCTTTGATAGAATAGCCCTTTAAAGACAGCTTGCGTTTTATTGTTAATTTAAATTTATTTAGGCTTAATTGCTGTATATTGCTTGGGATTTTATTATAGAATCGCACACATTGACCTTTAAAAGATTTGTTAATTTTTAAGAGCCTAGTGGCAGGTACAACTAGTTTATGCTTATTCCTTTTGTTTAGGTTATGTATATCGCTTTTCTTACTCAATTTATCAATATTCTTATGTACATATACTAGGTTTTCATAAACAAACTGACCAGCAACTGTCAAAATACCAATTTCTTTAAATTTATCCCTTAGTGAATGTCTACATGGTAGATTATAAATTGCTCGTATAGCCCTCTTCTGCAGTACAAAAATATTTTGAATATCTGCGGCACAACCCCACAGAAGAATACCATACGACATAACACTATGGAAATAGCAATGATAAACAAGCCTAGCTGTTTCAACGTCTGTTAATTGGCGAATTTTCTTTACCGCGTATGCTGCAGAGCTAAGTCTATTCGACAATTCACCAATATGTGGGCCCCACTGCAGCTTAGAATCTAATATAACACCCAAAAATTTGGTGGTATCCACAAGGGTCAACTCATCTTCCTTTATTTTAATAGTGGTGTTTACTTATCTGACGTTAGGCGTCACGAATTTAATGCATTTCGTTTTAGCCCCATTTAATAATAAATTGTTAACGTCAAACCAGTGCACCACCTTTGAGATCGCAGAGTAAAGTTAATTTCTACTTTCGGGCACAAAACAAAAGACGTTTTTCAACGTTCTTTTTATCTTCTTAATTATGCATAATTGTCACACGGGAGTTCGTTTTAAATCTTAAATGCAAAATATTTCTGATTTAAAAAGAGCGTGTCCGAAAAAATGATCTAATACCACTTAGTAATACATAGTTAAATGATTTAACTATATATCTATAGTTTCTGTCCGTACGTAGGTTCATCCGCGTTACTACAATAGTTATAAATTCTTATTTTTTTACAAACAGTGTAACCATGATAAATGGAAAATAATACGTAGATCCTCTAAAGAAGAATTTATTGTGCAGCAGACATACTGATCTATCATCTAACGGAGTTTTTTTTAATGTGACTATTTTTTAATTGCAATAATGTTAGCTCGTTTGAAATTTGTAGCAAAATAAAAAAAAGTTATTGGTATGCATTTCCTTTGTAAATAAACATTGCATTCTCTCATTTTGCTTGTATATTACGTTTCTTATTAAAAACATTCAACAAACTTCAATAAGACATTGTCAGACAAGTGTATGAAAACCAAGTAAACACAAAATTGCTATAAAAATATTTATTTTCTATTTTTTTTTACATAAGTAAAGCAGTTTCCGTTTGTTTTTTTTTTTATTTCCTTCTACTTATAATTACCAGGTAATTTATTTAAAACATTAAGTTTTATTACTCGCTTCTTTAAGTAACACAATTCAGTTTAGCTATTTAGTATTAAACTTATACATAATGTGTATTTGTATGAATTGTGTAATATTCATATTACAAGAATTTTAAAATCCGTTCTGTTGGGCCTTTTGCAGTATGTGCTAATCTCTAGCGTGTTTCTTAATATATAAATAAAATAAATTATTTCTTGGTTGGCAGACAAAATGACCGAGGGGAAGTGCACCTTCGGCACTCGGATGCCCATCGACATCCATATGCTGAACGAAATCATCCACCGCGAGGTCAAGAACTTCCGCAACTACAAGATATACCGACCGAACTTCGGCTGTTAGCACATGTCATCGTTTAAACTACTTTAAACCATATCTATACTGCGGTCGCGAGGCATATATACATAAATTCACGCCTGTTGCCGCTCGCCACCTTGGGACCAACTTTATAGTTGGCGAAGTGTCGGCATATAAAATGCCTCTGCCTGCCCCTTCGGAGAAATAGGCGTGAATGTATGTATGTATGTATGCTTGCGTGTTTCGAAAAGCATGTTAAAGCGTTGGTACCCGTTATCGCTATATGTGGCAGTGTTTTAGCAGGACGCCATATGCCTGCCTCTGCCAATCCACACTGTGTCTGCACGGTGAAGTCTGACCAGAATTCCTCTTAGCTTTGTTTGTGAGAGGAGGCCAGTGTTCAGTAGAGGGACGATGAGCTGAGAAGATGGTGATGACTCATACAAATCGCATGCTTAAAGGAACATCGACCCATTAATAGATAGGTAAGGTTTGAGTTACGTACTTATAAAGTCTTTCTATTTCTTACTGAGATCGAATCAATGTTAATCAAACTTTCGAAACACAAGCAGAATTCATCATCTCAGCCCATTAACGTCCCACTACCGAGCACAAGCCTCCTCTCACATACCAAGGTGCGAGGGTATTGGTGTGTCATACTCCACCACGCTGACCCAGTGCGGATTGGCGGAGGCAGGTGTATGGCGTCCTGCTGTTAAAATTTATCAAGCCGCCCATTAGGCCTCTAACATGGCTTAACGACTACCACATTTAGTGATAACCGGGACCACGGCTTAACGTGCCTTTCGAAGCATAGCACAAGCAGAATTACTAATTAATCAATGCGCTTACAAGTAGAACAAGTATTCTTTAGAAGATCTTCTTTTGTGATGTCCCAAAAATCGACTTTGAGTTAAGTCACTATTCCATTAAGCATGCGAAATATTCTCTGGTACATAGCAATCCCCGTGACCGGCAAGTTCTACGCGGCCCACGACCACATGACGACAGAGTCCAAGGAGCAGACGCAGAAGGTGGACGACTACCATCGCAACGTGTCGCAGACCAGGGCCAAGGGGCCGCACAGCAAATATCCCTCTGCAGCCACAGAAAACCAGGAGTAAGTTGTATAAAAAGATACAACAAGTATCCCTCACCGGCTCCAAAAAAGCAGGACTGAGTCCTGGTTTTTTTATATACTTATTTCTAGCTGGGTCCCAGAGCTACCGTATGACACTAAAAAAAGTTTTATAAATCTAGCTCGAGGTGCACAGCCCATTATGAAAAGTTATAAATAAATACACATTATGAAATGTTTCAAAGAATCAACAAGCTGAAGTGGCAGTGGGCAGGGCACACAGCACGAAGAACTGACGGCCGTTGGGGCAGAACAGTTCTGGAACGGAGGCCCTTTGTTAGAAAACGAAGCGTCGGCCGTCCACCTGCAAGATGGACGAACGACCTGATAAAAATTGTAGGATCACGTTGGATGTAATGTTCTGCAGGAGGCTTATGTTCAGCAGTGAATTGGGCTGATGATGATGATGAAAAGTTTTGAATGCGACTTATTTTCATCACAAGTATCTCAGCTTATTTACGTCCTACTAATGAGTATGAGTTTCCTTTCACAAACTATGTAAGGAAGTCAGGTCATACCTAGTCCTACATGCGGACCCAGTATGAAATGGCGAAGGAGGTGTCTGGCGTCTTGTTGTTAGATTTTTTCAAACCGCCCAAAAAAGACTCTAACGTGGCTTAACCACTACCACAAGTAGCGATTACCGGGACAAACATTTTGACGTGCCATCCAAAGCCCTCGACATTAATAAATACATACATTAACGCCTGATTCCCGAAGGAGTAGGCAAAAGCCATATAAACGCCTACACTTCGCCAATCATATTGTGGGTCCCACGTGTGATGCCGGTGGCGATTAAGCAGTAAATAGACTTTTCCTAGGAATCGTGGTGGTCTGCGTGGTACGAGTATTCCTCGTGAATCGAGAAACTGAATTCCTGTCACATTTGCTCATTGGATGAGGCCCGTGCTCAGTAGTTGGACGTTATTGAGCTGTGATGATAAAAGCGTTAATTGAATTTAACAGATATGGATGGCACTTCAAACCTCTGCTGCCTATGGATCGCAACGACAGACGCTTCTACCACCCCAAGTTGGAGAGCAAGCACACCAAAATTGAAGTCATCATACTCATGTCCAACCCCAAGAAACGCGGAAAGTGACCCACAAGCTAAACCTTTCCGATCAATACTCATCATTATTATTTCAGCCATTGTAACGGAGGCAAATCTCATAAAATTTCCACACGATTAATCTTGCCGCTTGCATCCACCGGCTTCCCGCCGCACTGACCTGATTATTAAACTGGTTGCTGTCCACCTTTTCTCTAGAATAATACATACTTACATTTGCAATTAAACATACTACATAGGTATACTATGAAATATTAATGATAGTTTGGTTCAGTTTGCTAAGCTACGTGTTAAATAGTGTCAGAATGACCGTATACTTACTACATACTTTTGTTAAAGTAAAAAATTCAAATTAAAAACACATTTATTCAAGTTTGGCTCAATAGAGCTCGTATGAATGTCATACAAAAATTAAATATAATATATATTTTTAATACAAAGTTATGAATTAAATAGAATATAATATATATTTATTAATAAACAAACAGAGTTATAACAATTATGAAACATAATTACCTACTTACTTACATATTAATAATAAAAACTATAAATAAAAGATGTCTCCCAACTGTGCGCCGAAGGGTGGTGCCAAGAATTCTGGCAACATTTCCTCTTTGAATTGCCAGGCCAATAAACCACAACAAATTAAATGACATTACAAATGAGAGGTTTTGTTTCATTTACTACGGCACCAACATGCAAGTAATTAGGAGAAGAGTTTTAAATAAAACGCTTTGCGAATTAATAATTTGAAGTCAATTTTAATTGTCTTTAGAGGCGTATTGATTCCAGCTTCTAGGTGTTTTGTTTTTGTAATCGCTTTTTTCTAAAGGGCGTAGATGAGCTGCAGCCACACGATCCCTATAACAAATATTGTTGAAAGAAATATATATAGCTGACAAGAAACACGATCACATACAAGATCGAAATGACGTGGAGGCGAATATACCCGCACTCCGCTCTTGAGGTCGTGGGTACGATTCCCACAGAGGACAAATCTGTGTGCATAAACATGAATGCTTGTTTTTACATACATGAAGTATGTATTAAATTATGTCTGTATTTTTATCCGTTATTTAGTATCCATAAAGTTCTTATGATACTTATCTTGGAACAAAATAATTGGTGTAAGTGTCAGAAAATATTTAGTTATTTGTTTATTAAGATCAATTAGAATTATTATAGAATTGAAGATTATATGATCATATTTAAGATAAGCCCAACCACTATATTAAATTTACATACATTCACGCCTGTTTCCCCGAAAGGGTAGGCAGAGGCATATTATACGCCCACACTTCGCGAGTTACATAGTTAGTCCTACGTAACAGGTGGCAAGCCTATTGCTGCTTACCGGACACTGTTATGTTTGTCAGAGCCTTGTCCGTTGATCTATCTACAGGTGCACCACTTGCAGGTGAGGGAGGTTGGGCTCCTCGGTAGGATCTCTACACACACACACACACATAAAATTTTAATGGACCTCAAATACTAACTAAGAAGACTGTATTCGTCCCTAGAATAATACGTGAGGCTATTGCAATTAAAATACATTCTAAATTCAGTAGAGAAGATGGTTGGAATGTACCACCAACTTGGGAACCGGCACTACTTTTCATGTAGATATACTGCGATGGATAAATATCTACTACTTGGATAACACTTCATAAATATTTACCAAAGCTTAATGCAAATTTAATGTGGTTGGGTGAGTGAGAGACCAAAACATTAAACTCTCTTAGACTACCCATTATTCACCTACTACTACCTCACTTATGCACATACTAATAGTACGTAAATAAACGAATAACAGTTATGCGGATGAAGAAAGCAAACTTACGCAAACTCTTCATAGGTCTTCGCTGTGTATATAGCGTCACATTTCACATTGTTGACCCTCCAATACTTCCTGTCTTCCTCCACGCAATCTTTCAGCTGACCTTCCATCGCCGCTATATCATTCTCACTCAAAGGCCTATCCATAGTTAGAATATCAACACTTGATTGCAAATCTAATGATAGTTTAATATTCCAGAAGATATTTTACTTATTTTCACCATCTGATCTCGCAGTTTACGAATCTCAGACTCAGACATCACTCAGAAGGCAGAATGCGTTGTCATGGCAACCATTTAATTGATCAATGATTTTATGACAAGTCGTAGCTCTATAAACCAAATCGACTGTAATAAAAACTCTTTAATAAATGACAGGTTGAATATTGAGTTTTTTTTTAAATAATGATTTTGTGCGTTTAGCACATTTAGTAAAGGATCCAGTTTCAAGTAAAGGATATATTAATAATAATTAATCCATAGTAAATGAGAATGAGTGATGATAAAGATGGAGATGCCCTCCCCCTAAACCCTTTGAGTCCTCACTAAAGATGTGGGACTACTATACTGAGATCTCACATGGACTTCTCGAGATAGTTTGAAAAGTGATGTTGCACTGTTTTGCTTCATTTACCAACACTTATTATATATACGTTCACAAACACATAACGGTTGATAATCCGCCATTACTACACATTAACGTTCAAAATATAACAAGTTTTAGAAAATAAAACAAAACTGCACACATGACGCTTCACTTTCCCGCCAAGAACTAGAGGATATTTATTTATTTTGTTTATTACATTTTAGAAGAACCAACTGCTTGCTAAATATAAAAAATAATTTAAACATCCAATTACAGAAAGCTAAACAGGATACCTTGACTCAAATGTATTCGTAAAATTATCGATTCATATTAATATCTACTTATGCTTTAACAATTGAATAAATGATTGCGCGATGCAACTTTAAGGCTAAAAACATACCAAATATAAAATCTGAAAAGGTGTTGATTCTTTATCATTTGTTTTCCAAATCTTTACCGCTACTGCCCTCCACACAAAAGTCGATTACATCAAACATGGTAAAACAATGAGCAGTTAATAAACAATTTTCCATAGGTTTTACAGAGTTCGACGATTTCTGTGCATTCGTTAGGTTGTAGGTACATAAGTTTACATTAACATAAAGATGCATTTATAATTTGCAGTTTAAACTGTTTGTTTATGTTATTTTAATTGTCTGATCGAAACTTCTGCAAAACATTAATACATAAATAACCTTTTATTTGAAATAAATTAAATGTAATAAATAATAAAGAGTGAGTTTTTGTGATATAATGCTATCAATATCGAGACATTTATATACTATGGTGGACCCATAAGACAATGAGAATTTGTGAAGAAAAAATATAGATCGTGCCTTCAAGAATATTCGAAAGGATTTAAAAAATAACATATTACTCCATCATGATAAGCAAGAAAATGATGGAATGTGAGTTTTAATTAAACAAACCTATATAGCGTTTTTATGACCGACATGGCGCAAAAGTCGAATACCTCCGGTCTTTACTTTGGTCTCGAGGCTTTGGGTTCGATTCCCACACAGGGTATTTAGTCTGGGCGTTAAATAGGCCCGGAGGGCCCATCAGCCAGCGCCAGAGGGGTCTTAGGCGGATGGGGCAGAAGGCACCTATCGTACCCCCCGAACAGGTCTCCACCTTGGCGTGGTGGGGGGGCTGAGTACCTCCCGGAAGCCGGGAAAAGGTAACACCCAGAGACCGACGAATCTGGGTGCTTTAGTGCTGACTATCGGGGGGGATACTAAGAGGGACCTGTGGAAGGCGCAGGGGGCGGGCCAGGAGGGTCTAGGCAGTGGGGGCAGGGGGCCCCTGCTGTCTAACCATGTACCCTCCGGGAAGTCGGCCACACACGCTATGGTCGCACGGGGAGGTAGGAGGGGCGCGTCCACTGCGCCTCTCTGAAGAGGTCCTCCCGGTTTTGGTCCGGGGGACGTTGGCCGCAGGCGGGGTGTCAGAAGCTGCAACCCAGGTCTCTTTCTCAACAAGCGGCGGGCGTCGGCGGAAGCTATTTAGTGGGTATTACTGCTGGCAGTCGTATCTGCCGGTGGTGAGTCCCACACCCCCTTTCGGTCCCCCTTTGGCCGGAAGGCAGTGCGTAAATACATTTTGTAACCGATGTAAAACAAATAAAAAAAGGAGGCACCTACCGTCTAAATACAGACCCTCCGTGTGGAGATCAGACGGCGGTCGCTCTATGTAATAACTGAAGTTTAGCCAAATCTGGTTAGGCCAGTGAGCAGCCCCAAGCTTAATTCTGGGGCAACCGGGATAATGCTAGGATATGATGATGATAAAAATGTTAGTGAGAATTACCGTTATCATTGATTGCAGATATATTACTTAGTTTATTCAGCTTCAAATGCTGTAAAAGCACAGCTGAATTCGTGCTATTTCCTGGTTTTGATACCTCCACGAACACCAACGGGACAGACAGTTCAGAGGAAACGCATATAGTTTATGACAACACTTTCATCTATCAAACAACTATGAAATCTGAAGAAATGGTAAGGAAACATTAAAGTATAGTAAAAAAAATATTTATTTCATAAACTATACATAGTACTTGAAAACGTCATGATTAAAAATGAAAAAAAACAATCGAAATAATATTACACTAAATCACGAAGCTTAGATTCACTTACATGCAACAAAACAATTTAAAAACAAAAAATAATTAAGTGTAAGTGAATCTAAGTGCCAGTTCCGAGCCACCGCTCTGTAAGAAGAACTGGCAAGAAACTCACAGGCTATGCTCTTTTAAATATTATTATGTCCATTAGTTTGGTACTAGAATTACAATCTTCATTTGTCTGTGAAACTATACAATGCAATATAACATAACATTAACAATATTTATGTTTTCAAGTCATTCATATTAGAATAGCCTGTATGAAACGGCAGTTGAATCCCAAGCATTTTTATCTGCCATATAGTCTTTAATAGAATAGTATCCCTTTGAAGACAGCTTGTGTTTTATTGTTAATTTAAATTTATTTAGGCTCAATTGCTGTATGTTGCTTGGGATTTTATTAATTGGGAATTGATATTAATAATGCAGCTTTTGCATTTGTTTCTCAGATTCTATGATCCCAGGTCTTTTAAGCAAGGCGTGAAACAGTATTAATGCTGGCTAAGTGGGTGCACTGGTTGCCGTGCAATGCTGCGCTCTTATTTCTTGGACTGTATCGACTACTAATCATTAACCAGGGTGTGGTAATTTAGACTACTCTAACTTCAGAAAAACCAAACAAACTAATAATTAAACAGTTGACTTTGTGTGGAGCGGATGGTACTCCCCACCAAAGGGAAGATCTTCCAGCGGGCGGATGGATATGCCCGGGAACCGCGGCCCAACCGATAATGGTTGGTTGTATATATAGTTACGAGCTTAAGGAATTCTGTTTGCGCGATTCAGGTTTTAATTCATCTTTTACGTTCCGTTTATCGCTTGTACAACTTCATATACAATTAGCACGAAACTTGATTAAAAGTAGTTTTCATTAGGTTTCCAAAAAAACAAGACTCTCGACAGCCAGTAACAAAACAGCTGTGTTTATTTTCCATAAAAACAACAGTATAGAACAAACAGTTCTAAGACAAAACCTGCGTAAAATTAGTTATTATTCGATTTTCAGAAAAACCAAACAAACTCGACAGCCGGTAACGGAACAGTGGCATTCACTTGCCATGAGAATGAGCACCCTTCAAACATCGGCCCGTATGAGGTTCCCACTCAGCAGGACCTTGCCATACATCTCAAGAGTCGCCTTTTGGCGATGTTCAGAAGTTATAACGCAAAGACACTCATGTTTCTTAATGATATTAAAGAGGTAAAGGATTGCTTGCTTCTCTGTATGCGATTATACAGAATGTAAAAATTTAATTTTAACTCATTTCTACACATCATAACAAGAGACATTACCTAATAATTATCGTTGGGAAACGATTTAAATTGTTTTGGTTAAAATACTG
This sequence comes from Musotima nitidalis, assembly GCA_949126915.1. Taxonomy (NCBI): domain Eukaryota; kingdom Metazoa; phylum Arthropoda; class Insecta; order Lepidoptera; family Crambidae; genus Musotima; species Musotima nitidalis. Next base: position 7,321,175 of record OX421435.1, read on the forward strand.
CAAATAAATTGCGGGTGTATTACGTGGGAACAACTATATAATTGGCGAAGTGTGGGCGTATAATATGCCTCTGCCTACCTCTTCGGGGAAACAGGTGTTTCCTCTTCGGGGAAACACACACTTTACTTCGTCAATCTACACTGCTCAATGAAACTGTCACTGGGTCCGAGTCATGGTCTATGTAAAAAAGATTGTACACCACAGTTTACTGTTTTTTTTACATTTTTTAATTATTCCTAATTTAGACTTTGCGGAAATCCATTGTAAGCAAGTAATGGTTTACATAATTACTTTGTTCCAATTCCCGCCCAAAGAATTTACACACGTGTTTCGCCCTTACATAGTAGGTAAAACCGGATCATAGAATGATGTAATTTATTGATTCAGGCGTTACATTGCAAAATCCATTGTAAGCAAGTGATGGATTAAAAATATCTTTGTAACTCGTTCTCGTTTCAGCGTTGGTCGTGAAGACACATCGTTGTTCTGAGGCTCCTATCTTACCTGAAGATGCCTTGTATAAGGGCGAAACACGTGTCGTGTTGAATTGTTTCTCGATTTTTCGGGAAATTATAGTAGCGCGGGAATATTTGTTACAAAGATATTTTTAATCCATGTCCATAGAATGATGTTTCTCTTTGGCTTACGGAGGTCAAAGAGCCGTCGCTCCATGTTATTACTGAAATTCAGCCACATCTGGTCAGATAAGTGAGCAGACCCTAGGCCTAGTAGGGCAACCAGGATAATGCTACAATGTTAACTGTTAAACGCTGTTTGATTCCTTCTTCGCATGTACCAGGCTACCAGATCCACCAAAGAGATAGCGACGAAGTGCCCGAGTCCCAATCGCGAGACGTATAAGCGCTGCGTGAGGCACGTCCGCAACCAGTGCCAGCTGATTACCAAGAGCATCGTAACCGCTCTCGAGTACCAGAAGCAAGATGTCATTGCTATCACCAAGGTATGATCCACATACATACATACAATCACGCCTGTTTCCCCGAAAGTGTAGGCAGAGGCATATTACACGCCCACATTTCGCCTAATATATTTTTGGTCCCACGTAATAGGTCCACAGTATTATCCACAGACCAGAGAAAGAGATCTTTTCATTATCTGATCTGTATTATCATTAATAAATAATGAAGTGATTGTAATAAAGGTCTTCGCGTCATTTGTTTCCACCATTCTTTGTAATGTTGATGTTAATATGATATAGGATCACGCTAGTATCTTTATTATGTGTTATACCACTTGAAACTTTGAAATTAATACAGAAATTAGATTCTTTCTTATAGATTAGGAAAATGTTTAAGAAGTGCATTATCCTTAAAAATCTTGACGTATCATGCAATATTGTGCATAAAAACTTACATTTAACTACAATGTCAAGTTGGTATGTAACAATTTTTGGTCCGATTACTTAGAAATTATAGTCTACTCGCACTTGTGCTATACATATACATACATACATTCACGTCTGTGTCACACTGTCACACTTCACCAATTATATAGTTGGTCCCACGTAATAGGTGGCGAGCCTATTGCCGCTTACCGGGCACTGTTTGGTTCGCTAGAAACTCGTCCGTTGATCGGCAGGTGCACCACTTGCAGGTAAGATGGCTTGGGCTCTTTAGGTCTTGGTAGGATCCCTATACACCGCACTTGTCCCGTTTGGTTAAATATATTTTGCTTACGTTTAGAAAACTATCTGCACCATGACATCAATGAAGACGGATCCAGTGGAACTGCTGAAGGTCCTAGCCATGGAAGAAGCCTCCTTGGAGTTCGCGTTGCCAGGCTTCCTGAGGCTTCTCAGCGCCTGCTCAAGTTACTGCGATGTGTACGTACCATATTTAAAACTAGCTGTCGAGACAGTACCGTCATTGTTCCTTTTAAGAAAAGATTGGCCGTATTCCATTGTGGCGCCACCGTACAAGCGATCAATGAAACGTACAGATGAAAGAATACGCGCAAAATCGGTTCCTCACGATCACCGCTATATACACAACACAGATGAAAGAATACGCGCTAAATCGGTTCCTCACGATCACCGCTATATACACAACACCCAAACATCAGCTTGGTCCCTTGGTTTGTTAGGGAGTACCCTTCGCTCCTTACACCACCAAAGCCGAGAGGACGCAATATTATGAATACCTATAATACCGTTATTCTATTGGTTGGTTAATAATAGCACATAGCTGCGCTGTACTAGATGATCGGAAACGATGACCTATGTAAAGCAAAGTTTAGAGTGAACTTCAGTTCCTAAAAGGGTGACCGCGTTAGTGCGACATTTAATATCAAGCGCTTTCGTGCTTACGAAGGCACGTTAAGATGTCGGTCCTGGTTATTACTTTATGTGATAGCCGTTAAGCCATGTTAGAGGCCATATTAGTTCTAGCTGTATTAGTATCTTTATATTTTATTTCAATATTTTTCTTGTTTGCAGGGCACCTATAGAATATGAAGGTCCCAAACCGACACGCGACATACACATGACAGATCAAGATTTAGTAATTAAACATTTCTTGACACGGAAAAATTACACTCAACTTATAAAAGGATCTTATTGACCATATGGTAAATAATGTGACGACAAAACAAATTGTTTCAATACAAAAGACATGAACGCACTCTGAACGTATCCAAATCGATCGAGCTTTCAGAAATTACGCATGCCGGCAACTAGGTGTCGCTACCGTCAATGAACTTTTGACGTGAACTTGATTGGAACTTGAATAACTTAACCAAAATATCTAAGCTTTTTGTGTGATGTGAATAGTGATAGTCGTGGGAACTGATATAAAACTGTAATATAATTACAATACAATACGTGAGAAATAAGTGTAGTTGTTTAAACGTCTTTAGTTACTATATCCTGGTTCCTAATTATCTAAAATCCTTAAAAATTCCTTTCGAATCCCAGGTGAGTAATGTGTATATATTTTTTATAATTTATATTACACACTTATTAAGTTGCATAAGCAGTTTCTCTAAAATAATTAGAAACTACAAGAATAGGCGTTTTAGATGAACTTTACTTAGAGATAGGGAAAGTGTACCCTACTTTCTACTTGGTGGTAGCTATGAGCTTGTTAGTTTGAACAAGATGTAATAAATTATATCTAAAATATAGGTAGGGCCTAGCACTCCCACGGTATAGTTTGTATATATTTAATGGTTCTAACTTAAAACTAGCTTAACTTGTAATAAGCTCTTTAGATATCTTATTATGGATTTAGTCTTAAAGAGTTTGAATGCTCTTAGGTGGTAGCCAATTTCAATTAAAAGTTTTATGCACAAGTTTACTTTTAAATTGGTAAATTATTTTCTGATGCACACCTGGAAAATTCATATAATATTTGCAAGAAGCAATCAACTTTTCATCCTGCAGAATTTAAGCTTTCAATTGTTTTCATAAACATAACTTTCTTTGTAATGTTATTTCAATATTCTAGTTTTATTATACTATAATTACTATTCATTAAATTACCAGTGGTTTTTTTATAAAGTTAATCCAAATAAAATTTTAGCTAGTTTTGTTTTGGAGTTTGGAGAGAGAGTAGTTTAATAATTTTATAACATTTTATGACTACTTAGTTTTATAACTAATTGCAATATATATTTGATAATCGTTTTAAATGTAGGATTCATTTCAAGCATTTGTGAAAACAACATTTCTTTCCAAATTGTGTTAAATAAATGTAAATGGCAGTTATTTTTTTATTATTCAAATAAATACTCACTTTTACATTATACATTTCTTCATAATAAATTAAGAATTTTAGTTTCCCAGAAACTGGTTCATGACAGATGAATATGAATTCTGCACTTGGTTGTTTATATGATCATAAACTATTCCCCTAAACATCACACTTCATATATTAAACCTGCATAAAGTACCAAAAATTGGATTCGAAGATTTTAAATACATAGTTCAGCCATTCATTTTTTTTTTAATAATTATGGTAATTTAGTATCTGTAACTTGGTTATAAAAAAACATTACGCTAATTAAACATTATTTGACTAAACCTTCTTCTTCTAATTCTTTTAAAAGCTATGTTATAAATTGCCATGCTGGAAAGCCATTAACAGACAGTGGGTAATGTCTGAAATATAAACTGTATTGTCTTACAGCCGCTTTAAAATTTCCAAAATTACCCACAGACAGGTAGAGGCTTGCTAGCTTTAGCACAGCAGTATAAGTATCTACTTTACTGATTAACCCTTTAACGGGTAGAATATGTCAAAAATTTGCATTGCTTTTCTACCTTAAATCAACTTCATTAGGTTCAATTCATGGTGAGAATATGTTAACCACTGCCCTATAAAGGGATAATAAAACATGATAGTTATTTATAAAATTACTTTATTCAATTAAATTCACAATGATATAATCATATCTGTGTATCAGACTTGAGATGTCATTAAAAGGTGGGCACTTGACTATTTTTTACTCTTCTTACTTTCTTTATGAGATTTCTTGGATTTCTTTGACTTTTTCTTTTTTCGTTTCTTTCGTTTCTCTTTGTCGGAATCACTGCTGTCAGATGATGAACTGCTGCTCGAACTTGATGTGCTGGACGACCTTTGGAAAACAGAATGTTTTTACTTCATTTATTAAAAAAGTGTATTTTTAAAATCCTTTTAGGCTACACAAGTTCTGGGTGTAAAAGTAATAGTTTTTGAGCACTAAAGCCTGAATCAGAAGAAACAGCTTTTACATAGCTTAAGTTTTGTGTGTGTGTGATTTATAATTAATATTAAATTACAAATAAAGAAAGTCAGTCACACTACTAGGGAAAATTTTATTGATTTTGAAAATCAGCTGTGTGGTACCGGCTTAGAGAAGTGCCACCATCTCTCATCTCACTGGAATGAAATGAAAACCTACCTGATGATTGGCAGAGGTGTCATCCTGAGTAATAGCTTGAGACCCAAACCAACCCGCCCACCCAGAATGGTGATCATGGACAAATAACTCCGATACAATGTAATCTATTGGAGAAGCATTTAGCAGTGGACTTTATAAGGCTGTTATGTTGATGATTTAAAAATTTCATTTTTTTTTTGGTAAAGTTCATCTGCAATCGGCTATCAACCACAATCAGATATGATCCATGGTTAGTATTTACATAAAGGCTTGTAAAAATTACATAAAGGCAAAATTATACACAAAGACTATTCCACTAACGTGAACCAACTGAAGAAAACTCCATGTGTGGTTTTCTCCAGTGCCTATGGTGGTCTGACTATAATAATGATAAATAATACCAATAACATTTTGCCAGTGTACATATACACATACACATGTGTAGAAGTGTCTATTTCCCTATCTTATGTGAGTAACCCCACACTCCATTCCATTCCCACACAGGACAAATCTTTTTGTGCATGAACATTAATATTTGTTCTGGTCTAAGTGTTTTTCAATGTATATTAAATTATTAACAAAAAAAGTATTTATTTAGGTATATCCATTATTTAGTATCAATAACACTAAAAAAATATGTCGTACCTAGATCTCTTTCTTTTTTTCCTCTTCTTCTTTTCTTTAGCTTTCAATAGCCTTTCTTGCAGTTTCTGCCTCAACTCTGCTTCACGTAGACTTTGCAGCGGGGTTGGATAGTCTTTCTCGCTGTCACTACTTGTACTACTCACATCTAGCACTATTTCCTTATTTGGGTCTACCTAGAAACAAACTTTGATTATTAACTAGTTGAACTCTATTGTTTTATTTGGCATTGAACGGCATACATTCCCTGAAATTAGATCACAATTTTGTATGAAGTACAGTAACCCACATTCAAATTTTATTAGAAGAAAGTAGATCATTTTGTTGTAATCATAACAATTACTAAGTGTTAGTTATTAAACTCACTATACAAGATTGATAATAATAATAAAAATTGATCGCTCAAATATATCACAAACATAACAACAATCGAAATATAATGTTATAACTTAGTACTAGGAATAGTATTTGGTTTAAAACTACTAACGGCTACTAACTAAACTATGTACGAGAGAAAAATGTATATTTTTACATGATAGTAAAAATACTACTATTGATAAATACAAAAATAGGTTATAATAATAAACGTCTTGTAAAACTACAAAATGTCGTATGTACATTGAAATCATCGATTACAACTAATCAATTAGTAGTATCAAGTAATTGCAAACACGAATATTACATTACATATTAAGAGGATAACAAAAACAAATACATATGTTGAATAAAATCAAAGAACTTACTTTGATAAAGTTTCTACATTGAAATGTAAGATGTCCTGCGTATCCACATTTTTTGCAAGCCGCGCGGGAAGACTCCTTCCCAAACTTATTGACTAAATCAGTATAACTCGCCATAGTCTTAAAATATTATTTCTTAGTTTCAATTTATTCTTTTGTTAGATAAAACAGCTAGTAATATTCTATTTTTTTACGACAACAAACATTTCATGGGATGACGGCTGACGCGCCAGCCAGACGCGTTGATTATGTCATGTCAATGTCAGTTTGACATTAGTTAACGTTCCGTTCTACGTTCATGTAGCTTTTAGAAACTTATGTGGAAATTTAAGTTACTTACCAATTTCTTTTTGATATTACTGAAATTGAGTTATATATGTAAAATAGTACTTTAAATTTTAAAATTTCAGCCCCAACTATGAAAGATCCTACGAACTTCGAGTTAAGCTAGAGCCTAAAGTGCAATGTGCCGAAATGGCGGAGTTTCTACCGCTGTGCGATGTGCTGTTCAACGTAATATCCCTGGCTGGATACTTCTGCGATGTGGTCTTCGACGTCGTAATGGGATACGCCTTACTTGAAAGAGGTTATAAGGGTAGCTTTGCAGCCGCTATATCTATCGTCATCACTTCACTTCTTATATCACAGGTTTGTATTGATATAGAGTTGTTATTACTTTAATCGGTATATTAAAATACATTTTCTTTAAATTCAACCCAATATAATAAAACAGGAGGCCATTTATAGTATTTAACTTAATATGTAAATTAACACATTCTGCCTGATGATCAACAGTCGATGCAATGCACAAAAATTAAGGCGCTACACACCGTAAAATTAATATTTTTAATGTACAATAAAGTATAATATATATAAAAACCGTTTACGCCCTTTTTGAAAGAGCCCCAGGCACAGACATATCTGTGTGTATTTAAAGTATTTAAAAAATTCTAGGTCCTATCCCTCCGATGGTACCTTCACGTGTGGTGGGCGAGTGAGGACCGTAAAGGGCGACCACCCTGGCTTCCTATAGTGCTGCACTGTCTACAACTGGGTGTTCTGTGGCGGTATGCAAGACTCCTGGTTCCAGTGGAGCTTCGGCGGGTCAAGCACCAAGTCAGGGATTTGTGTGAGTAAACAATGTGCTTAGTGAGATTCTGTGGTCTTAATGTACTAGCGTCACACCACAAGGTGGAAGATCTTAAGACGCCAACGCGAACATTCCGTAATACGTACGCGTAGTCGGGAACGTCATTTCCATACTCACAGCTACGCGTCAGCCGCGTATCTATGTACGGTACACACTCTCCATACGCGGCTTTATGGCGGCTGATACACAATCCAAGCTCTCGCCAAAAAGGCTCTCGTCGTGAACATACCTGTTCACTCTCTTGTTTGAACATTTGAACTAATCTCTTTCTAAGTTCTCCTACGGATTTCTTCATTTCTGATTCTCTCACGTAGGGACAGTACAAGCATATAAAGCTCTCTCCATTGCTCGCTGAGCGACTTTACGATTTCATATGAGGCCCATAGTCAACTAACAAGGGCTGATTATTGTTATATAATGTACAGGCATGCTGCGGCTGGTCCATGCTTTCTGCGAGGCGGCGCCGATGCTGCTGCTTCAGCTGCACATTCTGTTCAAGGATGTCCACGTGGAGCCGGACGAGCTCGGAGTCACGCCGGAGCCCAGCATAGACGAGCCTTCAGGTATAAATATGTGAATACACCGTACATGCGATTTTTTAAACATATCGATAAATAAAGCCTGAATCGTGCAAACGAAATTCCTTAAGCTCCCGAAAAAAAACGATCGCCTAAAAAAGCACAAAATCCAGACTACATTTTTCGACTTATAACTTTAAGGCGTCATGTTATTAAATTAAGATTCCTATTAGAATTCTTTCGTCAAATTCGAGAAAATCACCGAACTCCTTTTTTTGGATGGAATATCATCAAATTACTGTCTTCTGATGTAATGATAAGTCAGACTTTTACTGAATAAAAACCATCCATGATTCTTCTGTTGATTCTTCTGGAGGGTTGGAACTATAGATGATAAAGATGATGAACTTCCTTTGTAGCAAACAAAGCGTTCGCGGAGTTAAATGTGATATCGGCGTCTCTGTCGATGTTCTCCGTGTGCTGGGCGCTCGCGAGCTTCAGCAAGAACGTGCGGCTCCAGAATGTGCATCGGCTCGTGCTCACCTGGCTCGGGGTCATCTTTCAGGTCAGTTCTCACATCTATCATCAGAATAATAATAATTGTAAATAATTTATTGATTCAGGCTTTACTTTGCGGATATCCATTGTAAGCAAGTGATGGATTAAAAATATCTTTGTAACAAATATATTTGTTTGTTGTTCTTTTGTTTGTTTGGTCTTTGATTTGTAGCCCGGGAATTGTTACAAAGATATTTTTAATCCATCACTTGCTAATAATAATTGTTTTGACATATCTCCACGCCATATCGGTCCTGCAGGTTGTAATGCATTTTTGCCCTATATAATTCAATCAGGACCTATCCTGCGCGGGGTCCTTATCCTACGGGTTCCACAAGCCAGGCCCATGGGGGGCCCGTCTGGCAAATGCCACCTCGACTATTTGGAATCCGACGCTGATATGAGCGATATCCCGGTTTCGACCATAGGGAGTGCGATATGGGCGATGTGCTGCGTAGTCGCAACGCAATGATTTCAACAAGGTGTTCACATGCACTGCGTCAACGTAGATATCTCTAGCGTCGATGTGGCTGCGCTGCGTAGTCGCAACGCAATGATTTCAACGCAGTGTTCACATGCGCTGCGTCAATGTAGATATCTCCAGCGTCGATGTGGCTGCGCTGCGTAGTCGCAACGCAATGATTTCAACAAGGTGTTCACATGCACTGCGTCAACGTAGATATCTCTAGCGTTCTGTTATATATATATTCTGTATATAATAACGCCAAACAATCATCTTCCTGTACCTAGCATAAATAATACATAAATGACATTATTTTAGCGCTCAGTTCGATTCGATCCTCCATCCGTGACACTTCACTTGCCTTACATGGTTTAAATTGTGTATTGCCAAAATTAAATAAAAAGTAACCTTGATACAAGAAAGTTTTTTTTTAAAAACCAGTTTTAATAAGTCGTATTAAACATCGTGTTTTAAACAGTTCGATATGCTTAATATTACTACTATGTCGCTACTGCTATGTCGTTTTAAGACATATCCGTCGCGCGTACTTTGCGAAGACGAAGCGTCTAGATCGCTTAGATTTATATAATTACTTTGTAAACAACCTAATAAAGTTAATGCCCATAAAGTACACTTTATAGTCTGGCAACCGATTTCACGATTTCAGAAACCAAGTGTCGATATTGACCTAATCCTTGTATTTTGCGTTTAGATTTATGTGTAAAACTACTGAACGGCGACGCATTACTGACCCAGCGTCTGATATTATTATATATAAAAACCACCATTAGGCAAAATTGTTGTTGTAATTGGGTGTATAGGGATCCTACCAAGACCTAAGGAGCCCAAGCCAACCTCACCTGCAAGTGGTGCACCTGCCGATCAACGAACGAGGCTCTGGCGAACATAACAGTGCCCGGTAAGCGGCAATAGGCTCGCCCCCCAATAGGCGACAACCAAATGAAACGAAACGTAAGCACTAGGATCAAATAATACGAATTTGGGGGATCCAATGTATCGAAGCTGCACAGAAATTGGGGTAATGTTGTAAGGCTAAAATGATGTGGGAATATTGATAATTTAATAAATATTACTCTTTTGAATTTAACTTTAAACTCCTAAGAAGGTGCCCATAAAAATCTTTGAAAATAGGTTATGAAATACGTAATATCAACTGCAGGTACAAAAGTAAAGTTGTCTTGTGCGAGGTTTTCTGGCTACTCGAAAACGACAACATAATTTTGTATGTAATTGAAACAGCGTTGTTGGTACCTACCACAGATTGTAATTGAAAGATTATTCTTTGTATTGATCATTATCTACGAATACTTTTACATGTAATAAGGAATTGTTTGTTCGTTTTTTATTTGTATTAGACGACTGAAATGGCGTGTTGGCAAGTGGGTATACTTCGCTTATAAAGTTGTGGGTTCTATTCCCGCACAGGACAAACCTTTGTGAACATGAATATTTGAACTGGTCTGGGTGTTTTTCCTATTATATTAAGTACCTATGTACTTACAAAAAACAAAAGCATTTATTTATGTTTATCCGTTATTTAGTATCCATATCACAAGTTCTTAAAGATACTTATCATGGAACTCAATAACTGGTGTAATTGACAGAAAATATTTATTTATTATTGCATGCTGAACATTCAGCGAAACCTGTTGACCTATTTTGATAATTTGCCAACTTTCAGGTATGTACTTTGTTTCTGGCTTCATACAATAGGACTACGATTATTTTTCCCTTCCAGTTCCTGTGGCGCCTGGGCACTATTTCTGCCCGAGTATGCTCCCTCACCGTGTACGCTCTAGTCTACGAATACTGGGTGTTTCTAGTCATAGGTAAGTTAGCCGTTCCGTTGCCGCACCGTGGACAATGGGTCACGCCCTTACCCATTACCCTTATTACATGATAGGTATACATATTTTTCGAGCAGTTATGGGACAAAACTCGTGGCCGCACCATTAAACCTTTTTTGCTCATACTTGGCAATTATAGAAGAACCCATTACCCTTATTGCATGATAGTTGTATACATTTTTGAGAAGTTGCGGGAGAAATCTCTTGGCCGCACCATTGAACCTTTTTTGCTCATACTTCCTATACCAATTATAGAAGAACCCATTACCCTTATTGCATGATAGTTGTATACATTTTTGAGAAGTTGCGGGAGAAATCTCTTGGCCGCACCATTGAACCTTTTTTGCTCATACTTCCTATACCAATTATAGAAGAACCCATTACCCTTATTGCATGATAGTTGTATACATTTTTGAGAAGTTGCGGGAGAAATCTCTTGGCCGCACCATTGAACCTTTTTTGCTCATACTTCCTATACCAATTATAGAAGAACCCATTACCCTTATTGCATGATAGTTGTATAGATTTTTGAGAAGTTGCGGGAGAAAACTCTTGGCCGCACTATTAAACCTTTTTTGCTCATATTTCCTGAACCAATTATAGGAGAAACCTGATTTTTGGTGGGAACAAAGTGTGTTAAATCCGCATAATATGTTTTACTTCGTTCTGAAGATGTATTTGTGGTGCAGGTCTCCACTGGGTGTCGATGTTTCTCTGGTTAATATCTCCGAAGAACGCGTTCCATGGGGAGCGCATCAGCCGACGTCGGAAGGCTTATCTCTCCGCCCTTATTGCCTTCGTGTATGTCTTCGCTTACGTCAATCTGCAGGAGCTGAACCATAGGCAAAAGATGGTGGGTATCTAAAATTTACTAAATGGAGAAAATTTTATACTTACATTGTATGAAATTTTGTCAATATAATTACTGGAGTCCTAAAATTGTATGGGTTAAGAAAGGATAGGATCTTGGGGATTATACTCTGGAGAATCCTTAACAAAGCATCAGTTTTACTCCAAAGTGTCCGTTTTATAAGATACAGTTTTTCATACAAGTAATTAAGTTTACTTAGTTTAGGTAGATAACACTTTAATTAACTGCATTATTAACTCAATATATGTTCGTAAAATAATGTAATTAGACTAAGTAGTTATTATACAGAAATACATTATTATTATTATGATACATACATACATTCACGGTTCGCCTATTATATAGTTGGTCCCACGTAATAGGTGGCGAGCCTATTACCGCTAACCGGGAACTTTGCCAAAGCCTCGTCCGTTGATCGGCAGGTGCACCACTTGCAGGTGAGGTTGGCTTGGGGTCTTCTGGTTTTGGTAGGACCCCAGTACAGTTTTTCATAATTAGCCAAGGACGTTTACTGCTGAACATAGGCTTTTATAAACTTGTATTGTAATCGATTCCCTTTGGTTGGCAAAGCGCTAGTGATGTCCCTAGTGTTGCAAGCGTCCATAGTTTACGAAGACCACTTTCCATCAGGTGCAGGCCGCAAGCTTGAGTGCCACTTTTTTCTTTTTTTTTTTAATAATGGCTTCGTGCTGTTTGCACATTTAGCCAGTGTCAAGTAAGAGATATATTAATAATATATGAATCATAGTAAATGAGAATGAGTGGTGATAATGATGATAAATGGTAAATGAATTGCCCTCCCCTAATCCCCTTGAGTCCTTAGTAAAGATGTGGGGCTATACTGAGATCTCACATGGACTTCTTGAGAGAAATTGAAAAGTTATGTTGCACTGTTTTGTTTCATTTACCAACAATCATGTACGTTCACAAACACGTAACGGTTAATAATCCACCGTTATTACACATTAATGTTCGAAACATCACAAATTTTAGAAAATAAAACAAAGCTGCAGACATGACGCTTCACTTTCCCGCCAAGAAGTCCTGGGTGCCACTTTGTCAAAAAAATAAATCCCGCTATGCCTGCGTTGAATTATATATCTTGTGGGTTATTACCAGGTGACATTCTACTGCGTGATGTGCGTGGAGAACTGGGTACTGGTGGCGGCGTGGTGGGGCGCGGGGGGGCGGCGGGGGGGCGCCCTGGCCGCCGCCGCAGCCGCCGCTTTCGGGGCCGGACTCGGCTTCATGCTGCTCTACTATAGGTGAGGGCCACTACATACCTTCTCTCTAGGGACTAAGATCCTAACCTAAATAAATAAATAACCGAAGTAAATCAGTAGCGATATAGGTAACGGAACTGAAAAGGTAAGAAACTACTGCTCTAGGATATCAGGTTACGATCTACTGTATGTTGTGAGAACTGCCTTCGTGCTGATCTACTATACGTGTGGATCAGACATACATACCTTCCTTCTACGGAGACAGGTCGTCACCTGTCTCCTGGATTTACTCTCTAATAGGTGAAGGTTACACTACACACCTTTCTGGGGAGTCATGTAACGCGTAGACCGCGGTCTACTGCGTAATGTGTGGGAGAACTGCCTTCGTGCTGCTCTACTATAAGTGAGGATCACATATTTATTGGATTTAGTTACACTTACAGAACTTCAATGAAGCTCTTCTTGATACTAAGTGTTCGGAGACGATCACAGAAGTAAGGCTTGATTTACTCCTACGCTGTCATGTGAACCAACAGTGTTCTATGAGACTGCATAAAGCGACGCTGACGTAAATCTGCCGCGAACATCACTTTCACTTCTTTTAAGAAAATAATGGTCTTTTGCAAAATTTACAAAGGTAAATTTTAAAAGTACCTTTACGTCAAAAATTACTAAACCATCCCTGTTTGTAAGCTGTCGATATATAAGTCGAATATACAATCAAAAAAAATGCAGTTATAATTTTTTTTATGGTTTCAATGCAATACCACTAAGCTCTGGAATTCGCTGCCGGCTCATGTGTTTCCTATTTCCTATGATCCCGGGTCTTTTAAGCGGGGCGTGAAACGGCATTTTAGCAGCCCGTCATGATTGGATGCGCTTTATACCGTGCTTATTTCACGTTATAAAGCGCTTTCATTTTTTTTTATTGGACTGCATCGACTGCTTACCATCAGGCAGGATGTAGTCATAATGACATTTTTTTATCGCAGAGAACGGTTAGACACTAATAAATACGTTGTAAATGGAGCTGTTACACAAAGTACAAATTTTAATACAAAATATTTTTATTTCTTTTAACTAAATCAAAATTTTACATTTTATTGTTCGGGGACCCCTTTTAAACATAAAAATACCTGTGTTAGAGGGTCTCGCTCTTTTGTGTGTATAAGCATAGGAGCCTCGATGTATAAGCATATTTCCTTAACTATAAACAACAACTATATCCATAACAATATATTTTTTTATAGATTAAACCTCATGTACGTACTTGCTCGTACAGAATGCTTTTAAAATAATTTTTGACGACCAATATGGCGTGGAGGTCAGTATACCTGCACTTCACTCGAGAGGTCGTGGGTTCGATTCCTACACAGGACAAATCTTTGTGTGCATAAACATGAATATTTGTTCTGGTCTGGGTGTTCTCCTCTATGTATCTTAAGTATGTATTTACAAAAAAAAAAAGTATTTAAGTATGTTTATCCGTTATTTAGTATCCATAACACAAGTTCTTAGTGATACTTATCTTGGAACTAAATAATTGGTGTGATTGTAAGAGAATATTTAATTTATTTATTTAAAAGAAAGTTAAAAAAACCTTAAAACGTAAAATAAATTCCTTACAGGTACTTCCACGTACGGAGACTTGGTTATATGCTCGGGGAGAATAAACAAGGCACGAACAGCACTAATGCTTCATCGCAGAACAAAAATGGTAAGTTCCTAATTCGTAATGATTTTAGCTGAAATGATGTAAGGATCCATTATATAAGGGTGTATAGGGATCCTACCAAAATTTTAGGAGCCCAAGCCAACCTCACCTGCAACTGGTGCACCTGCCGAACAACCGACGATGCTCTGGCGAATACAAAAGTTCCCGGTAAGCGGCAATGGGCTCGCCACCTATTACGTGGGACCAACAATAAAATTGGCGAAATGTGGACTTTACCAAACCCTTCGGGAAAACAGGTGTGATTTTATGTATGTATGTAAGGAACCATTTATTAGGGCTTTCTACTCATTACGGTCAGCGGGGGCCGTGGATAAATAAGTGTACATAAATAAAACATACTTTATTGTCTTTAAGATCAACAAGATCATTTAGATTCGTCATATTTAAAAAAATGGAAATACAATTTTTTTTAAATAACAATGCAAAGGATATGGGCGTTTTCATAATCAAGAAAGAAAGAGAAAAAATGCAAATGGATTCTTTGTCAGAATTTGTCAGTTAATCTGTCTGTTGTGGTTTATTCTCAAGATTTGTCAGGGATTGTTAGGGGGGGGGGGGTTCGTCAGTTTTTTTTTTACTCATCTTGACTTTTTTCAAAATATGAGCCAATTATTGACCAGCTGACTAACCGAAAAAGGTAAATTAACAACTTATGACACTTATAAAATGTTTTCATTATAGGAAAACAATCTCAAGGGGACAACGCGGCTATACCCGGCGTGTTCAACTGCAGATTTTCCAATCCTGTAAATAATAGGTAAGTGTCCACCATTTTTTTTAATACAAGTCATCATTTTTTAGAGCCTAAAGCTGTGGAGTGATGTGATTTTTGATGTAATTTTCTCGGATAAAAATTGGACAAAATAGACCTGAGTCTACATCTTATTAGACATGATGATAATTTAGTTTATCAGAAATATATATTCAAAGTTGCCTCTGCCCTTCTCAGTTATAACTTGTTTACTTCCAAACGATAGTTTTCGCAAGATTTTGTTTTTGATCCCAGTCTACTTGTACTATTAGTAATTTTTTTTTCAAGTAATTGATGCACAAACGTCGTGCGAAAATCTCCTCAGTAGCCCTGTTCAGTAGTATACATAAGGTCATTGGTGTCTACCCACGCCTTAAGGTCTCTGGGGTTAGACCACCTCTCACAATGTGTAGACGGTGTTTCCTGATGATAAAATGTAGACAGTAAAAACAGCGTATACCATAGACAACCCAAGTATCAAGATTTGTATTGCAATCAAACGTGCCGACTTTTTAACACCTACTGTGACGTTACTGCCGATATTTGGTGACGGCAAATCTAAACTGATTCGTAGATACTGATGCCGCTGATGATAAATATTTCATTCATGAAATCGCTAATGTTACAATATTTATAAAACAATAGATATATCAATACAAAACAATACAAGACCTAAGGAGCCCAAGCCAACCTCACCTACAAGTGGTGCACCTGCCGATTAACGGACGAGGCTCTGGCGAAAATAACAGTGCCCGGTAAGCGGCAATAGGCTCGCCACCTATCACGTGGGACCGACTAAATAATTGGCGAAGTGCGGGCGTATAGTATGCCTCTGCCTACCCCTTCGAGGAAACAGGCGTGAATGTATGTATGTATAAAACAACAGCAGACGCGCGAAGACTGTAAGGCCAACCCCGACGATTGGTCGAGGTTCGGACCCGGGAATTACATGCACTTGAGTTGTCTATTGTATATTTATGTCTGTGATAAAATATAAATCAATATTAGATAAGGTACTTTGTCAAAAAGTTTACATTTAGCGAAGTGGACTTGCATCCCTCTCAGTTTAGAAAGCCCGTGCTTAATTATTAGGCCCGGGCTCAGTAGTGCGACGTTTGAGGACTGGAATTATGATGATTAGCTGCCTAATATGTGTTTTATTCTGACATTAAAACCGCTGCAAATGGTTCAAAGAATAATTTAGTCGTTACTTTGCGAAAATCCATTGTAAGCGGGTGATGGATTAAAAATATCTTTGTGACAATTCCCGCTATAATTTCCCAAAAAATACAGTCTCTCGATTCAACGTTGGTCGTGAAGACTTCATTGTTCTGAGGTTGATATCTTACCTGAAGATACCCTGTGTAAGGGCGAAACACGTGTAGTGTTGAATTTTTCCTCGATGTTTAGGGAATAATATAGTTGCGCGGGAATTGTCACGAAGATAATTTTATCCATCACTTGGTTGAAAGAAACATTAGGTCTGTGCTCACTTGTATGATGTTTGAGGGTTTACTTATGATAATAGCTCCTGATATGTCTTTTCTGATACTAAAAATACCTTCGCCTTTAATGTCTTTACTAAACTCAAGGTTGACTGGTACAGAATGCCTAATTGCAGCAAGTTCGCTTTTTGTACATTTGATTATTAATGTGTGTGCAATTAAGATTAAACAAAGAAATAAAACGCACTGCAAATTTTCGGATGAATCATTTGGACCGTGTTTAGTAGTGGCACGTTAAAAGGCTGAGGTGATGATGATAACTGCCTAATATGTCTTTTACTGATATGAAAAGCACTGCAAATGGTCGCAAGAAGAAGAAGCCTACCTCGTTCGTGCCGCCCCCCGCCGCCCCCGCCGCGGCCTTCTGGAGGCGCCCTCTGCCGCAAGCACACAATCATCATGTAAGTTACCCCTTTTGCTAATACTTCCCGCTTTTGAGACTTTTAAGGTGTTTGAAGTCACTATTTTGGTATTATTTCACCTCACGGACATACCTATTAAAATTTATAAACACTGGCACAATGCACTTTTAAATCAGGCACCCACTTTAACATAGTACAAAACTATTTTAAAGTATAAAACCAATTAAACTGTTGAAATTACTTAGCCTGGTAAGTGTTAAGATGCATACACTTTATCGATTGTGTTTGGATACAATTTAAAAGATATAAAAAACACAATTTAAATATGGTTATACTGACTGATATATTTGACGATATGGATAGGTGGAGAGTATACCAGCACTCTGCTCCTAAGGTCGTAGGTTAGATTCCCACACAGGACAAATCTTTGCGTGCATGAACATGAATATTTTGTTCTGGTCTGGGTATTTTCCTATGTATATTTATGTATTTACAAAAAAATAATTATTTGGTATCTATAACACAAGTTCTTAATGATACTTACGAGTAGCTTGGAACTAAATAATTGGTGAAGGTAATTCATAAAATATTTTTTTGATTCCTAAGAATCCTAGGGTCAAATAGTGTTTCCGATCATAATCTACCGGGTTGGAGAAGGCAGCTAAGCGGTGTCCTACCATTAGAATATATGAAGCCCAGTTACAGACTTTAAAAATGACTTAAAGCTTACCACATACTGTTAACGCATCATTTTCTAAAATGTTAACCTACTTACTAACAAAAATATATTCTGCAGGGTGGATCATCGGAGAACGAGGGTTCAAGTGTAGGATCGCGCGTCAACATCCAACAGAAACTTCAAGAAAAGAAGCAAAAGCAACTTGCAGAGCTACGCGTCATCGAAGAGGAAATAAAGCAGGGAAAGCTAGCCAAAACCACCCCGGTCGCCGCTGAGGAAATATACAGCAGTCTGCAACGACAGCCCATCCCCCGAGCCAAAACCCACGCGGAAACACCCGCCTGGCCCAGCATAGAAATGACACACTCCTACCAAAACTACCCCGTCATGCCACATACTTGCAACCTCTACCCTACCTATTCAGAGATCAAACCCGAATATCCTGTACAAAACTTCCAGAACAACGACAGTGGCCCAACGGATATACACGACCCATTACAGAAGAGACGATTGCCGACCAGATATGAAAATCCAAGAACGTTTTACGAAAACCCAAGCAACATAAGAAACGACGTGAATAGAAATCCGTTGCGATCACCAAATTATTTAGCTCTAGGAGAGACAAGGACATACGATGCCAACGGCTGCGGCAGTCCACGAAATGTCCTGAACAGCAGTCCTCGTACTTATATGCCAGACGTTTCCAGTAGTAACTACGACGCTACGCCTTTAGACAAGCCTCGGATGCAAAATGCTATTTACAGCGAGAATCCAATAGCCGAATACTCAGGGTATTCGGAAGGGAACCAGTACGCGAAGTTTGAGTCTAAAGAAGAATATGTATCAGCACTACACTCAGCTTTAGCGAATGTCCAAAGTATTGACAACATAAGGAGTACTTATAACGATGTTCGGTGCGCCCAATACAACCCGAACTGCGAGAGGCTGTTCCCTTATCCGGGGCTGGTCGGGAAGAAAATGGAGCAGATGAGGAAGATGCAGAGGTGTAGGACTCCAGAGATCCTGTTGGCTCCGCATTACTTGGAGGGGTGCAACCGACAAGTGTGTTGTCATTGGGGACCTCCATATCCGTAAGCATAAACATTTTTACCTTTATTTTATATGAGATGATGAATTTGCTTTGAGATCGATGTAATTAGAAATCAGCTAGGCCTATTATCAGCAGAGGACTTTTTATGGCTGATTATAAAAATGATTCGTCCAGTTGTAGCTTTTAATATGCAAAGTAATCCAACAATTTTTTTTTGAAAATAATCATTACAGTGAAAGATGCTTCAAAAAAAGTTGCGACATTTTTACAGTGGTAGTTTGTAGGCGTAGCGTTAGTGTGTGTATGTGAATTGTTTTGCGGTTTATAGTTATATATCTTTTGTAAAGGACCAGAAAAAAAGAGGAAGGAGTACCGGGGAGCAGCGGCGAGGAGTCAGCGCCCGAAGGAGCACGAGAGACGCCGCGCCCGCCCAGCGATATCGATAGTCAGGTCTGTCTCTTATGCATTTCAAAATCAGAACTGAGGACTTCAGACTTTGGACCTTATCATATCTGAAACACACTTAAGTTGCCCAAACTTGGCGAAACAGACGGACAGCTAGATGGCATCGAAGGACCATACATACATTATTAACAGACTAGTTCTTGTTATATTTCATCGTAATCGACGTTGAAGACTGATATGGCGTGGAGGTCTATAGGACAAATCTTTGTGTGCATGATCATGAAAATTTGTTCTGGTCTGGGTGTTTCCTATGTATAATAAGTATGTATTTACAAAAAAATAATGTTTATTCGTTATTCAGTATTTATAACTCAAGTTTTTAATGGTACTTATCTTGGAACTAAATAATTGGTGTAATTGTTAGACATTATTTATTTATTTTCTTTTCACGATCTTAGTGAATTTTAACAATTCGAATCTGTCTGATAATATCTGTGGTGTCAAGGAAAAAGAAGATGAGTCAAAAAAAATAAAAATAATATTTTTGCACCTATTGGTACAAAACTTGAATATGTGTCACGGCAAAAAGGAGATTAGTCAAAACATTTATATTTCATAATAATATAATATATTTAATATAAAATGTTTTGACTAACCTCCTTTTTGCCGTGACACATATCAAAGTTTTGTACCAATAGGTGTAAAATCTTATTTTTATCTTTCTTGACTCATCTCCTTTTTCCTTAACACCACAGACATACATATGTACATATTTTATATCTATTCTAAAACACAGTATCTACAAAGTTTATTTACTAATGTTAACATTTTGAGTTATTTTTCAACAGATTTCGCTACCGCGGTCGTACACTCTGCCCCGCGAGTTCAGATACTGGAGAAGAAGGCCAAGACTCAGAGACGCGCACGTTCCTAGCAACAACAGCAGTGATGGTAAATACTTAGCAACAATATTAAGGCCGGCTTGCGCGAATGCTAAAAACGTTTTGTCTTAAATTAAATTTACTTGAAAGATATGTATGAAGCCATAGACAAAATTGTGTTTTTAATTGTATTTACCGTTTTAAAGCAGCCTAAATATCAAACATCGCTACTCAAGCCTCTTACTAAGCATATTGCACAATGGCCATATATGGGTACTAGACTAGAGAAAAACACATTGAAATAGACTTTTATTTCTAAATACTTACATAAGATTTTAATAAGGCTTTGAAATATGTTATGCCAGGTGACGTAGACAGCGTAGACAACGAGTCTGAGCGCCGCTCGAGTTGCTCGGCGTCATCGCAGCCTCCGGAGCCCGAGCGGCGGCCCCGGCGCACCAGGAAACTCACCAAGCCGGAGACCAAGCTTTAACCCCTTATATTGCCAATACAAAATGAACAATAGGGAGAACCCAAACTTGGAACTCTTAACAGGGCAATGTCAAATATATTGCCACCATAAAGTGAATACACGTTCAATCTCACGCAAAAAAAGCCTTATAAAACTATTTAAAAAGGATCTTTAAAATTGTAGCAAATTTCAATTACAGCACGCAAATCTCTAGCATCCTAAGGCCCAGGCTTTAAAAATAAGGCGAGCCAGGCTAACAAAACAGAACTTCCTTCGTTAAGAGCAAAATGGTGACATTCATTGAGTCCTAACTCCTGGCTATCACGAAATTGTATGTTTTATGATCGAATGATCTTTGCATAAAACATATCGTTTTCTTTGCCCCTTAAACTTATCAAATAGAAAGACAATATTCTACTTGCGTATACATTAATCTCTCTTATCTTTTTTCAGTTGTGAATAATGTGTTTAAGCCTAAGTCCTATGCCATAGATTAGTGAAACAAAAATCGGTCTTGAAGTTCAGGACTCAATAGTGATGTTTTATTCGTTCTTTATAAGGAAAGGTGGGTCTTAGGAGGCTAGATGAAACGTCCCAAATGGTGAGGGGTGGCTCTTCACCCACATTGTCACTAAGCGATATTAGGTTCCTTCTCTTCCCTAAAATAAAACAAACTTAGTTTAATCTTTTACCCTAAACTATAATTTGGACATATTTCCAGATACAATACCAATCAAAAGTTTATAGGGAATCAATGAAGATTTATCTCATAAATTTGCTCACAAAATTAAGACAGCAATTAGAATTTTAAACAAAATTTATCAAGAGAGAACTATCCTGTTCCTTTTGACTAATTACGTAATGTATTTATTGATCTCTCTGACGCTCTATTTTCGATCTCACTCATTTCATTAATTTGTACAAGCTGTCCCTTAAACGCTAAATGCAAAACACGGCTGTCTGAAAATGCTTAAAGACCCAAACTGCTTTACATTTTGAGCTTGCAAAACGCGGCTGTCTAAAAATGCATAAATCCCAAAACAAAGACTGCTTGACATTTTAAGCTCTATCTGTTTTTTTATGCGAACGTAATTAGGTATGGCAGATGTCATAAATTTCGCATAATGAATACGTCAAAAAGTCTACAAGTATTTATGAATTTAGCAAGACCTAGATTGGCATATATCGAGGGTTCCGTGCTCAAATCTGATAAGTGTTTTTGGGCTTAAAACAGTAGGTACTTAAAAGAATTTATCGGTTAATTAAAAAAAATTAAACTTAAAAGGTTTACTTATTGGATTATGAAGTCCTCAGTTTTCAGTCTTCTTTTCTGAAATCGACTTATCTGATAATATCACAAGAAAAAGCGGCAGAAATTATGTATCTGATGTTGTCACTTATCGGGTTTGAGCACGGAACCCTCGATATAGGTACTTGTAAAAACAAGCAAGCCTCATATCCATTTAGATAATATGTAATAAACAATTATTATGAAAACTAAAATTATCCCTAATAGTCAATATTGTATATAATATAAAATTTTAATTATTCCGTCATTAAAAATATAATTGTAGGAATTTCGAACTATTTTCGATACTTTAGTTAAGAAATACAAAAATGCCTGTATTTTACCAAGCATTTACTTAGTATTTAAGTACACAATGTAAAATAATGTATCATTGTACAATACATGTAATTGTAATTATTATACATATATTAGACTATTGTACAATGCTGAGTTAATTTGGAGCCATATGGTAATATCTAATCTAAAGGGTGGGTTCAGACATATATCAGTTGCCCAATCCGTATTGTGTACGCGTATTTAACGGGTCTTGATACGCGCTCTGATACATGCTATACACACAGCCCACTATTATGACGCATGTATTTTCCAAATGTAGATACAGAGATTAATGCGATGAATGGAACGTCGATACGAACCCATATTTCGACCCGTCTTTAGAACACTTACAACTTACCACCTGAGAAAACAATACTACTTTAATCAAGAAGGCATTCTCAAATTAACTCGAGCTGTAAGTAATATGAAGGGTGTAACAAATAAAAGAGACATTTCAAACTTTTATTTACTTTTATTATCTATACTCCAATTGTAAAAGGGGGAACCAGTCACTCGCTATCACTCCGTGTATCTACGCCACTACTGATCTTCAGCCATGTACACATTTATAAAGAAACATCAACCGAAATAAGGTTAAAATTCACAAATACACATTTATTGTTGATTAATTCTATTTTTATTAAAATTAATAGTTTGGGCGCAATGGAAGGTTGGACGACGTAAAGGGGAAATGGTCATGTACAAATCCCTATTCAAATAATAATATGCTAGGATTGTCATATCGATACACTCAAGGCTAGAGATACAAATCGAACAAAAACAAATACAGCAAATATTTTAATTTTACCGACAGTTTTCTATTATGTTTGCGACTGACGGCGTTTAACGTTTTAATCGATGCTAGTCTGTGGATTATGCATCTGAAGTGTAATATATAAAATCACTGCTCATTTATTTCTCCCCGACATTACAAAGATATAAAACAGGCATCTCAGTCTGAGCGCATCGAACACACCGCCACGTCCCAATGGGCCCAAACCTCTAACCTATGTAGCTCACCAACGGAATTAGCGACATATCGGCCACAACATACACTGTAAAACGGAACGCTGTAAAGCACCCAAACAATAGAAGCGACTGATTCAAACAACTACAACTACTGTGTAACAGAAACTTTGAAAAGTATGCCTAAACACCGTGAAAAATATATCATTGATATGGTTTCACTGTGAACAATTCGATTACAAGCCCATTGGAAAATAATAATTCTTATTGCACTAACATTGTAAAATACGTCGATACATACACGTCGATTTCGTACAGTCAGCTTTAGAAGTAGCTACTTAAGTACCCTGTCGTACTAATTACTGCGTTTAAACAGTAATATAGCAACCTAACTGAACTAGCGATCAAAAGTGACAAAGTACTAAGCTACTTCGAAGGCCGTCTGGTACCACTAAATCGAAAAAGTAAAAATGCAAATCTTCCCTATTACTCGCATATCATAGTCTAAAATCAGAAAATATACTACAAATTAATTTCAATGTACAATTTTAGACTTATCTTTTAAAAAATATCGACATCACATAGTCGGAACGGTGTATGCCAAGCAATTATAAAAGTTAATTCATACATAAAACAAGAATCAAATGGCTTATACAGATAGACAATTCAATGCACTTCCGACTTACATAAATAAAACAAATTCTCTAAAAAAATATGAAACAAATGAAAAAGTACAACAGAGCATTTGCAGGCGCTCACTCCATATACATCATGTCACTGGATTAACCAATTTTCTCCTAACAAACTAGATGTTAACTATTTAACAAAATCCTAAAGTTATCGTTTATTATGAAGCACCACATTAAATACTGAGGGCATGGGTGTCTAAAATAGGGTTGAACTAAATCAAAATAATCAATGATTGTGTTATGTTAGTTATCAATTCATAGAAGAATTCCGACCAAATACACTTAATAATCGGTCTAAAAGTAGCTAAAACACTCTAGTGCTCTGTCGCGTCAATAATTGCATAGAAATATTAAGGTTGGAACTTCCTGAACTAGATTGTAGTTACTGTGACAAAGTGCTAAAATATCAGCAACTTTTACCACAACTTAACTAGATATCACATAGGATACGACCTTACATAAAATTGGTAATTCATATGTATACCACATACGTTGTGAAGAGTGAAAACCAGTGATGTGTATTTAATCAAAGTATATTTAAAGATCCATAAATGCAATAAATCAGATTGATTTAAAGTAAATGGTACTTGTATACCTAGTGAAAAAGTTATTCCGGTCACATGCGGTATAATTATAAAAAATATATTGCGCTACATTTCACTTCTCTGAAGAACGTTTTGGAGTTCTGTGTATTTTTATTTACACATCTTAATAAATACCCTTAATCGAATCTTATTTGAATAGTTATAATTTTGCGATAGTGCCGAACTGCGAGAAAGGTTTTACATCCCAACCGTCAGATTAATATATCATTTTACGCCCCCTTTTGGCTGTACCAACAATACAATTTACCCTTCGATCATGATAGCAAGATATTATTACATAATAATATTACTTCTGAACTTTGTACAATGTGTTTGTAGTTTTAAAGGAAAAATTATAGTCAAAACGGTGGAGAAGAAATGCAGTGAACTCGCATATTTCGCGTTCATAAAAAAGTGATCCCTACTAGCCATTACGTCAAAATAATAATTAAAATCATGTCCAATATTACATGCAAACACGTATGAGCTTAATCAAAATGTATATAAAAAAAATTAGGGGCATTAACTAAATTCAAGAAAAGTGATTCGTCACGTCCTAAAGGCATGGAAAATAAAAAACCTTAGTTAATCTAGACTTGTTTACTTGAATTATTCTTAAACTAATGGGAATTATTTTCTACAACATAAAATTACATAGTCCCACGCCACAAGTACCTCGCCCGAAATAGATCTGAGACATTGTTTACGAAAGCTGGAGATACCTAACTTACAATAATAAAAGACAAGATTACATCCATTTTATCATTAGCCAAAATAATTTGCTTATCATATTTTTATTAATACAAAATAATTAATAAATAAATACATTGATAGAGGTACTTTTCCAACTATCGTAAACAATATAAAAGATTTAAATTTATAATTAACGATTCAAGTTAATTCATAAATGCTGTGAAATATGTTGAGACAATATTTCCAACGAGAGCTGACGTGGCGGTGGGGATTATTCTAAGTTTTAAGTTGTGTAGCTTACTTCACTATTATATGTTTTGCGGCCGAGCGGTCACTGCTCACGATGATATGAGCTGAAATAAAAATAACTAATAAGTAACTACCAAAATAAACATCGAATATTTTAGATTCTCGATATGTTATTGAAACGATTTCTGTATCAGTTGCTTTAAGGTTAGGGTAATTTAAAACATCGTGTAAACCTGGAGTTAATTTAAGAAGTTTTCAGAAATCTGGAATTTTTTTTAGATAATATAGATAATATGTCATCTATTAAATCTATGACGTGATTGCAACAAAGAAGAAAATTATGCAAAAAAAACGTGGATAGATGATAATCAAAATATAAGATTCATTTAAAATTAAAAAAATAACTATGTACTAAATCAAATGAAGACAATAATTATGTACTGATCAAAATAAAAAAAAACTAACTAAGAGAAACAAAATAAAAAAGCCACATAAAATACCTTGTAAAGAAAAGCGGGTGTTTATTCGTTCCACTCCATTTCAGATTATTTATTTTTCATAATATATTATTATTGTAATAATATATAACTATGTCCTTTTATAAACTATAGGTATACTATGAAGACATCTACACTTCATCCTTAACTTTTAATATCTTAAATACACTGCAACAAAGAAATAAAAAAGTAAATCAAAATAAATATCATGCATATACTTAACTACAACAAGACATGCAAAAGTAAATCATTACAAAACTTTCAAGGCCAGCTGAGCATTGGGAACGACTTTACGTAACGTTAACGTAAAAATAGCGATCGAGGTAAAAATAGTTTGCAGACTGAATTTGGTTTTTCTTTGTGTGATCAGAATATAATTATTCATTTTATTATAATCATAATTAATGACAATTGACAGTAAACAATTCAAGAAAATTACTACAAAAACCTCAAGATTTAAAACATTAACAAATTAAAATAGATTTTATGTAAGAGTGTTTAAAAGTTTAGTTACCTATTATATTGTACGTACAGTAAAATCAAACCCAGTCTGCGTAGTAGTTGAGATTATACTTGCGCGTGATATGGAACTCACGTCCAAAGTTGCAGCCAGCATAAAAAACTTTATACAAAAAAATTAAGCAAACCAAAAATTGCGACATAGAATTAAAATAATAATTTCGTGTCGTTACGGAGAAATTATTTTCATTCGATGATGTGATATGCCTACCATACCATACAAACATTACAATCCTATGTAGGTTTTTAATGGAACAGCTCTGATTTCGTCATTTCGAAACATCTAAGCCCATCTGGCTCCAACCACGGTTTTAGGTTTTACTTACAGCAGCAAAATGTGATTAACATTTCTATTTGCTTCGGAGGGCACGTTAAGCTTAGGTTAAAGATACCACGTCTCGTGATTGCGGACAAGTTGGTAATAAACCAACAGGCAGTTTACGGTTCAGTCGTTTAAATAGTAGTACGAGAACAGGACTACTCAGTCTAGTTTGAGCCCAGGACAAACAATGGAATGTTAACTCTTACTGTATTTTACAGCGGGAGTCAGTACCATACACTATTAATTAGCCATTTTGTCTTTCTCATTTGTCGTTACTGACAGTTAATTGGAGTTTTCACCGTATGACAATAGGGTGAGACTCAGGCTCGACTTAAGGCGGGCGATATCTTCCTTATGGGAAGTGGTAATGAAGAAAGAAATCTGCAATACAACTTATTTATGTAAAAAAGTAGTTAATTCGACTAACTACGAAAATAATTATACCTAATATTAATTTTACGTTATATGTGCTTGCAGCTGTCTACATAAAGAACTTAATAAATTAACAGATTTGTACTAACCGACTTGACTGTGTTCTTGATGAAATCCTTCTTGTGCGCGAGGTCGAAGTCTGGGTAGTGGCTGTACACCTGCTTGCAAACAGTCTTCATCGTGATCTGCTCCAAGTTGGCACCTTCCAGGATTTGCTTCACGTACTTCTTTATCTCATCATCCTATTGGAATTTACATTATGATTAATTTTTATGTTTTTAAACCAAAAAAAAACCGGCCATGTGCGTGTCGGGCCACGCGCAATATAGGGTTCCGTAGTCACCCTTTGCCATAATGTCGCTATATGAACAGGTTCAGCTATTCCCCGATAGATATCACTACTACGGTATGAATGAAATTTTAATACATTTAATACAAAAAAATATTTGATTGTCGTCCATTACTCGAAAACCAGTAAAGCCTACTTAGCCGTGATAGTTTACCTTTTAACTTTATTATATATACTACTATTGTGAATTTTTTCAGCCACTCTGAAAGTACCGTTTACCTGGTAGGGGGGGCGGATACTTAACTCTATAATTTTTTTCCACTTTAAAGCTTAATATTTTGGAAACGGATCCCTAAATCGAAAAATGGTTTTAAGAAACTCTTATTACTTTTAAAAGACCTTTCTAACGATACCCAACATGATAAGATAGACTCGAGAAAAAAAAATCATTCCTACTTTACGTGTATGGGGAGATACGTTAAGAAACAATATTTTTAAAAATTTTATTCTACAGGTTTGTCGACGTGATTAATATATATACCCACACCAATTTTCAGCTGTCTAATGTTAATAGTCTCTGTGCTAACCCGCGGACGGACGGACGGACGGACGGACGGACGGACGGACGGACGGACGGACGGACGGACGGACATGGCGAAACTATAAGGGTTCCTTGTTTACTACGGAACCCTAAAAAGCATAAAAAAACCATTCCTTTCTATTGTTAAAGTTAGTGTACGGTAATATTATTTTTGGGTTAGGGAAGTACGAGCGCGTGTACGCTTTCCTATTATCATCTGAGCCCACTTACGTCATGGTACTCTTCTAACAACTCCGCAATTACTAAAAGCAGCGGCATACTCAACGTTTGAAAAAAAAGTGAGTATAATTTTCTTTCTTTATGTTATAATCGGTGGCACGTAAGTTGATAATATGTGACTGCGCATCCAAGTGATTGTTCAACTCACTCGCCACGGACTATACCGACTACCGTATTAACAGAAACAGATACTAACTGTAGGCGGCCGCTTCGCCTTCTTGTCTGCAGGCGAGTCGGATTCTTCTCCAGATTCGTCTTCTTCGCTACCGTCCTCCTCCTCGCTTCCCTCTCCGGATTCTTCTTCTGATGACGCCTTCTTGCCCTTCTTCGCTGGCCTGCCCGCAGGTTTGCCTGCTGGCTTCTTCTTTGCTATAAAGTTAACGATATCATGAACACACATAACATTACAAATAAAATAATAAATAAATATTTATGACAATTACACCAATTATTTAGTTCCAAGATAAGTATCATTAAGAACTTGTGTTATGGATACTAAACAACGGATAAACATATTTAAATACTTTTTTTTTGTCGTAAATACATACTTAATATACATAGGAAAACACCCAGACCAGAACAAATATTTATGTTCATGCACACAAAGATTTGTCCTGTGTGGGAATCGAACCCACGACCTCTGGAGTGAAGTGTAGGTATACTGACCTCCACGCCAAATCGGTCGTCAAATGTAATTTCAGGGCCTGTTTCACAATGTCCGATTAAAAAATACTGGGCAGAAACAATAACATTAAACTCCTTTAGATATAAAGGTTAATTATCACCTTAATGTCTCAATATTACATTAATTATCTTATTAATTAATAGGTCTATGAAATTGCATGAAAATGCCAGATGATACATAAACTACTACTTTGTATGCATTTGTTCAAAGTCAGCTAGGAAATATGATATGCCTAGTTGTAGAATGTTGTATGTTTTATTGTTTTAGTGCAAGCGCTTTATACTCTTTAGTTGTCCTGTCTACCTTATGTTCTGCTGAAAGAAGTTTCTGTTGGAAATAAGCAGCACCATTGTACCTTAATCTGTAATTATTTGTATGATGTAATTATATCTATGTACATATCTCATTAACAATAAAAAAGGTACTAGATAATAGGCTAACAAACACTTACCAGGCGGCGTGGGCGCTTTCCGCTTGACGGGGGTGGCCTTGGCGTTAGCGGCTTTGGCAACGGGTCCCTTGCGGCCCTTGGCCGGCGCGGGCGGCCTGCCGCGTTTTGCCTTAGGCTCCTGTATAAAACAATTTATTGGATAACGCGGTGTTCTTGCTTTAAAGCTAAAGTTTCAAGCTCTACATACAAGTGTGTTCCAGTTAGTTCTAAACTTTTAACTAGACTAAACGAAATCTTACATTATATGACATTTAAAAGATTACTGACAAGTCTACGACCTTAATTTGACGACAGATATATAGAAGAACAATAAGGCGTAACCAGTTTAACTGAACTCAGCTTCGATTCCCAGAAAGGAATAATATTTCTGAATATAAGTTGTGATGGTATGGCTGTTTCTTATGTATTATTTAAGTTTAAAAAAAAGGTATTTTAAAATTATTTTCGCTGTCTTCTTCTCATAGTACAGCCAGCCTCAAATTGTTGGCAGCACGGATTATCAGAGCACGCCCTAACGCTCTCGACAATAGAGACGTGTGTACGTGCGGACTGTACAAGCTTTGATTAGGACGTACTCAACTCGCGAACAAAAGTTTTGTATCACTTACTTAAAACTGATTCCGCGCGGCGCGATCTTGAGCACATAATATTTTTTTTATTATAATAAATATTACATCATTTTAAAAGTTGAACTCTTAACTTTTAATTGATACTAGTCATTTAAATCAAGCCTGTACCATTATTAAGTACTCAAGATCGCGCGGAACAAATTTTAAGTAAGTGATTTCAAACTTACGCTCGCGAGTGTAGTTTGTTACCCCCATGTCTAGAAACGCTGTTTGGGATTATTTATTCAGTAATGTAAAATATGACGACTTACATCAGACTCCTCTCCGCCCTCGCTGCCAGATTCATTTTCACTCTCAGCACCGCTCTCGGACTTTTCGCTCTCTTCTTCACTGTCCGAGCGAGCGCGACGACCGCGACTGGGTTTACTTGCAACCTGTTATCCATAAAACTATTATTAACCAAGGCTAAAATAGATATAAACTTCTTTAATTAATTCGGACTAATTTGAGCATTTACTAATAGGTTATTAACACAGATCGTATAGAAAACCTGCTTGGTACAAAATATTGACCAAGACGAGAGGAACCGTGGTGCAGTAGGCAAAGTGCGTAAGTAAGATTGTTCCATTTATATTTGAATACATTACATTAAAATCTTATCTAGTAGTAAAATTACATTTCAAATTGATTTCAATCTGTGACTTATGTAGGCTTACAAAATTGTATGGGAAGTATTAAATAATGGTAGTAATTTAAGAAAGAAATACCATCCGAAACTTCGGTCCATCTACACAGGCTACATTTCACACATTTCATCTAGATATTTCTGTGCTAAAAGTGAACTTTGCCATAACAACGTTATAGTCTATAGTTAAACAATAGATCCCATTTAAATCGTTGCAACAACATTCTGTCCACTTCATAGGACATATGGGCGTAAAATTATTTATGTAACAAAAACCAGTCAGGTATCCAATTATTTTGAGTTGTTACCTTGTCAGCCCAAGCTAACCTCAACTACAAGTGGAGCACTTACCGATAATCGGACAAGGCTGTGGATCATTAAAGTTCCCGGTATGGCCTAATGCCGTCACGTCGGACAAAAATATATTTGGCGTATCTACCCCCTCGGTTAAAAAGTCGTGATTGAATGTATGTGTGTAGAGTAATCAAGAATATCATTAGCACGTACTTTGCCCTTCTTCCCTTTGCCGGGTTTGCGTCCTCTCTTGCCAGGTTTAGTGGCGCCGGAGCGACGCCGGGTGCCGCCGGACTTGCGACGCCGCGCCGGTCCGGCTGCCGCATCTCCGGCCTCGGGGTCGAAGTCTGAGTCGGCTTCCTCAGAAGCGCTGGGGTTAAATGAACCCTGCAACAGTTAGATAACTCTCTTATAATAATTCTTCAATAAATAACAGATTAACTTTTATATACATATATACTCTTTTTTCTTATAAATTCATTATGAATATACATATAAATATATACTCAAGCACACAAAGATATGTTCAGTGTGGGGATCGAAGCCACGACCTCAAGAGCAGATGCAGGTATACAGACCTCCACGCCATATCGGTAAAATAAATATACACCTCGTCTAGTGTCAATGCTGGTAATTTATGAAAGAATAAACGCGAACTGAAGTGCATAATAAAATCTTTACATGTACAGACACTACACTCACAGGCTTCACTCACACCATGGGCTACGTTTTATATGTCATTTGCAGAACTATACGGCATTCGGATTCTCACAGCTGTTTCTGCAACGCAAGCAATAAGCTAATAGTTGAAATTTAATGTTAAGAAAATACTTACATCTGAATCCCCTGAGCCGTCTCTTGCTGGTTTAGGTCCTTTGACTTTCGTCCCTGGGTCTGATTCATATTCTTCATCAGAATAACCTGATAGGCAAAATAAATTATATTAGTAGGCATCTCAGTGTCAACTTGTTTATATATAATGTGTCATAAAAAGCTTATTACTCTTTTGAACCAAAATAAATAAGAAAACCCAATCCTTAAATCAATAAACAAGTCATAGATAAGATACAGACAACCATAGATTTATTATTTGAATTCAGATAAAATCTAGGAAATAACAAAATCACGAGTAGTTGTTTAAATTTTTCATCATTATCATCAGCCTATTTTATTACACTGCTGGGCATAATAGGTCTCTCAAACGGAGCTCGACATTCAGCTCTTCGCCCTTAGGGGCCTTAGGGTGGTAAGCCACTTCATCTTATCATCATCATCATCGTCCGACTACTGAGCACGCCTTCCCCTTGGTTGCTAGTTGCCCAGGCACCTCGTTGCGTATTGGTAAAGTACGAGCAAGTGTGGTTTCCGGCAACTATGGGTAATACCTTGAGGTTTATATGATGGTGTATTACCTCTGCGATGAAGTTTGACGGCTGCCGATCGGCGCGGACGGCCGCCGGGGGTCGCGGCAGCGGCGGGGGCCGCTCGCGCTTGTCCCCGCGAGTGTGGCGAGTTGGCGCTCGGCTGTTGTAAGAACGCTACTAAACGTGCCGCTAGCTCCGATGCTCCTCCTGAACAAACAATCGCATAATAATTATTATAGTTTATTTAATTTACAGTTACTGTAAAATACAGTAACGTAATACCTCTTTTTAAAGCTGGTGAGAAATCAGATCCTAACAGCTATAGACCGATATCAGTACTCCCAGCTCTTCGTAAAATAATTGAAAAAGTTATATTTAATCAATTTACTTTGTTATTTAATTCTCAGCAGTATGCTTTCACTAAGAGTAAATCCACTACAGGTGCTGGAGTAGCCTACATGCAGCATATTTTTGACGCCTGGGAGGCGGGATGCGATTGGAGTATTTTGTAATCTTTCAAAGGCTTCCGATTGCGTTGACCATCCTACTTTGTTAGGTAAATTGACATATTATAGTGTTGATAATAATTCTCTTAAATTAATTAAATCTTACTTGAGTGACAGAACTCAAAAAGTTGTATATAGTGGAATCTTCTGGCACGCCATTGCTTATAGGAGTTCCACAGGGTTCGATGTTAGGCCCATTATTGATTCCAATGATCTACCTTTCTATACCAGAGATATGTGCGAAACAGTTTTGTTTGTTGACGATACGTCTCTGATATTAAAAGTGAACAGAGGAAAAGATCATTCGGACGTAATAGATACTCTTTTGAAGGTTTTACATTGGTTTACGGTAAACAATCTATCTCTTAACGCAAGTAAAACTAAGTTTGCATGCCATATGTTACACAAGTTTCGAATAACTGAATGAAAATAAATGGCAAGAATATTTAGTTATATATATACAGTAAAGGGCTTCACGGGGGGGGGGGGGGGGCACTCCTTTGGATTTGTTCGGAAGGCTTAGCTCAGCATGCTAAGCCATCAAAAAAATAAGACTATAATAATAATATAAAAATATGTACTAAAAAAATAACAGACGAAGAAACAGATAAATTAGCTTATTTAAGCTATTTTCACAGCATTATGTCATATGGTATCTTATTGTAGGGATCTGCTGCGGACTTATATATTCGTAATACAAAAGCGCGCCATAGCGCGCCATAAGAGCTATCTATAATTATATCTCCTCCTGAACAAACAATCGCATAATAATTATTATAGTTTATTTAATTTACAGTTACTGTAAAATACAGTAACGTAATACCTCTTTTTAAAGCTGGTGAGAAATCAGATCCTAACAGCTATAGACCGATATCAGTACTCCCAGCTCTTAGTAAAATATTTGAAAAAGTTATATTTAATCAATTTACTTTGTTATTTAATTCTCAGCAGTATGCTTTCACTAAGAGTAAATCCACTACAGGTGCTGGAGTAGCCTACATGCAGCATATTTTTGACGCCTGGGAGGCCAGGCGGGATGCGATTGGAGTATTTTGTAATCTTTCAAAGGCTTCCGATTGCGTTGACCATCCTACTTTGTTAGGTAAATTGACATATTATAGTGTTGATAATAATTCTCTTAAATTAATTAAATCTTACTTGAGTGACAGAACTCAAAAAGTTGTATATAGTGGAATCTTCTGGCACGCCATTGCTTATAGGAGTTCCACAGGGTTCGATGTTAGGCCCATTATTGATTCCAATGATCAAAAAAATAACAGACGAAGAAACAGATAAATTAGCTTATTTTAGCTATTTTCACAGCATTATGTCATATGGTATCTTATTGTAGGGATCTGCTGCGGACTTATATATTCGTAATACAAAAGCGCGCCATAAGAGCTATCTATAATTATAGTCCAGAGTTTCTCTCAGAAAGATAGAAAATAAAAATAAGCGCTCTCTGCTAGCGCTCTCTCTCTCTCTCTCTCTCTCTCTCTCTCTCTCTCTCTCTCTCTCTCTCTCTCTCTCTCTCTCTCTCTCTCTCTCATTGTCGACTTCACAAAACAAAGGAATTAATTTTTGGGTAAGGTTTTAGATTTTATAATGAAATTCCACAGGATTTCATTGATCAACCATTGCCAATTTTAACTGTAGTTAAAAAGCAATTTCTTCAAAAGGGGTGTTATGCTGTAAATGTTTACTTGTCAGATAAACAAGCTTGGGTTTAACATTTTCAACTTGTATTTGTGTAAATTAGAATAAAAAGTCAACAATTTTACTGTCGTGACCATCCCCTTTTGTACAGGCTCAGCTCAGTTTCACATTACATGCTTACTTGACTGGGATGGAAGGTTCCTTTAGTGCTACTTTATTGGTTACGGCTTCTGAGGATCCTTTCAATATCGTCAAATATTTACTGTGTGTGTTTTGTGTTGTTATATTTGATTGATCATTTAAAAGATCATAATAGCCTGTGAGTTTCTTGTCAGTTCTTCTCACAGAGCGCTTGGCTTGGCTTCATTGGCTTGGAACTGGCACTTAGATTCACTTACACTTAATTTTTATATTTTTGCATGTAAGTGAATCTAAGCTTCGTGATTTCATTGCAGTAATATGTTTTTTTTTTTATTTATATTTTGTTTTGACGTTCTCAACTTAACTTTGATATTTAATTGTCGAAAATAAAACATTGAAAATTATAAGGCCATATGAACTAGTCAGAAATTTTGCATTACATAATTGATAAATGATGACTCACTTATGATATATTATTTAAATAGCAACCGTCACAAGTTTGATACTAAATCGGCGGATATAAAACATTAAAGATAGAGATGGGTCATTGTCATAACCGCGTAAAATTTTGTTACAGACAGAAATGTAATTTTTTTTATATAAAGTTGAGAGCTTATTATTATTTTATAGTAAAGATAATAATTCATTATGTATTAACGTATATTTATAATTACAGATTAAATGAAGATAAACTTTCGACAACACAATTATTATAGAAAAGTCAGCCTCGGTGGACTGTTACCGCTCACACTCTTCAATATAAATTCGATCATTATAAAAACCTTCCAAATAAACTTAACATTTGAGTATGTTTTCCTAAATAAGACATTTTAATTACTTCAATAAGTCAATAATAAAAATTATGCCTTAAAAACAAGTCACTTTTTGCGTATAGTAATATCGTTATTAAATGCAACATCTTTTTGGTGGACGACATTTTTTTTCCAAAATATGTATGACTAGCGGTCGCCCGCGGCTCCGCCCGCGTGGATGTCGGTTATCGCTACAAAATGCCTGCCCAGAAAAGACACGGTCAGCAAAATGATTCCCAGGTCAATTCACAGACACCGCCACTACGACGACGCAGTCATTATCCTCAGGCTGCATAGATTGTCTTTATGTGAATGTTAAAGTTGTTAATTATGAAAATATTTAAATGTAATTAATACTAAGTTTTCACTCCTACCGGCCCGGAGTGCAACCCGTTGTTTTGGGATAGATAACTAAAGCGATTATTGTAAAGCTTCTCTATAAACAACATTTGACGTAAAATTATTTTCAGGTAACGAAATAAACTGATGGCCGGGAGCCTCGACCCGTGATAGGGCGCCGTGCAGCAGAAATCGTAATAATTTAAT
Source organism: Musotima nitidalis (assembly GCA_949126915.1). Lineage (NCBI taxonomy): Eukaryota > Metazoa > Arthropoda > Insecta > Lepidoptera > Crambidae > Musotima > Musotima nitidalis. The sequence goes on from OX421435.1 coordinate 7,357,323, forward strand.
TTCGCCATAACTTCAAAACCAAACGTCAAATTTTGATCATTCAAAGACTAAATATTATCTACATAAACTGCACTTAGTGATGAAATAGATTATTTTGATAAGGATTAATATCATAAGTAAATTAAATGCGTTTAAATGTAGTACAATAAAAAATGGTTGTTATGCCTCACTCGACATAGATAGGTATAGTGTGTCGCGGACTTTTTAGTAGATATTTATAAGATCTACAATTAATTAGCACATTTTGTGGTTCTATCTAATGTAAAAGAATATTTATTTATTTATTTTATCTTTTATAGTTTAGGCTGCGTACGCAAAATGAGTAACTGTCCTGGTTGATTTTTTACACTTTGTGTCCGAAAAACCCATATATCTTACGAAACCCTATTTTTTTACAAATTAAAATTTTGCCTATGTTACTGACTAATACTGTAGCTTTCTAATGAAAAAAAAAATTAAAATCGGTCCAGTACTTTTTGAGTTTATTCGTTACATACAAAAATACAAATCGTACCCCAGTGAGCCTACATCGCATGCTGGCTAGCTGAGCGCGGTGAGCGGCAACCACGCGACTTTTTTCTAATACTTGCATTTTTAAACTCGTGATATCTTCCAAATGAAATGTTCGAATTGAATAATTCAAAAAGTTATAAAAAGGTATTGAAGCCGTCTTGAATACAAAGTATTTTTTTTTGTTAAGGATTAATACCAAGGTACAAATATAGAGCCTTTTCAAGCGGCGGCTTATAAATTAAATTTTTAGAATAAAAAACCGCTTACTGTGACGTAACTATAATATTTAGACATATGCTGTCGCGACACTTTTTGTACATAATGATGAGTTCTGCAAAGTTGTAGTATATGATTTTGTTCTATCATCAATAGTTTTCGCTGCGCACGCTACGTAAGGAATTTTTAAGGTCATTTTTTTACACCTTGGGTTACATTATTGGATTTTTAGTAAGGATCCCTAATTTTTAAAAAAATATAATATAGCCTATGTTACTCGGGGCTAATGTAGCTTTCCAAAGGTGAAAGAATTTTTGAAATCGGTCTAGTAGTTTCGGAGCCTATTCATTACAAACAAACAAACAAACAAACAAACAAACAAACAAATCTTTCCTCTTTATAATATTAGTATAGAAAACAATAAAATGGAAAATTATTCTCATACGCGTCCAAAAGCTGATCAGTCAGCTGATCGAGCGCAGTCGTCCATTTTGTCGCCGGCCGCACAAGATAGAAATTATTGCTCCTTGTTTATAATTGCTAGTTGTTTCAAAGTTGAGTGTATCTTTTCGGTTCCTTGTGGATTTTGGTAAGTAAAACCTTATTAATTCATTTCTTAACTTTATATGTTAGAATTGTAAGTAATTAATCTTCATTTAATTGTAACTTGGACATAACCTTAAAATACTGCTTGATATGAAACAAATTGTCGGAAAAATCCACTCGGTGGACATCTTTTTGGTGGGCTTTGCGTCCACCAAAAAGACGTATGTCTACCGAATGGATACTTTTGCTTTTTGTGACATGGTTCTGCATGTGGGATTTAACAGTAACTAGATATATAACTGCATATTAAAAATATTGTCTTCGGAGTGCGGTTTGATACATAAAAATATTTACTAGATACTAGTTTGTTTTTTGCAATTTGGGTTGAATTTGCCAACTTAGCTGTTTTTAAATTGGCTGATTAGACAGATATAAGCGATACATTTTGATCGCATTTGGATATAATTATCAGGACGAAACCAGATGATTTTTAACATGCTTGGCTTGTAGTTGACTTCAACGTGAGAATTTCGTGTTTTTCTTTATCAATAAATCTTTTTGTTTGTGCTTTTTGCTTTGCTTAGGCTCCTTCTCTTTTATCCACAGACAATGGTTAGAACTAGAAACAAATTGAGTGAAGATGAAAAGAAAAAAAACGACGCGAGCAAAAGAAGATAAGTATGAGGAGAGCAAGAGAAATTTGAAGAGTTTGGGTTTTGGTTTGGGCTACTGGTAGCGTTAGACGAAAAGCGGAAGAAAGATAGAGAGTACTACCATAGGAAAAAAAGAGACTATTACCAGCTATCATTTTGATCTATGTTGTATAAGTCTTGACTTACAACCACAAAACTTACACGTTGAGATACCTGCTCTCGCCAGGTCGCGCTCTACGCCGCTTCAGAGTTTTCCTAGCCCCTTACCAAATCTACATAGCCCACTGATGAGTGCAAACTGGACTCCTATAGTTCAACAGTTGTGCCATTCAATCGACGGGAAAAAAAGCTCTAGCTCAACAGTTGCTGAGATTGAAAGCAATGATCCTGAAAAATCAACTTCTTCCAAGATCCTGCGTGGACTAAAAAGTCGAAAACGCATTCGGTTTGCCGATGTTTACTCTGACAGACCTATTTCAAGACCTGAAACACCAGCAGAAGTACACCAGACGCGTTCTCAACGTTTTTGGTTATCGTCAGAGGAGGATGATATATTTTTCACCAAAAAGACATAATATTTTCGGTGGACAAGTTGTTTTATTTTATTTTTATTTTGTTATTGATGACACCAGGTTGTTTTTTTTAAACTTGTGTTTAAGAAGAGATTCGATTATTTCCATCGAAAAAGAATTGAATTATTTTGTTTGTTTTCTTACTTAATTATACATTGAGTACATTTGGTGGACACTTGTGTCTTTTTGGTGGACCTATAAAAATGTTGTTTTCAAATAACTATGATAATTCTTCACTCTGATCTCAGACAATAATTTTGTACTATTACAATTGATTTCATTTATTAAATAAATGTAGATTTCTTTAAAAATATTACTTTTTATTATTTTTTGCAAACTGAACCCCCTTATGACAATGACCCAGATAGGTCATATGAAAAGGCACAAATTTGGCATAGATTAACTCCAAAAGGTTATAAATACGTATGTAAGCACAAGACTTTATAAATCTAGCCAGTGTGATAATAAATTTTACAATTTGACCGTTTAATGCAATATGATCTTACTGGCTGGTTTATATTAGGATCCTTTTTTTTTTTTTTTTTTAAACGTCAGAAAAATGCATTTACGCATACCCAACCGGTCGGGGGTCCGGACAGCGGTTATGTAGGGCTCCTGCAGGAACTTTTCAGCCTACCCACTAAAAAACTGACGACGCCCGTCACTAGTTGGCAAAAAGGCAGGACCATGGTCTCTCATCAGCCCATGGCCTCGCCAGTGGCAACGACCGCTCCTGTGTTGGGAAGGTAGCGGACCTCCTCAGAGAGGTGCAGTAATTACACCCACTCCTACCTCTCAGGCGTAACACTACTGAAGTGCATTTAATTTCTTTAATCCCAAATTAGGTGGCAGGTGCCCCCACACCCACCCCCTGAGACTCTCTCGACGGGACATGCTGGACGGCAGGTCCACGAGCCCTCCTGCCCCGAAAACGACGGATCCGGAGAGACTGCGGATCTCTCTCTCTTTCTCGCTCTGCGGCCTCCTTTAGTGACATGATTTCTTCGCAAAAGGAGGCCATTGCCTCCCAAGCCCCTTCGCTGTCAATCATCTTTTTCATTACGGTTGGCAGCGAAAGATCTTCACTGCTCAGAGCCGTTACCAGGGCTGTTCGTTGTCCCACCCACGCAGGGCAGACCACCATTGTATGATGTGCGGTGTCTTCCTCACAGTTACAATGGTGGCACCCTTGGGTCAATTCCGCTCCAGCTATGTTGCACATATACCTCCCGAAGCACCCGTGCCCCGAGAGTACCTGTGTCAGCCGAAACGACATCGACCCCCACCTCCGGCAGACCCATTTTCCTATTATGGGCCCAATTCCCTCAAGAATCCGGCGTCGTGACCTTGCAATGTCCGAGCTTGGTCCCGGTTCAAGCCGCCGCCGCCACTCGCCCAGAGCCTCAGTCTGGGCTGCTATGCGCCATCGCACCACAGTATCTGGTGAGGGACGGAGACCTTGGCTCCCTACTTGCGACATTCGCCAGTAGACCGCAGACTGAATTCCGGCCTCCATATCCCATGGAAGAGATCCCGCTAGTGCACATGCCACCTCGTGTGAGATGGTTCGGTACCCCCTTATGGTTCGGATCGCCATGACCCTCTGCGTTTGATGCAAGAGGGCCTTTACCCGATTAGATAAGGAGTTTGCCCAAATTGGGGCTCCGTACAGGGCCATTGACCGAACCACTCCCTATATTAGGATCCTATCTTGGCTTAACATGAAGAGAAAAGGTATAATACGCTTATCCGACCAATTTAAAGAACATTGGACTCCGAAAACCGCGGATTAAGTGCCTGCAGTCAGATTCCGCCGACTAAACAAGAAGTATTTACGAATCCAGCTTCTATGGTCAAGTAGCGTTAGTTATCAGATTTTTGCTAGATATAAAATAGGCTAAATGAATAAACCAGAAATTTTTGTACTAACCTTTTTTATCTAAGTCCAACATTTCGCACATGGTCCGCAGCTGTTTCATCTCCATCTTGGCTGTTTCCTCTAGCTTGCTTTTGTATTCCGATGAGCCGATCGCCCATTCGTAACCTTTGAACTTCTTGATGTTCCGTTTGACGTTGCGGTCTAAGCAGAGTTGCTATATGAAAAAGAGTACATTACTGAAATAACATTTATATTTTTCAATGAATCTCACTAACATCATGAATAGTAAATAGGCTGGCTGCACAGATTTGAAACAACCTCTAGCAGCTGAGATAAAGAATTACAACAACCTAAGAACTTTTTTAGAAACTTACTTTTTTACACAAATTATTTGATATGCTACATTCACATTTTTAATTTCCTCGTGGTCAGCTAAAAGAACCAGTGTTGAGCTTAGTGCAAACTGATTCATAACCAACCGATAGGCTAGAACCGCATATATGCTCACAACACTGATAATATCACAATAAATGTATAGGCCTAATCACTTTATTTTACAACAAAGTTGGAATTTTCATACAAGTTTCACACTACACAAATTGTTGCCTTTAGCGTTATAAAAATACTTTCGACTTGAATCAACTAAGAAAAGAAACACGACATTAAACTTACGCCATATAGGTACTGATGCAGTAGTTTCTGATCCTGGGTCTTGAAACGTGACAGCGATACTTCGACGTTACTGATGTGGCCGAGGGGAATGCCCTTGCCAGCAGGCAGTGGCACTGGAGGTTCCGTGGGCTGAACAAAACAAACACTGTTAATAGTCTTACTTCTATTGATGACCGATACGACGTAGAGGTCAGTATACCTGCATGCCGGTTTGATTCCTACACAGTGATTTGTCCTATGTAAGAACCTTAGGAGCGTAGTGCAGGTATACCTCCACGCCATATCGGTCGTCAAAAACACAGTATGAAGCGCAAATTCTTTATACCCCTTATTTTCGATGGCATCGACTGCTTATTATCAGGTATCACTTTCTAACTTATTTATAAAAATGCCTGTATTTTGGCATTACGGCTTTCATAGTATTTATTTGTATTCTTAAATTGTATATAACTGACCTCTTTTTTAGGTTTGGGTTTGGGTGCCTCCTCCTCTTCTTCTTCCTCCTCCTCTTCCTCTTCGCCTTCCTCATCTCCTTCCTCGTCGCCCTCTTCATCATCATCTTTGGCCTTCTTCTTTATTGGCTTCTTAGCTCTATTAGAACAAGATCGTTTTTTTTTAATTTTCTAGTAAAAACTTAAAGTTAGTATCTGAGCTGCGTCTTACGTGTGTCATCAAAAATCGCGTATGTAAGTGTAAGTTGGATAAATACTTTGATACATTTATCACACACGCACACACCTAAGTGTACATATCCGACAAATCGTGGTCCAGACCCGAGTGTGGGTGGCGGCTAGTTAGTTGATGGGGGCAGTAATTGACAAAAAAAATCATTAACATCGAATCAATTTTCTTATTTTTTTAAACAAGCGATACTGTGCTTACATTATAAAGAAAAAGTGCAATTTCATATTACTCAAGAACTTCATTAATGCATGTTGGTATTGGTAGAGAAGTATTTGAGTAGAAATTTGATATTTTACTGTTGCCAGTATTATAATACGGTGCGAGTCACTTTCATATGTCAGACCACAAGCAATCAGGATTCGCTGACGAAGCTTTTATTATAAAAATTTACGATTGATCAACACTGGGACTTACTTTTCCTTGGGCTTCTCATCCTCCTCTCCCTCGTCACCCTCCTCTTCTTCCTCTTCGTCTTCTTCTTCCTCCTCATCCTCATCTTCTTCTTCAGTGTCCTAAACCAAAAACCCATTAATAAGACAATTTTTTTGTCAAGATATATTGTAAGAACGTTCTATTTTTGCATGGCCTACACAGACATAACATTTTTGAAAAGAGCCTAGTATGTATTAACATAAAATGTTTAAGGTTCCATAGGAGTTTTCTTGTATAAAACAAATTATCCTAGAAACAAAAGAAGGAGAAATAATACAAGTAACAAGCTAACTGGACTATTGGCGCCAACATCGAAAAAGACATGTAGGCTTGGTTTCATTTTCTAAAAATGGTGTTAATTCTAAAAGTGTAGAAATGGTGGATTTTTAGTTATAACTTTTTCGACAACGTACACAGTTGAAGGAAAATTAATTTATATGGAGTTTGTTCCGAAACTCCTGACTTAAGCCCCAATTGAGGCTTATGCTTAGTAATACTTACTTCTTTTTTGGGTTTCTTCTTAGGGGCAGCACTTTTTTTGGGTGGTTTATCGTTTTCTTTCACATCCTCATCCTTCTCCTCGTCATCGTGTGTCTCTCCATTCTCCTCCTATTTAAGCGATAATTATATTAATACTAGGGTATAGGGGTCCTACTAAAATCTTAGGAGCACAGGTTTAAGCTCTAGCACACAATTATGTTCCCGATAAGCGGAAAAAAGCTCTCCACTTATTACCTAGAACTAACAAATAATAGGCGAACTATGGGATCTGTGGGCGTATAATTACTCTGCCTCAGCCTAACCCCTTCGGTGAAACAGACGTGATTGTAAAACACGACAAGTTTCTTGCCCTATTCTTCTTTACCTAAGAAGAGCACAACACTACTCCTGTCCGCAAGAACGGGTGCATTCTTTTTTGGTTGGCGAAAGTTGAATAAAAAAACGAGATTACTCAAAACTTTCAAAAAATAATAGTTTGTGTTGTACATTAAGAGGGCATCATATATGGTAATCATTAGTAGTACTCTTCAGGGTTATCATTATTGATTTTATATATTTTTGTTCTTATTGTTTTAATTCACTTAAATTTAACCACTTGTGCTATACAACCACTTAGTCTTATTAAAGAAGTATTCTGGTTTTATTTGTATTTTACAAAACGCATAGACGTTCCAAACAAATTAATATGTTTGTTAGGCTTGCGCTTATTTACCATAAGTACCCTTTAATTAGGTGTCAATAAGTAACATTGTATTCAACAATATGGCTAGTCAGCTTGTGAAATGGAATTTTATACTGCCTGCGCCATAAGGAAGACCACTGGACAGAGAAGCGAATGGTATTACTCTAAGGGTGGGGTCCTAAGGCATCATCATCTCAGCCCATTAACGTCTCTCTACTGAGCACGGGCCTATTCTCACAAACCAAGATGCGAGGGATTCCGGTCATACACCGACACGCAGACTCAGAGCATACGGCCGAAAAACCGCTATTGCTGGTACAATTTTTGTGCACTTTAAAGTGTTTATTTTGATACATTAATACTTTTCGCTAATACTCACTCACACTTATTAAGTTTCATTTAATTTCTATCTGATAACGTATGAAAGTAATAGCTGAAACTAAGTCAAATCTAGTTAAACCAGTGAGCCGACTCTAAGCCCTAGTCAAAGCAAAACTGGCATATTGTTAGGATGATGAACGTTCACATACAAACCTTTTTAGCATCGCTGTCCGCCTTTACATCCTTCTTCTCGTCCTTCGACTCTTCACCAGTGTCATCTTTACCGTTGGCAGTAGTGGACTTTGCATCACCTATGCAAAAATAAAATGCACAGAAATTAAGTAAGTTATTTGTATTAGAACAAAAAATGTTTAGTTATTAATCTAACAAAAATTAGAAGCAAACAGTGCGTACATCTTAACCTTATCAACATGAAAACTTTTTTTAGTATTATTCCGAATATAAAAAATATGTACTTTAAGGTTACATTCAGAAAACAATGTCGATGTGATAATTGCGTCAATTCGCTGTCGCATTGTATTATTATTAGCACAATATATTTATTTTGATGTAGGCTCGTAGTACATGAAAAAGAAATGTTATATTATGTTGCATTGTATAGCGTCACAGACAAATGAAGATTGTTACTAACCAATCGATAATTTAAAAGAGCATAGCCTGTGAGTTTCTTGCCAGTTCTTCTTACAGAGCGGTGGCTCGGAACTGGCACTTAGATTCGCTTGCACTTAAATGTTTTTTGTTTTTTTAAATTATTTGGTTGCAAGTGAATCTAAGCTTCGTGATTTTAGTATAGTTATATTTTATTTGTTTTTGTTATTTTTTTATAATTTTGACGTTTTCAAGTACTATGTAATAGTTTATGAAATAAAGTATTTTTGACTTTTGACTTTGACTTTAAATCTAAGCTTAAAATGTTTCAAAAGGAAGGAAGGAAGGAAGGAAGAAATGTAATGGATTATTTTTTTCTATTCTTCACTTCAAATATAAAATTTGCAATAAAAATAAACATACTTGTTCTACACCGCTCCTCTCCTACTTGTAACACTACATTTCAGAGGATAAATAAAGTACCCACCACCATCCGAAAACTCGCACAAAATGTAAAGCAACTTTTGTTGCAAAACCATTTTAATTAACGTATCATTTATTAATTTAATTATAGGTAAGAACAAAGTTCCTATACGATTAATATAAAATAGGGAAATGTAACGAGACAATTTAGGAGCCGTTTAAATGAAGCAATTTTGGCAAGACCAAAAATGTTATTATTAAAGGGGTGTTATTTAACGTGTCTTCAAAATTAATAAATTGCCAACCTAACCTAACCTTTTTGTACATCAAAAATACTGATTGAGCACCTAATCACCTATTAGATGCTCACTCAGTATTTTTGATGATCAAAAAAGCTTTTTTTAGAGGTTTAGTTTATTATATTCCTTATTGAATTACCCTATTTCGGAATTTTTAAGTTATTGTTTCACGAATGTTTTTATGATTAAGGTTTTTTTAATAACATCCAAAAATCCCAACCGGTGTATGTACAGCAGGCACAGTTCAAATACAACAGAAAACTGACGTTTCTTGCCGTCTATACTTTTTATTAAATGAACTCACTTATATTACATACATTACACAAGTATTATAAGCCTTGGGCAAGTATTGGGAACCTTATGATTATTTTATACGTAATCATTATAACGAAGCACTCGAAGCTGCAGTGGAACGCCCTTTGTGTGGTAAATAATATCTAGCGCTACTGTGCTTCGGAAGACACGATAAGCCGTTGGTCCCGCTTATCTAGCAGCTATTTATGTACTTTACTAGCGGCGACTTCATCCGTATAACCTACAGGTACTTTTTAAAATCGCGTTCCCGCGGTTTATTCATTTTAATATCCTTTATCTGTAAATTATGAGTATTTTCTTGTATTTTGGAAACCCTACTATCAAAACTAAGAAGTTTCATAGAAAACTTTGTCATCTCTTTTTACCCCCTTAGGGATTGAATTTCGCGCTAAGTGGGCAAAATTTGAGAATCCTATCTCTTCTTCTGAAATTGCATGATGATTAGGACCTTTTGATTTTATAGATACACGCGATAGATAGATGCGTTAGTCGTTAAACCAAGCCAGCAGGACGGAACACAAACCTGTCTTTGGTAATCCACACTGGGTCCGCGTTGTAGATTATGAACTGTTTCCCTCTTACAATGTATCTTGAGAGAACTAACGTGCTTAGTACTGGGACATTAAAGAGCTGAGATTATACATAATCATGCAATGAACTATCTAAGGCAACCTCCGTGAGTATACGAACTGACCGTAGCTATTTTAGCTGCTGCCGTAGCGATAGCTTATCATATAATGCAGGTTCAATTATTGTTACCGAGATAATTGATACCAAGCTCAACGAGTGAAGATAACTGTAATTTATTATAATAAATCGTTTTAAAAATTATGTAATGAGACTACTTATAGCAAGTGACCAGTTGAATTGAGGAATCACTTCTCATTTCATTCATTCAGATTTGGAACTTGTCGATATTAGGGCTCATACACATAACACGTCAATACGACGTTACGTGCCACGGCACTGCACCGTGACATGGATAACGTGTTGATGTGGATTTCCATGCACAAATTTAGACCATGACACCGCAACGTACCACGTAAAATGTTACATTGTAATTTTTATTAAAAATTTAAACATACTTTCTTAATTCACAAAAGCTGTATCGGCAGCATTTACAACACGACGTACGTTTACATGACGGGGAAATGGTATGTCACGTTGTCGTAATGCGTTTATACAATATGAGCCCTAAACTTAAAGTGCAGGATATTAGCAGCATCACTGTCCACATACACACAATAGCATTTTGCTCTCAATTACTTAGCATCAAATCGTTCCCTCACGACGTGATTTACGAATTAAGAAACCGCGGTCCCTTATACTGTGTCAAGTCGACACTTTAAGAAATGCGTGAATTGAGTAATGCTAGAATGGGTTCTTATTTTATTAAAGTACAAAAACGAAAGATTGAATATATTTCTTACAATCATAATCTAAAAACTTAAATTTTCGGACAAAATTAAAAAATTCTATTCGCATTTACAGTCTGGTGATGTTAAAAATAAAGCAGATATTTGATATGATAGTTTTATACGAATTATGTATAGAAAAAGGGCTAAATAGAAACACGTTGCTGGGTCAGCTAAAATTTTGTAAAATGTAATGAGATCGAAATCTCACGTACCGATTGCCACGTGACCTGTATAGTATAAGTTTAGTTTAAATCGTCTTGTAATAAATATTACCATTTCATTCAGGACTTAGTTACGCTTGTCTTATATGGTGGTGTACAATCAAATACTTAAATCTTTTAATTAAATGAAAGATTATCAAGCTGATGGTATTACTAATTACACATACTATACAGCCGCGTAAAACAGTTGCAATTGACTAGTGTCGGAACAAAAAGTCTCACCTGATTTTGAATAGGTATATAGCGTTACTACTTTATGCATATTTTGTTTTTTTTTTTTATTAATTCAATTACAGCCACGGATATTCTGGAAGAATGAAAATTATATCATTTCCGTCTCCCATCTGTCTTCACTCGCCTTAAACAAATAATGTATTAACTTAGTACCTACTTCTTTTGTTTTAAAAATGTTTATGTTGTATAATATAATGTGTATGTTTAGTCTGATATTGTACTCGCAGGCGAGCCTATTAATAGGTTTTGTGAGACCATTTTTATTAGTTGGAATGCATTTAAATAATAATAGTATAATTATAATTTTATTATCTCATTGAATGTACGCACACTACCAACGACTTAAGACAAAACAACTTAATTATAGCCGCCAAGCAGATATCGTTTGTTTTTATACCTCTAGTTGAATAAATTGCTTCATAGTTACTTGTGTATTTATTCATTGCAATATTTATATATGTATACATTTTAACACTACGGATATACTGAATCGTCTTCTCTAAATTTTCCTTTATAGAATAATAAACTTTGAAGATGCACATAATATTTTTTTAAATTTAATAAATTTTGCAAACTAGTTTTCTGATTTTATACCTTCAGTATAAATAAATACTTAATGACATTGAAAAGCGGCCCAAACTATGTAGGACAGAATTTAGATTTTGGTTTGTGTCTGCCAGTGAGTGTGTTAGACATAATGATGACGACCGATATGGCGTGGTGGCGAGTATACCCGTACTCCATTCCTTAGGTCGTGGGTTCGATCCCACACAGGACAACTAGAATATTTGTTCTTGTATGGGTGTTTTCCTATGTATATTGAGTATGTATTTACAAAAAAATATTATGTATCCGTTATTTAGTGTTTATAACACAAGTTCTTAACGATACTTTTCTTGGACCTAAATAATTGGTGTAATTGTTGATAATATTATTATTATTGGATACTTCCTAACAAATTTACTCATTTCCTTATAATTATTTAGATACATGGTATGGTTAAAATCTATAAGTTTCTAAATTGCGGCTTACAGCTGCCAGTTGGATGTCCATGAGTAACTTACACTTATATCCATACAAAATTTATAGAAAGGTCAGTAACCAAGCTCTTTGTTCATAATGTCGTCGGTTCGATTCCCACAAGTCAGGACCAATAATTGTGGAAATAGTGAAATGCGTTTATCCGCTGAAAAGTACCCATAGTACAAGCTTTTCTTTGTTTGGGGCCAAGTGGCGTGGTGTGAAATGTTAAAAAAATTGTTATTGGTTAGGACCATGGAATTTGACATAGGCTACCTCTTACTAACTCGAAAAACTATCTTAATAACGGCGGGTTTTCGGTAGGGCCGAAAGCTATTTTATTAAATCAAAATAAAACTAAATGTGTCAGGTTCACCTTACCTAATGTGCGGCTTGCTCAAACCAGTGTTAGAGTTCGAGACGATGATATAGAATTAGTTAATGAGACGGTTTTTCTGGGTTTAACACTAGACTCTAAGTTACAATGGAGGTCTCACATCGGGAAAGTTTCGGGCAGACTGAGTTCTGCAGCCTATGCCGTGAAAAAGATACGACAACTAACGAACATTAAAACAGCTCGTCTAGTCTACTTCAGCTACTTCCACAGTGTTATGACATATGGCATACATCTGTGGGGTAATGCTGCAGATATTGAATGTATCTTTGTGCTGCTGAAAAGGGCTGTCCGTGCTATCTATGGTATGAGATCTCGCGACTCATTAAGGGATACGTTTAAGGAGATAGGCATAAAGTCTGTATATTCACAGTAAATTTATGAAAACTTACTGCATACTCATAAAAATAAAAGTAAGTTGAGTAAAAATAGTGATAGACATAATTTTAACTTAAGAAATAAGAATAAACTGGCTATGCCCAAGTATAGGCTCCATAAAGTTACAAATTCCTTTGCGGGGAACAGTATTCGCATGTACAATACGCTACCAGATGATGTGGCAAATTTATCAATAAATAAATTTAAAGATTACATAAAGAGTCATTTGTGCTAGAAAGCTTATTATAGTATGAAAGATTTTATGAACGACAAGTCTGCCTGGAAGTCACATGAATTGCTCTTTTCTTTCTTAAGATATGTATGATCTTTAGATATAAGATTTTGTTAGTTTTAAGAACAGCGGTAATCTTAATATTTTATTTCGACAATTGTATTAGGTCGGGGAAAAAGTATTTTCGCATAACGTAGGTATAAACTTATTATAAAAATTTTTTGACTGTACTATTTGTGTCTGGCTGGTTTTGGTAACATTAAAAAGGTTCCATTATAAAGAAAAAAAAAAAATAAAAAAAAGTTGTTTCCCGCTATTTTTTATTTGTTTTTCTCTCCGTAAAAATGAGTGAATCTAATGAAGAAATTCGATACATTTTAAAATTTTATTATAAAAAAGGCAAAAATGCAACTCAAGCAGTGAAAAAATTTTGTGATGTTGATGGACCTGATGCAGTGTCAGTAAGAGTAGCACAAATTTGGTTCAAACGTTTTCAGTCCGGAAATTTTGATGTTAAAGATGCACCTCGCTCTGGTCGCCCTGTTACGAATAAAATGGACGCCATTTTAGAAAGAGTGGAGCAAGATCGGCATATTAGTAGTTACGATGTAGCTGAAGAACTGGGAATTGACCACAAAACAGTTTTGACCCATTTGAAGAAAGCTGGTTATACAAAAAAGCTCGATATTTGGGTGCCACACGAGCTCACTCAAAGAAACTTAATGAACCGTGTACTCATTTGCGATTCATTATTGAGACGTAATGAAACCGAGCCGTTTTTGAAGAGATTGATAACTGGCGATGAAAAGTGGATCACGTACGACAAGAACGTGCGAAAAAGGTCGTGGTCGAAAGTTGGCCAGGCTTCACAGACTGTGGCCTAACCTGGCCTAACACGAAATAAGGTGATGCTGTGTGTATGGTGGGATTGGAAGGGCATTGTTTATTATGAGCTTTTACCGCCCGGCAAAACCATCGATTCTGATCTTTACTGCCAGCAACTGATGAGATTAAAGGAAGCAGTCGAGATAAAACGGCCGGAATTGATCAACAGGAAGGGTGTGGTCTTTCATCACGATAACGCTAGACCACACACATCTTTAGCCACTCAGCAAAAATTAAGAGAGTTCGACTGGGAGGTCCTAGTGCATCCACCATATAGCCCTGACCTTGCGCCTTCAGATTTTCACCTGTTTCGGTCTCTGCAGAATTCTTTAGGTTCTGTAAGGTTGACCTCAAGAGAGGACTGCCAAAACTATTTGTCCCGTTTTTTTGATCAGAAGTCCCAAAGTTTCTACAGTAACGGGATAATGTCTCTGCCCACAAAATGGCAGAAAGTTATTCAACAAAACGGTACATATGGGTCCATATTGACTCACCTAAAGTTCTTTATCCGAAATTGTTCTTCCTAACGATTTGTAATCCGAATGATCACTCCTCCTAAAATTTTTAATCCTAAAGTTTTTATTCATACTATTTGTAGTGCTACCGTCGATGTTCATAACACTCATGTTTCCGAAAATTGTTATCAATAAAATCGTTAACATAAAATATTAAAGCTCCTACTGTTTTTTATCCTAACGTTTTTATCCCTAAACATAATTACCATAATAATTTCACTCATACTTAGAAAGAAACATTTATCTACCAAATGTAATAAAAATATATGTCTAAAATACGACTGATTTACGGTTATGTTTATGACTTTTTTCGTTTTCGATTCGTTTCTGGTACTTCGCCGGCCGCTACCGCGGCACGCTCGCTTCGCTCGCTCGGCTCGTACGTTGTGTGGTCACAGTTGTAACCTAACCTAAACCAAGAACTATAAATATGACCGATTTTTTTAGTTGAAATGTGTAAATGAAAACATGTATTTAACTACTTGTACCAGGGTACTGGTATTCTTATTTGTTATCATGTTATGTGTAAATAACTAAAACTGTAAAAGTTACGCAAAATTAATGTAAATAATACTGATTATTATGAATAAAAATAAATCTAAACAAAAAAGGTATGACTTTCAATAATAGTGTAAAAGATGGTTATGTTGACAAAATATAGGAAAAGAAATAATAGTATAATAGATGTTTATTGCTACCGACATTATGAAGTTGAATGATTCGGAATTAAAACATTAGAGACAGAGTAGTTAGTAATTGTGATTGTTAGGATGAAAAATGTTAGGAAGAACATTTTCGGAGTTCCAATTTTCGGAGTTGAAAATTTAGGTGAACTTTGGCGCACCCGGTACATATATATTGTAAATAAATGTAAATAAACTTTGAAAAAAATGTCTTGACTTTTCATGAAAAAATACGAAAAGACTTTTTCCCCAACCTATTATTAGATCTTAAGACATAATTTGAAAAAAGCCGAGATGAGTTTCTTCAGGCATTCTTCTCAATCTCGTTGCCTTTTGGAAGCCTCGTTAGAATCACCAACAGACTGACGTGACGGACAATCCCCTCCCTCCTTTAGAATCACGACAGGCTGACTGACAGATCCCCCCGATAAAGAGTCACAGACAGACTGACAAATCTTGAGAAAAACCACAACAGACGAATAAACTGACAAACCTTGACAAATTCTGACAAAGAACCCATTTGCTTTTATTTCTTTATTATTGTACAGCTCATATCTCTTACATTGTTATTAAAAAAATATATCGAATTTCAATTTTGTGTCTGAATGTTTGACGAATCTAAATGATCATCTTGATTTTAAAGACTTATTGTATTTTTTTTTTTTTTTTTAATAAATGTAAGTAGTAATTAATGTTACCGGGTGAGAGTAAGTGGACGACCAAAAAAGAGATTGATGACTACATCAATCTCTTTTTTGTTCCACGCACTAGCGTGGAAAGGGAATTATTGAAGAGGATGGATGAGTCGATGACGAATAACCGAAGTGTATGGAAAGAAAAGACATGCTGCGTCAACCCTAGATGAACTGAGAGGTCAGGATCATAAGGATATCAGCCTTATAAAATCTACTGCTGAATATCAGCCTCCTTAAGAAATTACATTTTATTGGGAGTATTATTCCATAATCACCACGCTGGGCAGGCGGTTGGAAGCCAGTACGCAGGATGACCTAACGATACGGTGTCAGTCCGGAATTGTCAAGTCCGATGGGTGCGGCGATCAAGCCGGAGGGCGATCAGCGGCAGGGTGTCGTTCCAGGAATAGCTGCAGGTCAGGTCAGATCCTAGGTCTACCGAGGGATTAGGCTTCGGGCATAGGCCTTCGCATGCGGTAGACGAGCGTGCAGCGGCGGCCGCCCGCTTGAACATCGGTCCCGCGGGCGACCTACGAAGTGTCTTTAGTGTCAATGCTCTCTAGGTTTAAATCCCTTGCGATCGTAGCATTCCTCACGTGGCGAGGGGCTCGGACAATGCGGCGAAGGGTGGCGCTCTGGAACACTTCCAGCTTCTACCTTTCAGAACTCAGTAATGCGTACCAGGCTAGCGCTGCATAGGTAATCAGGGGTCTAATATAGGTCAAGGTCATAGGCCAAGCTTCGTCCTCAATGCAAGAATGGAGATGAGCAATGGTCCCAGGTGGTATCGCGCGGACTAGGATTTCGTTATCTTCGCTACGTAAGTGCTCATGCTTAGGTCACGATCAATCGTGACCCCGAGGTAATTAACCTGACTGGACTATACGACACGAGTAGTGGTGGGCATTTGTATAGGAGGCGAGTCACAGTCGCCACTTCTCAAGACATCCTAACAAAGCGACGCCGCTGCCGATGGGTATGATGATACAGTAGGAATTATATTCGGACACTGTTAGGACTCCCCGTGAGATGAAAGGGGTTAACACTATACGGCGCAGAATGATAATTTTAAACCTGATTGTTCACAAAACTGTTATGTAAATAAATAAATGTAATAAAATGTTGATATTTTCTTTTATTAAATGTTTTACTTCAGTAATTTAGATAAAAAGCATTAAACTTAATCCCTCTTCACTGGGGTTACTGGGTTTATGAGAGCGAGATTTATTTTAGGAGCTTGACGAAAATACACTCGACAACAAATTAAAAGGTTTTTAGAAACAACTTTTGGTTTTAATTATTGTTTTTTCAAAATAACCAGGTTTTGATGTTAATATTTGTAAGAAAATTATTGAAATAGTCCAATGTGTTAGGCCCTTCTAAGGTTCAAAATAAACTCAAGTTATACTAAGGATTTTTGAATAAGAACCAACATATATTAATTTTATAGGTACCTCTCTATTTACTAGTATTCTGTAACACAAAATATTAATAAATATTATTTACACCAAATTATGAAAAATCCACTGAAATATAGTGGAATAACATTTTTTGTAATAGTAACTAATTAATAATAATATGTACTTACCTAAAATTAAATTAACGCATTTAAGTGCTAATATGACTATGGGAACCCCTTTTTGTACATGACAATTTAATCATTAATAGAATAAATAGTAACACATACCATATATTTAAATTAGCTGTTTAGAACACTGAAGGCTCAACTTTTTAAAGTCAAGCTAAGCAAACAAAATAAATTTAAAAACGATTGATTATCTGTTTTTATATGTTCCAGCATTTAGAAATATATGCTATATCTTTAGCTTAGTATTTTAAAATCTTACAAACTAGAGTTAAAAATTATGGTCCTGTATCAAAATGTCAAACTGTGATATTCAACAGTTAAAATTACAGTTTTGCATAGATTATTTGCCATGTAAACACTAATGGAAACTCACTTGTGACAGTATGGAACAAGCCAATATTCTACTTACCTGGTTTTCTTTTATACTTTTCTTTGTGTATATTATTAGACACCGAGGGTAGTAAGTAAAAACACCTTAAAAACACAATTTTCATTGTGTATATTATGTGACACACTGAGGGTAGTAAGTAAAAACACAACTATGAAACATGCACAAAATGATAAATAGCTTGCCCAATGGTTAGTTGCGATGTAGATGAACACATATTGTAAACACAATGAGGTTTTATTTTGCTAACCCTGACCTTCTTCTGAACTAAGTGGCTTGTCTGGTTCATTATTTTGTTGATCTACATCTGCAGTACCTTGGGCCTCTGACTCAGTAGCCAGGGACTCACCCTTGGAGTCCTGTGATGACTCATCTTCCGTCGTGTGGCCGTCGCCTGCTGCTGATTTTTTGTCTTCATCCTGTTAACACAGAGAGGTGATGTCATACATTAGTATACAACAGTATTGTTAAAACATACATGGTTTTACTGTAATATATGAACAGATACATGTACTATTTGTTAACAAAAAATGCCATGCTTTGCGGTACTGGCTTAGAATAGTGGCACACCCTCTCATATATCATGGGACGTCAGAGTCACCAAAGAGAACTACCATATAATAAGCAGCAGCGTTTTCCTGCATATCGGCTGTAACTGTGATCACCAACTCGCCTACCCAGCATGGTGTTTATGTGCACATAGCTCCAACAGGATTAAATCTATTGGGGAGGCCAATGTTCAGCAGTGGACTTTATAAGGCTGATACGATTAACAAAAAAAAAAATAGTACATTACGGTACCAATAATGATAAATAATTGTCAATCTAAGTGGTCTTATCGCTGAAAGTAATCTCTCCCAAAAACAATATATAAATTATTTTGTCATGACAAGGAAGTCTCCAGTGAAATTTCATTATGGAAATGGTTATCAAAGATATGAACTGCATCAGATTGCATTCTCTTCATAATCATTTATTTAAAATTAATGTCCCACTAGTGAGCATGGGCCTCTTCTCAAAGGTGACAGATATTAATTACTTTTGGCACCATAATATTACATTATTTTCTTTATTTTATTACTTTGTCTTAATTTATTATAAAATTAAAATTTCTCTACATATAAGGTAAAATTTTATGTTTAAGAGTTTTGTTCTTTTTCAATGATCTTCACAGTATGAAAACTTACTACAATTTTTTTTATTATTACTTTGGTTTTAACATTGTATTTACGAATTTTAGCACATATTCCACAAAAATTAACTAAAAATAAGTTGTAACTATGAAATACTTTATTTAAAACTTGGAATATCGTGAGTTACCAGCTAACCTTTGTATAGCAAAATTTGCATTTTTATATGTTATTTAAGTATTTATACATTTTTGATTAAATTTTAGTTCATTGAATATAAAAAACGGTATTACAGCCGTGGAGGCATAAACATAGATTCTGATAATATTATACCATATCACTGTGAATGCTTTTAAAACATTTGTAAGACAAAACATTAAATACATAGATGTAGAAAATTTAAAGCAATTTTTTACACTTTACTAATGTATCAGTCATGTAAATAAGCAGAAAATCCTACATTTGATTTGGCGAGCCATATTCGACAGCGTCGCCTTCCGACATTGAGCCACACAAAATTGAACCTTCACACTATAACAGTTAAAACTCGTATTTCAATATTTATAACCTTGCCACTA
This sequence comes from Musotima nitidalis, assembly GCA_949126915.1. NCBI lineage: Eukaryota > Metazoa > Arthropoda > Insecta > Lepidoptera > Crambidae > Musotima > Musotima nitidalis. The sequence continues at coordinate 7,376,999 of OX421435.1, forward strand.
GATTTATACAGCACTATGTATAGTGTACATAGTAACTAGTAAGAAATGAACACTATCGACATATTACTCGAAAATCTTACAAGTAATGTTAAGATTCGACTATGACAAATACCGATTCTAGAAAACAAATTATGCGAAACATGTATGTTCGGACTAAAACTAATGCCGAAACAATTTTGCTAAAATCTATGGAGGTCAGCAATAAAGGCCCCCGAAAGGAGATCGTGTTTTATTTACATCGCTCGCTAAGTACCGCGCGATCGTGTAGATACGTATGGCAGCGGCAATGGAACGACAACACACCACGCAATTTTATATATTAAATGAATCGCAAAATTCTGAATACCAAGGTCAAGCGAATTTCCTATCAATGTCATAGTATATCATGCACATTAACAAAGGCCCTGCAACCAAATGCAAAGGGGCGGGGGTGTCAAAATATAAGTAAATAAGATAAATATCCCATTAGATTCAGATTCGATAACTGATAACAACCGCATTCACAGAATTTTATCCAAATTGTTGATAAAATCACATCCCTCGGCGGCGTAGTTCCCGCGTTTAGCGGGAAGCAAACGTTCTGTCAGCCATGTTGAGACGCAAGCAAACATTAGTGATATAACAAGGAATTAACACCACTTCACTGCTCAAAATATCATAAATAGACGCACACAATTATAAAGAAAATTAATATAAATACTAATTTCACAACTATACCTGATTGTCACTAATTTTTGCTTTATCGGTATCACCCGACATTTTTCCTACGAAGAAATTGAAAGCGAATTCCAAAGCGTCTTCAAACACCGGACAACACAAATGCACGCACACAGAAAAAAAAACTGCGTTTCGTTTGAAGGCAAAATGCTATAAAGTTGAGTTCACGAAACAAGCGCAGGTTTTCTAGAGTTCTGTAGTAAAATCAAAAACCTCTTAAATAGTTAAACATCATATTAAGCTACTAATTATACCAGAAAAATGTTTTTTTTTTACTAAATATTACTGAAGTATCTATTATAAAGGTCAAAATTTTGTATTTTTTGGAGTTACGCAGTTGAAAACGAGACTGACCCTTTGTAGGTTTATTCGTTATGTAGTATCCTTAACAGAAGTTATTAATGATACTTATTTAACTTGGAACTAAGTAATTGGGGTATTTATCAAATAATATTTATTTATTTGTATGTAGTTTGTACTGCACATAATAGCTTACTTCTAATGCACATTAATATTAAAAATAAAACACATTTTACCAATTTACATCGCGGTGTATTGAATTATTTTTATATAGAAGTTTAGAATACTTTAGAATAAGTCATTTGTGGTCAGCCCATTAACGTCCCACTACTGAGCACGAGCCTCCTCTTACATATTAAGGTGTGTGGTATTGGGTCATACTCCACCACGCTGACCCAGTGCGGATTGGCGGAGGCAGGTGTATGGCGTACTGCTGTTAGAATTTATCAAGCCGCCGAATAGGCCTCTAATATGGCTTAACGACTACCACATTTAGTGATAACCGGGACCAACGGCTTAACGTGCCTTCCGAAGCACGGAAGCGCTCGATATCAAATGCCACACAAACGGTCACCCATCCAAGGACTGACCTCTGTGAACTCTGCTGTACTTCGGTGATCGTTTCCGACCACCTAGCACCGCAGAGCTACACATTCATTTTGTATCCTCACAAAAAGTTTTGTTGACAAAAGTTCATCACAAGCTACGATATACTTTCTTACATTGTTTTTAACAATTTTCCGCTTTTCTTCTCTATCTTTTGATTTATTATGTTTATTTTATGTTTCAGAGGATTATTCTCTTAAATTTTTATTTCTCTGCTTTTAAAACTGAGTTAATTTTAACTTTCTTGAAAATATATTATCGTACAAAACCAAACGCAAAAGCATAGACAAAGCGAATGTCAATGGATATAAAAAAAACAACAGCAAAATTGTTTATGGTTAGCGTCTTTTCGCCAAAGTTGCGAAGCAAGCCGTTTAGATTTTTTTGGAATAACTGAGCCATTTTGATGGCTGTCGTATTTTACGATTAATGTGTACTTTAAATCAAAAATGAGTGACTATCCTTCTATGGCTACGCTTCAAAATAATAGTCAAACGGCGGGATATGTAGATGCTTTACAGCGTGCAAAATTGGTAAGCGTTTGCATTACTTTCACATTCATTCTACGCTTTAATTAGTTATAGATAGTATAAATTAACTACCAAAAGAGTAATGTGTTGTGTAGATATATCTACAATCAGTAATGAGTCTACTTTTATTACATAGCGCCGAAATTTATGTGCGTGTCGTCTACCTAACCTATTTGTGTGACATCTTTTTTGTTAAAACCGCTAGTTCTTGATTTCTGAGATGCTCTTCTTTCTTATGGTAATTGGTGGTGGTTTTGGTTATAATTTTTTTCTCACAAAGCTATGTGACGTATTGTTGTTACACTTTTGTAGGTAGCAGCAAAAATCAGTACTAAGAGGCCTTTGGAAGAAGGATCTGAACCTATCGCGAAGAAATCAGCTTCTCTCGATTCTTATCAACAACAAGCAATGAGGTAAGAGTTCTTGTTATATTCATATCAAATCAGAAGCTTTAAACAAACAACTAAAATTATGTCTAATAATAATGTTCTGTGTAGGTAAAATATAAAAAAATTGAAGCTAATTCTAAATTCTTACAACCTTTGAAGTACAGTAGTTTAAATGTCAATCTCCGCGTTATTTAAAAATAAACTTCAGATATATCTAGAGAATTGAACAGTTTTTGTTATTCAAAATTTTATTGTCAACCCTCATCTTTAGGAATTCTTACCAAATTCAAAAATAAGTAGGTTGTTTGTCTGTATATGAGTGTTTTTTCATATTGATATGGTAATATAAAGCTACACTAAAGCACAAAATCTTTCCAATATACAGATCATAAAATTTGTGTAAAAAATACTATGTGTTAGCTGCGGGCTACGATGTAAGTATTGGGCAACATGTAATCATTTACAGTAAAGTATATTTGGTCATCTAATGGAATCCTTTGGTTAAATTTACAATTAAGTTTCATAACGAAAATAAATAATAAAGTATAGAATAAATTAAGTTGTTGCTTGATTTGTTAAGTGAGAATCTTTACTAAGTCATTTTAAATATTCTATGCTTACAATGTAATATGTACATTATTATTAATGTCAATAAATATAAATTAAAGGAAGTTTTTTCGCTCCTTATGGAGCCACAATTTTAAATTATACCAAACAATAGAATAGGTCAAAAATTTTTTTTTTAATAATTGCATTTATTTACCTATCATAGCAATTGGAAGGATGTGATCTCTGCCTAGCCCTACGGGAAAGAGGCATGACATTATGTATGTATATGCCTACACATACATAACGCAAGATTTTTGAATCATTGGCCCCAGACACCCCAGAAAGACTTAAAAAGGAAACTTATATTAAAAATGTTGGCTTATTTTTATCAAAACTTTTAACTACAAATGTTTCCAAAGCATCCCTTTCATCTTGTATGCATGTGTTACGTGTATCAGGTACTATATTCCATAAACAAAGTTGTTTTTTATGATCAGTGCAACAGCAGCAGCAACGGCAGCGGCGGCTGCGGCGACAGCCCGCATCGCGGCTTCAGGGAGCAGTGCGCCCCCTCCCCCAACACCCCCTCACATGATGCAGGACCAGGCTCTTAATGAGTACATTCGTGTCCCCAACAATATGGTTGGACTTAGTGAGTGTTACATTTACTTATTTCTATCATTTGTTGTTTTGCTGAGATGTGGTGTCTTTCCATGGGCCTTATGTGGAAGCTCATTGTCACTCAGTGTGTAGTTGAGAGCAATGCTTGAAGTGTCCCTAATTGGGTTACAGCTGAACTGACAGTTGATATGGCATTAAGATCCTCCAATGTCGACCACGTCGTCATATCTAAGAGGGAATGGGCTCCCATTCAACTATCAGGAATCAAGAAGCTGATAGATCACAAGATGGAGGGAAGTGGAAAACAATTAGGCGTACTGTAGTCAGCATAAGACTTAATGACATGTTGAAAAATAATTGTGCCTGAATACCCTTTACAAACAATTCCTTTCTTTCTTAGTAATTGGCCGTGGTGGTGAACAAATTACACGGCTACAGGCAGAATCTGGATGCAAAATCCAAATGGCACCTGAATCTGGTGCACAACCTGATAGAGTATGCACCCTCACTGGATCGCGGGAGGCTATACAGCTGGCAAAGTAAGTCTTAAACTCCTATGCTATGTATTTCAATTAGATATTCCATAAATCTGTTTATTAATATTTTTTATCATTATTTTCACTTTACAGATCATTGTAATGCATGTTATTTTTGTCTACCTGATGAATGAAATTTCCTATTCTTTCATAAAAAAGAATAGATCGTAAATGATAAAAACTAATCTCATTAACACATGAACGCAATTGGTCCCAGACACAATAGAAAATCTATTGTTTGTTGGTCATTTGGTGTTCAAAGACTTTTTTGGATTTATATGTGTACCTAATATTTTATTGTTAGTTTGGCTTATAATTGTGTATTTAATACCTAATAAGTATGCCAATGTCACATAGAGCTTACTTAGCTTAGGGACAGCTTACTTCATTCATCACTACATAGTATAAAAAAAAGTCGCTTTCTTTGTCCCTATGTCCCTTTGTATGCTTTAATCTTTGAAACTACGCAACGGATTTTGATGCGGTTTTTTGTAATAGATAGAGTGATTCAAGAGAAAGGTTTATATGTATAATACATGCATAATATAGTAGTGGAACACTGTCAATTTTTGAGATTTCTAATGTGATGTCGTAAATCAACTCACTTTTTTGCGCTTATATTGCAAACGCTGGCCAAACCCTACGAGATTAGTCAAAATAATGTACTACAATATGGTACAACTTACAAAATTCTTCAAAAAAGTCCGCGATGGTATATGTCTATCTCTCAAGAATACCCCACAATAACCAATTTTATCTTTTACATTTTACTAAAAAAGAATGGCTTATTAACGAAGCCATTTTAAATATGTATAACATTAATTCTTATCTAAATAAACATGTTAGTAAGCTTGGACATTAGACATAGATTAAATTTGTCTTTTACATCATGTAATTTCGATCAGTACTTTACAAGATATCAAACGAATAAACTTACGCTAAATCGAAAAATTATGGTGGCGGCAGTGGTAGGTACTCGCGGTCTATATAGAGACATTCTGTAATTATGTAATATACGTAACTATTCATATTAGCATACCACCCGTGCGAAGCTGGGGCGGGTCGCTAGTTCATTATAAGTAGGACTGCCATCAGCTCAGAATTCCCTGTATTTGTCCTAGTCCATGGTCTGTAGACCTGTTGTTGTCGTTAGACCTTTGGTTGTTGTTGGTAGACCTTTGGTTGTTGTTGGTATACCTTTTGTTGTCAGTGAAAAACTATTTTATTTAAACATAAACGACAAATTGAAATAAATCTTAATTAAATAAATAAATATTTTCTGACAAATACACAAATTATTTATTTCCAAGTATAAATTAGTATCTTTAAATAAGTATTTTTAAGAACTTGTGTTATGGATACGAAACAACATTTTTTTTTTGTATATGTGTCACCGTAAAATTGTAAATAACGTTAAATTATAATCTATCCCGCGATATTGTAATCTGTCGAAAAATTGTGATCCGTAACAAACTGCTCACAATTTAACGCATTATTTTTCGATAGATTATAATCTATTAAAGACAAACCGTCAGATTGTAAAATGGCATGCGACAGAACGCACCTCGCGCTCTGATTGGTTGAACTTCATGTTCCCCGCTCAGCCGCCCGTCGTCGCCATCTTCGGTTGTTATTAGTCAAATTCATTTGTTGTGAAATGTAAACAAACAGATAAGAGAGTGGTTGGCTGGTCTTGATGGCAAGACCAGCCAATCATGGACAGGCTTTAAACAGTTGACAATTTAACGCGCGACAGATTGTGATTTAACGGTTTGTCTTCCATAGATTATAATCTATCGAAAAGTAATGCGTTAAATTGTGAGCACTTTGTTTCGGATCACAATTTTTTGACAGATTACAATATCGCGGGATAGATTATAATTTAACGTTATTTACAATTTTACGGTGACATATACATACTTAATATACAAAGAAAACACCCAGACCAGAACAAATATTCATGTTCATGCACACAAATATTTGTCCTGTGTTGGAATCGAACCCACGACCTCTGGAGTGAAGTGTAGGTATACTGACCTCCACGCCATTTTGCCACATCATTAACATTGAAGGAATAGTGACAGACATACAAACTCGTTATATGAAAGTATGTTTTCGATATCTGTAATAAATTCAACTATATACTGTTTTTTGTTTCAATTATTAGTCGGCTTTTATGTATTATGTGTATTTATTTGTGCATATCTCTTGTCTAGTCCCTAGTCTGGTAGTATTGTACGACAATATTATGCGACGGCAGATAGAACCTTGTCCTTACCAACGTCTTCTAGTACCTCCTGCTGTAGTGGAGTAATGCTACTAAAGTACTAAGTCACTATGACAAGTGCTTTTTACACAAGCTTGCATAATTGAATTTTACTTAGTTAAAACTAGGAGGCACTTTATTTAAATAAATTGTGTTGTAAAATCTTCACAAACTTAAAATTCTTACTAAATACATTGAGACATTCTGCACTTATGTATGAAAGAATAGTTGAGTGCAGTAAAGAATGCCACATAAAATGCTTGAATTTTATTATTATTTTGAAATTAATGTGTACTGTTTTTGAATTTTATTATGTACTAGCATGTAATGTTAGTATTGTGTGTGTGTATGATAGGTATATGTTTCTTTTTGATTGATTTTTTCATATTTCATAATAAGCAGACAGGCTTGTTTTCTGCTGATATTTATATATTGAGTTGCGTAAAATATATCAGCATATATGTATGCTTTCTCTAATTGTCTATTCTGTTATAATTCGTTTTTATTCGCCCCTAAGTAAAAAAAAAAAATATAAAAAAATACATGTAGAGTTAAAAATTATCAGCTGCTGTTTTGACTCAATTCATACTACCTTAGTAGACCAACTTGCTTAACATAACAGAAAAAGATAAACAAAAGTATGTAGGATCCATTATCTTAAAAAACATTCATAAAATTCATTATTATGCTTTAGTAGAGTATGTCCATCAAATATCTTGTTGGAACTTCCAATATGCATTACAATACATAATCTATGATTATTCGGTAATGCAGCTATCGGCTAGGAACCTCCCCTACTTGGACCAGTCAGGATCCCATTAGTTCTACGTGAGTATAAAGCTAGTATCATTTTGATGTGCTTTTGGTGCTTCTATCTTATTGAATACATTATTTCTTCTGTTGTCAATGTCTGTGGTATTTATTGCGTTTATTGGTATTTATAGTGTGTGGGTTGTTATTGATGATCAGGGCATACCCACTTTAAAGCCTCAACAAAAGAATATATATAATTAAAATATAGACCTAAATGTTTGCTTCTAAGATATGTTTTATATTGTCAATCTAACAAGCTATCAGCGAGTTGCCGGTATAAAGAATAATCTAATTATCAATACAAAAAGCCTACATTTAATTTATTTTCTTTTGGCGAGCGGAGCGGAGAAGGTTAAGCCGGCCTTCCACTGAAGCTGAGCGAGTCTGCGGAGGGGAGAAATATTTATTTATTTATTTAATAAAAAGGATCACCAACATGACATATTATTATTACAAAATAAAGAATAAGAAAGTATAAAGTTTACAGCTAAGTATTGTCACAATTACTGGAGATCACAACATGCAATAAAATTTAAAAATAATAATATTAACCAATGGGATTGGCGGACTTGAGCGCGCAATCCTCTTCATTTATATTTCTCCGTTTCTCGGCTCCGCAGCTTAGCTCCGCTTCAGTGGACAGGCAGCATAAAATGGCTAAGACCTTATTGGTGGTGTACTCTATGGCTTGTAAGGATTGTCCTAAAGAAATGTTTAAAAGATACAGTTCCATCGCTAGAATATAATGTTATTGAGGTGGCAATGTGATTTTCTGCTGCCATAAAGTAGCATTTTATGTAACACTGTGGTTACGGTTGGAAGAGGTCTGATTGAAGTCATTAGGTATAATTTAAAGTGAACATTGTTAGTGGCAAGCCGTTATGAGGCTGAGTAAATTTTTTTTCTCTAACTCTTACTTAGAGCAAATTTGTTAATGTAATTTAAATATATGATTTTCAAACATATTTCAGATTGGCAAAGATATTCTTCTAATAATTCATTTATCCATTCAAGCGTTTCATTGCAAAAATCTTTTGTTAAGGAGTAAAAAACTGTTTTAATATTTCCGCGAACACAAGACACTCGGCAATCAAATCAGAAAACAATTGTAGTTCTTCGTCTGTCAGACCATTTGGCTTTGGAATTCCTGGCTCCTATGCTCTCTGGTGTTTTCAGCGGGGCGCTATTCGTCATAAGTGAGTGCGCTTGTTACCTTGCAAATCCAAGTAATGGAGGGTTCTAATTTTTATGGATTGCATCAACTGCTTCCATTCAGGCAGGAAAAAAAGTATACACAACTAACAGACCAGTAGTTAAAGGTTAATAGGATGAAATGTTGATTGTAATATATTTTTTTTATCCTGGCATGAATAAAAGGTTAATAAGATGAAATGTTGATTGTAATATTTTTTTTTTATCCTGGCATGAATATGATTATATTATGTTGCCTGCACCAGCTGAGCCACCCCTTTTGCTTTATGTAAACGCCTTGTATTGTTGTTTGGTATGGATTATATTAGTATAACTAATCTGGATGCGGGAACAAAGCGTTTAGATAGTACCAAATTAATTGGTGTGGTAGGACCTTGCATAATTTGAGTTATTACGTTTATTGGAATGCATAGTTCGGTAGTTACACTGGATGTAGTATCTAGGGTTCAGATGCCTGATTAGATCAGTAGTAAGATCAACAAGTAGTAAATATAATTTGGAAAATTCACGAAAATTGTGAACTGTTTATATTTTCCTTTCCGTATTTAGAACAGTAGCTTAAAATGGACATTGATAAATAGGTTCAGAAATGTACCCAAAAGTTATTATCTTGTTCGCTACAAAAAATCATGATATACCTACACATAGATTTTTAATATTGCGTGGTGGCGAGTATACCGTCATGTATTTAAACACAATTAATAAAATATTTATGTATGTTTATCCGTTACTTAGTATCCATAACACAGTTCTTAATTATACTTATCTTCGAACTGAATAATTGGTGTAAAGACAAGATGTCGACGTTGTCTTTAAAAAGTTTTTTGCTCAAACATTCATCAATAACTATAAATATAATCCGGAGGCTGTAGCTAGCAAATTTTCAGGCATATTATTTAATATATTAAGGGCAGGCATCAAAATTTTAGTGAGTTCAGTGTAGTGTCAATGAAGTTTAATACTGTGACTAAGAACACATCACTAAAGTGTATTCGCCTTAATAGAAACAGAATAGTGTTATTGAACAAATCTTACTTTTAACATATGTAGTAGTTTTTGATAAAAGAAAGTTACTAATTAGTCTTTAGGTTGGCTAGATCGTAGTTGATATAAGAAACTTCCTTCTAAAAAGGTAAGTATTTTGTATAGGTAAAAAAAGGGCATACAAGTGTTTGCTATTCAACAACTTATGTCCACGGCATATAAGTTGAGCAAAGACCTTGGATTCACAGTCACACACTATCGGATCTCAATCGAAGTGCGGTGTGGGGGGTGGCACGTAACTAGCATATCGGCGATGAGTCGCCCTTTCTTTCCTTTGTCTTCGATTTTACCTGCAGTCAATCGCCCTTTTTGTTCAACTTACGTTTGGGGCACTGTAACCAGCTTTCATCCTGATGAAATTTACTTATTGCTGGTGTAAAATAGAAAGACTCTTAAAGTTTTATATATTTTCACATTTTCATTTTATATAATTCCACGGTATGGAGCGTCCTCATATTTTTTATCTCGCATTGACTGCTTCCTAGCAGGCAGGATATAGCCAATAATAGCCGTTACCACGTGTCACATAAAAAAAGTTGTAATAAGTATTGTTTGGTGACAGGGAATTGGTGAACCAAATAGTGAACCACCGAGGCAGGGAGAATGCGCCACAGCACAAAGACAGCCCTGGCGGCGGCGGCAGTGGTGGTGGCGGCGGCGGCGGCATGCCCCCCATTATGAGAGGGCCGGGAGGCGGCGGCGGCGGAGGAGGAGGTCTTGGTGGAGCTTCGGTAAGAAAGGCTATATCAGCCCATTAACGTCTTATTACTAAACATGGTTTTCCTTTCACAAACCAAGGTAAAGATATGACGTCGTACTCCACTACACAGACCCAATGTGGATTGGTGGAGGTAGGTGTGTGGCGTCCAACAATTTTAAAAGCAGAATTGTTCAAGCCGCCCATTAGGGTTCGTACACATAAAAACGATACGACGTCGTGTCCTGGAAATCTATCACGAGCTTCATACAAACACTCGTGACTTTGAATAAAGCTCGTAGATTTCCACGACACGACATCGCATCGTGTTCATGTGTACTAGCCCTAAGAGCCACGGGCATGGCTTTACGACTAACACATACAGTAACAGCCGGGACTAACGACAACGTATCTTTCACACGAAACCATTCGATATGAAATATAAACGAACACCCATCCAAAGACTGATCGCAGTGAATTCTGCTTTACTTCGATGATCCCACTATACTAACACAGCCATTACTGAAAACGGGTTCATTTCATTAACCAAGGTGAAAGGATTTCATACTACACCATACATAAAAGCTAGATATAATTGTAAAAAACTACATGTAATTTTTTTTAACAGGAGGAGATAATGCTTCCTGGCCCTAAAGTGGGTCTAATTATCGGCAAGAATGGAAAAACTATAAAACAACTACAGGAACAGTCCGGTGCCAAAATGGTAGTCATTCAGGACGGGCCTAACACTGAATATGTAAGTACATTTGATATTATATTATGTCAATTCTCAACACCAAGCTTCCTTTCTTAGTCCTGAGATATTAAGCTGTGCCCGCGATTTCGTCCAAGTAAAGTAGAACAATATAGTATATAGTAAATTTCTTTAAAAAAATAAGTATGGAGTACCAATATCATCATTTGAAAAATACACTCTGTCACATTGCCTTTGGGCTGATTAATGTGCTCTCTGGCGAGATTTTCCTAAGATATTACAGCATAAAACTCTTCAAAAAGGTTGTGAAACTGTTATTAAAGGGTTGGTAACTCGTTTTTGATATCCCTAATATTGCAAGAGTATAGGCTGCGGTGACCACGTTCCATCATGCTTGACTGCCACCTTGTGGTAGAAAAAGTTACATTTAAACATACTTTAAAAGACTTTCACATTCATTATATTAGTAAAATAATAGTATAAATAACTGAATGTGAGACTTGTTTTTAACAGTTCGAAGATCAATTTCGATGTGAAATAGCCAGCAAAGCAATGCAATCTAGCGTAAGTTGACTTCGAAATGTCTTAATAACTATATACTCAAAAGTGCCTCTATATTTCCTAATACCATCTGAAAAAGGTGTATTCTTAGTAATATAACCTTGCCCTAAATTCTTCTCCTGAAAGACTCTCTGAAAAAAGTTGATCAAGAGATATGGTATATGTGTTAGTTACATTTTTAGTACTGCATTGACTGCTTACAGCAGAATGTGGTCATTATGACAAGTCGCAAAAAAAGAGATGTTTACTATTCTGTGGCAGAATTAAGGGCTAGGGTAAATGTAAACAGGATCAATTGAAAACGGCCATCGAAATATGTATTTGCGACATTGATTAGTATTCTGGCATTGTCAACTGAATTGCGACATGATTTTAAAAGTCAGAACTAATGTATGTTACTCGTTGTCATTTACCCTATTTTACATTTACCTGGGTTTATTCCTCTTTTTATCTTCAGGCAGTTTCCTTTTCTGAGGATATACCATTACTTCATACAAGAAGCGTTTGATTATTTGGCCATTAGAATGTTACTACTAATGATAATTATTGTAATATAAACGTTATTTCTATCAAACAGGAAAAGCCCCTGCGTATATCTGGTGACCCGTCGAAGGTGGAGCATGCAAAGCAGCTAGTGTTCGAATTGTTGGCTGATAAGGATATGCAACAGCAAGGAGGTCCACGGCCACCGTACGATGAGTACTCGCAGGAGCAGGGGAATGGACTTGCAACTAACTCCACAGAGGTATGTGTTTATTAACACCATCTTCCTCAGATGCTTTTTGTCCACCGTTAGGTATGTGCCTCTTCTACATGCCTCATGTTGCATTAGACATAATGATATTTATAAGTCGGTTCAGTTACAGAATGTCACTTCCACAAATAGTCCCTCGTTCTAAAAAAAATACGAACTTTCAAATCATTTATTCAAGCTGGGCTTAACACTAGTGAAAGTCACTCATATCTTTTTTGTGTAATGCAAGTAATAGAAATATATTTAAGTTAAATTACTGATGTAACTCGTAATTTTTTTGAGAAATAGATATGTTTTTGGTCACGGTACAATTGTGGAAAGGGACATTCTGCAACTGATCCCATATGTCATATATATTGTTTTAACTGGAGTCACAAAAAGGCACGGCCTTTGGAGGAAACCACCCTGTTCACCAAGATATTCAGACTATTTGAGACCCTCCTGTAACTTCGTTGTAGATAACTAACTGTAACTAGATTTATATTGACATATAATATGGCGTGAGGGTAACCTGTCATGCTATTAAGGTCATGACTTTGATTTCAAATATTTTCGTGTATAAATATTTGTCGTAGTTTGTGAGTTTAAAGCGGTATCCCCAGTGGCTTGCCACCATGGGTCTTGACCCATGGCCTTCAAATTCAGAGGTCTCGGGTTCAAACCCTGATGACCTATGACTTTTCTAAGTTGTGTACGTCATTATTGCTTGCTCCGTGCCTCGGAAAGCACGTTAAGCCGTTGGTCCCGGCTGTCATTAACATCTATGGCAGTCGTTCTTCAGAAGTCAGTGCCTTCTAATATTTTTACAGCTGGTTTAACCATAGATGTTTCCCTTGAAACGTAGGTCAAAAAATTGTTCTGTATATTATTAGTATTAATTTAATTAAGTAAGTATAATTTTACCGATATATTACCAATATCATCACATATTAAGTGTTAAATATAAATACCTAAAGTGATTTGTGTATTTTGAGTGTAAAAGTGACAAGTCATCAAACCGCCGCTAAAAGTAATTTTTCACGTAAATACATCTTAAGTCGGTTGTTTCTCAACCCCATTGCAGAATCTTTATTAAAAGCCAACATTCCTTGTTGTTATGTTATGTTTTGTTTGAATTTAGTAAAGTCAATGTACATACCATTATGAAAGTTTTTAAATATTAAGAAAACGGCTGACATTTGGGGCATATCTGTACACTTAGTTAACGCTTTAATCGAAATAGTAGCTCCTGAATTGGTAATTATTCTGAATAAGTGCATTGATAGTGGTGTGTTTCCGGATCTAATGAAATTAAGTAAGTTAACTCCTCTTTATAAATCGGGTAGCACCTCGCATCCGTCAAACTTCCGTCCTATTTCAGTATTGTCGACATTTAGTAAAATTTTTGAAAAAATTATGCTCAACCAAATGCATACTCACTTTGACAAAAATAATCTATTGCACACCAAACAGTTTGGTTTTACTCGCGGCCGGTCTACTACTGATGCTGGAATAAAATTATTGCAGGGTATTTACGAAGCCTGGGATGAGTCATATGATTCTTACGGTGTGTTCTGTGACTTATCTGAAGCATTTGATTGCGTCCAGCATCAGACTTTACTTGTGAAGCTTCATCATTATAGAGTTCGTAACACCGCCTTGCGTTTTGTCACTTCTTACCTAAGTGATAGGGTCCAGAAAGTTGTAATTAATGGTAAGCAGTAACCCAGTTCTGCAGTAACACTGGGGGTGCCGCAGGGTTCAATCCTAGGCCCATTTCTATTTCTAGTATATAATTATGTATTAATGATCTCCCCCACCTCATAAAAGACGATCACGAGATTGTTTTATTTGCAGATGATACGTCTTTAATATTTAAAGTTAAACGTGGCCAACGTGAACTTGACGACGTAAATAATGCGTTCTCTAGGATAGTCCACTGGTTTAGTGCTAATAATTTATTATTAAATCAAAATAAAACTAAATGAGTCAGGTTCACCTTCCCTAATGTGCGGCTTGCTCAAACCAGTGTTAGGGTTCGAGACGATAATATAGAATTAGTTATTGAGACGGTTTTTCTGGGTAAAACACTAGACTCTAAGTTACAATGGAGGTCTCACATCGGGAAAGTTTCGGGCAGACTGAGTTCTGCAGCCTATGCCGTGAAGAAGATCCGACAACTAATGAACATTAAAACAGCTCGTCTAGTCTACTTCAGCTACTTCCACATTGTTATGACATATGGCATACATCTATGGGGTAATGCTGCAGATATTGAATGTATCTTTGTGCTGCAGAAAAGGGCTGTCCGTGCTATCTATGGTATGAGATCTCGCGACTCATTAAGGGATAAGTTTAAGGAGATAGGCATAAAGACTGTGTACTCACAGTAAATTTATGAAAACTTACTGCATACTCATAAAAATAAAAGTAAGTTCAGTAAAAATAGTGATAGACATAATTTTAACTCAAGAAATAAGAATAAACTGGCTATGCCCAAGTATAGGCTCCATAAAGTTACAAATTCTTTTGCGGGGAACAGTATTCGCATGTATAATACGCTACCAGATGATGTGGCAAAATTATCAGTAAATAAATTTAAAGATTGTGCCAGAAGGCTTATTATAGTGTGAAAGATTTTATGAACGACAAGTCTGCCTGGAAGTCACATGAATTGCTCCTTTCTTTCTTAAGATATGTATGATCTTTAGATATTAGATTTTGTCAGTTTTAAGAACAGCGGTAATCTTAATATTTAATTTCGACAATTGTATTAGATCTTAAGACATAATTTGAAAAAAGCTGAGATGAGTTTCTTGAGGCATTCTTCTCAATCTCGTTGCCTTTTGGAAGCCTCGTTAGAGTCACCGACAGACTGACTGCCTGACTGACGGACAATCCCCTCACTCCTTTAGAATCACGACAGGCTGACTGACAGATCCCCCCGATAAGAGTGACAGACAGACTGACAAATCTTGAGAAAAACCACAACAGACGAATAAATTGACAAACCTTGACAAATTCTGACAAATAACCCATTTGCTTTATTATTCTACAGCTCATATCTTTTTCATTGTTGTTAAAAAAATATATCGAATTTCAATTTTTTGTCTGAATGTTTGACGAATCTAAATGATCATGTTGATCTTAAAGACAATAAAGTATATTTTATTTTATTTTTGTAATGACTAAAGTTTAGCCAAACTCTTGTCAGTGTGAAGTGAGCAGACCCTGAGCTTTAAGTCCAAGGCTAACGGGATAATGCTATGAGCTTTAAGTCCAAGGCAAACGGGATAATGCTAGGATATGAGTTTGTATGTTTAATACATAATATATAACATAGCGACCTCTTCATAATGGTCCACAAGCTTGAATTAACATTTTCTTTGTCCAGTTACTCAGTTAAATTTGTTTTGTTCATTTATACAGTTTTTATCAGTGACATTTATTTACGAAACCAATGGCTAATTTGTTTTTTACTTATTTTCCGCCCAGGTTTTAGTACCCAGAGTAGCAGTGGGCGTCGTAATAGGCCGTGGAGGAGACATGATCAAGAAGATCCAAGCGGAGACAGGCTGCAGGGTACAGTTCCACCAGGAAAGGGATGATGGACCCTGTGATAAGAGGTATGAAGTGCTTTAATTTATACCCGTTTTTTAAATTCTCTAAAAAGAGATTTGAGATATTTAAGAGATAGGAAAAATTATGTGATGAATTTTTATATATTTTTAGTAAGATTTCACTTTTTAATTGGTTGTTCATTTTTGATATTATTTTATAACATTAATACACATAGCACATAGTTAAAGACGTTTTAGCATTGATATCAAAACATAATACAGATCTTTAACTATTCGACTTTTGTGTAATGCATTACTCTTCCCAGTATATGGTTCATATTCATAAAATAAAAAAATTATTCGCGATGCCCTACAGAGTGTTTACTAATTTTTATAAAGCAGTACAACACACATCCGTAAATATAACCTTTTCTTCGTGACCTGTCATAATCACTTTATCATGCCTAATGGTAAGATGTCGATACAGGCCATGAAATTAAGGCGCTTCATACCATGGAGTACGTATGGTAAAAAGCGCACCCACCCACTCATGCCTGCAAAAATTACGTTTCACGGCCCTCTTAAAAACCCGGGTATATAGAGGCTAGAAAACACTTTCAAAGCCTAATGGTCTTACATAGGAACGACTTACCAAATTTCAGCTTTGACTGCTGATAATCTGCACAGTATGTGGAATAAATTACATATTTGAATATTGTGTATAATATGTATGTATTTGCAGATGCTATTTACAAGGGAAGCCGCACCAGGTAGATCAAGCTAGACAGATGATTGAAGACTTAATATCAAGTGTCAAGGTAGGTGGTGTAAGTAATGATCGCCCGATAATAAGCAATATACATTAGGACACAGATTTTGTCAAACATGTTAGTCATAGTATATAGGTTACTGTATATTATGACTAATGTATTGATTACCTTATGTAATATCATTATTATCATCAGCGCGTTTTCGTCCACTGCACATAAACCTCTCCAAATCTTCTGCTCTTCGCTACCAAAATAAAATAATACATACAATTACGCTTTTTTCCCCGAAGGGATAGACAGAGGCATGTTGTAAGCCCACATTTCGCCAATTTTGTTGTTGGTCTCTCGTAATACGTGGTGAGCCTATTGCCGCTTATTGGGTACTTTCATATTTGCCAGATCCTCGTTGATCGTCACTCACTGGCAGGTGAGCTTAGCTTGGGCTCCTAAAATGTTAGTAGGGTCCCTATATAATAACGTGGTAAACAATAAAATTGTTTGATTACATTTTACCCTGTGTTTAGCCTGCATTATCTACAACTATTTACTACGAAACATGAATTATTTCTTACAAAAAACATATATTTGATTACCTATACCTTCTCTGGACCACCTAATAGAGTTATTGCCAAGATATACTTCTTTTTGCCTTTTGGGGAAAAATGCGTAAATGTATACATGTCCTTTCCATGCTCTCTCAAACTAGCATGTTCAACGCCTTTGGTCCCGGACACCACGAAACCCTATTGCATACAGATCATTTGGGGCGTTCAGTTACTTTAGCGATGAAATTCTGTGTCTTTTTGTATATTGTACTTTTTATTTTTTTTCTATTTTAATTTTTTATTTTTACCTTATCCTATTATAATTTATTTAAGTTGAATAAAGTCTGACGGGTATTCATGTTACCCTTTTTTTTAAAGTTATCAACAACTCAAATGCATTTCCATTTTACATATAATTTCTTAACATTTAATGGGGAATCATAAAACTGACATTTGCATACCACAAAATGGTAAATATGTTGAGACTTGGTCGAAAGACTTTATTGTAATACCATATTTTGTTAAGTACACATGTTTGAGCAAATAAATTAATTTGTATTTGTACTTACTTACATTATTTCTTATACTTTCTAATTCTATTTCTATTATTCTTGTAAACATATCCAGACATAAGTTTCCATATAACTTATAAAAAGTGTATTTTGGTTGTGTTATTAAATGCAATCTCTTTTAAGTTGTGTTGATTGTTTATTACGTTTTGTGTTCATTTTCGTTCCAGATTTTAGTTTTATAAGAGTTTTTAAGTTGTTTTATTCCTCAAGGCCGAGTAAGTTATGAAAATGCATTTAAAAGTATTTGAGTAGTCGTAAAATAATAATATTATACAAATAGTAGATAATACATAGAGGATTATATTAAATTGAAATCTAGCGTTATGTATAATTCATGTGTTCAAAGTTTATGTAAGAACAATGTAGCCATTACTAATTTAATTTTATAATTTATTTCTGAAGGCAAGCGTATAGAGTAGATATTTATTAACCAGATTGTTGATAAATCAATATTCAATTCGACGCAATTCTAGCTTCAATTTTAATTTCAGTAATTTTTTGTTACTTTTTACTGTAACAATTTGTCCAATAACATAAAATATGCAGTAATCGTATCATCTGTTCAACACCATTTAAAGCATAAGTTTTATAAAACAATTTTAATGTACATAATTCCATTTAATAATAGATCTCTCTCAGTTAAATATTAGGTCGGGGAAAAAGTCTTTTCGCATAACGTAGGTATAAACTTATTATAAAATTTTTTTGACTGTACTATTTGTGTCTGGCTGGTTTTGGTAACATTAAAAAGGTTCCATTATAAAGAAAAGAAAAAAATAAAAAAAAGTTGTTTCCCGCTATTTTTCATTTGTTTTTCTCTCCGTAAAAATGAGTGAATCTAATGAAGAAATTCGATACATTTTAAAATTTTATTATAAAAAAGGCAAAAATGCAACTCAAGCAGTGAAAAAAATTTGTGATGTTTATGGACCTGATGCAGTGTCAGTAAGAGTAGCACAAATTTGGTTCAAACGTTTTCAGTCCGGAAATTTTGATGTTAAAGATGCACCTCGCTCTGGTCGCCCTGTTACGAATAAAATGGACGCCATTTTTGAAAGAGTGGAGCAAGATCGGCATATTAGTAGTTACGATGTAGCTGAAGAACTGGGAATTGACCACAAAACAGTTTTGACCCATTTGAAGAAAGCTGGTTATACAAAAAAGCTCGATATTTGGGTGCCACACGAGCTCACTCAAAGAAACTTAATGAACCGTGTACTCATTTGCGATTCATTATTGAGACGTAATGAAACCGAGCCGTTTTTGAAGAGATTGATAACTGGCGATGAAAAGTGGATCACGTACGACAAGAACGTGCGAAAAAGGTCGTGGTCGAAAGTTGGCCAGGCTTCACAGACTGTGGCCAAACCTGGCCTAACACGAAATAAGGTGATGCTGTGTGTATGGTGGGATTGGAAGGGCATTGTTTATTATGAGCTTTTACCGTCCGGCAAAACCATCGATTCTGATCTTTACTGCCAGCAACTGATGAGATTAAAGGAAGCAGTCGAGAGAAAACGGCCGGAATTGATCAACAGGAAGGGTGTGGTCTTTCATCACGATAACGCTAGACCACACACATCTTTAGCCACTCAGCAAAAATTAAGAGAGTTCGACTGGGAGGTCCTAGTGCATCCACCATATAGCCCTGACCTTGCGCCTTCAGATATTCACCTGTTTCGGTCTCTGCAGAATTCTTTAGGTTCTGTAAGGTTGACCTCAAGAGAGGACTGCCAAAACTATTTGTCCCGTTTTTTTGATCAGAAGTCCCAAAGTTTCTACAGTAACGGGATAATGTCTCTGCCCACAAAATGGCAGAAAGTTATTCAACAAAACGGTACATATATATTGGAAATAAATGTAAATAAACTTTGAAAAAAATGTCTTGACTTTTCATACAAAAATACGAAAAGACTTTTTCCCCAACCTATTACAAATAGGAGGCCAATGTCATTATTATACAGTTAGTATATCATGTGTTCAACACCACTTATGGTGTAAATAATAAAAATCCATTTTAGTGCAGACATTTTCATTTCAGTAATAGTTATACACCATGAACTTCTTCGAACAAGGCCTGAAAGTTTCGGCAACGCGTAGAGTGTAGCAAGCGTCTGTAGTCTCCGTATAGTAACATTTGTCCTTTTCTCTCATTTGTCTACAATCGCACCTGCGGAGATAGACGCAATTTTTTAGATAGACTATAGTAGGCACGTATACTATACGCGTTTGCTTATTTAGTAAGGACACTCATCATCATCCAGCATTCCGGTTTAACCCTAAATTTACGCTGAGGACCCAGGGTCTGTTCACTGGTGTCAGATTCAGATTTGTCTGAATATCAGTTTTCACACGGAGCGACTGCCGTCTAACTCCGCAACCCAGAGAGAATCATTCTTTTAAGTTTAAACCAGATTACTAATATACAATATCTGGCGTTATAATTACATAGGGAGCCCAAGCCAACCGCTCCTGCAAGTGGTGCACCTGCCGATCAACGGACGAGGCTCTGGCGAACAAATCATTGCCCGGTAAGCGGCAATAGGCTCGCCACCTATTAGGAGCAACTCCAATATAATTGGCGAAATATGGGCGTATAATATGCCTCTGCCTACCCCTTAGGAGAAGCAGGCGTGAATGTATGTATAATTACAATATATTTACTTTATCAATGCAGAGAAGAGAACAGGAAGTTCAGCAAGGCAATGGTGGAGGCGGCAACGGTCGAGGCGGCGGTCGCGGGCCAGGCCAGAGGAACGGTGGCGACAGAGGCGACTACCAGCAGTGGCAAGAGTCTCCGGAGATACGGGTCACCTTCACCATGTCCAGTGTCAAGTGTGGTCTCATCATTGGCAGGGGTATGTAAAGCAACTAGTATATAAATCAGCCGAGCGTGAAAGTGGCCAGATAAATTTTGACCGGGACGACTAACAGCAGTAGCAGGAGTGGCTGGAGTTAGTCTCCTTCACCATGGCCTAAGTGTCAAGTGTGATCTTATCATTGGCAAAGGTTTGCAAAGTAAAAAGTATATTATTATTACTTTAATCATCATCTCAGCCCTTTAACGTCCCACTACTGAGTACGGAAATCTTCTCACAAACCAAGTTTTGCGTAGTAGTAGCGTACGAGACGAACGGCTTGGCATAGGCAAGTGTGTGGCGTCCTGCCGGTGTAATTTATGAGACAGCCTAAAAGGCCCTCTACATGACGTAAAGACAACCACTTACTATGATAACCGGGACCAACAGCTTACCTTGCCTTCAGAAACAAAAAAGAGCTCAATATCAAGTGCTAGACAAACGTGTCCGTTTGTGTCTTGAGTTGGTGACCCATCTAACGAAAGACGTCTGTGAAAACTATCTTTTACTTTGGCGATCGTTCCCACACATTTTTCTGTTTTTCGTTTAAATTTTTCATATTCATAATCATAATTATATTTTATTTGCACAGGAGGGGAAGTAATAAAACAAATAAACGCTCAATCCGGAGCCCACTGCGAGGTAGATCGACGGGCCACCGGCGTTGACCGAAACAACAGGACGTTCTTTATCAGGGGACATCCCGACGCTGTCGATCATTGTAAAAGGATCATTATGGAGAAAGTAGGCATGGTAAGTTCAATATTCGTCGTTTCTTTAAAGAAGTGCTTTATATAAAAGTACCTTTTTACCCGTAGGAACTAAAAAACTAATACCGTCTTCTAAAATATAGTGGGGCCGACTCTGTTGATTTTTGCAGTGTGTGGCCAACTGAGAAAAGCCGTAAATCACAGCATATGTGCCCACAGCACAGCAGCTCTTAAAAGTTAAAGATAATTAAAGAGGCAAAATGTCGGTCCCCCCCAAGACAATTTTCTTTACACCATTTAATCAAAATCAAAAGGAAGAATTTAGACCATCTACATTTAGTACATATGCATGCGATAATAGTAATTCCCAAACACAGTTTAAACACACACATACATTTTAAACGCATCTTTTTTAATATTATTATTGCTGAGCTTTACTCGTACTGGTGTTATGCCAGGATGATAGTAATCTGACCATGGATTTACGTCATACAGTCGCTGCGAACTTGCTGCATACATTTTCATAATTTCACAGCATTAGCACAATAAGTAATGTGGGTTCTGTAAAAAGTTATTCATCTCTTATGTTTACCTATAGGGCATGCATCACAGCACATTTAAAGCTAGTATGTCTTACAATATATTAAATTACAGCCAATAAACTTCGTGCAAGACGGCGCGAACAATGGAGGCAACGGTGGCAATGGCAACGGCGGTGGTGGTGGTGGCGGCGGCGGTGGTGGCGGCGACTACTACGGTGGCGGGGGCGGAGGCGGAGGCGCTGGGCCTCCAGCCTGGGGATACAATCCGCATTGGCATCAACAGGGCGGCGGTCAGCCCCAGCAGGTTTGTAATACGATACTAAAAGCTATAAGATGATAAGAGAGTATGAAAAGAGCGGATGCCATAAACCTGTCTCTGCCATATAACCCAATACCCCCGCACCTTAGTTCGTGAGAGGAGACCTGTGCTCAGTAGTGGGACGTTGTTTGTTGGGCCGAGATAATAAGAATAAAAATATAAAAAATAATTTAAACCATAACAAGTTCTGCTTTTGTGAAACATTGATATCAGCTGTTTGGGTCAATGAACTTTTGGGCGGTCCCTCTAGCACTTATCAAGCCGTCTAAAAGGGCATTTAACTTAGTTTTACTAATTGTACTGGGATTAGAATGATCTAAGTTTATGTTTCTACTTTCATTAGCAAGTGCAAGTAAACCCAGCCACTGGACAGTTGGACTACTCCCAACAATGGATTGACTACTACCGCTCCCTCGGCTTCAACCGAGAGGCTGAGGCCATTGAGCAGCAGGCCAAGCAACAACAACAGCAAGGTACTTATGTTTTCATATTTTTTTCATTTGCTTTTATAGGTTCTTATAGAATTTGAGTATGTGCTAGTGTCAAGTAATTGAATAAATCAGGTCATTTACTTCATTAACGTTATGCAGCGTATTCGTCGAATCGTCTCTTATTTAAAATCAAGTAAAGTCTAGTCAAAGTCCTGCAAAGCAGTGGATACTTTAGTAGAGGCTTCTTTTGAATTTTGGAATCAACATGAAAAATAAACACCTTGTGTACGTTATCAAAGAACTTGTCTAAGATTTAAACAATATTTACACATTAAAACTATTTTTTTAAAATAAAATACTGCTGCGTTTTCTACCGATATGCCGTGGAGCCTTTATACTTTTTTTTTGATACAAAATCATCTAAAAAGGTCATTAAACCCGCTGTTTGTGTCAGTCTTTTACTGACTAAAAACCGTCAATGTTCCTTCTTGAGCCTGCTACGGCCGCGTTAACCC
Organism: Musotima nitidalis; assembly: GCA_949126915.1. NCBI lineage: Eukaryota > Metazoa > Arthropoda > Insecta > Lepidoptera > Crambidae > Musotima > Musotima nitidalis. The sequence continues at coordinate 7,400,110 of OX421435.1, forward strand.
TTTCGAACAGTCCCACAGAACATGAACATGAATATTTGTTCTGGTCTGAGTGTATAATTTGTATATTAAGCATATATTAATTAGTTATTAATTAATGTAAACAAATGTAATTATGTACCGTTATTAAGTATCTATAACCGAAGTTTGTTATGATCTAAATAATTGGTGTATTAATGGTACAATTATTATAGTGTGTTTTGATTATAGCAGCGGCAGGCGGTAACGGCGGGGGCATGGGAGGCGGGGGTGCTTCGGGCGGCGCCGCGGGCGGTGGAGTGGGCGCGGCTGGAGGCGCGGGGGCTGCGGGCGGCAACTCGGCCGACTATAGCGCGCAGTGGGCCGAGTACTACCGCAGCATCGGCAAGATGAAGGAGGCGGAAGCCATCGAGGCGCAACTTAAGATTAAGGTACCTACTATGTCCTGTACAGCACTGGGTTCGAATGGGGCTAGAAAGTTCTTCAAACCTGATGGACTGGTGGTCTGGTGCCGGCGGATGCAGGCGATTCAGGATAGCTCATTGTGTAGGCGGTGTATGTAATGTGGCTGAGGTGGTAATAGTGATGACTGGGTCCGCGTGCTGGATTATGACCCAATACCCTCTTAGAATATTTCTTGAGAGGAAGCTCGTAGTCATTAGTGGGACGTTAATGGGCTGAGATAAAAATGCCGCTAAACGCTTGGTTACACTAGCCCCTTTCATAGTTATATTTTGTTCGACTACTTTTCTGTGTTTACAGTGATATAGTTGTAAACTTGGGACTATACAATCATAGAAGCCGGTGAATAACAATATTTTTTATCATCTTTATGTATGTACACTTTGTGTAGTTACATTATACCTTCATAAAGGGATTTCCATTAAGTACGGCCAATTACTTACCACTAAAAGTCTCAACTGTCTCGTCCATAGAAATCTAATTAAGTAGACAATATACATGGTTTGTTCCGGGTCAATCGGATCGCATATCGCCACTTGGAAAATTTTACACTAATAATTTGACAGATCAACTTCTCGTAGTGAAATGCCACGAATAGCGAACAGCAAAAGAGACACTTTCGAGGATCGATTTAGAAATAAAAATGTGATATATATTAGGTATGTGAATAGTTTCTTTGCAATTATCAATGTCGCAGTTACGTCGTCAATAAATTATATATAGCTATGGATTTGATTCACTAAATGGTTTACATTACACAATGAATATTAGAAACGCTCGTATTTCTTATTTGATTCCACCCTGAATGACCTTACGCAACAAAATTTAATAAAGATGAATTATTTTTACTTAAATCTATACAGCGGAACCATCGAACAATTATATGACTGGCATGGACATTTTAGATTTAAGTTGATTTTGTTAATAAAACGCCATTTTCCTAACCGATGAAATGATATCCCTTCATTGGCAATATTAAAATTTCTAAAAGAATTTCCGCAATGGACAATGCTGCAAATCATCATAAATACATTCTGCTCCGTTCCGTACACGTCCGGACACCTACTAAACGCCAAATCATGCACTAGTCTTTTAGATGGCTTCGGTGCTAAAGTAATGACACGCGCGCAAAGCACTTCTAATGTTATTTAGTTCGGTATTCTATTGTCTCTTCATGATGGAAGCTTTAAAATGTTATCGATTTTCTTAAGTACTTAGAAATAGATTAACATGATAAATGTTTTCATTTATAGCAACAGCAGCCTCAACCGCCGGCACCAGGCGGTCCGCCGTCCGGAGGTCCAGTCGGCCAGGGCCCCTCCCCCGGCGGTCCCGGAGGCCAGGGAGGCCCCTCACCCGGGGGCTCCGGTCCCAACGGCCCCGGAGGCCCCGGCGGTCCAGGCATGGTCCAGGGCGGCCAGTACCAGTACCCAGTGTACGGCGGAGGAGTATACCCGGGCTACCAGTACCCATACCCTGGAGTACAGCCTTCACCAAACGACCATCAGCAGCAGTGGTGAGTTTTGTTTTTAGAACGAAGTGGAAGCTGAACTTTGTTGTCAAAGATCAAAGGAAACTATTTTCTACTATCATTATAATTATGAATTTTATGACTGATTCATTATCGTATAAAGTAAAATTTTATGTGTATTAAAGTTTACCTTGAATATTATAAAATGTACTACAACTTTAAGTAACTATTGTTGCAGAAAATTAACATAAATATGAAAAAAGTAGTGTGTATTTCATAAGCCAAATTAACCAATTCAGGTTAGACATTATAATAATATGTAAATAACAAAACTGGTCCATATTGAGATATGCATCAGTTAGTATGAATTTAAATACACAAAAGTTCAGCTTTCACATATAATTGACCAAACAGCTGTTAACAAATGGAGTAGGCAACTAAGCCAGTTTACATGCAATACTACTACTCATACTAACGCAGTATACAGAATAACCCTAAACAAACTGATAAAACATTTAGCTTATTTCAATTATATGTATTTTTATGGCTTTACTTAAAAACTACTATTAAGCAATGGAATAACAATATAAAATTTCCCCCTTGTCTTTTGACTATGCTTAATCATATTACAACAAGACAACATGTACAAGTATTTTCTGTTGTTTACAACACAACACCTCAAAACAATTAAGAAATGTTATCTTATCAAACTAACAATTACAATTTAGTGACTGTATCTAATACCCCAAAACACGGTCTAAATTTTGTTATTACTAAACTTTTTTTAATTATTTTTTTGTTTATTCAGATAAGCAAGCAGTGACAAAATATGTACAAACAAACAATTAAAAACTTTAATATAAATGTGACACAAACACCACTTACCACATAATTATTTTTATTATATTATGTACTTTATAATTAAAAATCAATGAAGGACACATTAGCTCATTAATTATTAATAGTGCGACCATTAATCTTCCTAATATGAAAATTTAAAAAGGTTCTTTATTCATGCCAATTTTGTTCATAAACATCCTATCGTACAATTTTTTTTTATTTATTTATTAAACATAATAACTTTTCACATGGTTTTTAAACACACAAACACAAAGATTTGTTCGGTGTCTTCGAAAATACTTTCAAATATATACAGAAATTTTTTGCAATTTTTTTGACTATTTTTATATTGGAAGATTACTTCCAAATGTCAATTTTTATTTTCAAGTCTCATTAACATCGTTTTGTACAAATGTAGCACAATCTTTAATAATAGTTTTTGAAATTAGATGCATTTTCTAAATTCTTATTGTTTCGGAATAATAGTTTTGAATTGGGTGATCTTAATGTCTTAATAAATAATTAATACTCTTTCCAATCCCAACTTATAGATAATTTTAAGTAAAGCCCTTAGTAAATATGGTATACAATAGGGCACGGGGGATTGAGCTTAACTTAATTTTCAGCTTCCGTTAGAGAAATTTTATTTTGACGTGACAACGTCTTAAATTAGGTTGCGGCTGGGAGTCACTTATGAAAAAGTGTAACGCTCGGTAACGTTACGATGAGTCACCGAACGAGAGAGAGGCCCGGCGAATGCCTTGCGTCTCTCTCCCACTCAACTATGATCGGTCTGCCGCGCGCGCAGCACTAGAATTCCTTGTTCCTATTGTGCAATTTAATTATATTCATATCAATAAATATTCTACCGAGAAAAAGACGTTGTCACGTAAAATCTTCGCCCGTAAAAACGACTTTACAGGCAACCATTTTTTTTTAATTTAAATTTATGCATGGTTATATCTTAGATATATTTTTTATATAGTGGGTTATGTGGTGCATATTAAATATCATTATGTATTTGGAAATTGTTGATTTTATTTTAGGCGATTCTATTTAAATATTATGTATTTGAAAAATAATATTTTAAAGTCTTGATGCATGTCATACTTAAATTATTTCGTTTATAAGTTTTGCATGTACAAATATTATTTTAACTATGTAATGTTGTTAAACTATTTGTATTGTCATGTTAACCATGATTTACTTTTAGTAGTTTTGCTGTAGTTTTATAGGATATATATTTATGTAAATGTGATGTTAGATTTTCTTAAGTTTCGAATTCTTTTTCTTATAAATATGACACAATGTTTGTGTGAATATAGGCGGTTAACGAGTTTTTACCCTTTATCATGTATTATATTTTGTTTTTTTTTTTACCTTAACACGTTGAACGCTATAGGTTCCTAACTCAATAGAAAACCTATTGAAGTTAGACAATTGAAATGAAGTAAATAAAATATTAATATAGTTTTAATCTAGTAATTATGGCCGCTATTTCGCCACTATAGTAAAAGAGTTAATGTTTCTGCAGATCACATTAATAAACAGTTTTAGTAGTATTAGACAGAAGTTTACTCACATCTACATAATGCTATTTGTATACTACTTGTATGTGTTTAATATTGACACTGCTATGTCACATTGTTTTTACCATATTCAGTGTGTGTAGTGTTGCAGATGTAGACCAGTGTTGGGGTTGCCTGCTATCGTCAGCTCAATAATTACCATTTTATGACCAAATATTGTGTGTTCTTCCCTGTTTGCCATGTTTGTTTGTTCTGATTACAGAACGCCAGAGGACGAGTCAATGGGAGCAAGACGACTGCCCACTAGAGTTTAGAAACTTGTAATAAGCAACCGAAAACCCACAATAAATAATGTTCTTTCAAGTTTTATAACAATTATAATATCCCTATAAAATAAGTTAAGAAAATATATTTATAATGTTCCAATGCGCGTGGTATTGCAAAAAAGGTTAGTTCTTCCGTCAATGCTCTTGATTTTGTACAGGGGGCCTACCGCCGAGTTCGATGGCAATCGATAATAAGGCAAAATGGATTTCGAATTGATTATGTCGTACCGCCGAACTCATGGAAATCGAAACAAAATGGCGTTCTCTATTTACCTATTGGTCTGTCACGGACTGAAGGTCATGAATGAGAGGTGGCTGTCGGCAGATTCCCCGGTACGGATTAATGAACGTAAACAAAGTTTGATCTAGATGGATTACCGGTAATCCATCGAATTCGGCGGTAGGCCCCCAGGTGCTGTGTTATTTCTTGTGGGTCACTAATATGATATTTATGTATGAGATTATAAATCGATAGATACATTTATTCACATAAAAATTACACGGCTCTGTGGTTTAAAATTGTATTTGTATATCCTATATTATTTTAATTTCTTGAAATGCCCTATATTTTTGTCTAGTGTCCTTATTATAATGTATTGTCACTATTTCGATATTGATGTTTGAATGCCAGTCTGTACAGGTTATAAGTAAAAGCCACACTCCCTTTAAAGATGTAACAGAATCCGACCTACCACGGAGCTGTAGAGAGAAAGCGCAAACATACAAAATGACAGAGATACTTCGCGCCGCGAGGAGTCGAGGTAAAGTCACTGTACGTGTGTTAGATACACCAGAACTTTGAGACATTTTTTCATTTGTAAACTATTATAATGCCACTAAGCGTTACGGTTTCAGATTTAACTCCATTTTAAAATATGATCCTTTAATAATAAGTACTTGTCGTATACTGAAAACCGTGGACGTGTCACCTTTTTTCTCATATGAATTAATTATGTTTAGATAATAAGTTAGGGGTAAATCTTAACTATCACTGCGACGCCGGAGCACTAGGTTGTAGTCGTCGTCACGTTTCTTATAGTGTTAATTCGCATTAGTTAACGTAACTCGATGTGTATGATCCGAAACCAAGGAAGGTAATGTAAGTCGACCTACATTCCTAAAGAAAATGTTCAATTATACGTCGCTATTGGCGATCGCTACTCAGCGATCCCGACTTGTATTAACTTTTAAGATATAAAGTGTATGTTGATTGACTATTGTGTGTTCATTTATTCATAATAATGGTTTCTCTTCACAGTCCCCAGGGGTAAGTAATCCTATGATAAATACTATACTGATATATTTTATATACTTTACGGAACTCACGACATGACATCCTTTCGAGTTGCATACTTTTTAGTGTCTTATCATTCACTTTTCACCATAGCATAAATATGATAATTTAGTTATCATAGTTTGTTTGACAGAACGTAATTATTATTTGGATATTTATTTTTATTTCCTAAGATCTATGTTGGCCATTTTATAAAGTGTTATCTTTATTCTTAGTAGTTAAATGATGCATTTTGATGTGGCTTTGTATGGTGATTGCATTTTACTATGTGCCTTTCAGCGAATATGTCGGGTGTCCCAAAGTGCTCTTGTCTAGACCACTTATGGAATAACTAGACAGCCTGGGTCCACAATTTTACTGTACTATTTTTATGACATTTAATTCACTTGATATTTCTCTTTCTGCTGTGTATGTCATTGTATTTATTATTATTTTTAAATGACTTGTAAAGATGTTGCCTTGTTCATATTGTGATTATCATGATCCTGTCTGTCCCATTGTTGTGAGTCTGTTAAAGGTCGCAGAACTGGAACCAAGTTCTCGAAATTATATAAACATACCCTTAAATATATGAAATGAAATACGCCTTGGATAGAGGCGATTTGGAAAACGCTATTTCGGCATTGGTAAATAAGACGCTGAGAAAATTGGTAAGTATCCATAGTTATTCGACTATATTTAACGTGTTGCATCGAAATAATTGAATTTTTGTTCGTAGACTAATTATGATTAGGTTATCTATGATCTGAAATTAATGTGTATTGGTAACTGTATATTTGTGAAATATCTGAACTGAAACCACATGGAAATATTATGAAGCATAATATCTACTGTTTCGATTCAGTGAAAATATGATTTAAAAGAAGCAAATGTAGTACTGCATTATTTTTAAGTTAGTGTCGATAAAATCCGTTTCAGTTATACTGGTAAGTTGCTCTTATAAAATCTGACCATCCAGTGAAAGTTCATAACATAAAGAATTTTCCATCCACTAAAGTAACCAACAAATCGAAAAGACAGTAGAAACTCATTTAAATACTTAAAGTATTAGCAAAACATTCTGAAAATTGCGATAAAATAAAATCCCCTAACCAACATACAATTTCGTCAAGTGTGGTACCTCTAGTCAAATGAGTGCACTGTATAAGATAACATGTTGATGGAGTATGTCGATTTTAGTCAAATTAATTAATTTATTGTAAAATTATTACGTGTAACTATTAGGTCAACCTGTCTATCTAAGTTATGAATCTACAGGCATTTTTCTAAATATAAAATATTTGCTTAATTTAGGCTGTTTAATCCAATGTTTGAGTGTAACGGATATTTTGAATTTAAAAACGAGTAATAATTTCCTTTTTTTCTATAAATTGTCACCGGCTTCTGGTGTATTTACCCAAAGTCAAAGATAAATTATTTCTTAAAATATTGACCAGGGGTATTTATTCAAAACTTACATTACAGAGTACTAAGCTAAATGCAATGAATACCTGAGAATTGTTAAAACTTACATTGTGTTTTTTAATTGAAAAAATTTGAACGCATCAATTATAGGCTAAGGTCGATTACCATTCTGCCAATACAATGTTGGTTTTTATAGTTATTTAGATTTAAATATTTTCTGACTACTAAGGTTACATTTTTACCCAATTTAGGCGTTGAATTACAAAAATAAAACTATACAAGAAAAAAAAAATGTAGATTATCGGAGTGCAAAATGGTAAAATTAATTATGTAATAATATTGTTCTAGCTTTTCAGATGTATCTCTGACATGACCAAATTTCAAGTTATCATTCAATTTAATGAAAAATTATTGGATGAGATGATCAGTCGGTCAAGGAGAACATTTTATTATTATTCACAACATTTACACAGAGTATTGTGAATCAGGTCTTAGTAAACTACATATACCTGGAATATGATGTTTTAAAATTCCTGTCTTTTAGTTTTTCCAGTTTTGGGAAAAAATGTTGGCGTTTTTTGATTTCATATAACTTTTTATTTTTATTTTATATAATGGCTTCGTGCGTTTAGCACATTTAGCCAGTGTCTAGTAAGAGATATATTAATAACATATAAATTATAGTAAATGAGAATGAGTGGTGATAAAGATGGTAAATGAGATGCCCTTCCTCTAAATGAGTCCTCAGTAAAGATGTGGGACTATACGGAGATCTCACATGGACTTCTTGAGAGAATATGAAAAGTGATATTGCACTGTTTTGTTTCATTTACCAACACTCATGTACGTTCACAAACAACAGTAAATATAATCCACCGTTATTTATTACACATTAATGTTCGAAATATCACAAATCAAGCCAAGAAGTCCTTCATATAACTTATGATGTACTAGGATTAAAATACTTCTTATGATTATTCCTTAGCAACGGAAATATAATGCACTTTTGTTCATACTACAGATTAGTCATGTTAATCAAATCGAATTTACTTGATTACCTACATACTTATGGCTGATTTCCGAAAATACTATTTCCATTGATCAATGGGCATACTATAAGTATGTAATACTAAAAAGTAAAGCACCTAACTATCGGTTAAAAGAGCTGGGATTTTTGCATGAGATGATTTTATGATGACTGTATTTTCGAATAATTCATATACTTACTGGTTTATACCATTATCCATATTACCATTTCATTGATTATTTACATATTTTAAACATTTGTCTGATCTGTTATTATATTAATATGTGATAATAGCGCACCCTTTTAAATCCCTTGTTTATTTACCATTTTATAAGTTATGCATATTATTTCACCTACTTGTATACATTTAATATGACATTTATATTTTTTTTTTATCTAAGTGTTTTATATAGGTTTTATTTTATCGTAAGGGCACAATGTATTTAACTACTCGTGCATGATTTCTATTACTGAAAGTTACATTTTTACAGAGGGGTCTCGACGACGTAATAAATCCATTGCAGACGATTTAATTCGTTTTATTTTTATCCTTCTTTATTATACAATCAATAAACTTAATTTTTTTTACAAAACAATACACATTTTATTTGATAACGCTTATTTTTTGTAAATTTACCAATATAAGATAGCATACTTTACAATAGAAAGCTTTTAAGAATACTTAGGTACACAGTAAAAATGTAGAGGTTTATTACGTCACTGCATTAAAAAGTTATTTACATGGCTGCGAACTTTTAGTGGTCCTAGACTAAATTTTCATATTTTACTGGAATATAAATTTTAATGTTGCTAGTTTTGTGCTCACTAAATTTAAATGTGGGTACCTACTTATTTCTAAGTAGGTACCCACATTTTAATTTTGGTCATGCCGATATTTAAACTTGTGACCCCCACGTTCGACATACGTCTTTTGTCAAGAGCGTTAGTTTGTTCTTCAAAATAGACGGCGCACTGAGTGCTACCAACTATTTGAACCTGACTGCAAAAAGGGTGCGGGCACGACATACAGATTGTTATGAAAGCATCGAATTCGGCGACGCATAAAAAAACAGCGCGAATCTATTGTACCGCACGGAGCAGATGCGAGGCGACAGGCGTCGCAGAGCATCAAAGTATGGATCAAAGCTGATAGAGGACGAATCGTTCCTCTTGGAAATGACACTTTCCTGAAATAAAGAAAACAGTACCTACCTCGAGAGTCACGGTTTTATTTATTCTTACGTACGTCCACTAGTTCACGGATTTTGACTGGTATATTAATAGGTACCTGTAAGAAGGTAGTCTATTTTTAATAATCTGCCCCCTAGCCAATTTGCATTTGACAATTTCAATTAAAACACTTGTAGAAAATTAAACGTTACGTAATAATGGAATAGTGCGTAACGTTTTCCATACAATTTTACATAATTATTCTATATTAATTAAAACTAGATTTTAGTTACACCTACATGGGGTCCTGCTTGGTGTTTTTATTCAGCTGTGGAGTAAGTATACCTCGCGCTAAAATTAACAAGAAAATATCTCGCCCGCAATGTTCTGCCTGGACTACCGGATTGACAATTATCTGGCCGGCCGGTTAAACTCTAGAATGATGTTTGTCTCTTTTATCGGAATACAGCTCAAACCAATTAAATTGTAATAAACGCGTGGAACCAACGGAATAAAGTAGCTGCCTAATGCAAAATTGCTATTGTAGATGCGGTAACTATATAATGAATTTTTATTTAGGGCAACTTTTATTATTTTGTTGAAAACAGATCATGAGAGTAGCATGCGAAATTGAATATCTTGTGTGGCCAGCTAATATCTTTTCGGCGAGTGGAGTGAGTTCTGTGACGTTAATGAGGCGGTTGATGCGCTGGTGGAACGTATCATCCTGGAAAGACGCGAGAGAGATGCTGTCGCCCAGGGTTCTAGAGGGCTTCCCACAGCGGAGACCGGAGATACTCTAAAAAAAACATTACATATTACATAAATAATCTCGTATTCACATGTATTTCATTATACTGCAGAAGGATCTTCGCTTAATACTGACATCACACTGCAAATCATCAAATTAATAATTTCATCTCGTGTTGGAATCACGTGGTAACACTATCTATGTACCTAATTAAAATGTCTTACCTATTTTGTCTTGGCCTTGCAGTTTTCGGTCGTATTTTGTTATTTTCTTTCTTTGGCCGTGGTGCAGGAACTGCGCTCTCTACGTCTGCTCCGTTGCCCGGGCCTAAAATTTTAAATAGTATATTTTTTTTAAATAAATATTTTAAATAATGGCTTCGTGCGTTTAGCACATCTAGCCAGTGTCAAGTAAGTGATATATAAATCATCGTAAATGAGAATGAGAGATGATAAAAATGGTAAATGAGATACCTTCCCCTAAGCCCCTTGAGTCCTCATTAAAGATGTGGGACTATACTGAGATCTCACATGGGACTTCTTGAGAGAATTTGAAAAGTGATGTTGCACTGCTTTGTTTGATTTACCAACACTCATGTATATTCACAAACACTTAACGGTTAATAATCCACCGTTATTACACATTAATGTTAGAAATATCACAAATTTTAGAAAATAAAACAAAACTGCAGACATGATGCTTCACTTTCCCGCCAAGAAGTCCTCAAATAAATCATTATTCCGGTACCTGATTGAACTTTTTTAAACTTTAAATCTATTTAGTTAGAAGAAAAGTCAACAATGATAAGACCATATTGTTTTCAAAAAAAAAATTAGTTTAAATTTATCTGCTCTTCATATTAATAGCCGTTGTGGCTTTTTGTAAATATTGTCATCACTTGCCTATTATAAGCAAGGAATGCTCCACTTGGGCATGGCCGGTTGCATGCTGTATGCAAAGAGGCCTTGCTGCTCTCAAGCGTTCCATCTCGTTGGCTCTTGCTTCGATTGCCCTGAAGCATAAAAAGTTTTTTCTCAATTATGTACTTGTCTTTCACGGTGGCCATATATGCGTGCCAGTAGGGTTACAACACACAAACTAGGAAACTCTGACGATCTGATTCTATCATCACTGCTAAATATTCTCCCGGTGTACAAGAGTCGCAACTATACAGTTTTATTAGAAGGAGCAGTAAAACCAAGAGTTCCTCCTTATTAGCTAAAAAGTAAAAGGTGGGCTTTCCAGGGTCATACAATTTGGTTAGGCTGATACAAATCGAAAACGAACGTGTGAAGTTCCTAATTTAAAAATTTACACCCATATAATTTTTGAATACGTCGATCCTAACTGCAATCTCGGACCGTGACTGTCCATTATTGTACCGACATAAACATGTTTTACGAGTCTTGGTGTTAGACTAGTAAAACCTAACCGATTCTGTCCATATCGCAATTTTTCTACTATAGGGGCACATTTCAGAATAAATTTTAATTAAGTTATGATCGATTTTGTGAAAATATAGGGGCTACAAAATTCTTTAAACGCGTTTTCCCAAAAATCATGTTTTTTTTCGAATTGGGCCTCTATAGTATGAAAGGTGCGATATATCCCGCAATGTTTCTTTGAGATCACAAATGAGGCTTTCATAGTTAGTATCTGATATAAAGTAGCATTTCTAGCACCATTCATCAAAGTCAAAAGATCTTAATCATTACCTATTACGAGCACAAAGCACTTGGAAACGTAAAAATGAAATATTAAAAACAAATATAACTACCTACACTAAAATAACGAAGCCTAAATTACCTCACATGCAAAAAAAGAGCTATGCTCTTGTAAATTATCAGAACACACAGTGAATAGAATATTTGAAGATATTGATAAGTTCTTCCAAAAGCCGAGGAAACCTTCAATCACAGTCAACAAACTGAGCGAATTTGTTGAATAGGGGATGGTTACAACAATAATCTGGTGGACTTTTATACGTGTGGACGTGGATACAAATACTATTGTTAAACACATAATAATACCCCTTAGAAGAAATTGCTTTTGACGTGACAACGTCTTAAATTAGGTTGCGGCTGGGAGTCACTTATGAAAAAGTGTAACGCTCGGTAACGTTACGATGAGTCACCGAACGAGAGAGAGGCCCGGCGAATGCCTTGCGTCTCTCTCCCACTCAACTATGATCGGTCTGCCGCGCGCGCAGCACTAGTGTACAATGTTTTAGTAAACAAAATATATTTCTATAGTTAAAATTTGTGCAATTCTTATTTTCATTCAATTCCTTGTTCCTATTGTGCAATTTAATTATATTCATATCAATAAATATTCTACCGAGAAAAAGACGTTGTCACGTAAAATCTTCGCCCGTAAAAACGACTTTACAGGCAACCATTTTTTAACCACAGTTTTGAAAGTTGGCACTGGTAGGTCAATTATCTCCTGTGGTCGGTACCTATTTCATTATAAAATCTGATACCATTACCCAAAATGAATTTGACAGAGAGAGGGCTTATTTTTATTTCTGGTTTTATAATTATATTTTGACGTGACAACGTCTTAAATTAGGTTGCGGCTGGGAGTCACTTATGAAAAAGTGTAACGCTCGGTAACGTTACGATGAGTCACCGAACGAGAGAGAGGCCCGGCGAATGCCTTGCGTCTCTCTCCCACTCAACTATGATCGGTCTGCCGCGCGCGCAGCACTAGTGTACAATGTTTTAGTAAACAAAATATATTTCTATAGTTAAAATTTGTGCAATTCTTATTTTCATTCAATTCCTTGTTCCTATTGTGCAATTTAATTATATTCATATCAATAAATATTCTACCGAGAAAAAGACGTTGTCACGTAAAATCTTCGCCCGTAAAAACGACTTTACAGGCAACCATTTTTTTATCAAAGGTTTTAAGGTTTACTATCGGATATTTACTGTAAAGCAACCGGTAATATGTAATTTTGTTAAACATCTGAGAGAATTTCTGGACTTATGATTATAGATAGCTTATGGCTTTTGTAGTACGAATAATTAATTATGTATATCCGCAGCATATTTTCATTTCTTATCAAGTTTTTTCTTTGTCTGTTAAGAGTTATCTTTTTGATGGCATAGCATGCTGAGTCAAGCATCCCGGACATCGCAGTTGATAGATACCTCACGAAAACACCATTTTGTGTTGACCCAAATTTAGTTCCAGCTATTTGAGTTTGATTCCCACACAGGACAAATCTTTATGTGCAGGAACATGGATATTTGTTCTGGTCTGAGTGTTTTACTATGTGTATTAAGTAAAAAAGAAGGAAGTGAATGTTTATTCGTTATTAAATATCAATAACACAGGTTCTTAATGATTTATCTTGGAACTAAATAAATGGTATAATTGTAAGAAAATAATTATTTATTTGGGCTGTACATATGTGATTCTTTGCATCATAGAGACGTCAATTATTTCAAACAGTTTGCGTCTCGCGCGTCAGCGCGTCCGCTATCCGCAAGTTCCACAATCACAATAAACCATTTACCCTAGTAGGTACCTACCCCTCGTTATTATTTATTTAATGCAAATATCAACAAACCTAGTGAGGTTTCATAGTGATGCCCGATCAAGAAACGAGATCAAACAGCAATACGTCAGACAGAGAAGATATTGATATTTTAGATAAAGCTATAATCGAAAGGTACAAGACACTACCAGAATTGTGGGATGCCAATCATTCTGGTTACCACAACAAAGTATTTAGGAATAAAGCCTTAAATGAAATTCTGAAGATATTGAAGAAGTTCTCTAAAGAAGAGACAATGACTATTTACCATGCACGAAGGAAAATTAATATATTAAGGTCGAACTATCGAAGAGAGCAGAAAAAAAAGCAATTGTCCAAATGTGTGTCGTCTGGCAGAGAGTTTTATACATATATACCGAATAACTGGAAATTTCATGCTCTACAGTTCTTGGGCACTGAAACAGACATAAATGATATTGATAAATCACCAGACTTATCTAATAAGATAAATTGTATCAATTATGATGATTCTGTTGATGCTCTTGACAATGTAAGTAGTCTTAATCTGCCTAGTAAAACATTGGGATGTTAAGGAACTTATATCATACTAAGCTGGCTATCGGCACCTGAACCTAGTTTGTTAAATTTGGTTAGTTGTTTATTTCAAGACCATTTGGCTTTATAATTCTCTGGCAGTGCATTTATGTGGTAGATTTTTCATTACATACTATGGCCTACTTTAAGCAGTAAATGTGAAAACAAAGCACTAACATAGATCACAGTAGACTCCACAAGCCTATCTTTATAATTGTAAAATTACTTGAATGTCTCCATTATTATTTTCAGCTTGGTTAAGCTTTTTAGTAGCATCACTACATTTTAATGGATTCAATCACAAATTCACTTTTTGTAAAAATCAAAAACATTTATTACAGTTTGGCTCAATAGAGCTCTTATGAAAGTCATACTTATTATCTAATGTGCCCATACACCGAGGGTGGAAGCTTGATCATAAAAGAACATGGAGTCAATAAGGCCAACTCAATAAGTTTTTATATCATTATGTTTTTTGAATATTATTCTTCATATCTTTACATATCATTTATAACATCAACAATCTATGCCTCTAAAGAAATTCTATTTTTATTGTTTTATAGGAGGCAAGTGATGAAACAGGAGATGAAACATTATCATCCAATGATGAAAAAACTACAGAGCCAATCTCACCTACTGAAGGAAAAATAACTCTGTGCAATATAAATTTATTAAAAAGACCTAAACAAGAAACTGTAGAATATTTAAATGTAGACACGGATGAGAATGAATTTAATGCAATTGCTGCAAATGTGGCATGCAAGTTAAAAAGAATGACGGAAGATCAGAGGTGCCATGCTGAATTGTTGATAAATAAAGTTCTGCTTCATGGTTTAAGAAATAATTTAAATTATAGTACAGATTTGTCACACATCAATACCCATTGATAAGTGATTAAATTTCAGCCTATTCAATATTTAAGTACTTTGTCTGCCTTGCTGTAAATTATGAAGGTAGCCTGTTGTAATTTGTCTTATGCTGCCTTTACTGTATATAATAATGTTACAACCTAGAGGTAATCAATTGTCTTTGTACCAAAAAATACACTCTGCA
Source organism: Musotima nitidalis (assembly GCA_949126915.1). Lineage (NCBI taxonomy): Eukaryota > Metazoa > Arthropoda > Insecta > Lepidoptera > Crambidae > Musotima > Musotima nitidalis. The sequence continues at coordinate 7,415,515 of OX421435.1, forward strand.
TGTGTAGAAAATGCCTCAATTTATTGACTAAGAATTTTGATTGAGAAATAATTCTCATAAATATTCAGTCCAATTTGTAGGTATTCCGGCATCTGAATTTGAGCAGGGATAGACTACAATATTAGTCATTCTGTGGTAAAGTTATAATAGCTATATAGGTGCAATAAACTTACTTAATTTTAAATCATTGATTTGTTTTTGTGAATTACTCTTAAGTCTACATCAAAATTACACTCTTCCTCAACTGCTACCAACTTTGTATAAGGTCTGTTGCATCATCTCTAGAAGATACAATGCTTCACGGAAATTATTGGATAGGACATCTTCCTAACAAGTGACATGCTACTATTAAAATTGGTGGTCAGGTTTAATCTTTACAGTTGTAACATATGTAAAATGGTAGTGAAATAATTCCATAAAAATGATCACACTAGTCGGTGGGTATTATTTTAACATTAAGCCAATTTAGAGATATTATTTTAAATGATAATACCTATTAGAACTAAGCTAAATCACAGCTCTCGAACCAAAAAAAATAATTTATGACGTCAAGCTTGACCTATTAGGGAATCACTAATCTCAAAACATCTTACTCAGATGCAGCGCAGGACAATATAACAAAATGAAAAACACGTCGTTAATCTTCTACAAGGCTTAAAGGAATATATACACAGGTGTCATTCATATCTTAAGTTAAATTGGTTTGCTGCCCTTAATTACATTATGGCTTTTGCCCTCAATGTAAAAAAGAAGAAGTCATGCATTTGTCAATGTCAAGTTGATATTCGAATTGGTACCTACTATTTGTTTTGTTTGTTGTGTAATGTATGTAAAAAACACACACAATGTGCCTATAAAATCAAATACCAATTTAAAAATGAAGTGAAACAACACATACATTAATAAACGTTAAGAGAACTGATGCGACGAGGAGTTGTCTTTATTACGACTAAATAATTACTCAAAATGTCCGATCAAGAAATGTTAAATGATGGTCTGGCGGACACAGAAGATCCCAGTATTGCTTTAGACAGGGATTTCATTGCTAAATACAAATCATTTAGAGAACTCTGGGATAGCCACCACATCGAATACAATAATAAAGTCTTCAGAAATAGAGCTTTGAATGAACTGCTAAAGATATTGAATGTGTCTAACCCTGAAGAGAAAATAACATTAGTTCATGTGCGAAGGAAAATAAATACTTTAAGGTCTACATATAGAAGGGAACTTAAAAAACATTTATTATCCAAAACTGGTTCTTCTGGCCAAGAAAGTTACACTTACATGCCACATAACTGGAAATTTTATGAACTACAATTCTTGGGAAAAGAATTTATGAACTTGGAAGATAAATTAAATAATACTACTTACGATGACTTAAATTCTATTGATACCCTAGACAATGTGAGTAATTGTAGTTTTATTATTCATGTAATGGGTTTAGGTTTACAACTCAATTGTAATAAAAAAACAAATAAACTGTGATAGCTTAACTGGGATTCATACTTACAACCTTTAAATAACTGGTCCACCGCTGTAACCACTGAGCTATCAATACAACGAATGGACATGCAGAATCTTTTTTTTTTCTCTAGTAAAATATTTCGTCTTTCAAAGCATAAAAAAATTATAAGTTTTATTTGTTACAAACACATAATAATCATGTACCTGCAATTTAATTTACAACTGTTAGGGTCCACTGGTTGAGATCTCTTGTAGAGATTATTTACCTAATTTGTTAATATTTTTTTATATACATAATAATAGGTTGGGGAAAAAGTCTTTTCGTATTTTTGTATGAAAAGTCAAGACATTCTTTTTCAAAGTTTATTTACATTTATTTACAATATATATGTACCGTTTTGTTGAATAACTTTCTGCCATTTTGTGGGCAGAGACATTATCCCGTTACTGCAGAAACTTTGGGACTTCTGATCAAAAAAGCGGGACAAATAGTTTTGGCAGTCCTCTCTTGAGGTCAACCTTACAGAACCTAAAGAATTCTGCAGTGACCGAAACAGGTGAAAATCTGAAGGCGCAAGGTCAGGGCTATATGGTGGATGCACTAGGACCTCCCAGTCGAACTCTCTTAATTTTTGCTGAGTGGCTAAAGATGTGTGTGGTCTAGCGTTATCGTGATGAAAGACCACACCCTTCCTGTTGATCAATTCCGGCCGTTTTCTCTCGACTGCTTCCTTTAATCTCATCAGTTGCTGGCAGTCAAGATCAGAATCGATGGTTTTGCCGGGCGGTAAAAGCTCATAATAAACAATGGCCTTCCAATCCCACCATACACACAGCATCACCTTATTTCGTGTTAGGCCAGGTTTGGCCACAGTCCCCCCCGACTGGTCTCCACCTTGTCGTGGTGGGGGGGCTGAGTACCTTCCGGTAGGGCGCAGGAGGCGCTAGGGAAAAGGTAACACCCAGAGATTGGCGACTCTGGGTGCCCTTAGTACTGACTACCGGGAGGGAAACTAAGAGGGACCTGTGGAGGGCGTAGCGGGCGGGCCAGAAGGGCCCGTCTAGCAGCGCCGGGAGGGTCTTAGGCAGCGGGGGCAGGGGGCCCCTGCTGTCTAACCATGGACCCTCCGAGAAGTCGGCCACACACGCTATGGTCGCACAGGGAGGTAGGAGGGGCGCGTCCACTGCGTCTCTCTGAGGAGGTCCTCCCGGTTTTGGTCCGGGGGACGTTGGCCGCGGGCGGGGTGTCAGAGCTGCAACCCAGGTACTGGTGCCCCGCCTCTTTCTCAACAAGCGGCGGGCGTCGTCGGAAGATTTTTAGTGGGTTTTACTGCTGGCGGTCGTGTCTGCCGGTGGTGAGTCCCACACACCTCTCTCGGTCCCCCTTTGGCCGGGAGACAGTGCGTAAATGCATTTTGTTACCGACGTAAATAAAAAAAAAAAAAAAAAGGTTTTGCCACAGTCTGTGAAGCCTGGCCAACTTTCGACCACGACCTTTTTGCACGTTCTTGTCGTACGTGATCCACTTTTCATCGCCAGTTATCAATCTCTTCAAAAACGGCTCGGTTTCATTACGTCTCAATAATGAATCGCAAATGAGTACACGGTTCATTAAGTTTCTTTGAGTGAGCTCGTGTGGCACCCAAATATCGAGCTTTTTTGTATAACCAGCTTTCTTCAAATGGGTCAAAACTGTTTTGTGGTCAATTCCCAGTTCTTCAGCTACATCGTAACTACTAATATGCCGATCTTGCTCCACTCTTTCAAAAATGGCGTCCATTTTATTCGTAACAGGGCGACCAGAGCGAGGTGCATCTTTAACATCAAAATTTCCGGACTGAAAACGTTTGAACCAAATTTGTGCTACTCTTACTGACACTGCATCAGGTCCATAAACATCACAAATTTTTTTCACTGCTTGAGTTGCATTTTTGCCTTTTTTATAATAAAATTTTAAAATGTATCGAATTTGTATCGAAAATGTATCGGCGCCCGGCTCTGCTGGCTCTGCCGCGTGCGCGCACTAACTTGTTACACCTGGCGCCGCTCACGCGGGCACTGCGTGTACTTAATGCAGTAGCAGGAGAAATAGATTTGTTTTCGTGTTCTTTGAGTGAATTCACAAGGGTCATCTGTAGGGTATTATGTTATAGGTAGTTAGTTGTTATTAGGATAAGATAGTTAAGCTAAGTTAATTTGATATTTTATTTTTATTATTTACATTATTGCCTTAGGATTAAGTTTCTGTAAAAGTAATGTAATTAGGATTTAAATAAATAAAAATAAATAAATAAAAAAAAATAAAAAAAATTTCTTCATTAGATTCACTCATTTTTACGGAGAGAAAAACAAATGAAAAATAGCGGGAAACAACTTTTTTTTATTTTTTTCTTTTCTTTATAATGGAACCTTTTTAATGTTACCAAAACCAGCCAGAAACAAATAGTACAGTCAAAAAAAATTTATAATAAGTTTATACCTACGTTATGCGAAAAGACTTTTTCCCCGACCTAATACATAAAAACAGGCATGATGCCCATGAAGGGGTCTCAGATCTTGGTAGGAGCCCTATACACCACTTTTATGTGTAATAAAAAATATTATTAAAATATGGGCCCTACATTAAATAAAGATTAAAATATAAATAAAGCTAGTCGAGAGCTGTGTAAATTTTTTGTTACTAATATAAATCTGTTTGTATTTTGTTACAGGAAACCAATGGCAATGAAACGTTTGAAGATGCACAATTATTTGACATTAAAGATAAACACACCATTACACGAATAAAAATATCAAAAAAACGTAAACCAGACACAATAGAGCATTTAATTATTACAGACGATCTGAAAGACAACAAACTAAACTCAATAGCCACAAATGTCACATACAATTTGAAACGGATGGACCACAATCAGAGGTGTCACGCTGAATTGCTGATCAATAAAATCCTGCTTCACGGTGTTAGAAATAATTTGAATTATAGAACCAATTTAAATAACATACATACTGGCTATTGATTAGCTTGAGAGTTTTTTTATAAACATAATATCTCACCTATTTCCCCAAAAGGAATAGGCAGAGGCATCAAATACGCCCACATTTGGCCTGTTATATTGTTGGTCCCATGTAATAGGTGGCTTTTGCCACTTACCAGGAACTTTTATGTTTGCAAGTTCCTCATTCATTTGTTCGGCAGTTGCACCACTTGCAGGTGAGGTGGGCTTGGGCTCTTTAGATCTTGGTAGGATCCCTTACACCCTTTATATATGTACTTAAAAAGCTGCTTTGCTTTGTAGACTGAAACATTTAGGGTTTTTTTAATATGCCAAATATGACTCGTCTTAATAACCACCTACAAATCATAAGCAGTTAACGCAGGCAGAAAAAAATAGAACACTCCATAAGGATTAGTATGGCAACAAGTGTGTAATTTCTTCACACTGAGCTTAAATGAAGGACTAGAGGCATGGAAACGCATGAAACTGAAGACTATTCTAATGCTGGATGGTCCTACAGGGTTACGATTTACCAAATTTTAGGCATTATACTCTGCAAGGAATAAGATAATGCCTAATCGGTAGAAAGAAGTTCGCGAGAAGCAAAATGGAGAGTGGGTTTAGGTTGAAATGTTCTACATACATACATACATACATTCACGCCTGTTTCCACGAAGGGGTAGGCAGAGGCATATTATACGCCCACATTTCGCCAACTATATTGTTGGTCCCACGTAATAAGTGGCGAGCCTATTGCCGTTTACCGGGCACTGTTATGTTCGCCAGAGCCTCGTCCGTTAATCGGCAGGTGCCCCAATCGCAGGGTGTGTCAGGGCAGTGCCCCCTGGCCGCGGTGTCCTGCGGCGCCCGTGAATACGGGCGCGTCGTTGGGTTGGCTGTTCTCAGCCGATAGTTAAGTCCGGGGGTGCAAATCCGGTGGTGCTGCGATCAAGCCCTGGGGCGATCAGCTAGCATGGTGTTCTCATCTGTATTAATGGCGTCAGGTCACTCCCTAGGTCTCCCGAGGGATAAGGCTTCGGGCATAGGCCTTGGCGTCCGGTGGTCGAGCGTGCAGAGGCGCCAGGTCACGAAGGTGTTCGTGGCCTGAGGCATCCGCCCGCCCGAACATCAGTTCCGCCAAGCGACCCACGAAGGCTTCAATGCTCTCTATGTGCAAATCCCTTGCGATCGTGGCATTCCTCACGTAGCGTGGAGCATGAACGATGCGACGTAGGGTGGCGCTCTGTAGCATCTCCAGCATTTTCTTGCCTGTGGGGCTCAACAGTGCGTACCAGGCTGGCGCTGCATAGGTAATCAGGGGTCTAATGTAGATCTTATAGACCCCGAGCTTCGTCCTCAATGCGAGCGTGGAGTTGAGCAGCGTGGAGTTGAGCAAAGCGTGGAGTTGAGCAACGAAGGATAACGCTACTGCCCATCATCCAGTATAATTTTCTCTACGTCAACTCTTACGACTTTCCGTGAGATGAGAGTGGGTGGCACTATTCTAGGCTGTAATAATTGTGCTAAATTTCAACCTAATTTGGTACAATTGAAGACAATTGTTGATGTGAATCACGTTATTATTTTTTATTGGGATAAACAGAATCCTAAAAAGTGAAGTATTTACTATAGCTAATATTTTTATTGAAGATACAGCCATAAGATACAAAAGTAAAAAAATTGGTTGCCTGTAAAGTCGGTATACGGGCGAAAGTTTTACGTGACAACGACTTTGAGTGGTAAAATAATTTTAATGTGAATATTCATTCGTATAGTAGGAAGAAGGATAAAATAATAGTAACAATTTAAAACATTTATTTATACAAAGAATTATATTTAAAATATGTCTGTCTCTCTCGCTCTTAGGCGGGCTAACCATGCCCGAGTGGAAGGGACGCGTGCCTCTCACTTGCTCTCATTGTGAGCGCATAACGTGAGCGGAGCGTAACGCAGTTTCTTGAAGTGTCACCCGGCAAACCAATTTATAAGACGTTGTCACGTCAATAAAATAATAAAAATTACATCATAAGTGGAGTTTTGTTACAAAGGTCCCAATAAGCCCTTTAAAAGTCAGAAAAGGTTTTGCTATGAATAGAGTGTTTTTTTAGGATGGAAATCATCAAATGACCGTTTCCGCTTTGAGTGGAGCGGAAGACTAAAAACCATCCATGTTCCTTCTCGAGCCTGCTATGTCGCGGGTAACCTTTTTAAGCTGTCCCGCAACAATGTCTAAGATAGAGTCAAGTTTATTCTGAATTATAAAAACAAGTATCTGTGTCATTGTCAAACCTAATAATAATTATTGCCCAGAAACCTCACAAAGCCATTTAGCCTTTTTTTTTGGATGGACAATCATCAAATGACCTTCCCCGCTGTGGGTGGAGCGGGAGGGTTCGTCAAACTTCTACTGACTAAAAACCATCCATGTTCCTTCTTTTGAGCCTGCTACGTACCGAGGCCGCGGTAACCCTTGCGAACAGTCCCGCAACAAGCCATTTAGCCTAAGGAGAACTTGTATTATGGATACAATACAACAGACAATCATACTTAAATAATACACTTGTAATACCAAAGCAACATCCAGAACCATATCAATTATAAGTCCGTGCACACAAATAATTGGCTTGTGTGAAGATCGAAAGCCACGACCTTAGGAGCGGACAGCAGTTTCTCTGATCACACTCTGATCACCACATCTAATTGGTTGCCAATATAAAAAACAAGTAAAGAATTATTAGGTACAAGTGTCTGAATATATTATAGGTATGCCAATGTCAGCATATGTTAGCACGTTACGTGTCATACATATGTGTATGTACCTATATATAAGTACTAACGTACACCGCATTTGTGATATAGAGTAAATTTCCATGACAAAGAACGTAAATTGCTCTGCATGACGACGCAAAGTATAACAAGTTGCAATTCACGACATCGGTACCGCATTCGTTAAACTGACAAAGGTCGAGCCGCCGGCCGAGAGAGCTAAGGTACTTTACTCACGAACTGTGTCCCGAAGTATGCTGTTCTTCAATGGGTGCGTCGCTCTCTAACGCGCTGCTCTCGGAAGCCACCAAATACATGGATCTGGAAAACATTACATAATAAGTAGGAGATACCTAGTATGTCCGGTGGCGATCGTCTGCCAGGAAACTAAATAATTTTGACTGTGTTTTTATTACCTCCTCTTCTCGTGGGTATTATGTGGTTGTATTTTCTTAAAAGTGATGCTAATATGAGCTTACAAATAAAAAGACGTGTGGCACTCGGAGACTGCCGCGGTAAAACTATTGCAAAGTATTTTTTATAATTTTTTTTTCTTTGATATTATAATTCAAGCTACACTTTGAGCGTGGTGACCGATACGAAAACAAATTAGTAAGTACTTAGCGAAGTCAATGAGTCACCAGATTGCGGGGCAAAGAAGGGGATTACGCATGCGCAGTAACGCTGATACAACCAATGCCACCTAAAGGCGGGTTGCTGAACTAAAGAGACAAGCGTGATATTTCAAAAAGCCATTAAAAGTTCTGCTATTTATCGATAGATAGAAAAACTAAAAAGTATCACCGCTGTGCCGTTTGGAGTGGGGGGGGGGGGGTGTTAGGTTTTTGTTATGGAATTTCTGGATTCGGTCTCCACGCTCAAGGCCCGCGATAGAAGCGATGCAATAGCTTAATAAATATAAGCGGAGCGTCGTGTCGATGGTCGGCGCAGTCATGTTGAACGTCACGAACTCTACACATCAAGTGCTATGGCCAAGCCTGACCAAGTTTTAGGAAACGAGTTACTGCACATTCAAGAGTATTGTTCAACTTAAGCTGGACTTCTTGGAAGAATTCGAAATTTATTTAAATGGAATGTTGCACTGTTTTGATTCATTCACCAACACTCGTGTACGTTCACAAACACTTAACGGTTAATAATCCACCGTGAAATGTTACAAATTTTACAAAATAATACTAACTGCAGACATGACGCTTCACTTTCCCGCCAAGAATCCCAATAGCAGCCTTAAGCCCCTCAGTTTTTAGGATCAAGAATGGCCATTTCTGTTCGCTGCGGACAGCACCTACCTGGCCGGAACATAAAGATGCGGAGGCGGGGGCGGCGCGCGGCGGGACGCCGAACGAGCACGGCGCGCGCGCGACGCACGACCAAGCAACACTGACTCTGTGGGGTTGCATAATTATTGTTAGTATAGATAGATAGATAGATAAAACGTTTATTTCCTTTAAATAATATAAGTTATATAAAAACATATCCCACAAAACCGTATAAAGTATGTATATATACTTACTAACATATGCCAAATATAGAAACATTATTTATGCATCTGGCATATTTCTTGAAATCAGTTGTTGTTGAAGTTATTATAAATGAATTGTAAACTTGAAGATGTAAAAAAGGGAACGCAGTGCCTTTTTGCATGTATGATATGCACGCCCCTAGTGATAGTCCATTTTATACTTACTAAACTTGTTCTTCGTTTGTCGAATGTTACTTTTTGTAAACTTAGAATTTCGTCTCCGTTTATTCAGTGTTACTTTGGGTAAATCCAAAAAAAATTGTTACTTAGTAACAAACAAAATGTTACTTAATGTAAACCCTAGAACTTCTTCTTCCATTTAAGTAATGGCTTCGTGCGTCTAGCACATTTAGCCAGTGTCAAGTAAGTGATATATTAATTATATAGTAAATGAGAATGAGTGGTGATCAAGATGATAAATCGAAGTTGACGCTTCAATTTCCCGCCAAGAAGTCACCCTAGAACTTAGTTGGTGTTATTTTACTTACCTACGTTTTTTTTTTCGGATTGAAAATTATCAAATGACTGTCTCTCGCTGCGAGTAGAGCGGGAGGGTGCGTTAGACTTTTACTGACTAATAACCATACATTTTCTTCACTTCAAATTTTGAGCCTGTTATGTTTCGAGGCCGCGGCAACTTTTTCGAAAAGTCCCGCCCGCTGCCATCAAAGCCCCCCGTATACCACTTGCCTGAGATAGGATCGCTGTCGCTGTGGTCGTGCCGCTCGCGTCGCCAGCCAGCGTCGGCGGCGGGCGCGTCGGCCGCCACCCCGAACAAACCCGACACGGCACCGGCTACCATTTTGCGGGCTGAACGCGCTGCTCTCTGAGATTAGCAAGAATTATAACCTGTTAAAACGCGGTTATATTGACATTAAACCAGATTCGCGCCAAATTTAGGTACCTATTGTCGGCCGCTGACTGTAAGCGCGCGTTCTATATATCTAAATTTAATTTAAAATGGTGCTGTGTGGTACTGGCCTGGAAAAGTGCCACCCTCTCTCATCTCACGGGTAGTCGTAAGAGTCGACGAAGTAAATCTTGCCAGATGATGGGCAGCAGCGTCATCTAGCGTACTGGCTTGAACTAGGATCACCAACCTGCCTGCCCAGCAGAGTGATTATGGGAAAATACCTCCAATCGAATGCAATCTATTGGAGAGGTCAATTTTCTGCAGTGGACTTTATAAGGCTGATGTCTCCTCTAATTCCAATTTCTAATCAATCAAGACGTCGCGATCGTCGTTACAGTAGGAATCTCTCTTATGACAAATATTAAAGAATCCCAATAGGTTAAGGTTTATTATTTTAATAACCAAGAATAAACAATTCAGTCGATATAAATTGCTGTCTTTATTTCTCTTAAATATTTGAAAATAGACATTTTTCTTACACTGGTAATTTGTAGAATTAAGGTCTTCGCACATTACACCGACTCGACGTCATCTCAACTCCAACTTAACTCACAGTGTGGCATTGAAATGTAAGTTTTATGTTAAGAGTAAATTCTTTAAATTGTAGCTTGAAAGATTACGACGCGTGTACGACGCGGTCGTTTCAACTTATAATTTGACGAATTCACTCGTAAGTCACATAACATAAAGCTTACATTTCAATGCCACATTGTGAGTGTGGTGGAGTGGAGTTGGCGTCGAGTCGTTGTAATGTGCGAAGACCTTAAGTCCTTTGTCGACTAAAACGTTGTAATTAATCCCGCGTATCGGTCGCGGAGTATGACCCAATATCCTTTCATCTTGATTGCTGAGAAGAGGCCCGTGCTCAGTTGTGGTACGAAATGCCGAAGGGGAAAGGAAGGGTATGGTGAAAAACTAATGAGAGTCGGAGATTAGACGTAGATACATATAGAGGCTTATTATTATTTCATCATCTTATCAAATAAAAGTGATAGCATTAGTTTTAAACCTGGTCTAAATTTAGACATCTTTTTGTTATAAGACCCATAATGTTTAATTAGGAAACAATGAACCTTTGTGATACGTGCTTACGTGAATATCTAAATTACTTAATTGGGTCTGCACGGGTTATCTATGTTGTGGCTTCAACTGACTGAGATATTTCCTGATTAGAATGAATAGAGATTCCTTACGGTAAGAGCCAGGTCGATCTCAGGCACGTGGTCGAGACAGGCGGCGCGCTCGGCCAGGCGTCGCAGGCGCGGGTCCGCCGCCTCCATACTGTCCGCTGCATGTATTAACTCCCACAAGCAGTCTTCGTACACCTCTTCTTTTATCACTGCAATACATTTCTATATTAGTCTTTTCACTTACATATAACTTGTGTATAGGGATCCTACCAAGACCTAAGGAGCCCAAGCCAACCTCACCTGCCGATCAACGGTAAGGCTCTGGCGAATATAACAGTGCCCGGTAAGCGGCAATAGGCTCGCCACCTATTACGTGGGACCAACAATGCAATTGGCAAAGTATGGGCATATCTTATACCTCTGCCTACCCCTTCCGGGAAACAGGCGTGAATGCATGTATGTATAATATTATTAATTATTTTATGTAAAAAACAAAGGTCAGAGATTCGAAATTGGAACGGGTGGCCTATCCAGGCCAGGCCTGATCTTCAGCTCTTCGTCTCCAATTGCTGCCAGCTGATTTGCGCATAAAGTTAAATCACCTAGCTGGAGAGCGTTTCAAATTACCTACGCTTTCCGAGCCGTGATTTTCACTCTAGACCTGCTTATACTAGCGGTTATCGATCGGTCCTATCAGATGTAACCAGCTCTGCTACCACTTCAGCTGGCTTAATTAAATTAGGGCTATGTCAGTAATTTTATCATTTTCTCGGATCGGATCTTTTGAAGAAATATCAAGCATAGACCTAGGGCTGTAGTCATATACTCAATACTTTATTGCGTTCCAACAATGTGTTTTACAAGATGGTAGTTTAGGATCAAAAGTATCAATTGTGGACCCTGTCGGGCACAGCATAGTATAGGAGAGAGGAGGAAGGACGCTGTTTAATTACTAGTAAGTTAAATCTAGTAGTTCATTCAATAATTCGTAAATAGATATTTGCTCATTTTTGACTACAAGTAGTTATTAGTTGTTATTCTCATATAGCTAAGCACAAATGTCAAACGACTTTAAAATGTTGGACCAGTCGTACTATTTTAGTGTCTACGTCTCGGCACCGTAAGTTAAAGTTCAAACCAGTACTTATTATTACCTGGTGGTGGCATTACAATTTTCGAAACATCCAAATTCTGTATAGGCACCCCTGCAACCATTCCAGCTTGTCCCTGACCTGACACTACCAAACCCTTCTCGACATTCACTCCTTGTAACCCAGGCACATTAAGCAGAACCCCACTTTTCACATCCGTAGTCTTCTTCACATCTTGAGCTGGTGTTAAAGGCAATCTTGGTTGAATAGGCACTTGAGGTGCTGATACTAAAGATGCTGTAGGGGTTTGAATGAGCAGTTGAGCTGGAGTTGTTGAAACTGGAGTTAGAATGCCGGTTGTGGGTGCGAAGGGTGGTTGTCCTTTGCCGTTGACAAGCAGATCTGGAGTTGGTTTGTGTGATGGATCTGCAAGAAATAAAACAATTAGCGCGCTCTAATTTGTAATAAGAAAATCATTTTCTCAATTCTGTTTTTTTATTCAGATTATCCAGATTCGAAGTTATTCTAATTTGATTGAAGTGCTTAAATTTTAACGGTGTGCGCATGCCTATCATATGTCATTAACCATTGGCCCGAGATCAATATTATTTTCTTTTGATCGCCAACCTAGAGGTTTGGTACTATTGTGGCGCCCCCTTAAGGCGAAGAATGGAACGTACCGATGAATGAAATCCTCAAAAGGCTCGTCGTTATATAATATACAACACCAAATTATTGGGCCGCGGTCACCGGACACATCTATCCATCCTGTGGAAGATCTTCCATTTAGTGGGGAGCATATCACCCGCTCGTTAAACTTTTTGTATCTATCGGTTACTTACACTATCAAAGAATCTTTTACCTGAAGCCCCCAAATCGAAGGCCATGACATTGAGTGCGGAGGAGAGCGCCGGAGCCACCCCCGTGCCTACCTCCTGCGTGATGGCCAGCACCTCGCTTGATGCCACGCAGTCCGGCGGGGGAGCGGCGCCGCGGCGGCTGAATTAAATTAATAATGAATTTAATCAAATAAAAAAATTTATATTTTTAAACTAACAAATAATTTTTAACAACAAATGTCAATCTTAGTTTTTGGCGGGAAAACCGGCCGCTCTACTCGCAGCGAGAGACAGTAATTTGATAATTTTCAATCCGAAAAAAAAAAACGTAAGTAAAATAACACTAACTAGGTGACTTCTTGGCGGGAAAGTAAAGCGTCATGTCTGCAGTTTTGTTTTATTTTCTAAAACATTAATGTGTAATAACGGTGGATTATTAACCGTCAGATGTTTGTGAACTTACATGAGTGTTGGTAAATGAAACAAAACAGTGCAACATCACTTTTCAAATTCTCTCAAGAAGTCCATGTCAGATCTCAGTATAGTCCCACATCTTTATTGAGGACTCAAGGGGTTTAGAGGGAGGGCATCTTATTTACCATTTATCATCTTTATCACCATTCATTCCATTTACTATAATTTATATGTTATTAATATATATCTTACTTGACACTGGCTAAATGTACAAACCGTACGAAGCCATCCAAGGACTGACCTCTGTAAACTCTGCTGTACTTCGGTGATCGTTTCCGACCACCGAGCATAGCGGAGCTACGAGCGCTTCAGCGCGGAGCTACGAGCCTTTAGCAGGTGAAGTCGGCTTGGGATCCTAAAGTCTTGGATGGGACCCTCATAAAACGTAAACGGAAAGGTTTGATTGTTCATTGATTGATTAGCTAGGGACTTAAACACTATGGAGCGGTTTAATAAATTATGAGTAACATATGTTTATTTTTTTTTAGGATATAAATATGTTTCATACTATTTTTATTCTCATATAAAAACACGAAACGACTCTCTTCCGCTGTGGTTTGTTATATATCGGGGCCGCGGTAACCCTTTCGAACGGTCTCTCAGTGCTAGCTGACAACTCTTCGAGGCGCGCGTAGAACACGAGCGTGCCGTCGACGCGGCCTGTCGCTTATAGAAGGCTTAAAGTAAGTGAACTGCATTGAAACTTACATATAAACATACTTTGCCCACGTGCCACATAACAGAGAGAAAGAATGATGGTGGGATGGTACTTACGGCAAGGGCGCCTTGGTGGGGGTGGAGATGGACACCCGGCCCCACATGAGGCGCCGCAGCTCCTCGCCGCTGATGCCGCGTCTCCTCAGCTCGGCTATGGTCACTTTGCCCACGCGCTGAACGACAAACACTGAGATGTAAATCATATAGTTTTTTTTTATAATTTTGGTGATGCAGTCTGTTAATAATTGGCACTTGGGACACAGCTTGGGAGCAGCAGTAGCACTTTGTGGTTAGCCCACCCGCCGTTCCTGCGTGAAGGGCTTTCCACAGAGGCGATCTGATGAGGCTACGGAGTTGATATAGTGAGCCCATACCGAAATAAGTCTATATAAAGAATACTAGCCGCACCAGCGTGGGTCCGAGTGGCTCTAAGGAGTCGTTAAAACTACGCTGCGATGAGCAAAGCTAGGTTAATAAGGGGATTTTAAATAAATAAATAAATAAAATAAAAAATCATTTATTGCTTTTAAGGAATACATTAACATGACAAAATATAAAATTAAAAATAGTTATAATCCTAAAAGCAACTGGAGTAAGCTCAGCTTATGCCGCACAAAGTAGGCTACTATGCGCAAAAAAAAAAAATAAAGAGAAAATTTTAAGTTAACACTTTAGCAAAAACTAAAAGTAAACAAGCAAAAATTAAGCTGCAAATAAAAACAAACCACAAAACAGAAACAAAAATAATAATAATATTAAATTTCACTTTTCTTAATTTAACAAACAATAATATAAAAAAATTGATGAGTATATGCGTGCGCGCGTGTGTGTGTGTGTGTGTGTGTGTGTGTGTGTGTGTGTGTGTGTGTGTGTGTGTGTGTGTGTGTGTGTGTGTGTCTGTGCGTATGTGTGCGTGCGTATTCGTGTGTGCGTGCGCGTGTGTGTAAGTATGCGAGAGATTTCAGGTAAGTATTAAATTATATTATACATGTAGTATTATTGTAGTTTTAAAAATAGTTTTTTATTTTGAGTTCCTTTACATAGGAGAACATTACGTTCTCAGCAGCAAGTTGCCGATTGATTAAGGCGGATTTGTAACGATTTTATTGGTATTTAACAAACACATTCCTTGCATGGCTTCCTCTCACAGCTCTGGTAAATAAAAATAAAATAATATGAATTAAAATCAAGAGGATCATTTAAAATTAGTCAAATTTTTACAAACAAAATGGAAATACAATATTATTCTTAACAACAATGAACTAGATATGAGTGGTACCATATTCATTCTGTCTGCCTGTCGTGATTCTAAAGGGGGGAAGGGATTTTCCGGCAGTCAATCAGTCTGTTGGTGACTATAACGAGGCTTCCAAAAAGCAACAAGATTGAGAAGAATGCCTCAAAAAACTCATCTCGGCTTTTTCCAAATTATGTCTTAAAATCTAAATTAATCAAAAAAATAAATTATTATTAAGATTGCTGGTAGAAATGCAGCCTTGATACTAATGAAAATTTCAAAACCATTTTCAAGATTATACGTAAATAATGACAAGAGTTCACCTTCCAATTAGTAAGCGCCCCTTTCCTCTGGTTGGCGCGCGTCTTGGCCTTACTCTTGATTACCATGACGGCGCGCTGCTCGTACCGCGGGTCGTCAGAGGGTCCCAGCCCGATGGAGTACTCCTGCAGGTATCGGTGAGCGTCTTCCTGCGCCACTGACCGCTCTAGAGACACCACTATCTTCGCCCACTGAGAAGAGAAAATGATCTTGTGTATGAGGACATACATACAAAAACTATCCCATTTTGGGTTTGAGCAATCTTTATAGTTATAACAAAGTTCTTTCTTTCTTTTAGCAAGAGATCTTTAGGTGTCAAATGATAAGAGAAGGTATCACAGAACAGAGATCATTCGGTGTTCTGTGGGTAGTCTTCGAACAACATTGACAATAGACCAAGGTACCATTTCCTTACTTGCCCACAGGCAAGACATGGGGGTGGCTAAATTATTTTAAGGTGCCGCTACACACATAGGTACATAAGAAAATGCTAGGTACTTACCTACCTATTGAAGTGACGCTTTAATTATAATTGTTCTAAACTGTATATTGTGGTCAACAGGATGCGTTAACGGAAAATTATTGTAGAGGTGTAATTTTGTAGATTTTGCAGCAGAGTATCCGAGAAGACTCAAAAAATGTTATAAAGCTAATGTGCTCAGGTTTATTTGCGCATTACAAATACTTTCCTACTAGTAGGCTTAGGCAGTAAATTAAGCTAACCCCCCCAATTCAGATAACCAGGGAATGAAATGGTAGTAAGGATAGTTTCAATCTTTAGTCTTCAGACTTCCTTTCACGAACTTAGCTGAGAGGGATCCCAGGTCAATAGGCTTTTAAAATAATAGAAAAGTTGAAAACTCCCAAGCAAACCATTTTATGTAAATAAATTTATTTAATTCACCTGCTTGACCCACTCCTTCTCGGATTGCTCGATGACGTGTGCGTATGTGTTGCCCATCATGGCGATTAACATATTAAGCAGCAGTATTGGCACGAAGATCATGAACAGAGTGAATACGCTCTTCGTCAAATTCGGGTACGTCGTCATGCCCAGGTCTGTGTACTGCAAATGCATATAATAATACTCTTAATCAATGGCTATGATTGTTACATATATACATAATATCACGCCTGTTTCCCCGAGGGGGTAGGCAGAGGCATACTATACGCCCACACTTCGTCATTTATATTATTGGCCCCACGTAATAGATGGCGAGCCTATTGCTGCTTTCCGGGCACTTTTATGTTCACCAGAGCCTCGTCCGTTGATCGGCAGGTGCACCACTTGCAGGTAAGGTTGGCTTGGGCTTCTCAGATCTTGGAACACCCTATTATTGCTAATATTGTTCAAATTAAGAAATTTATTTATTTTATAAACTATTACATAGTACCTACTTGACGTCAAAAAGAAATATTAAAACAATTGAAATATGATACACTGAACTAAGATTAAGCCAAGATTCAATTAATTAAGCGTAAGTGAATCTAAGTGCCAGTCCCGAGCCACCGCTCAGTGAGAAGAACTGGCTGTTCATTACCATCATCCACATCCTATTAACGTCACACGAGTTTAGGTGTGTGTACGTGTGGCACCGGCCTAGAATAGAACCATCCTCTTTCATCCCACGTCGTAAGAGTCGACGAAGAGAAATCCTACCCGATGATGAGGAGCAGCGTCGTCCTGTACTGGCTTGAACTGCGATCACCAATCCGCCTTCCCAGCGTGGTGATTATGGGCAAATACCCCCAGTATAATAAAATCTATTTAGAAGGCCAAGGCCAATGTCGAGAAAAATAATTAGTACTTACTTCCAATTGAATATTAAACAAAATACCCGTACCTATTATAAAAACATAAATAATAACTTATATTTTATAGTTATGTAGTTCTATTATTGGTTTTCATATGAATTATAGGACCTTACGTCGGTTACGTGAACTTTATTTTAAAAGAAAAAGAAAACTAAAACGTACCTAAAAATTTCGTCAATGTTATTTTAAATCCATAGTAGTACCGTACTCGTAATTCCTGGCCTGAGAATAGTGGAGGAACAAAACTTGATAAGAGTTTTTGTCCAATCATTTCTTCTCTACCTACTAGCTACAACTATTTAGTTACAACTGCTAGGGTTGGCTGATAAAGATCTCGTCTATAGATAAGCCCACCTTTGTTCATGTTAAGTAATACTAAAAATTATTTTTTGCAATAAAGGATTATTATTATTAATTATTATTAGCTAAGCAGGGTGCTATGTGCGCGTGCATGCGTGTACTCGTAGGTACTATGAACGAGGGTCACAGCGAATGTGTGCGTTAGTTTACGTTAGGAGCTTGGGTCATCGTCATATCCTGGTGTGTACATACATACACACATATATTCACGCCTGTTTCCCCGAAGAGGTAGGCAGAGTCATATTATTATACGCCCACACTTCGCCAGTTATATAGTTGGTCCCACGTAATAGGTGGCAAGCCTATTGCCGCTTACCGGGCCTATTATGATCGCCAGAGCCTCGTCCGTTGATCGACAGGTGTGCCACTTGCATGTGAGGTTGTCTAGGGCTCCCCATGTCTTGGCAGGATCCCTATACACCTCCCTATATCTTCGTGTAGCTACCTCGATTTTGTTGTAAAGAAACAGTGAATCAACAGGCCCCGAGAAGGTCTAAAGATTTTGTTACGTAGAAAAGCCCTGAAAAGGACTGTTTTGTAACAGACTCCTTCCCGATCTTTGTTAAGTAGAATAGCCCTGAAAAGGACAAAATCGGAAAGCTATCATATACACCAGTATTATTCTGACCTCCGAAACCGAGAGGCAAACATCATTACATGATTAAACCAGCTGTCAGGATATTAGAAGGGACTGAATTCCTTCGACTGCCATGATTGTTTATGACAGCCGGTACCAACGGCTTAATTTGCTTTCCGAGGCACGGTGCAAGCGATTATTACACCAGGGCTTACCCGAGACCCTCAGACTTTGAAGGCCTCGGCTGACGCCGCTCGTTAGGAGTTTAGGTACTCCACAGGAATAATAAAAAAATACATATTCCGTGTATTTATACAACATGTGCAAAATACAAAAGATTTGTTTATATGTGTGCTTACAAAAACATTTAATAATACACAGATTATCTTCAGACAATGAGATCCATAGATTATGAGTACATAAAATATACTTTATATACTTTGTTAGTATATTATTACAACAAAAAAAAACACTAAGATACACTCGTATTATAAATAAATTAGACATAATAAGACACATTACCCCATTAGACAGACAGACGAGCACCCAGTTGACTGACACGAAATCAAAATGAAATATCATACAACCTTACATACACTATAGTCTCCGAGGGTGATCTGGAACAGCGCCATCCACGTGGTGGGGTACGTCGCGTACAGCGTCGACTGGACGTTCGGGAATCCTAAGAAAATAATTTTATTGGGCTTCTATTTAAGAACCTAATTAATATCAGGGATCGGAGTAGGTAGAGTTATTAAAATGACTTGCAATACGTTATGTGCCGTGTGGTACCGGCCTTGAATAGTGCCACCCCCTTTTATCTCAAGGGGAAATTTTTCAAGAGGATTCCTACCGAAAGATGGGCTGCAGCATCATGACTACTGGCTTGAACTGCAATCACCAACCCGCGTGCCCAGCGTAGTGATTATGAGCAGGTTCCCCTTAATAGAATGTAATCTTAGTTAAATATAACTAAAATTGGAGAAGCCAATGTTCAGCAGTGAATTTTTTAAGGCTGATATGATGATGATGATTCGTTAGATTAGCATGGACATGGGCTGATGTAATTTTGGCCACATCTTGCGATACCAATACAGGGCTTCCTTTTATCCTTGTTATTAAAAATCAATAGGTATAATTTATTCAAATTCTGGAGAAGTCAGTTAGAAACTCGGGGAATGTCCATATTGATACAAACATATGACCCCAAATAGTTCTTCCCATTGCGTTACCTGATTACTATGGACGACCGATATGACATAAAGATCACCTGCTCACCGCAGTTATAGTTTGTCCTGCTTGGGAATCGAACCCACGACCTCAGGAGTGCAGGCATTTTGACTCCAACGCCAAAACGGCCAAAGCAAGCATAGTAACAGTCATTTGTCTAAATTATCCTGGGTGCTTAAACTGGAGATATTTCCCCCCGTGTAAATACATCTGAAATGCTGATTTGGCCTAATTGTTAAGCCCGGAAATTTAGCATGTCAGACAAAAACGTAGGAGGTAGGGAGGGTGTACTAATAGGGGGTATTTTCATAGAGGTAACGGTGAAAATGAACCACCGGTTAAAATACCATTGATGCCACAGTATAAAAACAACGAGCACTGTCCGATTTCTATTAATTAGACTATCCATTTTAATTGGATTTTGAATTTAGAGTCGTGAAAATTCATATATATTGATACTTAATGTTCAACTGTGATTAGCCATCTGATCACTTTGTTTCCAATATTACCCCTCTAAAGACACAAGTTTTATTTGCCAAATAAAAATTTACAGTTAGGTTATTTATGAGACGACCAATGTGAAATGTAATTCTCAAACGATATTCGTTAAATGAAGTAGGTAACGTCACTAATTTAGCCGTATAGGTACAAATAAATCATTAAATACGTTTCAAAAATCGTCTTTAAATAAGATAAAGTGTTTTAACCTTTGTATAAAAAGTAGAATGACTGCGAGAATCCAAAAAGCACGATACAGTAGATGATACCGAAGGTGAACATGTCCCCCGTAATCATGCTGTAGATCATCGTCACGAACGGCCCGGTCAGGCGCACGGCTCTGGTGGCAGAAATGTCAGACTTTTTGATGAGTGGGTGGCCATCATTACTTAAGTCTTTTATTTTTATTTATTTAATCTTTATTGCACACTTAAGAGTATTACAAAAGGCGAACTTATTGCCATAAGGCACCTTTCTGCTAACCTTAGGGTTAGCAGAAAACTTTAAAGTAGTTGGTAGTTAATAAACATACATAAAAAAAAAACTATACTTATCATAAACTAAACTAAATAAAACTAAATTTTTAAAAATAACAATGATAAGTTTCTTTGGAAGTGCTAATTCATTCATTTTTTCTTCTTAATTATCTTAGTAATTGAACGGCAAAAGTATCAGTTTTGAAAATCGCGAGACATTATAATCAGCTCGGCGAACCTTGATCCCTATGACACTGACAGTTATTCCCACGACACAACCTTGTAGTAGCGTCACCGTTATATTATAATCGAATTGGCGGTGTCTAAAAATGATATTTATTAATTTTAGGCAGATATATGCAATTACAATAATATCCCGTTGGAATTATAATAATTATTAACACTTACAAGAAATTATCTCAATCAGACTTTACGTTGACGTCCTGCAAAAGTTACTCCGTTTGGAAGATATCGACTAGTGCGGAAAGTATCGATAAACAAATATCGAAAATGGAAACGAGTGTACAAAATACATCAATAGAGTACCTACGCTCTTAGTGTCAGATTTATAATCATTTAAGTTGTTTGCGATAATAAAATAAAGGAGATTTAACAAATTTATTGTATATACCTACTCAAATAAAACAAAAGCGGTTTATTTATGATTTTTTAATATACATTAATCTGAATCTGACAATGATGTCACCGATTGCGTCTCAGACTCGGAATCCGAACTGCAGCTGCTTTCTCCTATGTTTATTAAAAACGGCTGGTCTACTATATTGTCGTATCGCACGTCTCGATTCCAATCATCTAAGCATAGTTTTTTCGTCTTTTCAACCACTTTCCTCCAATTGTCCGGAGTCACTTGACAACATGCCTCTTGTAGCAACGTAAGCATTTTATTAGCTGTGAATGGCGGAGTGGTGTTAAGCCTGGCTGCACAACCTGAAACAATAATGGTTTAGATTGAAAATGATGCAAAGTCAAAGAGCGAGATCGGGGTAAGTACATTATAAGTACATAATTTTGTACGTTAAAAGTGTGTAATTGATATAAGCACATGGATAAAAATAAAAATGCAATTTGCTAGTGAAATAAAATAGCTTTAAATAGTACTAGCCGACTAGACAGTCACCAGTGACCTAAATAAAAACATGTTAAAATAAATACAAATCAACCCACCTTTGATCTGCGCCCATATCATTTCGATTGCATTATATTGGCAGTGGTAGGGCGGTAGCCGAATCACGGTGTGCCCTTTTGATTTTGCCATCTCATCCAAGAAATATTTCTTCTTTGTTTGCTGTTTATGAAGGTTTAACAATCTAACTAATTCCTTTTTCAGCATTTGAGTATCAGCTGCCACACCATTGTTTTGCAGCCACTCTATTATTTCGCCTTTATTGTTGTTCGCGGTAGGCGCTTTATTAATTTGCACAGAGTGGTATGGGGCGTTGTCCATTAAAATGTAGTGGGGCTCGTTTAAATTGTCTAATAGTTTTGTGAACCATTTCTTGAAATTCTCAAAATTCATCTCTTCGTGATAATCACTTGTTTTCACGGATTTGAAGGCCCACAAGCAGTTAGGTACAAAACCTTTGACTGTGCCAGCGTGGCAGATAATCAAACGCTGGCCCTTGCCTTCTGGTTAAAATTAAAATTAAAATTAAAATTATACATTCCGACCATGTTACCTCTGCATCGGAATATTGGCAACCCCATATACAAATACACGATACTTGTAAATATAACAAGCATTATAATTATAGTAATGTAGAATATATTTTAAAAACAAGTTTATCGATGTGGCTGAATGCAAGTAACACCTTTACCTATAAAAAGTTGCGATATATCGACACGACCCGTCACTAGTATGAACTGTCATAGGGATCACGGTTCGCCGAGCTGATTATAGACTATGTGTTATGAGACGAGTTTCACTAGAAATAATCAACTCGTCCGCGGTATCCCGGATGGGAATCGAACCTATGTAACCTCGAAGTAAACCTTTGGGTAACCATGTTCTATTTATGTTACATAGTTTAGCTGGTCTTCTCAAATTGCTATGCTCTAACAGGGCGTCACATGTTGACCTACCTTATATGACCATCTTATGTACTATGTAATGTGACACGCAATAAACGATTTGATTTGATTTAACCGGTCCACTGCTTTAAAAACTTAGCTACCGGGGACTCGGGTGGACGTGTTGAATTCTTCTAGTAGGTACTTTGTGATTTGCGTTTTAAGAGCGAGTTATTACGTCTCAATGAAAGTTAAGACTACCCTCATAGTTATAATAATAATCTTTATTAGCAGAAAAATAAATGTGACAAGGATATTTGTGAACTATGACTTCTGCACTAGGCTCGCAGGCCTGTGTTGCAGAAGAAACACTTTTATATTATACGCCTTGTGGGCGTTCGCCAATTTTATTGTTGGTCCCACGTAATAGTAGGCGAGCCTATTGCCCTTTATCGGGAATATATTTGGCAGAGCCTGGTCCATTGATTGGCAAGTGTGCAGGTGAGGTTGGCTTGGGCGACTAAGATGTAGGCAGGATCCCTACATACACTTTATTAAAATAAATAGTTAAAAACGTACCCAGCGAAGAACATGAGTAGGAACCAAGAGCCCGGCAGTAGGAAGATGAGAAGTGCCTCTTCAAGCATGGTCTGCCGCGAGAGCCGCGCCGGAATGCACGCCAGGAGAATCAGGTTGGAAGACAGGAATATGAACTGAGCTGGCTCATGGATCTGGAAAATTCAAGTCTTAGCTATGTATCTTTCCTCCTGCGAGAATGTATTTCTTGTGATTCCATCCATAGACCACCTAGAAAGTAAGCTTGGGCGGGGTCATGCTAGCTCATCCACTCTAGCGAAACTAAGACGAGGGATTATTCACCCTGTTTGGAGCAATCGGATTTACGTAACGGGTGGTGGAGTGGTGGCGGCGATGTTAAGGGCCACTGAAAACGGCCGTTAGAGCAGAAAGGTTTTAGATTTCTTTCACAGAATGAGTAAAGATGAACAAACGATTTGATAAAGGTCACGAAGGTCGCAGGGTCTCGCTGGATGCAGGCTAGGTCTTGGGGTAGCAGTGGTCTTTATGATGAGTTGGAAAATACTTGAGTTCTGAACAATCGACGACCTTTAAGGATAGCTATAGAACAGTAAGTACTTAAGTTGTTATACAAAGATCTGACGACTGTCTTTAAGTATGCAACCACCCCTTGATCTCGTCTTCCTGCTGCAGAATGATGTAACAGCTCTTAACTTTGTCCACTTCGAGGCCTAAGTCCTTTAGCTTCTGCGCTGCGGTAACGGAGGTACACTAACATCAAGAGCAAAATATCAGGATCATCAGTCGTTTTAGAAATTTGTCCTGTAAATATAATACTGACCAGTGTCTTAAAGTATGCGACCACCCCTTGATTCTTGATCTCATCTCCCTGCTGCAGAATGATGTAACAGAGTGTACTGGCAATGGTGCCTAGTTCGCAGGCCAGTCGGACGCAGCTCCTCACGTCGTCCACTTCGAGGCCCCAGTCTGGTAGACCTTCAGCTTCTGCGCTGCTGTGACGGAGGTAGACCGATACGGACAGCAGTAGAAGGTGCAGCATCAGGATCATCAGACGTTTCAGAAATTTCTTCTGTAATTTTTTATATTAATTTTAGTTTGTTCTACAAAATACTTTATTTAAATGATAACAAGTTGCTTATATACCATTTTAAATCATTATACGAGTATCTGTGATAAGAGTTCACTGCTGAATATTGGCCTCTCCGATAGATAACATTCTGTTGGGACCACGCTGGGCAGGTGGGTTGGTTGGACTGGTCTCCACCTTGGCGTGGTGGGGGGCTGAGTACCTCCCGGAAGCCGGGAAAAGGTAACACCCAGAGACCGACGACTCTGGGTGCCTTTAGTACTGACTACCGGGGGAGAAACTAAGAGGGACCTGTGGAGGGCGCAGCGGGCGGGTCAGGAGGGCCCGTCAAGCAGTGCCAGGAGGGTCTTAGGCAGCGGGGACAGGGGGCCCCTGCTGTCTAGCCATGGATCCTCCGAGAAGTCGGCCCCACACGCTATGGTCGCACAAGGAGGTAGGAGGGGCGCGTCCACTGCTCCTCTCTGAGGAGGTCCTCCCGGTTTTGGTCCGGGGGACATTGGCCGCAGGCGGGGTGTCAGACGCTGCAATCCAGGTACTGGCCTTCGCCTTTTTCTCAACAAGCGGTGGGCGTCGTCGGAAAATTTTTAGTGGGTATTACTGCTGGCAGTCGCGTCTGCCGGTGGTGAGCCCCACACCCCCTTTCGGTCCCCCTTTGGCCGGAAGGCAGTGCGTAAATGCATTTTGTTACCGACGTAAAACAAAAAAAAAAAAAAAGGTGGGTTGGTTGGCCTTCGAAATGAAATGAAATAATTTAAAAAAATTAAACTAAAATTAACTTCTCAAATTAAACTGGGAATATTTGCCCATAATCACCACGCTGGGCAGGCGGGTTGGTGATCGCAGTTTAAGCCAGTATGTACACTGGTCATCCGGTAATATTTCTCTTTGTCGACTCTTACGTCTCCTGATGAGATTAAAGGAGGCACTATTCTAAGGTATCACGCGGCACCCAAGATTATGCAATATAAAAAATTTTAAGTCCATTCAAAGAAATCGCTCTTAAATAAGTGTTTTTATTCACTAAGTGAATACTTCGAACTGTTAAATTTGTTAGATTACAATTTACATTATATTTTTCGTACTACAGTTACTAGTGAAATATGCGGACTTTTGACAATAATTCATGTGTAATTAAAAGTCTTCTGGTCCAGCGAAACATACCCTGGCAAATGTCTTCCATTTCTCCTCCAAAAGCCTCTGTATAATGCCGCCGTCCAACATGTTTAAGTGCTCTTCTTTCGTTCCATTCAGAATAATAAATAAAGCTGAATTCCAATCTGACAACAAAATGAAAGCAAATATTTTTTATTTAATCAGTTATTAATGAGAACAGAATCACAAAGATTATAGTTGATACTATTTTAAAAAGTAAATTATTTCAAAGCAATTGGAATTTCATACTTAATGCATATTTCAGTTAAAACTTAAGTGCTCGCTAGACCCAAATTTCTCGAACCAAGAAATTTGGAAAGTCGTTTCTGAGCAAGACCATTAAGCTCTGGAATTCGCTGCCGACTCATGTGTTTCCTATTTCCTATGATCCCGGGTCTATTAAGCGGGGCGTGATACAGCATTTTAGAGTGGGTGCGCTTTGTACGGTGCTTATTTCACGGTATCAGACAGGATGTTGTCATTATGACGTGTTATAATAAAAAAAAAAGACGCATCGTAAGATAAGATAGTAAGAAAGAATTAAATAGTAGGATCTTACTCGTCTTGCCATCAGGCAGCAGAGTATCTAGGGCATTGAGCGGATACGCAGAGCAGGTGATGTTCGAATACCGCCAGAACTCCCTGGCAGAAAGCTCCAGCATTTCCCTGAACACGGAAGCTCGACCCAGTTGGCAGGCCAGGGTCAGGGGAGTGAAGCCGGCCAGGTTCATACGTCCGTTACTCGCAGGCACTTTCGGGTGGCGAAGAGCGTAGCCAAACATATCCTGCAACATTCAATAGCTATGGTAAGGTATGTGTAAGCCTCCATCTTGCATGTTTAAGGTCATGGACTTCTTATAATTATGTCCTGTAATCTATATGTAAAAAACTAATTTTTTTTTTTTTTATTATAGGTTCATTAGTTTTGAAGCTGATAGAGGGGAAAAACAATTTTCGTCTATTTTCTTAAATTTTCTCCGAGTTCTTCTCTAAGTTTATCTGGAGTTGGCGTATCCTTTCATTTACCTTAGAATAAGATATTTGTAATCGATTCAGTCACCCCTTCCTCGATCAATTATCATTCTTCACAGCTCAAATTCCGTGTTATACCGGCCTAGAACAGTGCCACCTCCTCTCATTTCAAAAGGAGACGTATGAGTCGGCAAAAAAAACCTACCGGATGATGGGCAGCAGTGTCATCCTGCGATCACCAACCCGCCTGCCCAGCGTGGAGTTTATGGGCAGATACCTCCAACAGAATGTAATGTATTGGTTAGGCCAATGTTCAGCAGTGGACTTTATAAGGCTGATATGATGACCCTCAATTTATGACAAACCACGAATATACTTACCAATTTATCACAAACCACGACCATATGAAGGATCATGTTGCCGAACGAGTCCTGTGAGTCAGGATCGGCCCCTGAGTCCAGAAGCAGATTATAGACGGCCTCGTTGGCACAGCAGGCGGCCCAGGCCAGCGGATACTCGCCCAAGTAGGCCAGGCCTTCGTAGTTGGTCTGGCGCGCTGGAGGCACTCGTTGCTGGTCTCGAGGGAGGAAGAAGCTGCCTGAAATGTTATACCCAGTATAAGACTTAACAGATTTTCTGATTCTTATTTTGTCGAAAATAACTGTTTTAGCGAGTTGTAATCTCTCATTCTTTCTTTCTCTGCTTAGTTTCGGGCTGGTTAGAAAATGGTCAAGAATATTTGTTTATTTACAATATTACCTACTTGATAGGCCGCTTTTATAGATACTAGTTCTCACACCTTTTTTTTTTTTTTGTTTTACGTCGGTAACAAAATGCATTTACGCACTGCCTTCCGGCCAAAGGGGGACCGAAAGGGGGTGTGGGACTCACCACCGGCAGACACGACCGCCGGCAGCAATACCCACTAAAAATCTTCCGACGACGCCCGCCGCTTGTTGAGAAAGAGGCGGGGGCCAGTACCTGGGTTGCAGCTTCTGACACCCCGCCTGCGGCCAACGTCCCCCGGACCAAAACCGGGAGGACCTCCTCAGAGAAGCGCAGTGGACGCGCCCCTCCTACCTCCCCCTGCGACTATAGCGTGTGTGGCCGACTTCCCGGAGGGTCCATGGTTAGACAGCAGGGGCCCCCTGCCCCCGCTGCCTAGACCCTCCTGGCGCTGCTGAGCGGGCCCTCCTGGCCTACCCGCAGCGCCCTCCATAGGGCCCTCTTAGTTTCCCCCCTGGTAGTCAGTACTAAGGGCACCCAGAGTCGTCGGTCTCTGGGTGTTACCTTTTCCCTAGCGCCTCCTGCGCCCTACAGGGAGGTACTCAGCCCCCCCACCACGACAAGGTGGAGACCAGTCGGGGGGGACTAGTTCTCCCACCTCCCTTATCATTACCCCCACGTGTCTGTAGCGTCGCGAAGTAAGGAGGACTGACTTAAATTTGCCCTCCCGTCCTTCTCGCGTTGCCGAGTAGGGAGGAATGACTTGAATTTACCGATAGCTCTCTGGTTGACATCAGCGCCTGCTTCCACCAGGTCCTGCACGAGCTCGTTGTTGCTGTATGCTATGGCCAAGTGGAGTGAACTTGCTCCTGAGGAAAAAAAATTTGTTCCCCGTTAATATTAAAAAAGCTGTGCTATGATTCCTATCACAATTTTGAATCTGAAGTTTAAAATTCCATCTTTTTGTGCTTACCTAAATATTCTTCACCTTCAACGACATCTAGGGACAATTTGGGAAAACATTTCACTAAAGTTCGAGCAAGTCTTGTGTGGATCTGTAATAGAGAAAGTTGAGTAACTAAAATATAAAATTTCGAACAATATAGGCTAAAATTCAATATTTATAAATGTTGGTTATTTTATATCAAAGGATTCCGAGATTCTAAAGGCACGCTAATGTCATATCTTACTGTAGCAGTCGTTAAGTGCAAGTATAGAAAGGTAGTAGAACGTTGTATTTTAGGACAATCTGCGCTCTTCTTCTTCTTAAAATGTGGCTCGCACGGCTTGTGCATTTAGCCGAGTAATCTGCGCTCTGTCAGCCTTGTGAAGTTTTTTTTTGTTTAAAGTGATAGCTTCGTGCGTTGAACATATTTAGCCAGTGTCAAGACAGTGTATTAACTATATTACATTTTTAGTAATTTTTAATGAGAATGACATCCACCAGATAAAAATGATAAATGACAAATGGTAAATGAGATGCCCTCCCCCCTAAACCCCTTGAGTCCTCAGTTAAAATGTTCGACGAAAATCACATCTTAAGTGAATTTGAAAAGTGATGTTGCACTGTTTTGTTTAATTTAACAACACTTTTGTACGGTAACAAACACTTGACGGTTGATTAACCGTAAAGTGTTATGAGACATTAATGTTCAAAATACCACAACTTTTAGAAAATAAAACAAAACTGACTGGGCAGACATGACGCTTCACTTTCCCGCCAAGAAGCCCTCTTTAATACTTGTTACATTTTTTTCTGAAAAGAGGCCAGAGCTTTGAGTCATCGTTTTACTGGACCTTGTACGTGAATAAGTTAGTTACTTGCTTCAAGAGCAGAAGCTCATGCGCTAACCCCAAATGAAGAATCTTTAAAACTATTTGTTATCATGGGAAGTCATGCCTTGGTGTCACAAATGATGAGCACGTGTAAGAGCGACTCCCCCAAGGCTCCTCGGTAGCACATTTGCCAGCAGGCGGTGTGGTCCTCCCACTTGGCTAGCGGATCGTGGGGAGAAAGGGAAGCTTCTATTGGTAACACGACCTGGAAACAAAATGATAAACAGGAAACGTTAGGAAATTAACACATGCATGGAAAACAAAATGATAAACAGGAAACGTTAGGAAATTACCACATGCAAATTGTCACGACTTATTACCCTTAGGGATAACTGAAATTAGACCAGTGTGAATACCCTGGGCCCTTCACCACAAGGTGGAGACCAGTCGGGGGGGCCAACATTTCATCCTAACTCATGCACTCCCAACAAGCAAAAACGTCATATGAGTCCTGACTTTAACGACATTAAGTTAGATAGCAGTCTTATAATAGTGATGAGATGACTGCTAGGTCCTATAGACATCTTTAGTTTAACTTTTTAGTCGTACGACGAATATGTCGTTATAAACTGGTCATAGCAATGTCGGCAAGACTCTCTTATCAGCAATAGTTCTCAAAGTTTTGTACGCCAGTACTAAGATTGTTTATATCAGATAAGATTGAAAAACTAGTGACGCATGGTGGATGACGGTAAAGCGTTGGCGAGATTATTGAAAGTCCGATTAAGATTTTTAATGGAAACTCATGAAATAACAGCCTCCCGCTAACTAATAACCAACCAGTTTTCTTCTTGTTGAGCCATATATCTTTACAACTTAACGTTAAAACGAGTACTTCCTTTACAAGAGTGAAGCTACCTTGTGTTGTGGATTGACCGTGACAGTGCACTTAGGCCCTTTCGGAATACTAGCTTCAAGCTGAGAAGGGGACCTTTTTACTGGTCTACGTATTTTATTTAGGATTTTCTTTTTTTTTGTTTTGTTTTCTTTGTTTTCTGTTGGCATTACTAAGTATGCCTTTAAATGTAAGAACCTAATTGTGTGGACCAAATAAATAATTTTATTCTTATTCTTTATTCTACCTGCTCTTGATCCCTGAACTTCCACCGCAGATACTCTGCCCGGTTGATGACTCTCCCCTTCCCCTCTGTGTACATGTAAGCCGAGAACTCCTCCCTAATCAGCTTCTCTGCAGCCAGCATTCCGCCTCTTGCATAGGTCTCCAGAAGCAGACCTCCTGTAAACATAAATATCTTATAAAACATGCTGCGCTGCGAGAAGCTAGGTTAATATAGCGATTCTATTGGTACATTCCTCGTTCTCATAGAGATTTCCTTATTTCTGATTCTATTACATAAACATAAACGTCCCTAACGTTTCGAGCATAACTCTCTCCATTGCACGAAGAGCGACTTTGAGCTTTCTTATGAGGCTTTCTTACGATAGTACCTATGTATTTGGTACGAAATTTGGCCATATTAAGTGTTACACATCATTGTATAGATCTTTTTGACGTGCGTCAAAAGACATGCGTGTATTCAATGTTGTAATTTGCATTAAAAATGTATGTAAACTTAAGGAGTCTTTCGAATAGTTTTAGCGTAACAACTGCATCTGTTTTTTGTCTTACCTGAAAACGTGTAAAATGCAACTTACGCGGTATTGATGTATAAGCGACGATAAGATGGTTATGGATATACTTAAATAATACTTAAGTACATAAATAATTTTAAAAAAATCACCTTTTTTGTAATCAGCCAGTTTGTAAAGCACGGTGTGTTCTTCAGTGTGCGGCTGCGAAATGACTCGGTCAAGAACCGAACCCGCGGCTTGCACATCGCCGGCGAGAATTTTGGCTAACGCAGCACCCATTGCCCTAAACACTCTTTAAAATTAGTACTTTTCTAATGTGACACGTCACAATGACGATATCCTGCCAGATAAAAAAACAACTTTATACGCTCCATAGCATGAAACACGACCGTGTTTACCACTAGTTACTAGCTCATGATGGTCTTCACAATCATAAATCCGATTTCCCAACCTGCTTAAAAGACTTCACTTGCGGGACTACATATAGAACATGGAAACATGTCTTACACAGAAACGACTTACCTAATTTCTTGGTTCGAGTGCTAATAGTGTGATACTGAACTAATTGTAAAACCGCATTTCTACATGGACAAACTGGTGTGACTTGAAATTGGGCGGATAAAAAGGGGACCAGTGCGAGAGAACTTGTTAAGAGTGTACCTACCGTACGATGTTGTTGAAACTAAGAGGGACCTGTGGAGGGCGTTGCGGGCGGGCCAGGAGGGCCGTCAAGCAGCGCCAGGAGGGTTTTAGGCAGCGGTAGCCCCTGCTATCTAACTGTGGACCCTCTGAGAAAGAAGGTAGGAGGGTTGCGTCCACTGCGCCTCTATGAGGAGGTCCTCTCGGTTTTAGTCTGGGGGACGTTGGCCGCAGGCGGGATGTCAGACGCTGCAACCCATGTACTGGCCTCCGCCTTTTTCTCAACAAGCGGCTTGCGTCGTCGTAAGATTTTTAGTGGGTATTAGGTACTGCTGGCAGTCGCATCAGCCGGTGGTGAGTCCCACACCCCCTTTTGGTCCCCCTTTGGCCCGAAGGCAGTGCGTTAACGCATTTTATAACCGACGGAAAACAAAAAAAAAGAAGGACCCCCCCCCACTGGTTTTTACCTTGACGTGAGGGTGCAGAGGACCGGCCAGGAGTGCCCTATGGTCGCACAAAAAGGTAGGAGGGGCACGACCACTGCGCAATATAAATATAACTAAAAGCAGTCAAATATGCGATGTACCTACTGTGAACTTACCTACTCGCAGAGTAATCTCGATCAACTTCGCAAGAACACGATTTTGTACATTTTTCCACTAATCATGTGAACATTATTAAAAAACAATATAATCGAAATTTTCCACGACTGAACCATGGTTGCGCCCAGCGCTTCAGTGGCTTAATCAATCAATTCGGTAGGTACCGAGTTAAGTGTTATTAAAGAAAATTAGGTCATTACGAGCAAACAAAACTGGGTCACAAACACATATTGTCCAAAAACTTCACGTTAACGTTACTTAGATACCAATCTTATTTTATAATCGTCAATCTTAAAACAGATTTAGAAATCAAGAAGTATTTATTACAAAAAACATTAAGAAATTGTATGTAAGTATTTTTGATCATTCTTTGTTTTTGCTACAAACTCCTACGAAACTCTTTCGAAGCCTTCAAACGTCTAACATCGTAAACACTTGACCACTGGCTTTACGAAGAGATGTAATTAGTACTCGTAGCAAGTTATATTCACTCTTTTTGTTTAACACATGTTTTTTAAGGCAATGACAAAAGATATCTATCTACAAAAAAAGTAGGTAGATGATAAACAATGTCGTTGCCATAGCAACCAATCAGATTAGAGAATACGCCCTATTAACCATGATTCGTAGTGACCAAAACACCGTGAGTATTACATAAGTATTACTAGTGGAAGTACCGCGCAAAAGCGATATTTTACAAACTCAATTTTTACAAAACCACTTGAAACTCTTTCTCAAGATGGCAGCAGTGGGGCAAGGGCTTCAACCCCATAAAAATGAATATACCTTTCGACTAACCCCATCTATAAAAAACAATTACATTTCAATGGACTATTTAGCGTTTTCTCGTACACCAACTCCGCAATGAATTCTACAAAATGACACTTCTGTAGACCCTTTATCGCGTCAATTGGACCACAAAATATGGCTCGGAGCAATTGTAGGTATAATCCATATAATCATCAGGGGTCAAATTATACCAGCCTAGAATAGTCCATCCCCTCTCATCTCACGGGGAGTCATATTGTCGACGGAGAGATATCCTACCCGATATTGGGCAGCAGCGTCATCCTGCGTACCTACTGGATAGAACTGCGATCACCAACCCGCCTACCCAGCGTGGTGGTGGGCAAATACCCTCTATATAATATAATCTATTGTTTAGCAGTGGGCTTAATAACTTAGGCTAATATGCTATTATGATGAGGGGTGCAGTTATTTGTTTACAGCAATACGGTAAGAAAATTTATGTGATTTCGTGCACTTATATTCACTATACTTGTCATTTTGAAGCGCTTGTAGCTCTGCGGTGCTCTGTGGTCGGAAACGATCGCCGAAGTACAGCAGAGTTTACAGAGGTCAGTCATTGGATGGGTGACCGTTTGTGTGGCATTTGATATCGAGCGCTTCCGTGCTTCGGAAGGCACGTTAAGCCGTTGGTCCCGGTTATCACTAAATGTGGTAGTCGTTAAGCCATGTTAGATGCCTAATGGTCGGCTTGAAAATTTCTAACAGCAGGACGCCACACACCTGCCTCCGCCAATCCGCACTGGGTCAGCGTGGTGGAGTATGACCCAATACCCTCGCACCTTGGTATGTGAGAGGAGGCTCGTGCTCAGTAGTGGGACGTTAATGGGCTGTGATGATGATGATGATGTCATTTTGACATGCACGGGCTTATTCGTTCTAAGGCCAGGAAATTCGGCGTTTAAGACAATAATTAGGCTCTGGCAATATAAGTTTTGAAGTTCCCGGTTCCCCTTGCTAGACCTATTAAGTAAGACAATTGGTAAATTGTGGGCGTATAATATGCTTACCTTTTGGGGGAAACTTATTACCCCTTTTTTTTCGGATGGAAAATCATTAATTAACCGTTTTCCGCTGCGGGTGAAGCGGAAGGGTGTGTCAGACTTTTACTGACTAATAACGATTCATTTTCCTTCTTGAGCCTGTAACACCAATGCCGCGGTAACCCTTTCGAACAGTTCCGCAACCCCGGCAGGCTTAGCCCCCTACTCAGTGTGCTGACACGAACGCGCTGTTGACGCGGCCTGTCGACATATAGTAGGCTGACGGGCAGTGAGTTCTCTCCCATTGCTCACCGCCCACAAGCCAGCGCCTACGGTACGGCGTCTACCGGGGCGGCTGGATCCGTGACGAGAGGCACTCTGCCTCTCTCGTTCCGCCTTCTCCTTTACTGGCATGACTGCTTCGCAAAAGGAGGCAACAGCATACCAACTTATTACCCCTGCTAATTACATTTTTTTCCACCCGCGGGCGTATTTACCCTTAGGTTAGAATCGTTGGAGATATCGGAGGTGGAAGAGAGCAGCTCTTCTGCGCTTCAGCCCCGCTGCCTTCGCCAGAAGAGAAAGAGGCCCTCCGGAGCGAGCTCATCCAGTGAGGCCGAGCTGGCTACGGAGGAGCCTCCAGCAACCAGGGCGACCACGAAGCGCGGCCGCGCCCGTGGCCGCGGTTGTTCCCAAGGCCTATCGGCCGGTCTCGGCGAGGCCAGAAGGGCGCTGAGTGCTGGCCGGGCGCTGGCCTGCACTCGGCCTCTCCTCTTTTCGGAGGATGACATGCTGCGGCAGGAGTTGGAGCGCCTCAGAGCAAGCGACAAGGCTCTGAGGCAGGAGAACGCCCGCCTTCTCTCGCAGCATGCAGAATTGTTGAGGGAGGTCTCTTCTCTCCGCGAGGAGGTGCGGAGAGTGGAGAGGCCTGCGCCTGTCGACCTGGCGCAGATCATGAGAGTCCTGGACGCGCGCATAGAGGGCCTCGAGGTGTCTGGCCGCCTTCTGCCCGGGAAATCGTTCCGTCCCCCGTTGCGAGCCGACCGGGCGGCCCTTTCGCCTCAGCCGGGCCCTTCGTCGGCTCCTGCTATGGCCGCAACGCAGCTTCCTCCTCCTCCTACCAATAAGGGGAAGGGGAAGGGAAAGGGGAAGGGAAAGGGGGGGAAGCAGCCGGTGCCATTTTCGGCGTCTGCACCTGTTGCCCCTTCCTCCCCTGAAGTTCGCCCTGTCGTCCCGGCTCCCATTGCCACCTCGTCCCAGTCGGGTGGCCAGGGGCGGGAATCGTGGACTACGGTCGTCTCGCGCCGCCCCAAAGGGAGAGTGGCGGCGCAGGCAAAAGTGTCGCGGAGCGCTGCTCCTGCCAGGCCAGCACCACAATCCGGCCGATCGGCAGCCCCCGCCAAGAAGAAGGCACTGCGCCCGCCATCATCAGCAGCGGTCGTAATGACGCTGCTGCCAGGCGCAGTGGAGCGGGGCCGTACCTACGAGACGGTGATCGCTGAGGCCAAGGCGAAAATACGCCTTGCCGATCTCGGCATTGCCTCAGTGCGGTTCCGCAAGGCGGCTACGGGGGCCCGGGTTCTGGAGTTGGCAGGGGAGGCCCGGGAAGACAAGGCCGATAGGCTCGCAGAGCGCCTCCGCGCTATTTACGAGCCGGAGGAGGTCAGGGTCTCCAGACCGGTGATGCGGGCAGATGTCCGCGTCTCGGGTCTGGATGACTCTGTCTCTAGAGAGGAAGTAGTGTCGGCAGTGGCAGCGGTGGGCGGCTGCGCCCCCGACCTCATCAAGCCGGGTGAAATCGGGAGGGCTACCTCTGCGGGGCTGGGGGCCATTGTGGTCTCCTGCCCCGTGGCGGTGGCGAAGAAAGTCGCCAGCGGGCGGCTGTTAGTGGGCTGGGTGTCGGCCGGGACGAGCCTTTTAGAGCCTCGCCCCAGTCGGTGCTATCGGTGTTTTGCACTGGGCCACCTGGGGGCCCAGTGCAAGTCGTCTGTCGATCGCAGTGAAAATTGTTTCCGCTGCGCTCGACCAGGGCACCGAGCCCGTGACTGCTCGGCCCCCCCCCACTGCCCCCTCTGTGAGGCTGTTGGGAGGGTGGCTGACCATCGCCCTGGGGGTAAGGCTTGCGCCCGGTCCCCCAAGGCAAAAAAGAAGGGCCCTAGCAGAGGCGTTACTGCACAGGGCCCTACCGTCGCTGCCGATCGGCCGGAGGAGGTTGATATGGAGACTCATTAATTAATGGCTCTCCAGCTCAGCTTCCTACAGGCGAACCTTAACCACTGCGCCGCGGCCCAAGACCTCGTTCTTCAGGCCATGGCGGAGTGGCAAGTCGATCTCGCGGTGGCCGCTGAACCCTACCGCGTCCCGATCCGTTCAGATTGGGTCTGCGACGCGGACGGCTCAGTGGCCATAATCCAGCGTGCAGCGGCGGGCACCCCCCCTCTCGTCCTCGTCGGGAGAGGGAGTGGGTTTGTAGCTGCTCGGGTCGGCGCGGTGGTGGTTGTGGGAGTGTATTTCTCCCCCAATCGCCCCCTCGTCGACTTTGAGCAGTTTTTAGTTAGGCTGGGCGCAATAGTCCAGGGCCCTTCTCATCCCGTCATTGTCGTGGGGGATCCGAACGCCAAATCCTCGGCGTGGGGCTCCCGGACGACTGACGGTAGGGGGACAGCCCTGGAGGAATGGGTGACAGAGTGTGGGCTGTCTATCCTCAATCGCGGTTCGGTGAACACGTGCGTGCGTCACAACGGGGGGTCTGTCATCGACGTCTCGTTTGCGACGCCCTCTCTCGCGCATCGTGTTCACGATTGGAGGGTGCTGGAGGATGTGGAGACATTGTCTGATCACCGTTACATCAGATTCAGTGTCTCCGCATCGGTGCCAGCGCCCTACGGAGATGGGGGGGAGCCGCGATTGGACGGCCCACGATGGGCGATCAAGCGCCTCGACAGGTCTTTGCTGCGGGAGGCAGCCCTGGTCGAGGCGTGGCCACGGGAGCCACCGCTGGTGGACGTGGAGGGGGAGGCTGTGAGGGTGTGCGAGGCCATGACGCGAATTTGCAACGTGGCCATGCCCCGTGTTCGCGCCCCCCCTCGCAGAACTCAGGTCTATTGGTGGTCGCCGGAGATCGCCCAGCTCCGCCGAACCTGTGCGGTGGAGCGGCGTCGCTACCAGAGGTGTCGCGGAAGGAGAATCCGCGACGAAGCCGAGGTGGACCGGCTCTACGCCGCCTATAGAGAGGCGGTGAGGGCCCTTCGCGGGGCCATCAGCCGGTCCAAAGCCGCAGCGTGGGACGAGCTGCTGGAGGCCGTTGAGGCGGATCCATGGGGCAGGCCGTACAAGATAGTACGGCAAAAGCTCCGAGCGTGGACCCCTCCCGTCTCCAGCAGCCTCGAACCGGCGGTACTCGGTAGGGTGGTTGAGGCACTGTTCCCAGACAGGGGAACCGACTTTGTGCCTCCCGCCATGGCGGCGCCACACGTCACCCATGGTGACTCGGGCACTGAGGATGTGCCCGAGCTCACCCAGGAGGAGGTAGAAAGGGCCGTGCTACGCCTGAGGGGCAAGAGCACGGCCCCAGGTCCCGACGGCATTCCGACGAGGGCGTGGGACCTGGTGTTGAGCGGGGAGGAAGCGCCTTTTCTGCCCCGCGTGACCTCCCTCTTTGCTAGGTGTCTGCGGGATGGGGTTTTTCCGCGGCGCTGGAAGGAGGGCCGCTTGGTACTCCTTCCCAAAGAGGGACGTCCGGCCGATGACCCTTCTGGTTATCGGCCCATCGTGCTGCTCGACGAGGCAGGTAAGCTCCTGGAGCGTGTCATCGCCAACCGCCTCGTCAAGCACCTAGAGGAGGTCGGACCGGATTTGTCCGACCTCCAGTTCGGGTTCCGCCGCGGCCGATCGACGATTGACGCGATCAGCCGCTTGCGGGACCTGTCTGAGAGGGCGGTTTCCCGGGGTGGGGTGTTGATTGCGGTGTCGCTCGATATCGCAAACGCCTTCAACACCCTGCCCTGGCCAACGATAATGGAGGCGCTCCGATTCCACGGGGTGCCTCCATATCTGCGGAGATTGTTGGGGAGCTACCTGTCGGAGAGGGCGGTAGTCTTCCCAACGATGGGCGGAGGAGGCTGTCGTCGGCGTATGGTGTGCGGTGTTCCGCAGGGGTCTGTCCTGGGACCACTCCTGTGGAACATCGGATATGATTACGTTCTGCGCTGTGTGAACCTGCACGGCGTGGACGTGGTCTGTTACGCCGACGACACTCTCGTAACATCCCGGGGTTCTGACCTCCGGGATGCGAGAGTTTTGGCCACCGCCGGCGTCGCGACGGTGGTCCAGAGGATACGGCGGCTGGGGCTCGAGGTGGCACTGCACAAATCCGGGGCTATCGTTTTTCATGGTCCCCGGAGGCGGCCGCCTTCAGGCTCCAGCATTGTGATTGGAGGAACTCCCATCCCTGTCGGGAACACGCTGAAGTATCTCGGCGTCCTTCTCGACAGCAGATGGGACTTCGAAGCTCACCTTCGGCACCTAGGACCAAGGTTGGTAAGCACGGCGGGAGCTCTATCTCGCCTGCTCCCCAATCTCGGGGGGGGTGGCGGCACTTGCCGTCGCCTTTACATGGGAGTGGTGCGGTCCAAAGCCTTGTACGGGGCCCCAATTTGGGCGAGCTCCGTATCGGGTCGCCATCGACGGATCCTGCGGCGGCCGCAGAGGGTCATGGCGACCCGTGTCGCTAGGGGGTATCGCACCATCTCCCATGAGGTGGCATGCGCGCTCGCCGGTTCTCTTCCCTGGGACCTCGACGCTGAGGTTCTCTCGGCGGTGTTCTGGCGTGGCGCGCAATCCCGGAGCCAGGGTCTCCGCCCTGCACCGGACACTGTGGTGCGGTGGCGTAGAGACGCTCAGACGCAGGCTCTGGGCACATGGCGGCGGCAGCTCTTGAGGAGTGCCGAGGGTGCTGAAGGTTCGAGGCGCCGTATCCTCGAGGCGGTTGGGCCCATCTTGGAGGGATGGGTCGGCCGTCGGTGGGGGTCGATGTCCTTCCGGCTCACGCAGGTACTTTCCGGGCACGGGTGCTTTGGGAAGTATCTGTGTGACGTCGCCAGGGGGGAGTCGACCCGGTGTTGCCACCACTGTGACTGCGCGGAAGACACCGCGCAGCACACTTTGGTGGTGTGCCCTGCGTGGGCGGGGCCGCGGTCGACGTTAGCCGCGGCCCTGGGTGGAGTGGCTCTCTCGCTGCCGACTATCATGCAAAAGATGGTCGACAGCGAGACGGCGTGGGAGGCGATGGCCTCCTTCTGCGAAGTGGTGATGTCGCAGAAGGAGGCCGCGGAGCGGGAGAGGGAGCGGGATCCGCTCTCTCTCCGGCTACGCCGTTGGCGCAGCGGGCGGGCCAGGAGGGCCCGTCCGGCAGCGCCCGGGGGGTCTTAGGCGGCGGGGGCAGGGGGCCCCTTCCGTCTCGCCATAGACCCCCCCCGAAGTCGGCCAGTTACGCCATGGCCGCACATAGAGGTAGGGGGGGCGCTGCACATTGCGCCTCCCTGAGGAGGTCTCCCCGGTTCTGATCCGGGGGACGTTGGCCGCGGGCGGGGTACCAGAAGCTACAAACCCGGGCACTGGTGCCTCGCCCCTTTTCAACAGCGGTGGGCGTCGTCTGAAGTTTTTTAGTGGGTAGGACTGCGGTGGTCGCGTCTGCTGCAGTGAGCCCCACACCCCCTCCCGGTCTTCCCCTTTTGGCCGGGAGACAGTGCGTAAGCAGCATTTTTTAACAGACGATAATAAAAATAAAAAAAAAAGGTACCCAAGATAAATTACATTGTTACTAACCGACTAGTCGATTGTAAAGTATGTACCAGGACATTTATTATACCACTGTAAGCATTTCGCTGGCGTAATGGAATACTGACTTAACTCAAAAATAGGACATCACAAAAAAGATATTTATATTTTGTAGACTTATCCTTTTGGTTGACGCATATAATAAAAACTGATTTATTATTAAATAGTGCTGGCTGTCTTTTAAACGTCACTGAAATATGTACGTAACTGAAATCTGACCTAGGTATCTACTAATGGGTCTATATAAAACTGCTTCTTGAGCAAACGTTCAATGACATTAATGACTTTATGGGGAAATGAATTCTTAAGATTTATAATTTGAATATGTAATTTAATTAAGTAAGAATCTGAAATGACATTTTGCTAAAAAATATTTACTTTTATTAATTGCATTCATATTTCTTAATTCAACTGTTATTGTCATTTTTTATTTTGACATTATCAATTCCTAATAATATTGTGATTTAATTGAATTTTAATAATTCTAATAATTGTGTATGTTTTCTTTTCTCTGACGTGTAATGTTGTATTATCAATTAATGAGTATTTGTATTATGTTCCATTAATCCAGCGATGTGTTTTTAAAAAAGCTGTAGGGTTGAATTCGACTATTTGATGACCAGGATTTACACCAGACTCTGTATTCAGTCTATTGGAGTTGCCACTGGGCTATCGCTGCTTTTTAGGATTCCGTACCCAAATGGTAAAAAACGGGACCCTATGACCTATTTATTTGGCCCCACACTCACTAACAGGTATTATTCGTTGTATAGGGAAAGAATAAAAAGATTTGGGTTTGAAATTGGACAAAAAAAAATCTTAAATACTCTCCACTTTATTTTCTAACAAATATAGAGGTATTAATTATTTAAATAATATTGATAGTACACTTTTAATATTATAAAACATCTCATCTTTTTAAGCGTATTATTTAGCCTAACTTAAAAAATATAACTAAATTTTAATTAGAATTTACCTATTTATTTATAGTTAGGACATAAAACTTTGAAAATGCTTTCTAACAATTACTCGTTAACTTATTATATACATTTCAATAAAATCTGAATTTTCTGTACAAATAATTCTAGATTTTACATTCGTACTTAATTTTAAAAGTTTAGATAGGTAACAACATTATTTAAACCTATTCTTATTTATATACTTAAATTATCTTACATTAAAAGTGCAATTGTTAATACTATAAGAGAAATATCACAGTCAAATAGTAATATTCTTTACATGCGAACTTTTTATTAAATAAGTTAAACACAATCGTCGCATTGAAACAAAATGGCTTGTACAATAATCTCTAATAAAAAATCACAAGACCTATTTATATTTATTATAAAAACCCTAGTTGCACTGGTAGTATTTTTGATGCGAAGCTACGAAATGTATTGTTGCATCGGTAATAAAAACTTTTAGGTTTATTTTAGCCACTGGCTAAAGTAAAAGATATATAAATAATATTTAATTCATAGAATATGAGAATGAGCGGTGATAAAGATGGTAAAAGAGATGCCCTCCCCTAAGCTCCTTGAGTTCTCATTAAAGATACTGTACTAAGATCTCACATGGACTTCTTGAGAGAATTTGAAAAGTGATGTTGCACTGTATTGTTTCATTTACGAACATACTTAACGGTTAATAATCCACAGTTATCCACACATTCATGTTCGTAATATCACAAATTTTAGAAAATAAAACAAACAACTTAATGCTTCACTTTCCCGCCAAGAAGTCCAACTTTTAGGTTATTCCTAATATGAATGGACCGATAAATGTACTTTGGTCGCAACGTAAATCTTTGTTAAAAAGGTTATTAAACTGTTGTTGGGTTTTGGCGCCAGCGCGGAAAAATACACATCAATGCAGTGTTTAAATAAAAATGGTGAATTTTTACATACGAAGTTATTGACAACGTTGAATACGTTCGAACGAAAGTGGTATAATATCGTGAATTTTGATTTTCCGTGCTGATTCCATGACCTAATAAAAGCCTTTATAGTGAAGGCTTCACTATTTTATTGGGTTATAATTACCTTGACTATAACGGACTATATCTGATCAAGACTAAAGACAAACTTGCATGCATATTGTCAAAATTTATATGCACATATAAACTTGAGTTAGGAAATTACTTGACACTAGAAAATAATCTAATCAAGTGAGTCCATAACAAAGAAAAAATAACAATAAGGGTAAACAAAAGTTTGTGCAATTCGTTATGGCACAAGTAAATAAGTCTAGTGCCTAACTTTTTTAGATTATATTCTGAAAATTGTGAAAAAAATATTTTTATATAATCTCATATAATTACCCTGGTGATACTAAACGCAACCATTTATGACCTGTATAAATATCGCTTTACGATATGAGCCGGGGAACACATGCACCGCAGAAGAATTACAAAGACGGCTCGCCTTACTAACCAAAGGAATTTTTGTATACGAGTGCTAATAGCCTAATTTTTCTTCTCGCATCACACTCCACCACGCGGACCCAGTAGGGAGTGGCGGAATGACGAGACCCTGTTAAGTAGTAAGATGATAATGAGGGAAGATGATGATTACATACTTTTGAGGAAAGCAATCTGCCTGCCAGTCGGCCTTGATCAAATTTCCACGAATCATATAAGGGGACAGTTTACTTCAGAAAATGTATTACAGGTTTCGGATCCTTCTATGTTGCTGTAGTTTTAAAATCCAAGTATACAATCTTCGCCGTTTGATTCGTTGCTACAATCGTCCATAAAATCCATTTCGCTTTCTACTATCGTGTTCTGTATATCATCTCCATCAGCCAACTCTTCGTTATCAACAATCGAATATTCACAACCTACTTCCATAGCAGACGGATCATCATTGACCAAATCTATTCCAGACATGTCTTTTTCTTGAACTATATTAGGAGTAACTGAAATAGTACTACTAGCAGAAGTAGTAACTTCATTAGCTAATTCCGTACTAGGTAATAGAGTTTCAACTGCCATAGCTACTGCCGTAATACTTGCTGTATTATTATCTTTCTGCTCACTAATATTTACAGTCTGTGCAGAGATCGATGTATCATCCGTTCTCATTCGTTTAGCTTTAGTAGCCAAAGGCTCTTCATCAGACGATTCATAATCCGAATGAGACACTTCCTCTTCAAATGTCCATATATAGTCATCCTGACCTATATTATCTGTAACATTTTCATTTAACTCCTCTATCAAGTCAGATACTTGTAAAAGTGATTGCTTCCTTTTACTTTTATTCAAGCTTTGCATGGTATTAAGTTTAGGTATATCTGATGGGCCACTTGTACCTCTATTCAGAATATTAACTGATTTAAAAAGCCTTACTGGTTTCACATCTCGTGGTGATTTATAAGTATGTTTTAACAGCGACATGCCTTTGCCTACTATGAAATTATTTGATGTTATAATAGCCTTTTCCACAGTATTATATGTTTCTGTCATCTCGTTCTCTTCAGTTAAATCGATAACTGTCTTCGGATCAATAACTGGACACGGTTTACTTGCTATTTTAACGTAACTATTTACGTTATGTGACTTTTTCTTTATACATACACTTACTATTGACACCAAACCAGTCTCCAGATCTAATTTATAGAACTTTTTATTTTTACCACAAGCGTCTTTTAACTCTGAGAATGAAGAGATGGTTTTCAAATTGGATACGTGTGGTAAACAATCGTTTCGTTTTACATTGATTTTATAAGGTTGTGACTGGTCTGTGACTGATTCCACATTTATCGATGCCGCGACAGGTTGTAAGCTTTGCGGATCTTCAGGAGATATCTGTGAAGTGTCTTCTGCCGATATTCCAGACATTTCCATTAAGTCTGACAAAAGTGTATTTCTGTTTACTGCAGGGTTCTTGTCTACAGTTTTATTACGTTGTAATGAACTAGTAATGTTATCAGGGTCATCTAAAGATTTATTATTTGCGGGACAAGAATAATTCTCGATGTTAATACATTGATCTGGTGCATTTAAGAGGAGTGTTGTATTTTGGTCTTGAATTAAACTTGACATGGGCGATGTTAGTGTTTTATTTGCTGCATCATTACTGACAACTGTATCATTTGATTCCTCACGCGGAATGTCATTTACTTGTGTTTCAATATTATTATTCAGAATTTGTGGTGACATCTCCGTTTTAGCGTTTTCATCACTATCACAATCGATAATATCGTTAGAGCTTTTCGTAGGATTTAGTTGACTAATTGTTGAATTTGATGCTGCCATCTGTTTTTGAACTGCTTCTAAAATAATAGGAAGCTGAGCCAGCTGTTTGGAGTCAAGTTTTGCAGTGGGTTCGACAGAAAATGATACTTGCCCGTTGGGTAAAAGTAATAACTGCACGCCATCTGGCAGCACGAGAACCGGTGTCTTTTCATCATGCAGTGGGGCTACTTGTGGCAGTATCGGGGTATCGATCTGGTCATCGGGTAAAGGTATATCTCTGGTTGTCAGTAACACTTTATTCTTGCCAAGGTATATTGGACATTTGCTTTTACTTCTAGTGTTTAAATTCAAACTTTTTTCTTGCAATATT
Source organism: Musotima nitidalis (assembly GCA_949126915.1). Taxonomy (NCBI): domain Eukaryota; kingdom Metazoa; phylum Arthropoda; class Insecta; order Lepidoptera; family Crambidae; genus Musotima; species Musotima nitidalis. Next base: position 7,459,351 of record OX421435.1, read on the forward strand.
TTATCGGCTGTTTCGAACTGAGATCCTTGAGTACTAATAATATGATCTTGTTTATACTTAGTAAACTTTGACGATTGATCAGAAACATCTATAATCTGCGGAGACTGTTTAGAGAATCTATGTTTTGATCTAGTATATCGTCTTGTTTTTTTTACGTAATTCGGCTGGGTACTAATTATAGAGATACAAGGAACAGGTGGAGGGAGAAGTAAATTTTCATGCTCATTTGTTTGTAAATGATTTATGTTTATATTTTTATCTATTACTTCAGTCGGTAAATCACATTGTATGGAAGCTTCTGTACGAACAGTATTTTTATTTGTTACGATGTTTTCATCTATTGCCGATTGTCGTGACATTTGTACAACGTTTTCAATAGCTTTATTAACATTTTCCGATATAGGACTTTCATCGTCGTCTGATATTAGTATAGAAGAATGTTTTCGTGGACCTGGTCTTTTATTAATTTTAACGACTAGCAAACTTCGACAGCAACACTGGCATATACGAGGACATGTATGTGAAACTCTACGTTTAGGATAGTCAAGCTTAAGTCGGGCCCAACAACAATAGTTCTCTATGTTTTTCTCTTCTGAGTTAGTTTTAGGTTTATTCTCAACCTCTATTTCAGAAGTCGATGTTTTCTCTGGTGGTACTTCTTCAACCACTGTTTTAGGTGTTGAGGATACTTGTGGTCTTATTTTCTCAACTACTATTTCAGTTGTTGAAGTTTTTACCTTTGTAAAATTTTTAAGTTTATATTTCTTTTTAGGCGTTATTACTTCGGGTTTAGCGCCGTTGATTACACTTAACATTTTATCTAAAGAATCTACAGTTAATAATATGTCATCGAAAATATCAACTTCATTTTTAAATAAGTTTGCCGCAGTCCAGTCTGCAGATATTGACGAAGGCTTTGTTTTGTTGCTCGTCAAATTTTTTCTTGTAGTATTAATTTTTTTTGTTAACCTACTCAAAAAATATCTTTCTTCAAATTTTTTTTTATTAATATACCTTGGTGTTTTTACCTGATTGTCTATCACATTTGTAACTTCGGTTGAACTTGTCGTATTTACAGGATCAGTTTTCGTATTATCTGGACTATTTTGGGTTACAAAGTGATTTTCTGATAGTAATTGAACTGGAGGCTTCCATTCCTTATCAACTCCATGAGATTGTATAGGTGACACTTCAGCAGTAATTATCCGCTGGTTCATTCTAATAATGTCGTCTATATTAGGCAGTTTACAAGCTAATTGTTTCTGAGGTACATCGTTGGCAATATTTACATCATATTTAGATGAATCCCATGCACTTGTATCAACATCGTTATCAATCAAGCTTTGAACAGACATTGCTGACGGTATTACTGTGCTTGTTTGGTCTGTATCTTTAATTTCTTTAATTGCATTTATAGGACAAACTTCAGTTGGTTTTAAATACAAAGTGCCGTCAATAAGTTTAGATTCAAAAGCTTTGCTGACATCCACAGTCATAGGTTTTAAGGTTTTCAGATATGAGCGATTACGGATTGAACTTAGAAATCCAAATGTCAATCTTTTTAATCTAGTATTAAAATCTGGATTTTTACATAATTGTATGGGGTGATAGTTACGACTCTTCGGTTTTTGTAATAAGTAACTGGATAATTTAACTCTTTTATCATATGAAATGACATCAATTGTTTCTGTTTCACTATCAGAGGAAGACATGAGATTATCTTTACCAACATTTATTTTGCCTTCTTGAGAAACGGAATCAATATCTGCTTTCACAACATCAGACTTTATAATTTGATCGAAATAATGTATTGGCTTACTTTCTATGACAGCAGCTTCTATAATATCTTTTCCAGTGAGGTTATAAATTTCTTTCTTTTTAAAAGCGACCATGTCTTCAACTTTTGTTGTATAGACTATTGGTTGCATTAGTAATTTTTTATCAAATTTGGGGCAGTCTTCTTCTTCATTCTCCTTCGAAGTAAATGAATCTGGAAAAATACAACAAATCGTTTAACTGAAACAAGTTTTCAACACTTATTTATAAACATTATATAAGATTATGATTTAAATGTACAGGGATTATACCATCCTGTTTGGAGCCCATGTCAACCTCACCAGCAAATGGTACACCTGCCGATTAGCGTACTAGGCTCTGGCATAGGTGAACATAGAAGTTCCCGATAAGCGGCAACCGTTTTTTAAAAATAGGTTAGATTTAAATTAAAAAATCCTTACCACTCTTGCTATATTTCATTTCGTCGTCATCTTCAAGTTCAATGCCATCGTCTACTAACTCCACGCCGTCATCAGCAAATATTGTATCCGAGGGTACTACGCCTAAGAATTGATTAGTATCCTCTACATCTTTTTTAATTTGTAGTTCAATTTTAATATTATCCATTCCCGGCATTTTCTCTATACCCGTTTCATGTTTACTCTGTTTTAAGAACACTTTGAGTTTATTATTTAAATCATTTTCATCAGATGTTTCCATTAATGGCGATGATTCTTTTGCTGCTGGTTTAACAGTTTTATCTAAACAATCCAAGAGTTCTACATTTGTTTTCTCGGTATTGTGTAAATATGCTACTAGTTTTTTGTCTACATTACAATCATCTGCTTGGTTAGAAATCTGATTGTTTATTAAATCAATTTTACTTTTATTATCATTAATATTTTTGCTAGGTTGTGGAAACGTTTTTGTAGGCACATTATTATGAGCCTCATCTATCATACTTTTCTGTAAAAAATCTTGTAGTTTCTTATTAACATCGCAATCTATAGGTGATTCATTTTTTTCTTGAGTGCCCATGTTAGTGCGATATTCATCACAAATTTCACTAGTAGTTATATCAAGATGTTTAGGAGTTTTTTCTAAAGGAGAATAAAAGTCCATATAGATATTACCAAAAACATTTGTTATTTGTGGCATAACTGTATTACTTTCTTCGTCTAATTTATTCGCTTCATCCCGACTAGAACATTCAAAGTTCGAACCCTTTGGCACATCATTTAGAACATTTTTAGCTAATTCATCAGTATCCTTAAAAGTATTTATAACTAATGCATTAGTGTCATTCACTGTATTTTCAACTACTTCATCAGCCTCATTCATAGTATTTTCAGCAATATTTGAAGAATCGTAATTGTTTCCGCCCAAATTTGTTTCGGAACTATCTTCGTTAATATACTCCAATAATTGCGTATCTCTTTCTCGTAACTCATTCGCTAAGCGCGATGTATAAGACGAATCGTTAAAATCTATTTCTTCTGTCGGCTCTGTCTTAACAACCACTCCAGATAGTGTTTTAATGAAATTATTTTCTTCTTGTTCTGTCGAATCTTTTGCTTGTTTATTCAATTTTGTGTCGTTATCTTCGTCAGAATCAGCGTCTCCTAGCTCAATAGTTTCAATGTTTGGTTCAAGTAAAACAACATCTTGATCATTTTCTACAACAACGACAGACAGAAATTTATATAAAGCGCAATATTGTTATAATAGATAATCTAAATAAGATAATAAATAATAGTTGATGCGCATGTTAGTGCTCGTAATGATAATAATAATCGTAATAATATTCCCACGGTATGAAGCACTTTCACCGTCTGAAATGCATTGATTGCCAACCATCAGTCAGGATCATTATGACAGTCAATTCAAAAAAAAAAAATATATATATATATATATAATTTTTTATTCTCAATATTAATGTAATGTATTTTTGATAAGAAAAAATGAAGTTATACCGGTCCACAACGAGTTGTGGCGAGTTGATGTTTTTAAGTAAAAGAATAAATCTTTAAAAAATATTTAAATGCTAATATATATATTTTAAGAAATTACTATAATAATATACTATTTGTTAAAAAGGTGACGTGACGTCAGTTTATGCCAAAGTCAAAATCATTTATTCAAGTTTGGCTCAATAGAGCTCTTATGAAGTTCAAACTTAAAAACTAGCGCGCCAACTATGTTAGAACTTACCCTCTGACATTTTCATACATGCTTTCACATCTTGAAATCTATTTTCCTGAAACACGAGAGTAATATTTCTGATAAAGTTTTTTTAATAATGACTAGTTATATTTTACATAGTACGATTTTAACAATTAAATTTACAGACCAGATCACATATTCATGGTTATGCACATAAAGATTAGTCCGGTGGGGGAATGGAACCCACGACCTTATGAGCAGAGTGCAGGTATACTGACCTCCACGCTATATATGTAGGTCGTCATGTGGCCGTGCTATTGGTCGCCCCCTGATTACAACTGAGGTGCAAAGGGCAGGGACTGATTTTATGGAGTCTGACCTGAATCGTTCTTACCATGATTCGTGGGCTAAGATGATGATGATGGATATGGCAATCCAAAGAGGAAATGTTGCCAGTATTCTTGGCACCACCCATGCGCCCACAGTTGGCAGACATCTTTTATTTAACTATGTTTAAGTAATTTATTTAAGATGTATAGCTTTTTCTATGTTTCTTTTGTTTGCAATATATAAATATTAAGTTGATGTATACTATGCAAAAAAGAAAATAAACACATAAACACAAAATAAGTAAGTACTTACAAACTCTTCAGGGAGTATGACAGCCCTCTGCTCTATAAGATTATCCCACTTCATAAACTGCTGAGTGATCACATGTGGGAACCTGGAATAAAAATAGATATAATTTATTTCAAGTTTAAACATCTTCTTGCCCTGCGCCCAGTTTGTCTAGGGATGGCGCAACAGCAACTTACCATGCTGTAGAGGGGTTTTGGCAAACAGTTCTGATCAATATCTTATTTACATTGAGCTGGTTTTAACTAAGCTAAAAATATTTATTATGGACCCATTCGGGCACGCAACTAAAAGGACGCTAACACAGGAAACGCCACGCTTAATTTTTATTTAAACTCTGAATTGGTGTGTCTGAAAATACTTTATTACCTATGCCTGTATTTATGTGTATAGAAATACTACAATATTTTTTGACGTCGGTAACTATATACATTTACGCATTGTCTGCTAGCCAATGAGGGAACCGAGAGAGGAGTCTCTGCGGCAGACGCAACCGGCCGCTAAAATTCTTACGGCTACGCCCACCGCTGTTGAAAAGGGTCAGATGGCCAGAGCGTGGGTTGTAGCATCTGGCATCCTGACAGCGCCCAACAACCCCAAGGCCAGAACCGGAAAGATCTCTTCAGAGAGACGCATTACCCCTACCTCCTTGTGCGACCATGGCGTATAAGGCTGACTTCTGGTAGAATAGCAAGTGGTACACCTGCCTTACAACGGACAAGGCCATAGCAAATATAAGAAATCTCGGCAAGCGGAAATAGGCTCGCCACCTATTACGTGGAACCAACTGATAACCGCGGATAACTGGCGAAATGTGGGCTATCTCTTCGGGAAAAATGGCGTGATATTATGTATTTACATACCTCTTTGCTATTCGCTGTCGTAGCTCGTTAGGTACGTAACGCATGGCATTAATCAACAGCTTGGGATTGCCACGGTAGCTGTACCAGAACTTGTAAAAGTCCCACCTGGTCTGCTTCTTTAGCTGGTACCACCGTCTTTGCAGCAACATCGGGGAACATTGCCGACCTCTGAAAACATCACACAAATATAAATAATAATTTTATCTTCATCATATTTATTTTGACGACCGATATGGCGTGGTGGTGAGTATACCCACACTCCACTCCTGAGGTCGTGGGTTCGATTCCTACACAGGTCAAATATTTGTATTTGTAATATTTGTGTGTATAAATATGGATATATATTCTGGTCTGGGTGTTTTCCTATGTATTATAAGTACCTATATGTAATGTATTTCTGTATGTTTATCCGTTATTTAGTATCCATAACACAAGTTCTTAATGATACTTATCTTGGAACTAAATAATTGGTGTGTCAGAAATATTTATTTATTTATTCATTTCAGCCTTATAAAATCCACTGCTGTGTATTTGCCTCCTCAATAAATTACATTCCATCCTTTGGAAGTCTATGCTAATAATTACCAGGCTGGGTTAGGCGGGTTGGTGATCGCAGTTCAAGCCAGTACTGAGGAGAACGATGCTACCCATCATCCGGTAGAATCGCTCTTCGTCGATTTTTACGACTCCCCGTGAGACGAGAGGGGTACCACACAGCATATACATTCATTAAAATTTATTTAATCTTAATAGGCACTAAATTAAACACTTATTTAAAATTACGTAAATTTTTCTACAATTAATATGTACATAAATGTTGTGCCAACCCCAAATCTATAGTTCCATACTAACATAATAAATGCGAAAGGAACTTCGTCTGTCTGTCTCGCTTTAACACCAAAACTACCAGACCAAATTAAATTCAAATTTTACTTAACAGGCTTGAAAAAGGAATAAAATTCTGTGTATAAAAGCGAAATCTTAGTAACGAAATCTTTATAAAAAAATTTTAGACGCAACCCTTCAGAAGCAAATAACAATATACTTAAATCAAAAATTTCTGAAGCTCAACGTCTTATACGCAGGGCTAAATCTAAAAGTTGGAATGAGTTTTGTAGTGGCATTGATGAGAAGACCTCAGTATCAGAAATGTGGAATAAAATGAGATGGATTAAAGGTAACCGGAAATCTCGCACATTTTGTTCAGATGAGAAAAAGAAGGAACTTATAGACTCGCTTACACCGGACTTAGTATCTCCCATGCGCCCATCCTTTAATTGCGACAACCCACTGTTGGATAAAGATTTTATTAGACAAGAGTTAAATATCTGTCTGAAACCTAGAGATTCAGCGCCAGGCAAGGATGGAATAACATATTCTATGCTTTACCATTTACCAGATAAAGGTAAACAATTGTTATTAAAAATATATAACCTGATTCTTTTAACAGGAGTAATGCCAAATCAATGGAGAGATACACTAATAATTCCCATTCCGAAACAGAATGATCCCAATATGAAAATACGGCCCATAGCATTGCTATCATGTATCTGCAAGGTATTTCACTCAATGATTTTCAAACGGTTGGAATGGTATGTTGAACATAATAATATTATTTCTCAAAGTACAAGCGGTTTTAGGAGAGCACAATCCTCGCTTGATTCTCTTGTCCGTCTAGTCTCCGGGATATATACTAGTTTTACAAAAAATCAACAAACTGTAGCTTGTTTTTTAGATATTCAAGGAGCTTACAAATAATGTTCTAATAAATGCAGTCGTATCAAAGTTAGAATATATTAATGTAGGAAAATATATCTGTACGTATTTATGGGAGTACTTGAGGGAGAGACATTTATGTATTAAATTAGATGAAACAGAAGATTTTTACTCCCGATCAGTGTATAAAGGAATTCCTCAGGGGGACCCTCTCTCACCCTTACTCTTTAACATAGTGACCATTGAAATCTGCCGCAGTATAAACGTTCATATGTGCCAATATGCAGATGACTTTGTCCTATTTTGTGCTAATAAATTTTTGAATGAGAGCGCAATCCAAATTCAGTCTGCTATTGAGAATTTTATTTACATATTGGATGGTTTGGGTCTGGAACTATCTGTACATAAAACTAAAATCTGTGTGTTTTCGAGAGGACGCAAAAGTAACCTAATCGGTATTTATATTAATGGGGAACCATTGGAAATAGTTAACACTGTGAAATATTTGGGAGTATGGCTAGATAGAAACCTGCGTTGGTCTAAGCACATCAACGAAGTTATTGAAAAATCGCAAAAATTTCTGCCATTACTTAGAGTACTTTCTGGATCAGGATGGGGCATACATCCCTGGCACCTTCGTAGGTTGTTTATAGCTATTATAAGAAGCAGATTAGAATACGGATGTTTTTTGTTTGAAAGTGCAGCATCTACTCATATTGACAAACTAAATAAAATTCAAAACCAAGGTCTTAGGATTATAGGAGGATTTATTAAAACGACACCTATCCATGTCATGGAGAGTGAACTTAGTCTGCCACCTTTAACACTAAGAAGGGAATATCTTGCTTATAAATACTGCCTAAAAGCTAAATCAGTGTCGCCAAATCCTACTATAAAATACGTGACTGATCTAATGGCGTTAGAGAATTCAAGGTACTGGAACAATAAAAAAAAGACATTGGTAACTCAAGCTTATAGGACAATTCAGAGCGACCATGTATTCTGTGCGGACAAGTTAAAAATGTTCTCTCTAAATGTATGGGTGTCGTACATAGATATTTCAGAAAAAGTTAAAACTAATTTAGATTCAATTAAAAGGGCTAAGTCATCATATGAAATTAATAATCTTAGAGGTGACGTTTTGCGAGAATTGCGTCTCAAATATGAAAATTGGTATTCTTTGTACACAGACGGATCTAAAGGTAAAGACGGGTTGGGTGCTGCATTTTACGATTCTTATTATCAGCATAATGGAATGTATAAACTTAGTAATAATAATTGTTCTATCATGACAGCGGAACTCCTTGCCATATGTAAAGCAATATCATATACATTCAACTCGCCGCACACAAAAATTGTTATCTTTACAGATAGCAAAAGTGCCTTACAACATATTATAAAATGTACACATGGCAAGAGAGGAATTTCATTAGCTTATACAATATTATGCAAAATTAAATCACTTAATGACAGGGGCATTACTGTAATATTGCAATGGGTGCCATCACACATAGGTCTTGAAGGTAATGAAAGGGCTGATAGACTGGCAACAGCAGCCGTTGTACAAGAGCAACCAATCGATCATGTGCCTCATTTCTCTGAGTTTGTTAGTAAATATAAGAACAAATTATATGATAAATGGAAAACTTATTTTAATGAGAGATCTAGAAGCAAAGGAATATGGTATAAAAGTATCCAATGTGAGCCTCTTCATATACCGTCGTTCATAAATACTGAGTACAACAGATCGCTGTTAGTCACAGCCTTTAGGATGCGATCTGTACACCTTCCTTTGAATTCATTTGCATATTTAATGCGCAAAGTGCCATCCCCTAATTGCGATTTGTGTAACACCTTCGAAAACCTGCAGCATTTATTGATGGAATGTGTTAAATACGCGAGCAGAAGGCTTCGCTTTTGTACACAGTACAAGATTAATCGGTGGGATATAGGCATGTATCACCCAATCCTAGCAAAACCGACAACAAAGATGGCTAGAGATATGTTTTATTTGTTTAGTACATAGAATTGTTATGATGGGACTGGCATGGTCAAATAACGACAAAAGTCCCTAAATATTTTAAGCTTAAAAAAAAAATTAAAAAAAATCTTTATATACTATAACACCTAAATACTTGCAATTTTGCAGGTAGGTTCCCTTTGGGGAGTGGACATCGCTACGGATTCCAACTCTACACCTAAGGGAGTAAAACGGGGGTTGGAGGATTGTATGAAAGTCCTATTTATTCAAAAAATCCCTCTTTTCATATATATGTTTTGTGTGTACATAAAATGTTAAATAAAATAAAATTTAAAAATAAGAAGAACTACAGGTTCACGATTTTCTTGTCCTTTCTTTTACAATAAAGTAAACGGGGGGGGGGAACCCGCTAAATGAGCGCGTTTTTTTTAAATTGACTTTCATAAAAGCTCTGTTGAGCCAAATTTGAAGAAAAGATTTGAATTTGACCACAAGTAACGTGAAAAGAAAACTTACTTTTTGTTGTACGCGAATGTGGCAGCAGTCCAGGCATTGGCAAGTTCATCCCCGACCTTGTTCTCGATGTCGAAAGTGATGACCACCTCGAAGAGATCCGCCAGAGAGCTTGGTTGCTGGACAGCAGCTGGCTGGTCCTGTAACCGCTGATAAGTTAACACTGTGCACACTCGGGATGTGTCATCATCATCTCAGCCATATGATGTCAACTGCTGAACATTGGCCTCCCCAATAGTCTACATAAGTCGCCTGCATCCACCGACTTCCCGCCGCCTTGACCAAAACATTCGGTCCATTGGGTGGGATGCAGGCGTCTACTACGTTTGCCGGTTTGGATGTGTAGGAGCGGAATAACATAACAGTTATTTCAACCAACACACCAAGTGTAACGTAACATGTCAAATATTAATTGAGGACCTTGCAGAGCTCTGCTCCAAAGTCCTCAATTATCAAATTTTCTATCTCCCTCTCCAATAATGTTGTGCCCGACAGTGACCATGATTTCTAACAACATATACCTTTTGAACCTTCTGTTACAATATGGAATGCAATAAAATTATTGAATTGAATTAAATTTATGTTATTAAGTAACAAGTGCAGTTACTATAAATATTGCATTCTTTTAGTTAAACTGAGGAAATCTATAGTTAACTTAACATAAGAAATTTATAAATCCAAAACTAAGTTTTTACAATTTTGCTTAATGAAGTTTATGCTTTCTAAAAAAATTTTGAAACGTAAGAACGGTTAAGCGGTTTTTTCAGATTTCGAAAATGTTGTTAACTAAATTTAGTCTTACTCTGAAAGAAAGCTGAAGTGGCAGTGAGTAGAGCAGAAAGCACATAGAAATAACAGCCATTGGTGTTTAACCCCCTGGCTAAACTTTAGCCGCTAAAGTCACAATCGACTGTGAACAGCTGCACAATAAAACATCTAATTACTACACGACAGGTTTATTGAATAGCTAATAAAGCAATTAATATAAATCAGTTATTTGTCTACGGAGCGCGCCGTACTTGCGCGATTAAACTAAGTACAGCGCCATCTGTTGGCAGCCTTACAAACTAACAATACAATGTTCCCAGCATGACAACGAGTGTTTGTTGGCAAATCAATACTTCATTTAACATTTGGGGCAGAAAAATTCTATAATGGAGTCCCTTTGACATTACCTAAGCGTGGGACGTCCCCCCGCAAGATGGACTGATAACTTTATTAAGATCGCAGGCTCACGATGGATTCAGGCCGCGTACAATAATCGGTCACTCTGGAAACTTTTGGGAGAGGCCCATTTTCAGCAGTGGACTTTTTTGGGCTGGTGAAAATGGCGTCAAAAGTGCTTGGAGCGCACTCCTTGTAAGGACGGCAGGGTAGTTTATAATTTTTTTTTTTTAGACCATAAGTCCATAGTTTAGTGTAAGGGGCTATCCATAAATTACGACACACATTAATGGGGTGGGAGGGGGTTGATGAAGTGTGACGTGCTGTGACAAGGGGATGGGAGGGTTCTAAATTTCGTGACGCCACCTTTCAAAATCCAGGTCCTACAAACATTTTGGAATTGCTGTTTTAATGTAATCAATTCTTGCTGTACAATTGCAAAATATGTGACATGACACTAAGGAGGAGGAAGTCTCACAAGTGTGACCAGCTATGACAAGGACGGAGGGGGGGGTCAAAAGTTCATGAAATTTGTGTGACGTAATTTATGGATGATCCCTAAGTAAAAATTCAATGTGTAAATTAGATAATAATATATAAATATCAAAAAAGGTCCACATATAAAATGAATTCTGCGGTCATGTATAAAAATAATGAGCAATAACTACAATCATAAATTCAAATAAAGAGCAAAAAAATTTAAAAAAAATTATATACAGATAAATTCAAATAATAAAATAATTGTTTACCTTATTATCTTCTCCGATGACATCGATGTCTTCATGCACCAATACAAGGTCGAACATCAGCCAGTCGGTGAGCGACATTTGGGCCACAGGTATGATACTATTCAAGCGGTCTTCTGCCAGGAACAATCTCTTCATCTTCTTTAAAGTTAGGGCACGCATTCGATCCCTGTAGAAAGATTTTAAGGTAAGAGCGATTGAGGACATGCTCCATCACGCGATCATAATGCGGATCGGCGTCATGCTGATAGGATGATGGTGATAAGGGAATACTTACCATAGAAGCTTGCAGTCGCATTTGGTCTCCTCTTTCAGCTGCTTCCACACCGCCTCCTCAGGCATCTTCTCCTGGATGAGCATCCGGGCTACGGATCTGATCACCCGGCGCTTGAACTTATCTAGTTCCGCCATGTTCTCTATAAGCATATAATTTTTTCTTATAACATTGAAAGAATTGATTTCCCGAAACAAAAGAAAATTAACAACCGTTTAAATACATCATGTATATGAATCCTACCAAGATCTAAGGAGCCCAAGCCAACCTCACCTGCAAGTAGTGCACCTGCAGATCAACAGACGAGGCTTTGGCGAACATAAAAGTTCCCGGTAAGCGGCAACAGGCTCACCTTTTACGCGGGAGTCGTGGGACCAACACAATAATTGGCGTAATGTTGGCGTATAATATGCCTCTGCCTACTCGTTTGGGAAACAGGCGTAAAATAATGTATGCATGTGTGTATGTTATACACCATAATCTTAGCCCATAAACTAGCCACTGAGAACTCTCTCGCGAAGGAAGGTCAAAATCTTTTATTCAAGTTTGACTGCTCTTATGAAAGTTAACTTAAAAACTAACGCGCCCATTTACTGCGGGCGGGAGCCTGATCGTAGAAGGATCGGGCAGGGTATGGTTATTCCTCCCGCCAGTTACAGGAATAAATGGTATCTACTTAATGTTAATACACAGTAAAGATTTGTGTTCTGCTCGGAAGACAAAAAAATAAGAACATAACTCTTATTTGCTAGATGAAAGTAGTAGACATGAGCAAACCAGTTCCCCCCCACACCACACACACACACTTACACACACATACCTCGATCGCGAAGACCGCGTCTATGTGTGGCCCAAGAGTGCTGACGTTATTTTCAGAAAGTAAACTCGAGAAAAAACGCTCAAAATTTGTTTGAATCAAAATATATTAAAAAATCATAACTTTGACCTTCAATAACTAACAACTAAAAATTATCCTAATAGAGTTATTTATTTTATACTTCATATTAAATAGGTAGTAATAATTATATCTCCTATTATTAAATGCGACGCTTCTACTTTTTGACGTCTGACTTCAACGTACTCAGAGAAAAACATCAACCCGGAGTGTTTAAAATTTTTTGCATGACTTTAAAGACAAATAAATTGCTAACGGCCATTAGTTTTTCCTTGTTATTAATAACTAGCAGTCCCCCGCGGCTCCGCCCGCGTTACTGCTGTAAAATGCCTGAAAAATCCCAGGAAAGACACGGTCAGCAAAATGAATCTCAGGTCAATTCACAGACACCGACACTAACATCAACGACACAGTCATTATCCGCAGGCTACATAGATTGTCTTTATGTGGATGTTAAAGTTGTTAATTATGAAAATATTTAAATATAATTAATACTAAGTTTCCACTCCTACCGCATGTCCCGGAGAGCAACCCGTTATTTTGGGATAGATAACTAAAACGATTAATGTATAGCTTCTCTATAAACAACATTTGACGTTAAATTATTTTCACGTAACAAAATAAACTGATTGTCGGGAGGCCCGACCCGTGATAGGGCGCCGCGCGCCGTGCAGCAGAAATCGTAATAATTTAATTTCGCCATAACTTCAAAACAAAACGTTTAATTTTGATTACTCCAAGATCAAATATTATCTACATAAACTGCACTTAGTGATGAAATAATTTATTTAGATAGGGATAAATAGCATAAGTAAAATAAATGCGTTTAAATGAAGTCCAAAAATAATTTAAGATTTTTAAATAAAAAAATGGTTGTTGTGCCTCATTCGACATAGATAGGTATAGTGTGTCGCGGACTTTTTAGTAGATATTTATGGTGCTTATTAATTTCTACATTTTGTGGTTCTATCTTTTATAGTTTAGGCAGCGTACGCAAAATAAGTAACTGTTCTGGTTGATTTTTTACACTTTGTGCCCGAAAAACCCAAATATCTTAAGGAAACCTATATTTTTCCAAATTAAAATGTAGCATTGTTACTCAGTGATTATGTAGCTTTCTAATGAAAAAAGAATTATTAAAATCGGTCCAGTACTTTTTGAGTTTATTCGTTACATACAAAAATACTAATCTTTCCTCTTTATAATAATATTATTATTATATATTATATTATATTAGTATTAGTATATTATATAGTATAGATAAGCAGAGTTCGGATGAGTAGTGTCATTATATGCAATAATGTGGACATGCCTTTTTAAATGATTATTACTGAAATAAACATGCCTGCTAAATATTTTTTTTTGTATTATATTTTTTATTATAAAATATTGGTTAGTTACGACTTATTATTGAAGTAAATAATCAATATTTTTAAAAAAATTAATTCACATTCAAAATATATTTATGTGCCGAAAAACTTCTTTCAAAATCCACAGGTGTTAGCGGAGCAAAAAGCATTTTAATGTGAATATCGTTTTGCCAATATCATTCGGAGTTCATTTTCTCTCCAAGGCATACTTAGTATAATTTTGAAATATGGATTTCTCTTAAGAATTGCTTAAATATTTTTTGTAATCGGATTCCCATTTCTCCTGGTATACAGATTATGCAACATATCTTGTTTTTTTTCTTATACTCCATTGGATTCGAATGTGATTGTAATTTTTTTTAAATTAAAGTTAAATTATAAATAGCCTAAACTAAAAATTAAACGAACCAATCAGCATCCCATCTCTACGTCGAATTTTATTTATATTATTTTTCGCCACGAGTTCACTTAAAAATTGGCGATATTCCTCTTGGGAAAACATAGATTTATTTTATTTTGGAAACAAATTATTCTTTAATTTCATGCGAAATGTCAGATAAAACTTTTTTATTTAATTATAAAACACAGAAAAGGTTAGAACACAAAGACTTTATTCACGCTTTTCGTATTTTGAAAATAAGATTTTATTTTAGTAATAATTTGGGTCCGTCCCACTCATCCGAACTCTGATAATAAGAGAAAGTAAGCGATTTCACGCCTAACACAATATTATTTTTAAATACTTTATATTAATATGAAAAATTATATATTTGATAAAACCAAGGCCAATTTTCATTTAGATATTCATCATCATTATATTCATTCAATCGCTCATTCAATATTTCAAGGAAGTATACAATTAACGAAAACCCATTAGGAACATTAAATTGTATAAAAAATTGTTATATTTTTATCTTTAATAAAATGAACTTTAAAGGTTAATAATTCTAAGCGCGAATAAAGCTAAATAATGTAAGCCAAGATGTGTACTCACCCTCTCCTTATGGAAACAATGTGTCACATTATGTACGAATGTGATTTTTTGGCGCCAACGTTTTATGAGTAAACAAAGTGGATTGCACTGACTTCCTAATAACGACTGCCATAGATGTTCATGACAGCCGGGACCAACGGCTTAACATGCTTTCCGAGGCACGGAGCAAGCGATAAATAAGCACATAGCACGAAAGATGCGCCGCGCCACCGGAGCGTCTACTCTAATTCAATGAAAACGAAACTTCGTTATACATATTTCTTTCACTCTCTAGGTATTTCTTCATCGAGTGAAAAGGATAACGGCCCTCAGGGCTTGAACCCATGCCAATATCGCCATTGGGCTACCGTTGCTCTTAACTATGTTAGTTAAAATATAAACTTGAATATATATTGTAAATAATATGTAGGTACATTTAAATATGAAAATACAAAACAATTTGAAAATACACGAATGGAATCAAATTATTATTTTGACAACAAATTTTTTGAAGTATGGATCATTAAATAATTAACGTTAGTAAATGTTTAAGATAAGTAAGAAAATTTATAATGTTTAGGTAAGTACATGATTGACAATACTTCAAAGATTTTAAATGAGTTCCTCATGTGACTAAAAATAATAACATTGCAATTTTAATTATATGTAAACGAGTTACTCATTTCACTAAAAAAGTAAAATTGCAACTGCAGTTCTATCTTAAAGAGTTTCTTATTTATGGTCAAATAAGAAACTCATAAATTTTAAATTGCAAATCTTAGCAATCGCAGAGAGCGTCAAATGAAACCTGTGACGTTAGGAATCGATCGATTACCCCGCGAGTTGTGTTGTTATGCCCGGTTGGGGTTGCCTCGTATGAATCTACTATAAATAATTATTGTGACCTATTTGTAAAAATTACTAAATTAAGTACTAAATTATACACATCTATTAAAGTATCATACTAATAAAAGTATGATAGGTTACTTAATAATATTATTAAAAGGATATATTTTATTGTTTATTTGTTTGCATCGAAATTACTATATCAATTTGAAAAAATACCGAATATTATTTGTGAGTATGCTTAAATTTTTATTACATAATCTACCCCAAGTTGCAAAATAATTATCTACCAAAGTAAAGCGACGGCGTGTCACTAGTTTATAATCTTCCGAACATGTTTATACTTTCCGTAAAGTCCATCTGTAATAATTGTGCCCTGTGATAGCACCACCTTCCACCTTGAATAACCATGTCTTACGAAGGTCTCGTAGTAGTTGACTAAGGGAATGAGATCTCGTAGAAAAAACCACTAGCTATACTAATCAAAAAGGATTTCTGTAGATTTTTTTAATATGATTCCGCTATTCTGTATTGAAGAACTATTGTCTCCATACTAATCATTTTTAAAAAGTTTTGTATAATAAGAAAGGATTAGCTAAAAATTAAATAATATGAAGACATTTTAACAGTAATGTATTCTGAAACATAATACAATAGTATAGGGTGTATATGGATACTACTAATAACCTATGAGCCCAAGTCAACCTTACCTGCACCTGCACCTGCAGTGGTGCACCTGCCGATCAACGGACGAGGCTCTGGCGAACATAACATTGCCCGGTAAGCTAAGCGGCAAAAGGCTCGACACCTATTACGTGGGACCAACTATATAATTGGCAAAGTGTAGGCGTTTAATATGCCTCTGCCTACCCCTTTGGGGAAAGAGGCCTGAATGTATGTATGTAACTCTGAGCTAAAAGTGAACTTTGCTACCAATAAATAGATGCCTTTGAAATAGTTATAGCATTGTATTTGCCCACCCCATGTGAAATATATACTCACGTCCATTATCAGATTATTTGTATTCGTATGATCTCCTGTTATTTCATATTAGTCAATTATCCATTTTTTAATAATGTTACTTGATAACGGATACAATGTGCACGTTAGTTTATGTGTACTCCGCATTTATCGTAGTCGAAGATTTGATTGAATACACCGGAAATATTATTGTATGCATGAGTACGTAAGTAAGTTCGTAATTGTATTATTAGTAAGTGCATATAAAAAAAATTGTGAATGGCTAATTTTTCAGTCATGTTAAACTGGCAGAAAGTCAGTGGCATTAAGAATTAAATTGAATTATTATTGTAACAGATTTTGTTTTTCTTTATCTTTATCCTCATCTCTACATATCTTTAAAAGGGCTTAACATACTCTTGCAAATACATAGAGAGTAAATTACCTAATTTAAGTCAAAAAATACTAATTAGTACGGAAATTTCTTTTGGTATTTTGTATCTGACTTGCGCTGACTCTTAGATAAACTGGGATGATTTTGTGCCTTGCTATGTATCTTTTATTTGTATTTTGTGTCTGATTTAAGTATATAGGTATATTCAAAGTGAAAAAGAGATAAACATTGGTACTATTAATAGGCAGAAACTAAAAATCAACAGTTACAAATATTATTAGTTACAAGTAGTGACTGAAAATTTTCCTATTTATATGTGTTATTCAACCGGCCATATTGTGTGTGAACGAGCTCCGGACCAAGCGCATCATTGGGTTAAATAGTTAAGCGAATACGTCGTTCGATGAAATTGAGTTTAAGTTTAACTTAAGACTTATGTAAATTTTCTCAATATTTCATTTCGACACATTCATAAAACTGTCCTACATGTTTTATTGAAAATACCACAGTCATTCATGACTAATCGTATATATTATTATGATATTCGCATTAATATAATTCTTACCTGTATAAATACATAGCTTTTAAACAATTTATCATGTTAAAATCAACGTTTGACGACCGATATGGGGCGTGGTGGCGAGTACACCTGCTCTCCGCTCCAAAGTCGTGGGTTCGATTCCCATACAGGACAAATATTTGTGTGCATAAACATGAATATTTGTTCTGCTCTGGGTGTTTCCCTATGTATATTAAGTAATTTATTTACAAAAAATAGTATTTATGTATGTTTATACGTTATTTTGTATCCATAACACAAGTTCTTAATGATACTTACCGTGGAACTCAATCAAGTTGGATCAAGAGGGGTCCGGCAATGGACCCCTCTTGATTCAGATAACCCTTTATGATTGTTGATGATTGTATATTGTAATCAATACAGATCAATATCCGCCAACTCTCATCTAAATTCAAGAAAATAAATACAGAATATTTTCTTAATAAAGTTAACACATATTACTGGAAAATAAATAAATATGTAAACGCATATAACAATTTTTCTACTTATATTGTCATCATCATTATATCCTAGCATTATCCCGGTTACCCTAGACTTAAATTTTTCTAGTTGTATCGTAAGGATACGAAACGAGAAATATCTAAATTTTAATGAACAATAATAAGCATACCTAATAATAAGATTTTTCAAAGTAATAATATGCTCATTATAAATTATAATAACTATTTTATTTTCACATTCCATAGAACATATTTTTATAAAAATATACTAAGTATTTATATTTTTAGATTTTCTTGCACATAAAATTACATTTTAATTTCAAACCATTTTTAGTATTTTTAGTGTCTCACAGACAGTAAGTACTAAGCAACACTCTCCTCTCCTGAATCTGCTTGAGCCCACGTTACAACATTAATGTTAGAACTAAGAATTAACCTCTTTGCTTATTATGTTATAAATTTAAAAAAAATCTTAGATTAGTTTAAATATATATGAATTTTGTGGTTGTGTTATGATTTTGTATATGTTTGTATGTTTAGCTGTTAGCGTATCTATATATAAATAATTGAATAAAGCATCGCGCAGACTTCATGCTTGTCACATAAACGTTCCCGGAATGATTGTGTCATTCTAACCTATAAGAACGCTGCCTTCTAACTATTCGTCTTTAATTTCTCCATGTATTGTCATAACTATGGGTCTAACATCTGTACGTTAATCTGTATATTTCGTGTGATATCAAATCCCACAATTTCTTCTAGCTATACACAAGAGGAAACGCAAAATATGATTTTTTAAATTTTACTATCATCAAAATTTCTCTTTTTTTTTAGTGTAGATTTCTGAACTTAGATGAATTTATTTAAGAAAAATGCCAATATTTATTTATAGCCTATTCATTACCTAACATGCAATACATGTAGGACGAAGTAAAACTCAACTTAGCATATAGAAACACTCATGCATACAGTGATGAAAATAAAATACATTCCTAGCACGTATGCAGGAAATACCCACAAAACGAATTTCATTATAGTTTCAACTCATTCTTTTATTAATAAAACAATTTAAATTTACAATCGATTTAAAATTGTAATTATTTTTAAAATGTATTTTTTATTACTGGCAACACTGAGAAGTAGTATCAAAAAAAACTAAAGCAGACCACATGGCTAACGTTATAAATAAAATAGTTAAACATTTTTACACATGTATTTTTTTAATTGGCAACACCGATAAGGTAAAATGTCATAATATTAACAAATGTACAAGATGCAATTCCTTTCTCTAATTCTATAAAAAAAAGTATACATTGGTTTTATTTAAATTTGAAAAAGTGTTTAAGATAACTGGCAACATCGATACGTAATACCGCAAAAGTGAAGTAGATAGATACTCATAATAATAAGAATGGAAATATAAAAGTGTTCATTAAACAGGTAAGATATCTATTTTGCTATTAAAAACACATATTTTTTATGTAAGTGTTATTTTAATGTATTTAATTTGACTAGCAACACTGATACGGTGAATAGTAATTTCATAAAAGTACGCAGAACGGCACGGGTTGCCCAGGTGATACGTCCGTTCTCAACGATTTCTATATCAAGATTCGTAATCCCGTATCACCCTCATTCGGTATCTTAAAATAATCAGAATACGTATTTATAACCAAATATATTATTTGTTTATATAATATTTCAACCGAATTGACAAAACAGCGCAGACGCATTAATAAATATGCAGGTCTTGATATAAACTAATCGAAATTAAACATCATTTCCAATTCCAAGGCATGCCGCGCACATGTTTGTAGTTTCATACGCTGCACAACTTACATTGAAGGCGGACGCATCCATACGTAACAATTATATCAAAAATAAACTATTTACCTCTTTTATCAGCAATGTCCAAGTGGGAAAACAATTCACATAATAATATAACGGAACACTTCACATTAAAATGTTAAATTCACATCATATCACGGCCAACGAAACGTATTATTTCTTTGCAGTCACGAACACGTTGGCGTTTCTAAACAAAATGGCGTTGAGCGCTGTATCTGAGCGGCGAGTGCAAGGAATCGACGTTCGCCTGCCTGCTACCCGGCATGCCATAGGTGCGAGAGATCGGTTGAATGTTATCTCTTTCTTACGAATGACGCGCGACAACAGAAGTCGAGGGCTAACACTAGTGTAGGACAAACCGCGCCGGTTACGCACATCGATTCATTTTGCTTTGAACCTTTGGAACAGACGGACGTCTCTAATAACGGTAGTAATGTGAATCGTAAATTGGTCGTCTTATTTCAGTTTATGTATTTAGTTCTTTGTAACTTTCCATTTTTTACTCATAAACAATCTATTGACATTATTATGTCAAGTATTGATTCGGAGCTCGGACTATTTTGAGCACTAGCTAAGAAATTGTCTCGTCTTGTATAAGGTTTATTGACTTCTCTAAAAATAGAAAATAAGACTTTTCAAACTTTTACTCTTTATTATACTTTTATAAAACTGGCTATAATGATTTCACTTTCGCTCACAAAACTTCGTTTCAATTATACAAACTTGCAAGTTTGATCGAATTTTGAAAATATTGTTCTAACATACGTAAATTAAATACGACCAAACATCAACCTTTATAAATGTAATCTCTATTCAAGCTTATGCCAAGGCCCCTACTGACTGTAATTCACCTATTATATTACATTGCTCTGGAAAAGTGACTTGTGCTGCTTGGTAATAAGCTTCACTCTCACACGAAACAGCTACTTCAGACGTTGTATTATGTGTACCCGAGTCTACAGATAATGGATCCCCTACCACCGTATTCTTTTTTGTTAAACTTATACAGCTGTTTATAATAGCAGTATTATTGTTAAAATATTATTATTATTTTACCTCAAAGGAAGTATGTCTTGTAAATGGATTATTTTAATTTCTGAATAGGTTTTCTGAGAATTACAATATGATTTGAATTGTTTTAAATATAAAAAAATAATTAGGAGAGTACATACATATATAAATACGTTAACTGCATAAATACCACCAATCTATTGCTAAACATGCATAAATAAGAAAAATACCTTTATGATATAAAAAATATTTATAATTATTATGTAATTATTGCACACAGTCTCATAGTTCTGTTTTTAATTTTGAGTAAAAAGTATAATAAGTTCAAATAATAATTATATTAATAGTAATACTGAAATCTTTTGACCATTTCAATTTATTTAATAAGAATTACTTAATTTTTTTTTTCGCAATAGTTTGTGGACATTAAGCTTTTAAGTAATCGAAGATACCTACATTTTGATTACATTCATGGTAAATTCCAACAACTAAAATAAAAATGAAAAAAATTCGAGTTAGTAATAAAATAAAAAAGTTAGTAATTATTAAAATATAAATAATTGAAAATATTAATGCAATCTTTGTAGGTCTGCCATTATATATATATATATATATTACCCATTACCAAAATAAAACTACCTATTTACTCAAATTTATAAATGTCCTAAGTTCGAACATCGTATCGAACACAGCAACAATTAAGCAAGTGATGGATTAAAAATATCTTTGTAATAATTCCCGCGCTACTATAATTTCCCGAAAAATCGAGAAACTATTCAACACGACACGTGTTTCGCCCTTACACAGGGCATCTTCAGGTAAGATAGGAGCCTCAGAACAACGATGTCTTCACGACCAACGCTGAAACGTCTCTCTCGTTACAGTGTTGGTTATACTTTTATATTTTTATAATGTTTAAGCTTGGTTTTCGAGCCCATTTTTTGCATAGTATATTAAAACTGTGCAAAGCTGAAATTCCGTAATATTCCTCATAGCAGTTACATGAAACAATAGTTTTTATTTTGAATTTACCATTACTGTAAATTGGCGTACATTTGATTACAACCGTTGCTATGAACCCGTAGTAGGGGTAAACGGTACCAAAGACGTGACACCATTCGGCGAGTCAAACACACCATGACTATATTTTTTTCACTAGCGGCCGCCCGCGACTTCGTATTCGTGACATAAGGACTGTTTTATAACCGCGCTTTGCGAAGGATAATAAAAAGTAAGCTAAGCTACTTCTTATAACATCAACTATCTGCCAGTAAGATTCCCGTCAAAATCGGTCAAGCCATTTCTGAGTTTAGCCGGACTAACAATAATTTATAATTGTGAATTTTCATGTGTCTATTTTTTATCAGCTTTTTAATTCAGAACTAAGTAAATACATTGTTTTGAGTTGTTTTGATAAGCCTAAGCTATAAAACTACTTATTGTGATAATTGTTCTGTAGAGATTTTATAAAGGGACATATCTAGGTCTAATTCATCTGGGTGACTTGCAGAAACTGCATCATTATGTATTTTTTTCACATATTTTAACTGCTTCTTTATCTGCTGATTTAGGGGCACTTTTCATACAAACAAAAATTAAAGATTGAATTTTTACTAGCTAGCATTTAACTAGAAGGAGGACAAATTTAACGATTTTCGTGCCAAATTCTTCTTTACTCCAGCTTCTGCCCGTAGTGAACGGGCCCGTTAATTTTAAGTTAAAATTCAGTAAAGTATTTACTCATTCACATATGAAGTTATTTATGTTACGGAACTCTAAAACACAGCCTTTTTGACTAGGCCGAAGCGCCGCTCGAGTGTTTCCAGGAATATATTTATTTTATCGTTCTCCATTCAGGGATCATTCTTTGTAAAATTCAGTGTTGACCGATTAAATATTAGACGAAACAATAACATACATTGAGAATGCCTGTTCGTCAGTAATTTCAAAATAAAACAGATCTTACGGATTTACGTCATGGTTTATTTAACAAGTGATTCCTATTACAAGCCTATTTTGTATGATGTGATGATATAATGCATAAAAACATTATGCCGAATAAATTGTTTGACTTAATGTGTGTTATGTATACAAATAAATGTGTAGTGCAGAGACAAGGAGTGCCATACATGCTATAATTGACAGCTGTGTCTATGGGCTGTCAGCCGGTTAGCGCGCTTACTCTTGAGCTGTGTATCTACTTACTGAAATTGGTTGTTTTAATTGTTATTTAAAATAAATAAACAGGACATAACAATGTGTAAGAAAAACATTATTTTTAAACCTTCTATGTTCCGAGGCCGCGAAACCCAAAGTTCAAAAGTTCTTTATTGCATTCATGTTGTACATGTATATTATATAGATGTTAACGAAGATAGAAGGTAACAAACATGACCCTGCAAGGGCACAGCAAGTACTTATTATTATATAACTATATTACAAGTAACTTATTATTAAATTAAATATATAGCGTAATAGCATTATAACAAATCCTTAAAAAATTACGTAACAATCATATGGCGTGGTGGCGAGTATACCCGCTCTCCGCTCCAAGGTCGTGGGTTCGATTCCCACACAGGACAAAATATTTGTGTGCATGAACATGAATATTTGTTCTGGTTTGGGTGTTTCCCTATGTATATTAAGTATTTATTTACAAAAAAAATAGTATTTATGTATGTTTATCCGTTATTTAGTATCCATAACACAAGTTCTTAATGATGATACTTATCTTGGAACTAAATAATTGGTGTAATTGTTGGAAAATATTTATTTCTTATTTGTTTATTTATTTATATAATATTTTAAGATCTAAGTTGAAAAACATATCTACCTAATTAACTATTTTCTAAATTATTATGAACCAAAAAACTCTCGCCGCAAATAAAATCAGTTTCTTTGGAGATAATTTTTTAATGTGAATTTAAATTTGGTTAAGTCTTTTATATCTTTAATTTCATTTGGTGGTTACCAATTTATTATAAATTTTACCACACATTGATAAGGGGCCACTTCGAACTCTCCCGCAAATGATTACCCCTAAGTGAATAAGTAAATGTTATAATTGGCGGGAGAACAGAACTTGACGAGATTCTTGCCTGATTCTTCTCATTTTAATTATACGCCCGCAGTAATTAAAGATTAAAAATTAAAGATTAAAAAATTAAAGAGATATTGCTACAGTAGATATCGAGGGTATCAGGATGATTAATAAGAATTGAATCAAAAATTTTGCTAACGCGAATTTAGTAGGAGTTACCACGATAAACACTACGGTGGGTTGGAACATGGAGCATCTTGATGCCCTTAATGAACGATGTTGGATGCAGGCCCCTGCAATCGCTCACATTGGAAGCTAATGGAGTATGAGAGGCCTATGTTCAGCAATGGACGTCTTTGGGCTGATGATGATGACTAGGGCTGAGATGACGATGGAGGTTATGTACATTTGTAAAAACATAACCTATCAATATTACACATCAAATTTACTAACCAAAAATCCTTAATAAATGCTCAATCAGCAGCATTCTTCTGTCTAGATTTTGGAATCATATTTTAAATGATTAATTACAATTATATCAAAGTAAAGCCGAGTTCAGTAAGGTCGGTTCTTGGATGGATGACAGTTTGTGTGGCATTTAATATAGACCTCGTGCTTCAGACGGCACGTTAACATGTTGGTCCCAACTTTTGATATATGGGGTAGTTTTTATCGTGCTATTGGGAGGTTAAGGTGCTAAGATAAAGATGACAAATAAACACAAGCTTTTGCTTAAAGTTATAAAAAGTGTTAGACATAAACTGAGTATGTCACAAAATTGGCGATTAAACACATGTTAATCAATTGTACAGGGACCAATGGATGAAGTATATTGCGAAAACAACCTCCACTTACAATGGCCAATTATGCTCAGACTTTTAGGTAAGCAACTCGAAAGTTAAAAAGTAATAAAAGTAAAACTTTGAAAGAACTTTTCTTGAAGCCTTTTGTCATCGGAGCTGGCAGCTAAGTTGGCGGGTGCAGCTCTTACCCCCTCAGCCTTTAACAACGCATTTGAAAGTATTCTTTAGGAACAAAGTTATTGATGTTGAAACCACTTGCCCCTGTAACTTCGGGCGGCGCGGCGCTCTCTTAAATTAAAGAGCTTCGATAAGTAAGCATCACGTTGAAGTATACACGTGTTTCATTATTTTTCTTCTTTTGTTATGGACTTACTTAATCAGAGTACATGCATTCACGCCTGTTTCTCCGAAAGGTAATATTATACGCCTACACTTCGTCAATTATATAGTTGGTCCCACGTAACAGGTGGATAGCCTAATGCTGCTTACCGGGTACTGTTAAGCCGGGGATACACATGCCCGTAAATCGGGAAAGTAGCTGGCATGAAAGTTAGTGGCATGTACGAGTAACTGGCACACTGCGGATACATTTGCAAGTAATATTGGCATGCAAGTTGTGCCCTTGCATGCCAGTATTACCATCGCGTATACACATAACAGTTCGTGAGAGACACTCGTACCTATTCTTGCGCGCCGAAAATGGATAACAACTGAACTGTATAGTTCTCTCATCTCCCCACCGTGCCATGTTGAATACAAAATAACTAACAAAAGAAAAACTTGAAAAAACTTGACCTACGAAAAATATAAACAAAAAACGTGCGCCTACGGCCATAACAAGTCAGCTACTGGCATGCCCGTAGATGTCGCGTCTCACGTGCTAGTTTGGCAACCCCCCGCGTCCCCTCCCTCAACGGGCATACAAGTAAATCAAATGTTGTGCTAGCTACTTGTATGCCGTTGTTTGCTAGTTGCCGGCATGCCAGTTAGAGTATACACATGACAGTAGCTAGCACGTGCAAGAAGCTGGTATGCTAGTGTGCAAGCTACGGGCATGTGTATCCCCAGCTTTATGTTCGCCAGAGCCTCGTTTGTTGATCGGCAGGTGCACCACTTGCAGGTGAGGTTGGATTGGGCTCCTTAGGTCTTGATAGGAACTATACACCTAGAGTATTTGCCAATATATAGTGATTTGATAAATTAAGTTACTTGCATAACATTACATAAATTCGACATTATACATTATCGTGATATAGTTACATTCAAAGTCAAGTAAAGTCCGCCATAGTCCAGTCAAACTCCCTCGTCACCTAGTCAGTCTTATTCATGAACTGCAATAGTACTACCTTAGTAAAGTAATAGCAGTAGTATAGTAAGACTTTCATTATGCTAAATGCTACCACGTCAGATTCACAAGAAAACGTATTCCTCTTCGTACTTACTACTCGTTGGGTGGCGCGCCTCTAGCTAAGCATGATGTAGTTCGCGACTTAGGGGTAGTACTGAATTGAAGGCTTAAGTTCACTAGCCAAATCGATAACATTGTAAAAAAAGCTGCTCAACTTGTTGGCTTTTTAAAACGTAATACTCGTGGATTTAAACTAACTCAAACCAGAATAATGTTATATAATTCGTTGGTTCGTAGCAGGTTGGAGTATGCTAGTGTCGCTTGGAACCCTGTGTATAGTATACATTCTCAGCGTATCGAGTCATTGCAGCGTGCTTTTACAAGGCATTTAGCTTATGTATCTCCCGGCATATCCCATCGTTATCCGTATAATGAAAGACTGAGATTATTTAACATGAAAGCTTTACGTGACCGTCGCTCTATCTTGGATCTACTTTTTCTACACAAACTGGTCAAAGGTGAGGTGAAATGTAGCCATCTGCTGGAAAAGATCTCTCTCAGTGTACCCTATCGCTAACCACGTCATCGCTGTTCCAAAGTATTGAATATACCACGTTATAGGACAAATCTTGGTCTGCACCAGCCGCTCTCTAGAGTATGTTCAGGGTACAACAACATCAACACGAAGGTATCTGACATTGATATATTTAATGACGACTTCAACGCCTTCTAGAGTAAACTTCTGAAACATATTTGATGTGCGTAGCCATCATATTGTATTAAACCGAATGAAATATATTTAGGAATGTTATAAAAAAAATATATTTCAAGGTCAAAGGTCAAAAAAATGAGTTTTTCGCGATTTTCAGCAAAACGGTTTGTTTTATCATAAAAGTACTTCAGACAAAAATTGTAGATCATAAAATTATCTATAAAAAATGTATCAATACTTTTTTTCTTACGAGCCACCGTTTCTGAGATAAATCAAAAAGTTATAAAAGTTGTTAAAAAAACGCGCTAAGTACACTACCTCATAGGTGGCGTGGAAACGTATGCATATTATGACGATAACAACTTTTATAACTTTTTGAATCGTTATATCTCAGAAACGGTGGCTCGTG
Organism: Musotima nitidalis; assembly: GCA_949126915.1. Lineage (NCBI taxonomy): Eukaryota > Metazoa > Arthropoda > Insecta > Lepidoptera > Crambidae > Musotima > Musotima nitidalis. Next base: position 7,486,812 of record OX421435.1, read on the forward strand.
AGAAAAAAAGTATTGATACATTTTTATAGATAATTTTATGATCTACAATTTTTGTCTGAAGTACTTTTATGATAAAACTTACCGTTTTGCTGAAAATCGCGAAAAACTCATTTTTTTGACCTTTGACCTTGAATTAAATTTTTTCCTTACAGGGGAATGATGGGGAACTTCTACACATTGTTTATAATTATATTTTGAACAACTTCACAGAAATTCCGCTTGTTGGGACTTTATGTAACTTCACTCTCATTTTTTGGTCTAAATTGACCGGACTACAGGCGTTACAGAAATCAATTGTAAGGTAAAGGCACTCTATTCCGAGGGGAGAACCCCTTGCTTTGAATTTTTAGAAAAAAATGGCACCTTATGTCGATGTATGTATTTAGATTATTGGTGTTTTCATACAAATTACAAGTTTTTTTTGTCTCTAAGATACTGAAATCAATTGATAATTTGTCTGTTCATGTTTTTATAAGTTAAAAAGTGAATTTGTTTGTGTACGTTATAAACTAGTTGGTCAGTTTTACGCTAGAAGCTGACTCGAATGCTCGCTTTATACATTTTGGACCTTATGCTCGTGAGTAACACGATTTGCTGAATAGTGTTTTAAGATAGATTCATAGTTATGTGAGTTGGTTTTTTAGGTTAAAATAAAAGAAGGGCCGTATGTTTTGTCAAAAAAACTTATAGACTACAGGCCCATGTTGAAAAAAATATGGGTGATTTGAACCACCAGGTGACCTATCTAGATCGATATAAGGGCATGAAATAATATGATTCAGCACTATGCCGTCACTTGTAAGCCGTCCAACTGAGTGCAGGTGAGAATTCGAAAGTACAGGTAGAGTGAGTACATTTTGGTCATATATTTTTGTACGGCATTCTTATCACCGATAGATCGATTCAAAATAATAAGATAACGCGCAGCGCCGTAAAAAAATGGTGCGCCACAAAGTCGGATTTTATTTTTTTATTTTCCGGCAATTACCGGGGAAAATTTGGTCATTTGATTTTGTACGGCATCTGTGTCATACTATTTCAAATCTGCTTCTAACCGAATAAATCGAGAGTTGCAATCCCCTCTGTTTCTTTTATTAAAAGTGTTTCACTTTTTATTAGGTACCTACTCGGAATAAGAAAATTTAATTTAAAAAAGTTAAGCCGGAATCGTCGGAATAGCCGATGTACTTAAGTCGGAAACACAGCAAGATCCAATTAGCATAATAATAGTTTCTTAATAAATATAAGAAAAATCATTTGAGGTAAATTCATATGTTACAGTTATTAAAAAAGGAAACCATAGAAATTTAAGAGAATAATAAAAAACCAAATTGTTTATTAACTTTTTTTAATAATAATAATCATGCCGTGGTGCGGTCTTAACTATGTTTTACATTTAACTTAGACAACAAAATATTTATTAGGTATATGAATTAAATAACACTAATCCATAGGTAACAATCATGTATGTACAAGATATTTATTTTTACAAACACATGTTAAAGTTTCTGAATTATATACATAATTTTTAATATACTATCATTTTATAGCGCTATTTCATGACGTCACTCGACAGTAGACCGTATGTCATAAGCTCGACTCGCTGAGTTAAGTTAGCAAGGATTTTCTAATTTTCTTTAGTATTAAATTGCTTGAAAAATCAATACACATGATATCAAGGATTTAACGATTATCTTATGAGATCAATTACTAACTGTTTTAGATGTATTGCACAAAATCAAATTTGTGCTTTTATTTATTTATCACGTGTTTCAAAAAAAACACTGTAGTTTTAAAAAACGTTTGTTTAAATTGCTGGTTATATTATAAAGCTACATCCGTAGACATTTTAATATTAAGATTTCCATGGGTATATCTAATTGTGTTGTGATTATCAAGAAATCTTATAAGAAGCCTCAGTTTATGTTAATGATGATTGTGTGTGGTAAGGAAGTTAATCATCATCTATTATTATCGTTACGGAATTTTCAATACTTCCAAATGAGGGTGGTACTTTAGTCGGAGGAGCTGAAAGTGCCTGCAGTAGTAAATTCCTCGCTGGAAGATCAGAGTCATTGGTAGGCTCTGGTAATTCTTTTCTGGCTCTTTTAGCTGGTGGGTATTTATTTTTGTTACTTTTTCGACCTAAAGGTATCTTGATTTCAATTTCCGCTGTATCACTTTGTAGGATATCATCAGAACTTGTACCTGCTAGCGAGAATACATTCTGTATCACAGGTACGCTAGTATCACAAATAATTTGTGAAGTATCTAAACTAGGCCCTGATGTCATACTTTCTGTACTGGGAATAAATGAGTTTAAAGATGCTTTATATGCGTAATTTTTTAAACACATTATTTTAGCATAAGCATCGTAGATTGGATTGCAGTTTCTTTGAACAGATTTATTTACTGTAGTAGAATTTGTATCCATCGATCCACTCGGAATAGCCTCCTTATACGTTTCAGTTGGTGCTGATTGCATAATCGGATTGAGGTTTGTGTTTCCATTAGCTTTCAACGAATCAACCATTGTCTGCACTTCGCCTAGTATAGAAGCTAAAATTTTTAGGTCATCTGTTGACAGATTATTTGCAGTATTATTGAGCTCTGCGACGACTTTACCAGTAGAATTTAATGATAAACTAACATGACTAAATTTTTTTAGAATTACATTGATCATTGAATTCACAGCTGGATTCTGAGTTTGAGGAGGTGCGATTCCGCTTGGGGCCAATTGAGGTTCTTCTGCTGTATTTATTGACTGTTCAAATGTAAATATATTTAATGGATCTTGCATAATGACTTCTTCCACTATGTCGTCGTCGTCGAATCCTTCATAAATTTTTGGTTTTGTTACGCTATTTGTACTAATGTTATCATATTTTACTGTCTTTTTTAATTTGCTTTTATAGTTTATGGAATAATGCAATTGTTTTGGGAGTGATATTTCTTTTAATTGATTCGATTTTACTGAATCAAAATTTGCAGTTTGACTGTAGCATGTACACTTTTTTTTATATTTATCAGGCGATTTTAAAAAGCCCGGAATTCGAGATGACGTCTCTTTCTGAAAAGTATCAATAACATTTATTCTGTTCTTCCAACAGCAGCAGTATTTGACATATCTATTTTTTAACGGCACTAAACTCTGATCCCTAGGTAGATTCGGGGCTTGAGATAGTGTAAAGGTGTCAATGTATCCATTTGGCCCAACCGTATATTTTTCAACTACAGATTCTGTTGTTTTTATTGAGAGTTGATACAGGTTTTGCTGATCCTTTTGGCCGTCATTGTCTGATATTATTCTTTTTTTATAAACTAAAGCTTTATCTATCCAACAGTCCGGCTTACCACTTGAAAATTGGATCAAATCAGCTATTAATTCAGCCTGGGTCTTATATTGGTGCATTGCTGTAAGGCTCAATTTTTGAGGGTTAACTTTAAGAGAACTACAGCAACACTTACATTTGCTAGGTAAACATGGATCGTTTTTCCACAACATGTGTAAACCTGGCGAATTATTTACTTTGTGATTTGCTAACATTATTTTAATATTCTGGCTTCTCTTTTGCCAACAACAATGGGCCTCTTCATATTTTTTATAAAAAGTATCATTAAGTAATATATTATTTAAGCGTGCAGGTAGTTTGGTAAGATCAGTAATTTTATTAAAATTATGATATTCGATTAAAGTTCCATTAATCATATCTAACGTAAATAGTTCCGTACAAGATTGATATAGGTTTATAAAGATGAGTAGAATTAAATTTGAAACTTCTATGTCAAATGTAAGATTGTCAAAGAGGTTTAAAACAATTTTATCCCCTGAATTGTTATCATTCACAGTATCAGTAGCAATTTTTTCCATTAAGGTAGGATTTTCCTGTCCTGTCATGTCATCAATAGATAAATTTCTAGCATGTACATCTACATCTATTTTATATTTTTTAGTTCGATTTGTTGTTTTTACAACACGACCTGTATTTCTAACGTTTCTTTTTCTTTCTTTGACAGGTCTTTTAGTATTGGATGCAATATTATTATACTGATTCAATTTAACCAGTAACTGACGGTGGGTTATATTTAAGTCACTGTCAGGTTCCTTCCTAACGTTAGGTCTTAAACTTAGGTCCGGTTTGCTTTCAGCTATAATACGACTCTTGACGAAAGCAGCAGTATAATCATTAATTGGTTCTTTAAAAATATTCATTCTATTAAGCCGAGTCGTATAAACAACAGCTCTAAGCACTAGCTTTTCAAAATCAGAACAACTCGTTGGATCTTGAAGACTTGAGTTGAGTTCTTCACGATTTGTATGTCTGATGTCGCATTTTTCTGGTTGAATTGTTGCCACATCTGTTGAATAATGTAAAAATAGTACTTAGTACAAAATGTTAATTCTTATCCTATTTCATCATCATCATTATCTCAGCCTTATAAAGTCCACAGCTGAACATTGGGCTCCCCAATGTTGTCCCAGATGTTCTGTTGGGGAGGTGTCTGGTCCCTCTCACGGAGTCGTAAGAGTCGACGAAGAGACATACTACTGTATGATGGGCAGCAACGTCAACCTGAGAACTGGCTTGAACTGCGATCACCAACCCGCCTGCCCAGCGTTGTGATTATAGGCACATAACGCAGTTCAGTAGTGAATTTCTTACAGCTGAAATGATGATGACTGATCATAATAGGCCTCCCCAGTAGACCAATTCTGAGCCGCCTGCCTAGTCACATCATCGACAAAGTCTATTTATTGTATTCATGAATGTTTTAATAAGGATCTTACAATATGTTTGAAGCCAGTATAACGTGATACCCCTTTGAGCATAGACAAAACTAACATAAAACTATACATTTTTTTATAATCATGTAGAAGGTGGTACAACATTTATATTGTTATTATTATTATGTACATATTTAATAATCGTTTTTATATACACAATTGATAATATCAGCAACGGCACATACCACACATATCAGATCCCGTTGAAACTTCAACCTGTAAAGGAACAATACTTGCATCTGCTGGCTTTATCTTTAGTATGCTATCGCATTGTTTCGATTTCAGTGGTTCTTCATCTGTTGAATAATATGAAAAAATAGCATTATTATGAGTTAAAACAGAGTGTGAAAATTAATTCAGCTGTTCAGAATTAAGATAATTTATTTTGAGACTACCTGAAAAATCAATAGCTTTAAAAGTTATTATAGGTTAAAAAAACGAGATTAGCACATTAGACATACGAACGCACGCACGTACGCACGCATGCACGAGCTTGAACGCACGCACGTACGCATAACCGCATTCACGCACGTACGCTCGCTGTTCAATAGCTAAAAGGCAGCGAACTGTCAGGGGGTAATGTTTGAAATTTAAGCGCTACTGTATACATACACATATACAATAAACATTATTAGCAACGACGACATACCACAAATATTGGATCCCGTTGAGACTTCAACTTTTGAATGAACATTACTGGCAACATCTGGCTCTATCTTTACTATGACATCAGTTTTTATTGATTCCAGTGGATCTTTATCTGAATATTACAAAAAAATGCCTTATTATGACTTAAACAAAAAACAACAACAGACGCGCGCGGACTGTAAGTACCGGCGGGCAACCTCGACGATTGGTCTTGGTTCAGACACTCGAAGACATGCATTATATGTTTATGTCTGTGAAGGGAACCTTCCATACTATCAGTATTTTGTAAACTGTACTAATCAATTGCATTGGATTTGCTAGATCAGCAACTGCATGATGTTGAGTATTGGTGGTCACGTTGGGAAGCTATTCGAAATGCATTGACAATATTTAACAACAAGCAGCGATGACATTGCCGTGTGGTATCGGTCTAGAATAGGGCCACCCCCTTTTATCCCACGGGGAGTAGTAAGAGTCCGCGAAGAGAAATTCCAGACATTGGGCAGCTGCGTCGCCTTGCGTACTGGCTGAGTTTGGGATCACCAACCCGCCTGCCCAGCGTGGTAATTCTGGACAAATATCCCCAATTAATAAACTATTTGGGAGGCCAACGTTCAGCAGTGAACTTTATATAGTTGAAATTAGAAACAATTGCCCGCGACTTCGTTCGCGTAGAATAGTGACTTCCGGCAGATTTTTGGTTTTACCCACATAGTTCCCGACCTGGCCGGATTTCTGGGAAGTTCCAGCTCCCGCGGGATTTTCGGCTCCTTTCTCGTGTTCCAAACTATGTCTTACCAAACTTCAGCCAAATCGGTTCAGTAGTTTAGGTGTGAAGAAAAGACAGACAAACAGAAAGACAGACAGAGTTACTTTCGCATTTATAATATTAGTTAGGACTAGTTTGGATGACATACCACACATATTAGATCCCGCTGAGACTTTAATGTGCGAAGGCACAAAACATTCATCTTCTGGCACTATATTTGCTGTGCTAAAGGATTCTTCTGGTACCAGTGGCTCTTTATCTGTTGAATAATATTAAAATAATAGCATTATCAATATGGGATTTAGCCTACCGCGAACGGGTAAAAATTTTTCAAGTAAAAATTTCGTCTTATAATTATTATTGGTTGTTACATCATTATCTCCCTACTAACACATAAGGAGCCCAAGCCAACCTCACCTGCAAGTGGTTCAACTGCTGATCAACAGACAAGGCTTTGGCGAACTTAGCAGATCCCGGCAAGCGGCAATAGGCTGGCCATCCCTTACGTGAGACCGACAATGTAATTGGCTAAGTGTGGGCGTATAATATGCCTCTGCCTACCCCTTCGGGGAAACAGGCGTGAATGTATGTTTGTATCATTATCTTTGCGCAATAACGTCCCACTACTGAGCACGGACCTCCTCTCAGGAACCAAGGCAAGGGATTCAGTACGGCACTGCGGTGGTGCACAGGTCCTATGTTAAAAAAGAACTTTGGTGTTCTTCAAACTTCAAAGCCTAGAAGACCGTAGACTTCTATTAGATCAAGTATTATTTTACAAGTTAATCGGCGGAGTTCTAGACTGCCCATCTTTCTTGCATCAAATAAATATTAGCGCACTTTCTTACCACGTCCAAGCTTATACACTCCTTCTGTGGCTAAAAGGTCTAAAAGTAAGTTTTTGTATATTATATATTAGTTTAGTCCAAAAATTAGACATCGATATTTTCTACGATAGCTTGCCGAAATTTCGGAAAACCATCACTGACTCCTTTAATAATAAGATATGAGGTCAATCGGTCATGTTGTTGTTAATACGAGTTGTTGTTTTTGTTTTTTGTTTTTATAAGTAAAATTGTTTGTATATATCTTCTTATTTTTGAGTCAATGCATGCCGTGGTGACTTGTAAGTAAAACAGCACTTAGCTTTTTGGTATTAACTGTATTTGCTATTTTCATTTTTGGTGTCGCCCTAAATGTAATAAATAAACTGTCAACTTTTTGGCCCCAACATCTTGACGGCGCCTAGGAAAAGGGCTAATGTTTTAATGACATATAACCTATGTTACCTTGTCAAGATTATACGGCGCCCTTCCTCCTCTCTCTTACACTATGCTGTGCCCGACAGGGTACACAAATGTACCAAATTGTAATATTCACCACCTTATAAAACCATTGTGGAATGCAATAAAGTATTGAGTATTTGAATATTGAGTATTTTAAGATGCGTTAATAATAAGCGCCATATCATTCATAGATTCTGTTGAGACTTCAATGTTCGAGGAAACAATACTGGCAACTTCTGGGGGCCTACCGCCGAGTTTGATGGCAATCGATTATAAGGCAAAATGGATTTCGAATTGATTCTGTCGTACCTACCGCCGAACTCATGGAAATCGAAACAAAATGGCATTCTCCATTTACCTATTGGTCTGTCACGGACTGAAGGTCATGAATGAGAGGTGGCTGTCGGCAGATTCCCCGGTACGGATTAATGAACGTAAACAAAGTTTGATCTAGATGGATTACCGGTAATCCATCGAATTCGGCGGTAGGCCCCCTGGCTCTATATTTGCTAAAGTATAATATTCTTCTGATTCAAACGGTTCTTCCTCTGTTACATAATATGAAAAGTAGCATTCGTATTGGGTGTTATATTTTTATTTCATCTCAGCCCAAATGAAAAAAAAGCTTAAGAGTAAAGTCAGCATTATATTGTTGTTAACATAAGCGCCATAAAGATCGATATAAATCTCTATTCTGCCATCAATAGCATAGTTACAGTAAGTGCGCTTTTGACAGTGTCGAGAAAATCCTTTTTTTTAATCAGGTCTAGTGGTTGATACATTAAATAAAAGATAACTTCAACGCAAATATATTGCGCATTTTGCTTCAAGTGCGTTAGGACTTGTTCCGATAAATAATATATATATCCGTGAAATAATAGATAATAATAATAAATATTTTCTGACAACTAACTACACCAATTATTTAGTTTCAGGATAAGTATCAATAAGAACTTGTGTTATGGATACTAAATAACGGATAAACATATGTAAATACTTTTTTTGTAAATACGAACTTGATATACATAGGAAAACAAGCAGACAAGAACAAATAGTCATGTTTTTGCACACAAAGATTTGTCCTGTTTAGGAATCGACCTACGACCTCAGGAGCGGATTGTGGGTGTACCCTCTACCATGTCATATAGTTCGTCATAATGCGAATATAATAATTGAATACATCTCTCATCATCATCCCAGCCGCCAGATTTCCAACGTTAAACATCCCCAATACCACTTAATTACGCTATAAAGTAAAGACGTGTAAGTACTACAAACATTGGTCCCCTTTCTGTCACTCATCTTGGTAAAGGGCTGATGATTACATACATACTTACATACTATCACGCCTGTTTCCCCGAAGAGGTAGGCAGAGGCATGAAGGCGACTGTCCGCCTTGGTCAGGCTTGGCCATAGCACTTTGTGTTGAGAAAACCCTGGAGGTAGAACGGAGGCGGGTCGTTGATTTGTGGTGGCCCGCCGTTGACGTCCGTAAAAACAAGACGGCGCCGATCATCTACACGAACGCTCCGCCAGACTGACCAATATCAAATCTTATTCCAAAGTAGTGTGATGTTCCCTAGGTGTTCACGGAAGATCAGCGTCGTGACATTCTATGGTGTCCGACAGTGTGCTGAGTGGACACCGTTTCAGTACATGGTTTAATGTTGTATCTTATCGTGTAAATTTAATCGTTGCTTTTTTGTGTACTTAATTTCTATGTTTATTTGTACTGAATAAATTTATTTTCTTTCTTTCTTTTAAAGTAAACTAAGAGGAGGCGCTACAAACGCGCCGTCAAGCATGTTATACATCCATGTTACGTCAAGTATATTTTTGGTCCCACGTGATATTTGCGAGACTATTGCCGCTTACCGGGAGCTTATATGTTGGCTAGAGCCTCGTTCGTTGATCAGCAGGTGATCCACTTGCAGGTGAGGTTGGCTTGGAACCGACGCGACGGCGTTCAATGTGTTAAAAATATCTACGCTACTTCAACGAGGACATACCAAACACATAGGATTCCATTGGAGCGTCATCATATGAAGCACCAATACTTGCATCTTCTGTCTTTATATTTGGTATTACGTTATCTTTTAACTCCGGTGGTTTTTCTTCTGTTAAATAACATGAAAAATTAACATAATTTTTTGGTTATTACAATCAACTAGGTAAAAACGTTCACAAAAGTAAAAACTTTCTTTGAATGTTCCAAAGCAACACACAAACTCACTAGGTTCTTCTTCAGGCCACGGTGGTAGATTTTTCCAGAGAAGTTCTCTTGATTCTACTGTGTACTTTTCGGATTCTTCAATTTTCCGAACGGCCTTCTTAACGTCAGAAGCCATTGGTTTGTAACCATACTCCAAACTGTGCAGGTTTCTTGTGTTTTTCATATTTCCACCACATCTCATGTAGCATACGTACATATTTACATATACATCGTCGTATTCATAGCTATCATTTTCAATTTTCAATACCAATTGCGCCATCTGTGACAAGAAATATTGAATTGAAAAATTTCTTTATTTCATAAATTACTTAGCACTGGAAAACGTTAAAATGAAATATATATAAACCTAAAAAAAAACTAAATATCACTAAACTGAAATCACGAAGCTTTAAAAGCGAAATCAAAGAAGATACATGTGCTAGGAATCTCTAATTTTGAGGGTTCCTTTTATCATGTCTGTGAGTGCTTACTGAGACAGGATTTTGCAAAATTTTACACCTAAATGGGGTAAAAAGGGGTGGCAAAGTTTGTATGGAGTTTCATGTTCTGAAGTTAGGTTTTAACAAGCAAACAACCTTTAAATTTCTAGCTGGAACGCGATTTTGATAAGGTACCTACATGCGGACGAAGTCGGGGGCGGCCGCTACTTAGTTCGTTATAAATTTAGTGCTCGCCTCATTGATGCTTCCGGTTACAAAAGAAAGAAAGAAAGAGAGAAAGAGTTATAGTTTAGGTTGTTTAATTATGTGCTCAGAATGCGTAATTTTTCTTACATACCCAAATTATTGACCATAAGTGTAATTTTTTTTTTTAAATAGTAAATTTTTTAATTCCCGTCAGTCCTATAGGTAAGAAAACTGCCGTAAACTGAAAACTCGGTTAGATTCCCGTCAGTCCTAAAGCAATACAATATTTGAGTCGTGATCCTACATCTCAGTATTTTGAAATCGTGAACTTAAGACGTATCTTGGACGGTATTGTTTGCAAAAAAAATTAAAAAAATAGTGTAATAACCTATTATCCACGATTTTTCTATAACATACATTGTTTGTGGTAAATGGAGTTAAAATTTTGTAGATAACTACTACTTTTGATTTTACAACAATGATGTTGTTTTGATATTTTAGTTCCACTAAAAAGTTGGAGAAAATTTATCGAACTTTATATTCTGTTGAATGAAACGTTTGATTTTCATAATATTGGTTAATTTCGAGAAGTGAACAAAAACACAACATTACTAAATAATATAGCATACGGCTTCATTACTTTTAACCGACTTCAAAAAAAGGAGGAGAAACTCTCGAGAACGTTGCAAATTGTCTAGACTTTCCAAAACAAGAACTAATCCTGCTTGGTTTGGCGCAAGTGGCAGCTGCTCATCGATTTCTGCGACGTCTTTTGCGAACAACACTACCTGTCCCTTGCACCAATTCTGGCAGAATCTGTTCTGCAGCTTCACTATTTTAAGAAACGGTACCACTCGACATAAAAGTCGTTCTTCAAGTTTGGTCAAATTAGCTAGCTCTTCAGGTATTGAGGCAACTGTCATATTATTCCAGAAAGCAGCCGGTGGTGTTTTTCGTTTTCTAATGTTATTGTGACAACGAGAGCATGTCGTAATAGTACGCAAACTAACCTGTTCTTCGGGTAATAAGGCACTAAACATTGTAGTGCTTAAATTGCAACGTTGTTGTGCGTATAATGCCTTGTTACAAACCGCACATGGAACGTCCGCGAAAATATTAATTGCTCTTTCGAAATCATTTTTAGAAGACATGACCCTTTGGTTACGACTCACCTGTATCATAGCATTTAATCGGGTCATCCTCGATTCGGTAGATTCATTTGATAAACGATCGTGTATCAAGCCGAGCCGGTGAGAGCCTTGCTCTTCGGTTTTGCTTGATAAACGATCGTGTATCAAACCAAGCCGATGAGTCCGGTGTTCGGGCTTTCATTGATCCTGGTTAATTTTTCGTATGCTCTCATTTTCGAAAGTCTAAAAGTCCGCTGCTCATCACTCTCCTTTAATATATTATTAGCGTTTCTTTCTCTACTTTCTTTCAAACTTCCCTTTCTTCATTTGTTTCCTCCGAACGGCACTGTCTCATTAGAGCTGCGCGTTTAGTAGGCCTACCCATATTAAATGCACTAAGGGTATCTACAAAAAAGTAAAACTAAAAATTTTAAATAAAATAACTTTAAAAAAAAATTAAAGCGACTTCTAATGTGTAAAATCAAAAAAAAACTAAAAAAAAAATAAAATTCCTAATATCTATTACCTAATACTATAATTTTTCCTAAACTATGTCAAAGTAATTAAAGTTAAACCAGCTAAATATCTTACAATAGTTATACTTATACACCTATTGTTTTTTGTAGTCGGTGCCAGTAATAAATAATTATTAAACCTAATGAAATAAGAAAAAAGTACCCAATGAAACAAAAAATATTAAGAAAAAACACAACAACCTGGTACAACAAAACCTTTTATTTTTGTTTTACGCCGGTAACAAAATGCGTTTACGCACTACCTTCCGGCCAAAGGGGGACCGAAAGGGGGTGTGGGACTCACCACCGGCAGACGCGACTGCCAGCAGTAATACCCACTAAAAATCTTCCAACGACGCCCGCCGCTTGTTGAGAAAAAGGCGGGGGCCAGTACCTGGGTTGCAGCGTCTGACACCCCGCCTGCGGCCAACGACCCCCGGACCAAAACCGGGAGGACCTCCTCAGAGAGGCGCAGTGGACGCGCCCCTCCTACCTCCTTGTGCGACCATAGCGTGTGTGGCCGACTTCTCGGAGGGTCTATGGTTAGACAGCAGGGGCCCCCTGCCCCCACTGCCTAAGACCCTCCTGGCGCTGCTTGACGGGCCCTCCTGGCCCGCCCGCTGCGCCCTCCACAGGTCCCTCTTAGTTTCCCCCCCCCCCCGGTAGTCAGTACTAAGGGCACCCAGAGTCGTCGGTCTCTGGGTGTTACCTTTTCCCTAGCGCCTCCTGAGCCCTACCGGGAGGTACTCAGCCCCCCCACCACGACCAGGTGGAGACCAGTCGGGGGGGCTGGTACAACAAAACCTATACCAACTAAGAATAACAAATACAATAGAATACAACAAACAAAAAAGAAAGCAATAATTTGAAAATTTGCGCATCCGAAAATTCAGTATTTTTGACACGAGCGTCAACGTACTCTGCCCTCAAGCGTCTGCCCTTCGGGTCTTCGGGTCGCTCACTCGAGCAAGAGCCGCGCGCGGCCCGCCACGCGCGCCCGCGTCCCCCGCCGCACCGCGCGGCCCCGCCTCGTGCCTTGCGTCCCCCGCCACCGCGCCGCACGTCTCTTGTTCGCGGCTAAACTTATACGGCTGGCACCGACTCCAAAAAACAATAGGTATATAAGTATAACTATTGTAAAATATTTAGCTAGTTTAACTTTAATTACTTTGACATAGTTTAGAAAAATTATAGTATTAGGTAATAGATATTAGGAATTATTTTTTAATTTTTAGTTTTTTTTTGTGTTCACGCATTTGAAGTCGGTTTTATATTACGTGAATTCATAACCATTTAATCCTTGTATGTTTATCTTATATAATAATATGTTTTTCTCTTGTATCTTGCGTTTCGTCATAGTAAGAGGTTGAAACAGCGCTTAGAGTGTTATGATTCTTCATCATCATGATCATTATCATTTCAGCCATTTGAAGCCCATTGCTAAACATAATCCTCTACAATTGTTTTCCACGTTGATAGTATGATTGTTAGTAAGTAAGAAACGTAATTTAGGAATAGTATGTAGTTTTTAAGGGCTTATAATTAAAGTAAACACCAAATAATGTGTAAATGCTCAACCAAAAAATATGCACTAGCCAACCACTATTCTGCTTCTTTCCAATGTTTATCCCAGCGTGAGCTTGTACTCGCTGTCAAATTTATTATTACTTTTTGCGAGACTATTTTTGTTTGTTTATGTAGTTCCTGTTTGCCTAATGTAAAAAAATATTTATTTTATTTAATTTGGGATAACTAACCGCTATCACAATAAAATCTTAAAAACTACTTATACATAACTATGTGAAAATTAATATTAATTATCGTGATGCCCACACCGTTATCCTTAATAATAATCTTCTTGTAAAAATGTATTGCTTTTGTGATCACCATAACTACCTACTTTTTTTCAGTATACAAGTATGTATAGGTTAATGTATTTAATATGTACGATCGAAAGTGAGAGCATTAATCCATTTGAGTTATTATTTTAGTTTTTTCGTATTTTTTAGTTTAACTCCTTCCCGTTCACTTGGCACTATTATAGTTAAATTGGCCCCGATGAAATCATCACTCATCATGTCGACAAAGTGTGATATTGCGTGACAACGGATGGGAGGAGTTCTAAGTTTTGTAATGTCACATTTTAAAATCTAATAATTCAATCCAAGTTATTAAAATACGAAATTTTAACTACATATTAACAAAAATAATCATGTAATATTTCCAACTTTATCCATAGTAATATTATAAATGCGAAAATAATCTGTCTGTCTGTCTTGCTTTGCCGCCAGAACTTTAAAACAAATTTGGTACATAGATAGTCTGAAGCAAGGACATAGGCTACTTTTTCATTGGATTGTACCAACCTATACCTGTAGGTCACGCGGAAGAAGTCGCGGGCGGCCGCTAGTACAAAATATAGTAGTGATATCTACGTTTACGTTTCCTCCGCCAATCCGTACAGGGTTTGCGTGGTCGAGTATGACCCAATACCCTCGCACATTGATATGAGAGAGGAGGCTCGTGCTCAGTAGTGGGACGTTAATGGGGCTGAGACGATGATGATGATGATCTACGTTTGTACCTATACGTTTCGTATCAATAGATTTTTTTATCTACATAACAGTTCAGCTCGTCTAAATAACCCTTTTTAACAAGGATCATTATAAGTTTTATGTCCTTATTAGTACATAGAAATGATTAGTTGAGATTTCGTTTATTCCCCCTATAACCCCTTCAAGGGATAAATTTTGGATCCTATGTACTTTCCGGCGTCTCAAACTATATATTTTTTTTAATAAAAGAAAGTAATGACTTAAATAATTTTAACTTCCATTAGAATTAAGCGAATCTATCTCAAAACTATTTTTTTTTCAATGCCCTAGTCATGTTAATTGGGACTGTTTTATTTATGTTTACTTTTTAAAACCACTAATTTATCTTTATATTGCATTAAATAATATGATTTGAACTTAATTTATAAAAAGTCAATTGTATTAACCTCAGGGTAAAAACAGGTGTTGTTGTTATTAATTTAAAAGTAATTAAATACCTTTTTTTGCCAACCGTAGTTTCAAATATCTAAGCAAGTGTGTACCTAGGTATAATTTTTCACATGCTTGTATTCATCCACTGGTAATCACTGTTTAGACCAAAACACTGCACTATTTCACCATAAACAATTCACTTTTACATTCACATACATCACTTTTACTTTGTAAGTCGTTAACTCACTTGTTGTAACCTTAAAAAAACATTTACCTATGTATATTGTGATTAAAAGCTTGTAGTTTACAAATGTGAAAACATATGTCAATCTACCAATATGTCGTTGTTTATGCTAAATTACACAAACGAATACAAAATAATAATACACTGAGTCAGTTCGACAACAGTGAGAGTCGTGTAAAACGGTCAGCGGCCGGGGGGGAATGAAACGTCAAACAGTTGAAACACGCAGAACGCGGCGGAGTGCGGGGTGCGGGGTGTGGCTTTGCGAGTAGGTAGCGAACGGGTTTGGCATGAGGTATGCGGAGAGGGGGACACTTGATACCTCGCCTCCCGTCCCTCGCTCCGCTTGGCACGCTATGGTTTAGCGATGCATAGATAAATGTAAAACGTTTCTAATACTTGATTAATTAGCGACAGTCTATTAATAATAACATTGAGTTATCATTATAGACGCTTATTATTAGATATTTATTTGTAATATTGACATGGTAATTTTATACTATTACTACAATACAAATTTGGTGTGTATGTGTTTGAAATCAATATAAAAATTAAGATAATTATTATGGATTTTTCAACGATTATTTTACTCTATAATACATTAGCTGAATATGTGTAGGTAATTATTTTTAAAATAATATAGGATACAATGGTGCGGCCACGAATACTTACCTACCAGCAAACTATGTGGGAAAAGAATGTCTGGCCATGGCACCGCCACCACCCAGCCGAGGCAGATTAGGCAGTCCCAAAAAGAGCTGCCACGTCGTCACGGGTGACATACCAATGGTTTATCTACAAAGGATGCTAAGGACCGTTGGAAGTGGAGGCAAAAGAGCAAGAAGGCGGATCCCGTGTCAGTAAGAGCGTATGGGGATCCTAGCAAGATATTAGAATACCAAGCCAACCTCACCTGCAAGTGGTGCACCTGCCGATCAACGGACGAAGCTCTGGCAATAACAAATGTTCCCGATAAGCGGTAATAGGCTCGCCACCTATTACGTGGAACGAACACTATAATTGGCAAAGTGGGGGCGTTTAATATGCCTCTGCCTACCCTTTCGGGGAAAAAGACGTGATTGTATATACACATGGGACAACCCCAAAACCATCAAGTCAAACCCCCACACGTCAGTTGGAAAGTCTTTTATTTACCACATTAAAATTGTGTTTTTTTGGGCAATATAATCTAATTTGCTCGACGTAATTATGTCATTATAAGTGGCTCCCTCCAAAATTTCAGGCTTTGACCACGCCTGGCAGAAACATACCGCTCTCAACACTCATAAGGTTTCGTCTCTGCTAGTCTTATCCAATATTGAAAAAAGCCCTCGGTAATATACAAGTCTCGTGGTAATTTACAGAGCTACTATACTGCACCCGTACTTACATCTCGACTCTTTGCTTCTATTTCACGGTGCAAAACTGTATAATTTTATACCTATTGTTATAGGGTTGGCAACTTTTATCATCTTCCTATTAAGAACTGTTGTCTACAAAATTTAAGGTTCAAAGAGATTTAATATAGAAATAGTTGAATGTCTTTGTTAAGGTTTAAATAGGTATATTTACATTTATTATTTTGTTCCTATATATACATCTTTTGTACATTTTCAGCAAATGATCTAAATTGAAATAAAAGCTACTAAACAAGGCATAACAAATTTAAAATATTCCACTCGTTTTAGTTTACTAATCTACTAATTATAGCAATGTTAATATAATAATTTATTGATTTAAAAAATCTTAATAATTTAGCACTATTATTTCATGTGGCATGACATTTTTACAGTTGTAAAGTTAAATAGTTAAACAAATAATAAAATTATTATTTATTCTCGTTTTTTTTACTATTCATTATCATTACACATAACATATTAGGTAGTACATACCTATTCGCACTCTTCTGTGTTAAAAATTAAAACGTAATTTTTAATCGTGTTTTTAAGGCATAAAAAGTCGAAATGAAAGAAAAGACAAGTCGCCCTGAGTTTGAGCACTGGCTAAGCAAGGTATAAGCCGCATTATTTTTATATGCCACAATCCGTCAGTGCTCACACATGTGCGCCTTAAACTTCTAGTGTTCCTAAAAAAGCGCAAGTTCCGTTTATTTTCTTTTTCTTCCTTAATGTGTATGTTCTTTTCTATTCACGCTTTTATACATAGTAAGAACACATTTTACGAAATAAAGTCGCGGATTATAAAGGGGGCATCCATAAATTACGTCACACGAATTCCGTAATTTTTTGACCGAGGGGGTCCTTGTCACAGCTGGTCACACTTGTAAGACTCCCTCCTCCTTGGTGTGATGTCACATATTTTGCAATTGTACAGCAAGAAATACTTACATCAAATACTCAAATACTCATTTATTGGTAATACACCATTACACGTCACAGAACAGTATCAAAACAGCAGTTACAAAATTTTCATTGGACCTGGATTTTGAAATGTGACGTCACGAAATTTTGGATTCTTCCCATCCTCTTTCACACCATGTCACACATCGCCAAGCCCCTCCGTCCCCCTTAACGTGTGACGTCATTTATGGATAGCCCCAAAGTTGATCAAACCAATAATATACAGGGATGTCCCAGAAACAAGTGTTAAGTGCAGAGGTAGAGCACCCCTTGGGGTACCTGCGTGTGCCACTCACACGAGTTATTAAATATTTTCAGTTTTTTTTAAGAATTTTTTACCTGAATTACTTTAAAGATATTTACAAAAAAAAAGAACTGACTGGTTTTTATTTGAATCTCAATAAGTGGTTCTTTTATAAATAAAATTATTAGCATCGTCAGTTTGTTATAAATTATGAAAAAATTACTTTTATTAAAATATTAGTCAAAATTTAAACTATATTATGGCTTTATAAATCGATAATCTTAATATTTCTTAATTGATTACAATTTTCTAATCAGCGTTATTTATTTTGTTACCAACTCTGAAACTACTAGAGGAATGCTGTGATTTGATCATTTGGAAGTAAAACTATAAAGTATCGGTGAACATACGTGATACATATTGTTTATGTATTAAAATAAGAGCAGGAGTTTAATAGATAGGTTGGTACTTACCTAATTTATATTTTTACTTTCAGGTATTTTTTTCTTATAAAAAATCAAAGAAATATTTAAAACTATTCTTAGAATTATTCATATTTTTCGTCACTTTATCAGAATCTATACTATATTGAAGTATAATAGAGAGATATTGAAAAACAAAACTTCAGGCGACAGCTATATGAAGGTGGCGGAGGGGCGGGGAACACTATACAATTGTGTGAATGTATATCACGCGAAATATCTTTTTTGTGTGTGTTGTCGCTTATTGCCCCCCGCGCGCATTCCCCTCAGACAGGCCAAGGTCGCTGACATCGTTTCGCTTCGCTCTCGCTCGTGTAGCAGTGCTACGTTCTAAATGTAGGGAGGTAGATGAAGCTCACTATTACAGCGAACTTAAATTAATAAGTGATTTATATCTGGAAAAAAGTTTGGTATGATAGGGATTTTGATATTCAAAGTTTTGTATATCCTTAAATTGCATCCATTATTGACACGTTTATATAAGAGATTTATTTTTATAAGATCATGGGTTATTTTCAAAGAGATTTAATATAGTAATAGAGCGGCTATTAGAGACTTTTCCATCCAAAAAATTTGAGCTGGCGCGGAAGTAGCGCTATCTAACGTTGAAAAGCAAAACAGCATATTAAAAACAATTAGAATAAGTTTTACCTACTCCACGGTAGGCGTCGCTTTGCAGTAGGGATGTTCTAAACTAAATTAATTTCATTTTATCCTTATCAGTCACCCTTAATAATTAACTTCCACAATAGAAAATACTAATGAATTCTCTCTATTAGGCATAACTATAGATAGTAACTTAAACTGGAAGACAAACATTAAAAACCTTCGATAAAAAAATATCCAGATTCTCCTATGCCCTTCAATAAATTAAAAGAACAACAGATTTGCAAACAGCTTTAACTACATACTATGCCTATGCATATGCAAGGTTTAGTTACGGGATTATTTTGTGGGGAAGTAGTACTGACACACCTTCTATTTTTATTCTTCAAATGAAATAATTTGAACTTTGGCAAACATATAACATAGTATAAGTTAAAGTTATAATAAATTTATTTGAATATGTGATATGACAATTTTAAAAAAAATATGTAAAAATATAAATAAATAAATAAAAAAAATGGTTGCCTGTAAAGTCGTTTTTACGGGCGAAGATTTTACGTGACAACGTCTTTTTCTCGGTAGAATATTTATTGATATGAATATAATTAAATTGCACAATAGGAACAAGGAATTCTAGTGCTGCGCGCGCGGCAGACCGATCATAGTTGAGTGGGAGAGAGACGCAAGGCATTCGCCGGGCCTCTCTCTCGTTCGGTGACTCATCGTAACGTTACCGAGCGTTACACTTTTTCATAAGTGACTCCCAGCCGCAACCTAATTTAAGACGTTGTCACGTCAAAATAACCGTCTGTGAAACGTTATGGAGTGCAATAAACATTGATTTGAAAGTTTTACTAATACAGTGTATAACAGTCCTCCAACGCAATGATTATTGAATCAGAATATTACTACTTATATTAAACTTACAATTTAAAAATATTATTTATTACATTAATCGTTAAATAAAACGACATCACTTGAACATCACTAAATCATCTACTTCCGCATCGACAACTGTGGCGAGATCCTAAAAGTAGTGCTTTTGCTTCTCACCGCTAGAGGTCGGCAAAGGGCATAAGTAATGTTCTAGAACAATTTATTGAAAATTATTATATAGTCTGATTATTGAGTAAATATAAAATATACTTACAAAAATAAACTATAATCACGTTCAGCCTTTTTACCATAACGGGATTTGCAATATCGCAGTACGCAATTTGGCATATTTTCTATAAAATTTGTCAAATCTGTTCCCACACAAACACGACTACACTAGAGGGCGCATAAAATCATACTGAGCGACTTTTTACCACTTGGTAATAAGTTGTGGATTGCAGTTTTGATCTCAATGTCTGTCTATAGTAATAGTTAAATGTCTTTGGTTATTTTCGTCGTGAAGCATAACACAATGTGATTCATCTAAATAAAGAGATTTATTTATTAATTACAGATAGGTGTAAACTTACACTTAACAAATTTATCAACTTGCAATAGTTACTAACCTAAATAAAGAGAATCGACAATTAAATGTTCATGCTTTACTCTTCTTATTTATGAAACTTAGAATCCACCTTTGCACTTTCAAATTATAACTAATTCACAACAAACTGTGTTTTAGCCAAAGAGATTTAATATAGTAATAGAGCGGCTATTAGAGACTATTTAATTTTCATACAAACACTTTAAGCTGGCGCGGAAGTAGCGTCATCTAACGTTGAAAAGTAAAACAGCACATTAAAAACATTTAGAATAAGTTTTACCTACCCCACGGTAGGTGTCGCTCTGTAGTAGTGATGTTTTGTTTAGAATTCGACGTATCGATAATTTTTATTAAGGTTAACCAAAATCGATATTAAAAACATAATAACATGATCCGGTGATTTCCAATGATTCTTATTATTTATTTATTGAAAGTTTTAAGTTAAAGTTATTATAAATTTATTTAAATATTTGACATGACAATTTAAAAAAAAATGTAATACTATAAATAAATTTAAAAAAATAACATACACGCATAAAATCAAACTGAGCGACTTATTACCACTTGGTAATAAGTTGTGGATTACAGTTTTGATCTCTATGTCCATCCTGTCTATAGTAATAGTTAAATGTCTTTGGTTTTAACGAAATTATTTAACAATATGTGAGTTTAATCTCCCTGGTTACTATCGGCTTTGACACATTATAATTCCCTTACTCCTGGCTCCCTCTTACGGCTAAACACTAAACTAAAATATCAAATGTCAATGACCTTTCATTTTTATTAATTAACTTAGTTAATTGCTAAATAAATAACGCATGGTTTAAAAAGGTTGATATTGATAACTGTTTGTAATACATATAGATTAATAGTTCCTTTACTTCCGTAGGTAGTGTATAAATAAGAGCGCTTAAGGTGCTTTGTGCTGAGTGGGTGCCGGGTGGCTCTAAAAAGCTATTACCTTAAGTAATAATAGGTGAGCGCTTGTGTTACGTACACCTCGTACAAGTGAGGTCACATCTGTCATCATCATCTCAGCCCATTAACGTCCCACTACTAAGCACGAGCCTCCTCTCACGTATCAAGGTGTGATGAGGGTATTGGGTCATACTCCACCACGCTGACCCAGTGCGGATTGGCGGAGGCAGGTGTATGGCGTCCTGCTGTTAGAATTTATCAAGCCGTCCAATAGGCCACTAACATGGCTTAACGACTACCACATTTAGCGATTACCGGGACCAACGGCTTAACGTTCGAAGCACGGAAGCGCTCGATATCAAATGCCACACAAACGGTCACCCATCCAAGGACTGACTTCTGTGAACTCTGCTATACTTCGGTGATCGTTTCCGACCACATAGCACCGCAAAGCTACGAGCGCTTCCATCTATAACGGTACCCAATTCAATAAAAACTTTGGTCACTACTCTGGTTTTAAAGTGTACCGCCTAATAATAACACAAATATCTGCGATAATAATTAAAAAGTATATTTAATTGCCCTCGAGTTGAGCGAATCCATTTGATTACTTAGCACTAAGAAGCTGTAGGTACCTACACAAGAGTCTGTTAAAAACTAAACTATAGGTGTATAAGCAAACTTCGTTAAAGTTTGCTTATAATTAAAAATATATAAATTAGCGTCCTATTGCTAGATTTTTCACGTCCTAATGCTAGAATTTTTACGTCCTACTGCTAGAGTTTGCTTAAACTAATATGAAACACGGAAGCGCTTGATATTAAATGTCACACATCGAGGAATTAACCTCTGCAAAAACTGAATGAGCACGTGTTTATATTATAATACTTACCTTCATGGCAACTACTAGTCATTTCAATAAGTCTGTTCCATATAGACTGTGGCGCTATTCGTCGTATCAATCCGTTTGTATGACACACTGGAGTTTTGGCTCTAACATTTTCCGCGTTAGAGCCCAGCGAAAACACAACGAAGCAGTTTTTTTTTGCATGTCATTCGCATCCCGGGTTTAAGCGGGGCGTGAAACGGAATTTCAGCAGGTCGTCATGAGTGGATGCGCTTTGTACCGTGCTTATTTCACGGTATGAAGCGCTTAAATCTTTTTTTTGGACTGCATTGACTTCTTACCATCAGGCAGGATGTAGTCATTATCTAGTCTTGGCTAGTTTTCATATATGAATTATAATTTATAGCCTTCGCAAGTTTAAAACCTACAAGTATATGTATCACCGCTGTGCCGGTCGGAGTGGAGGGGTGTTAGGTTTTTTTCGTTACGGAATTTCTGGATTCGGTCTCCACGCTCAAGGCCCAGCTCAACTGCCTTTCGCCTGTATGCATGCATCGTACATTTTGCTGCTAAAAGTGCAACAGGAATGGTTACACCGCCCACGTATGTTCTGCCGATGCCGTTTGTGATAATTATTTGTACGCCTAAGTACCTACTATAAGCGACAACCCTACGTGCTTGCTTACACTATAATCTCTCGCCAAGAGATCCACAGCCAGGCCAGGGGCTCAAGATGGCCTACTTATAATGTTTCTACTATAGCATCGACTAGAGATAGTAAGTTTCAAGTAAATTCAAATTCACTTATTTAAAAGCTTGGCTTTATTCGAAAGCATTTGGAAGGGTCACTTAAATCTTGTAGCGCCGCCGCTTAGCCAGAGCATGAAGTTGGCAAGAAACTCGTCAAGATTCTGTCTTCCACTGAGACAATAGGTTGGAAAACTCTCTTACAAACCGTAACAATAGAGAGGTACCAAGGGGCCCTTAGTGGTCTCCACTATAAAGAGGGAGTGGTACCAAGGGGAAGATCTCAACAGGGCGGATCGATGTGTCCGGGGGCCGCGGTCCAACTGATGATGGTTGGGTGTTGTGTATTGTATATTATATAGTGACAAACCTGAGAAATTTTGATTGTGCGATTCAGGATTTTATTCATCGCTTACACATCGCGCATAAACAAACCGAGCCACCCACCCTCAAACCCGTAAGTTTAAATGCAATTTTACTTCAAATATATGAACCTATGATAAATAAAAATTAAAACGGCAGAAAGGGCAAGTCAAATCGAATACATTTTCATTAAATTTATGAGGGTAGAATACGCGTTGAAACGAGCTTACCTCGATATGAAAATTTTGCCGGTTTTTTCACAGATCTTTTGTTTATTTTTGACTGTATAAATGTTGGTAGTTGATTTTTTTTGTGACTTTTCTGCTTTGTTGCTTCCTTTGTCATTAGTCTGCGGATTGCGTTTGTTTTTCATGTTAAAAATGGATACAACGCCTCAGGAAGCTGCACAAGCTGTCTCGTTACTTCAATCGGGCCTTGGTCAACGTCGGGTTGCTCAAATGTTAAGAATAAGTGGTTCTTCGGTGCAGCGCGTCTATTGATGATACCTGGTGACTGGGGCCTACGATCGACGCCCAGGAACTGGCAGGCCACGGGGTACAACCTCCTCAGTTGAACGATAGATACATGAGTTTGAATGTGTTCTGAGGAATAGGCGTCTGAAGCAACTACAGCTTCGTGACAAACGTGGAGGGGTTATAAGTGCGCGTACAGTGAGAAGGTTGGCCGAACGAAATCTGACACCTCGACGGGCCGCAACAGGGCCAAAATTAACAACAGCTCACCGCAGAGCACACCTTCAATTTGCTCTCGAGCATAGAGAACGGACACTGAATCAATGGGCGCATGTTCTTTACTTATATGTATGATTAAGGTATGACTTTGTGGAAGTGATCTAAGACAGAAGTGTTATATCGAAGAAACAGTCGCTTATGGTGGTGGCTTCATAATGGCGGTGGGCGATATTTCTCTAACAGCATGAACAGAGCTGGTTTTCATCGAACCCAATGCTCAGTCACGTGAAATGACTGCAGAAACGATATATCCGTGATATTCTCGGGATCATGTGGTACCTACCTTACTCAGGATATGTTGGCGATGAGATGATTCTAATGCATGATAATGTAAGACCCCATACAGCGAGAATTGTTACTCAGTATCTTAGGGACGTTAACATTCGTGCTATGGAGTGGCCAGCATGGAGCCCTGACTTAAACCCCATCGAACATCTCTAGGACGAGTTAAAACGCAGGGTTCGAGCCTGGGTTCCGGCTCCTTTAACACTTTCTGGGCTCAAAATGGCGATAGAAGAAGAATGGAACACAATCCCTCAAGAATTGTTACATTGATAAGATCAATGGGTTCACGGCTCCAAGCAGTTATTCCGATAGATTTCATTTTATTGGGTGTATTTTCTCATTATCACCTCGCTTGGCAGGCGGGTTGGTGATCAAGCTAGTAAGCAGGATGACGCTGCTGCCCATCATCTGGTAGGATTTATCTTCGTTCACTCTTACGACTCCTTGTGAGATGAAAGGGGGTGGCACTATTCTAGGCCGGTACCACTATACTATTTAACAAATCAACAGTATAACAATATGTTTATTTAATAACAACAATTTATCTTATTTCAACATTAAATGCTTCTTTGACTGCCTTTTCAATTTCCTGGCGAACTCTATTGACTTCTGCTTGAATGAGAGTCCTTTCAAGATGTCTATAAACTATGCTATAACACAAGCTTTGCTTTTTTGTCTTTGGATGTATGAATTTGTCCTTCAGCTTAACCTGAAAAAAAAAAAAAAATGGAAACTAAAGTAAGTGTAAAACAATGAGAATGTTTATCCATTGGTATGGTGTGGTACACTAGTATAAGCTCTGCTTAGCTTGGGACTAAATGGCGTTTTGACATATGTCCTAAGATAAACACAATATATTTACACATATTAACACAATCCAACAGCATATGAAACAAATGCCGATAACAAATTTAAATAAATTACCCTCACCTGTTCTATGATATCACCACCAATATCTCTGACTAGATCATAAAAATCATTGTCTACAAATGTGTCTATGGTAATATTGCTTGGGAGCCAAAAAGACATATCATTGACACATTGAGGGTACGAAGATACTGCTTTATATGTTATCTTTGCATTCACATCTTTGCCTTGAAACTGGCTCAAAAATCCAGAATCCGTACTCCACATCAGTCTTATATCCGGTATTTTATACAATGCCATCGCTAACCTTTCCAAACCTAAGCCAAATGCATAAGCAATAGTGTTATTTGGACCAGCGTTGGCTAAGATTTCATTACGAACAATTCCGCATCCAAGAATTTCCATCCATTTGTTGTCATAAAATATTTCCAGCTCCCATGACGGGTGGGTGAATGGGAAGAACTCATCAACCCATCTGTATTTGATATCTTTTCCAAATAGAACTCTTACTAAACCCAAGAGATGAGACTTTAACTGCGTCTCCATCAGCTTAGCAGCTTCTAAGGTGTGACAACTCTGTTTCTGAGGGTCCGAAATGGAATTGGTGAAAGCGTGTGGTTTATTTGAATCAAATGTTGGCTCAAATATTTCTAAGTCAGGATGGTTTGCAAATAGTTCTTCTTTCCGTTGTGATCTTACTGCATCAACCTAAAAGTTATATTTCAACATAATAATTATGATTTAACTAAACTTAGACTGTAGTTATGTTATTATTTCTAAAAATTCATCAAATACCAAGAAAGACTGAAAAATAATTAGAATTTTTTTTTTCTAAATCTTTAAAAAAGACAATTATTTCATATAAATATTCTTTTTCTAAAGGAACAGACTTGACTAAATTATACTTTAGAACTGAATTTATATGTTTGTTCTCTAATATTATCTCTTTTGTTAGGTTAAATCATATTTTTTTCTACATATGAAGATTAAAGTTACCTGTTAACACTAAAATTACCTGATGGAATACAGGAAAATGTGTAGAATCAATCTCATCTCTACGGTAGACGTCTCCAATCATTAGGAAGTTATCCAAACCCGACCTCAGCAGCTCTGTCTGGTGAGCCGTCATGTGCGCCCGAAGCAGTAGGCCTTTATTAACATAATAACAATCTGATTTCGCTCTGCTAGGATGGTCTTTGGGAATCAGTAAATCATCAAAGTTCTGCTTGGTACTTACAATAGGTGACAAATTGTCATATACACTAAAAGTAGGATTGCCTCCATGAGTGAAGGAAGAATAAAAGTAATTCACTATTCTTTGTCTCACCATTGACAAAGGGTTCCCATTTTGCAAATGAAGATTTCGGTCCAAGTATGATATAATTTTAGGTGTAACATTGGTGTAATTGTCCGCCTGGTAACTAGTCCCATTGATTGTAAGAGCAGCTGCCGATTCTGTGGCTGTGCTGTATTTGCAGCGGTGTAATATTGCGGTAAATGTGCGAGTGGCTCCAAAAACTTTTGCCATTTTATTTTATTGTTGTGGTTGATATAATCTGATTTATAAGTAACCTACGCAAATGTTTTTGGACATGTCCGATTAAACAGAATAGTCTGTCAGTAAAAATTGTTAACTTTTGTTATATTTTACTACACTTTTCAATCGAAAAATGAGCATGAATGAACTGAACTATATAATTTAGCTTTTTCGAGCTCGACTTCATTCAATCAACCTGCAATAACAAGAAATACACCAGGATAAGTACAGGAAGAGAGCACGAAATCAACCTTTGACATAGACTTTGACGTAAAGTCAGTTGTATAGTGTCCGAAATCGAAACTAATTAAACTAAAGTGTCTTTTCCATGGACGTATTGTCTTTTCTCAATTCAATTATGTCTTTAATTTTGTAACTACATATCCTAGGTTGTGTTCTCATAAACCTGCTGTAATTAGTTGAAATATTAGTACAACGAAAATAATATTTTTTTACAGTAAGTAAAGTAAAGGAATGATTATACAATATTATAGGTACTGAGTACGGCATTTACGAATTTAGTAATTAAGCATAGTTTGATAACATATAGCTCGTTTTGCTTGAATCGAAATTTAAATCCGTGAAATCTGTTTTGATATGCCTAATGTACTAAAACTAGCTTACCTGTTTATTGTGTTGTACTTACGAATTATTTTTATATACAAAAACATCGATAGAAGTTATATTTTTATTAAATAGGGCACATTTTTTTTGTATCCACTTAAAGCTCTACTTTCCACAGAACTATTTTGTTTGTGTGTGGCTTAGATTTATTAGGAAAATTATTTTTTCATTCGGAAAATTATAGGTGGCATGCTCTTTAGAGGGTGCACAATCCAGTTTCGTTGTGTTTGCTTAAGATGGGCTAACATAAAATTTTGTTCACCTTCATACGTTTAAATAGTTTAAAGAGATATCGTTTGTTACCTATTATTGTCGTAATTATAAACAATTAAAAAAATGTATGTTTGGTGTATTGTTACTTTAATATTCCATTATCCTTCACAGCGTTCCATGCCTCTTTCATTCATATACCACATCCTTACAATACATTAGTTATTTCTTTTACACTATAAATTCACTAGAAATTAATAAATTCATTGTGATTCGGACATGATTTCTCTTTGACATTTACATTAAATTACACAACCACAGAACAAATAAGAGTACTAAAAATATAACCCGAAAAATAATTTTCGAAGTAGGTACCTATTATGTTAGAATGATTTTTCAAGTAATTAAAATCAAACACTAATATTAAAATATCACAACCAAAAAAAAGCTTTGAAAATGTTTCGTAAAAATATACTGTATATAGCACAGTTGAGCACCGTGGGATTTGCTGGGTACTATGCTGGGAAATTAAGTGAAAAATCAATCTGTGATCATGAACCTTCTGTGCTTATCGATGGAAGAACAGTCAGGAACATGCCGGGGCTGCCTATCTTCGGTACTGTATCGGCAGCTGCCCCGTACACCGATGGCGGTGTTGTTAAAGATAGAGTAAGTGTAGAAGTTAGGGCTGTTTTAATTTACCTATTTTTTATTTATTGTCGTCTTGCTGCAGTGCCGAAGCGGTGACATATTTGTTCCACACCCGCACGATCGTATTTCGTCATACAAAACGCATACGCACAACACCAGGACGGCAATCTTCTCAGATCTTGTGTGTGATAAATATTGTTAGAAGTTATTCCCTCTACTCTTTTGTATTTATTAGACATAATTTTTTTTTGACATAACATGAAAATAGTGCATTAAAATGTACATAAACATAATAACTGTTACTAAGCATGCGAGGTCAAGTTCTGATAGGAACATTTATTATAGGTTCATAAATTTTTTTTAAACATTTAGTTCAAGGTCAGTGCCTTCTAACACCCTTACAGCTGGTTTAACCATAGAATCATGTTTCCCTCTAGGTTGCAGAGGTCAGACAGCAGTCACTCCATGTAATCTGAAATTCAGCCTAATTTGGTTAGAACAGCAAGTGGACCATTCTTTTTTTTTGTTTTACGTCGGTCGGTACGCACTGCCTTCCAGCCAAAGGGGGACCGGAAAGGGGTGTGGGACTGACCACCGGCAGATGTGACTGCCAGCAGTAATACCCACTAAAAATCTTCCGACACGACTGCCGCTCATTGAGAAAAAGAACCTCCTGGCGCTGTCTGACGGGCCCTCCTGGCATGCCCACTGCGTCCTCCACAGGTCCTAAGGGCACCCAGAGTCGCCAATCTCTGGGTGTTACCTTTTCCCTGGCGGCTTCTCCGCCCTACCGGGAGGTACTCAGCACCCTCACAACGACAAGGTGGAGACCAGTCGGGGGAAAGGGAGCGGACCCTGACCCTAAGCTTAAGTCTAGGCAACCGGGATAATGCTAGGATATGTAACTACTTAATGTATGTGGGACAATTACTTGACTTGAATGGATTTTAATTTAAAAATCCATCATCATCTTTATGAGATGATTCTTACACATGAAGTCCACTGCTGAATGTAGTTCTCGCTAATAGTTTTCATTACATAGGAGATATTCCCGCATAATCACCACACAGGGTAGGTGGGCAGGTTTATTGGGCTCCTTGTTGCTCAAGCCTTTACCTCATGGCACAATTTAAAATAGAAATTACTATTATTACTTATGATCAGTATCTTTGACCTTACATCGAGTATAAATCTATATCTAGGTATAAAACAAAAAAATCAATGATATCTTTATATATGATATATTTAAAATTAAATGATATCTACATATTCTTAATTTTTTGTACAACTTCGACTGTTAATTACTTTAATTCTTCCTATGATTTTATGAACAATGTGGCTTCCTTAAATATAATGTTATTGTATCTAGATGTAAGTGCTATTGTAACACTCTTTAGAAGTCCAATAAATAAATAAACACCTGCTAATTCAATATAAGATATTTATAAGGTTTACACAGTATTGTTTTATGTCTTCAGATATCACAAATTATGAAATATGGATTTCCTTTAATTTTAAATATTAGGTCGGGGAAAAAGTCTTTTCGCATAACGTAGGTATAAACTTATTATAAATTTTTTTTGACTGTACTATTTGTGTCTGGCTGGTTTTGGTAACATTAAAAAGGTTCCATTACAAAGAAAAGAAAAAAATAAAAAAAAGTTGTTTCCCGCTATTTTTCATTTGTTTTTCTCTCCGTAAAAATGAGTGAATCTAATGAAGAAATTCGATACATTTTAAAATTTTATTATAAAAAAGGCAAAAATGCAACTCAACCAGTGAAAAAATTTGTGATGTTTATGGACCTGATGCAGTGTCAGTAAGAGTAGCACAAATTTGGTTCAAACGTTTTCAGTCCGGAAATTTTGATGTTAAAGATGCACCTCGCTCTGGTCGCCCTGTTACGAATAAAATGGACGCCATTTTTGAAAGAGTGGAGCAAGATCGGCATATTAGTAGTTACGATGTAGCTGAAGAACTGGGAATTGACCACAAAACAGTTTTGACCCATTTGAAGAAAGCTGGTTTTACAAAAAAGCTCGATATTTGGGTGCCACACGAGCTCACTCAAAGAAACTTAATGAACCGTGTACTCATTTGCGATTCATTATTGAGACGTAATGAAACCGAGCCGTTTTTGAAGAGATTGATAACTGGCGATGAAAAGTGGATCACGTACGACAAGAACGTGCGAAAAAGGTCGTGGTCGAAAGTTGGCCAGGCTTCACAGACTGTGGCCAAACCTGGCCTAACACGAAATAAGGTGATGCTGTGTGTATGGTGGGATTGGAAGGGCATTGTTTATTATGAGCTTTTACCGCCCGGCAAAACCATCGATTCTGATCTTTACTGCCAGCAACTGATGAGATTAAAGGAAGCAGTCGAGAGAAAACGGCCGGAATTGATCAACAGGAAGGGTGTGTCTTTCATCACGATAACGCTAGACCACACACATCTTTAGCCACTCAGCAAAAATTAAGAGAGTTCGACTGGGAGG
Source organism: Musotima nitidalis (assembly GCA_949126915.1). NCBI lineage: Eukaryota > Metazoa > Arthropoda > Insecta > Lepidoptera > Crambidae > Musotima > Musotima nitidalis. Next base: position 7,517,506 of record OX421435.1, read on the forward strand.
TCCTAGTGCATCCACCATATAGCCCTGACCTTGCGCCTTCAGATTTTCACCTGTTTCGATCTCTGCAGAATTCTTTAGGTTCTGTAAGGTTGACCTCAAGAGAGGACTGCCAAAACTATTTGTCCCGTTTTTTTGATCAGAAGTCCCAAAGTTTCTACAGTAACGGGATAATGTCTCTGCCCACAAAATGGCAGAAAGTTATTCAACAAAACGGTACATATATATTGTAAATAAATGTAAATAAACTTTGAAAAAAATGTCTTGACTTTTCATACAAAAATACGAAAAGACTTTTTCCCCAACCTATTATATCATATTTAAAATTAAATGATATCTACATATTCTTAATTTTTTGTACAACTTCGACTGTTAATTACTTTAATTCTTCCTATGATTTTATGAACAATGTATAATGTTATTGTATCTAGATGTAAGTGCTATTGTAACACTCTTTAGAAGTCCAATAAATAAATAAACACCTGCTAATTCAATATAAGATATTTATAAGGTTTACACAGTATTGTTTTATGTCTTCAGATATCACAAATTATGAAATATGGATTTCCTGGACTAGACAATGTGAGATCGTATGATGATTTTGTCCTGTCATACGATCGGCGCAACAGAGTCGCACATTGGGTGTTTGAACATTTGACAAAATTACATGTTAGCAAGAATGACGCTGTAGACAGGAGCAAGTGTGACTTTAAACCAGACGAAAGTATTCATCCGTTTTTCAGGTAAACATAGTCATACTTATACTATGAATGTAAAAACGTTCCCACGTAATAGGTGGCGAGCCTATTGCCGCTTACCGAGCATGATATGTTCGCCAGAGCCTGGTCCGTTGATCGGCAGATGCACCACTTGCAGGTGAGGTTGGCTTGGGCTCCTTAGGTCCTGGTAGGATCCCTATACACCTATTAATTCAATACTAATATTATATTCTCATCAAGTTAATTTTTATTTTATCCAGGTCTCAAAACAGTGATTACAAAGGCTCTGGTTTTGATCGAGGTCACATGGCAGCTGCGGGCAACCATCGAATTGCTCAGAAACACGTTGACCAAACCTTTTACCTTACCAACATGGCTCCCCAGGTAATCAGGTCAAAAATTTGAAACTTTTACATGTAAACTAAGGTACAGGTATGATGATCTTAACCTTAGTTAATTAATCCAAGTTTTATTAATTATTTTAGGTAGGCGAAGGCTTCAACAGGCATGCATGGAACAAACTGGAACAACATGTGAGGAAGTTGACCAAAGTGTATGACAATGTATATTGCTGTACAGGTCCACTGTATCTTCCCAAGTAAGTAATGAATTAAAACTCTTAAACAACATTCAACAAAATTTGTTGTGTAGCTGGGGTAACCGATATAGCGAGGCCAGTTTGCAACCTAAAGTGGTAGTTCAAGAGTCGACGACCGATGGGGCGTTAAGCTTCTTCGATAATGACCGCGAACCAATAAACGTAGTAGAGGACGGCCTCCCACCCTATGATCTGGTCAAGGCAAGGGAAGCCGGTGAATGCAGGCGACTCAGGCTAGATCAATGTGAAAATTTATTGGGGAGGCCTATGTTCAGCTGTGGACTTCATATGGCTCAGATGATGATTGTAGTAAATAGTGGTACGTGTTAGATAGACACACTTTAAAGCGCTCGTAGCTCTGGTTCAGTAAGTTACCGAGAATGATCACTGAATACTACTTCCCTGCTTCAGAAGGCACGTTATGACGTTGGTCCCGGTTATCCATTATGTGTGACAACACACATAAACACACAACCAAGTCAGAGGCTACAGATATACAATAGATAAAGCAAGTATCACGATTTATATTAAAATCAAGTGTACCGACTTTTGAACACCTAATGTGATGTCACTGTCGATTTGATTGTATTGATATATATATAATAATAATAATAAATTCTTTATTCCACATATAGTACACAATTTTCTTACAAAAACCTTGACTTCCAAACTAGTTATATAACTGTATTTCAGCAGCCAATTTCTTCCCAAAATAAAAACACAGATATATATTTGACGACGACCGATATGGCGTGGTGGCGAGTATACCAGCACTCCACTCATAAGGTTGTGGGTTCGATTCCCACACAAGACAAATGTGTGCATAAACATGAATATTTGTTCTGGTCTGGGTGTTTTCCTATGTATATTAAGTATGTATTTACAAAAAAAAAGAAGCATTTATGTATGTTTATCCGTTATTTAGTTAGCAATATATTGTTAGTGGTTGGACGTTGTGTTCAACTTAATGGCTGACTGAAGTTTAGCCTTTTACTACGAGCCGGCATTTAATTAAGCGGCTAGCTGTTTAATTAAGCGGCTAGCTGTTTAATTAGCTGGCTGATTTAACCAGTTAGCTGCGACATATATACACAGATATATAAATCTGTGTCAGTGGCCTTATCTGGCGGGTTGCAAAATCCCTATCACCTTGGTTTGTGAGGAGAGGCCCGTGCTCAGAA